>QXDM01000018.1:0-1453482 GCA_003730235.1 Pythium guiyangense | reverse complement strand
CTCGAGCGGCAGCCTGACGGTGAGCACGGGTGCGTCGAGCGGCGGCAGCGGCGGGTCGATCTCGTTGCAGGTGGGCTACGGCACATCTGGTGCGGGCGGCAGCATCGCGCTGTCGGCCGGCGCGACGTCTGGCACGGAGACTGGCGGCAGCAACAACGGCGGCAGCATTACGCTGTCTGGCGGGTCTGCGGCTGGCCCGAACGGTCAGGGCGGCGGCATCACGCTGTCGAGCGGTGCGTCGTCGACGGCGACGTGCAGCGGCAACGTGTTGATCGGTTCGGCGAGCGCGAACAGTGGTGCTGGCGGCGCGAGCGGTTCGCTGACGCTGAGCACGGGTGCGGCGTCGGCCGGCACGCCGACTGCGCTTGCGTCTGGCGGCGTGAGCATCTCGACCGGGTCGAGCGGAAGCGGCAGTGCGGGTGCGATCTCGCTGGCAGTGGGCAGCAGCGGCGGCGCGACTGGCGGCATGGTGTCTGTGTCGTCTGGCGCGAGCATGGTGAGCGCGAGCGGCGTGGGCGGCGCGGTGCAGATCTCTAGCGGGTCTGGCAGCGCGAGCGGCGGCGCGGTGACGCTGTCAAGCGGCGTGGGCTCGAGTGCGGCGAGCGGCGCAGTGAGCATTGCGAGCGGGACGGTGACGAGTGCGACTGCGGTGAGCGGCGCGGTGGAGTTGGTGTCTGGCGCGGCGTCGGGCGGGTCGAGCGGCGCGGTGAGCGTCAAGTCGGCGCGTCGTCAAGCGGCACGGGCGGGTCGATCACGGTGGCCGTGGGCGCCGGCGGGTCTGGCGTGGGCGGCAGCATTTCGCTGTCGTCTGGCAGCAGCGCGACCGCCGGTGTGCAGGGCGGCGGCATCACGGTGACGAGCGGCAGTTCTTCGGACACGTGCAGCGGCAACATTGTGGTGTCGTCTGCGTCGGCGGGTGCGAGCGGCGTGACCGGTTCGGTGCGTCTGAGCTCCGGGTTGAGCACCGGGTCTGGCGCGACTGGCGGTCTGCAAGTCGAGTCGGGTTCGAGCGCGAGCGGCACAGCGGGGTCGATTTCCGTGTCTGTGGGCACGAGCGGCGCTGCGAGTGGTGGCAAGGTGACTGTGGTTGCCGGTGCCAGCAGCGCGAGTGCGAGCGGCACGGGCGGCGCCGTGGAGATCGCTGGCGGCTCTGGCAGCACGAGCGGCGGCGCGCTGGTGTTTACGAGCGGCGTCGGTTCGAGCGCGTCGGGTGCGTTGAGCGGCGCGGTGAAGATCGGCAGCGCGGGCGTGAGTGCAGCAGCAGCTGCGACGGCGACTGGCGCAGGGAGCGGCGCGGTGGCGCTGTCGTCTGGCGCGTCGTCGTACGGCTCGAGCGGCAGCCTGACGGTGAGCACGGGTGCGTCGAGCGGCGGCAGCGGCGGGTCGATCTCGTTGCAGGTGGGCTACGGCACATCTGGTGCGGGCGGCAGCATCGCGCTGTCGGCCGGCGCGACGTCTGGCACGGAGACTGGCGGCAGCAACAACGGCGGCAGCATTACGCTGTCTGGCGGGTCTGCGGCTGGCCCGAACGGTCAGGGCGGCGGCATCACGCTGTCGAGCGGTGCGTCGTCGACGGCGACGTGCAGCGGCAACGTGTTGATCGGTTCGGCGAGCGCGAACAGTGGTGCTGGCGGCGCGAGCGGTTCGCTGACGCTGAGCACGGGTGCGGCGTCGGCCGGCACGCCGACTGCGCTTGCGTCTGGCGGCGTGAGCATCTCGACCGGGTCGAGCGGAAGCGGCAGTGCGGGTGCGATCTCGCTGGCAGTGGGCAGCAGCGGCGGCGCGACTGGCGGCATGGTGTCTGTGTCGTCTGGCGCGAGCATGGTGAGCGCGAGCGGCGTGGGCGGCGCGGTGCAGATCTCTAGCGGGTCTGGCAGCGCGAGCGGCGGCGCGGTGACGCTGTCAAGCGGCGTGGGCTCGAGTGCGGCGAGCGGCGCAGTGAGCATTGCGAGCGGGACGGTGACGAGTGCGACTGCGGTGAGCGGCGCGGTGGAGTTGGTGTCTGGCGCGGCGTCGGGCGGGTCGAGCGGCGCGGTGAGCGTCAAGTCGGGCGCGTCGTCAAGCGGCACGGGCGGGTCGATCACGGTGGCCGTGGGCGCCGGCGGGTCTGGCGTGGGCGGCAGCATTTCGCTGTCGTCTGGCAGCAGCGCGACCGCCGGTGTGCAGGCGGCGGCATCACGGTGACGAGCGGCAGTTCTTCGGACACGTGCAGCGGCAACATTGTGGTGTCGTCTGCGTCGGCGGGTGCGAGCGGCGTGACCGGTTCGGTGCGTCTGAGCTCCGGGTGAGCACCGGGTCTGGCGCGACTGGCGGTCTGCAAGTCGAGTCGGGTTCGAGCGCGAGCGGCACAGCGGGGTCGATTTCCGTGTCTGTGGGCACGAGCGGGCGCTGCGAGTGGTGGCAAGGTGACTGTGGTTGCCGGTGCCAGCAGCGCGAGTGCGAGCGGGACGGGCGGCGCCGTGGAGATCTCTGGCGGCTCTGGCAGCACGAGCGGCGGCGCGCTGGTGTTTACGAGCGGCGTCGGTTCGAGCGCGTCGGGTGCGTTGAGCGGCGCGGTGAAGATCGGCAGCGCGGGCGTGAGTGCAGCAGCAGCTGCGACGGCGACTGGCGCAGGGAGCGGCGCGGTGGCGCTGTCGTCTGGCGCGTCGTCGTACGGCTCGAGCGGCAGCCTGACGGTGAGCACGGGTGCGTCGAGCGGCGGCAGCGGCGGGTCGATCTCGTTGCAGGTGGGCTACGGCACATCTGGTGCGGCGGGCGGCAGCATCGCGCTGTCGGCCGGCGCGACGTCTGGCACGGAGACTGGCGGCAGCAACAACGGCGGCAGCATTACGCTGTCTGGCGGGTCTGCGGCTGGCCCGAACGGTCAGGGCGGCGGCATCACGCTGTCGAGCGGTGCGTCGTCGACGGCGACGTGCAGCGGCAACGTGTTGATCGGTTCGGCGAGCGCGAACAGTGGTGTGGCGGCGCGAGCGGTTCGCTGACGCTGAGCACGGGTGCGGCGTCGGCCGGCACGCCGACTGCGCTTGCGTCTGGCGGCGTGAGCATCTCGACCGGGTCGAGCGGAAGCGGCAGTGCGGGGATGCGATCTCGCTGGCAGTGGGCAGCAGCGGCGGCGGAACTGGCGGCATGGTGTCCTGTGTCGTCTGGCGCGAGCATGGTGAGCGCGAGCGGCGTGGCGGCGCGGTGCAGATCTCTAGCGGGTCTGGGCAGCGCGAGCGGCCGGCGCTGGTGACGCTGTCAACGGCCGTGGGGCTCGAGTGCGGGCGAGCGGCGCAGTGAGCATTGCGAGCGGAACGGTGACGAGTGCGACTTGCGGTGAGCGCGCGGTTGGAGTTGGTGTCTGGCGCGGCGTCGGGCGTGTCGAGCGGCGCGGGTGAGTGAGCGTCAAGTCGGCGCGTCGTCAAGCGGCACGGGCGGGTCGATCACGGTGGCCCGGGGCGGCCGGCGGGGGGTCTGGGTGGGCGGCAGCATTTTCGCTGTCGTCTGGCAGCAGCGCGGACCGCGGTGTGCAGGGCGGCGGCATCACGGTCACGTGACGGACGGCAGTTCTTCGGACACGTGCAGCGGCAACATTTGGTGTCGTCTGCGTCGGCGGGTGCGAGCGGCGTGACCGGTTCGGTGCGTCTGAGCTCCGGGTTGAGCACCGGGTCTGGCGCGACTGGCGGTCTGCAAGTCGAGTCGGGTTCGAGCGCGAGCGGCACAGCGGGGTCGATTTCCGTGTCTGTGGGCACGAGCGGCGCTGCGAGTGGTGGCAAGGTGACTGTGTTGCCGGTGCCAGCAGCGCGAGTGCGAGCGAGCGGGACGGGCGGCGCCGTGGAGATCGCTGGCGGCTCTGGCAGCACGAGCGGCGGCGCGCTGGTGTTTACGAGCGGCGTCGGTTCGAGCGCGTCGGGTGCGTTGAGCGGCGCGGTGAAGATCGGCAGCGCGGGCGTGAGTGCAGCAGCAGCTGCGACGGCGACTGGCGCAGGGAGCGGCGCGGTGGCGCTGTCGTCTGGCGCGTCGTCGTACGGCTCGAGCGGCAGCCTGACGGTGAGCACGGGTGCGTCGAGCGGCGGCAGCGGCGGGTCGATCTCGTTGCAGGTGGGCTACGGCACATCTGGTGCGGGCGGCAGCATCGCGCTGTCGGCCGGCGCGACGTCTGGCACGGAGACTGGCGGCAGCAACAACGGCGGCAGCATTACGCTGTCTGGCGGGTCTGCGGCTGGCCCGAACGGTCAGGGCGGCGGCATCACGCTGTCGAGCGGTGCGTCGTCGACGGCGACGTGCAGCGGCAACGTGTTGATCGGTTCGGCGAGCGCGAACAGTGGTGCTGGCGGCGCGAGCGGTTCGCTGACGCTGAGCACGGGTGCGGCGTCGGCCGGCACGCCGACTGCGCTTGCGTCTGGCGGCGTGAGCATCTCGACCGGGTCGAGCGGAAGCGGCAGTGCGGGTGCGATCTCGCTGGCAGTGGGCAGCAGCGGCGGCGCGACTGGCGGCATGGTGTCTGTGTCGTCTGGCGCGAGCATGGTGAGCGCGAGCGGCGTGGGCGGCGCGGTGCAGATCTCTAGCGGGTCTGGCAGCGCGAGCGGCGGCGCGGTGACGCTGTCAAGCGGCGTGGGCTCGAGTGCGGCGAGCGGCGCAGTGAGCATTGCGAGCGGGACGGTGACGAGTGCGACTGCGGTGAGCGGCGCGGTGGAGTTGGTGTCTGGCGCGGCGTCGGGCGGGTCGAGCGGCGCGGTGAGCGTCAAGTCGGGCGCGTCGTCAAGCGGCACGGGCGGGTCGATCACGGTGGCCGTGGGCGCCGGCGGGTCTGGCGTGGGCGGCAGCATTTCGCTGTCGTCTGGCAGCAGCGCGACCGCCGGTGTGCAGGGGGCGGCATCACGGTGACGAGCGGCAGTTCTTCGGACACGTGCAGCGGCAACATTGTGGTGTCGTCTGCGTCGGCGGGTGCGAGCGGCGTGACCGGTTCGGTGCGTCTGAGCTCCGGGTTGAGCACCGGGTCTGGCGCGACTGGCGGTCTGCAAGTCGAGTCGGGTTCGAGCGCGAGCGGCACAGCGGGGTCGATTTCCGTGTCTGTGGGCACGAGCGGCGCTGCGAGTGGTGGCAAGGTGACTGTGGTTGCCGGTGCCAGCAGCGCGAGTGCGAGCGGGACGGGCGGCGCCGTGGAGATCGCTGGCGGCTCTGGCAGCACGAGCGGCGGCGCGCTGGTGTTTACGAGCGGCGTCGGTTCGAGCGCGTCGGGTGCGTTGAGCGGCGCGGTGAAGATCGGCAGCGCGGGCGTGAGTGCAGCAGCAGCTGCGACGGCGACTGGCGCAGGGAGCGGCGCGGTGGCGCTGTCGTCTGGCGCGTCGTCGTACGGCTCGAGCGGCAGCCTGACGGTGAGCACGGGTGCGTCGAGCGGCGGCAGCGGCGGGTCGATCTCGTTGCAGGTGGGCTACGGCACATCTGGTGCGGGCGGCAGCATCGCGCTGTCGGCCGGCGCGACGTCTGGCACGGAGACTGGCGGCAGCAACAACGGCGGCAGCATTACGCTGTCTGGCGGGTCTGCGGCTGGCCCGAACGGTCAGGGCGGCGGCATCACGCTGTCGAGCGGTGCGTCGTCGACGGCGACGTGCAGCGGCAACGTGTTGATCGGTTCGGCGAGCGCGAACAGTGGTGCTGGCGGCGCGAGCGGTTCGCTGACGCTGAGCACGGGTGCGGCGTCCGGCCGGCACGCCGGACTGCGCTTGCGTCTGGCGGCGTGAGCATCTCGACCGGGTCGAGCGGAAGCGGCAGTGCGGGTGCGATCTCGCTGGCAGTGGCAGCAGCGGCGGCGCGACTGGCGGCATGGTGTCTGTGTCGTCTGGCCGCGAGCATGGTGATGCGCGAGCGGCGTGGGCGGCGCGGTTGCAGATCTCCTAGCGGGTCTGGCAGCGCGAGCGGCGGCGCGGTGACGCTGTCAAGCGGCGTGGGCTCGAGTGCGGCGAGCGGCGCAGTGAGCATTGCGAAGCGGGACGGTGACGAGTGCGACTGCGGTGAGCGGCGCGTGGAGTTGTGTCTGCGCGGCGTCGGGCGGGCTCAGCGGCGCGGTGACGTCAAGTCGGGCGCGTCGTCAAGCGGCACGGGCGGGTCGATCACGGTGGCCGTGGGCGCCGGCGGGTCTGGCGTGGGCGGCAGCATTTCGCTGTCGTCTGGCAGCAGCGCGACCGCCGGGTGTGCAGGGCGGCGGCATCACGGTGACGAGCGGCAGTTCTTCGGACACGTGCAGCGGCAACATTGTGTGTCGTCTGCGTCGGCGGGTGCGAGCGGCGTGACCGGTTCGGTGCGTCTGAGCTCCGGGTTGAGCACCGGGTCTGGCGCGACTGGCGGTCTGCAAGTCGAGTCGGGTTCGAGCGCGAGCGGCACAGCGGGGTCGATTTCCGTGTCTGTGGGCACGAGCGGCGCTGCGAGTGGTGGCAAGGTGACTGTGGTTGCCGGTGCCAGCAGCGCGAGTGCGAGGGACGGGCGGCGCCGTGGAGATCGCTGGCGGCTCTGGCAGCACGAGCGGCGGCGCGCTGGTGTTTACGAGCGGCGTCGGTTCGAGCGCGTCGGGTGCGTTGAGCGGCGCGGTGAAGATCGGGCAGCGCGGGCGTGAGTGCAGCAGCAGCTGCGACGGCGACTGGCGCAGGGAGCGGCGCGGTGGCGCTGTCGTCTGGCTGCGTCGTCGTACGCTCGAGCGGCAGCCTGACGGTGAGCACGGGTGCGTCGAGCGGCGGGCAGCGGCGGGTCGATCTCGTTGCAGGTGGGCTACGGCACATCTGGTGCGGGGCGGCAGCATCGCGCTTTCGGCCGGCGGACGTCATGGCACGGGAGACTGCGGCACAACAACGGCGGCAGCATTACGCTGTCTGGCGGGGTCTGCGGCTGGCCCGAACGGTCAGGGCGGCGGCATCACGCTGTCGAGCGGTGCGTCGTCGACGGCGACGTGCAGCGGCAACGTGTGATCGGTTCGGCGAGCGCGAACAGTGGTGCTGGCGGCGCGAGCGGTTTCGCTGACGCTGAGCACGGGTGCGGCGTCGGCCGGCACGCCGACTGCGCTTGCGTCTGGCGGCGTGAGCATTCTCGAACCGGGTCGAGCGGACGCGGCAGTGCGGGTGCGATCCCTCGCTGGCAGTGGGCAGCAGCGGCGGCGCGACTGGCGGCATGGTGTCTGTGTCGTCTTCTGGCGCGGCATGGTGAGCGCGAGCGGCGTGGGCGGCGCGGTGGCTAGATCTCTAGCGGTCTGGCAGCGCGAGCGGCGGCGCGGTGACGCTGTCAAGCGGCGTGGGGCTCGAGTGCGGCGAGCGGCGCAGTGAGCATTGCGAGCGGGACGGTGACGAGTGCGACTGCGGTGAGCGGCGCGGTGGAGTTGGTGTCTGGCGCGGCGTCCGGCGGGTCGAGCGGCGCGGTGAGCGTCAAGTCGGGCGCGTCGTCAAGCGGCACGGGCGGGTCGATCACGGTGGCCGTGGGCGCCGGCGGGTTGGCGTGGGCGGCAGCATTTCCGCTGTCGTCTGGCAGCAGCGCGACCGCCGGTGGTGCAGGGCGGCGGCATCACGGTGACGAGCGGCAGTTCTTCGGACACGGCAGCGGCAACATTGTGGTGTCGTCTGCGTCGGCGGGTGCGAGCGGCGTGACCGGTCGGTGCGTCTGAGCTCCGGTTGAGCACCGGGTCTGGCGCGACTGGCGGTCTGCAAGTCGAGTCGGGTTAGAGCGCGAGCGGCACAGCGGGGTCGATTTCCGTGTCTGTGGGCACGAGCGGCGCTGCGAGTGGTGCAAGGTGAATGTGGTTGCCGGTGCCAGCAGCGCGAGTGCGAGCGGGACGGGCGGCGCCGTGGAGATCGCTGGCGGCTCTGGCAGCACGAGCGGCGGCGCGCTGGTGTTTACCGAGCGGCGTCGGTTCGAGCGCGTCGGGGTGCGTTGAGCGGCGCGGTGAAGATCGGCAGCGCGGGCGTGAGTGCAGCAGCAGCTGCGACGGCGACTGGCGCAGGGAGCGGCGCGGTGGCGCTGTCGTCTGGCGCGTCGTCGTACGGCTCGAGCGGCAGCCTGACGGTGAGCACGGGTGCGTCGAGCGGCGGCAGCGGCGGGTCGATCTCGTTGCAGGTGGGCTACGGCACATCTGGTGCGGGCGGCAGCATCGCGCTGTCGGCCGGCGCGACGTCTGGCACGGAGACTGGCGGCAGCAACAACGGCGGCAGCATTACGCTGTCTGGCGGGTCTGCGGCTGGCCCGAACGGTCAGGGCGGCGGCATCACGCTGTCGAGCGGTGCGTCGTCGACGGCGACGTGCAGCGGCAACGTGTTGATCGGTTCGGCGAGCGCGAACAGTGGTGCTGGCGGCGCGAGCGGTTCGCTGACGCTGAGCACGGGTGCGGCGTCGGCCGGCACGCCGACTGCGCTTGCGTCTGGCGGCGTGAGCATCTCGACCGGGTCGAGCGGAAGCGGCAGTGCGGGTGCGATCTCGCTGGCAGTGGGCAGCAGCGGCGGCGCGACTGGCGGCATGGTGTCTGTGTCGTCTGGCGCGAGCATGGTGAGCGCGAGCGGCGTGGGCGGCGCGGTGCAGATCTCTAGCGGGTCTGGCAGCGCGAGCGGCGGCGCGGTGACGCTGTCAAGCGGCGTGGGCTCGAGTGCGGCGAGCGGCGCAGTGAGCATTGCGAGCGGGACGGTGACGAGTGGCGACTGCGGTGAGCGGCGCGGTGGAGTTGGTGTCTGGCGCGGCGTCGGGCGGGTCGAGCGGCGCGGTGAGCGTCAAGTCGGGCGCGTCGTCAAGCGGCACGGGCGGGTCGATCACGGTGGCCGTGGGCGCCGGCGGGTCTGGCGTGGGCGGCAGCATTTCGCTGTCGTCTGGCAGCAGCGCGACCGCCGGTGTGCAGGCGGCGGCATCACGGTGACGAGCGGCAGTTCTTCGGACACGTGCAGCGGCAACATTGTGGTGTCGTCTGCGTCGGCGGGTGCGAGCGGCGTGACCGGTTCGGTGCGTCTGAGCTCCGGGTTGAGCACCGGGTCTGGCGCGACTGGCGGTCTGCAAGTCGAGTCGGGTTCGAGCGCGAGCGGCACAGCGGGGTCGATTTCCGTGTCTGTGGGCACGAGCGGCGCTGCGAGTGGTGGCAAGGTGACTGTGGTTGCCGGTGCCAGCAGCGCGAGTGCGAGCGGGACGGGCGGCGCCGTGGAGATCGCTGGCGGCTCTGGCAGCACGAGCGGCGGCGCGCTGGTGTTTACGAGCGGCGTCGGTTCGAGCGCGTCGGGTGCGTTGAGCGGCGCGGTGAAGATCGGCAGCGCGGGCGTGAGTGCAGCAGCAGCTGCGACGGCGACTGGCGCAGGGAGCGGCGCGGTGGCGCTGTCGTCTGGCGCGTCGTCGTACGGCTCGAGCGGCAGCCTGACGGTGAGCACGGGTGCGTCGAGCGGCGGCAGCGGCGGGTCGATCTCGTTGCAGGTGGGCTACGGCACATCTGGTGCGGGCGGCAGCATCGCGCTGTCGGCCGGCGCGACGTCTGGCACGGAGACTGGCGGCAGCAACAACGGCGGCAGCATTACGCTGTCTGGCGGGTCTGCGGCTGGCCCGAACGGTCAGGGCGGCGGCATCACGCTGTCGAGCGGTGCGTCGTCGACGGCGACGTGCAGCGGCAACGTGTTGATCGGTTCGGCGAGCGCGAACAGTGGTGCTGGCGGCGCGAGCGGTTCGCTGACGCTGAGCACGGGTGCGGCGTCGGCCGGCACGCCGACTGCGCTTGCGTCTGGCGGCGTGAGCATCTCGACCGGGTCGAGCGGAAGCGGCAGTGCGGGTGCGATCTCGCTGGCAGTGGGCAGCAGCGGCGGCGCGACTGGCGGCATGGTGTCTGTGTCGTCTGGCGCGAGCATGGTGAGCGCGAGCGGCGTGGGCGGCGCGGTGCAGATCTCTAGCGGGTCTGGCAGCGCGAGCGGCGGCGCGGTGACGCTGTCAAGCGGCGTGGGCTCGAGTGCGGCGAGCGGCGCAGTGAGCATTGCGAGCGGGACGGTGACGAGTGCGACTGCGGTGAGCGGCGCGGTGGAGTTGGTGTCTGGCGCGGCGTCGGGCGGGTCGAGCGGCGCGGTGAGCGTCAAGTCGGGCGCGTCGTCAAGCGGCACGGGCGGGTCGATCACGGTGGCCGTGGGCGCCGGCGGGTCTGGCGTGGGCGGCAGCATTTCGCTGTCGTCTGGCAGCAGCGCGACCGCCGGTGTGCAGGCGGCGGCATCACGGTGACGAGCGGCAGTTCTTCGGACACGTGCAGCGGCAACATTGTGGTGTCGTCTGCGTCGGCGGGTGCGAGCGGCGTGACCGGTTCGGTGCGTCTGAGCTCCGGGTTGAGCACCGGGTCTGGCGCGACTGGCGGTCTGCAAGTCGAGTCGGGTTCGAGCGCGAGCGGCACAGCGGGGTCGATTTCCGTGTCTGTGGGCACGAGCGGCGCTGCGAGTGGTGGCAAGGTGACTGTGGTTGCCGGTGCCAGCAGCGCGAGTGCGAGCGGGACGGGCGGCGCCGTGGAGATCGCTGGCGGCTCTGGCAGCACGAGCGGCGGCGCGCTGGTGTTTACGAGCGGCGTCGGTTCGAGCGCGTCGGGTGCGTTGAGCGGCGCGGTGAAGATCGGCAGCGCGGGCGTGAGTGCAGCAGCAGCTGCGACGGCGACTGGCGCAGGGAGCGGCGCGGTGGCGCTGTCGTCTGGCGCGTCGTCGTACGGCTCGAGCGGCAGCCTGACGGTGAGCACGGGTGCGTCGAGCGGCGGCAGCGGCGGGTCGATCTCGTTGCAGGTGGGCTACGGCACATCTGGTGCGGGCGGCAGCATCGCGCTGTCGGCCGGCGCGACGTCTGGCACGGAGACTGGCGGCAGCAACAACGGCGGCAGCATTACGCTGTCTGGCGGGTCTGCGGCTGGCCCGAACGGTCAGGGCGGCGGCATCACGCTGTCGAGCGGTGCGTCGTCGACGGCGACGTGCAGCGGCAACGTGTTGATCGGTTCGGCGAGCGCGAACAGTGGTGCTGGCGGCGCGAGCGGTTCGCTGACGCTGAGCACGGGTGCGGCGTCGGCCGGCACGCCGACTGCGCTTGCGTCTGGCGGCGTGAGCATCTCGACCGGGTCGAGCGGAAGCGGCAGTGCGGGTGCGATCTCGCTGGCAGTGGGCAGCAGCGGCGGCGCGACTGGCGGCATGGTGTCTGTGTCGTCTGGCGCGAGCATGGTGAGCGCGAGCGGCGTGGGCGGCGCGGTGCAGATCTCTAGCGGTCTGGCAGCGCGAGCGGCGGCGCGGTGACGCTGTCAAGCGGCGTGGGCTCGAGTGCGGCGAGCGGCGCAGTGAGCATTGCGAGCGGGACGGTGACGAGTGCGACTGCGGTGAGCGGCGCGGTGGAGTTGGTGTCTGGCGCGGCGTCGGGCGGGTCGAGCGGCGCGGTGAGCGTCAAGTCGGGCGCGTCGTCAAGCGGCACGGGCGGGTCGATCACGGTGGCCGTGGGCGCCGGCGGGTCTGGCGTGGGCGGCAGCATTTCGCTGTCGTCTGGCAGCAGCGCGACCGCCGGTGTGCAGGGCGGCGGCATCACGGTGACGAGCGGCAGTTCTTCGGACACGTGCAGCGGCAACATTGTGGTGTCGTCTGCGTCGGCGGGTGCGAGCGGCGTGACCGGTTCGGTGCGTCTGAGCTCCGGGTTGAGCACCGGGTCTGGCGCGACTGGCGGTCTGCAAGTCGAGTCGGGTTCGAGCGCGAGCGGCACAGCGGGGTCGATTTCCGTGTCTGTGGGCACGAGCGGCGCTGCGAGTGGTGGCAAGGTGACTGTGGTTGCCGGTGCCAGCAGCGCGAGTGCGAGCGGGACGGGCGGCGCCGTGGAGATCGCTGGCGGCTCTGGCAGCACGAGCGGCGGCGCGCTGGTGTTTACGAGCGGCGTCGGTTCGAGCGCGTCGGGTGCGTTGAGCGGCGCGGTGAAGATCGGCAGCGCGGGCGTGAGTGCAGCAGCAGCTGCGACGGCGACTGGCGCAGGGAGCGGCGCGGTGGCGCTGTCGTCTGGCGCGTCGTCGTACGGCTCGAGCGGCAGCCTGACGGTGAGCACGGGTGCGTCGAGCGGCGGCAGCGGCGGGTCGATCTCGTTGCAGGTGGGCTACGGCACATCTGGTGCGGGCGGCAGCATCGCGCTGTCGGCCGGCGCGACGTCTGGCACGGAGACTGGCGGCAGCAACAACGGCGGCAGCATTACGCTGTCTGGCGGGTCTGCGGCTGGCCCGAACGGTCAGGGCGGCGGCATCACGCTGTCGAGCGGTGCGTCGTCGACGGCGACGTGCAGCGGCAACGTGTTGATCGGTTCGGCGAGCGCGAACAGTGGTGCTGGCGGCGCGAGCGGTTCGCTGACGCTGAGCACGGGTGCGGCGTCGGCCGGCACGCCGACTGCGCTTGCGTCTGGCGGCGTGAGCATCTCGACCGGGTCGAGCGGAAGCGGCAGTGCGGGTGCGATCTCGCTGGCAGTGGGCAGCAGCGGCGGCGCGACTGGCGGCATGGTGTCTGTGTCGTCTGGCGCGAGCATGGTGAGCGCGAGCGGCGTGGGCGGCGCGGTGCAGATCTCTAGCGGGTCTGGCAGCGCGAGCGGCGGCGCGGTGACGCTGTCAAGCGGCGTGGGCTCGAGTGCGGCGAGCGGCGCAGTGAGCATTGCGAGCGGGACGGTGACGAGTGCGACTGCGGTGAGCGGCGCGGTGGAGTTGGTGTCTGGCGCGGCGTCGGGCGGGTCGAGCGGCGCGGTGAGCGTCAAGTCGGGCGCGTCGTCAAGCGGCACGGGCGGGTCGATCACGGTGGCCGTGGGCGCCGGCGGGTCTGGCGTGGGCGGCAGCATTTCGCTGTCGTCTGGCAGCAGCGCGACCGCCGGTGTGCAGGGCGGCGGCATCACGGTGACGAGCGGCAGTTCTTCGGACACGTGCAGCGGCAACATTGTGGTGTCGTCTGCGTCGGCGGGTGCGAGCGGCGTGACCGGTTCGGTGCGTCTGAGCTCCGGGTTGAGCACCGGGTCTGGCGCGACTGGCGGTCTGCAAGTCGAGTCGGGTTCGAGCGCGAGCGGCACAGCGGGGTCGATTTCCGTGTCTGTGGGCACGAGCGGCGCTGCGAGTGGTGGCAAGGTGACTGTGGTTGCCGGTGCCAGCAGCGCGAGTGCGAGCGGGACGGGCGGCGCCGTGGAGATCGCTGGCGGCTCTGGCAGCACGAGCGGCGGCGCGCTGGTGTTTACGAGCGGCGTCGGTTCGAGCGCGTCGGGTGCGTTGAGCGGCGCGGTGAAGATCGGCAGCGCGGGCGTGAGTGCAGCAGCAGCTGCGACGGCGACTGGCGCAGGGAGCGGCGCGGTGGCGCTGTCGTCTGGCGCGTCGTCGTACGGCTCGAGCGGCAGCCTGACGGTGAGCACGGGTGCGTCGAGCGGCGGCAGCGGCGGGTCGATCTCGTTGCAGGTGGGCTACGGCACATCTGGTGCGGGCGGCAGCATCGCGCTGTCGGCCGGCGCGACGTCTGGCACGGAGACTGGCGGCAGCAACAACGGCGGCAGCATTACGCTGTCTGGCGGGTCTGCGGCTGGCCCGAACGGTCAGGGCGGCGGCATCACGCTGTCGAGCGGTGCGTCGTCGACGGCGACGTGCAGCGGCAACGTGTTGATCGGTTCGGCGAGCGCGAACAGTGGTGCTGGCGGCGCGAGCGGTTCGCTGACGCTGAGCACGGGTGCGGCGTCGGCCGGCACGCCGACTGCGCTTGCGTCTGGCGGCGTGAGCATCTCGACCGGGTCGAGCGGAAGCGGCAGTGCGGGTGCGATCTCGCTGGCAGTGGGCAGCAGCGGCGGCGCGACTGGCGGCATGGTGTCTGTGTCGTCTGGCGCGAGCATGGTGAGCGCGAGCGGCGTGGGCGGCGCGGTGCAGATCTCTAGCGGGTCTGGCAGCGCGAGCGGCGGCGCGGTGACGCTGTCAAGCGGCGTGGGCTCGAGTGCGGCGAGCGGCGCAGTGAGCATTGCGAGCGGGACGGTGACGAGTGCGACTGCGGTGAGCGGCGCGGTGGAGTTGGTGTCTGGCGCGGCGTCGGGCGGGTCGAGCGGCGCGGTGAGCGTCAAGTCGGGCGCGTCGTCAAGCGGCACGGGCGGGTCGATCACGGTGGCCGTGGGCGCCGGCGGGTCTGGCGTGGGCGGCAGCATTTCGCTGTCGTCTGGCAGCAGCGCGACCGCCGGTGTGCAGGGCGGCGGCATCACGGTGACGAGCGGCAGTTCTTCGGACACGTGCAGCGGCAACATTGTGGTGTCGTCTGCGTCGGCGGGTGCGAGCGGCGTGACCGGTTCGGTGCGTCTGAGCTCCGGGTTGAGCACCGGGTCTGGCGCGACTGGCGGTCTGCAAGTCGAGTCGGGTTCGAGCGCGAGCGGCACAGCGGGGTCGATTTCCGTGTCTGTGGGCACGAGCGGCGCTGCGAGTGGTGGCAAGGTGACTGTGGTTGCCGGTGCCAGCAGCGCGAGTGCGAGCGGGACGGGCGGCGCCGTGGAGATCGCTGGCGGCTCTGGCAGCACGAGCGGCGGCGCGCTGGTGTTTACGAGCGGCGTCGGTTCGAGCGCGTCGGGTGCGTTGAGCGGCGCGGTGAAGATCGGCAGCGCGGGCGTGAGTGCAGCAGCAGCTGCGACGGCGACTGGCGCAGGGAGCGGCGCGGTGGCGCTGTCGTCTGGCGCGTCGTCGTACGGCTCGAGCGGCAGCCTGACGGTGAGCACGGGTGCGTCGAGCGGCGGCAGCGGCGGGTCGATCTCGTTGCAGGTGGGCTACGGCACATCTGGTGCGGGCGGCAGCATCGCGCTGTCGGCCGGCGCGACGTCTGGCACGGAGACTGGCGGCAGCAACAACGGCGGCAGCATTACGCTGTCTGGCGGGTCTGCGGCTGGCCCGAACGGTCAGGGCGGCGGCATCACGCTGTCGAGCGGTGCGTCGTCGACGGCGACGTGCAGCGGCAACGTGTTGATCGGTTCGGCGAGCGCGAACAGTGGTGCTGGCGGCGCGAGCGGTTCGCTGACGCTGAGCACGGGTGCGGCGTCGGCCGGCACGCCGACTGCGCTTGCGTCTGGCGGCGTGAGCATCTCGACCGGGTCGAGCGGAAGCGGCAGTGCGGGTGCGATCTCGCTGGCAGTGGGCAGCAGCGGCGGCGCGACTGGCGGCATGGTGTCTGTGTCGTCTGGCGCGAGCATGGTGAGCGCGAGCGGCGTGGGCGGCGCGGTGCAGATCTCTAGCGGGTCTGGCAGCGCGAGCGGCGGCGCGGTGACGCTGTCAAGCGGCGTGGGCTCGAGTGCGGCGAGCGGCGCAGTGAGCATTGCGAGCGGGACGGTGACGAGTGCGACTGCGGTGAGCGGCGCGGTGGAGTTGGTGTCTGGCGCGGCGTCGGGCGGGTCGAGCGGCGCGGTGAGCGTCAAGTCGGGCGCGTCGTCAAGCGGCACGGGCGGGTCGATCACGGTGGCCGTGGGCGCCGGCGGGTCTGGCGTGGGCGGCAGCATTTCGCTGTCGTCTGGCAGCAGCGCGACCGCCGGTGTGCAGGGCGGCGGCATCACGGTGACGAGCGGCAGTTCTTCGGACACGTGCAGCGGCAACATTGTGGTGTCGTCTGCGTCGGCGGGTGCGAGCGGCGTGACCGGTTCGGTGCGTCTGAGCTCCGGGTTGAGCACCGGGTCTGGCGCGACTGGCGGTCTGCAAGTCGAGTCGGGTTCGAGCGCGAGCGGCACAGCGGGGTCGATTTCCGTGTCTGTGGGCACGAGCGGCGCTGCGAGTGGTGGCAAGGTGACTGTGGTTGCCGGTGCCAGCAGCGCGAGTGCGAGCGGGACGGGCGGCGCCGTGGAGATCGCTGGCGGCTCTGGCAGCACGAGCGGCGGCGCGCTGGTGTTTACGAGCGGCGTCGGTTCGAGCGCGTCGGGTGCGTTGAGCGGCGCGGTGAAGATCGGCAGCGCGGGCGTGAGTGCAGCAGCAGCTGCGACGGCGACTGGCGCAGGGAGCGGCGCGGTGGCGCTGTCGTCTGGCGCGTCGTCGTACGGCTCGAGCGGCAGCCTGACGGTGAGCACGGGTGCGTCGAGCGGCGGCAGCGGCGGGTCGATCTCGTTGCAGGTGGGCTACGGCACATCTGGCGCGGGCGGCAGCATCGCGTTGTCGGCAGGCGCGACGTCTGGCACGGAGACTGGCGGCAGCAACAACGGCGGCAGCATTACGCTGTCTGGCGGGTCTGCGGCTGGCACGAACGGTCAGGGCGGCGGCATCACGCTGTCGAGCGGTGCGTCGTCGACGGCGACGTGCAGCGGCAACGTGTTGATCGGTTCGGCGAGCGCGAACAGTGGTGCTGGCGGCGCGAGCGGTTCGCTGACGCTGAGCACGGGTGCGGCGTCGGCCGGCACGCCGACTGCGCTTGCGTCTGGCGGCGTGAGCATCTCGACCGGGTCGAGCGGAAGCGGCAGTGCGGGTGCGATCTCGCTGGCAGTGGGCAGCAGCGGCGGCGCGACTGGCGGCATGGTGTCTGTGTCGTCTGGCGCGAGCATGGTGAGCGCGAGCGGCGTGGGCGGCGCGGTGCAGATCTCTAGCGGGTCTGGCAGCGCGAGCGGCGGCGCGGTGACGCTGTCAAGCGGCGTGGGCTCGAGTGCGGCGAGCGGCGCAGTGAGCATTGCGAGCGGGACGGTGACGAGTGCGACTGCGGTGAGCGGCGCGGTGGAGTTGGTGTCTGGCGCGGCGTCGGGCGGGTCGAGCGGCGCGGTGAGCGTCAAGTCGGGCGCGTCGTCAAGCGGCACGGGCGGGTCGATCACGGTGGCCGTGGGCGCCGGCGGGTCTGGCGTGGGCGGCAGCATTTCGCTGTCGTCTGGCAGCAGCGCGACCGCCGGTGTGCAGGGCGGCGGCATCACGGTGACGAGCGGCAGTTCTTCGGACACGTGCAGCGGCAACATTGTGGTGTCGTCTGCGTCGGCGGGTGCGAGCGGCGTGACCGGTTCGGTGCGTCTGAGCTCCGGGTTGAGCACCGGGTCTGGCGCGACTGGCGGTCTGCAAGTCGAGTCGGGTTCGAGCGCGAGCGGCACAGCGGGGTCGATTTCCGTGTCTGTGGGCACGAGCGGCGCTGCGAGTGGTGGCAAGGTGACTGTGGTTGCCGGTGCCAGCAGCGCGAGTGCGAGCGGGACGGGCGGCGCCGTGGAGATCGCTGGCGGCTCTGGCAGCACGAGCGGCGGCGCGCTGGTGTTTACGAGCGGCGTCGGTTCGAGCGCGTCGGGTGCGTTGAGCGGCGCGGTGAAGATCGGCAGCGCGGGCGTGAGTGCAGCAGCAGCTGCGACGGCGACTGGCGCAGGGAGCGGCGCGGTGGCGCTGTCGTCTGGCGCGTCGTCGTACGGCTCGAGCGGCAGCCTGACGGTGAGCACGGGTGCGTCGAGCGGCGGCAGCGGCGGGTCGATCTCGTTGCAGGTGGGCTACGGCACATCTGGTGCGGGCGGCAGCATCGCGCTGTCGGCCGGCGCGACGTCTGGCACGGAGACTGGCGGCAGCAACAACGGCGGCAGCATTACGCTGTCTGGCGGGTCTGCGGCTGGCCCGAACGGTCAGGGCGGCGGCATCACGCTGTCGAGCGGTGCGTCGTCGACGGCGACGTGCAGCGGCAACGTGTTGATCGGTTCGGCGAGCGCGAACAGTGGTGCTGGCGGCGCGAGCGGTTCGCTGACGCTGAGCACGGGTGCGGCGTCGGCCGGCACGCCGACTGCGCTTGCGTCTGGCGGCGTGAGCATCTCGACCGGGTCGAGCGGAAGCGGCAGTGCGGGTGCGATCTCGCTGGCAGTGGGCAGCAGCGGCGGCGCGACTGGCGGCATGGTGTCTGTGTCGTCTGGCGCGAGCATGGTGAGCGCGAGCGGCGTGGGCGGCGCGGTGCAGATCTCTAGCGGGTCTGGCAGCGCGAGCGGCGGCGCGGTGACGCTGTCAAGCGGCGTGGGCTCGAGTGCGGCGAGCGGCGCAGTGAGCATTGCGAGCGGGACGGTGACGAGTGCGACTGCGGTGAGCGGCGCGGTGGAGTTGGTGTCTGGCGCGGCGTCGGGCGGGTCGAGCGGCGCGGTGAGCGTCAAGTCGGGCGCGTCGTCAAGCGGCACGGGCGGGTCGATCACGGTGGCCGTGGGCGCCGGCGGGTCTGGCGTGGGCGGCAGCATTTCGCTGTCGTCTGGCAGCAGCGCGACCGCCGGTGTGCAGGGCGGCGGCATCACGGTGACGAGCGGCAGTTCTTCGGACACGTGCAGCGGCAACATTGTGGTGTCGTCTGCGTCGGCGGGTGCGAGCGGCGTGACCGGTTCGGTGCGTCTGAGCTCCGGGTTGAGCACCGGGTCTGGCGCGACTGGCGGTCTGCAAGTCGAGTCGGGTTCGAGCGCGAGCGGCACAGCGGGGTCGATTTCCGTGTCTGTGGGCACGAGCGGCGCTGCGAGTGGTGGCAAGGTGACTGTGGTTGCCGGTGCCAGCAGCGCGAGTGCGAGCGGGACGGGCGGCGCCGTGGAGATCGCTGGCGGCTCTGGCAGCACGAGCGGCGGCGCGCTGGTGTTTACGAGCGGCGTCGGTTCGAGCGCGTCGGGTGCGTTGAGCGGCGCGGTGAAGATCGGCAGCGCGGGCGTGAGTGCAGCAGCAGCTGCGACGGCGACTGGCGCAGGGAGCGGCGCGGTGGCGCTGTCGTCTGGCGCGTCGTCGTACGGCTCGAGCGGCAGCCTGACGGTGAGCACGGGTGCGTCGAGCGGCGGCAGCGGCGGGTCGATCTCGTTGCAGGTGGGCTACGGCACATCTGGTGCGGGCGGCAGCATCGCGCTGTCGGCCGGCGCGACGTCTGGCACGGAGACTGGCGGCAGCAACAACGGCGGCAGCATTACGCTGTCTGGCGGGTCTGCGGCTGGCACGAACGGTCAGGGCGGCGGCATCACGCTGTCGAGCGGTGCGTCGTCGACGGCGACGTGCAGCGGCAACGTGTTGATCGGTTCGGCGAGCGCGAACAGTGGTGCTGGCGGCGCGAGCGGTTCGCTGACGCTGAGCACGGGTGCGGCGTCGGCCGGCACGCCGACTGCGCTTGCGTCTGGCGGCGTGAGCATCTCGACCGGGTCGAGCGGAAGCGGCAGTGCGGGTGCGATCTCGCTGGCAGTGGGCAGCAGCGGCGGCGCGACTGGCGGCATGGTGTCTGTGTCGTCTGGCGCGAGCATGGTGAGCGCGAGCGGCGTGGGCGGCGCGGTGCAGATCTCTAGCGGGTCTGGCAGCGCGAGCGGCGGCGCGGTGACGCTGTCAAGCGGCGTGGGCTCGAGTGCGGCGAGCGGCGCAGTGAGCATTGCGAGCGGGACGGTGACGAGTGCGACTGCGGTGAGCGGCGCGGTGGAGTTGGTGTCTGGCGCGGCGTCGGGCGGGTCGAGCGGCGCGGTGAGCGTCAAGTCGGGCGCGTCGTCAAGCGGCACGGGCGGGTCGATCACGGTGGCCGTGGGCGCCGGCGGGTCTGGCGTGGGCGGCAGCATTTCGCTGTCGTCTGGCAGCAGCGCGACCGCCGGTGTGCAGGGCGGCGGCATCACGGTGACGAGCGGCAGTTCTTCGGACACGTGCAGCGGCAACATTGTGGTGTCGTCTGCGTCGGCGGGTGCGAGCGGCGTGACCGGTTCGGTGCGTCTGAGCTCCGGGTTGAGCACCGGGTCTGGCGCGACTGGCGGTCTGCAAGTCGAGTCGGGTTCGAGCGCGAGCGGCACAGCGGGGTCGATTTCCGTGTCTGTGGGCACGAGCGGCGCTGCGAGTGGTGGCAAGGTGACTGTGGTTGCCGGTGCCAGCAGCGCGAGTGCGAGCGGGACGGGCGGCGCCGTGGAGATCGCTGGCGGCTCTGGCAGCACGAGCGGCGGCGCGCTGGTGTTTACGAGCGGCGTCGGTTCGAGCGCGTCGGGTGCGTTGAGCGGCGCGGTGAAGATCGGCAGCGCGGGCGTGAGTGCAGCAGCAGCTGCGACGGCGACTGGCGCAGGGAGCGGCGCGGTGGCGCTGTCGTCTGGCGCGTCGTCGTACGGCTCGAGCGGCAGCCTGACGGTGAGCACGGGTGCGTCGAGCGGCGGCAGCGGCGGGTCGATCTCGTTGCAGGTGGGCTACGGCACATCTGGTGCGGGCGGCAGCATCGCGCTGTCGGCCGGCGCGACGTCTGGCACGGAGACTGGCGGCAGCAACAACGGCGGCAGCATTACGCTGTCTGGCGGGTCTGCGGCTGGCCCGAACGGTCAGGGCGGCGGCATCACGCTGTCGAGCGGTGCGTCGTCGACGGCGACGTGCAGCGGCAACGTGTTGATCGGTTCGGCGAGCGCGAACAGTGGTGCTGGCGGCGCGAGCGGTTCGCTGACGCTGAGCACGGGTGCGGCGTCGGCCGGCACGCCGACTGCGCTTGCGTCTGGCGGCGTGAGCATCTCGACCGGGTCGAGCGGAAGCGGCAGTGCGGGTGCGATCTCGCTGGCAGTGGGCAGCAGCGGCGGCGCGACTGGCGGCATGGTGTCTGTGTCGTCTGGCGCGAGCATGGTGAGCGCGAGCGGCGTGGGCGGCGCGGTGCAGATCTCTAGCGGGTCTGGCAGCGCGAGCGGCGGCGCGGTGACGCTGTCAAGCGGCGTGGGCTCGAGTGCGGCGAGCGGCGCAGTGAGCATTGCGAGCGGGACGGTGACGAGTGCGACTGCGGTGAGCGGCGCGGTGGAGTTGGTGTCTGGCGCGGCGTCGGGCGGGTCGAGCGGCGCGGTGAGCGTCAAGTCGGGCGTGTCGTCAAGCGGCACGGGCGGGTCGATCACGGTGGCCGTGGGCGCCGGCGGGTCTGGCGTGGGCGGCAGCATTTCGCTGTCTGCTGGCAGCAGCGTTGAAGGCGGCAAAGTGTCTATCTTCAGTGAGCAGAGTGTTTCCAGTCAGTGTAGCGGCGATGTCGTTGTTGCATCTGCGGATGCTGACGCGACACGCGGCGGACTGACCGGGTCGCTTGTGCTGAGTACTGGTGCTGCACATGATTCGTTGGCGTCGGCCGGTCTCGCATCGGGTGCAGTGCGCATTTCGACTGGTGAAAGCGGCGGTACAGCTGGTGAGATCTCGCTCTCCGTTGGCAGCAGCGGCATCACGTCTGGCGGTCAAGTTTCCATTGCAGCTGGTGACAGCTCGACTACTGGCGGAGCGTTGGTTCTGGGAAGTGGAGTCGGCTCGACCAAGTCGAGCGGTGCGGTCACCATCACCAGCGCGTCTATTGGACTTCCGGTCTCGACTGTGACTCCAGCACCGACAGTTTTCAGCGGCAATGTCGAAGTGGCTTCTGGTGCGTCGTCGCAAGGATCTAGCGGCGGCCTGACGATGAAGACAGGGGCGTCAGGATCCGGCAGTGGCGGCTCCATCGTGCTGTCAGTCGGTGGCGGAACAGCGTTGGCTGGCGGCGACCTCACGCTCTCGGCTGGCGCGACGTCGAACTCGACTGGCACAGGTGGTCAAGTGACGATCACGTCCGGGTCGTCAGCGTCGACTGGCGGGTTGCTTGCACTGCATAGCGGTGTAGGTGACTCTAAGAGCTCGGGCGACATCGAGGTGTTGTCTGGCAATGCACCGGCAAGTGTCAGTGGCGACGTGACGGTTGCCTCTGGAACTTCAGGCTCTGGCAGCTCAGGCTCACTGACGCTATCCACGGGCTTGGCTACCGGAGGCGCTGCTGGCGACATTGTGCTCGCCGTTGGCTCTGGGAACCTCGGCGTTGGTGGTGCACTGTCGCTGACTGCTGGGAAGACGACGTCGACGGCAGCGGCTGGAGGTGCTGTCAGCGTCACGGCCGGTGAAGGCAGCACTGCTGGCGGAAACGTTGCAATCACTGGTGGAGTCGGACGATCGGGACCTGGCGGCTCTCTCGTCATGACGAGCGGCGTCGGGTCGGACAGCGGCAACGTGGAGATCGCATCTGCGGACAAGACGACAGCCGGGTCGACAGGAGACGTGATCATCAAGTCGGGGACGACGCAGTCGACGGGTGCTGGTGGCGATGTGTCTATCACAGCCGGCAAAGGTCCAGCAAACACGGCTGGAAGTGTTACGATCTCGTCAGGCGAGAGCACAGGAGCCTCTGGAGTCGGCGGGGCAACATCGGTGAGCAGTGGTAAAGGAGTGACCGGTGGCGAGCTGACGGTCTCTGGTGGCGTCGGTACGACTGGCGTCGGCGGAGCTGTGTCGATCACGAGTGGCATCAGTTCCAGTGCGAGTAGCGGTGCCGTATCGGTGGCGTCTGGGGCATCAGCATCAACGGGGGCTGTTCAGGTCAACTCGGGTGTCGCGACGACAGGCGCAAGCGGTGGCGTGACAATCTCCAGCGGCGATTCAAGCAACAGCGTGTCGGGCAACGTTGCAGTGAACGTCGGTCTGAGCGGATCGGGCGCTGGCGGGAACTTGACGGCGAGCGCTGGTGCTTCGTCCGCTGGTGCAGGCGGCGTTGCCTCGCTTGCTGGTGGGAGTGGAACCACTTCGGGTGGTGCCCTCTCACTTGTTGGTGGGGCAGGTGGCACGAGCGCAGGTGGCGCTGTGACGATTGCGAGCGGAGAGAGTACCGGCGCTGCAGGCGGTAGCGTGACGCTAACAGCTTCGAAGGGCGGTTCCGGTTTTGCCAGCGGCAGCGTTGCAATCACATCTGCTGACGCGTCCGGTGCGAGTTCGGGCAGCGTCGCGGTGATGACTGGAGCAGCGACTGGAGGAGCTGGAGGCGCGATTTCATTCGCCGTCGGCGACGCAGACACGGGCTCGGGCGGAGTCGTGACACTGACAGCAGGCAAGACGACGGACGCTGCAGGCGCTGGCGGCGACGTGAACATCCGAGCTGGCGGCGGTACCTCGCAAGGAGGATCTGTGAACCTTCGCGTTGGTGCAGGGACCCAGAAGGGCGGTCTGTACGTGAAGAATCCGGACGACACGACGATCATGTCGGTCACGAAGGCGGACGTGAGCGTCGCAGCCGAGAACATCGAGCTCCACGCGACAGCGTCGACGATCACGCTGATGGCGGCGTCGGAAGTGGCGATCTCAGCGCTGAACGTCGTGTTCCAAGGTGGAGTCGTCGAGATCGATTCGCACGACTTGGTCACGACGTACACGACCAGCGGTGCCACGCATGACGTCTTCCGGGTCAGTCCAGCGAGCGACCGCGTGGCGATCTCGAAGGAGCTCAAACTCAACATGAATGAAGCACTCGTGACCCACGCAGGGGCAACGAGCTTGACACTGTCGTCACCGAAGCTCATTCTCAGCAGCACATCGGCAGGCGTGCAGTTCAGCGGCACGGGCGACGTCGTGTACAGCGGCACCGGCAATGTCGTGTTTAGCACGGGCGAAGTGGTGTTTGGCGGCAGTGGCAATGCGCCAACGTCGGCGACATGCACGCAAGGCACGCTGCGGTACAGTGCTAGTACGCTGTACATCTGCGTCGCGACAGACACATGGAAGCAAGCGGCGCTGACAACGACAACGATCCCGTGAGCGAGTCGGCGACAGGAGCTACTCGAGTAGCATTCATTTTGCATATCGTAGGTAGGAAGTAGGAAGTGGAGGTCCAGGAGCGCGCAAAGAGCGCGTGGTCGTCCGCTTCCGTGCATGTTGGAGCACGAGACAACGAACAAACAATACACAAACACAGTTTGCTCCAAGCGCGAGTGAGTGAGTTGATCGTCATCGAGCAAGACTCGTCAAGCGCCAAGTGCGTGTCGAGCAGTCGGAGCGTCATGATGAACTGGGACGTCAGTCTACCTGAGTTTCTTCACTATGGATTCATGAACTGCCACTGGTGGCTTCTCTGACGCAACAGGAAGACCAACTGAAAGCCTGAGAATGAACGCTCGCGGCGCGCTACACGCAGGTGATCGGACACCGCTGCTCGAGTCCGTCGGCGCACCAGCGAGTGCAATGCGCCCACGCGCAAAGCGAGAGTCCACGCGCGTGGACTTGCGTCGCCTCGGCGCCATTGGGCTCGTGCTCTTCTGCCTCGTCACAGCCGTTGGACTCATGCGTGTCATCGCCGTGTCGAACCAAGTCCTCACAGCGCTGCAAGACCTCCAGGGCGTGCCGCATCGCGCACCAGCAAGCACAGCTGTCGCTCCTACTGCACGCGCGTCACTGCCCGTCGCTATGTCGAATCATACAGACGGAGCGCGCGTCTTGGTCGTGTACTCGAACGGCACGCACTTGGCCAAGCTCGCGCAGGCAATCGAGCAGGGCGTGCGCCGTGTCGTCGCAAACGACTCGCTCGTGCGTGTGCGCACGGTCACGAACGCGTCGTTTGCAGACGACGTGCTCTGGGCCGACGCAGTGATCCTCGGCTCGCATGTCATCAACGCAAACGTCGAGCCAAAGGTGCGTGCGTGTGTGCGTCTGTGGATTTCTATCGAGATAGCGCAGGCACTCACGCTGCGCGTGTACGTGCTCTTGCATGTGCGTCGTAGATGGCCGCGTTCCTGAGCTCGTGGATGCTCTCAGCAGACTTGAGCCGCAAAGTTGGCGCAGCGTTTGTCACTGGCGCTGGTCTCTCGGCTGGCGAAGAGCTCACGATGGTCAACTTGCTCCACTCGATGCTCGTCTTCCGCATGGTCATCGTCGGCGGCGAGCGCTGGACGAGCGCGTTCGGTGCGTCTGCTGTCGTCGGTGAAGGACCGTTTGCGCCGCGCGCAGACGGCACGTCGTTCCCGTCGCTCTGCTACTCGACCGACCCAGCGGCCGTGCACCCGATGTTCCAAGACAAAGCCATTGGGCTCGGCGAGCGCGTCGCGAGTCTCGCTGCTGTGCTCCGCGTGCACGCGTAGTGCGTACGCTGTCCGCCACGCGTGGTCTCGTGTGAATGCAATGAATGACCGAGCGCCTCGCTCTTAGCTCCTACGTCCTACGCGCTCGTGCACGAGCTCCTCCCTCTTCTTACGCTCTACCATCGTCTAGAGCGTTGAGCCATGCAGTCGTGCGGTCAAACGCGTAGAACGTAATCGCTGCGCCTGGGATGCCGCGCGAGAACGCCGCTTGCCAGCCGCGAAAGAGGTGCGAGACGCCGTGCTTGCGCACGAGACGCAACGTGCTCGACACGAGACCGGTGTACGCGCCGCGCGTGCCGTCGACTTGAATGAGCGACTTGATCGTGTCGAACGGCAGCGCAATGGCCCAGAAGCTAATGCCACCGCACGCGCCAGCAGCGAGGAACACGGTCGTGTCGCGGCCCTCGAGCGCAGGCGACGCTCGCAAGTGCGCGCGCGCAAAGTCGTAGCCGAGAAAGTAGCACGCGACGCCGAGCGAGTCGCGCAGCACAGTCGTTGTGAGGCCTTTCCAGAGCGCGAGCACGCCTTCGCGCTGCACGACCTGTGAGACGCAGTGGAGCGTGCCGCGGTACGCGCGGCTAGCGCGCGGGCGCTCGTACTGGACCTGGAGGCGATTGCGAATGAGCTCGACTGGTGTGACGAGGAATGCGTTAAGGCCACCAGCGATCGCGCCGCTTGTGAGCGAGATAGCTGAAGCGCTCAAGCTCGTGTGCGGCAGGACGTCGTTGCGGAGCTTGGACGACGTCGTGAAGATGACGGACTTGTAGACGGCTTGGCTGAAGAACGGCGGCAAGAAGCCCTTGTAGAGCGCGTGTGCGCCTTCGCGCTGGAGCGTCTGGCGCGCACAGTCGACAAAGCCATTGAAGCGCAGCGGCGAGATCTGTAGACGCGTCCGGATCGTGTCGAGCGGGTGGCACACAACGACGCTCGCCATGCCTGCAACTGAGCCCGCGAGCACGGACTTGGTTGCGGGCGAGAAGCGCTGCGCAGACGACGCAGCTGCAGGCGGCGCAGTCGAGCTCATGGCCATCTTGCACTTGGGAGCTGCTGCGTCTGCATATGCTGTGTACTGAATATCTCCTACAAAGTACGAAAGCCGACGACATGCTCGACAATGAATCATTTTACACGAGCGCCATCATGAGCGACGCCGATCTCGCGACCGTGCTCGGCGCGATCCAAGCGCTCTATGGCATGGTGCGCTGTCCGCGCTCGGTTGTATATGCGCGCTATACACAATGAGCTTACACTGCTGTGGGTGTGTGCGTGCTGCTCTCCAGGAAGGCGTCGAGCGCCAGCGCGAAGCAAACGCGTTCCTCATTGCGTTTGCCGAGTCTGAGGTCAGGTGCATGTGATCATGTGTATGGTGCTCGCAGCGCATGATGCACGCAGTCGATAGAGAGAGCTGCTCATCTGATCCTCTGTGTACTCGCTTGCATGTGCATGAGCAGAGCGCGTGGGGCATTGGGATGCAGTTGCTGCTCGACACGTCGCTCAACCTTCCGCCTGAGGCGCTCTTCTTCGCCGCCAACATGATCCACACGAAAGCCCGGCGCGCGTGGGCGAAAGTGCCGGCTGCGACGAAGCCGCAGATGGCGGCGTCGATCCAGAGCGCGCTCGAGGACGTCCAGACTGGTCGCCGCGCGTTCCACAGCGCGCTCTTTAGCAAGCTCTGTGCGATCTACGCAGTCATGCTCGTGTCGGCGCCAGACGAGTGCAACGCGCGCTTGACGCACCTCGCAGCGCCCGCAACCGTCGCACAGGCGCTCGCTCGGAACGACCGCGCGCAGCTCCTGTTCTTCCTCACGCTCGCGCGGTGCGTGTGCGAAGAGATCGAAGACGCGGAGCTCCCGTTCGCGGCGCGCGACGCCATGGAGATGCACCTCTACGCGCGCAGCAAAGACGTCACGCGCGCGATCACGACTGTCGTGAGTGCGCACGACAGTGACGCGCTGTCTAGCGACGTCGTGGACCTCCGCAGCGAGGCGTTCCAGTGCCTGAACGCCTGGAGCGCCAAGGCTGGCGTGTCGCTCACGACCATGTTCCTCCACGACCGCGCGACGCTCTTCACGCTCATTGATGCGCTCTGCACCAAGTCCAAGTACCTCCCCGTGTGCGCCGAGATCCTCGAAAAGGTCATCACAGTCGCCGAGTACCCGACGCCGAGCGACCAAGAAGCGGCGCTCTGCGCCGTTGCGAACGGCTTGCTCAAGACGCGCGCAGCGTGCGAGAGCGCGCTCGTGGCAGAGGAGGACGAGATCAGCCACGCGATCACCGACGTCGTGTCGACGTTCTGCGAGACGTACGTCGAGTGGATCGTCGCAGGCAGCGCGCCAGAAGGCGTGGCGCTCGGCGAGATGATGCTCGCGCTCGGTGCGCACCCGCGGCGGCAGATTGCGTCGCTCACGCTCGAGTTCTGGCTCTTGGTGCAGGACGAGCCGGTCGCGGAGCGCCACGCGTTCTTCCAGCGCGATGCGTTCACGCAGCTCTTCTCAGTCCTGCTCCGGCAGTGCACGTACGCGCAGGACCCGAGCGAGATGGACGAGCTCGAGCTCGACGACTTGCTCGCGTTCCGCATCGGGTCGCAAGGCGTGAGCGACGCGTTCCTCGCGATCTTCTCGCTCGAGAGCGAGCACGTGCTCGCGCACTTGAGCCACACGCTCGCTGGCGCGACGTCCGACGACGGCGACTGGCCGAGCGCCGAAGCGAGTCTCTTTGCGCTCTCGATCGTGGCCGACGACGTCAAGAAGCGCGTGACGAGCAAGCGCAGCAGCGACACCCGCCTCGACGCGATCGTCGCGCAGATCCTCGAGAGCGTCCTGCGCACGTCGGCGCCGCACGTCCAAGTCGTGACAGCAGCAGCCAAAGTCCTCGGGCAGTTCGCGCCGTGGTTCTTTGCAAAGGCCATAGCGAGTGGCAACACCGCTGTGCTCGCAACGGTGCTCCAGTATCTCGACAGCGCACTCGGCGTGCCGCCGAGCTGTGCAAACGCAGCGCGGAGCTTCATGCAGATCGCGACTGTGTGCGCCGAGTGCCTCGCGCAGATGCCGCCCGTGTACCTCGTCGCGAGCATCCAGCGCTTCAGTAGCGCGCACATGACGATCGACGACCGGCTCTTTGTCGTCGAAGGGCTCGTGCGCGCTGCAACCGTCTCGCCGCAGTGCGCAACGATCCTCGAAGCGGTCGTAGCCGACGCGCTTGGGCGACTCGACCACGCGCTGGCGCTCGAGCGCGTCGACGACGTTGTACTCACAGTCGTCGGCCACGAGCTCCGCGTCCTGAGCAAAGTCGTGCGGTTCCTCGACGCGCCAGCCGACGTCGCAGGCGGTCGTGGCATGACTACATCTGTCGTGCAGCACATCTGGCCGCACCTCGAGCCGATCGCCGCGCGCTTGAGCGACCACGAAGGCGTCATGGACGCGCTCTTCCAGCTCTACGGCTGGTGCCTCCAGAGCCTCCGCGACGACATGGCGAGCCAGCTCGGCGCCATCGCGACGCTCATCGTGCGCGTGTTTGAGCGCCACCAGTTCGTCGCGCCGCTCGAGTGCGCGTGCGTCGCAGTCGACGTCTTTGGCAAGCGCAGCGGCGGTGACGAGCTCGCGCCGCACGTCGTCGAGAGCTTTCGCGACCTCTTGACTGCGCTCAGTCTCACGGCGTTCCAGTTCTTCACGGCGCACGCACTGAGCGACGCGCCGGACGTGCTCCGCGCGTTCTACGAGCTCGCGTACCGCTTCGCGCTCTTCTGTCCCGCCGCCGTGCTCACGTCGAGTGCGTTCCCAGTGCTCACAGAGTTGAGTCTCGCGTGCCTCGGGAACCACGACCGCGCGTCGACGAACGCAGTCATCGTCTTCCTCGCGTTCGTCGTGAGCGAGAGCCGCGGGAAGCTCGCACCGTTCCGTGACCAGATCGACCGCGCCGTCCTTGGTGCGAGCGACCACGCGCCGTCGCCGCAGCTCACGCAGTGGATCGACACGATCGTCGCGGCGCTCGCAGTCAAGAGCCCGAGCATCCTGTTTGACGCCATCGGCAAGCTCTTCTTTGCAGTCCTGAGCACGTTTGGCGACATCCCAGCCGTGCCGAACGCGCTCACGCTCGCACTCACGACGAAAGGCGACACGCTCGGCGTCACAGAGCTCGCACTGGCCGACCGCGAGCGCGTGCTCGAGCTCTGGATGCGCTTGGCGCTCGCGCCGACGCGGCAAGCGGAGCGGCGTTTCCGCGGACTCTGCAGCGACGTCGCCAAGATCTGCCGCAAGGAGCTCACAGTCGACGCGCTCGAAGTGTACGAGTGGGACGCATGAGAGAGAGAGAGCGCGCGCAAGAGTGAATGGTGGTCTTGTGTATTGCTCAAGAACACTGCGGCACGATGCGCCATTGACTGCGCGCATCACGTGACGAGACGACTCGACTGCTCACGCGAGTTCGCCGACCTGATGCACGTACGCGCACATAACGTAGTGAGGCGACGATGGCCAAACGCAACAACAGCACGAGGCAGCGGCGAGTGGGACGTACGACTGGGTACTTGTCAAAGTAGAACGCAAGCGTCTCCTCGAGCTCTTGCGTCTGCTTGTCCGTGAAGTCGCTCACGTCGTCGCTAATGTCCTGTACGGCGTCACGAGCGCACGAGAGCAAGAGTGTAAGAGCGACTCACGTAGATCCCAAGACTGGCGGCTCGCAGTGTGTCGTACTGCTTTGTCGAGCGACCCGAGCGTGAGTGCGCGAGTGCACGCCTAGTGGATCAGCGCCGTAGCGTCGGATGAGTTTGAGACGCATGCTTCACGAGGTCAGACGCATGCAAGCGCGAGCGAACGTACCGTGCCAGCAAACTGCGCGTACGTCTTGCCGGGGCCGTAGAACTTGGCGCCAGTTGTCACGTCCACGACCTGTCATTTTGTGCCAAGTCGCGCGTGTCAGCGCTGCGTCGAGCATGTACACAAACACGAAGAGCGCGCGCACCTTGCCGCCAATCGCGAGCAGAATCGGGAGACTCTCATCACTGCCGTCGTATCTGGAGCACACACGTGACGATTGAGTCAGTTCTATGGACACACGTACGCGTGTTACCAGTAGCGCTCGTACTTTTTGAGCTCCTCGAGCGTGTACTTGGTGAGCTGCGCACTGTCAGTCGGCGCGTGGTTGTTGCCGTGTGACGCGTGGAAGAGCGAGAACGGCCACGGACACGGCACGCCGCTTACGCGCAGCTGCTGCTCGATCGAGGGCCACGCGAGCGCGAGCACTGCAGCAGCGAGCGCGAGGCTCAGCCAGATCCACGTCCCTCGTCCTTTTGGTGCCATCGTCGCTGTCGTTGGTGTTGTCCTCTTGCTTGCTTGCTTGCTGCTTCGTGATGATGGCGTAATGCTCACACGCGCGAACTGGAATGAAAGCGACTACCTTTATTTTGTCACTATCAAGGACACTATTGCATGGGCGACTAGTGTGCGGACAACCACAATGGCTACGCGACTTGCTGCTGCGGCGCGACGTACTTGAGCTCGTGGAAGCCGCAGTCGCCGATCGGACCAGGTCCGCCCTTGCCGTTGCTGCTGCCGTAGTTCGCGTCGCACTCGCAGACGCCAGTGGTAAAGTCGCACGTGCCGTGGTTCGAGCAGAACGCAGACTCGCGCGTGCCTTTCACAGACTGCTCGCCTTGGAGCGTCGCGCCGCCGACTGCAAACATCAGCGTGCCAGATCCGTCGAGCCCATTGCCGTTTACGTTGTCGCGCAGCAGTGCGCGCGAGCCACGCAGTGACGGCAGGTCGCCCAGCTCGCTCGTCAGCTCGATGCGCATGACCGAGTTGCCAGCAGAGCACGCAGTCGTGCCTCCAACGAACGTCACTGCCACCTCTTGGAGCGTCGACAGCGCCTCGAGTCGGCTCTTGACAGTCGCTTCGTTCGCGCTCACAGCGATTGCAGCAGTCGTCTGGTCGCGGAACGTCAGTGTGAAGCTCCCAGCAGTTGCAAGGCACTGCACGAGCTGGACCTCGACGACGTCGTCGTACGAGCTCGGGTCATCGCCACGCGGACACTCGCCTGTAAAGTGCATCCATGTCACGTATGCCGCTCAGTCGTCACGCCCACACGCATCAGTCACTCCATGACGCGAGCCAGCGCAACGTACGCAGCGAGCAGTCGTAGCCAAAGAACGGCGGGTCGCACAAGCAGCTCCGGATCTTGCTGCGGTCCCACGTGACGGCGTTGTTCGGGTCCTCGCCGTACGCAAAGCCTGCGACTTCGCCTTTGACAGCAATGAGTGGCGCCAAGTCGTTGAGCGTCAGGCACTGTCCGTTGCCAGAGCACTCGGAGACAGACCCGCCGCAGGACACTACAGCAGCGTAGCGCCATTGCAACGTTAGAGAGTGCGTGAGACGACAGCGTACTCGCCCTGACGACGACTCAATGGCAGACAACTCAATCACCGAGCACGGATGCAAGCAAGACGTACGCAGCTCACACGCAGTCCCAGTGTACGGTCGAGGGCACTTGCAGAGTCCAGTGCTGCGGTCGCACGTCCCGACGTTGCTGCACTCGCTCATAGTCCGGTGCGCCACGTCCACGTCACTCGGGTAGTCGAACCACGCAGCGCCAGACGGACACGTGCGATCAGTGCAGTCGCCGCCTTGCCACCCGACGGCGCACGAACACTTCCAGCTCGGCTCGCCAGAGCACGTCCCGTGGCCGCTGCACGACAGGTCGCCTGGACACGACACGGGGATGCGCGACGTGCAGCCACAGTCGCCGCGGTTCACAAACGTGTTCCCGAGCTCGCCTCGGCCATTGCTGTTGGTGTACCCGAGGTAGCACACGCACTTGCCGAGCTTGAGGTCTTCGCACATCCCGCGACCAGAGCACACGGCGCTCTCCTTCGTGCCGTCGACCGACACGACGCCGCGCGTGTCCTTGCCGCCTCCGAACGCCGCGATGCTCGAGCCAGGCACAAGCATCGCGCCGTCGACGACGACAGTCGGCAAGCTGCAAGCATCGACACACACCAGCGCAAGAGAGTCAGTGAGGTGCTCTACAAGCGCCACGACCAGCTACGCAATGGCGATGGCACGTGCTTTCCAAAGTTCTGCGTGAACGTGACGCTCATCACGTTCGCTGGCGTCGCGCACGCTTGCGCGCCGGTGAAGCTCACATTCACGCCCTGGATGCTCGGCAAGAGCTGTAGCAGTCGCTGGACATCCTCTGGCGCAGCGTGCGCTGGGATCGGCGCACTCGTGAAGTCTCGAAACGCGACTGTGAACGTCCCGCCGCCCTGCTGCACTGGTGCAACGAGCTGGTTCGTAGGGTCTGGGCTGAAGCTCTGGTCCAGCGGCGTGCACGTCACGCCGCGCACGACTTCTGTGAGCGCAGTCGCTGGAAACTTGAGACGGTTCGAGATGTGGCTCAGTCCGTTCACGCCGCCGTTCGTGCGGTCCGCGAGCACGAGCGCGAGGTCACCATCGCCAGCGACGCCCGTGGTCGCAACGACAACGAACGCGATCGTGATCGTCGTGCCAGTGACTGTGCACGCAGTGGTGCTCCCGCTCGAGTACGTGACGTCAATGTCGATGATGTACGCGACTGACGCGATGATCGTCGCGCGCAGCACGTCGGCTGGGATGTCGAACGGCAGGTCGGCGACGCGCGTCCCGTCTTCGAACGTGAGCGCAAAGCTCCCGCTCGTTGCTGCGCACTCGAACGTCTGCTGCTCGACGACGCGGCACGAGTCAAAGCCCTTGACGACTTCCTTTGTCTCGACGTCGATGAAGCCGTCGTCGGCGCCGAGGAAGAGCGCGACGAGTCCTTTTGCGTCGAGGTTCGAGAACGTGATCGACGGGATGTCGCCGACGAACGCGCGGCCCCAGAGCTGCGTGAACTTGATCGTGACGTATGTGCCTGTGATCGAGCACACAGTGGTCGTCCCGCTCGGCTCGAACGTCACGTCGAGCGTCCCAATGATTGGGATCTTGCCAATGAAACCGAGGAACGTGTTCACGTTTGCGTTGAACGGGATCTTGGACACTGTGACGTTGTTGAACGTGAGTGAGAAGACGCCGGCGTCTGCGGCGCAGATGAACTGCTGCACTTCGAGCACCTTCCAGCGCGGCACGACGATGTTCTGCGCCGCGTTCGTGAGCGGGTAGTTGATCTGCCAGTCAGTCTGCGTCGCAGATGGGCTCGTGCGCGTGACTGTGACCGCGTCGACGCCCGGGAGCGCGCGGAGCGCGCTTGCGACCGAGATGCCGTTCGAGTCGACGGACCCGAGAGCGTCGAACTTGATCGGTCGCGTGTACTGTTTCCCGAAGAAGAGCACGAACGTGCCTTGCGTCAGCGCTGCGTCCGAGCGCAACGTGAGCGTCTGCTGCTGGAAGCTCGTCGTGCACTCGATGAGCTGCACTTCGTCGGCTTGATTGGTCGTGAGCGGGTCGTCGCCGAGCGGGCAGCGCTTGAGCGCACAATTTGGACCAGTGTACGAGTCGTCACACTCGCACCCAAAGACCTTGTCGGCGTCCCAAATGTCGTCGTACCGGAACGTGAACGCGTCGTAGAGCTCGCGCGAGACGAGCTCGTTCTGTGCGTGCTCGCGCATCGAGACGCACTTGCCGTGCGCCATGCAGCTGTCGGGACACTCGGTGTACTGACAGGCGTTGCCAGAGAAGCCCTGCTGACACTGACACACGCCTGTGCTATGGACACAAAGGCCGCGTCCCGAGCACTCTGTGAGCTCGTGTGCGCGGTCCGTCGCAGTGATGACGCCCCATGCGCGACCGAGTGGGCACGCGATGCCAGAGCAGTCGTAGCCCGTGTAGCCGTCGAGGCAGTGGCAGATCATGTAGCGGTCGCATACGCCTCGCCCAGAGCAGTCGTTTGGACATAGCGCTTGTACAACGTGCAAGACGAGCACGACGACGCACAGCGCCGCGAGCGCTGCAAGTCGCGCCATCTGCATTATGCTGCTAGAGCAACTTGAACACGGCTGACTCGCGTCGTTTCGAGTACTTTCGTGGCTTCGGGACACGCTACCTGCGATTCGGAACGATACATTGATTGGCAACAACAGACAGACACAGACTGACGATGCTGTATCGCCGAAGCGTGACGAGTGCGTGGACGCTCGGGCGTGCGGCGCACATTGCGCTAGGCTCGAGCGCGCATGCACTTGGTGGGAGTAACGCAGCGTCATCTGCATGGCCGCTCGCTCGCGCTTCGTTTGCAACGAAAGCTGGAAAAGGAGCTGCAAAGGACGCAATCGTGCGCCGCAAGAAGAGCCTGCTCGTCGATGGTAACAACGTGCTCTACCACTTCTACAACCCGCTGCAGGCAGCCGAGAGGTGCGTGTACGTCCTCGCAGCGTGACATTGCAAGTGGCGTACATCTGACAGCGCTTGTTATCGTGTTTGTCTGTATTCGCGCAATGCCTCGCCACCAGTGACGGCGTGCAGCGTGAAGCAGTCGACGGACTCATTCGCCTGCTCCAGCGCATGGACAAGACGCACGTACCGGAGCACATCTGCGTGTTCTTTGACTCGAAGCGCAAGCCCACGACGCGCAAGCTCATCGACCCGGCGTACAAGAGTCTGCGCAAGCCAACGCCGCAGTCGCTTGGGCCGCAGCTCGCGTCAGCGGCTGGCGTCTTGCGCGACGGCGGCGTGAACTGCATCACAGTCCCAGGCTTTGAGGCCGACGACCTCATTGCGTCGTACACGGAGGCGTACGTCACTGCTGGCTACGAGGTGCTCGTGGTCTCGAACGACAACGACTTTCTCCAGCTCGCGCGTGGCGTCCCGACGACAGCAACGAGCGATGCGCTGTCGCTTCAGGACGACAGTACAGCTAGTCCAGACGCTACTACTGCTACCACAACGACGGACTCGAACCCGGGCTTTGTCGAGCTGTACCAGCCAAACAAGCGGCGGTACGTGCGCGAGCGCCACGTCCAGAGCCGCTTTGGACTGCCGCATGCGCGCTTGGTGCCTGCGTACTTGGCGCTCGTTGGTACGCGCTGGGGCAAGATCCAAAAGGTCGAGCACATGACCGACGACGTTGCCGTGGCGCTCTTGACGCAGTACGGCAGTCTGCCCAAGCTCTTGCGCAACTTGAACGCGATCGAGGACGCCGTGCTGCGCAAGAGCCTCAAGCACGCGATCAGCTCGATCGAGACGGCGCTCCGCATTGCGCAGCTCAATGACCAGATCGCACTGCCGCTTGCGCTCGACGAGATGGTCACACCAGCACTCGCGAACCTCGTAATCGCACCGCCAGCGACGCAGAAGACACCGCTGAAGCAGCAGTCGACGTCGTAGGTCATACCGCTTAACTGCCTCTTGAATAGACTACATCGTGCCATAAAGGTACTTGACATTCTTGGAAGTACATGCCATCAAAAAGTCTACGACGCCTCGAGGACTCGGACAACGCTCTCGGCAACGCTCTCGACGCCTCGGATAACTCACACACTCGTGCTCACACTCACGCTCAGTTCGTTCGTCGCTCTCGTTTGGAGTGGCTCAGACGTACGCACTCTCGTCGTCCTCGTCGTCCTCTAGCATGACGACGACTTTCACATGGCCAACTCAATCACTCTTGCCTATCATCTCATGCGATTGGGTAGTTCGCCGCTTGACTTGGCTACACTATGCGGAAAAATGGGTTCCGGTTTCACATACTCTCGGCAAGGCAATTTGCGTCTACATGCGTCGTCCGTTGCACGTTTGGTGCGCGCCGCTTGAACGAGTGCAAGTGGCGCGTGACGCCCAGGCAGCAAGAGCAAGAGCAGCACACGCACCGCGCGCGCGCAAGAGAAAGAGAAAGAGAGAGGTAGCAGCCAGAGTGAGTGAGCACGGAGCGCACTTCGACATCGTTGTCTACATCCACCACTCGCGCGTACCCGCAGCAGCAGCGTGTCGACAGGTCGAGACACATACGCAGCACGACACATCATCCTACGCCGTCGTCGTCGTCGTGTGCAACGAGGTCTCTTGTGTGCAGCCGACTCTCGCGTGTGTCGAGACGAGCTGAGTGAGTGACGACGACTACGGCGTGACAGACGAGCGAGCATGGGCGCTGGCGCGTCCGTAGAGGCGCAGAATGCTGCCAAGATGCAGACGCGCTCGCGCATCGTGACAGCGTTCCTTAACCTCGCGAACAAACCGCACCATGCACCGCTCGTGGCTGCGAAGACACAGTGGCGGATAGCAGCACCGTACGCAGGCACTGCGGCTGAGCCGTCCACGAACGAGCAGGAGCTGCTCAATATGCTCCATGACCCTGTGGGGCAGAAGCACATTGGAGCATTCGCAAAGCGCATCATGACGTCCGAGACGTTCTTTTGCTGGGTCGAGATCAAAGAGTTCAAGGACGCACCGTCGATCGGGTACCGCAAGTCGCTCGCGAAGCTCATCTACAAGAAGTACATCAAGAACGGCTCGACCATGGCGCTCGGGAGCATCACGTCCGATCTCATTGCGCTCTACGACGTACGTCCTGCTGCTTGCGTTCTTTTATTCTTTCTTACTTGCGTGCATGTGTGTGTGCTGTTCTTTGGATGAGTGTGTTTGCGAACATATAAAACCCAACTGACAACGATGCAACGTATATCAAACGCATTGTGCGGTGGAACGTATAGAAAAAGATCCAAGACATGGAGCGCGACCCGAGCCTCATGACACCCGAGTTCTTTGACCCGATCATGGCGAACATCGTGAACGACATGTGCCAGAACACGTTCCTGCGGTTCAAGACCACGCCCGAGTACGAAGCGTACAAGCGCGACGTGAAAGAGACGTACAACAAGGTCACGGTCGAGGACTTTGAGTACCTCGAGCTCCTCGGGAGTGGCGGCTTTGGCCGCGTCGTCCACGCGCGGAAGAAGTCAACGGGCAAGCACTACGGTACGCACTTGCCTGCTTGTTCCGACTGACTGACGCTCTCTTAATGCCGCTGATCGATTGACCACACGAGACTGAGCTCACAACATGTGCGCTTGTGTGTGTACGTCTGGACGAACGATAGCGATCAAGATCCAGCTCAAGACCGGTCTCTTGGACGAGCACCACGACCAATTGAGCCAGATCACGTCCGAGAAAGACATCCTCCAGGTGTGCCACAACCCGTTCATCCTCGACATGCAGTACAGCTTCCAGACGCCGGCGCACGCGATCATCGTGACCGAGCTCGTGCGCGGAGGCGACCTCGGTGAAGCGCTCAAGTCGTCGCGCGAAGGGTACATCATTGAAGACCGCGTGCGGCTGTACGCTGCGGAGATCGGCCTTGCACTGAATCACATGCACGAGCTTGGGCTGATCTACCGCGACCTCAAGCCTGGGAACGTCCTCCTCGGCGAAGACGGCCACGTGATCCTCGCCGACATGGGACTCGCGGCCGGGTACGACCCGACGTTGCTCAGGAAAGACGAGAGCGGGTCCAAGTACATCCCGCAGAACGCCAAGCTCACGCGGCGCAAGACAACAGTCGGAACGCGCGGGTACATGGCACCGGAGATCATCTCGGGCAAGCTCGTGAAGCGCGACCAGCGTCCTGGGTACACGTTCGCAGTCGACTTTTGGTCGCTCGGCGTCACGATCTTTGAGCTCATGTGCGGGTACCAGCCGTTCAGCGTGTACTCGGGCGGGAACTTCTTCCAAGAGGTCGCGAACGAAGAGATCTTCCGCCTCTCGCCGCGCACGCAGCACAAGATCGAGCTCCAGAAGATGGCGCAAGGCGTGACGTTCCCGCCGCACGTGTCCAAGTGCGGACAGGACTTCCTCAAGCGCTTGCTCGAGGTCTCCGTGGACCAGCGCCTCGGGTGCAACGCCGAGAAGGGCTTTAGTGAGTTCATGGAGCACGCGTTCTTCGAGTCGATCGACTGGGAGAAGCTCATGGTGAAGCACATTGACCCCAAGTTCAAGCCGTCGCTGCCGCTCCTGACCGACAAGAAGATCTACAACTCATACGAGCACATGATGTCGCACTTTGACATGCGCGACAAGGACTTCATCCGACGTACGTCCACTCGACTTGGAGTCTCCTGTGTGTAGCTTGACGACGGCTTGACTGACTGACGGACGAATGAATGGATGGGTCGATGGACGCTTTGCGCAGACGACTGGTACGCAGACCCCGCACCTGAGCTCCAGAAGCACTTTGACACGTGGGACTACATCTCGCAGTCGACGCTGCGCGCTGAGCTCGGCATTGCGAAAGAGATGGACGAGACGAACATCCCGTACAAAGTGCTGCAGCTCACGGGCGAAGACACAAAGGGCAAGCAGCTGAAACAAGCGGTGCCGCGATCCTAGACGCAGCTCTCGTGTGTGCAGTAGGCAGTAGGGACTCGCGACAGCAGCAGCAACAACAACACAGCGCATGAGCAGCAAACTGAGCGCGCGGCGCTTGCACTTTCATTCCCAATCACCTCATTTTGTACACTTGGACCTCTTGCTCACGACGGCGCTTCACGACGGCGCTTCACGACGGACGCTTGCATGCATGACGCAACACAACAGGCAAGGAGAGCAAGGAGATCGAGTCGTGTAAGCGGCTGTGTATTCGATCATGTTCCTATCACTGTGTTGTGCACGGTTTCCAGACGCTTGCAGCTATGCGTCGGCGATATGAGCAGGGCAGGGCATTCACGATCGCTCCTGGTAGGCTCAACTTGCTTGACTTCGAGCTTGGTCTTGGGTGAGAGACGATCGCTTCCCAACCACACAGCACGTCAAGGCACTCGCAAACAGACAAGACACATGCAGATGCAGACACATGCGCACTCGATGCAGAAGTGGTGGTGGCGTTCCTCAGTCAAAAGTTTGATTTCTATGGATGGGTTCTCGTTCATGCGAATCAGTGTGGTGGTACTTTATCGTCATTGGACGCGCCAAGCAAAAGACACATGCACATATGCAACGTACACGCTCATGTACGAATGCAGACACACACACACGCAGACATGCAGCGCAGACGTTGGTGGCGTCGGCTCTTCAGGAAAAAATTAGAGTTGAGTTAGCGCATCATCGACGCGTCTCCGCAGCTGTGTGTATTTCCTCATCCTCAGAGCCGCAGGAGAGATTGGGACACATGTGGGTATGCACGCATGTAGGAGTCGGTCGATGACGATGTCGTTCTTGCTGAGGTTGTTGTCGCTGTCGTTGGCGCTGTCGTTGTCGCTGTTGTCGCTGAAGATGCTGAAGACGAAGAGTGAGCTTTCGAAGAGCCACGAGCAATGCCACACATGCTCGCATAATGTCAGCCAGTCGTTCAAACAACTTGAAAAATGTATCGGCGTACAAATGTGGACCACATACAAAGTATTCTAACACGATGACCGAATTAACATCCAGCTCGAAACGTCGCGAGCAAATCTTGCATCTTGACAAGAAGAGTAGTGTGTCGGTGGACATGGCGCTCGGAACTCGTGCGCTCGACGACGATGCGTGTGGCCGTGTCGATGATGCACACGATGCGCTCCAAGAGATGAAAGACGCAACTGTGCAGCTCGATGCAATCCTGCAGCAACTGTGTGCCGCTCAGCGCACAGCGTCGGATGCAAGCGACGCGTTGCAGACCAAGCCGAACGGCAATGACGACGATGACGAGTTCGCAGACGCGACCGAGTGGTGCGACGACACCAACAACGAGCTCAGCAACGCAACGATGCCTAGTGACGCTATTTCTCAAGATGCAGCGCAGCAGCCGCATGCTTCGAGAGCTGCAGCTGGCTTTGATTCGATCGAGAGCTACTTTGAGGTACGACCATCGTCAGTGCACTGGAGCCATGCAAGTCGCTCTCTCTCTCTCTCACACACACACACACACACAAACACACTCACACTCGCACCCGTCTGCTCTCTCCACGACGAAACACACCAGGCGATCAAGAGCACGCTAGCAAACGCACGGAACCGAACGACTGCAGTCCGAGTCGAAGTGCCATCACGACTCCGTGACGCCGACTCGGACGACCCCAAGCGCCAGCGAGAGCTCTTTGCCTTAGCAACACGCGGTGTAGCGTTCCACTTTGCTCGAGACACCAGTGCGTTGTGCAGTTGCAGCAGCGAATGCACAGCGTTTGCAGGCGAGTTCGAGGCTGAGATGCCGCTCGAGCACGTCGAAGCGCGCGTGAAGCATGAGCTCGAGACGCGCGACCACCGTCTGCCACTGTCAGCAACGACTGCGATCGCTCGGAGCGTCAGTCACTTTGTCTTGTGCCAGCGGGACGTGACACTCGCAGCAGCGCGCTCGGTCTTCCGAGACGACGCGATACGCGACAACCAAGTCGCAGAAGGTCTCCAGTGGCATCAGCGTAGCCCAGTCGTGCAGATCGCAGTCGACGAGACCGAGATGGCGTTCGAGTGGGGCATGCGAGTCGTTGTTGTCGTCCATTCAGTCATTCGACCGCAGCGCCAGCAAGCAGACAGCGTGCTTGACGGTCCAACAGTAGCGGCGACGCTCCAGCGCTGTCTGTTCTTGCCCAAAACGGCGTACGACAGTGTCGCTCGTGACGCAGACACTCGCCACATGAGCGACTGCGACGGACCGATCCGGTCGACAACGGAGCTCTTTCTCATGCACGAGACGCTCAACAGCAGCAGCAGTGACAGTGGCAGCGCTCCAGTTGATCAACTGACTGACGCAGCGGCAGCTCCGAGTCTGCGCACGAGCTTGTCTACACTCGTGAACGAGGCTGGAGCACGCGCAGACTCTCGAGAGCTCCCGGAGCTGCTCAGCGTCTACATGCGCGGACACTTCTACGACCCAAGCGCAGCCACAGAGTCGCTACCGCCGTTTCAACACGCTGCACAAGCGTTTGTCAAGCTCCACGTCCAAACGGTACGTTGCTGCGCACGCTCGTCCTGCTGCTTGAGCTCGTATCGCAACCGACTAACGCGACGAGCGCCTGCTGCTAGCCGTTCCCGCGCACGCGCATCGTCGAAGCTGCGTGCGGTCGCTTCCACGCGCTCTTGCGCAACGACCTGGGGATGGTCTTTGCGTTCGGCCACACAGTCGACGGCGCGCTCGGACTCGGGCCGCTGCACGACCTCGGCTCTCAGACTATCGTGACGGAGCCACGACTGCTCACGTACTTCTTCGACCAGCTCATCTCGATCCAGAGCATTGCATGCGGCGGCGACTTGGTCGTTGGGAGCCACTCGGCTGCAGTGGACACTGACGGCAGCGTCTACACATGGGGCACTGGCGTTGCGCTCGGGAACCGATCGGTTCGGAGCCACTCCGAGCCACAACGCATCGACATCCCGCGTCTCGAGTCCGACGCAGCGTTGGACAACGAAGCAAATGCGCCTCGCGTCCAGTCAGTCGCGTGTGGCGGTGGCTTCTGCATCGCACTCGCAGAGAGCGGCCACGCATTCGCATGGGGCAAGTGGAGCGACGGTCGCCTCGGACTCGGGAACGTCCCGATCCTGAACCAGACGTCGCGCAAGTACGGACGCCGGCGGCAGTTCCAGTCGCTCCAGCTCTCGCCCAAGCAGCTCGGCAGTCACACGCTGTTCGCGAAAGTCGCATCTGGTGAAGCGCACTGCGTCGCACTCACGCTCTCTGGCGCGCTCGTGGCGTGGGGTCAAGGCGCTCACGGCCAGCTCGGACTCGGCTCGACGAAAGACGCACTGTCGCCGACGCTCGTGACGATTGCCGACGACCGCGAGCTCAAGTGGCGTGACGTCGCTGCTGGCGAGAACTGGAGCATGGCGCTCGACGTCCTCGGGCGAGTGTGGACGTGGGGTGCGTGCGGCGGACCAGTGCTTGGCACTGGCGCCACCGTAAGAGCAGCAGTTGTCACGGAGACGATCTTGCAGCACCACTACCGCGTGCGCAAACAGCCGCGGTCTGGAGCGATCGCTCCAGCGCCAGCGCTGCCGCAGCTCTGCTGGATGCGGCCGCAGCTCGTGCCGTCATTTGGCGCTCACGGCGTCCAGATCGAGCGGCTTAGCGCTGGGCGGCAGCACGCAGCGGCGCTCTCGAGCACCGGCGACCTGTACGTATGGGGCGACGGCGACGGCTTTGCGAGTCTACCGCAGCTCGTGCACACGTCTGCGGCTGGCGATGACGACCGGAGCGCGTCGGCCGCGATCGGGTCTGAGATCGTCGAGTACGTCGTCTGCGGCGGCGACGTAGTGGTCGCGTTCACGTCCGGATCGTTCCTTGCGCGGTCCATGCACACACTGTACGGGCAGTGCGTGCAGCTCGCTGCCGACCACCACCAGCTCGAGTCGTCTGCTGTGCGCGACACGATCGCAGCACTCGGCGTCGACGTTGCGCTGCTCGTGGCCGGCAAGCGGCTCTTTGCGCACAGGCTCGTGCTCGCAAAGCGCAGTGCTGTGCTGCGCGACCTCATCGTGACTGAGCAGCGCACACCGAGTGCTCGTCTACCAGGCGAAGCGCTCGTGCTCGAGCTCTTGCTTCCGCAGCTCCGCCACGACGTCGCGACGGTGCTGCTCGAGTACATGTACACAGACAACGCCTCGCGCATGCTCGATCCACAGTCGTACCTCGTGCGCGACGTCCTGCGCGCAGCGCGCATGCTGGAGCTCCGTCCGCTCGAGCAGCTCTGTCGCTCGATGGTAGACACGTCGTCGATCGCTCCTGTCCATCCACTGAACCCATGGGCCACGCCACTCCCAACAAGCGACACAAAGGACGCGAGTCTAGCGGAGCAGCGGAGTCTCACTGCCGACCTTGCGCTCGCGCTCGGCGACGCGACGTGGTCCGACCTCTCAGTCGTCGCCGAGGGCCGAGCGATTCCAGTCCATCGGTGCGTCCTTAGTGCGCGCAGTACGTACTTCCGCGCGCTCTTGGCGTTCGACGCGCGCGCGAGCGACTCACAGACACAGATCCGCGAGGTGCACGTCGACGAGTCGTACGCATGCGCACTGCGCGTGCTCTCGTTCATCTACAGCGACCGCGTCACGCAGCAGGTCACGACTGACAATGACTCGCAGAGTCGCGACGACGCTGCGACCGACGAGCTGCTCGAAGACCTCGTCGCGGCCGACAAGTTTGGGCTCGTGCGCTTCAAGCGTCTGTGCGAGCACGCGGTGTGCGTCACGCAGAGCAACTGCCTCGACGTGCTCGCAGTCGCGGACCTCGTGCACGCTGCGCACCTCAAGCAGGTGCGACCGTGCCGAACGAGAGCTTCAAGGCGAGCCGACTGACAACTGACGGACTGACTGTGACGGTGGTGAACAGGTCGCACTCGCGTTCCTCCAGACGCACTTGCACGTCCTGACGCCCGAACCAGCGTTCGCGCGCTTCGCTCGCGCGCACCCGCAGCTCATGGACGAGCTCCTCGCGCACATTCGAGCCGAGACAGCGGCCGAGACGACACTGCGCGTACGTCTGTGTCTCTGCTAAGAGCTACGACATCGCCACGACTGACGCTCAAACGTGTAGCAATGGCACGCTGCAGTCGAGCGCGACGTCGCGCAGCAGCGCGAGCTCGACGCGCGCGCGTGGGACGCTGCAAGTGCGTCTGCGCGCGCGTTCCCGTGGCTCCACCTCATCCTCGCGAGCACGTTCGCGACGCTCTACCTCGCGCTCATGGCCTCGCACGTCCACGCGCATCCGTTCGTGCCAGCGATCAACGTCGTGGGGCTCTGCGGCCTCGTCGGCGCGCTGTTCATGGAGTGGATCTGAGAGGCGTTCGACCAGCAGACAACAGCAGCTACAGACAGAGACAGAGACACAGCAGCTAGTGGCGTCCCGTTCTCACACACACGCTCTCGCTCTCGACGGCAGACTGACCCACTCGCGCGCGCGCTTCTCTAATGCACGGGCGCTTACTCGCTCGCCTTGGTCGGCGCTTTGTCGTCGTCGCTGCTCTCCGCGTCCTTCACGCCCGCAGGCTTCATGCGCTGGAGCTTCTCTAACCACGACATGGCGCTGCCAGTCGTGCTTGACGGGTCGAACGCCGAGCGCGCCGAGATCTGGTGCGGCGAGTAGATGAACACGTCCTCCTTGAGCTTCTCGGCGTAGTTCTCGGCTGTGATCCACGACCCGGACTGCTGGCGCAGCGTCGCAAGGAGCGCTTCGCGGCGGCGCTCGACCTCGGCGTTGCGCGCCTCGCGCACGAGCACCTTCTCCTCAAAGTACGCGCGGACCTTCTCCTCGTGCAGCGCCTTCTCGCGCGCGACCTCCTGCGCGCGGATCGCCTGCTGCTGGCGCTTGATCTCCAAACGCGCAGCCTTCTCCTTCATGATCTTCAGTCGCTGTGCTCTAACGTTCATTCGCACGCAGGAAGCGCAGAGTGTGAGCATGCGTGACAGACGCGTCATGCGAACGAGCACCATCGAACGTACTCGGCATCACGCGCGAGCTTCTCTTTGCGACGCGCGACCTCCGCGATGAACTCCTTGCGGAGCGCAGCGACTTCCACGCGGTACGCCGTGCGCGACTTGACGAACGAGTACTCGCCGTCGGCGTTCACGACAGCGGCCGACTGCGTCGACGCCTGTGTGGTGGTGATCGAGATGACGAGCGTGAGTGAGCGGCTCATAGACACACATTGCACACCAAGCAAACGCAAAGAGAGAGACAACATCAGTCGAGACGTACCGCGCGAGAGAGCACGGCGAGCGCGCTCGGCTTGGCAGCAACAGAGAGCTTGAGCAGCGCAGGCATGCTGACGGTCTTGGCGGCAGGATCTGCGTCGGTCGGTCACTCGGTCGTGTGTGTCTTCTTCCTCACCAATGCAGGCAGGCTCGCTCAATGAGCTCCTTTGCTAGAAGTAGCTCAGCCAGACATCTTTTGAATCGCTCACATCTGAAATTCAATTTTGAATCGAAGCGCAAGTTTTTGGTCCAGACCAAAATGGACCAAAGAATCGCTCACATGTGAGCGATTCAAAATTGCAATTCAATTTTGAATCGAAGCGCAAGTTTTGGTCTATGGACCAAAATGGATCAAAAACTTGCGCAATTTTTTGCGCAATTCAAAATCAAAATTTGGCAACTTAAATAAACGATCGATATGATTCTCGTTTTGATTCCAATATCATGAATCCAACTGGAACATCTCGATTTCTTCTCACCACATCAATCAATCAATCAATCAATCTACGGACGTTCGACGAACCCTCAACGACATGGACGACCAAGCCACGATCGAGACGTCGACGATCGATGTGCCAACAGGAACAGACGCATCGCCTCGCTCGCTTGTGATTCGAAAGTCGACACGGAGTCTTGGGTGTTGTGGATGCGAAGTCGAGTGGACTACACTTGGTTTTGTTGTGCGTACTGCTTGAGGCGCATGTTACCCTTTGCTGTTGTCCCAGCGCAAGTCGCTCGAGAACGTGCCGTAGTAGTAGAAGCGCGCGTGCGTGGGGTCGTACATCTCGACCCAGTGCTCGCCACCGAGACGCACCTCTTCGTCGCGGAGGTCCTCGAGCTCGCGATGGCGCCGTCGCGTCTCTTCGAGCTGGAGCTGCACGTTCCGGTCCAAGCGCTTGAGCTCGCCGTCGAGGACTTGCTGCACGAGCTGGAGCGACGACCGCGCAGGTGAGTGCGCAGGGTTGTTGGAATGGTGGTGGTGGTGCGGGCCGTGATTGTTCGACAGACTCGAAGCGCCATCGTGTGCTGCGAGCGCACTGCTCTCTGTCGCGTCCTGAAGCGCGTCAGCGTGCTCGTCTTGGGCAGCTGGTGCGCTCTCGAGCACTGGGAGCTGCCAGCACGTCTCGCCAGTGTAGACGTTGCAAAAGTACGTCTCGCCATGGTCGTTCACGCACTGCGTCCACTCGGACACGACGACGTCGCCGCTGCCGTCGCCAGTCGGAGCGACGATCACGACAGGCATTGCGCCAGTGTCGTGGACGTGGAACGGCTCGAGTATCGCGAAGTCGTCGGTGTTGGTAGTCTCGATTGGTATTGCTCCAGCGACAGTGTCTGCCTCGACGCTGGTGGTGTCGATCGAAGCGTGCAGCTGCTTGGTAGTCGCTTGTACATCTTGCGCTGTATTGACATCGAGATCAACGACGTCATCTGTGGCCTCATCGACTTGATCGACTGCGCGCCCGTCTTGATCTCGGCTGCTGCCTGCGTCGTTCATGCTGCTGACCATGATCGCGACGATCGCACATGCATCCGAACGTCGATCAAGCCTACAAGCCAACAGGAACGCGAAGCGACGCGACGCTCCGCTTAAGTGCGGCATGGCAACACGACCATGATGAAGCGCATTGCAGCTTTCGCACACGCAGCACTCGACACGCTCGTCGTCTCGACGGCACCGCCATGTCGGAACAACTACAGCGGCAGCGCCGCCGACTAGACTACCAAAGCAGCGGAGGTGTGCTGTCGGACAAAGACGTTCTTGCAGCCGAAGCCATTCACCGGATCCGAGATGCGCACGGCAAGCCGCTGTTCACGATCAAGGAGATCGCAGACAAGTACATGCACTGCAACCCAAGCACGCTCCGGTCGCGACTCCAGGCGAGCAAGACGAGCAAGCGCAAGCCGCGCTCGCAGGCGGCAGACGCTGCCGAGCGTCTGGACGATCGTCAATGTCATCACTTGGCGCTGTGACTCGCTCGACACGCACGCGAGTGATCACACACACGCATTTGCGCTTCATCTCCATCGCCGTCTTCCTGCTCTTGGTCTTCGTCTCGAGGCCGCGGACTCGCACGCTGAGAGAGGCTACACGCGCCTACTACGTGTGAAGCGTGTGCCGACATGAGATCCCAGACGGTCGCCTCACACAAATGCCAGCCCGTTTGCCGTCGTCGTTCATATCGATGCTGTCTTTGTCGAGAACCTGCGGTCGTCGATGCCAGAGGAGGTCGTGCTTGTGCATGAAGAAGCACGACGCCGTACAAACACACTACTCGAGATCGCGACCGAGCAAGATCCTCGAGCGTGGGTGTGATTCTCACGCTTGCTGTCCGCCACGATGTAGGTTCAACTCGACCAGCACCGCTCAATGCAACTACAGAGACGATCTATCAAGCCACTTTCTATTTGAGTGCTCGCATTATTGCCCAAATCCAGTGTGCAACATGCAATAAAAGAGACCTTCGATAATTGAAGCATTATTTGCAATAGTGACGAAAACAAGGGTGCACCTTGTTGAACCAGATCAACGTCACGCAGCTCAATGTTGACAGCAAGCGGCAGTCCACAGCAAGAGCAACAAGAGGAAGACAAGCAAGACCAAGCACAAGCAACAAGAGCAACAAGAGCAACTGGAGCACTCGCCAACTTGCCGACTGCTGCTCAAGCTCCAAGCCACGACACGACACACAAACGACACAAAGCACACACGCCTGAACGATCATGAAGGAGCAGGAGATCAAGACGATGAAGCTGTACCATCACATCGACCGCATCGAGCGCCGCTTGCGCGACCTCGGGCACGCCCTAGACGACGAGCACACGCGCGTGGACCCAGAGCAGCTCGGTACAATGGACTCGCTCCACTACTTCGGCGACGAGCCGATCCAGCGCATCCTCGCACTGCTCCACGCCTCCAGCAACAGCAATGCGACAGACAAGAACGTGCTTGACATTGGTGCGGGCTACGGCGGCACTGCGCGTTTGCTCGCGCACCGCAGCGGCTGCCACGTCGACGCGCTCGAGCTCCAGCCGGACCTGAGCGCCGCGGCGGCGATCCTCACGTGTAAGTGCGGACTCGAGCGCCGCATCACGCACAAGACCGGCGACGTGCTCGAGCTACCGATTGCGCCAAACACGTACAACGTCGCGGTCGGCTTGCTCTGCTTCATGCACATCGGCAACTGGCCTGCACTCTTCCAGCGCTGCTTTGACGCGCTCCAGCGAGGCGGCATGGTCTACGTTGAGGATTTCTTCCTGCGCGACGATGCACCACTGAGCGCCGAGGACGCGCAGATCTTGCGCGACGACATCTACTGCAATCGTCTGTACGCGCGTGACGAGCTCGTTGCGATGTTTGAGAAGTGCGGCTTTGAAGTCGTGGCGTTCGAGGACGTGACGGCCAAGTGGTGCCCGTACGTGACAGACCGACACATTGCGTACCGCGCAGACCTGGCGAAGCACATTGCGTACGACGGTGAAGACGTCGCGACGAAGCTCGACCACTTCTACGCGAGTGTCGCCAAGGTCTTTCAAGGCGACAGCGTCGGCGGCTTCCAGCTCACGTTGCGCAAGCCGCTGCAGCCGCCAGTTGCGTAACTCAAGTGCTAGTTGTGTGATTCGAATATTACTCGCCAGCCAGTCCAGTGTCATACCTAATGAATGAAGTGTACGCTCACATGACCACATCGCTTGTTTGTCTGTCGTGCAAAACTTGCTTGTCAGACTTGCTTGTTTGTCAGGCATACTTGTTTGACTTGCCAAACTTGCTTGTCAGACTTTCTTGTCAGACTTTCTTGTCAGACTTGCTTGCCAAACTTGTTCGACTGGGTTGCTTGAACGTGTCAGAATTGCTTGTTCGCGCTGTTTACATGATCGACATGATCTCTTCCGCCTCGGGCTCGACACCCTTGGGTGCAGCTGCAACACTCGACGGTGCCTCCGAGTTGGTGTTGCCAAACACGCTGCCGTCCGCATGCTTGCCGAGCGTGAACGCTTGAACCATCGCAAGCGCGTTGCTCGGCTGGTTCAGCGGCACCATGTGACCAGCTTCAAACACGCGCAGGAATGCAAAGTTGTCAACGTGGCGGAGCTCGCCGACTGTCTTACCGTCAATGACCCACGGGACGTCAGCGGCTGCAACGAACTGCGCCTTCTTGCTCCACTCGAGCTCGAGCGTCCAGGCTTTGCAGCCGAGCCAGTTGACGATAAAGTCGGCGTCGCCGGCGTACACGAGACCCTTGATGCCGCTCTCGAGCATCGGCACGGCGAGCTGGTGAAAGTTCTTCATCCAGTCGTACGCGAAGCCGGCGTGGACCTCCATGTTGCACGACTCCCACTTCGCTGCGTGCTTGTCGACGTGGAGCTGCTCGCGCGTGCTCTCGAGTCTCAGGAACTTCTCGACGTGCGAGAAGTCGTAGCAGAGCGGGAAGACTTTGCACGCCTCGCGCACGTCATAGACGTTCAGTCCTGACGCCGAGTACGGCGCCACAAGCGCAGCGTTGCAAAAGCTCTGCGCAGCAAGGCATGCGGCTTTGTTCGTCTGGCACTTGGCGATCATTGCGATGCACGGCGAGACCGCGGCTTTCATGGCCAAGTACACGGGGTACGACACGGCCTTGACGTTGTACGAGTTGTTGTACGCCATCTCGGGGTAGTACTTGTACTGGACTTGCGGGTCCGTGAGGCCGTTGCCAATGCCAAAGCCCTGGAGGTTGATGTGCAAGCCCTCGTTCTGCTGATTCCCCGTGAACACGCGGTGCGCGATCGCAGGGACAAAGTGCCCGCCGTAGCTCTCGCCAAAGACGTAGAACTCCTGGCTCTGGTACTCGGCGTGCGCTGCGAAGAACTGCTGAAGGAACTGGTACATGTCGTCGCCGACCATCTTCTCGTCCGTCGCGTACTCGCTCCGGTCGCCGTAGCTAAAGCCCACGCCTGTTGGCTGGTCGATCCACATGATGTTTGCGCGCTCGTTCCACGAGAACGCGTTGCGCTTGAGCGTGAGGTCGTCGTTGACCGAGCACGGACCGTTCTCTTCGAGCAGCGCGAGGATCGAGCTGCAGCCAGGGCCACCCGTGAGCCAGATGATCACTGGGTCGGTCGACGGCGTGCCGCGCGACTCGAAGAACCAGTAAAAGTAGTTCTTCGACTTGGACCCGTCGAGCTTGAAGTACCCGCTCAGCTGCTTGGTCTCGTCACAAAAGCCCGGCGCGACTGGGTCCTCCGTCAGCGTGTACGTCGTGCCATTGCGCACCACGGACGACGTCTCGACTGCTCGCGCGCTCGGTGCGGCAAACAGCGCGAGCGCTGCGCCGAGCGCGAGCTTCCACAGACCCGTCATCTTGATGCGCTTCCTCTTCGTGTGGCTGTTGTTGTCGCTTGCGTGTGAGAGAAGAAGATCGCGTGTGACTCGCAACGAAGAAGCTTTTCCTCGTCTGAGTTGCACTCCCTAAAATGGTGTTCGTATCCTGAATTCGAGCGATAGTTCGGGTCCTGTCCTAGATAGTGTGACAGACATAAAATACGGACAGCCAATACATTGATCAAGTCAACCAAATGCTTACAAGAATAATCACATGATTATACACCCTGACTAGATTGACTCTGTGTGAGGTGTTGTCGAAATTGACTATCATTAAGCATTTTGCACGAACGACGGTATGCAATGGCTCAAGAATTAGATTTGCTGTTCATTGCACGCGGTTTTACAGTGATCATCACATGCGTTTTGACTTGCTTGGTGACTTACTCTCGCGTCACAAGTCATCCTATGCATCGAGCAAAAGAGCTCTATGTGATCGAGGTAATTGTTGTATATAGGGTTTTGTATTGGTAGTATTTTGTATCACACCATTTTTGACTTGATTCAAGTATTGACTTTATCTGGCTGCATCTCAATTTCGCACCTACATATCGGCAAATTTTCTAGCATCTGACACATTCAGTAGATTTGAATGCGGTTTTGACCGCTAGATTCGTATTTGAATTCTGCGTCAATTGATGTATCACTCACAGACCTAAAATAACCATAATGAAATATAATGAAACGTAGGTGGCGACAACTCTACTTCGTACACAGCGTGCAGCAATATTACACGACCGAGACACTGAGAAAGACGTTGTTGGAACTAAAAATCCTGGCCAGGAGTGTAAAACGGCAAATCTATTATATTTCTATGTGAATCTTTGGGATAAATTTTGATTCAACACTGAAGGTCATGGTCTGGTGTCCACCTATTTGCGACAGTCGTCTGACGAATATCACAAAGGAGGTCTGAAAACAGTTTTATACACGAATTGTTAGCTTTCAATTATCCCAAGAACAACCTAAAAGTAGTTCTACAGTTTGGGCTAAACGGGTCTCATTTTGGGTTAATTGTGAGAGAAATGCTACGTTGTCCAGTTTCCTGCCATAAACTGATATGTTAGTGCGAAGAAGTGTGGCACACTATCTTAAATCTTTCGATTCGTGCTGCTGCAATATGGCACTTTTTAAAACAAAAATTCCAAAGGTAAGGCAATTTATAGTTTTTTGTGGTGGATACATAACCGAACAACTGAACTCCAGCACATCGAAGGCGGCCAAGAGGCGCAGCGCTACACAGAGACGCTTTCTACACACTTGCTCCCGTTCCTACGCGCGCACCACGGAGAAGGACACGTGGTTCAGCACGACAACGCGCCGTGTCGCTGCGCTCGACTCACTCAAGTATGGCTACAAGCGAGCAATGTGACCACTACGAACTGGCCAGCGATGCCCCCGGATCTCAATCCGATCGAGGACCTCTGAGGCATTCTAACGAGGACCGCGTTCGCACACGGCCGTCTGGTCTCGTCTCTGCAAGAGCTGAAGTCCGCGATCTTTAGGCATGGCGCGACCTCGTTGCGAATTTGGTTGCATCGATGCCCAAACGTTGTGTAGCAGTCCTCAAGCACAAAGGAGCGCTTATTGCCAGTTCGTAAGCTTCAAATGCATCGTCAGCACTTTCATACTAATCTTACCACGTCGCTCCATATATTCTCGATAGGTAAACTATTTTCAACAATGACGATTCTGTCATTATGGATGCTACACAGAGTGTTTCGATGATCGAGGTATAGCATTTAAACCGCATTTAATTATGCAATTAATTTATCTTGATTGCAGACCAAACACACAAGTAATGAAACAATGTTCTAAAACTTTGTCGCGGACTACATTAGATTTTTCAATTCGTTCTTCATCATTCCACACTCAATATCAAAATTTCTTCATTCAAAAGCAAAATTTCCTCTATCAGTAGCAAATGACTTCGAACGCAAAACCCTGACATACTGTAATAATCAAAATTAAACAAAGATAAAGTGAAATTTATTCAGCGACTGGCATGTCCGCTCTGTCCATCACCACCGCGTGGAACGGATATGTGTGGCGCCAGCACGCGCGGCACAGATCCTCAGTAACTACTTCAGGCAGTACGATGTCTGCTGCCAGCTGTAGATAGCGCGAGCGATGCTGGGTCGCTGTCGTGTTCGGCGGGACTTTCAAAATTGCGTTGCGGTTGTGTGCGAGGAAGCGCTTGACAGCGCTCTCGAACGTCGAGAATACGGTCTCGATAGAGTTGAGCATGGGGGAGTACGGCCCAAGCTTAAGGATGCTCGCGCGTGACAGGTCTGGGTCTTGTAGCACGTCCTCGACGTGCAGTTGACACTGCGCATTGTCGACGACGAGCACGACGTCTTCGAGATTGCGAGTCGTCGTAATGTGACGCAAGAGCCGAGCGACGAACGCGTTGTAGTTTTCAGCTGAATGTGAGCCAAAGCGAGACTTGGAGTAGGCAAGTCCGTATTCAGAAATACACGCTATTACATGAATGTCCCTACCCTTGCCGGCCGTGTTGTTGACAATGGCACGCTCATCAACTTTGCTCCATCCGTGCGAGCGAACACACCACAGATTGGAGTTGGTTTCGTCCATGCAGAACGCCGTCTTGCCGCTGCCGAGGTGCGCGTAAAGGTCGATCACGCACTGGCGGCTCTTCTCCTTGTTCACTGCAGAGTTGCGCTTGTCGTTGTCGCGGTGCGTCAGCTTGACGGAAAAGCCAGCGCAAGTGATTGCTCGGCGCACCATCTCGCTTGACGCGCGGACACCAAGCTCGTCCACAATCAAAGCGGTCATGTCGACACACGTGCTGTTGATGTTCGTTGCGAGGTGGTCGACGAGGAACGTGACGTGCTCATCGAGAATCTTGCGGTTTCGAGCGCCGCCGCGTCGTCTACTTGAGGGCTCCAGTCGTCGGTCGTGCGTGCACTTACGACCCAACCGTACGCAGTGCGCTGGTTGACGCCGTTGTGGCTCGCAACGAGCTTTCAGTCCTTGTATGCTTGTGTAGCGTCGAACACGCGCTTCTTCACGTCCAGTGGGTGTGTTGTGCGAGCTGTGATGCCGAGTGAGTGGTTGACGCGCGCGGAGGCGCCATGGAGCGCCACAGAGCTCGTGTCTTGGCCAGTCGTGTGCTCCTCTATATCATAATGCACTTCCAATTCGATATATCGAGTTGTTCAGTCATTTGCTATTGATCAAGGAAACTTTGCTTTTGAAGAAGAAATTTTGATATTGAGCGTTGAATGATGTACAACAGTCAGTAGGAAATTTTGTTCATTTAATACAGCTATTTCCAAAAGCGATCACACTCATTCCAAAAGGCTTCACAATCGTATTTTTTTCTGAGGCGGTGTGCAAACTGGCTTAAACTGCTGTCACAGCTGCGTGTGTGCTGTGCATTCGCTGGTCAATGTGCCTTCTGTTCTAGCTTGCCAGTTTGACACAAACAAAAAAACACCAAATGCTCTCAAAAGTACGCTTGCGATTTCTTTTGGAAGTTTGTGATCTCTTTTGGAAATAGCTGTATACCAAAGGTAAGGTTATATATGTAATTTTGTGTGGTCAATAAAGTGCACGACAAAAGTCTTGGAAATTTTTTGTTTCATTTCAAATATTTTTGATTTTCATCGGACAGAGCTGCAATGAAGCTGGATTAATAGCGCAATTAAATACGGTTCGAATGCTATATGTCGATCATCGAAATACACAGTGTAGCCAGCACAATGGCAGAAAATGTCATTTTCGAAATATTTCAACGATGCGAGAATAAATGGAGAGGCGTGGTAAGATTGGTATCAAAATTGTAATTGTGGTCAAACGAGCTCGAAAACACGTAATTTAGATAGAACACATTGCGTACACCAAGCGAACAAATTTCCAGTGCCTCCGAAGCTGTTTTGCGATGACGGTGTGGCAAGAGATGACGGCGAGCGACGTCGCAACTATCCTCGACCTTCGAGGCCAAGGCGAGAGGCTGCAGGCGATTGCAACGCGTGTGCAGCGCAGCGTATCGACTGTGTCACGCGTCATCAACGGCGAGAGAGCCTCGAAGACCAAACAGCGCACGGGAAGGCCTCGAAAAGTGTCTGAGCGTGAGGGCCGGCGGCTGGTGCGCGCGGTCACGACGCGAAATGAGAGCGCCTCTCAAGCCCGAGCGAGTGTCGGTGTTGACGCATCGGTGCGCACCGTGCAGCGCGTCCTCCATACACACCCTGACGTGTCTTGGAAGAAGAAGAAGCGGACGACGGTGATGACCAAGATGCACCAAAAAGGACGAGTCGCATGGGCGAGCGAGAGAGCAGCTTGGGGCGCGAGTGAGTGGTCGCGTGTCGTGTTTAGCGACGAGAAGAAGTGGAACATGGATGGGCCGGATGGCTTGCAGTTTTACTGGCATCGCGCGGGGCAGCCAGAGCGATGCGCCGTGAAGCGTCACAGCGGTGGAGGATCGGTCATGGTCTGGGGCGCATTCTCTGCAGCCGGCAAGTCGGAGCTCAAGTTCATTGAGGGCAGCCAAGACGCGCAACGCTACACAGAGACGCTTGCCACGCACTTGCTGCCGTTCTTACGCGCACACCACGAAGAAGGGCACGTGTTTCAGCATGACAACGCGCCGTGTCATCGCGCTCGACTTACTCAAGCATGGCTGCAGACGAGCAACGTGACGACGATGAGCTGGCCAGCGATGTCCCCGGATCTCAATCCGATCGAGCACCTCTGGGGCATCCTGACGAGAACCGTGTACGCGCACGGTCGCCAGTTCTCATCGCAGCAAGAGCTCAAGTCCGCCATCACCCAAGCGTGGCGCGATCTCGACCACTCAGTCATTGCCAACTTGGTTGCATCGATGCCCAAGCGCTGTGCAGCTGTCCTCGAGCGCAAGGGAGCGTTTATTACTAGTTCGTAAGCTTCAAACGCAGCGCCCTCACGTTCAATACCAATCTTACCACGCCTCTCCATTTATTCTCGCATCGTTGAAATATTTCGAAAATGACATTTTCTGCCATTGTGCTGGCTACACTGTGTATTTCGATGATCGACATATAGCATTCGAACCGTATTTAATTGCGCTATTAATCCAGCTTCATTGCAGCTCTGTCCGATGAAAATCAAAAATATTTGAAATGAAACAAAAAATTTCCAAGACTTTTGTCGTGCACTTTATTAGCGACCAAACTGACAGTTTGTGTGGTAATCTTAAGTAATTTTCGTCCATTTGCTCCTTGGTTTTCGCTCGCTCGAATGCACTTTGAGCATACTCAAGTCGAGTCAAATTCGTGTTGCAACGCAACACATCGCGACGACCAGCTCCATTCGGTTTGTCTGGTGGTTTCCCCCATTGTCCCCCACACATCTCCGACACACACGCGGCGGTGTGTCTGCGCGCGCCTCGATCGATCGAGAGAGAAGTGAGAGCGTGTGAGAGCGATCGACACGCGACGAGACGTGCAGAAGAAGAGCAAGGAGAAGCAGTAGCAGCAGCAGTGAGAGCACTCGAGACGCACTGCAGCAACAGTAGCAACAACAACAGAATGGCAGACGTCGACATGGTGCACGACGAGCGCGAGCCTGCATCTACAGCAGCAGCAACGCGATCGCCAGAGAGCGCCGCAGATGCAACAGAGAAGAAGAAAGCGCTGCTCGTGTACAAGAGCCACCAGCAGTCTGCGTCCGACGACGACGATGATGATGATGAGGACGACGACGACGACCTCGACGACGACGATGATGATGATGGCGAAGAGGACGATGACCTCGACGCCGTGTCGAGCGCGCGAGGCGCCCAGCGCAACGATAGCGACGATGACGCAGACGACGACGACGATGACCTCGACGACGCCGCGTCGGTCAAGAGCGACGCTCTGCCAACGCGCGCAGCGCATCGCCAGGACCACGACGACGACGAGGAAGACGACGTCGATGAAGACGACGGTGGCGTGCGCGTCGAGACGGACGACGACACGGCGTCGACGCCTGCGTCTGCAAGCCGCCCGCACGACTCGGACTCGAGCGCGCGGTCGCCTGCGAAAGCCGCTGCTGCTGTGCCAACTGTACCAGCAGCGCCAGTACCAATGACGACGACCGAGTCGCTCAAGACTGGCGACTTGTCGGCGATCATCGCAGCGCGGCGCCGCACTGGCGCGCGGAAGGAGTGCGAAGTGTGCGGCGAGCACCGCAACGGCCGGCGCGCGATGCTCTGCACGCAGTGCAAGTGCATGTACCACTCGAGCTGCTATCGCCAGCGCTACAACAAGCTCATCAACGCGCAGGGGAAGCAGTGGCTCTGTCCAGACTGCGACACCGAGTCGACCAAGATCGAGCCCGTGGACGCTGCCGTTGCGTCGACGACGCCGCGCAAGCGCCCAGGCGGCGGCGACTCGAACAAGTCGCGCGCGGCTCGGAACGCCGCGAAGCAAGCCGCGCTCGCAGCAGCGCGTGCGCAGGGCATTGATCCGCTCGCAGGCGGCAGCGTTGCGCTCGCGTCCGCTGCGGAGATTGAGCTCAAGCGCGTGACGGAGATCGCGCTCCGCGGTGGCAAGTTCGTCAACAACACGGTGCTCGAGCGCACAGACGAGATGGTGCAGGTCGTAAGCAGCCTCACGGCCGAGATCGAGAGTGTCATGGGCTCGCACTGGCGCGCTACGAGCACTGTTGACAGCCAGCAGCAGCAGGCGCTCGCGAGCAGCAGTAGTCGCGCTAGCACAGCGAGCGCTGGCGTCAAGAGCGATAGCAACGGCCCTGCCACAGCCACTAGCAGCAGCTCGACAGACCAGCCACCGCCATTCACACTCCCAGTCGCTTCGTCGGCCACGGCGTCTACGACCGGTCAGTCGGCGCAGAAACCGCTGTCGCCAGTGGCGCACTCGCCGACGACGGACTTCAAGATCCACGGCACGAGCACGAGCACGCGCGCGGGTGCGAGCGAGCAGGACGTGCTCCTCACACGCGTCTACGCGGGTCTGACGTCGCTCAAGCACTTGCTCGAGCATCTCCAGGTCACGGGCATCCAGTTTGAGCTCGACTTGATCAAAGAGATCAAGATGCCGACTGCCGCGGCGCGCGACGGCGCCCATCGCGCATCTGCTGCGGCCACCGGTGCGCGCAAGACGCCGCTCTCGTCGGCGTCGCGCAGTGCGAGCGCAGGCGCAAACGGCAGCAGCGCCGCGACCACCACCAACAGCGCAAACAAGGCGAAGAACGGCGCGAGTCGCCTCTACTCGTCCAAGCAGATCCAGAAGCTCGAGGACTGGTACCAGAAGTCGTCACGGCCCGAGTCCGCGGAGATCCAAGCGATGTTCCGGCTGATCAACTGCCCCGAGTACGCGGACAAGGAACTCCAGCCAGACGGCATCTCGGTCAAGCAGATCCGCATCTGGTTTGACAACCGCCGCGCGAAGGAGCGCCTGGACTACATGCGCCTCAAGATGAAGGACGTCTCGACCGCCGGCATGGACAGTGAGAGCATCAAGCGCATGAAAGCCGCGTACATTGACGAAGCGAAGGAGGTACTGGAAGCGCGCGTCTCGCGCTTGCGTGAGAACGTCAAAGGTGCGGGTGAGATCGTCGACGAAGCCGGCGACTTGCTGCTCACTGGCAGCGGCGAGCAGCCGCTCCCTGCGACCAAGTCGAAAGCGCACGCGGCGCTCCGCGCGCAGCAAGCGAGCGCCAGTGGTAGTACGAGCAAAGACCGCGCGAGCGACGGCGCGCTGCCGCCGCCAGTCGTGACGACCAAGTCGGCGCTGAACGTGAAGAAGCGCATTCGCGTGGACTTTGTCGCGTCCGTGCGCAAGGTCGTGAAGGAGGCGCGCGACGCCGGCAAGAGCGAGGAGGAGGTCAAGGCCGTGCGCGCCGCGGCGATCGACCGCGCGCGCGAGCGGCTGCACGTGCCGTACAAGAACGCGCGACAGGGGCCGCTCAAGCCGCTTGGGAAGGACGAAGTGACGCACATCAAGATGAAGATGCTTAAGCTGTTGGAGGAAGACGCGGCGCCCGAGGAGCTCACGGACGTGATTGAACTCCTCATGTCGGTCATGATCCCGCGCGAGATCCTCATCGAGTCGGCGCTCCATCGGCAGCTCACGCTCGTGCTGAAAGCCTACAAGGACAACAAGGAGCTCATCAAAGCCACGAACAAGCTCCTGGACGAGTACAACTTGATCGTCGAGAAGGGCGACGCGGTCTTTGACAGCTACCTCGGCATCGGCCCGGCTGTTGTGGACGAGACGGGCGCGATCATCGCTGTGCCGGTGCCAAAGAAGTCGAACGCGCCGCGCAAGAAGAAGACGGAGAAAGCGCCTGCAGCAGCAGCAGCACCGACACTGTTGACCACGGCGCTAGCGGTCGACGTCGAGACCGCGTCGCAGCCTGCGACGCCTGGCGCTTCGCCCGACTCGCCAGCAGCGTCGCCCGACAGTCGGCGCCCGCGCGTCAAGTTCTCGCTCGAGCAGCTCGTGAAGCTCGAGAAGCACTTCCACAAGGACGACACGCCGAGCAAGGCGCAGCTCGACAAGCTCGCGGCCAAGCTCAATGCGATCGGCGCGCGCGATCCAACGAGCGACGAGGCACAAAAGACGATCGACTACAAGCAGATCCGGTGCTGGTTCTACAAGCGCCGGTCGACGAACCAGCGCCCACAAGCGCTCCAGGACGTTGACGCCTCGAGCCGGAGTGACTCGGACTCGAACAGCGACAACGACGACGATACTGCGAGCGTCGCGTCGAGCAGCAAGAGCAGCAGCAGCAGCAAGCGCAAAGCGCCAGCGGACGCCAAGGCGCCGGCAGCGAAGCGCAGCAAGAAGGACGCCAAGGCGCCGAGCCACGCGGGCCGGATATTCAACGTCAAGCAGCTCGCGACGATCATCGAAGAGTACGAGAAGAACCCGCGGCCGAGCGTCGCGCGCATGAACGAGCTCCAGGACATTCTGAACCAGGACGACCACGCAGACGACCACTTTGCGCACGCCGCGAGCGTCACGAAGCGCCAGATCAAGACGTGGTTCTCGAATCGGCGCGCAAAGGAGCGGCTCGACCTCATCAAGATGAAGGTCCAGGACGGCTCGAAGCCTCCTGCGAGCAGCGGTGGCGACTCGGAGACCGAGGACGACGAACGCAGTCCAACACGCAAGCGACCGAGTGCGCAGCGACCGGACGACGCGCCGCGCGCAGCGAAAGCCAGCGACGACATCGACATGGGCAGCGACGACGACGACGACAGTGTCTTGAGCGACGCGGAGAGCGAGCAGAGTGCGCCGCCACCACCACCGCTGTCTGCGCCAGTCGCAAAGCCGTCGATGAGCATGAGCATGCTCGTGGACGACGACGACAGTGACGACGACGACGATGACGACGACGACCTCGACGACGACAGCGACGGCGCGTGAGCGACGCGTGTGTGTGCATAGAGAGCAGCAGGAGAAGGAGGAGGAAGGCACAGCAGATGAGGATCGATTGAACGAACACCAGTGCTTCCTACGATGCTTCGTGACAATAGATGTGTGTCTGTGTGGCTATAGTTGAGTGGGAGTCAAACTGTATTCGCAACAATAGAGTCGAGGCATTATGGCTTCAACTAGTGTAAATGAAGGAATTCGTTCTTGCTAGTTGTGCGTCTCGACAATCACTAGCGACATACTACTGCTGTGCTATGGCGTACGATGGAGTACTGGTGCAGTTGGTGCGCTTGGTACAAGTGCTCTCGGTTCGACAGACTAGCAGCAGCAGTAGCCCCATGACTTTGGACGTGGAAGGAGCTCGGTGTGTGAGGGACTGATTGCTAAACGCTCGTCGAGTTGCGGAGAGCATCGCCCCAGTCAGCTGTAATAGCGAGCACGCCGTGTGGAGAGTGAGCGGCACGCAAGAGCGCGACGACAGCGACAACGACAGCGAGGACGACAGTCTGCTCCTTGCGACAAAAATACAAGAACTCGAGTCATACAAAAAGCAAGTATATTTCTAGAAGCGGCATGTGTCGCATTAAGCTACGACCACAAGATAACACCTACACAACATTGAGTTGACCAGAGCTGCCAGAAGTGCTGGATCGATTGCAGACCATTCGCGCTCGATCGCAGCGCGTAGCTCAGCAACTGTTGTGTACTGCTTGCCATCCTTGTAGACGCGCCCAGAGAGAACTCCCCATATGTTCTCTATGGGGTTCAAGTCTGGGCTGCGTGCCGGCCACTGCATCACGTCGATGTCCTTGTCTTCGAACTACGCCTGAGTCTGTCTTGACGTGTGGATGGCTGCATTATCCTGTTGGTAGACGTAGCCTTCAGGGTGCGCGGACGACGCGAACGGCAGAAGATGGTGCTCGAGAGTGTCAACGTAGTTGGCGGACTTCTGCTTGCCAATGAGGAACGCAAGACTGCTCGCTCCTTTGCGTGAGAAGGCGCCCCAGACCATCACGCCGCCTCCACCCATTTCGCGGCGCACGATTGTCCTCGGCTGCTGGCGAAAGTCGTGCCACATAGAGCGGTTGTCGGACCCGTTCAAGATCCAACGCTTCTCGTCACTAAAGACGACTCGGTCCCAGTACGCCGAGCCTCGGCGGTCCACGAGCGCTGCCTCGCACCACTCGATCCGGTCTTGCTTGTGCTTTGCTGTGAGAGGCAGCCGCGAGAAAGCTTGTCGTAGTGCAGCCAATCAGTGTTGCTGAGCACGCGCTGCACCGTGCGCACAGAGCAGTCGAGCTCGTTGTCCTTGTGTAGACGAGCGGCGGAGACACCGCGATCACTCGCGTCTCGCACAAGTCGATGCACTGCGCGGTCGTCCAGTGCGCGCGAATGCCTTCGTGTCTCCTCTTGGTCTGGCGAGCGACGCGCGTACAGCGCACGCCACACAGCGCGCTTCGATCGCTTCATCATCGCGGCGATCGTGGAAAGTGTCATGCCTGCCACTCGCATGCCGCGCATCTCGGCCGCTTCGATGTCGTTCACGTGCTTGATCGCCATTGCGTCTTGTGCTGTTCTGCTCTAATCGAGTAATGAGACTATTCGCTTTTTTATGCGAATGGTCTGCGATCGATTCAGCACTTCTGGCAGCTCTGTTCGACTCAATGCCGCGCACGTGTTATCTTGTGGTCAAAGCTAAAGGCGACACATGCCGCTTCTAGAAATATACTTGCTTTTTGTATGACTCGAGTTCTTGTTTTTTGTCGCGCAAAAATGTTACTGGTTTTTTGTATTGACATGCAGACTTCGAATTGGACGAAACTGCGCATACAGCTGCAATCGTCTGGCTGTGAGGAATCGAATGCAGTGTCGCTTGCTTCGCTGATCGTAAAATTCACGATTCTGTTCTCGTTCTTTACATGTTCTCGATTTTTGGCAACCAGTGTAGTTGAGCAGTTTGATATTGCACCAATTGATCTGAATTCTAAGGTCTAATCATTACTCCATTTCGATACTCTATTTCGTCTTTATATACTCGCCTTCATAGTACACTCTTTTGCTACAGGCCACTTCAAAGAGCTGACTAATGCCATTGCGTGACCATACTTACATATATAGTATATACCATAATTTTCAACGTTGGTTTTCAGCCTGGTACAATTTCCTTTTATGACACATTCGCTTACCAAAAATACCTCAAGGTCCGTCGTTGATATGTAAGCGTATTTCGTACAAAAGTCCAGAGTACTAAAGTCGCAATTTTCAAATTATGAGGTGTAGTGCAATACTTTACTATAATATATTCTATACTAAATAAATATATATATATAGTATGACAATAGCTCTTTTTGGGTGGGCGTAAGCATAAAATATACAATATTTCTTGCACAATATTACCCTCAGTCGATTTTCTCCATGTCTCCATGTAGAAGTGATTATACTCTATTGTATCTCTCACAGGCGGCGCCATCTCATTGGCGACGCTCCTTTAATCGGAGTAACTTTGGAGCTTGCGATACCTTCTTGATTTTACAAATATGAATTTCCAACATTATTGACATGACACAGAAGTGCGTTTTGCAAGACGTACTACTCCGTCCATTACGCAAAACATTTTTATCTATATTAGTGCCTACTTTATCAATCGAGGGGCATGTATGAAAGGAAAGCTAATATGGAGCTCTTTAGAACGACATACACAAATCTGTAAAAATATCGATTGAATGAGTGAGACCATGAAATTACTCGTTTTCGCCCAATACTAACCCTCGTCGCCCCTCGTACAGAGAGCGTCGAACCAAGGTGTGTTGTGCTTATTGAGGGATACGTGACGTAATTTTGGGCCGTCTGATATGCACGGTTGGATCGCTTTTGTGGAGTTGTACATAGTCACACAAATGGCCATGATGAAAATTTACAGAATTGATGCGAGTGATGGCGGCCAAGTTTTGCAGTCATTCTTTTCCGATTGTTAAACAGTACACTCTCTTACATACTCATATGCATTGCTCATACATCATCTCACCCTCTTAAACGCTTTCAATCTTGCGTACCAAGATCTGACGAGGACTTGACATGTGTTTATCGATTTGGATCATATCCTCGTCATACTATGGACAGAATAATGAGCATATAAGAATTTATCATCTATTATTGCAGCGCTCTAATTTGACCACACAAAGCAAAAACATCTCATAGGCGACGCTTCGTTTTTTGAAGCACTGTTGTGTAATGTGACCGCCACCTACGAGAGATATAATAGAGTGGTTTGTCTTTTGGGGTATAGCGTAGCATGAAGATATTTATACTTTGGTGTATCACACTAAACGACATACATCCTCTTTTCAACAACAATTCACATATCATTTATAAGTCGCCCAATCACAGGTGCTGTGTGGCAGACGATCAGCTTTTAGTCATTCTTTTGCAGAACTGAATCTTTTAGCAGTTCGAAGTGACTGTTCAGCAGTAGCCAACCCCTCAGCGTCTATCACCTTTGCAAGGACATTCGCAAGAAGATGACGGAGAGATGCAGACTGACGGTCCCAGCTACGCAGTTCGGTAACTATACGAGCGATCCGTCGATCCTCTAGTCATTGATCGACCGCCGTACAAGCGCAGTATCGAAGCACCCACCAATCTGCTGAAGTGCAACGCACCTACTACGCACAACGAGCCGGTTTTTGCGGACTCCATCTCACATTGTGCTATGTGGTCGCTGCAGACGTCGGCGTGGTCGTAGCGGACTTGGTTTTCTTTGCTTTCGGTGTCTGCAGTACAACAAAGACGCAACGTGAGACTTGCGAGCGCCAGTCAAGCGCCGTCCAAACTGTACATAACATGGTTCGTCCAACCAGACGATGCAGAATGCCCTTGTGTAGCAAATGCTTCATCAGCTCCTTCTCCCCGACCCAGTACTCGATCTTGCGCCGCGCTATCGCTTTCGAAGCCGCACCAACAGGTGAGCAGTAGCGGGAGTGTATCTCGAGCCCTTCACTGGTACTGCGTGCCATCCTTCGCGCCGCAACACCGGCCATGCTTCGCGGAACGTCGGTAGCGGCGTCGGCGCCATCGCGCACGCATTTTTCGACGTGCTCTCTCTCTCTCGCAGATTCCAAACTGATGGATGCGTGGGTTGCACGCACCCATGACACGCTAGCATTTCTCAATTTTTAAATTTTTCAAAATGTTGAAAAGCATGGCTGTCCTGTCTCGTGTGCGAATGATTGGCCTCAGATCCGCAGTACGTCGGATTCTTGGCGTCAAAACACGGTTACTTGGTGTTTGTATACGATTACTAAAAATTTGTATGGGCTAAAATCAAACCCCTCTTAAGATGTATGGTACACCTTAAGAAAAAGCTTAAGATGTATTGTACATCTTACGGGGCTACAAGTGTTAGCAATAATGACAATACGAAACCAAGATGGTGCGCAGAAACATATGCATAATGAACCGCTTTAAGTGATCTTTATCTCGTGCAGATAAAGATCAGTTGATTACGTTCTTTCTGTTGACATGGGTAAAACTCCACCACAATCAAAATGCACATCTATTATAGCAAGTATTGCTCTCTACAAGCTCAAACGATTCGTATACAAATCGGCACAATACCTACCACACAAGAGATTTAAACCGCAATTATGAAACGTGGTATTCACCAAAGTACAATTTCTATACATAACACCTTTCCTTTTACCAAAATACTCAAGATCGTATGTTATTGATAGGACGGCGTGGTATTTACAGAAATCCATACTAAAACCTTATTCACAAAATATGAAGTGTAATCTAATACTATACTGAATATCTTCTTAGGCTCATAGAAGTTTGTAGTTCGACAAAACCTTTTTGGATAAAGTTGAAATGCACATTGTATGATGTATTGAATAATCTAGAATATTACCCCAATCGGTTTTATTGCCTCATTCCAGTGTGAAGATTTTGTTTCAAGTGGCTCACCATCATTTACATGGGTATAACTTAGCATGCACTTAAATATTGCTCTATGGAGATAGTTCAAATACAATTTTCAGTAAAAACTGACAAATTCGACCGGAATGTGGTATCCTGAACACAGCACTTAAGTCAATATAAGTGATCAAACAAATGTTACCTTAGATTATCTACACATGCGATTCAGTACGCTTAGTGGTCGAAGTCGATAGTGCTTTTAGTCTAGTTTCGACTATCGATTCCTCAAATAATGTTTCACGCTTAAAGTGGTTTATTGTGGTATCTTCCGAATCGGAAGATAAGGGGACAGCAATTTATCGTTTAAGTACGAATAGCAAGATGCTTAAAGGAGCGACAGAGAACAACAACAGCAGCGTCGAAGAAGCAAGGAGAGCGACGCACGATGGAGAACGAGCAGCAGAGCAGCATGACGACAGCCACACCGACGCTCCCGAACCTCATGGAGTCCTTGTACACGAACGCTACACGACTGCACGCGTCCGCCGCAATGAAAAAATTCGCTGCTTTCCTCTCTGCGTACAAGAACGGCGCGCTCACCATTAACACCATCACGCAAGCTCATGTCGATGAAGACCTCGTTGGCAAGTTCGCGGCCTTTCTCGTGTCGGACCCTGCTATCGGCTACTCCGCTTCGTCAACGTACTTGAGCAGCGTGAAGCGCCAGCTTGTCGACCGCACACGCACAAGCTTCTTCAGCTACCGAAAGGACTGGTACACGACGCTGCGCTCCACGCTGCGCAAGTCCTACCTCTCAAAAGCTGTCGCTCTCGGTCAGCCGCTACAAGACAAAGCTCCATTAATGACTCCTGAGGACCTCTGCGCGCTCACCGAGGCTCTGTTCGTACGGAACGACTGCAAAGCGCTCAAGGACCGCACGCTCATCGCATTCCAGTGGACTTTGATTGGGCGCAGCTCCGACGTTGGCGATGTTGCGTTTGAGCAAATGCAGTGGACTGGTCAGTACATTCTCGTGCGAGTCACGAGAAAGAAGGCTCGACAACAGCACTCCGTGTCCGTGTTTCCGAACGCGCTGCAATGGCATTATGACCCCATCCACGCTCTCGCAGCGCAGCTAGCCGTCGATCGCTACGGTTTGTCGGAGCGCGTTTTCAGCCAGATCTCGTTCGAGCAGAACCACCACGACAACGTATCAGCGTACATCAACCGACTATTCGAGTCGCTGTCCCAGTCCTGCGGCGCTCGCAAGATGACGCGCAACTTGCGATCGCACTCAAGTAGGCGCGGTGCAGCGGCAGTGGCGGCATCAAGCTCAGAGGTCAATCTCAGTGACCTCGCGCACCGAGGCCGCTGGACAATGGACAGGTTCAACACCGTCCTCGAGTACACCGCAGAAACGTCCTGTAGTGACCAAAAGGTTGCGCGAGTGCTCGGAGGCTGGCGCAATGCAGCACAATAAGTAGAGCCAGCCAAGTTGGACGAAAGCGGGCCCGTCGCCGAGAAGCAGCGAGCGTTTGCTGACGCGCTTTTCGACCGCTACAAGCGTCGCTTGAGCCGCGAGACGTTCCTTCACGCGCTTGCAGCTTCGTTACTCCTCTACGTCGCCGACACGCTCGCCTCGCAACGGCAGCACGTGCTTCATCGCGTCATGATCGCTGCGGCTCAAGTCGCACACAACTCACTAACAGACGACCAAGCGGTCTCGACACTTGAGGCGTGGGGAGCTTCAGTTCGCCGCCGGTTTGTCTTCGAGAACCTCTCGACTTTGCCACTGTCTGCAGTTGGTGTTGCGCACGACGTCCCGACAGAAGCGCTCGGTGTCTCGCTCAGCAACGCACTCGCTCTCTTGTCCCACGCGCAGAGCTCCACTGCCGCTGATGTCGCTGCACTGTCGTCGAAAGTCGACAGTCACACCGACCTCCAGACGCAGGTGCTCGCGTTGCAGCAGCAAGTCGAACAGCAGCAACGAGAGATGCTGACGCAACAGCGAGAGCACGGAGCCGCGCTCGCCGAGCTACGCGAGCAACAAAACGTTATCGTTCAGCTCTTGCGATCGTCGACGCAGCAAGCGCTCAGCGCACCACGAGTGTCGCACGTACACACTGCAGATCGCGGTCTCCCACTCCAAGTCGATCACGATGTGGGACCAACACAAGCGTGGCCCGAAGACCTTCGTTCACTGGGCGGCTGGACGTTTGCAAGTCATTGTTTCGTTTCTGGCGAGAGGGGCTCGACTCGATCCCTATCGACAAGACCTCGCATGCGCAGCGAGACGCACGACGAGCTGCGGCAATTGCCAGGTCGCTGCTAGGACCTGACCATCCACCTCCGTACGACGGATCGGACGACTGGCAAGACACCGCTCAGTCAGCTGCCGTAAGGGCGCAAAAGCTCGCAGTGAGCGCGCTCTCATCATCTGATAGCAAACGAAAACGGCATAGGACTGGCGCCGTGTCAGGGATCGTAAAGGGATGGAAAAGCAAAGAGTAGTCGGCTCAACACGTTGCACGCACTCACCACGCTCTCACTTCGTCGCCTCCTGCACGTGCTGGCGCGAGCGCTGGCGTGCACGCGCAGGAGCGACGCGCGCGACCGAGCACGCTTTGTTCAGATGGTGTCGGTCTGTTTGGCCGAAGACATAATTGTGTTCGAATGTGGTTGTAAATTATTGTGTCTTGTTCAGTTCTCGGTTTTTTGGGTAGGATTGTTGAACAACAGTCCTGCCTTTAATCATGTCAAAATTGCTCTTTCCAATTAACTCTTATCATCCGATCACGTTTGTATGGAAAAGCAGATCGGAAGATAAATCGGACGTTAAGCGTTGAAGCGTTTCAGAGCTTGGATATCACTGTATAGTGCCTTTCACAGTGATTTAGACCACACTGGTGGACGCACCAGTGGTCATGAGAGCGTAAAGACGAATCGTGCTTGAATAATTCGCTATATCGACGTCAAAACTAAACGCCAACTTTTTTCTTTCACTTCACAACACAAGAGCCATATGATCAACGAGGAGAGGACTACGATCACGCTTCTCGCTGCTCACCACCTCGTCTTTGAGCTCGGGGACTCTCTCAGAGAGGCGAGCCTCAATCACGGCACGTTGAGTGGTCCATCTTAATTGTACTTCAACATCTAGAGTGGATAGCAACCCGACCAACACAAGGCACCGCGTACAAAGCGACTACCTCTACTACTCCTCCACCACGTTCCCTCTATTGACGCAAGTGGTTTAGCTCATCATCAGTCACTCATGCTCGATTGAAGTCGTTGCTTTTGCACCCGCACTAAACTATGACACGCTGGTACGCCTCTGCCTGCGTCACGATCCAGTGTGCCAAGCGGAAAAGGGGTGGAAGGTCGTGGTCAAACTAAATTGCGTAACACGCTGCTCGGTGTTAAGGAATGTGTCGTCTGCTCCAGTGTTTGCCTCTTTTGTAGTTTGAATGTGCCGTATCGTCAACCACAAGTCGCTGCACGATGTACTCGGATATACGCTCGGCCACAAGCACGCTCTATAGCGCCACGTTTATATGCTTTGACTTGATTGCAACCAACGCAGTCATAGAGCTATATACAACTCCAAAAATGGGACCGCTGCCGCAAAGAAGAAAGGCACCGCGCTATCAGAGCTGCTGGACGCTTGAGTTCTGCCTAACGTTCTGCCTGACGCGAACGAGTCGAGCGAAGGCGGAAACACTAGTGGCGCGTAACTGATTCGGCATTTTTTGCAGGAGTGACACTGTCACGTGCCCACACACCTCAGGTTGAGTCTGCTACTGCTCTATCTGGCGTACTCTTGACGTCGTTCATCTCAAGCGACGAGTTGGGCGAGTACGCTTTGCACTTGCTCGTGAGCTACGCTAGCGCGTCTCTTGCTGTGTCGCGCGTATGTCTCTCACGCTTCTCGTTCGTCCACTCAAGTTGATGCGCAAGTTGAGGCACAGCCAGTATAGTCATTTAAATGCTGGGGGGGCTGGACAACAAGCGCCTGGTCGAGACTGGTGAGAACTGGTCAAACGTGGTCGGCTGGTCGGTGGAGCTCCCACTGTGTGTTGTGTAGAAGGTTTGGATTTCTGTTTCACCACGTACAGGCTGACCTCAAAATACCGGTCGAGAAACATATAGAAAATTGTATGATGTCTTGCAGTGAGCGCGATCAAACAGGTATTACGTTGTAAAGACACAATTTCACTTAGAACTGTCACTAAGGGAAAGTGGCTGAAGTCGAAGTCGAGCCATACTGTCGACCAGCTCGTAGAGCTCCTCATCGAGAATCATTGTGTGCCGCCAGCAGTTCGCGACCGCTTGCCCTGACACTTGACTCCACGCCTGCTCAGCCCATCTCATTGCCTCAAGTACGTCGGTGTCGTACAAGCGCTGGAGATCTGTGTCGATGTTGTCGACTGCGCCGCTGTCAAGCCGCTCGAGGAGCGTGTCGAGTTTGTCGACCACGCGCGTGTGCTGTAGCGCGCTCACTCTAGACTTGAACATCTGAATCACACCAGCGTCTTGCGGCTGCAAGTGCGCTGTTGTGTTCGGCGGGAGCATTTTGATGCGCACGTTGGACAGCTCGAGGTCTTGGCGATGCGAGGACACGTTGTCCAAGAGCAGCAACACATGCCTCTCTTCTTGCTTCATCTCGTCGTTGAACTGCGTGATCCAGCGCTCGAAGATGGCTCCTGTCATCCATCCTCGACGCGAGCTGGCATACTGCAGGCCGAGTTGTGCAGCGCTCTTGCCTTCGAAGCAACGTGGTCTTGCAGCGGAGCAAATAAAGAGAAGAGGAGGGCGAGCTGATCCGTCGGCATTCGTTGTCATTGCGATCGTTATGCGCTTCTTGCTGCTATTTCTACCGGCCTGACTTTCTGCTGAGATGCTCTTGTCTGGTGTGCTGCTGTAGTAGCCGGTCTCGTCCATATTGTACACGTCGCGAGCAGAATATCCCGCCGTCACCGCTCGCAAGTCCTCGCGCCCTGTCGTCACAGTGTCCACCTCGGCTGATGCAGCCTCGCCGTGCGTACGGCGCGACTTCACGCTGTGACGCGCTTGGAAACGCTGCAGCCAGCCGTTGCTCAGCGTCAACGACGTCAGCTTTGCCGCAGAGACGCTGTCGAGATCGCGTAGCATCGCTTGCCGCAGTTTGTTTGCTTTGTGGCGAATCGTTGCGCCAGTCACTAAAGCAACGCTGAGCGCAGCGCATCGATCCACCCAAGCTGCCAACTCAGTCTCGAGCTGCACGAAGCGAGCGGTGTGCCTTGACTTTCGCGACTGCGGCAGCGCAGCATCGTCGTCGTCGTTGATGGGAAGCGCGTCGGCGAGAGTAGACTTTGCGAGGGGCTTTGAGAGGCTGAACGCGGCCGCTGACCACTGGCTCAGCTCGCTCCGCGTCATGTCTGGATGCGCAGCGTAGTGCTTGCGCAGCGCGCTCTTCTGTCCGAGCGTCAATCGTACGCGTGTCGCCGCCATCGATTTGAATATGAGGCTTGTTGTGATTGTGTGCAGATAGCATCGATTTCACCAGGGAATATGTTGTTGCAGTGACTGGTATTTTGAGGTTAGCCTGTATTCTTTACTTAATGTTAACCAAGGTATTTGTTCAACATGTTTAATTAATTGACGTGTTACATGTAGTACTGGGACTGAATAGACACTTAGTACAGCATGAACAGCACGAACACCAGAGGGTGATGTGAAGGCAGAGGGTGAAGAGGGCTAATATTCCATGTATTTATCCGTTAGAAAAGTTAACCTTAGCCACACCTGTTTGCTAACTGTAAGCCTATCTAAGAAAAATGAAATGAAAAGTATTAAGAATCGGCGCAACATGAAGGCTCGACGGGCAGAACAATGAGAAGGAGCACGTGCAGTAAGAAGACTACTAGCCGTAGAACGAGTAGTAGATCAAGCATTCGATGAATACACCAACACACAGTCACTCAACATCATCCGCTTTTCAAGCCCAACCACAATGGTGTCTATTACAAGCAAAGCCAATAGAAAGAGTCAAAGACTAGGCTGTATTTCCCTTTATAGACCTTATAGACATTATATTCCTTACGGATATATTCCCTTTTGTGACTTTGCTTGCGCTCAGTCGGTGTCCACTTGCCCCCTTGTTGGCAAATTGCAGACTGAATGGGCTTGGACACCACGTCCTTCATCGCGCGGTTTTGTGGAGCCCACACTCGAGTGCTCACCTACCCCTATACTGGGCGTCAGTGTGCACCCGCGCTCCACCCTTCGATATTGCGAACACTTAAACTAAGTATACGCCCTTTTATTTGAGTCATTTTCTACACTGCTTTGTGCTCGGTGTCGTGCTGTCGCACGACGCCAAAGACAGTGCGGCTCGACCAGCAGCACATGAGCGCATGCTGTCGGCTGCACTCAACAGTGTCGAACACAAGCACGAGCACAACAATGAGCTGTAGCACTTGCCGTAGCACTAGCACTAGCACACCCGCTCGACGAGCACGAAAAGGAGCAGTAGTAAGCTGAGGACGAACGCAACTCGGAAGATTATTCGCAAATATCTGTATTTGAAGCAATAAAATGACAGTTTTTCACTTTTGAATGGATAGAATTAGCCAATTGTACGCCACTATTGGATATTTGTCTACACTAAAAAAACGGTGATAGTGAAAAAAGTAAGGCAGTTCCTCAGATCCCAAAAGTCAACGTCAGAGACCATGATGACACCGCGTGACGAGAATGGAGCGGCGCAGCAACAGCGCTTCTTGCCTGACGCGCGGCGTGGCTCGAGCGCGTCGAGTGCGACTGCACACACGCTCTGCTCGAGCGTCACGTTCTTCCCGCTCCATGCGCTCCAGCGCGTGCTCCAGTGCTTTGGCTACACGCACACAGTCACAATGCAGAGCGGTCGCACGTACGTCTGTGTGTCTGTTCATGTGATCACAGTCGTTGCAGTTGTTAAGCGCGAGAGCATACATTGCTGGTTGCAAAAGACGCTGACACAGCATTGCTATGTGTACGACGCACGACGATAGCGTCGCAGTCGGGAGTGAGATCGCGCAAGGCGGCTACTCGTTCGTGTTCACTGCGCGCGACACGCTCACGGGCGAGTGCTTTGCACTCAAGAAGATCTTGTGCCAGAGTGACGAGCAAGTCGAGATGGCAAAGCAAGAGATCCAGACGCACAAAGCGCTCGCGCATCCGCACATCATGCCGCTCACGGACTACGCCGTGCTCTCGCTCGACGCAAGCACGTTCGAGTACTACTTGCTCTTCCCGTTCATGGAGGTGCGGCATGCGTTTGGAGCTGTTTGCGCTCAAGGGATGCGCTGTCACTAACGCTCTGGATGCGCTGCGGTGGCTCTGATGCATCAGAGCGGAACGCTGCGCGAGATGATCGACATTGCACTGAGGTCGCGCCGTCGAGTGCTTCGCGTCGTGATTCGAGGAGAAGAGGAGCTCACGTGTGTGTGTCGCGCGCTCTCTCTCTCTCGCATGTGCACGTGCAGTCGCCACACGCGGATACCCGAGTCGCAGATCCTCGAGCTCTTTGTCAAGATCTGCCGCGCAGTCGGCGAGCTGCACGGCAAGTCTCCGCCACTCGCGCATCGCGACATCAAGGTCGCGTCCTACACACTCTCGCTCTCTCCATCTCCATGTCTCTGTCAAAGACTCACATGTGCCTGGATATGTGCACAAACAGCCAGAGAACGTGCTGCTCTCCGACACATTCGAGCCGATCCTGACTGACTTTGGCTCGGTCGCACTCGCTGACGTGGCAATCACGAAGCGCGCGGACGCGCTGCTGCTCCAAGAGCGCGCTGCGCAGCTCAGTTCAATGCCGTACCGTGCACCAGGTGCGTCCGTGTGTTTGTGTTATACTCTGCTGTCTCGACACGACTCTCTCTCAACCCACTTGTGCCCCTCTTGCCGCGGCTGACAGAGCTGTACGACGTCCCGGACCTCGCGCGCATCACGAGCAAGACTGACGGTACGTAGTGCTTCGCTGGCTCGCGACCAGTCGATCGACGGATGGGACTGACGAGTAGCTCTTGTGTGCGTATGTGCGCTCGCCAGTCTGGTCGCTCGGGTGTCTGCTCTTTGCAATGGCGTTTGGCTACTCGCCGTTCGAGTGCGCGTTCAGCGAGAGTGGCGACGTGCGCGTGGTCGAGTGCTCGTACCTCGCAGTCATCGGCGCAGTCAAGTTCCCAAAGACACACGCGTACTCGCAAGGCTTTTGCGACCTCATTCGGTGCGTCTCTGTGGTGTCCACAAGCTCCATGAGAGAGAGAGAGCACGCGCTCTTGTGTGAACTGTCGGTGCGCGACGACGCGAATTGAAGAGTGCAGTGGTGGGACTGACAGCTTCATGTGTGTGTGAATGTGTGAGTCAGGTGGCTACTCACGCAGGACGCGAGCGCTCGACCGAGTGTGTTTGACGTCATCGAGCGGATCCACGCGCTCCATCCATGAGCATGAGCTACACTCATGCTATCGAAGGACGCCTTGGACGTCTTGGTCTTGATCCGAGTCCAGAAAGCGCGGGGACATGTCAGGTCGACTGGCAGTTGGCGCCAAATTGGCTAAATATGCAATTCTCAAAAGTGAATAAGCCAATCAGCTGTGCGTATTTGGAGAACGTTCGGCAGCGCGAGTGTTGGTCTGTTTTCAAACATTTACGCAGAAAAGCCACACACCCGACCTGACGCACTCATGGCGAGGAGATGTGATGGTGGTGGTGGTGATGATCGCGCGGCGCTCCGTGCAGCTACAGTCGTCGTCGCTTATTCCTCAACTCGCCACGGCCGCCGCATTACCACTTCCGCATACTCTCTCTCTCTCACACACACTTACGATTGCCAGCATGAACATGAGCATGAGCGTGAGCACGATCATGAACAGCGCGAGCGTGGATGCGCCACTGTCTCCTGTGTCGTCGCAGAGCAGCAGCAGCAGCGCGGCACTCGCAGCGCGCGCGTCGCCAGCGACCGAGACGAATGAAGGGTCGACGCGCTGCGACGGCTGCAAGTCGTGCGGCGCGATCCTCGAGCTCGACGGCTGCGGCCACCGGTTCCACCCGCGCTGCGTCTTTGCGTGGCCGCTCACGCAGTGCGAAGTCTGCGCCGTGCCGGTCACAACTGTCAAGATCTTTCGCGAGTTCAAGAACGCGCCGAACGCGATGGTGCGCAAAGGCAAGTGGAGCAACGACGAGCACAAGTACGCAAACATGATGATGAAGCAGTTCCAGCTCGGCGCGCTGCCGCTCGTCGACGGCTTGCACCTCCGCGGCTTCATTGCGAGCTTGCTCCAGTGCGACCCACTGCGCGTGACGAAGAAGTACTCGGGCCACGCGATCGGGAAGCAGAACTTCTTCTACCAGTACCGCAAGACGTACTGCTACAACCTCCACATCAAGCTCCAGAAGCGCGTCTCGAGCCTCCGGAACCACTACTACTGGCACATTCAGTACCGCTGCAAGTTTGGCCACGCGCTCAACATCCAGGAGCTCAAAGCCGCCGAGTCGGACTACTGGATCCGCGAGTTCCTCCGCTTCGCCGACAAGATCGGCCAGTCCGTCGCGTTCGCTGCGCACCCGACGCCAGCGTCGCCGCCACCGGCTCCGCGACCAGCACCACAGCCGCGGAGTCTCGAGGCAACGTCGCCAATCGAATCGCCCGCGTCGCCTGTTGTGTCGTTCAGTGCGCCAGCGTCGCCTGCTGCTGCAGCGTGCGACTCGCCGATGCCAACTGTGTCGAGCGTCGTGGTCGAGTCGCCAACTGCACCGTCGTCGAACAAGAGCTCGCGCGACCTCACGGACGACGGCGCGCTCTCGCCGCTGAGCTTCGACGAGTGGAGCGACGCAACACCAGTGTTTGGGGCCGTGCTCGACGGCATGGTCTTTGAGGACCTCTCGCAGGGCAACGCGGCGGTCGTCGATGCGCCGGACGTCCCAAGCAAAGTCGTGACTGGCCGGTGCTCGCTCAACGACTGGCTCCAGGAGGAAGAGGCGCGCTGGAACGAGACCAAGGCCGTGCCGTCGTGGTCGTTCACGCTCTCGGACTGCGCCTGAGCGCCGCGTCTTCGCCAGCAATGTCTGTACTATTTATCCGAGCCGCAGCGGCCTCAAGGCATTCGCACAGCACCAGACACTCTCCTCTCTCTCTCACACACGCACACGCATCCGTAGCTAGTAGTCGCACGTAGTTAGGTCTCTCTCTCTCTGTACGTCCCCTCGATGCGCTCGGCGTCATTGGAAATGCACGCGCACGTCTTCGTCTTCCACCTTGCTCACTGTCTTCCTCCTCTGTCTTCATTGCCTTCATATCGCCAACTGACGCTGAGGGCGAAGACCGTCCAGTCCTAAAGCGACGGATCGCAGTGAAGCGACTGCGCTAGTTCGTCCAAGTGCCACATGAGCGAGTCCTGTGCTCATCGTGTGCTGCTCATGCGAGACACTTGTGCTGCTGTGCATCCTCATCGTCCTCGTCAGTGCCACTTGCACGCGCTCGAGCGCTTTGTACTTCACAGCAGCAGCAGCACAGAGCCGCTCGAGTCGCGTCAATGGCAGCAGCAACAGCCATCGAGAGTGCAGGACACGACTGTGCGCTCGACGTACGCACCGACGACAACGACAGCAACGACGTCTGCTGCGCTCGAGGCGTACTTGGCAAAGTACGCGCCAGTGACACAGCAACAGCAACAGCAGACGCCGTCACAGCAGACGCAGCGCTGCTCTGATGCTCCAGCACGCGCGGCACAGTCGAGCGCTCCAGCGCAGTTGCTGACACATGTGCTGCCCACGTCATCATCGCTCGAGCGATCGTCGCCCGAGAGTCCGCTCTCGCGCTTCAAGCGACAAGCGCAAGCAGCTCGCACAGCGCACTCGCGCACGGAGCAGAGTGAGTGTGTGGACGCTCCAAGCGCTCCAGCAGACTGCAACAGCGAGTCTCACAAGACCCAAAGCACGCACGTCCAGACGACGCACACAGCAGCCATTGCGCCAATCAAGGCGCCGCCACGAGCGACACTGTCGAGCGCCACACGAGCGCTGCTCGACAAGGTCCACGACGCAAGACAAGTGAGCAAGCGCATGCGCAGTTGGAGCGATGTCAGTGGCGACCGATGCTCACTGTCGCTGCCTCCAAGCAACGAGCCACGTCGATGGAGCGCATGTGTGGCTCGGAGCGTGCGTGGCGTCGCCTGCGGTGTGAAGACGTCGGGTGCGTCTGCGCACGAGCGCGTTGCGACTCGAGTACTCTACAAAGACGATGAGCTGGAGGATGCGAGTGGACTGAGCACTAGGAGTGCGACTGCGGCTCTGCCATCGCATCACACGGCGATGAGGCAGCAGCAGAGGAACCAGCAGCTCGAGTCGGCGCTTCGTACGACTGACGAGCTCCCGCGTCCTTGCAGCACACGGTGGCGCCGCACAGCCGACAGTCGACGAGATCGTCCGACCACTGCCAAGAGCAGTCGCAGCGCTGCCGTCAAGACACTCGAAGCGCTCTCTGCAGCATCATCACGATCGTCTTCTCCAGCAGCAGACGCAGTGTCCACTTCGTCGCCACGAGCGCCTGGCGAAAGCGGCAGCGAGTGCGTCGGTGACTCTGCGTCTGCGCCACCACCGCTCGAGTTGCCTCGCTTCGCAGCAAGCGATCCATCAAGCGACTCAGCAGCAGCAGATGAAGACACACCAGACGCACTCAAAGATCGTCACGAGACCACCGCCACGGAGGCGCTGTGGACAAGCGACGAGTGGCTGTGGCTCGAAGAAGGGCGGCGCGTTGCAGCGCTCCATGACACGCACCTCGGCGCGGAGCGTCTCTGCCAGAGCCTCGACTCGAGTCACGACGCTGCGCTACTGCTGTGGAGAGAGCCGCAGCGACTGATTGAGCAGCGAGAGCGCCAGCGCCTTGCAGGGCACCGTCACCATCGTCAGCAGCAGCACTCGCAACGTCGATCTCAACAGGAGCGCCACCAACACGAGCATGACCACGCACCGATCGATCTCCAAGACGATGTGTGTGCAAGCACCACGCACTATGATCACAAGCTCACGCCAAGCGCTGCGGCCGATCGACCAACGGATGAGACTGATGCGCCATGGCGTCGGTCCTCAAGAGACGACCACGACGGCTCTCGTACGACCGCAGCCGCGCCACTGCGCCTCAAGACTGCTCTCTACGTCTCGCTGAAGCGCACGCGCGTCCGTCGCTCGCCGCGAGTGCGAGTCCGAGTGATGCGACAGCAGCGAGCGGCACAAAGAGAGCATCGAGTGCGTGACGAAGACGAAGAAGAAGAAGCCGCTGGGTCAGAGACGCTGGTGGCAGTGGCGAGCGTGGGCGACAATGACAACACTGTGCGCTCTGGCAGTCGCTCGTCTCCCACGACGAGACAGAGCAAGCAGCTCGCTGACAGTATCGTCGAAGCTGCTGAGCGCTGCGCTGCGCCAGCACTCGACCGCTTCGTCGTGTTCGAAGCGCCTGTGCGAGTCGCGGCAGCTGACGCTCAGAGCGACCTCATCGGCGTCGACGACTCGGTCGTGCGAGGCGCGTTGGTCCACAGAGTCAGGAGTCCAGAGCCTCGTGACGGACGTGACGCCAGTGTCAGTGACAGCAAGAGTGGCAAGAGCAGCGATGATGGCGGCAACGGCGCGCACTGGTGGCGCGATGGCCGTGCCAGTCAGACAAGCGGCTTCATTCCGCTGCACGCGCGCGCCGTGAGTGAGCTCGAGACGCTTGTACAGCTCAGTGGCAGCGATGCCTCGTCCGTTTGCTCACGCGACTCGAGCGACTCTGTGTGCGAAGCGAGCGACAGCACTGCGACTACGAGCGAACGCAGTGATGCGATGGCGACGGCAGTGGCTGACAGTCCTGTGTACGCAGAGGCGTCTCAGACACAGCACCCCAGCGACGACACGTTCGATGCGCAGTGCGCGGCGCCATGGCCGACTGAGCGCAGACTGCGACGGATGAGCAAGAGCGAGTGCCACCGTGACGCACTGAAGCCGCTGCTGCCCCGTCATTTGCACCCGATCAACGCGAACAGGCCACACGAGCAGCAGCACGCGCGGCAGTGTCAAGCACTAGCAGTGGCAGCAGTAGAGCCGACGACAGCAGCGCTTCACACATGGCCACATGAAGAGTGCGGCGTTCACATCGACGCTGCAAAGCAGAGCGAGCTCCGGCAGATCCTGGACGAGTTCAAGGCGTCGCTGCAGCAGTCCGTCGCATCGTCACCGATCGAGTCTGCGCTCTCGACAAGCAGCAGCCGGAGCGCTTGGAGCTCCAGACGCAGCAGTTCCAGCAGTCACAGTCACCAAAGCAACCGCACTGGAGCTGACTGTGACAGCACGCGCAGTAAGAGCCGCAGTGATGGCAGCGAGTGCGATGACGACCACTGCAGTCGCGCGAACGACCACCGCAGCAGCAGCAACAGAATCAAACGAGACGCAACAGTGCGCTCGCCAGTGAGACAAAGGCGTCCAGATCGAGACGACGCCCTCGTACACAGCAAGCAGCGACAACACTCCGTGCTCGAGCAGCAGTGGTTGCAGCACCGAATGAACAGCTCGAGTCACAACAGAGATCGAGAGTGGACGCTCGGCATGCACAGTCAACACGACAGCAATAGCAAAACAACTCCACCCGAAGACGCAGACAGCAGTGACGCACGTGAGCTGCAGGCGATGGTGCGCGAGATCGCGCAGTCGAGGCAGCAGGTCGCGAGTGCACTTGGTCTCGCTTGTTGACTTCTGCTCGATCTTGAATCGACACTTGAATCCCTCTTTATTCTCATCTCCACTTGAACAATGTATGATTGCGCTTGATAAACAGGTCGAAAGCCCTCAAATGGAAATAGATGCTCAACATTCCTTTGTACGTCACAAAGTAGAAACCACTTTTGGGGATTCCTCATGACCTCTCTAAATCGAATACTTGAAGTCTCAAGTCCAAAGTGTTGACGCAAATATCCCTTTGTTTATTCACTATCAACAATCGAGTATGACTTGTTTTACGTGAAAGCTCGCACGAGCTGAAAAGCGCACAACGCAACTTGCTGCGACGAGCTCGCTCGCTTTCCTCCTCGATCTCTCTCTCTCTTCTTCTTCTTCGACTGCTCGCACGCGCACCATGAGCGACGACCGCGTGGACGTGGACCGCATCTTGAGTACGCCAGCAGAGTCGTTCACTGCGAGCTACAACCAGCGCGACCTCATCCTCTACGCCGCGGGCATTGGCGAGTCGGACCTGCAGTTCACGTACGAGTACAACGACAAGTTTGCTGCATTCCCGCTCTGTACGTCGCTTCTCTACTCTTGCTCTCTCTCTCTCTCTCTCTTTGTCGTGTGTATGTGTGTATGTATGCTCCTTGACTGACGGAGTGGCTACACATGGTGCAGACCCGGTCGTGCTCGGCTTCAAGGGCACGTCGCACGATGTCGTGCCGTTTCCGCCACCGACGCTCTCGGCCACGCCGGACGGCATGCCGGTCGTGAACCCGGCGATGATCTTGCATGGCGAGCAGTCGCTTGAGCTCCTGCGACCGCTGAACCCGGACGGCGGCGAGCTCCAGTGCGAGACCAAGGTCGTGTCGTTCTTTAACAAGGGGAAAGGCACGCTCATGGAGTCCGAGACGCTCATCAAGGACGCTGACGGACCTGTTGCGCGTCTCGTGAGCGGCTCGTTCGTGCGCGGACTCACGGGCTTTGAGGGCAAGGGCCGGAAGCTCCCGCCGCGCGTGCAGATCCCGAAGCGCGAGCCGGACGCGCGCGAGTCGTTCCAGACGCTGCCGACGCAGGCGCAGCTCTACCGGCTCTCGGGCGACTACAACTCGCTGCACATTGACCCAGAGATCGCGACGAGCGTCGGCTTCCCGGCACCGATTCTCCACGGACTCTGCACGATGGGCGTCGCAGCGCGTGCGCTGTACAAGCGCTACTGCGGCGGCGACCCGGCCAAGTTCAAGTCGATTCGCGTGCGCTTTGCGAGTCCGTGCTTCCCAGGCGAGACGCTCGAGACTGTGATGTGGGAGAGCGGGAACACCGTGCTCTTCCAGACGCGCGTGAAGGAGCGCAACGTCGTCGTCATTGACGGCGGCGAGTTTGTCCACAGCGGCGCAGCGAGTGCAAAGCTCTAAGCGCTCGAGTGTCGTTACGGACGAATCGTCACTCAGTCGAGGGACCAACGCACACAAAGTACATCGTAATGCTTTGCATTGTTCATTTGCATGTAGGTCCATCAAGTCATTCGTGTGGGGGAGGTGCGGGCTTGTGTGTGACCTGTTTGAGAGTACAACGTCATTCGCGCGAGGGAGCGAACTGTGAGCTCTTCAGCAGCGACGGTCAAGACGCGCGTAGTGTATCAAAGGGAGCGCTCTACGCGGCGTTGCGCGTGATGTACGTGAGCAAGTCGATGCGCGTGACGACGCCAAAGATGACCGACTTGGTCTCGACCTCGCCGCCCTTGCGAATGCGCTTCTGCTCCGTCACGACGAGCGCAAAGTGGTCGCGGTCAAAGATGCGGCTGAGCTCGTACAGCGACGTCTGCGTGCTGACCTTCTTGAACTGGCGGTACATGGCGCTCGAGACCGAGTCCGTGGGCTTGACGCGCCCAGGCATGAGCTGCGCGATGAGGTTGCCCTCGGACACGACGCCGACGATCGAGTTGTCGTCTGCGACGACTGGGAGGTTGTCAAAGCCCTCCTTCTTGAGGATGTCGACCGCGTCCTTGCACGTGAGGTCCGGTGTGATCGTCACTGGCGCCTGGAGTGGGAGCTCCGACACGAGCTTCTTCGCCCACCACGTCGAGCTCAGACGCGTCTTGCTCATGTCTTCGACGTACCCGTGCTCGTACATCCAGTCGTCCGAGAGAAACTTGCTCATGTAGTTGCGCGTCGAGTCTGGGAGCACGACGACGCACGTCTGGCCCTTCTTGAGCGACTTCGCGGCCTGGAGTGCGGCCTGGAGCGCCGAGCCGCACGAGCCGCCGCAGAGCAGACCTTCTTCGCGAATGAGGCGGCGCGCGAGGAGGAAGCTCTCCTGGTCGTCCGTCTTGATCCACTGGTCAATGAGCGACCGGTCAAGCACGTCCGGGATGAAGTCGTAGCCAATGCCCTCGACCTGGTACGACTGCAGGCGGCGCTCGTCGTTCAAGTTGTCCGGGTACGCGAGGATCGAGCCCTTCGGGTCCGCGCCAACGACGATGCACTGCGGCGCCTTCTCCTTGATCTTGCGCGCCGTGCCCGAGATCGTGCCGCCCGTGCCGGCGCCCATGACGACCATGTCGACCTTGTTGTCGAGCGCCGCGAGGATCTCTTCGGCCGTGCCGTCGTAGTGCGCGAGCGGGTTCGACGGGTTCGTGTACTGGTCCAAGATGTGCGAGTTCGGGATCTCCTTGTTCAGACGCAGCGCCACGCCAATGTGCGACTCCGGCGAGTCCCACGCCGCCTCCGTCGGCGTGCGGATGATCTCCGCGCCGAGAGCCTTGAGCACGTCGACCTTCTCCTGCGACATCTTCTCCGGCAGCGTGATGATCATGCGGAAGCCGTAGATCGCCGCCGCAAGCGCAAGGCCAATGCCCGTGTTACCCGACGTCGGCTCAATGAGCGTGTCACCAGGCTTGATGCGGCCCGACTCCATCGCGTCTTCGACCATGCGCTTGCCGATGCGGTCCTTGACTGAGCCGCCGGCGTTGAAGTACTCGCACTTGGCGAGGAGCTCGCACTCGAGACCCGCCTTCTTCGCAATCGTGTTGAGGCGCACGAGCGGCGTGTTGCCGACGTGCTCGAGGATCGTGTTCAGGATCTTTGGCTCTGGCTTGCTGCAATCGCACAAGATCATTGATTCGCTGTTAGTGTCTTGCAGATGTGCTACCGCTAGTTGATACACGCACACGTGACGTACGTTGGGCGGTGGACGTGCGCGCCTTTGACAAAGCACGTGTCTGGCGACGCGCATGGCGTGCCGTGAGGGAACTGCGAGACGCAACGAGCAACAGAGAGCGCAAAGAGTGAGCATCCAAGTACATGAGCAAGAGCCGCAAGAACGATAGCAACAGCAACGGCATAACGGCAGCAACAACAGCGCGAGACGCACAGGAAGAGCAGAGGACGCCATGGCGACGATGGAGTGAGTAGTGACTGGTCGAGTGGCGAGCGATTCGATTGTGACGACGTCGCGGGGTCAATTGTCGTTGTGTGCTGATCCGTCGGCCTTTTCAATAGCCTGCTGTCTTGTTGAACAGCATAGTGACTGGTAGCAGCAGTGGCAATGCGAAACAGGAATGGCTAGTGCGACACTCCACTTTGCGCTTGCACTTCTCAAATCGCACGGTTTATGTAATTCAGCATCAGCAAAACCGATTGGATGACAGGCGAATGACGTGGACCACTCGAATCAGCGTCGAGCATTCGTCGACATACGAGTGGATACATGTGATGCACATGAACGGTTGGTTGGCTGCACGAGCTCGCAAGGATTCGCACCGAGCGACTGGCTCGATCATGTCATGCTGCGTGCATGCACGCGATGTGCGTGTGACTTTGTCCTTGCACGACCTGGCACACAGCGAGCGAGCGCGCATCGACAGTCCACGCCAATTGATGCCTGCAATGAGCCTCGTCACACTGCGCGGGCTGCAAGACCAAGTGCACTCGCGACCTGCTGCCTCGACTGCGCGATCTCGCGCACCATCGCCTGCAGCTCACGTGCGTCACTGCTGTCTGCGTCTTCGGGTGGAGTTGTTTTGCTATTGCTGTCGTGTTGACTGTGCATGCCGAGCGTCCACTCTCGATCTCTGTTGTGACTCGAGCTGTTCATTCGGTGCTGCAACCACTGCTGCTCGAGCACGGAGTGTTGTCGCTGCTTGCTGTGTACGAGGGCGTCGTCTCGATCTGGACGCCTTTGTCTCACTGGCGAGCGCACTGTTGCGTCTCGTTTGATTCTGTTGCTGCTGCTGCGGTGGTCGTTCGCGCGACTGCAGTGGTCGTCATCGCACTCGCTGCCATCACTGCGGCTCTTACTGCGCGTGCTGTCACAGTCAGCTCCAGTGCGGTTGCTTTGGTGACTGTGACTGCTGGAACTGCTGCGTCTGGAGCTCCAAGCGCTCCGGCTGCTGCTTGTCGAGAGCGCAGACTCGATCGGTGACGATGCGACGGACTGCTGCAGCGACGCCTTGAACTCGTCCAGGATCTGCCGGAGCTCGCTCTGCTTTGCAGCGTCGATGTGAACGCCGCACTCTTCATGTGGCCATGTGTGAAGCGCTGCTGTCGTCGGCTCTACTGCTGCCACTGCTAGTGCTTGACACTGCCGCGCGTGCTGCTGCTCGTGTGGCCTGTTCGCGTTGATCGGGTGCAAATGACGGGGCAGCAGCGGCTTCAGTGCGTCACGGTGGCACTCGCTCTTGCTCATCCGTCGCAGTCTGCGCTCAGTCGGCCATGGCGCCGCGCACTGCGCATCGAACGTGTCGTCGCTGGGGTGCTGTGTCTGAGACGCCTCTGCGTACACAGGACTGTCAGCCACTGCCGTCGCCATCGCATCACTGCGTTCGCTCGTAGTCGCAGTGCTGTCGCTCGCTTCGCACACAGAGTCGCTCGAGTCGCGTGAGCAAACGGACGAGGCATCGCTGCCACTGAGCTGTACAAGCGTCTCGAGCTCACTCACGGCGCGCGCGTGCAGCGGAATGAAGCCGCTTGTCTGACTGGCACGGCCATCGCGCCACCAGTGCGCGCCGTTGCCGCCATCATCGCTGCTCTTGCCACTCTTGCTGTCACTGACACTGGCGTCACGTCCGTCACGAGGCTCTGGACTCCTGACTCTGTGGACCAACGCGCCTCGCACGACCGAGTCGTCGACGCCGATGAGGTCGCTCTGAGCGTCAGCTGCCGCGACTCGCACAGGCGCTTCGAACACGACGAAGCGGTCGAGTGCTGGCGCAGCGCAGCGCTCAGCAGCTTCGACGATACTGTCAGCGAGCTGCTTGCTCTGTCTCGTCGTGGGAGACGAGCGACTGCCAGAGCGCACAGTGTTGTCATTGTCGCCCACGCTCGCCACTGCCACCAGCGTCTCTGACCCAGCGGCTTCTTCTTCTTCGTCTTCGTCACGCACTCGATGCTCTCTTTGTGCCGCTCGCTGCTGTCGCATCACTCGGACTCGCACTCGCGGCGAGCGACGGACGCGCGTGCGCTTCAGCGAGACGTAGAGAGCAGTCTTGAGGCGCAGTGGCGCGGCTGCGGTCGTACGAGAGCCGTCGTGGTCGTCTCTTGAGGACCGACGCCATGGCGCATCAGTCTCATCCGTTGGTCGATCGGCCGCAGCGCTTGGCGTGAGCTTGTGATCATAGTGCGTGGTGCTTGCACACACATCGTCTTGGAGATCGATCGGTGCGTGGTCATGCTCGTGTTGGTGGCGCTCCTGTTGAGATCGACGTTGCGAGTGCTGCTGCTGACGATGGTGACGGTGCCCTGCAAGGCGCTGGCGCTCTCGCTGCTCAATCAGTCGCTGCGGCTCTCTCCACAGCAGTAGCGCAGCGTCGTGACTCGAGTCGAGGCTCTGGCAGAGACGCTCCGCGCCGAGGTGCGTGTCATGGAGCGCTGCAACGCGCCGCCCTTCTTCGAGCCACAGCCACTCGTCGCTTGTCCACAGCGCCTCCGTGGCGGTGGTCTCGTGACGATCTTTGAGTGCGTCTGGTGTGTCTTCATCTGCTGCTGCTGAGTCGCTTGATGGATCGCTTGCTGCGAAGCGAGGCAACTCGAGCGGTGGTGGCGCAGACGCAGAGTCACCGACGCACTCGCTGCCGCTTTCGCCAGGCGCTCGTGGCGACGAAGTGGACACTGCGTCTGCTGCTGGAGAAGACGATCGTGATGATGCTGCAGAGAGCGCTTCGAGTGTCTTGACGGCAGCGCTGCGACTGCTCTTGGCAGTGGTCGGACGATCTCGTCGACTGTCGGCTGTGCGGCGCCACCGTGTGCTGCAAGGACGCGGGAGCTCGTCAGTCGTACGAAGCGCCGACTCGAGCTGCTGGTTCCTCTGCTGCTGCCTCATCGCCGTGTGATGCGATGGCAGAGCCGCAGTCGCACTCCTAGTGCTCAGTCCACTCGCATCCTCCAGCTCATCGTCTTTGTAGAGTACTCGAGTCGCAACGCGCTCGTGCGCAGACGCACCCGACGTCTTCACACCGCAGGCGACGCCACGCACGCTCCGAGCCACACATGCGCTCCATCGACGTGGCTCGTTGCTTGGAGGCAGCGACAGTGAGCATCGGTCGCCACTGACATCGCTCCAACTGCGCATGCGCTTGCTCACTTGTCTTGCGTCGTGGACCTTGTCGAGCAGCGCTCGTGTGGCGCTCGACAGTGTCGCTCGTGGCGGCGCCTTGATTGGCGCAATGGCTGCTGTGTGCGTCGTCTGGACGTGCGTGCTTTGGGTCTTGTGAGACTCGCTGTTGCAGTCTGCTGGAGCGCTTGGAGCGTCCACACACTCACTCTGCTCCGTGCGCGAGTGCGCTGTGCGAGCTGCTTGCGCTTGTCGCTTGAAGCGCGAGAGCGGACTCTCGGGCGACGATCGCTCGAGCGATGATGACGTGGGCAGCACATGTGTCAGCAACTGCGCTGGAGCGCTCGACTGTGCCGCGCGTGCTGGAGCATCAGAGCAGCGCTGCGTCTGCTGTGACGGCGTCTGCTGTTGCTGTTGCTGTGTCACTGGCGCGTACTTTGCCAAGTACGCCTCGAGCGCAGCAGACGTCGTTGCTGTCGTTGTCGTCGGTGCGTACGTCGAGCGCACAGTCGTGTCCTGCACTCTCGATGGCTGTTGCTGCTGCCATTGACGCGACTCGAGCGGCTCTGTGCTGCTGCTGCTGTGAAGTACAAAGCGCTCGAGCGCGTGCAAGTGGCACTGACGAGGACGATGAGGATGCACAGCAGCACAAGTGTCTCGCATGAGCAGCACACGATGAGCACAGGACTCGCTCATGTGGCACTTGGACGAACTAGCGCAGTCGCTTCACTGCGATCGGTCGCATTGCTACTCAGACACATTGTGACATTTGAGACTGTTGCAAATAAGACGTCGCGTTCATCTTCATACGCGCGCCGTCACACGCAAGAGACAGAGAGAGAGAGACGCACGTGGACGCTCGACAGCGAGCGCCTCAGCTCGCAGCCGCAGGTCGCGCCGACTCGCTACTGCTACGACTGGCACTGCCTGTGGGCGTCACGACTGCTGGGAGCTCTGCTGCAGACGACGACGTGCTGCTCGGCGGCGTCGTGCTGCAGCTCGCGCGCGCGTCTGCGTCGTCGTCGACACCGGTCGTTGCAGTCGAGAGGCGGTCACTGCCACTCGGCTTTGCGACGTCAGGGCTCGCGACACCTGTGGCTGGGATCGCAGGCGACTGCATCGTCATCTGCACGCCTTGGCCCGGCGTGTTCGACGGCCCGTGGTCGACCACGAAGCCAGGGCTCGTCGTCTCGACCTCGTAGTAGCTCTTGCTGAAGAGACGCCCGAGCACGCCTTTGCAGCACACGGCCGAGCCAATCGACTCGGTCCACGTGAGGCCGTGCACGACGCCCTGCTTGTCCTGAAACGACAGACTATCGCGGGCCACGGCCTGTGCGCGCTCGTGCGAGAGCGTCGGTGGCGACCGCTTGAGCGCTCGGTTCGTGCCTTGGTGCGGCGCGATCTCGTACTTGGCGTTGAGCATCTGGAAGAGCTCGACTTCGCGGCCGTACCAGCCGTCGATGATCGTCTGGATCGTCGCGTTGTCGAGCTTTGCGGGGTTGTACGTCTTGTAGAACTCCACGAGCGCGTCGCGCGTCTCGAGCGTGGCGTCGTACTCGGCGCGGTCGTTCGGGTTCGAGATCACTGCGTACGCCGCTGTGAGAAGGAGTGAGCGAGCGCAAGAGCGTGTGAGTACAAGAGCGCTGTGTAGCAATCAGCAGATTTGCGAGACGCAGAGGAGACAGAGAGAGAGAGAGTGTCGTACCCGGGACGCCTTCCCATCGCTCCTGCGCCGCAGCAGAGCTGTTCCGGTCGGGATGGTACTTGAGCGCGAGCTTGCGGTACGCCTGGCGGATCTATCGAGCGATCGAACGAGCGAGTGTCAGCACGTGGCGCATGAGTAGTAGCGCGAGTGTGGAATCGCACCTCGCTGTGCGTTGCGTCGCGCGCAATGTCGAGGACCTGGTAGTGATCGCGGTACTTCATCGGCTGCTTGTTCAAGTCGCTCGATTGCATCTTGTACTTCTTCATGTACTCGCGATGGATCTCCATGTCCTTGTCCGAGTACGTCGACGGCGGCTTGTTGCTCTTGCCATTGCTGCTGGCTTTGCTGCTCATGGTCGCGCGCTTGGTGCGTTCCAACTGATGCCGCTGTTGTTGTTGCTGCTACTGGTGCGATCGACGAGGACACAAAACGCTTGTTGCTGCTGGCGCGTCGGGCGAGTGATCGAGCAGTCGGTCGTCCTCGCGCGCTCGTCTCGTCCTCGGTACTGTTCGTCCACCTGCTGCGCCGCGCCGCTGCTGTCGCTCTTGTTGTCGTCGCGCGCGTCGGGTACTGCTGCTCTCGTACTGCTCTCTGCTCTCCCTCTCGCGTCCCTCGCAATGTGGTGTTTTCTATGTAATACTGTGTTGCATGATAACCTGCTACGTTGCGTCGGGCACTGAGATAAAAATAAGCAAAACACACTGCGTTATTTGATATTCCTGTCGTGCACAATCAAATTCACGACAAAGCTTCAATTTCATGCGAAACAGGAGAGCGTGTGCAACGCTTTACTGTGTTGCACTGCGCTAACGAGCTCAACCGCAGCGCAAGTGATAATGCTGACGATTACCCAGCCTCCTCTCGCATTGCTGTTGCTAAAACTTACGAGTGCTGCTGCTCAAGAGCAATCGCGTACCAGTCTGCGTTGTGCTCATATGCGCGCTTGTTCGTCATGTAAAAAGCTAAAGAGTTCAGTGTGCGATGCAAGATTTACATCGAAATACCAAAATGAACATAGAATTAGGGCTTTTGTGAGCTGAGCGATTCTCCGACACATCAAGTCGTGCTTGTCAGTGTTGCGCGGCCTGACTTCATGTGCCATCAAGGTAGCAAGTAGTAGCGTATGTATGCCGTCTAGCAGCCTCGAAGACGCGCGGCACGTGATGACAAAATTGGCACTCAATTAGGTATATTATCTGCGATCATGGACAATAACCATGGACAATAACTAGGAACGTAAAACAGTAGAAAACGCAAAATAGTATCTCTATACGAATATATCCGTTCAAAAAAACAAACCCATAAATAACAGTGTTCTCAGACACAACTGACAGAATAAAAACCATTTAAAGTAGAAATCATAGTTATATTTAGACTTTTGTACCCAGAACTAATATTTGGGGCATAATATATCGAATACAAAAATTGGGTATAGCTGTCGCACATATACGTTTGTCGACGAGGTCTACAAAACGGTCAACCTATATATTTATTAGCCCTAACGAAATTTTGTGCCTATTAGTACATTAGTAGCGAAAAATACTACTATTATAGGACAAATACAAACTAAGTGACAAAATTGACTGATATATTGTATTTCGAGTAAATTTATTCTAATATTACAGTCGTGCTGCAATTTGATGATAGCTTAGCAGGAAAGCGGGGGGAAGTATGATAGCGAGACGCTTGGCGACTTGAAAAGCGTTTCATTGAGAGTTATCCGTTGCTTGCTCGCGCGTGAGCATCTCGTGCACTTTGAGCGGCTGAGCCGTTTCAGTTCCTTATTTAGGTAAAGGAATATCATTTTTCCACAATACAATCAGAGCTGTTGTACTTCTGCTAATGATGTCCTCACTCGATCTTGCTCGTCCTTCATGAATACTACGAAGTCGTGCGCATAGGCAATTGGCTCCGGTCTTCTATATTCTTCCAGCACCGGGCTTGGTTTGTTACGAGCGAGTGGCGACTCGTTCAGATCGTTGTTGGTAGTGGACGTCGAAACGCTAACCAACAGCAAACAAAACACACTAATACTGTACACAGTTCTGCATGCTACAAAATGTTACGAACATTTGAGTGACGTTAAAACACCATGTGATTTGATTCGTCGCGCTGACTGACTTTATGGATAATAGGAGTAAGAGGCGATGCGATTGAACGTCAGTTGATGCGAGGAAGGTCGTCGATAGAGAGATCAGTTTGTAGAGCAGATCAAGTTGTAGCTGAGGTTCAGCTAGATCTGTTTAAGAGTGAACTTGATGAAAATTGACGATTGTGCAATCGCTCTCCCCGACAAGCTTCACCTGTCCATGCAGATGAAGTACACACACTGATGTTCGGGATGTGCTGACGCTAGACCCTCTCACTCGTGCAGCGATCGCGCACAAGTGGGCATCTCTTTCTCTGCTCAGTCAGATTTAAGGGAAGTCCCTCAGTTGTTTCGCTTATGCGCGCTTGAGAACAACGCGCACGTCACGCGAGGGCGCGAGTCACGACGTGTACATACAGGGCGTGCAAGACTCTGCAGGTCGTAGATGTAGGCGCGAGCCACACGCGAGTCACATTGATACCGAGACGCTCTTCCTTCTCGCTATCTTTCGCTTTGTGATGGACGGTCGTCTCCCAACCGCACAGTCTTCTATGTGTCCCGCACAAGTATTTGAAGACTGTCTTTCGTCGTGTAGTAATTTCAGTTGCAGGACTCACTGCGATATATGTGGGAGTTTGTCGATAGAACATGATTAATGAAGTAGACAACCTTGAAGTCGAGTTTCAGCTAGATATTTTTGTGATCTACGTGGAAATTGATATATATGATGAATTTTATTGATATGATGGAGGGTAACGACACATTTGTCGGGTTGTTATTGTTCATGCAGTGTTATGATGGTGTTGTCATGTCAGAATACGGCTGGTCAGCACGGTTCTTCCTTCAAAACGCGGTGGTACTACAGCAGCAATACGTTCTTCGCGTTTGAGGATGAAAACGTCAGACAAATTGTTTGCTAATAACCACCACCGCACTAAAATTCAGGTATGTATGCTACAAATGATACGAATATTGGTACGTCTCTAAAACGAATATTTGTTAGTCTTTAACACCCCATTTGATTGGATACGTCTTGTTGACTATCTTTACGGGCATTGGGGGCAAGAGACGCGGTCCGATCGAATGTCAGTAGATGCGAGAGAAGTCGTCGATAGGTCGATAGAGCGATCATCAGCATGTGAAGCAGGTCAAATGAAGTCGAAGATACCTTAGATATTTTTGGGAGTGAACTAGCAATTATTTTGAATTCATTTGCATCCTATGTGTGGTCCACATGAGTAGTTTCTTGCACACGACTTGAGTGCCAGTCCATCAGTCGTCGCGCCTGCACACGAAGAGGTCCCAGCACATCGTCGTCGTCGTCGCGAAGCGCGTTCTCCCTGCTCTTCTTGCACCCGCCAGCAGCATCATGTCGACCGACGCCGCGCCGATCTCAGCGAGCGACGTGGGCGTGACTGCAGTCAAGCCGCATAAGAAAGCGCAGCCAACGTCGAGCTACAAAGCGCTTTGCTGCGGCAACTCGGCGCTCGACTTGCTCCTCATTCCGCTCTGCCTCGTCGGCGTCTACGTCCTCACGGGCATCCTCTTTGCGCTCTGCATCCACGCCGTGATCCAGACTGACGACACGTCCACGGCGCTCTGGATCTTCTTTGGCATCTACGTCGCGTTCGTCGTTATGCTCGCGCTCGTACTCGGTACGACGGCGTACGAGAAGCGCGTGCTCAAGAAGCACGACGTCGAGGACTCGATCAACTGAGCGTCGCGCTACACGCAGAGACCGCGGTGCAGCGCATTGACGCGTCTACACCGCCACTCCTACATCTGTACATCACTCTTTCCATTCATCACATGGCTCGCTCGTCTCGCTCTCTCTCTGTGTTCTGCTACTGCTGAGCGACTCGCGCGTGTCTCCTGCGTCCTATGCAGCGCCCTGTGCGCTCGTGACCCTGAGTCTCATGTGCAGCTCCGTTGTCTGCGCGTCCTACGATGGCGATCGCTCTTGAGGCTCTGCTGCTGATGGGGACGAGCTAGTGCCTCGGCCGTCAACATGATTGACTGAGAGCGTCCAGTGCACGCACCTCACGCGTCGTCGCGATCGGATGCGCTGCTGGATCGCGGGCGCTTGGTGCGCTCCACGTGCGCAGCTGCAGTTGCGTTGTGAGTGCTTGGCGCGTGCGTCTCCATTGCGCTGTGTGCACTGTTGGTCGCGTCTGCTGCTGCTGCTGCCTGGCGACTGTCGTGCGCCTGTGTGAGGATCGCGATGAGGAACGCGTTGTGGAGCTCCACTGCATTGACACGAGAGCAACCGCGAACGACGAGCGTCAGTCGCGTCACATGCGCAGCTCATGCGCACACACACACATGCAGGCGCACCGAGGTCGCGGTCGTCGCCGAGCAGCAGCTCCATGAGGCTCTGGAACTCGTCGACTGCGATGCGTGCGAGGAGGAACTGCTGCAGCGCGCGCCAGTACTGCGACCACGCGCGCGGGTACAAGTGACGCCTGCGCCGCGAGAGCTCCTGGAAGAGCTGGAGCTTGAGCTGCTTTGCTGTCATCTCGACTCCTGATGCTGCTGCTGCTGCTGCTGTTGTTGCTGTTGTTGTTGTTGTATCGATAGAGTGCTCGCTCTTGACAGCGGCATGTTGTGTTAAGCTGTTGCTAGTGTCGCCATTGCTCTTCGCTGCTGCTGCAGTCGTGTCCGTCATCGCAGCGAGCGACACGAGTGCCGACGTTGTTGATCAATCGACGAGGTCGTGCGCTGGTGCTTCACAAATGACTTGAGAATTGTATGCAGCAGGCATTTCCGAGCCATTCACACAGCACCATGAGCGACAAGAGCTCGTCCAGCAGCACGACGCCTGCGCAGATGCCCATGGAGGCGCAGCTGCGGGCGTTCTACGCCAAGCACAACCCAGGGAACGACCAGAACATGTACGTCTTTGAGTCGTTGCGTCGGTTTGCATTGCGAGCGAGCGACCACAGCAGCAGCAGCAGTAGGAGCTGACGGGCGCTCGCACAACACTTAGCGCCGAGATCGTGCGCAAGTTTGCAGGTCGCGAGCACGTCTTGTGCGCAAAGCTCCGGAAGAAGTACGGCGTCGCGCCCGACTTGAGCAGCGCTGCGTCCGCCGCAAGCAGCACATCGTCTTCAATCGCAACGGCTACCACTGCTGTCGCATCTGCAGCAGCAGCGCATCAGCCGCCAGCTCGTCGTCCATCGCCTCTGTACGACCCAAACTTCCAGGCGTTCACTGCGCCACCGAGCTCCGACAGTCCATTCGACTACCGCTCGAGCGCGTTCGATCCGCTGCAAGCGCTGCAGCAGCGCGAGCGCCGGCCCCACCTCACGCCCACACAACCGCTCGACAACATCGCCAAGTGCCGCTACCTCGTACGTCCAACTGCTCTCTCATCCGCTCTCGCTCTCTCACTCTCAACTAACTGACGCGCTGCTACGAACGTGCAGCTCCCAGTGACGGACCCGCACCACCAGAAGCCCACTGTGCTCCAGCCGAGCAAGAAGACTGCAGCAAGCGACTCTGTCGCCGCCAAGAAGCCCACAACAGCGCGTCCGGATGCAGCGCCGACGCTCTTTGACCGCCTCGCAGGTGCGCTCCGGCCTCTGTCTCTCTGTCTATCGCTACGACTGACCTGTGGTGCTCGCACTCGCACTAGACACGTACCTCGACGGTCCGTTCAGCGTCCTGCGGCGCTGCTTCCTCGAGCGCAAGCGCGTCGTCGCAGTCGTTCGGCGCGTCAACAGCGTCCGCGGCACGTGCGCTGGGTACCTCAAAGCGTTCGACAAGCACATGAACCTCGTGCTCCTGGACGTGACGGAGCAGAGCGTCGCGCTCGCGACGCACACGCGGCTGCGCGACGACGTTCGCGCCGGGCGCGTGGCGCACAGCGCGGCGCTCTTCTCGGTCGCGGACCCGAAGCGCAATCGCACCACTGCGCTCTACCACAAGCAGCTCTTTGTGCGCGGCGACAACGTCGTGATGGTGCTCGAAGAGCCGCTCGGTCCGCGCTTGCGCCTCCGCAGTGGCGGCGACCGCCGCACGAAGCGAACAGCAGAGCGCAGTGCGTAGCTGGAGACACGTAGAGACTCGGTAGGAGGAAGGGAAGACGGTGTTGTTGTTGTTGAAAGAGAGAGCAAGTGTCGCTCCTGTCCATCGCTATGGCTATGGCTCTAGAACACGCGGCGCTCTAGTGCGTCACTTGGCCACCTCTCGACGACGCCTGGCGGTTCATAGGCGTCGACTGAGAGAGAGAGAGAGAGAGAGAGAGAGAGCGAACGACGGATCCGGAGCTGGTGCGATGCCGATGAGCAGCAGCAGCAGCGATGCGGACGTCTGGACAGACTTTGCGGAGAGCGTAGCGAGTCTAAAGCACACTGCAGCCGTCTACCACGACGCGTTCGTCGCGAGTAGCAGCAGCGCGCCAGTGCGCAAGAAGCTCACGCGCGCGCACGTGGACGCTGCCAAGGCACAGGCGCGCGAGGCGCTTGAGGTCCTCGCGTCCAACGTCCTGAACGCAACGACTGCGATCGTTGCGACACTCGACGCTCAGGTGCGGGTCTATGGCGCCTCTGGGCTGGTTGAGCTTGTGAGTGTGTCGCGACAAGAGCTGAGCGAGTGTGGTGCTGGCGCAGGACGCACAGACCGCCGCGCTACAAGCGCAGCTCGGCGACGTCGCAGGTCACGTACGACGCGCTCGAGAGCTCCGCGCTCAGCAGCGCATCGCCGCCTTTTACGCCATTGATCACGAAGACTCGGGAGACGTGAGAGCGTCGCTGGTGCAGCAGACGCCAGCGTCTGAAGAAGTGTCTTCGCCACGTACGTGCGCTCGGTCGCTTCCGTGTCGTTGGCAGCGCGTGTCGTGGCGATACTGACGAGAGTCTTGGTCACGTGTGTATGTGTGGCAGAAGCGCACTCGACACGACTGGCGACGGCGACATCCGCAGCGCTGTACCAATGAGACCCACGCCGCGTAAAGAGAGAGAGAGAGAGAGCGAGTGTCACGTGCGCATGTGCCGCGTCGTCTTGGCGCGCGTTTGGAGCCGACCGAGGCGCTCGGCTTTCACGGATGGCCGACGCCCAGCGCTTGCTTCGTCGAGGTCTTCGACAACGAGCGCACTCGCCCTGTGTGTCGGCGATGGCGGAGACTTAGTCTGAGCAGCTATAGGACTGGCGACAGCCGCCATCGACGAGTGTGGCTGAGTCAATGACGCTTTCGATCGCGATCGCTTTGGACTCGGTGGGTTCCTCGTAGCTACTGGGGACGCAGGGAGGGACTGCGACTGCGTCGCCGCTGTCTCGGTCGGCGACGATGTGTAGACTGCAACGACCGGTGTGTGGCTCGCTGCAGTGGCGTCGCCGGAGCTGCGGCGAGAGTTCGAGCCGAGGAAGTTGCGGACGCTCCCGGCGAGCGACTTTGGGCGGTTCGCTTGGTCTCGGAGCGCGCGCGGCTTCTTGACCTCGAGCTGCTCGGAGAGCTGTTCACCGAGGTCGTCTTCGATCGCGTGGAGGAGCTTGGAGCTCGCTTGCCGCGAGACTGCGCCGATCGCTTGGACGTGCTTCCAGTTGAGGTCGCGCGGGTTGACGCTCCCGCGCTTCTTCGCGGCGCGGAGCCAGAACCTCTCGCCCAGGACCTTCTTCTGGAGCTCGGTCTGGAGCTGGAACGCTGGGAAGAGCAGCATCGGATGGCGCAGTGCAAAGTCCTGGAACTGCTGGACGCTCAGCTTCCCAGACGCCGAGCCGTGCATGATCGCATCGAGCTTCGCGACGATCTTCTGCGCCGTGCTGCTCGTTTCCCACTCGCTGCCCCAGACCTCGCGCACGCACCGCACGACCTCGTCGTGCTCGATCTCGCCGCTCCCGTCAATGTCGTACAGGTCGAACGCAAAGCGCACGAGACTCGCGTGGCTGAACGAGCAGTAGTTCCACACTGCGAGCACGAACTCGATGAAGTCGACTTCGCCGCTGCCGTCTTTGTCCATGACTGCGAACGCTTTCTCCGAGAAGCGGCTCCGCGCGAGGTCTAACGAAGCAAGCGACGCCGTGAGTAGACGCACATAGACGCATGAGCGTCGGCGCTGAGCGTCAGCGGAGACTCGAGAGCTACCCAGTCGGACGCTGACAGGTGACAGTGGACGCACCGATGTACGTGAAGAACTCCATCATGTTGATCTCGCCAGAGTTGTCTGCCAGAGCAGCAAACACAGTGCAGACGTCAGCCTTACGAGCGCGAGGCAGCGCACGCACTTCATGTTCCTACCTCGATCCATCGCAGAGAAGATCTGGTGCAGCGCGTAGAGGTGTTTGTGGTCGAGTCCGAGGTCTTTGAGCTTGCTCATCATCACTTCGTTCGTCTTGTACGCGCGGTAGAACGTGCTCTTGGTGTCGAGTCGCACGGCCGAGACTCTGCAGATGCGGAGTACATTCCCCATCGCACGTGCCGCGCGAGTGTGTGGCTGTACGCGGAGCGTCCTGCGAGGTGATCACGTTGTGCTCACGCACGGATCGCTCGTTGAGCTGTCGTACTCGCGCTCAGCACTCGTTCGCGCGGTCGTCGACGCCGAAGTCGTCAACACAGCAAGTCGAGAGCAGGAGGTGTTGGAGGTTCACCCAGCAGCAGCTAGTCAGTGCAGTTCGTATTCACCCAAGAATAGCAGCGGTCTGGCTTCATGTAGCCATGTAGCGCCCGCGACAGGTGATCAGTGATCGGCGCGCTGCTTCACAACGCTGTGTTCCTGTGCTGCTCGCCTGCAAGTTTCGACTATGCCGCCATTGACAACCACGTGCTCAAGCGACCCGAGTCTGTGAAATCGAACGATCCGACCTGTCAACGCTCGAGGTCGCTGCACTCGTGTCCACGTCGAGTGGCTCGACCTAGCAAGGTACCTCAGCGCTCGCGTCGAACTTCGCGTTCATTGTAGCCATGTAGCCTGCTGGAAGGACTTGAGTGACATGTAACATTGCCACTGGAGAGAGGAGGGTGATCATGGACTTGGAGGGCCTGGTAGTCGAGACAAGCTCGCAGGTCGTCAAAGAGCATATTAATGCGGTGGTTGCCGAGCAGCAGAGTATCGACCCGAGTCGAAACATCCGAACGTCCATGACAGAAGTAGCCGAGGATATCTGGTGTGTCTTGAACGACTGGAGTTCATAGCTCGCTTGCATGCGAGCAACAGCGACTCGGTCGTTCATGAATGCTCGTCGGTTCGTCGCGACGAAGCACTGCGTCGCCATTGCTTGGCAATGTCCACAGACAGCGTCAGCAGCAAGAGCACCTCTCCCAACCTGGAAGAGTCGACGTCATAGGTAGGTAGTTGAAGTCAAAAACACTTATTAGCTCGGTCATAATTTGGTGCCACGTATGACTAGTCGCGCTCGCTCATTGGTTCAAAACATGTGACACATACTAAACTTTTTGCTAGTTGAGCAATGGTGTGGCCCACGCGACGCTTTTGCTGGTCATCGACGCAGTTGAACTCAACGAGCTCATTTCCAAAGTCGCCGCCATTCGTCAACGACACCACCACCTCGCGACTCCATCGTCCACGCCAGCCACCACCTCAGCATCTTCCTCTCTCGCCATTATGTCGACTGCGTTCGGGTTCCCACAGCTCGTCGAGAGCTTCGCGGAGGCGTCTGCGCCAATTGAGCAGCTCGTCGCAGCTGAGAAGACGCTCCCTGTTGTCGTCTTTACGTTCGACAAGGCAGAGGAGTACGCGGCCAAGCCGTTCATTGCGCCGCTGCTCTTCCTCTTCCGCGGTCGCTCGGACATTGTACGTCCCCGCTTGTTGGTCTCTTCCTGTCGATACTAGCGTGCATGCACTGACGCGTTTACTTGTGTGTGACTTGCTCTGACGCTGCTCCAGGTGCTGCTGCAAGGTCCAGAGACTGGCGCCTTACCGAGTCTGATCGTCTACAAGGACGGCGCCAAGGTGCTCACTGTCACGGCTGAGGGTGAGCTCAAGGACCGCATCAACACGCTCATCACGCATATTGGCTACAGCCCTGGTACGTCTAGCACTCTATCAACGCCTGGTTGTCGTCCTATCCGTCCTCACTCACTCCTTTCGTCATCACTTGTACTCGCAGAGTGCCCGACGGAGGCACAGCTCGCGAACTACGTCACGCCAGTGGACTACAAGGACCTCCTCGGTGACGTCGACGCGTACACGACCGGCCAGCGCGACTTCATCGCGAACGGCGCGAACGTTGCGGCGATCATCTGGAACGCGTTCGTCGCGGCCAAGCGTCCGATCAACTGGGCGGGTTTCTATTACATCCGCCCGCTCGCAAACCCAAAGGAGACCGACCACGACCGCATCCTCATCCTCGGACCGTTCGTCGGCAAGCCAGCGTGCTCGCGCATTCGTCTCCAGAACGGCGTGTGCGGCGCTGCGGCGCGCACCAAGACGGTCCAGCGCATCGCCAATGTGCACCAGTTTGAGGGCCACATCGCGTGCGACGGCGCGTCCGAGTCGGAGATCGTCGTGCCAGTGTTCAACGCCGACGGCGACGTCGTCGCAGTCATTGACCTCGACTGCCCGCAGCAGAACGGCTTCTCGGCCGACGACGAGCGGTACCTGATCGAAGTCGCGAAGCTCATTGCTGAGCGCAGCGACTGGCTCAACCTCACGCTGCCGTACCACCAGTAAGCGCGTCAGCACAGAAAGCGAGTCCTAGACAACGTGAAGTACGCGCGCGCACGATGGCGCTGTGGCAGTCGCTGCTGTGAGACGCTGCTGTACGATTCGGAGCATCGCCTCGCGGGTTCTACAGTGCGAGCAGCGCACGCAACACGGCATCGTGCAGTGTCTACTCCATTATACAGCCAAGAGGCCCGTGGTGCGCGTGCCAAGTCGTGCGACGCACGGATCTAGTCCGCTCGACATTGTCGACGCGCGTGTGCCGTCGCGATCGACTCCGCACACTGCACTACGGGCTTCTCTTCTTCCTTCCGCTTTCTCGTCCTCCTCCTCTTCTTCCTCTCTGTCAGTGTGTTCTCCTTCTTGAGCTCTTGCGCTTCATTGCGATCCACACGCACAGACTGTTGACACGGCGCCGACTCACTCAGTCACGTGGTCATGGCGCTCACACAGTCTCGTACGCCTTGCCTTGCCACGACCGCTTCTTCTTCTTCGCGCCCGTGGCGCTCGCAGCGTGCAGACTCGCGTGCAAGCGCTTCTTGCTCTCGTACCACTTGCGCGCTTCGTCCAGGATCAGCACGCTCGACGCGATCGAGCAAATGTACACGAGGTCGCCGATCGATAGCGCCTCTGTGTGGAACGTCGCTTGCAGCGGCGGGAAGTAGATCACAAGGAGCTGGCCAAGCTGCAATGTGCACACATGTCGCATGCGTGTCAATACAATCGGCAACAAATAGACCATCACTCTTACGATAAGCAACAAGACAAACGTACCAGGGACGCGCCAACTGCGTACGCAAAGAACGTGTTGGAGAGCAAGCCGATCTCAAAGACCGACTTGTCGTCCGAGCGGCACGAGAGCGCGTTGAACATGTCAAACATGACAAACGTCGTGAAGCTCATGGTCCGGTCGCGCTTGCTCACGGAGCCGTCGACGCCGAGCTCGTTGTAAAAGACAAAGAGCGTGCCCGAGACGATGCAGACCGCAGAGACGACCATGCGCTGGAGCATCGTGCGCGTGATGATGCTCGCGTCTTTCGAGCGCGGTCCTTCTTTCATCACGTCGCGGTCCACAGGCTCGACACCGAGGCTCTGCGCCGGCGGGCCGTCCATGATGATGTTGATCCAGAGGATCTGCATCGCGTTGAGCGGCGACGGGAGGTTGAACAGCGTCGAGATCGCGATCAGACTGAGCGCCGAGATGCTCGTGCTGAGCTGGAAGCGCAAGAAGTGCTTGATGTTGTGGTAGATCGACTTGCCCTCCTCCATCGCGCACAGGATCGTGCTGAAGTTGTCGTCGAGCAAGATCATGTCGGACGCCTCCTTCGACACGTCCGTGCCGCTCGTGCCCATCGCAATGCCAATGTCTGCGGCCTTGAGCGCCGGTGCGTCGTTCACGCCGTCGCCAGTCATTGCGACTTGCAAGCCCGCTTCTTGGAACGCGCGGACGATCTTGAGCTTGTGGCGCGGACACGTGCGGTAGAACACGCACGTCTTAAGGATGCGCTGCTCGAGCTCGAGCATGTCCATCGTCTCGAGCTCCGTGCCCGAGACGGCGATGTCGTCAAATTCGTCGCTCTCGACGTCGTCGGGTGTGATGATCCCTACTTTTGTCGCGATCGCGATCGCCGTCTCGCGCGAGTCGCCCGTGAGCATCACCGTCTTGACGCCGCTCGTGTGGAGCTCGCGAATCGCCTTTGCGACTTCTGCGCGCGGCGGGTCCGAGATCCCAACGAGCCCAGCAAAGACCATGCCGCGGTCGGCGTGGTCGCCAAACGCGAGCGCCAACACGCGCAAGCCGCGCGACGCCATCGCGTGCGACTCGAGCTGAATGCGCTCGCGGTCACCGGCGGTCATGTCTTTCAAACGGCCGCAGTTGTCTTCGATCTTGTCGCAGCGCGAGAGGATCGCCTCGGTCATGCCCTTGAGGTACCACCGGCGAAAGCCGTTCTGCTCGCAGCACACGGCCATCCACTTCTTGTCCGAGCTGAACGGCACTTCGCTCACGCGGTGGAACTGCGCAAGGACGACTGGCGAGACGCCCACGCGCTGCGAGCACACGAGCACAGCGCCTTCCGTCGCTTGGCCAATGACCTCGCCGTCTGCCGACACGACCGCGTTGTTGCAGAGCGCGCCCGTGAGCAAGCAGTGGTACACGTGTGGGTGCGAGCGCTCGCTCACGACTTCGCCGCGCAGTGTCACGTGGCCCACAGCACCGGCCTGACCGATGCCCGAAACTTCCGCAAAGACGCTCTCAAACGGCACAAAGAGCTCGATGACCGCCATCTTGTTCGTCGTGATCGTCCCCGTCTTGTCAGCGCAGATGACGTTGATGCACCCGAGCGCTTCAACAGCAGGGAGCTTCTTCACGATCGCATGGCGCTTGGCCATCTTCATCACGCCGAACGCGAGCGTGACGGTAACGCAGATCGGCAAGCCCTCTGGGATCGCAGCGACTGCGAGCGAGACGCCGATCTGGAGCATCGCGAGCAGCCCTTTGCCCTGGAGAATGCCGATCATGACGATCACTGCAATGATCCCGATCGAGAACATCGAGAGGTGCTTCCCGAGCGTGTCCATGCTGTTTTGCAGCGGCGTCTTGCGCTCCTCGACCTTGTGCATGACCTCAAACACGAGCCCAAACTCGGTCTTGGCGCCAGTGCCAAAGACCACGGCGCGCCCACGCCCCGCGCGCACGAGCGTCCCCATGTACACAATGTTCTTCCGATCGGCGATCGCGTGCGCGTGGCCGTGGGCGATCGCGAGCGTGTGCTTGACGACCGAGTGCGTCTCGCCTGTGAGGTTCGACTCGTCGACTTCGAGGTCCACGGCTTCAATGAGCCGCGCGTCCGCTGGGATGCGGTCACCGACGTTCACGACGATGATGTCGCCCGGCACGAGCTCTTTCGCAAAGATGTCGGCCGTGACGCCGTCGCGCACGACGTGGCAGCGCGGCGGCACGAGCTCCTTGAGCGCTTCGAGCGTCTTCTCGGACCGGTACTCTTGCACGAACGCGACTGTCACGACGATCGTGATCGCGACGCAGATCGAGATCGCGTCGTCCGTGTGGCCCATGAGCACGCTCACGACACCAGATGCCATGAGAAGCATAATGAGCGGGTCTTTGAACTGTCCGAGGAACTTCATGATGATCGATTCCTTTTGATGCATACAAACATCAAGTACAATACGAGATTTCAGTGCGAATCATTCCATGCCAACATTGGCATGATCGACGCACCTCATCGTCGCTCTCGAGCTCGTTCAAGCCGTACTCGCGCTGCCGCTCCTCGACGCTCGCGAGCGAGAGGCCGTAGTTTGGATCGACCCCGAGCTCGCGCACGACGTCATTGTGATGATTCGATAGCGCCATGAGCACCACGTCGCTCATGCTGCCATTCGATGCGCCGTCGTCAGTCTCACCAAGTGGCGACGTCTCTAGCGATGACGTCGATGCTGTGAGCGCATTGTCGTCGTCTGTGTGGTCGATCTCGATCTCGAGCAAGCGCTGGTTGCTGCCGTACACCGCGCGCTTGGGCGAGCTCGCAACGATCGGGAGCGTCGTCGCCATCGCTGCTGCTAGCTGTGCTGCTGCTGTTCGAGGTGATGGCGATGAGGATGCTGCACGTTGGGCTTGCTTGTGCGGCGTCACTCACTCACTGTGCGCTGCGTCCGGCGCCCTCAAGAGCTCTGTGTGTGTGTGTGTGTGTGCGTGCGTGCGTGCGAGTGGCCGAGTCGTCGAGTGTGCTGCTGCTGCTGCTGTACGCTGTGCGGTCCCACCCGACGCGGTCTCGCGGTCTCGAGTGCGTCCTCCGCTTCACTTCGTCGCTGCTGCTGCCCACGTGTGCGTCGGCTCGAGTGCCTCTTTGCAATACACACCCGGCAGTCAATTGGGCAATTGGGGGAAGGAATCTTGAAAAACCCGAAACAAGTCAGTCGCGCTTGGGTTTTGTGTGTGCCACGTGGATTCACACAAAAAGCATCAGACCAGCAGCATACAGTGAGCAAGTGGCATGACTTGCAGTGGCGGCACAAGATCGCGCACACTGACACTCGTACACAGCGATTTGTATCGAGCGCGTGTGCAAATGGCGGAGGTAGCGTCAACCGCCGCTTGTTTGACGAGTCGCGTCGCTTCACGCATCGTGTATATCTTTCCAACAAACACTGACTGCGTTGTTGTTGCAATGGATCTCCAAGTCGCTCGTGACCTGCTCGGTGTGTGTGTGTGCGTGTGGGTGCTTGAACTGTGCTTGTACTGCTCATGCTCGTACCTGCAGACTCACAGAGTCTTCATCTACTCGAGATTGCGCTTCGTATACTTGCTGTGATGTATGCAGCTCGTCGGTCGTCGTCGAGTCCTGGGGGTTTGGATGTCTTTGATACGAGGACGTCGCGACGCTCATTTCCTTTACATTGTAGACTTTGCATTTGTATAAAGCCTCGAATTGCTTTTGACGCACATTGTTTGACTGCATCTGTGTCCACTGGCTTCAACATATCCACGCTCGCACTAAACGCCACAGCGCGATGATGATGATCGGAACAGCAGCTCAAGCGTCGCGTGCTCATGACGACGTAGATGATGCCGATGGCGACAATGAAGGCGACGACAGCGCCACGCACGACACGCCACTCGCGTCTGTCTTTCGTGCACTGCGCACGAGTCTCACTGCACAGGTCACACATGCAACGCAGAGGCAGCAACAACAGCAGTCGTCGCAACCAAAGCCATGGCAACGCAGTGCAACTGCCCCAGCTCCGCTAAACGTCTGGGCACACACTTGCAGCAGAAGCACGAGTGCAGCGCGCGTGTCGGAGTCTGCTGCGCTACTCGGTGTTCTTGCGCACAACGATGCAGGCGTCTACACTTCACTGATCCAACAGAGCGAAAACGATGCGATCGAGCACGTGCGCGCGCTGCGACGAAGGCGTCAGGTCCTGCTGCTCCGTCGTCAGCAACGCAGTGACACACATGCGCAGCAGCAACAGGCGGTAGCGTTCGACTGCGAGCGCGTCGTACTCGATGCACAAGCGAGCACCACTCGATACGCGCAGCACGTCCAGCAGACGCACACGAGAGCTCGTCAGCAGTTGCAGGTGCGTCACAAGAGCGTATCGCCAGGTGCTGCGAGCTGCGAGCGTCAACTCACGACGCGCGCTCTCTTTGCTCCGATAGACGCTGCTGTTCGAGTGCGTCGCAGAGATGCGCAAGGCGATCGACCGCATGGAGAGCCTCGCAGCGATCGACAGCGCAGACGCGTGCGAACGTAGGGTACACGACCACCACGCACCGTCCTCTTTGTCTCGCTTCGTTCTACAGCGTATGCACGCACAAGACAAGCGTCTTGGTCTCACACGCACGGTTCTATCGCTTGCTTGACTCCTTGTGGTACCAACCAACAGGCAGTGCAGGCACGCAGTGTGCAGCTCGACTGGGACGTCTTCCTCGCTCGTCTGAGGCACGACCTTGGCGCTTCAGTCCGCTTGACGCAGCTCTTTCCATCCGCAGAGTCGCTGCCGTCAGCAGCAGAAGCAGCGCATCCAAACAATGTCGTGGCTGTTGCAGCCGTGCGAGCGCTCCTCGTCCGGAACGGACCAGTGCTCGCAGCGACCGAGCGCATTGAGATCGAGCGCATCGTCGCCGTGACGTCAGCGTCATCGCCGCAACCGACGAGCGCCAAGAGCTTGAGCGACGCGACTGGCAGCAGCAAGCGCACACCGTCGCTGCACTTTGGCGACGCTGGCGCTGATGTCTGGACTGCGATCGCTCGGCGCGCAGTCGAGTCGACGACTGCGCGAGCGAGCAGTGCGCGGCGTCTGCCGCATCGGCGTCTCCCATCGACACGCGCGTTTGCAACGACTTCGAGCGCCGAAGGCTCTGAGATCCGACAGCTCTCGGCTCACTCAACGACTCAGCTCGCTCGTATGGCATGTGACGTGCCGCTGAGCTCGAGTCCGATCGCGTGGCTCTTGCGCGACCTCGCGCCTCGCTCGACCGAGTCGCATACACAGCGCTGGCACGACCTGATCGATACGAACGTCTACGTCGACATGAGCGAGTACGCACCGAGTCTCCGACGACTTGAAGACGCGCTGGCGCAGTCTCGAGACCACCGAACGACTCGGTTCGTCGCGAGTCGAGACGCACTTGCGTCGGCGCGTCGATCGCTCGAGCGCGTGCTCCAAGCGCTCGCCGCTGCTCGCAATGGCGCAAGTAGCGACCGACAGTGCCACGCAGGAGTGCGCCTCGCCTACTGCGTCGACGACGACCGCGCGCGAGCAGCGCCTCGGACGTTCATCCGTGCGTCAGTCCTCCAGCTCGTGCAGACGACGTACTACGCAAGCGTCTTCCTCCCGCGACTCGCACCTAGCGACACTGTCGCGCTCGAGCACCTGTGCGGTAGCATCCTGGCTTGAGCTGCTGCGCATCGTGAGGACGCTTACGAAGCTCTGGCACTGTCGTGCTGCTGTTCCTGTCGGCTGTAGGTACCCGACGTCGCTCTTTGGCGTGAGTGTGCTCTCGGCGCTGTACGTCCCGCTCGCTCACCACCACCAGTCTGTCAACGACGACGACTGCGCGAGCGCTCTCGATCCTCATGCGCCGCTGGACTCAACTCTGTCTGTCACAATGACGGCGCTCGACGCCCGCGCGATGCACGAACTGCTGCTCGTCTACGTCGCGCGCGGCTGTCAGCAGAACAGTGCGAGTGGCGCAGCAACGCAGCTCACGAGCCTCGCACGGTCAGACGCAATCTCCGCGCTCCTCCCGCGCGACCTCATGCTCCATCGCAGCAATGGCGACAACGACTCGGAGACCGCTGCACCACGCGTCCGTCAGTGTGCGATCACGCATCCTGGGAGCCTCTGGAAGACGCAGACGCAGTCGGGACGCGCGCTGCGGCAGCGCACGAGAGCGCCTTCTGACACGAGCGACCCGCTCTTCGCGGCCATGCGCGCCGCTGAGCAGCTCTACGTCCAAGTACGAACGTCTGCTCTTGTCCAACTCGTCCCTGTGTCTTGCTCACTGACGACCCCGTGCTCACGTTGCTCTCGATCCAGTACCAGGTCGTGTCGACACGAGACGCCCCAGCGCCGCGTGACGCGCAGCCGCGAGTCCTGGAGCTCACGACTGCGCTCGCGTCGGTCTTTGATCGCAGCTGTGCGTGGCGCGCGTGCTTGGCCGAGCCGACTGATGCCACGCTCCAGTCTCCCGCTGCTGCGTCAGTGCATGCGCTGTGTGCGTGGCACAGCGTCCTCAAAGTACGATCGAGCATGCGCTCAGCCTCGGACGCTCGAAGTCGCTACAAGCAGTCGACTGGCTGATAGACTGACACACTTGCGACTAGTACGCTGTGAGAGCAGACGACGCGGCGCAGTTCCTCCAGAACCCACACGAGCGCTCGCAGTGCATCACTACAGTGCTTGCGAGTGGCGCGACGACAGCAGAAGCAGCCAAGCGCGTCCTCGAGCGCGCGAGCTCGCTCTTGGAGGTGCGTCAAGCGCTCTAACGTACTCGGTCTGGTACCAGTCCGGACTCACACCTGCTTGTATGGCGCCAGGAGCTCATCTCGCACCAGCTCGCAGCGTCGATCGCTGCGTTCTACGCGCACGTCGCGCAGTCGCTCTCGCATCGGACGTTCGTCGAGCTCGACGGGTCATGCGACGCACAGACAGTCGCAGCACTCGAGCGCGCGCTCGCATCGTGCGGCGAGCAGGACGTCAACGCCCGCGCGGCGCTCGTGCAGCGCTTGGACGAAGTCCTGGCGCTCGAGCAGAGCTGCACGGCTGAAGTCAAGCGGTTCCTCCAGCTCAGTACGTCTCTCGTCGTGTCATAGTCAAAGGCGGCGAGCGCTCACGCGCTGTGGCTTCTGATGGACAGCGGTGTACCCTGGCGTCGACGCCTCGGCCGTCGCGCAGTCGTGTCTCGAGGCGCAAGAGGTGCCAAGCGCTCGCTTTCCTGGCTGTCGGACGGTCGCTCGCTCTCGCACTGACGCTTATTCATGACCTGCCAGCTCACTGCCGACGTCCGCACAGACGACGTCGAGCTCCTCCTGCGCCTCAGTGCGCACAAGCTCCAGCTCGTGCGACGGCGCCGCGAAGCCGAAGAAGCGCGCGTGAGTGCGCGTCTCGCACAGTCAAACGCCTCACGCTCAGTCCACGCACTGTCGACAACGTCGCTCCCAGTCGACGACGTCGTGCACATGCTCCGCAAAGGCAGGAAGTCGCTCCTACAGCAGCAGCAGCAGCGAGTGTCGGTGGCCCCTGCACGCAGTCGCCCGCAGAGCGCTCGGTATCGCGCGAGTGACTCGACCGACAGCAGCAGCAGCAGTGGCGCACTCGGTCGCTCGGTCTCCGAGCTCCTGCAGCCACAGGCGTCGAATGGCGCAGGAGCTGTACACGCGAGACGCATTCGCATCGACAGAGCGCATCAGAGGTGACAACAGACGACAAGAGACCGCGCGTTGAGTCATTAGTGTACAGAAGCAACGGCTCAGCGCTGCGCAAAGACGCTCGCGAAGCGCTGGCCAAGCGTCTGGAGCGCGACGACTGCGTCGAGTGCGTAGAGCGCGAGGACGCACGGCACGTTGAACGGGAACGCGTCGTCGCTGCACTGCACGTAGTAGCGCTAGTCACATAGTGAGAGAGAGAGAGAGAAGAGTGTGAGAGGGACGATCTACAGATGCATATCATAGAGACTGAGAGAGTCGGTACCTTGGCAGCGCCAACGTCACGTGCAACACCGTCGCCAAGTGCGAGCATGAGTCCGCACGTGTACGCTGCTTCTGCGTCTCCAAGCGCTGCAGCGCGAGCGTACGTCTCAAGCGCACGCGTGCGATTGCGCTCGCACACGCCGCGCCACGCGTCGTAGTAGCACAGCGCAGTCCTGCGCATGCCCTCTGTGTCGTTCAGCGCTGCTGCTTGGTCGTAGAGGTCGAACGCATCTTCAAGCGGTGCCTTTGTAGGCGTCATCCACGGTACTTTGATGTCGCGTGTGACAGCTCCTGTACGGTCGTCCGTGTCTTTGTAGTGCCCCATGGGGTAGATTTCATCGCCATGTGTCTCGAGCAAGTACGCAGCGTTCGTCTGCGCATCTTCGTCGCCAAAGTCCGCAACGAGGCGGTAGTGCAGGAACGCGCGGACGTAGTCGCCTGCGCTGTAGCACGCGTAGCCCATGGCGAGCGAGAACGGCAAGTCGACGAGTGCGTCTGGAAACAGCGCAACGGCGCGGAAGTGGTGGACCGCCAAGTCGCACGACGGCGGCGTTCCAATGCCGCGGAACTGCACGACTGCGAGGTTGAAGAGCGCCAGGGGCGTCGGCGACTCGGTCGCAGCAGTCGCAAAGTGCTCGTACGCGAGCGCCACGTTCTTCGCAACGCCGTGGCCGTGCAAGTACGCAGCACCAAGCGACGAGTGCGCTTCGACGTACCCGAGCTCTGCAGCACGCTCGAGGTAGAGCACACCGAGCGTCTCGTTCTGCGGCACGGATGCGCCGCCGCCGTGGAGGAACAAGAGACCGAGACCGTAGTGTGCAAACGCGTTGCCTTGCGCGGCAGCAGCGCGGAAGTACCGCAGCGCACTCGCGTTGTTCTGCGCGACGCCAGCGCCGTGGGCGAGCATCATGCCGTAGTTCGCTTGCGCCTGCGCGTCGCCGGCGTCTGCTGCGCGCGCAAAGTACGTCGCAGCAACTGCGTGGTCCTGTGCGACGCCAGCTGCGGCGTCACCGTAGTAGTACGCCTGACCGACAAACTCGGCGGCCTCAGCGAACTCGGGGTCGCCAGCGTCGCCGCCTGCGAGCGTGCGGTAGTACTCGAACCGCTGCGCAGCGTCTGCGAGCGCAACGTCCTGGTCAGCGTCGAGGAACGTCGATACTGGGAGCCACTCGTCCGAGAGCCGTGCGACGCTCTGACCGCCGCCGCTCGCGCTCACCTTGTCGCTCAGCGCGTGCACGTTGTCTTCTGCGCACCGGTGGTAGTGCCGCACTGCAGCGTTGCACGCGAGCGCAGCGTCAGTGGCGCTATCAGCAGCCAAGTAGGCGCGCAAGTGGCGGTACGCGACAGCGAGCGACGCTGCCGTGTCGTCGTCATGCGCTGCGAGCTGCTCCAAGACGGACGCGGCGGTGGCGTGGCGCTCGCCATCGCTCACTGTCGCTGTCCGCGCGACGCCGAAGTCGATCTGGTTGAGCAGCGCGAGCGAGCTCATGGCCGACGGAACGCCGGCGTCAGCTGCGACGCGGAGACTCGCGAACGCGTCCTCGAACGACAGCGCTGCGTCTGCGCCGCGCGGCTCAAAGAGTGTCATGTACGCGAGCGCTTCGTGCGCGTACGGGTCGTTCTGGCCGTGTGCGAGCGCCTGGAGCGCAGCGATGAGCTCGGGCGTGAAGCCGTCGGCTTGAATGCGCTTCTCAATGTCCAGGAACGCGTCAGTAAGCTCTGGCGGCTCCTGTAGCGACGACGTCGCACTGCGCTCGCTGTCGTCGTTGTCGTCGTCGTCGAGCCAGACGCGATGCGACGCAGGCCGACGCGCACTGTCAACGAGCTGCTGCAGCGTCTCGCCGAGCGGCGAGACGGGCGAGACCTCGATGCTTCCGCCCGTGCGGTGGACTTGCGCAATGAGCTCGTCGACAGTCTCGGGAGGCAGTGACAGCGGAGCTGTGGGTGCAGACGCGTCGGTGGCTGAGTGCGGAGACTGCGCTGCGTGTGTTTCGTGGTCTTTAATGCGCGTCCACGCCAGTTGACCCGTCGTGTCGTCTTCATGGGCTTCCCACGACACAAAGTCCTCGGCACCTGGTTCAGTATGCACACGTTCCTGTGCTGTTGGCGATGATGATGCAGCAGGAGTCGAGTCGCTGCTGTCGCTATGTGCGTCACTCGCGTCTGCGCTCGGCTGCTGCTCGCCGTGTGTTTGCGCAGCACTTGACGCTGCAGTGAGTGCGACCGCGAGCGCGAGGATCTTCCAATGCCGCGCCATGTGAGTCGTCGTCGACGTCGCGAGCGAGCTTGATGGGATCTGCTGCTACCAAGTGTCTTTTGTTTGCTGTTGAGAGGAATGATAGTAAAATATGATAGAGAAGAAAAGAAGAAGGTACAGTACTTCTATATCGCCATATTTGAACATATAAATGTTGAAATTCACATTTTTGAATGATAAAACATGCCCCTCTGTTATATCACTATGACAGACACAAATGTAGCCAAAACGGACCAAGCGACGTCAAGACGTCATCATGGAGGGCGTCGTGCTCTTCGAGACGCAGTCCGGTGCGCTCGTGTTCTCGCGCGCGTTCACGGATGCGTTCGACCTGCGCCACCCTCGCTCAGAGCGCATGAACCTCGCTGCGCTGCTCTTTGCGCTCCTAAATTTTGCAGGTACGTGCGTCGCGCTGGTTCACGTGCGAGCGTCCTCGCTCAAGCACGGGCATGCACGTGCATCACACGCATATGCTGATGCTGTTGTGCACGCAGAGGGCAGTATGCTCGACAGAAGCTCGCGACCGCACGAGCCGCAGAGCCGCTTGAACGATCCAAACGGACCGAGCATTTGCTCGTTCGGGACGTCTCACGAGCGCATCGTGTTTGCACAGACGCCGTCAACGAAGCTCGTCGTGGTGCGTCTTGGCCACTGCAGCACGCGCTGATTGCTCGAGCCCGACTTGTCTAACGTACCAGTGCACTGCATTGTCGCTCGACTCGCTCTCCTCTAGGCGCTCTTTGCGACTGCAGCGTTGGACGCAGATGTCGCCAAGTACGTCGAGCGTCTTGGACATTGAAGCAACTGGTAGCTCGCTCTTCCACTCACGCGTCGCTCGCTGCGCCAGTTCACTAGTCCGGCGCCTCGCATGCAACTACGAGCACGGCGACAGCCTCGAGAACCGCATCGCTGTCGTGCTCAACCAAGCGGTACGCTATCGTAGCGTCTGCTCTCCTGACTCTCGAGTTGCTCATTGACTTGGACGGTGTTGATGTGTGTGTACCGGCAGCCGCGGCTCTTTCGCGATGCGCTGAGCCGCTCGATCGAAGAGCAAGTGGACGACCTACTCGCGCACTTTGGCGCTCAGATCGGTCTCGCAAGCGCCAGTGACGACACTGCAGCGCCGGCGTTCGTGCTCTTCTACTTCTCCGACTACCTCTTGTGCCAGAAAATCCGCGAGCTCGCAGACAACGGGAGCGACGACGGGAGTATGAGCGGCCACATCTCGCCTGTGTCGCCGACTGGTCCGCTCGGGTCGCTCGGCTTTCGGTCGCCGCTTGCGCTCGGGTCGTCCGTGAGTCCACGCCACGCGAGCGCAACAACAACCAGCGGTGACCGACCCGCAGGATCGCCGAGTCGCTCTGGCGCCGCGACGATGTCGTTTCGGAGCGTCTACGCATCGACGCGGTCGCTCTTCCAGGTGTCATCGAGTCGCGTCGGCGCCGCTGGCGACGGGAAGCGCAAGAAGAAGAAGAAGACCAAGAAGAACGCGGTCATGGACCACGCCGAGCCGGAGATGTTCCAGCGCGTCGTGCACTGCAGCTCCCCGCAAGCGACGCGAGACCACGAGACGCCTCGGCGCGACAGCGTGAGCAGCACGGACGCGATCACGTACGTCATTGTGCCGTTTGTGAAAGCCGTGACCCCGCTGTTCTTCACGGGCCGACCCAAGCACAAGCGCCACGCAAGTGGGCATCAAGCGCAGCAGTCAGGACGCGTCGAGCTCAAGCACATTCAGTGGACAAAGTTCCCGCTCGGAGCGACTGCCACCTCGACGACCGATGGTGCAAAGACACCATTGACGATCGACTTGAGTGCGTGGAAGCACGGCAACTGTCTCGTCGTGTACCCAGAGCGTGCGAGCAATCATCAGTCCACTGCAGGCAGCTTGACAGAGAGCGAGAGCACTCGCTTGAGGCGCCAGCGCGAGCGCAAGCGCACGGTCGTCGGGCTCTTTGACGCGCTCGAGCCACTCGTACAGGCGCTTATGATCAGTCGCACGTAATGAAGTCGCTGTCGTGTCCTCTGAGCGAGCTGTGTGTGTGTGTGCTTCAGAGCAATGTGTCAGGCAGCATGTTTGCACTACGAAGGCAGCGACGCCGTCGAGCGCTGCCGCTGCATACAACAGTGTCGAACCCGAGGATGTCAGAAGAGATCATGTCATGTAAACAGCGCGAACAAACAAGTTTGACAAGCAAGTCGAGCAAGCATGCAACGTTGGCAAGGCTGGCAAGCAAGTTTGGCAAGTCCAGCACGCAAGCACGTCTAACAAGCAAATCTGACAAGCAAGCAAGTTTGTCAAGCAAGTCTAACAAGCAAGTTTCGCACGACAGACAAACAAGCGATGCGGCAATGTGAGCGTACTAGTACACTTTACTCGTTAGGTATGACACTGGACTGGCTGGTGAGTGATATTCGAGTCACACGACTAGCACTTGAGTTACGCAACTGGCGGCTGCAGCGGCTTGCGCAACGTGAGCTGGAAGCCGCCGACGCTGTCGCCTTGAAAGACCTTGGCGACACTCGCGTAGAAGTGGTCGAGCTTCGTCGCGACGTCTTCGCCGTCGTACGCAATGTGCTTTGCCAGGTCTGCGCGGTACGCAATGTGTCGGTCTGTCACGTACGGGCACCACTTGGCCGTCACGTCCTCGAACGCCACGACTTCAAAGCCGCACTTCTCAAACATCGCAACGAGCTCGTCACGCGCGTACAGACGATTGCAGTAGATGTCGTCGCGCAAGATCTGCGCGTCCTCGGCGTTCAGCGTCGCGTCGTCGCGCAGGAAGAAGTCCTCGACGTAGACCATGCCGCCACACTGGAGCGCGTCAAAGCAGCGTTGAAAGAGCACTGGCCAGTCGCCGATGTGCAGAAAGCAGAGCAAGCCGATTGCGACGTTGTACGTGTTGAGTGCAATCGGCAGCTCGAGCACGTCGCCGGTCTTGTGCGTGATGCGGCGCTCGAGTCCGCACTTGCGCGTGAGGATCGCAGCGGCAGCGCTCAGGTCTGGCTGGAGCTCGAGCGCGTCAACGTGGCAGCCGCTGCGATGCGCGAGCAAACGCGCAGTGCCGCCGTAGCCTGTGCCGATGTCGAGCACCTTCTTGTCTGTCGCGCTGCTGCTGCCAGTAGCGTGGAGTAGTGCGAGGATGCGCTGGATCGGCTCGTCGCCAAAGAAGTGGAGCGAGTCCATTGTACCGAGCTGCTCTGGGTCCACGCGCGTGTGCTCGTCGTCTAGGGCGTGCCCGAGGTCGCGCAAGCGGCGCTCGATGCGGTCGATGTGATGGTACAGCTTCATCGTCTTGATCTCCTGCTCCTTCATGATCGTTCAGGCGTGTGTGCTTTGTGTCGTTTGTGTGTCGTGTCGTGGTTTGGAGCTTGAGCAGCAGTCGGCAAGTTGGTGAGTGCTCCAGTTGCTCTTGTTGCTCTTGTTGCTTGTGCTTGGTCTTGCTTGTCTTCCTCTTGTTGCTCTTGCTGTGGACTGCCGCTTGCTGTCAACATTGAGCTGCGTGACGTTGATCTGGTTCAACAAGGTGCACCCTTGTTTTCGTCACTATTGCAAATAATGCTTCAATTATCGAAGGTCTCTTTTATTGCATGTTGCACACTGGATTTGGGCAATAATGCGAGCACTCAAATAGAAAGTGGCTTGATAGATCGTCTCTGTAGTTGCATTGAGCGGTGCTGGTCGAGTTGAACCTACATCGTGGCGGACAGCAAGCGTGAGAATCACACCCACGCTCGAGGATCTTGCTCGGTCGCGATCTCGAGTAGTGTGTTTGTACGGCGTCGTGCTTCTTCATGCACAAGCACGACCTCCTCTGGCATCGACGACCGCAGGTTCTCGACAAAGACAGCATCGATATGAACGACGACGGCAAACGGGCTGGCATTTGTGTGAGGCGACCGTCTGGGATCTCATGTCGGCACACGCTTCACACGTAGTAGGCGCGTGTAGCCTCTCTCAGCGTGCGAGTCCGCGGCCTCGAGACGAAGACCAAGAGCAGGAAGACGGCGATGGAGATGAAGCGCAAATGCGTGTGTGTGATCACTCGCGTGCGTGTCGAGCGAGTCACAGCGCCAAGTGATGACATTGACGATCGTCCAGACGCTCGGCAGCGTCTGCCGCCTGCGAGCGCGGCTTGCGCTTGCTCGTCTTGCTCGCCTGGAGTCGCGACCGGAGCGTGCTTGGGTTGCAGTGCATGTACTTGTCTGCGATCTCCTTGATCGTGAACAGCGGCTTGCCGTGCGCATCTCGGATCCGGTGAATGGCTTCGGCTGCAAGAACGTCTTTGTCCGACAGCACACCTCCGCTGCTTTGGTAGTCTAGTCGGCGGCGCTGCCGCTGTAGTTGTTCCGACATGGCGGTGCCGTCGAGACGACGAGCGTGTCGAGTGCTGCGTGTGCGAAAGCTGCGATGCGCTTCATCATGGTCGTGTTGCCATGTCGCACTTAAGCGGAGCGTCGCGTCGCTTCGCGTCCCTGTTAGCTTTGTAGGCTTGATCGACGTTCGGATGCATGTGCGATCGTCGCGATCATGGTCAGCAGCATGAACGACGCAAGCAGCAGTCGAGATCAAGACGGGCGCGCAGTCGATCAAGTCGATGAGGCCACAGATGACGTCGTTGATCTCGATGTCAATACAGCGCAAGATGTACAAGCGACTACCGAGCAGCTGCACGCTTCGATCGACACCACCAGCGTCGAGGCAGACACTGTCGCTGGAGCAATACCAATCGAGACTACCAACACCGACGACTTCGCGATACTCGAGCCGTTCCACGTCCACGACACTGGCGCAATGCCTGTCGTGATCGTCGCTCCGACTGGCGACGGCAGCGGCGACGTCGTCGTGTCCGAGTGGACGCAGTGCGTGAACGACCATGGCGAGACGTACTTTTGCAACGTCTACACTGGCGAGACGTGCTGGCAGCTCCCAGTGCTCGAGAGCGCACCAGCTGCCCAAGACGAGCACGCTGACGCGCTTCAGGACGCGACAGAGAGCAGTGCGCTCGCAGCACACGATGGCGCTTCGAGTCTGTCGAACAATCACGGCCCGCACCACCACCACCATTCCAACAACCCTGCGCACTCACCTGCGCGGTCGTCGCTCCAGCTCGTGCAGCAAGTCCTCGACGGCGAGCTCAAGCGCTTGGACCGGAACGTGCAGCTCCAGCTCGAAGAGACGCGACGGCGCCATCGCGAGCTCGAGGACCTCCGCGACGAAGAGGTGCGTCTCGGTGGCGAGCAATGGATCGAGATGTACGACCCCACGCACGCGCGCTTCTACTACTACGGCACGTTCTCGGGCGACTTGCGCTGGGACAAACCCTCGACGTACGTCCTCACAGTCGCGAGCGACGCCGTGCTGCGCGTCGTCGTGAAGCTCCAGTGCGCGTTCCGCATGACGCTCGCGCGCAGACGCGTGTTTGAGCGCAAGCGGCAGCTGGTGATCGAGCAGCAGCGGCTCGCAGCGGCCCAGCGCAGCAGTAGCAGGGGCAGCGCAGACGATGAAGATGACGCTTGCGCGCTCGAGAGCGTGGCACTGCCGCCATTGGATGAGACTACGAGCGCTCTGGACGACCGCAGCGTCTGGGTCGAGGTCTACGACCCGTTCCACCGCGTCGTGTACTACTACTGCACAGCGACTGGTGCGTCGCGGTGGGACCCGCCGAGTGTGTTCATCTCGGCGATGGAGGACAAGGAGATGGCGGCGGCGATTGCGATCCAGTCGCTCTCGCGGAGCTTCCTCGTGCGTCGCGCCGTACAACAACGCAAGCGCACGCTCCGGACGCAGCGCCAGGCGCAAGCGATGGCCGAAGCTCGGCGGCTACGCGAGGTGCGCCACGCCGCGTTCCTCTCCACGAGCGACGACGTGCGCGAGAGCAGTTCGCGGCGCGAGATGATCGAAGAAGAGATGGAGCAGATCCGTCACGGCGACCGCTTCTGGGGCCTCGACGCCCACGACCGCGAGGTGCGGCGGCAACAGACCGAGGAGCGGCTCCTCGCGACCGCCGAAGTGTTTTGGCAGCGCGTGAACCTCACGACGAAGCTACGCAGTGACCGCCGCGCGCTGCGGACAAAGGAGCTCGAGCGCGAGCGCCACGAAATCGAGAGCGTCGCAGAGGCTCACGCACGCGACGCCATGAGCGCTGAAGAAGCGCAGCAGCGCGCGCTCGACGACAACTTCTGGGGCATCCAAGGCGAAGAACAGCGCGAGGCGCAAGCGCGGCGCGACATGGCGGACGAAGAGCGCGCGAGCCGCAGCGTCGGCTGCGACGTCGACCTGCGTGCGCGCCATGCAAAGTGGCGCATTGAAGCCGACGCAGCGCGCGTCCAGGCGCTGCGCGACGCTGTCGTGCACGAGAAGCGGTCGCAGACGCAGTACATGAAGTGGTTCTACCAGCACTGCCGCAGCGTCGACGATCTGCTCGAGTACGCCTGGCCAGGGACGCAGCGCATCACGCCACGTAAGCCAACAGCAACAAACGCAACAGCGACGAGCTACGTCCTCGACGACCTTGTCGTGAAGCAGCGGCTTGCAAACGGCGACTTGCGCTACGGGAGCAAGCCGATCGTGACGGTGCACGACCCGCACAGCGCGCAAGTCCTCGGCCGCAAAGGCGCGTACGCCATGGCGACGCTCGCGCAGACAAAGACCGTGTACGAGCGCGCTGCGGCGCACCGACCAGTTGAAACGACGTCGCCAGCGCGGCCTGCGCCACCGCGCATCGAGCGGATGGCAGAGGAGGGGGAGCACTTGCGCATGGGCACGGCCGTGCACTACAGGCGCACCAAGGTGCGCGCAGCCGTCGATAGACGAGACCGAGACGTTGCATGAGCTGGTCCTCACACTGTCGCTCTTGATGTGCGTGTGGTGTAGACGCCGGACCCGCACCTCCCAGCGCGCTTCAACGGCGTGCCGTTCAAGCCGAGTCAGGTCAGTCAGTCAGGTCCCCGTGTCGTCTGCCCATACACTCGCGAGTCTCTAACGCTCGAGCTCGTTGCCGACCCGAACAGATCAGTCCCACGCGCGACATCCTGTGCGGCGCACACACCAAGTGGACGCAGCTCCCGTCGCTATCGGCGTCGAGTCCGAGCAAGTCGCACTGGGTCAAGAAACCGCGCGCGCTCGCTTCGAGGCGTCGCAGTAGCAACAACAACCAGCGCCACGTGCACGCGAGTGCGCTGCTCCAGCGCCACGAAGCGCTCTTTGGTCGCGATCGCCTCGAGCCGACGATCGACCCGATGACGACGTCGTTTGGCTTTCTCGGTCCGTTCGCAAGCGAGAGCGCGTTCCACCAGCGCCATCGCCTCGAGTACGACGGTGGTGACGTTCACGAGGACATCGACGAGTGCGACGACGAGAGCGGCGACGACGAGCGAGGTAGCAATGGCTCGCGGCAGCAGCAGCAACGCCGTCGGGATGCGCTCAAGCAGCAGTTTGAACGAGACGAGCGCGAGCTTCTGCGTCACGTGTTTGGGCTAATGGACTACGACCGCAGTGGCGCCGTGATGCAGCAAGAGATGGCGTGGGCGTTGCAGCGCGACGAAGAGATCGCTGCCTTTGCGACGCGTTCGGTCGTCTTGCGCGCGTTCACACAGCAGCCGGCGCTGCTCTGTGCGCTCTTTGATCGATCGAGGTCTCAGCAGCAGCAACAGCAGAGTGAGCTGTCGTGGGATGTCTTTGACGCGTTCTGTGAGCAGACGTACGTCGATCTCATGGCTCTGAGCGAGCGTGAGGCGCCAGACAGAGCCGACTCGGCGCGCTCGAGTCCTCGTGACGACAACGCACATATCCAGCATTCACCACGACTGCAGACGCGCGCGACGTACTGCGAAGACACGGAGGAGCAGACGATCCGCGAGCTCTTCGACCTGCTCGACAGCGACGCGAACGGCGTCCTCGAAGTTGACGAGCTCGAGCGCGCGCTTGCGGCGGCTTCAGCAAGTGACGACCACGCGATCGCACAGCTCGTGCAAACGTCGGCAGCGCTCGAGCCGCTGCTGCGCCACGAGAGGTTCCTCGACGCGTTCCGCAAGTTCGAGACTGCAGACCCGCGCGGCATCTCGGCAGACGAGTTCGTGGGCTTTTGCCTCGAGATCGCGTCGATCGCAGTCCTCAACGACATGGTCTGAGCATTTTCAGCAGCATGCGCTCGTCAGGAGCTTGCGCTGGACGACTGTGAGCAGCTCTTTGCGGCCGTTCTTCCCTGCTCAGAGTGTCTCGCAGCTGACGTTATAGAGGACGAGCAGCCTAGCAGACACATCTAGCGCTTGTCCACACGCTGAAGACAATGTTGCTCGAACGACAGCTAGACCAGAGCTGCTGAACAACAGCTTGGTTGTGATCAAGTGTAAGCTAGTATAGCCACATCGGCTTGCTTGTTTGACTTGCTTGGACTTGTCAGACCTGCTTGCTAGACTTGCTGGATGGAGTTGCCAACCTTGCAAACTTGCTTGTAAGACTTGTTTGCGAGGCTTGTTTACATGCTTGTTCGACTTCCTTGTCACGCTTGCTTGCTTGCGGTTGCTTAGACTTACCAGACTTGCTTGCTAGACATGCTCGATAGAGTTGCCAGCTTTACCAACCTTGCAAACTCGCTTGCTTGCGCTGTCTACATGGCACATGATGTCTTTTGCCTCGAGCTCGACATCCTTGGGTGCAGCGGCAGCGCTCAATGGCGCCACTGCCTTCGTACTACCGCACACACAATACATCTGAGGAACTTGAACGCTCTTGTGCTCGTCCGTACAACACCAAGACCGTCGAGACCCTCGACGTCAGATCAATGCCATGTATTACACGCAGCGTATGCAGTCGAAGCACTGCGACGTCGCAGTGTCGCTCTCTTCCTACTCGTGGTGCAACCTTGTAGCGCACTCACTCTCCATGTCTCGCAGCTCACGCATCTGCCCAGCCCTCGGCGTTGTGGAGCCGCACGTCTGCGTCCATGTTGGGCGAGTTCTGGATCGCGTACAGGAGCTTCGCGCGCAGCACGTCCTTGGACGAGTACGTCGGCAAGCGCAGCGCAAAGAAGCACGTCTGCGCATGCGGGAGGTACGTGTCTGGGTCGACGCGCGCGCCAGGGTCGTGCGCCGACTGGATCTTAAAGTTCATCGGGAAATCCTTGGCCGAGTTCGGCATGCGACTGCGGGCCCAGACGAAGCGCAGGAACGACGTGCGGTCGTCGCTCGACATCTCCTTGAGCACGTCCCAGAAGTGCTGCACGTGCGGCATCGACTCGTCACAGCCGTCGCTGTACTCGGTGCACTGCCGCAGCAACTCGACATCGACCTCACGGCGGCCGCAGATCAGGACCTCGAGCTCGCGCGGCGTGAACAGCGGCGCGAGCTCCATCGGAAGCACCGACGCCAGACCTTCGCGCAAAGCCGCGAGCTGCTGCGCGCTCTCTGTCAAGCGCTTCGTCTCGACGAGCTTGACGTACGCGAGGCGGTTCGCGAGCGTCACTGGCGTGCTCGCGCCGTTTGGACAGAGCGGGACCTCGGTGCCGTCGCTCAGCGGCGTCGAGAAGCTCAAGTGCTCGAGCACGTCGTCGCTGCTCGCGTCGTCTGTGTCGTCGCACTCTTCAACGACGCGCAAGTGGTTCGCCGTCACGACGTCGACGCTCTCCAAGTGCGCGCGGTTCACATCGAGACCTGCGAGCGGGCGCCACACGAGCGCAGGCAAGTCGAGCCCCATCTGCAGACCGTGGCGCACTGCCGTGCCAATGACTTTGCCCAGGAATCGGTGCAAGTCGAGCGCCATTGGACCGTTCGACGTCACGGACGTGCCGCACGACGGGTTCAAGAGGAACTTGTCCTGGTTGCTCCCCGTGCCGCTGCGTCGGTTCGGACACGGCACAAGCAGCGGCAAGAGCCCTTGCTCGCCCTTTGACAACTCGACGTTGTCCATCTGGAGCTCGTCCACGATCTGCTCAAAGACTGCGCGGTACGGACCGCCATAGTCGTTCACGCCTTCGCCCAGGAACTTGACTTTGAACGCGCGGCGCTGACCGCCGTGGCCCTTGCCGCAGTACGCGCGCCGGAAGAAGCTGTCGTTCCACGTCCGCATCTCGCGGTACAGTTGTCCAAAGACCGAGCGGCGCAAGCGGTCGCCTGGCTGCGCCAAGAGACTCAGCTTCGACGCCTGCGCTTGGATGCGGTTGATCCGGATCACGCGGATCTCGCGCGGATCTTCGTACTCGTCGGACGGCAGCGGCGTGCTCGTCGTCGTCGCACGCAGGACGTCGTCCCAGAACGCGCGCTTCGTGCTCGTAAACACGAGACGCCGAAGCGATCGAAGCTTGTGGCTCGTCGAGAGGAACTTGGCCGGTGCCGACGCCAGTGGCGATCCATCCAACGCTGCAACGTCGATCGCAGTCGTCGCATCTGGTGCGTCGATGCTCAGCATCGGCAGCACGCGCAGGAGCTTGCTGTTCAGGACGCGCAACACGCTCACGCGCGCACGGAGCTCTGGACCCGAGAGCGACTTGAGCGCCGGCGTCGAGAAGTACGCGTCTTGGATGAACGCCGTCGAGGTGTCCGCACCAACTTCGTCGAGCGCCAGGACGCCGTTGATCGACAAGTTTGTCACGTCTGCTCCGATTGCCGCGCAGTACGTGTTCAAGCGCTCGACGAGCTGCATGTCGGACGCCGTCGAGTGCGCGCGTGTCGCGAGCTCTGCAAACGCTGCAAAGTCGTCGAGCGCGCGGCATTCAATGTCCGAGCGCGGCGCAAACGGCGTTGTCTCGGGCGACGTGTCGAGGCCCGAGACGTCCATCGCGCTGTTCTCAATGAGCGTCATGTCTTTGCCATTGCGCTTGATCAAGAGCAGCTCGACGAGCTCTGACGGCGCCAAGTACCAGCCCCACGACCGGCCTTCGTCCGCGCCTTCGTTCCCCTGCGTCTCAGTGCGGTACCACAGCGCGCCGCGGTACACGCCGAGGATCACAGCTTCCTCCGGTTGGTTCAGCTCGCGACCGCACTTGGAGACCATGCGCACACGGTCGCCGGCGAGAAACGGCGCGTCGAGCCCAGCGACTTTGCTCACGCGCATGCACGACGCCGGTGACGTGTCCACGTCGACGAGCACACCGCGCGGTCGCACGGGGTAGCGCTGCCAGCGGTTCTCGCGCCAGCGCTTCCAGTCGGCCCAGCTCTCGCGGAGCAAGCGCTCGGGCAAGTCGACGCACGACTGGCCAGAAGGCACAAGCGCATGTGTGCTGCTCAAGACAGCAGCGCGCTCACGGTGCATGCCAACGTACCACGCGTGGAGCGAGCGACTGACGTCCATGGCGTCGACGAGGACTTGCCGAGGTGCGACGCCTGGCAGCGAGATCCACTTTTCATTGAGCGTGACGCGGTCGCCGCCTTTGCGCATGCCGATGCACGGGTACAGCGTCTTGGCGCCGCGCTCGCCCTTGATGCCGTCAAACGCAACGCCGAGGTCTGCGACAATGTGCTCGCCAAACTTGATGCCGTCCATGAAGAACGTGAGCTTGCCTTGCTCCATGTCGAGCTTCACGCCGATCGTGTCGCCAGCGTTGAAGTGGTCGCCGTAGATGCGCTCCGTGCTGTTGTGGTACGTCGCGCGGAAGTTGACAAAGCCCCAGCCGTGCCAGCGGTTCAAGCGGCTCGAGAGCGCAGCCTGGGACCCTGGCGGCCCCGCTTTCTCGCACACGCCGATGAAGACGCTGCCAAACTCGGCCTGGTCCACGCGCACTTCCCAGTAGTGCACGCCAGTCGTGAAGCCAACCGTTGCAAGCGCCAAGTTGCGCGACTCGCCGCTGTGGCACGTGACTGAGAGACCGTTGTCGCCGATCCCGAGCGTCGCAAAGTGCTGGTGCGGGTCCATCGTGAAGAGCGTGCGTGTCGTGAGCATCATCTCGCCTTCGACGCGCACGACCTTGCCGTGCTTGTACGCACTGTGCGCGTAGCGGCCCTGGAGCACCTCAACTGGTCCGTTTGCGCCACTGTCGACTGGTCGGAGCAAGTACTTGGTGCCAGGCTGCCACTTCTCGCACCCAAAGCGCAAGGACCAGCCCATGTCGGCGTTCCCGCGCGTGAGCTGCAGCTCCTGGACGCACAGCGAGCCGTCGGCGTACTTGAGCCCGACGACAGCGACTTCTGCGCCGTAGTCCGGCCACTCTATCGCGCCAGTGATCTTGCGCGGCGCATCGTCGTGTGACGCTCGTGCCGCGGCGTCGCTGTCGTCAAACACGTGGAGGAGCACGCCGAGGTGCACCTCCGAGCCAAAGCGGCCTTCGTCGTCGTGCTTGGTCTTTGGCGTCGGGTACTCGCGCGTGATCGCGCCGTCCGCATCGACTTCGACGTGCACAAGGTCAAAGTTGCCGTCAGCGCCCCAGCGGTACGTGTACAGCGCGTCGTTTGGCCAGCGCACTGACATGCCCTCGCCGTCAACGCCGCTCCAGGGCGACACGCCTTCGACAACGCCGATGCTGCCTTCGCCGCCGTCTTGGTCACGCCACTTCCAGTTCGGACCGCGAATGACTTTGCAGCCGACTGTGAGCTCTGGGACGTCGGACTCGGTCGTCTGTGCACTTAGACGGAACTGCGTCGCCGTGCCGCTCCAGAGCTGCGTCGGTGTGTCGGCCAGGACGCCGACGTCGTGGCCATAGCGCCAGCTGTGCGTCTCGTCGCCAGTAATGCCGTGCTTGGCAGCGTCGAGCATGCGCTGCTCGTCGTCGCTGAGCATCGACACGTCGACTGGGAGCTCTTCGTCCGGGAAGACAAACTCAAACTCGGACTCTTTCTTCGCCGCAGCGTCGCTCGCGGTCTTGGACTTGCTCGTGCGCTTGACGTTCACACGCGCGTTCGCTGCAACTGCGAGCGCAGCAGCTGCGACGTCGCTGTCTTCTGACACCATGTTTGCAATCGCAGACAGCGTGATGTCCGGCGCTTCCTCCGAGTCGCTGTTGTCCACTTCCATGTTTGACGCGTCGCCGCTCGTCGCAGTCGCATTGTCGGCCGTGTCTGCGTCGCTTGCCGCGCTGTCACCGGTCGCTGGGGCTGTGCTCGCGTCCGTCGACTCAGCACTCTCTGCAGCAGCAGTGAGCGCCGCAGCCGCTGCGGCTGTAGCAGCAACTGCTTCGTCGCGCTGGCGCTTGAGCGCAGCTTCCGCTTCGAGCTTCTCGCGCAGCGCCTTCTTCTCCGCCACAACCGTCTCGTACTCGCGCAAGTTGATCGGGAACACGTCGCGCTCGATCGCTTTGCACGCTGCGAGTCGCGCTGCGACGTCCGTCACAAAGAGCAGCGCAGTGGGCTTGCCGACAACGTCGAGCGCGAGCGCAACAGCTGCGACCAACTCGGTTAGGCTCTGGAGGTACTTGGAGCACACGGGGAGGTTCGGCGCCTCTTTCACCATGCGCTCCTGCGTCAAGTCGACGAGGCGACGCAGCGGCAGCGCCGCGAGCGCAGTCTCGAGCACGCGCATCTCGTGGCTCGCAGCGACTGCATCGTCGCGTGCATCGACGTGCGGGAGCATCTCTTGAAACATCCCAGCGAGGATCGTCGCGCCGCGCTCTTTCACGCCCAGACTCGGGGACTTGAGCGACGCGATCCAAGCGTCGAGGAGCTGCTGGCGCATGCGGTCGTGCGCTGCGGCTGGGAGCGCTGCCTTGAACGCGGCGAGGCCGTCGTTCATGAGACTCGTGAACCACTCGGCGAGGAATAAGTTCGGGTGGTTCAGCACTTCGCGGTCCGACCACGCGTGCCCAGCGTCTGCTGTGATCTGCAGGAACGTCCCTGTGATCGCCGCGTCCGTCGCGTCCCACGGAATGCGCGCGTACTGGCGCTGCGACGCGCGCGTCACTTCCGTGCGAATGCACGCGAGGATGACGTCGACGAGCGGGTCGGCGTCTGCCTCGGCGCTCTGACTCGCGAGCGCAGTGTGGAGCGCAGAGCGCGCAACTGACGACAGCAGACTCAGTGCGTAGCGACCAGTCACGCCGCAGTCGAGCAAGTGCGTCGCGTCTGTCTCGGCGAGCGAAGGCGTCGACGCAGTCGCTGGGCTCGCGCTCACGACGCTGTGGCTGCTCAAGCCCGCAATGAGCTTGACAAAGCCCATGAACCGCGTCGCGTCGGCGCGTTCGCAGTCGCTGCTGTTGCCACTCGACGCCGCGGCGCCAGAGGCCAAGAACGTCTTGACGGCAAACGCACCCACAGCGCCGCGCGGCCACTTGGCGAGGACAGTAAAGAGCATCCGACGCGCTTGCAAGATCGCGAGCGACCGCGTCACGAGCAGCAGCTCCATGTACACGCGGCTATCTGGAATAGCTTTGATCTCTGCGACTGCGTCGGCTTTGCTGCCGCCGCCAGCGACGAGTCCGCTGCTGCGGCCGCCAGAGCTCCGGAGCATAGACGGGTGCACGTCGCGTGGGAAAAACCGCGCGTCGCTCGCGTAGCTCTCTTCGCCCAAGCTCTCCTCCAAGCAGTCTTCACGCAGGCCAATCACGCCAAAGCCAGTCGGCAGCGCTGCGATGCCACCAGGCTGCGCTTCGCCAAGGACGTTTAGAATCGGCTGGAAGCCTGGCGGCGGACTATACTTGAACGGCGAGCCGCCGAGGTTGAACTGCAGGCGCTCGCGGCGATTGAAGCTCGCGCACGGATACACACCGCGCGCAAACTTGACTGCGCGGAACGCGATGCCCATTTTCGCAGACCCCATCTTGCCGTTGAGCGTAAAGAGGATCGTGCCGGCGTCGGCGTCGATCGCACAGCCAACGACGTCGCCTTGCTTCCACTTGGAGCCCCACGGCGAGGACTGACCGTGCCACTTTTGCTGCCGCCAGCCGTCGTACGCCCACGAGTGCGCGCCGTCGCCGACGCCGTCGCCGCGGTCCGCAGAGCCCGAGAACGCAACGTCGGCCCAGCCAATCTGGATGCAGCCGTTCGAGTGCAGGATCGCTTCGTAGTACCACCGGCCAGTCGACACGAGGCAGTCCGGTGCGCCGACGCTCGCAAAGCCGCCGCCTACGAGACCTTCGACCATCAAGTCGTGCTCGCCAATGCACGCTTGACCGCTCACGCACCGCAGCGGGTTTGGTCGGAGCACGCGCTCGTCGCTCTCGTCGCCGAGTTCTGCAGCGTCGTCGCTCGGGTCGTCAGCTGCGGACGCCGACCGGAGCTTTGCCTCTTCTTCGCGGCGGTCCTCGGCTTCGAGTGCCTCGCCGTTCGAGAGGATCCACGTGAGCGCTGCGTCGACGTTGTTCCGGTTCGCAGCGAGCGCTTTCTTGCACCAGTTGACTGGGAAGCCCATCTCCGAGAGCTGCTCGAGCAGCGGACTAATGAGCTCGAGCTCGTCGCGCCGGTGCGCTTTCGCTGCGCCACTCGCGCCACTGCCGCCGCCTTCTTGACTCGCCTTGTACTGCGCGAGCAAGCGCTCCATGTCGCTGCTGTGCTCAAAGCAAAAGTTGATCGCAGCCTCGACGTTGTGCGCGCAGCGCGCGAGTGCGACTTCGCACCACTCCTTTGGGAACCCCATCTCCATCATCTGCTGCACCATCGGACCCGACACGGCGCTGTCGACTTGGCCGCTTTCTCGACTGCCGCTCGTATCGGCGCGGTGGCTCGACGGCGGCTGCGGCGCAGCGTGTGCGACACGAAGCGCGTGCCAGCGAGCCCAGAGCAGCAGCCACGTCTCTTCGAGCGACGCAATGTCGCCGACGCCAGCAGCCGTCGGTGTGTCCGAGATCGCCACGTCGAGCAAGTCGACAAGACCAGCAGCGCCAGCGCCGCGGATGAGCGTCGCAGCACAGTGGCTGTCTTTCACGAGCGTCGCAGCGGCGCGGAGACCGTGCTGGCACAGCAGCATGCGGTACAGACGCGACTCTTTCTCCATCTCGGACACAATATCAGACGGCTCGACGCCACTGACGCTCTCGCTGCGGCTCTTGCGGTGGCGCCGCGGCGACAGGAGCTCCGACTCGGACGCCGAGTCATCGACACCGCCGCTGCTCGTGACGTCCATGCCGGACGGCGACGACGTCGAGCCGTCGTGCGACATATCGTCGTCGTCGTCGTCGCTGTCATCACCGTGCGGTGCATCACCGCCAGCAGTGCCGAGCGCATCGATCGCTTGGATCTCTGCGAGGCTCTTCTTGATCTCAGTCAGGAAGTACGGGAGCTTGTGCGTGAGGAGTGTCTGGAGTACGGCGTCCGAGAACACCTGTGGCGGGAGCTCTACCTCTGGTACGGGGAACAAGTCGTCGACTGGGACGCGCACAGGTCGTGTCTGTTCAATATACATAGAGAGCCACACAGAGTTTGTAAGCATCATCTCACCACCATCAGTTGCAGTACCATCGCTAGGCTTGTTCGTACCGGTAGCGCGCCGCTCTGCTGTCCTGCCAAGTCACTGCTGGCACTGCTGCGACTGCCGCGGAGCAAGACCTCAGCCGCCGCTTTCTCGGGTTCGTACGCGACAACGACGCCTCGTGCGCCGCGGAACGCAATCTCTTGGAGCGACGACCCCGAGCGCGGCATGATCTTGACAGTTCCGCCCACGCGAAGGCCTTCAATGTGTCCATCGAGCACACAGAGCGCCGAGAGTGCGTGCAAGTACCCTGCGCTCTGTGCTTTCCACTGCGCGAGCGACGGCGGCGGCGACACGACTGCGTCGCTCGACATGTCTTCCATCTCAACGTCTGCGTCGAGACCAGTCGCAGCGCTGGAGTTGCTCGACTCAGTCACGCAGCTCTCAGGGATCCCTGTGAGCGCCTCCGTGATCGCTCGGTTGAGGTACGCGGCCCACTTGTCCGACTCGTACAGCGAGCGCAGGAGCAGGATCACTTCGGCCGCCAAGTCGCCGTCAATGTTGCTCTTGACTGCCGCAAACGCACTGCTCGGTGCGTCGCTGCGGTCGCTGGATGCGCGCTCGAGCAGCGTCTCAGCCACGCTCGGAGGACTGATCGACCCGACGATCGCAACAAAGAACTTGATGAGCGTCGCCGCGTGGTCTGCGTCCTCGTCGTCGCCGTCCTGCGCATCCGTGTCGACGTCGTCGTCGCTGTCCATGTCAAAGCTCTCGACTTCGTCGTACCGCACGCGGAGCGACGTCGGGTCGAGCGACGGCAAGAGGCGCCGCAGGAGCTTGAGGATGCGGCGCTGAATGAGCGGCGCGTTCGCGTCCACGAGTGCTAAGAGCAAGTGGAGCCAGCGCGACGACGACAGGTGCGAGCGGCAGACTGGCGAGCCGCTCACCGAGTACAGCAGCGTGCAGATCTGGTAGCAGTACTCGGACGCGTCGTTCAGTCGGTCGACACTGTCGAGCTCCGATGCAGACGAGAGACTCGGGTCTGTTGCGTCGGTTGGCTCAGCGGCAGCCGCTTCTTCCGCGCTGTCGACGCGGCGTGCGCTCGTGCGGAGCTCCTCGAGCGAGTTCTTGAGCTCCGTGTAGAGCATGTGGAAGACCGACTTGCCGAGCGTCTCGGGTCCTGACGGCTTGCGCAGCAGCGGGATCGCGCCGAGCGAGAGCCCAGCAGTCGCACTTGGGAGCTCCGTCATGCTCACCAAGTCATCGGCAGTGTCACCTGCGTGTGCGACTTGCGCCGCGAGCAAGTGCACGACCTTGAGCGTCGCCTGCACGATCTTCTTCTTCGACTCGATCACGAGCGCGCGCTCGTCGAGCGTCCCGGGCGCAGCGTTTGCGTCGAGCGCGTGCAAGTCGGACGACGCACCGCGCGCTTCGTCCAGAACGGTCTGAAGGACGCGGAAGACGCCGACGCGCGAGAGGAACGCGTGGTCGTCTGGGCGAATGATGATGCCCCACGCCTGGAGAATCACGAGCTGCAGGTCAGCGTCGCGCGCCCACGTTGCGCGCGAGAGAGATGCGCAGAGGTACGAGTAGAGCGACTCAAACGCGTCGCGCAAGTCGTTCTTCAAGTGCTTCCCGCACCCGCCGAGGCCGCTCAAGTAGTGCGACGAGTCCACATGACTCGCTTGACCAGCAACACCGAGCGCTGAGAGCTCCGCGTTCAAGTCGCCAAACTCTTTCATCGCCGCTGCTGCGCCGCCACCGACATTGCCGCTGCGGTGGTCCGACAGTGTTGGCGAGAGCCACTGGAGCGCACTCGAGAGCGCGTACGACGACTGGATCACGTCGCGTGGCTCGGACGAGAGCGCACTGCGGCCAGCACTGCTGCTCGATGACTCGCCGACAAAGCTCCGGAACGACAAGAGCCCGATCGTGCGCAGGAACGCGCGCGTGGCGTTGCCCAAGAGCTTGGACTGGAGCGTCGAGATGCGCAGCGGCGCTTCGATAAACCGCGAGATCTGCATGAGCACTTCGCTGTAGATGCGCTCGGCGGCTTCGTACACGACGGCTTTCGTTGGCGCGAGCGGCATGGCGCCACTGCCAGTGCTGCTGCTACTGATCGTGCCAGCAAAGTCGGCGCCCGAGAGCGCCATCACAGCCGACGCAGCAGCCAGCGCCTTGGAGCTCGGCTCGATCTCGAGCAGGAACTGCGCTTTGCGGATGACCAAGCCAGCGACGATCGGGTACGTCGAGCCCATGGAGTTCTTGGCGCGGATCGCCCACTCGATCACGCGCTGCGCCGCGCGCCAGATGTGCATGAGGTTCTCATGCGGTCGCACCTCGCTCTCGACCAAGTTGTCGTGCGGCACGTCGAGGATCTTCTGGATCGAACTCCCAAAGCCGCTGTGCCAGATCATCGCGGCGCAGATCGTGCGGCGCGCGACCTTCATCGGCTCGCCACCGAGGCGCACGAACGGCGACTCGCCGACGTGGCGCGAGACCCACCGGTCGATCACGACTGCGTCGCCTGTGTTGTTGATCAAGTCATTGAGGAACGCGACCGATCGGTCGCTCGTCGCTGCGCTGTGCGTCGCAGACAGCGCCTTGGGACTCACGAACGCGAGCCACTGGCTGCACGCGTCTGCGAGGATCGGCTCGGTCGACGCCGCGCTCGAGCGATTGAAGCCCGTGAGCGCACCGAGACCGTCAAGGACGCTCTTGAGGTGCGCTTGCACAACTGCTGGCGGCAAACCGCCCGAGAGCAAGTTGCTGTTGAGCCACTCGTCGTAGTCGTCACTCGAGCACTCGAGCGAGCTCGCAAGTGTCTTCTCGTCTGCCTCGTCACCGTCGTCGTTCACCGTCGCTGTCGTGCCGTCGTTGACGATCTCTTCGTCGTTCGGCGACGTCGACGCCGACGAAGCGGACGCAGCGTAGAGGTTCTCAATGAACAAGTCGTCGCGCGCGACGTTCATGAGCGCGTGGCTAAAGTACCCGAGCAAGTTCGCCGACACCATCTCGAGGATCTTGAGGCCATTCCACGTCGCAGCGCCGTTCGCATCGTCGCGCTCGTCGTCGCCACTGTCTTTGATCTTCGTACCGACAATGCTCCCGCTCGTGTGGCTCTTGGCGTCTTCGTAGCTGCCGTTGAAGACGCGGCCGTCAGCGCGCAAGCGACCTTCGACGAGGCACATGCCGCCCTGGCGCCAGCTCTCGAGGAACGACACCTTTGTCCCGCGCACAACGCCCGTGAGCGTCACGGTCGTGAACGAGCCGCTGCTGCGACCAGCGACCGCGCCATCCGGCGTCTGCGTGAGCGTGAGGTGGTACTGCTGCGCAGGGATGTTGCCAGCCGCCATGCTTTTGAGCTCCCACTCGCCTGCGACATTGAGCGCGAGCTGGTTGAACCCCATGGCGCCACTCTCGCTCGCGTCGGCGTAGCGCTCGAGCGCGTGGCTCACGTGCTCGATGCACTTCATGGTCTTGATGCACCACGGAATGAAGTGCATCGCGAGCATTGAGCCGAGACCGTGGTAGTTCTTGATCAAGCCCACCGAGCTCAGTAGCGGCAGCACGAGCGAGAACAGCAGTGGGTCGCGCTGCAGCAGCGTCTCGGGATGCGCGCGTCGGCCAGCAGTGGCTGCAGTCGGACGCAGCGCATCGTGCAAGCCTGGGCTCTGCAAGAACGCGCACGTGGCTTCGAGCAGCGCGCTCGAGTGGTGCAAGAACGGCTTGAGTACCGCTGGGATGAGCACGCGCTTGGCGGTCTTTGCGTCGCCACTGCGGGCGTTCGCACTCGCGAAGTCCTCAGTCGACTCGACCGGCAAGATCGTGACTTGGTCGTCGCGCTGGTAGAGCCCGATCGCTGGGTACAGCGTCCCGTGCTGCGTCAAGCCGTCAAACGCAATGCCCCAGTCGCTGTCGTCGACGCCAAACGACAGCGCGCCGCTGTCCGTGTTGAGCCGCACGCGCACGACGCTTCCAGTGCTAAAGCCGTCGCCGTAGTCGCCGCGGACTTTGCTCCGGTTGTGCCACAGCGCGCGCGTGCCAATGAGGCCCCAGCCCTGGCGATCGCCGCCGACGTACGTCGCAACGGACGCGTCGCGCGTGCAGACGCCGAGGAAGATGTGGCCCTTCTCGCACCGGTCGAGGCGCACGGCCCACTCGTGGATGCCCGTGTTCGGCGGACACCCAGTCGTGGCCATGACCATGCCCCACTGCTTGGCCGTGTACTGCTTTGCGGTCTGGTTGCTGTCCGACAGCGTCATCGTCTCGGCGCACCGGGACGGATCAAACTCAAGCGCCGGCGGTTCGTCGCCGCGCGAGCCGCCGAGGCGCTGGACCATCAGGTCCTGGAGCGACCGCAGCAGCAGCACGCGCGCGCTCAGCGTCGCGTCGCGCTCGAGCAGCGGCAGCAGCGGTGCGTGGCTCAGTGCGTAGTCGGTCGCAAACGAAAAGCGCGGCCACAAAGTCGACAGAACACTCGCGCGGAGCAAGTCGACGAGTGGCGGGAGCTGGTGGATGCACTCGAGTGCGTCGCGCTCGAGCTGCCGTCCAACGTCCCACATCTGCTCGTACGCAGTCGCGAGGAGCTCGACCGTGCGCGCGTCGTCCGTCACAGCAGCAGTCGCGAGCGCAGTCGACTCGACGACGCCAGGCGGCGCGTGCTCCGAGATGTAGTCGAGAAGGCACTGCGGCGTGAGCGAGCCGGCTTCGAGCGACGCACGAATGACCGCTGGGCTCCACTTGGCGCGGATCTTGCCAGTCTTGGACGCGGCGTTCTGGAGCACGCCGTCGTCGATCGGCGTCGCGCTGGCGCCATCGTGAACGTGTGCGAGCGAGCTGCTGCTGCTGAACGGGCGCTCGCTGTGCGCGTCCTCGCTGTGCTCGACAACGTCAGCGCACGGCGGCACAAAGCGCTGCGCCATGTCTGGGAGTGCGAGGCGCGCACAGAGCAAGTCGAGCTGCGCAAACTGCCACTCGCTGATGCTGCTGTGGCTGCTCTGCGCGAGGCGCTGGCACGCGACAAGCTTGCTCGTTAGCAGCGCGTGGCGCTCGTGCTGCGTTGGGTAAAAGTGCGCGATCGCACGCACCCACGCAGCAGTCGCTTGCTCGCGAACGCGCTCGTTGTACAGCGCAGCAGCACGCACGACGTCGCTCGACGCACACGCGTCTGGCAATGCAAACACGATCTTGCCGATCGCATCGTTCGCTGCGTCGCGCGTCGTCGAGACGCTGCTGCGCTCGACGTACTGCGTCACCAAGTGCTTGAGACTGCGCACGAGCAGGTTCCCGCTCGTGGCCTTTGCGACCGGATCAGTGTCGTCGGTGCTGTTGTTGCTGTCGCTCAGTGCCGCAGCGCGCGGGATGTGCCCCAAGCCCACAGACGCAGGAGCCGTGCCGACGACTTCGATGTGGAAGAACTGGACTTCGAGGACGCGGAAGACTGAGAGGAGCGCGCAGGCGACAAAGAGCTGCCACTTGGCACCTCCGAGCGTTGCTGCTGGCGCATTGGCACTCGACGCGCGGTCGAGGTCGACGAGCACCGAATTGAGCAGCATGAACGTCAGCGGGTGCGGCTGCACGGCCGATGAGCTCGGGAGCACGCCGTTGCGGCAGCTCTCGAGGTACTCGAGCGAGAGCGCACCGAGCTGCGTCACGAGCGCGAGCCCGACTGTCACGCCGTCGACAACCAGCGCTGCGTCGTCTGGAAGACTGAACGGGCCGAGCGCAAGCATCTCATCGGGCGAGAACGCGGCAGGACGGGGCTTCACTGGCTTGGCACTGCTGCTGTCGCCCATGGCCGCGTCACCAATCGAGATTGGACTCGCTTGCTCGCTCTGGTCGCGCAGACTGAGTTCTGGCGAGAGCGAGAGCGCGATCGCGCGCGCCATGAGCGCGTCTTCGTCGACGCCTTCTTCGCCAATGCTCCCGCTCTCGTCGCCGTGGTCCTCGTCTTCGTCGTCGTCGTCGTCTTCATCGTCTTCGTCGTCGCCAAAGCGGCTCAGACGCGCTCGGAGCTTCGCCAACGAGGAGCTCGAGTCTGAGTCCAAGTCCATGAGCGCGGCCGCTGCGTGCGACGACACGTCTGCTGATTCCGTTGCAGCGTCCCGGTGGTCCGAAGCTGCTGCGTCCGACAGCAACGTCTCCGTCTTGCGCGGCGTCGACGGGTCTGTCAGCGTCGCCGCGCTGTCGCTAGCGCTTGCAGTTGCAGGTGCTTTGACTGGAAACTCTGGCGCGCTCTCGCCGCGGAGCACGCGGAGGTGCGACGCGAGTGGGAACGCCACGTCCAGTGGCTCGTGCGCGCCAGTGCGCGTCGGGCTCGCAACGACCGAGAGCACGAGCTTCGTCGCGAGCACGAGCGCTTGGACCGATCCATCTGCGATCGCGCGCGCGACGAACCGACTCGTGTTGAGCGCCATGTCGTCCAGCGCCAGTGGCTCTGCTGCAAAGTCGGGCACGAGCATCGCTGCAGCAGATGACGACGACGACGATGGCGCGGCCGTGGCTTTGTCTTTGCGGTCTTTGCGCTTCTTCTTCTTGCTGCTACTGCTGCGCTTGTCCTTCTTCGGGTCGACGCCCGTGACGAGCGGGTGGCACAGGATCGCGCCGTACAGCGCAGGGTCCGTCTCGCGGATCTGCGTCAGCAGTGGCGTGTACACGCGCGGGTCGATCGCGTCTTGGAGCAAACGCGCGTGCATGCGCGCGCGGTGCTTGACTGGGTCGGCGTCGTCGCTCTTTGCGTCTGCGTCGTCGTCGTCGTTGTCGCCAGCGTCGCGCTCGTCGTCGCGCTCGCTCTCCGGGTCCTTCTCGCGCTCCTTTGCGTCGCGGAACTCGCGCCCCGCGCCCAGCGCAAAGTCAATGTCCGACTTGGCTTCCATGAAGAACCGCGTGAGCTCTTCGACGCGCTGGCGCCGCGCTGCATCGGCGCTCAAGAGGTCGTCTTGTTTGCTCCCGCTCGCTTTTTCTCCGCTACTGATGCTGTTGTTGTTGCTACTGACGCGCTCGGGCTCGCGCTCGAGCTTGACTGGCTCGGCGCGGCCGCTCGCAGCGAAGTACGAGAGCGATTCGGCTGTGATCACGTTGCTGCGGTCGCTGCAGAGCGCGGCGAGCTCCGCCTGCACGAGAGCGAGCAATTAAGTGAGATCCTTTCGGCGCTTCCTTAGTACGCACATAGAGAGAGCTGCACAACGCACCATGAGCCGCGCATAGCGCCCTTCGAGACTATCTTTCTCTTGGCTCTCCTGGATCTCGTGGAGCACGCTCGCTTGCCGCAGCAGTCGCGCTTGCTTCACGGACGGTAGTTGCTGGTTGCTCATTGCGCACGGAGAGTATCGTTATGCGTGGCGCGACCAGTGCCAAGCGCGTGTCGTTTACTTTTGTCGGTCGGCCGTTCGTCGTCTTCTCCTCTTTTCCTCTTTCCTCTCACTCTCTCAATCGCTTGCTCTTGCTCTTGCTCTTGGTTCTCGACGCGCCTTGCGCGAACGCACAGACAGAGATACTGGGATCCACGCACGCACGCACGTACGCACGCACGAACGTCCAGATGTTGCTGCAGCGGCTGCGAAAGACGAGCGACAGCAGACACGTACACACGGAGCGCTCGCAGGCTTCTCTTCGCTCTTGCTCGCTTTTGCTCCTTGTTCCTTCTCTCACGCCAGATCTGGATCGCACCGTACAGCACCGCTTCAATCAAGTACGATACATAACTGAACTACTTTAAACTGTATAAAATAGTATTTAATTAGTAAACCAAAATAGAATACAGATTCGGACGTATTGAACCAGAAGAATTTAGCTTCTGTTCGGACACTCGGTAAAGTACGCACTTCGTGGTGCAGCCAATCGCGTAATGCATTGTAAGTTATTTTAGCCAATAGCAGCATATTCGGACATTTCGGACATTTCTTGTCCGAATGAAAAATATATATTTTATATATGTATGCTAGAGTCGAGACAAAACGATTGCGTATAAATTCCATCACTGTTCGGACAATTCGGACACCTTGGCACCATTGAGCATGAACACTCAAACAACAACACACAACGTCACGCATACGACCAAGCCCCCTCGACACGACAGTCGCAACGCTCCTCGCCACAGCGTCCCAGCGCTCTAACGCGCTCGGTGCGCTTGACACATTCCTCGCACTGCGTCACGTGAGCCGAGAGGAGGTGGAGCGCGCCATTGCCAAAGACGACACAGGCACGGCACTGATTGTGTTGTTGGACAAGTTTGCTTTACATCTCGCGCTCAACGTTGGGCGAGGCGGAAAGCGCCTAGAGACAAACAGGGTGCTGTCGTACTACGGTCAAGTCAAAAACCACCCCCTCGATCACCATGAACGCCTGCGAAGGCTGACGGAGCGCAAGCTCAAGAAGATCATGCACTCTCTCGAACGACACTGCAACAAACGCGACGATACGTACGTCAAGCAAGCAACGCCATGCACAAAGACCGACCTGTACACCCTATCGACACAGCTGTACAAGCGCGCGACGTCCCCACGAGACTACCAAGATGCAGCGCTCCTCAACGTGCTTTGGTTCTTGTTCGGTCGGAGCTCAGATGCAGCACATCTCCTGAAATCGCAAGTCTCGATTTACCCAGGTCAGTCCTGCTCTGTGAGCGATGTGCGAAAGATCGACATATAACTGCGCTAACGAGTACTGATGCTGGAGGAGGTGCTCTGTTCTTGAGAATGAAGCGTATGAAGACGGGCAATGTTCAAGGTGTTGCTTTGTACAAGGATCTCTCAAGCTTTGCTGTTTGTCCAATCCACTCCCTTGCTGTCGCGCTCGCAGTTCAAACGACACCATCCACCAGCCTACTCGGAGACGCACTGTGGCATGGCGCAACTGGCGGCAGTCATGGCGACGACACTGGTAACGCGCTCGTAGACGACGGCGAGGATCTGCTTGAAGCAATGTCTTCTCTGCGCGCCCGCGACGGAGAGCACGAGCAGCAACAGCCAACCAATGCACAAAAAGCAGGAGTCAGCATCCACGCGTAGGTCTATCGCTTGGTCAAGTCTTTGAAGCAGGAGATCTTGAGCAACGGCGGAGCGATCACGCAAGGACTTACCTCGCACTCGTTCAGGCGCGGGGCCACGCAGAGCGCCAACGCCGACAGCGGCTTGTCCACACAGTGGATACTGGATCGTGGAGGATGGAGGCTCACGTCGCTCAGCAAAGGCTTTGCCTACATCGTTAATACCACGCAATAAGACCAAAAGGTTGCTCGCTCCCTCAGTGGCTGGGCAAAAGAACGCGACGCAACACTTCCAAGCCTCGCGCCATTTGACAGCATCGTTCGCGATCGTGTGCGCCCCTTGTCCTTGGCGATCTTTTCGTCGGTGCACGGGTACAGCACCAGCACGAGCCTCCGCGACGACGTCCTTGAGGTCTTCACGGCAACTGCACCCCTGCACCTCCCAGAGATGCGAGTTCTACAGCCTGCGTCGTTGTACGTCTGCTGCGTACACGAGATTGCGCACGAGCACATGGTCAGCATGCATGAGCTTGACTCGTGGTCGCTGGTCCTCCGCGAGGCAATGCACAGCTTGGTTCATGCACCACACGACTCTCTTGCCACGCGATCAAGTTCAGCATCTGCAGCGCCAAGCGAGCGTGACAGCGTGCAAGCTCTCATCAAGTCACTGGTCAAGCAAAACACAGCGTTAGTGGGGCAGGCAAAGGCGCTGGTGCAGCGAGTGTCAGCAATTGAGAGCGACTTGCATGCTGCACGGCAGCAAGTCGCAACACCAGTCGCACCTCTGCCGCCGCATCGACACGGCTCTGTTCCGGACGTGCATTGTGTCGGCGAACAAGAATCTGCCACAAGCACGCGAAAGAGAAAGCGCAAGGAGGCGTGTGCCAGCCTTTTGTCAGTGTGGTGCTCGTGGCACGTCGACAAGACATGGAGGAAGACAGATCAGCGGCAGCGCGTGCATGAAGCACGACTCACCGTCGCCTTCATGACGCTCTTCGCAACACGGTTGACGCTGGTCGACAAAGGTGTCATCAGCAAGGAAGCCGTCCTCGTGACTGGCGGAGAACTCGAACGTGCTGCTCTCGCGTTCTTGAGATCGCACGGGTTCGCCTGCAAAGCGTACGGAACTACGGTCACAACGGTCAAACAACTACACAAGAGTGGCGCGCTCGACTGTCTGATCGCACAACACGACAAGCGCGTACGTACTGGAGCGATCAGGACCCCACACCTCAGCAAAAAGCGCACAGGTTCATGCTTAGCCGGTAAAACTGTACATGCATGGCAACACATACCACACACACAGACACCACACACACACAGCCAAGTCATCGTGCAGCGCGCACGTACGAGTCGCGAGTGCCGGGTCATCACATCCCGCTCGCGCTCGCGTGCGCGCCGCTGTTGCTGTTGCGAGTCATGTTGTTGTCGCTGGTGCGGATCTCTTTGTTGGTGTTGGTGTGTGAGCGGACGGGGCGCCACTTCCCGCTCGCGCTCGGTTGTTATTGTCGCTGTTGTTGGTTCGGTGCACTGGTACACTCTCTCACACACATACACACACACCACACACACACAGTCAAGTCATCGTGCAGCGTGCACGTACGAGTCGCGAGTGCCAGGTCGTCACATCCCGCTCGCGCTCGCGTGCGCGCCTCTGTTGCTGTTGCGAGTCTCGTCGTCGAGTTCGGTTTTGGGTTTTCTTCCGCTGCTTTCAAATGCTGTGTGGCCCACACAAGATTGTCCGAACTGGCCCGAACCAATGTGGCGTCCGAACGCGCGTGGAATGGTTTTTTGCTCTGTGCAAAATCCTCGTTAAAAACCTCGTTGTTGGTTTCGGACAAAAAGATGTGACACACCTCAGCGCTCGATGTTGCGTCGCACAATCGACGTGAGCGAGCCGCGAGAAGGCTCGTTGAGGTCTCGGCAGTGTGTGCCGTGCAGTGTCGCGGCGTTGATCGCGCGTTTGATCAGTTGCGTACTGCGACGCACAAACCGGTGCACGTTCCGCATCTACAGCTGCTGACGTACTGTGACAGTGGTTTCATGTTGGATTGCAGCCGGTGATTGTGCTGCTGATGCATCTGTGCGCACTCGCAGCGCTGTTCTTGGCGATGGAATGGAGCTAGAAGCAACGTCTACTTGCAAGTCGATGGAAGGCGCTGTATACGCGAGCGACGACGCCACAGCAGCGATGAGGTGCTCCGCGCGCGGTGGCGTCGGTCGAGGAAGTGAGTTGCATTGCGACGGTCGCACGGATGAACTCGTCAATGCTCGCGCGCGTCGATCTGCGCTTTGTGCGTCACGTCGAGAGCGGCTGCGGGTCGGTGCGTCGCGCTCTGCTGTTCATCTGCGTGTTGCTGCTCTTTGCTTCTCATGGCGGGGCGTGCGAGCGTAATAGACACGGCGACTATGGACGTCGCCACGATCTTCGTACATCGCTTCAACGAGTCGGCAGTCGAGTCAGCAATCTTCTAGCCTATCAAGCGCACGCGTGGTCGCCACAAGCTTCAAGCGGTTTGCTGGCGTGTGACTCTGTGGGCGAGAGCGCACCCGAGCTCAGAGTTCGGCTGCGCAGGCGTCGATCTGCAGGTTGAGGCGGCCGTCGACACGGAAACACAAGCGTGAGCCACATGTGGCGACGACGACACCAACACGCAGATAGACAAGTGAGTGTCAGCAGTACGAGCACGGAAAATGAGCGTCACTCGTCACCAGCAACCATGCAACACCTCTTTGTCAGCGATTGAGATGCACAGAAGACTGAGCAATAGACAGACTTGAGTGCTTCCTAACTGGGCCCAAGACCTGCGTTGGACCACGCTCGTCTTACACAAGTCTCCGAGACGGACTCCCATGCTTTGATGACACACGACGCCATGTCTTTGTGCTTGTCCGCTGCAGGTTGCTTCATCAGCGTCATCAATCGCTCTCGAAGCGACGCGCCATGAGCAGCGCGAAGTGACCCGATGTCTGACGTGAGCGAAAGAGCGCGCACCTTCTTCTTGAACAGGCCCACGATGCCTATGTCGAGAAGTTGCAAGACGGACGTCGTGTTGTTTGGGAGGGGACGACCTCAGTCCCAATCGAGACAAACGCTTCGGTCGCAGCGTCAGCTACGTGACAGTGCAAGTTGTCGACGTAGATGGCGACGGCGTCCTCTGGGTGCGCACGGTGGATGTGGTGGATGTGGCCAAACTACTGCTTGTTGATGAAGTCGGTGTGCCGAACGTCAGTGTCCATCCAGCCGTTGGCATGCACGGCGTACGCAGCGCCACGTAGGTACTGAGAGAACTCGTGAATAACCGCACCGCCGCGTTCTGCCTTGAAGATGATGAGCGGCTCTAACTTTTGACCAGAGGCAGACACTGTCAGTAAAACGGATGCACGAAAGCTACGTTTTCTACCTTTCACTTTGGCGCTCTTGCTTCTTCCTCTCGCGGCGATGACAAGCCCTGGGTCTTCGTCGTAGTAGACCGCCGTTTCGTCAGCGTTGTAGATGCAATGTGGACGATACGTGCGCAGAACTTGTTGACCGACGTCTCTAGCGATCTTGACCTGCACTACGGTGAGGAAACGGACGAGAGCAATGTACGTGCCGGCTTGCGAAATGCAAAGCCATGTTTCTGCACTAGGCGACGGACGAGTCTGTCGAGACTGTCAGGGAGACTGTCGGTCAAGCACTTGCTAGCCCAGGCTGCGTACTCCTCGAGGATGAATTGGACGACGTGCTTGGTCTTGAGTGGAAGGTCGTCGCGCCTGAGGTCCTTGATCCACTGCAAAACATCGCTTACATGAGGAAAGGACGCTGGCCTGCCTTGCCCACCGAGGCACACTCTCGATTTCTTGTTGTTTGCACACGCTGCGCGTAGATCGTTGATCTGACGGATCCACACGTACACGCTGCTGCGGCAGTGCATTGAGTGTCGGCGCGTACGTCGACAATGGTTTTTCCGCCCACAACCTCCTCTGCGACGCTCAGTTTGAAGGAGTTCGTGTACACTAGTCGCCGAGCAGTCGACGTGCGTGCGGTTGAGGGCCTGGGCTTGGTGCGGAGCCGTCGCACAAACTCCACACCCTCAGGCGAGCAGCAGCGTCGTGGACAAGCGCGTCCTCCATCGTTACTGTTTGAGAATGTGTTGCTCCTGCATCGCGCGCGCGTGCCACACGTTCAAAACCTATATGAAAAACCTCATTGTGTCACATCTTTTTGTCTGTCTTATCTTATCAATACGTCCTGATCTGTACTTTAGCACGGCGAACAGTAAACGACGAAAGAACGTTTGTACTTCCTTGAACGAAGAATTCCTCAAACAAGCGAGTTAGAGCATCTTCACCCGACACGTCATTTACGACACAGTTAGAGTGTAATCTAGGAAGCCCATTGCGGCGCCTTTATTTCTGATTTTTCGGGTAATTGCTGTAACATTCACACAACTTTATTTCCTTGGATCAACCTTCGTGCAACCAAAAGCAACTATATTTCTTGACTCTGTCCTTCACAGTAAATCGCGGTCATATTGCATATTTATTTTGCTGCAAGTTTTCAATGTGATTGTGCAAACGATGAAAACTTCATTCCCTAGAAGTCGGCAACCCGATCTGACAAGTACCATGGATGTTCAAGGAGAGTGCCTATTGCGACCGATCGAAAAAATGAAAATGGAGCACGTTCTGAAAACGTTCTCCGACCTAACCCTAGTAGGCTTAGGTTTATGGGCGTTGGCATCCGGCACTCCGGACAAGGTATACCGTCTGTATACCTCTCATCAAATTTGCGCGCGAAAAAGCGGTTCGACCGCATTCCAGTTTCTCCCCCCAGACGAACGACCGCAACGATGGCACGGAAGCGCTGCGCGCCGTCGACCGCGAGCGATACCTGCAGCGATAAGCGTGTGCCGCAACGCGCGCCGACACGAGATGCTCAAGCAAAAGGACGCCCGCAGCGGAGCAAAGCAGCGCGGGCGAAGGAACGAAAAGAGAGCGATTCGTTCGAGGAAGTCGATACCGGCGACGACAGTGAGACCACCGCAGCGGTTGCCGCGCAGACGCCGGACGCAGCGGCAGGTGCGATTGGCCCTCGGTTCGACGAGAGGAGCTTTGAGTCGTGGGAGGACTTTGCGACGTTCGTTTCGGTCTCCGGCGCGCAAACATACCAGGTATGTGTCGCATGCATCGCTCTTGGCGCTCATGCACATGCTCACGTTGGATTTGTTTGTGTGTGCGATTGTCTGTAGCACTTTCGTTTGCGCTCGACGACGTCTGCAGCCGAGCGGAACAAGCGAATCCGAGCGACAGAGTCCAAGGCCCCTCCAATCCCTCTCGACTGGGTCGCATACTCAAAGTCGTACGTCTGTACGCACGCGGGAGCGTACAAGTACCGCGGAAACGGCAAGCGCGCTCGTCAAGAGACTCGTCCGATGGAGTGCCCGGCCAAGGTGTGTGATCTGCTCATTAGAATCCAGCGTGTGAGTTCAGTCGGTCTCAGTTGTGTCGAATCGGTCGCATGTGTGCCGAGTCGGTTGCGTTTCCGAGCGTGTGAAGAGTTGTTTGAATGCATCGGTTGCCGTTGTGCTCAGTCTGTTGCGTTTGAGTCGAATCGGTCGCGTTTGAGCTATGTCGTTGGGTGTCTTCGAGCGTCGGTTGCAGTTGTGCTCAGTCGGTCACATATCCTCTCGATCGGTCGTGTTTGTCTGTGATTACTGATGTCTGTGCTCTTTGCTGCCTACAGATGAACGCTTGCGTCCAGTGGCAGAAAGATGACGGGCGCTTCATCGTTGCCGTCACGAATGTGAAGCTCCAGTACAATCACACGCTGTCGAAGCTTTCATTCGCGCAGTACTCGTCGAATCGAGTCGCGATCTCTCCCGAAGTGCTCGAGACAGTCGACCTGCTGCGCAAGGCTGGGGCTCGCAGGATGAACATTCGCCGCTACATCACAGAGAACACTAAGGGCGACCCGAATCCGCGTGATGTTTCCAACATCATCGCTCGTCTGAAGAAGCGCGAGCGAAGCGAGAAGACGACAGCAGAGCGCCTGCGGGCGTGGATGAAGGACTTTTGCGAGGAAGGGGACGGCAACATCGGGCGGATCTTCATCGACAAGCAGAGCGGACAGGTGTGAAGCACATGCGATGCTGTGCATGTGTGATGAACGCTCCCTAATGCAGTCTTTTTTGTTGTAGATTGTCGCTTCGTGTGTGACGTTACAGACTAGACACATGCGAGACACGTTCGTACGCTTCCCGGAGGTGCTCCTGATCGACGCCACTCATGGCACAAACGTCAGCAAATACAAGGTGTTCTCGTTCATGGCGCACGACGTGTTTCGTCGAGGGCAGTACGTGCAGCATGCCGTGATCCAGAACGAGCGCGCCGAGACGCTGCGCACTGCGATCAACGCGTTCAAAGACAACAACCCCGAATGGGTCAAGATCCAGTGCGTGCTGGTCGACGAGGACTTCACAGAGATGTCCGGGCTGCGCGCCGCGTTACCCAGAGCGCGCATTCTGTTGTGCCAGTTCCACGTCATCAAGTGGCTTCGCAAGGAGGTCGCAGCGGACGTGTACGGCTTGTCGGCGTGGAAGAAGGAGCGCCTGCGCGGGCTCATCGATCTGCTGGTGTACGCTAAGACCGAGCGAGAGTATGAGACCCACCTCGAGTACATGCGGCAGCTCCTTCGCATCGACATGGATCAGTCTGGCTCAGTCTGTCGCACAACCGACTCGCGCTTTACCCCGGGCTCCCCCCAGTCTATCGTGCAACCGACGGACTCAGTCGGTTGTGCGACCGACCAGCAACCAGTGCACCCGTTTGGCGCGTACTTCACGAAGAACTGGGACAGCTGCCGTGACCTGTGGTGTTCCTATACCCGACAGAACGCAGTCACGCTTGGCAACGACACAAATAACAGACTTGAGTCGTCGTGGAAGCAGTTGAAGGAGTTTGTCGCCCCATTCTCGAGCGTCGACGAGGCCATTGCCTCGATCATGTACTACCAGAGCCTGGTCGAGCGAGACTTTGAGCTGCGCGTGAACAAACTCGCGATCGTGCGCAACGCCACATACGACAACGAGATGTCGCACGTCGCAAACCTCGTCAGCCAGCATGCAGCGGAGCTCATCTACGAGGAGTACACGCACGCGACCACACGCGCGCAGTACTCGTTCTACGAAGGGCTCCCGAGCATCTACTTCGTCAAGAACACGCTAACGGAGGAGGACGCACGAGACGAGCCGAACGTCGAGTACACCGTCGACAAAATTGGATGGTCGTGTTCGTGCCTGTTCATGTCGACGCGGCTTCTTCCATGCCGCCACGTGTTCTACTTGCGCAAGGCGCTCGCGCTCGAGCACGTTATCTCGACGCACCTGCTCAATACGCGTTGGCTCATCTCATCGGCGCGCAATGCGGAGCCAGTCGCGCTGCAGTTGTCTGAACTCTTCCGCGTTGACAATGCTCTCCCGCGCTCGCCGTCTTCGTGGGACCGGAACCGCAAGTTCCGCGAAGCAAAGGAGGTCTCCACCGCGATTTGCGACTGGGTGAGCGACCTCGGCATGAACGAGTATCGCCAAGCACTCTCGGCGCTGGAGTGTGTCAAGAACCTCTTTGCACAAAGACATCACAGCGACGTCCGCAGGGCTGTTTGCGCGCTTGCTGACGACGGCAAAGACAGCGACGACAGCAGCGCAGCATCAGCATCCTACTCCGAGGCTCTCTGCGACGACGATGGCGCCGGCGATGACGAGTCGGTCGCGCAACAGACAGGCGGGGTTGACTGCGCACAAGCTGATTCGGTAACGCCACCGATTGATAGCAGCCAGCCGCAACTCCGCTCTCCCGCCGACGGCGTCGAGTCCGCACAAACGCAGTCGGCCACACAACCGACTAGTGGTGTTCTGTCCGTTCGAGCTGCGTCGGTCGCGCAACCGACTGACGACACCAAGTCTGCCGAAGGCGAGTCGGTCGCGCAACCGACCGAAAGCGACGGTGATCAGAACGGGCAATCGGTCGCGCAACCGACTGGCGGAACGCACGAAGACGAAGAAGGGAAGGAGAGCGAGCCGGTCCAGCAACACCTCGACTCTCGCGTCAACGACAGCGACTTTGGGATCGAGGAGTTGCAGCCGCTGAGCACGCAGGAGATCGTGTCGTCGTTGTCCACGAGCACCGCGGAGGAGCTTGCGTCGATGGCTCTGGAAGACACCGACTGCAGCGACTTTGTGATCGCGAGCCCTCCAAGACCACGCGGGCGCCCACAGACTACTAACAGGCAGAAAAAAGCGAATAAGCGAGCTGAGCGAGAGAGTCCACGCAACGCGTCGGCGATGCACCAGTACGAGATGAACATGGAGACTGTGCGCTACCTCCTCAACAACGACGCAACGTACGACACTGCCCAGCTCGTACTATCTCGCTTCAAAGAGTACAAGGTTGTCGAGAAGACGAAAGAGCCGAAGGCGTTTGTGATCAGCGCCAAGGCCGCCGTGATGCCAGAGAGCAGCATCACGCAGATAGTGCCGTCGTCTTTGATCGCGCGAGCGAAGAAGAAGATCGTGCGCCTGCAGAACACGACGCCTGGACTGGCGGAAACGAGCGTCGGCGTCAAGATCGACACGCTTGGCGAGTTCTCAGCGGCCACACTGAACATAATGGCGAAGTGGCACACGGCGATGACGTGCTTCGAGCTGATCAAGGTCGTTGAAGCGTGGCAGTACACGATTCGCGTTAGCATCGGCGATGATCTCGGCGGCGCGTTCCACCAGAAGCAGCTGCCGGGCCTCGGAGACCGCATCCGCCGCATCCCAATCTTCAGCGAGAAGGTACGCGCACACGCAACGTGATGATCGTTCTGTTTGCGCGGCTAGTCTGACTGTGTGTACTGTTTGTGTAGAGATGTGCTAGACTTTGCTGGGAAAGTGCCTCTGAGTGATCATGCAATGAAGACAGCTCTAAAGAGCTTGACAGCATCGACGGACTCCGTCACGTTCGTGTCACCGCACCTTTCGGAGACCATCGAGCTGGACCACACCAAGAAGCTGCTGAAGCTCATGTTCCGGCAGCAAGGGGTCGAGCATGTTGTTGTGCCTGTGCTGTTTGGGACGAACCACTGGTGCGTTCTCTTTGTTACGCACAGCTCGCGCAAGGTGTTCTACTACGACCCGATGGACGCAGACGGCGTCGCGAAGTCATACGGTCTGGCACTCGAGCACCTATCGCCTCTGCTTCCAGGGACGACGAAGTACCGACTCTGCCGGTACGTCTCGGCCGCCGGCTCGCAGAAGGACAACTACAACTGCGGCGTCTTCGTGCTACTGGCTGCTGAAGCGTATCTCTTCGGTCGCGCCACGGGACGCATCCACAAAGACCAGCTCCAGTTCATCCGCTATCGGTACCTTTGCATGTGTGTCTCCGACGCTTCCGCCTCGCCAAGCCCCAGTGTAGTGTTCGTGTAGGTCGATCGTCAGTCGTAGTGTGTTTGAATGTCATGCATGTGTTCATCAGATCCTCTCGTGTTCGTTTGTGTTGTCACTCATACAGTCTTGTGTGGCCACGGTAGTGTACAACCTATCACATACTCAGTCGGTCATGTGACCGACTCACTGTTGTTTATTGTGTGAACCCAGTCGGTCGCGCAACCGATTCGGGTTCGCTATTAAGTTTTCTCCCTCTTGGAGGAGAAGGCCATCCAGTCGGGTGCTCAGTCGGGTTGAAGTTAGCTCCAATCGGTGCACGTTTGACTTGATCAAAGTATTGGTGTCATTAGACTTGGTGAAAATCGTGGAGAAAGCAAGAGTCTGATTGAATTGCTAAAAGAATCGTTAATAACTCAAAAATGAATTGCAAAATGGAAATGAATTGACGCAATTCATTTTGAATGGGTGGCTGTCAAGAGGACACGACCAGTGCTTGCTCTGGCCTCATTCGACCTAACTGGGTGTACACCCTAGCCCTGTATATCTGTCCCGTTTCTTTCACATACCAACTCGAGTTCGATCGGTCACATGACCGACTGAGTCGGTCACATCGGTCGCAATTAGCCTGTCCCATGGACTTTCTCGTGTTCCAATCGGTCGCAGCATCAAGTGCCATGTTCAAGTCCCAACCGAAACCCGGCAACCGGATGACGTTGACGATCGAAGTTGAAGCACTCAAGCTTGAAGCGCCCTCTGTCTGAGAGCACTTTATATAATCGCAGCGCGAATCAACACACATTGACAGCGCGAAACGACACACAATGACATCAAACACCATGTCATTGAGTTAGTCTATAGATCGTAGTGCGTGCGTGATAGCGTTGACGGTGGCGCTAGTGTCCTTGACGTCGCTGTCCGAGCGCGGCTTCAGAGTCGACGTTCCCAGCAACTCGTACAACAGACGAAGGCGCAACAGGTCGATGTCGCTCTTCGAGAGCGCCGCCCAGTCAGCGAGCAGGTCCGGAATTACGACGCCGACGTCGTTCACTCGAAGCGGGTGGTGCACGAGCGACGCCACCTGCGCGATGCAGTGAACGCCGGAACTGTGTTCGTCGTGTTGTGTCGGTGTGCTCATGTAGATCAGCCTTGACTCTGGGAATGGGGATCCACAGCAGACTCGCTGCCACCACCGACTAATGAGCGGCAAAATGAACGAGTCCCACACTGCGGTGAGCGTCGCGCGGTACTCCCAAGCTCCAAGTGGATCATACAAGTGCGCATCGATGCGCTGGGCCGGCCATGAGACCGCGAGACATTGTACGACCCAATGTGCATTGTCGACGTTGATAGGGACGACGAGGAAGTCGACGCACGCAAGCTCTTTCGCTGGTAGAGAAGCTGTAGTCGAGGTGCAGACGGGGTCGATGATCACACTGCGCGACCCTCTCGTCACGGCGTGTAGTGCTGCCATAAGAGCGATGTCGGAGAGGAGCGTCTGGCGTGCGAGTCGGCCAATCAAAGAGTTGAATTGCGCCTCGAACTTGTTGCTGTCGTCGCTTGCTCCTCGAAGCACGAACGTCCTTGACAGAGAGGAGTTTCGATACACCTTGGTCAGCTCTATGGCCATGATCGACGGAGCCGGATCGCGCGAGCGACAGAACTTGATGCAGTTCGTCTCATCCCTCCATTCCCGCCGAAGCCACTGGACGTCCGACGTGTGCTGACGGGTGACTCGCACGATGTCGTACAATGCTTGGACGTCAGCAATGAACTCCCTGCATCACACCGTTTTGTGAGCTTGCGCCATCCATGTCATTGAGTGAGAACCAACTATTACGCACTCTGAGAATGGCATGACGTCAACCGCAATGGTCGCCTCGATGACTTGTGTTAGAGGTTCGTCGACGAGAGACACGATCTGCTTGTGTGGACTTGGGCGAACTTGCTTGCGATGGGGAGAGCAAGCTTGTGCGGCAGGACGAAGTCGTACGGGTCAGTAGTTGAGAAGGTCAACTTGTCCACAAATCGGGTCGTGATCAGCGCCAAGTCAAAGCGTACGTCGTCGAACCGGACGGGGTAGCGCATTGCGCATGCAAGTACTTCCTCAATGCGCTCGTGATGGCGAGCCCAGAAGATGAAGTTCTTCAACGTGACTGAGCGTCGTGCTGGTGCGCTATCGGAGCGTCTGATCACGAGACGCTTCGAGCTTCGCCGCTGTCGTGTCTTTCCGCGCACAATCGGAGCTGGAAGCTGAAGTGAGCGACTCGTCGGCTTCTGGCGCTCTTCGCCGTCGCTCTTGGTCGGCGTTGGCTCGAAGTCGTCTGAGTGCTCTTCGTCGAGCCCTGAACTTGCGCGGTTGGAGTCTTGTTGTAGTTGATCAACTTTACTGTCTGGTAGCGCAACTAGAGAGTAAAGTTGCGCAACTTTACTCTGAGGCTGAGCAACTTTACTTTCAAGTTGCTTTGCGAAATCGTCTGGACGATCCTGCAGTAGACGTCGCTGGTTGGTTGTTGGAGGTGTTCTCGAGTAGTCGCCCTGTGGAGGTACGTAACTTGCCTCGCCTTGACACGGGTCTAAGTACTCGTCGTAGTCGCAAGGATCGATCTGTTCGTTGTTGCTTGCAGAGCTCGGTGAATCGCAGTCAGTCGCCGTCCACGACTGCAATAGTCGAGCGACGACTGACTCGAGCTGCTCCACGCGCTCGTAGAACATCCTTGACGGTGTGTGCTTCAACATCGCGACGAGCTTCTCCAACTTTTGCTGGACGACGTTGTACTTTTCACATGACGACAGGACTGGGATGTCGCCAACTCTTGGCCTGTTTACTCGCATGTAGAGTACGTGATGGCTTCGGCTTGGCGCTTGGTCTTGTCTTGGCGGCGTTGCGTCTGCCGTCAACCTTCGGAGGTCGGACATCGAGCTCTCGAGCGCGGGTCTCGCGGACTGAGCTGCCGACATATCCCAGCGAGTCTGGATGGCGTCGAGCGGGAGTTGGTCGAGCTGAAGAGCCTCTTGTCCGACGAGGAACATGTGCCGACACGGAATGTGGAACGACCTGAAGTGCGCGCAAGTGCACTCCCAGGATGCATGGCTGACGCAATGGAGTGTGCCAGACTTGGACTTGACTTCAAATCCGCGGTCGCTGGCGAACACGCGCATCTCCCCTAGCGAGAGGACGTAGCGGTCGTACTCATCTAGCACTTTCGCTAGCGCAAAGTCGCTGAGCTTGGCTTGAATCGCGAGCAGGTACGGCGGGTAGCAGTGCGGCATTCGCGATCTTGTCTGCGCGCGAATGATGGAGGCGTTAGCCGTGGCGAGAATGCGCTGTGTGTGCGCCATGAGCGACTCGACGCACTTGTCGATACTGGACTTCCGTCCCAGTACCTGCTTGAGTTGGCTCCAGTTCGACTCTATCCGGTTCGTCGTAGTGTTGCCACCAGTGAAGTAGTTTCCTCGACGAGGGGCTGCCCACATCTCGATGCACGTGAGCCAGTTCTTTGCGATGTACTGGTGCGGTGGCGGCGCGTGCTTGCGTGTGTACGCTTCGAGCTCGTCCAGTCGGTCCTGCATGTCGACTTCAGTCTTCGCGTACATGGCTTGTAAAAATCGACTCGTTGTGCCGTCTTGGATGTCGGGAGCGACGCGGTACTTGCCGGTGGACACGACGTGACGGATGTACTTCGCCGCGTGAATTTGACACAGTAGAACCTGCGACCAGGAGAACAGCGATTCACGAGTTTTTCGCTTTGAGCTTGGATTGGAGAGATCTGGTGTCGTACCTTGCTGCTCGGGAACGCTTGTGATAAGACCTTCCATTCCACGAAATCTTTGTCTATCACAAAGGTGCTGATGTCGGTCCACCGCGTGTTCATGTCCTTGAAGCGCTCGAGTACTGCTGTCATGGTCTTTTGTTGTTGATTCACGCACAGGAAGTCAACGACTGGGACACCTCGGCCGCTTGGCGCAGTGACAACGAGCGAGCCTGGCAGACAACAAGCGGTCAGTAAAGTTGCTGAACTAAAGTTGCACAAGTAAAGTTGCTCAAATAAAGTTGCTTCAGAGATATACCGAGGTAGAAGCCAAGGTTGTTAGTATTGTGTGTGAAGTCGAGTAAGACACAATCTCCCCACTTCTCAAACGCAACATTCTGCGCCTTCGACTGGAGAACGACCGCGTACGTCTGACTGTCGTCATCTTGAACGACAACACACGAGTTCTCGCCTAAGGCCGTGTACGATCGCAGTAGATGCTGCAGTTTCTCTTCGCAGAACCTTGTCCAAGCCGTCCGGCGATGATGTTCTTCATCTGCTGCGTGGTCAGTTGGATGCCTGAGCATCAATTCGTTTTGTCAGTTCGTGTACAAGGACCCGAGAACAAACATCACCAACGTCGCACCTAGTTCGTTCCCAACCGCTGTCGCGATTTTTCGTGTGTTGGTATCGGCCTTGACCATCGCATCGACCTTGTTGAGGAGCACTGGATCGTCGATCATCGCTGAGCGGATGTACGTTGTCGCCACTTCCTTACAGAGCTCGTGCTTGTGTCGCGCACACTGGTTACTCACGTGCACTTTCCAAACGACGCGGCCTTCGTCGCGTACAGGAACGACGCGAGCTGTGAGTCGAGCGTCGCAGCAGGTGGACCGCACAGACGTCTTCGACCCCTTTCCTGTACAGCGCGAGCTCTGCATGCACCTGTGCGTGCAGCGAAGCACGCGCTCTGCGTACTCGAACGTGGTTGGAATGGTCGGTTTGTGCCTACAATAAGTATGTACAAAAGAGCGAGTTGAACAAACAGCACTTGCGACCAGGGTGACCATGCATGTACTGCAATTAACGTACGCTTTACACTTCGCCTCTTCGTTCCACGCCGTCGCTGAGGTGGAGTGTCTTACTCGAAAACAGGCATACGTTTCCGAGCTGTACTTCTCGATTGCTCCATGGAACTCCTTCCACGACTCGAAGAACACTCGATCGAGAAGCGGGCTGCGCCACTCGCCTTCGGCGCCCTTCTTCATGATGCCTCGTGTGAGCCAGTCACCACGCTTTTGGACTTGTGGCGCTTTTTCTGAATGCCAAAGTGGTCATACACATAGTAAGCGACCGCCAAGAGTGCAGCATAAGCTCATCAATGCGCTCATCGTACCGACTGGGTCTTGCGGGAATGGGACAAGGTGGTGCGACGCCACGTACGTGGTCGTGTCAAAATCGGCTCCATCCATCGCATCGTTCTCAGTTCGTGCTCGATCGTCGGCGCCCATCGTTTCATTGGCAACTTCACATTACATTCGCAAGCACATGATCGTCAAAACGTTCGGCATATATACCGATCGGAGCTCTCGGACACATCAGTGCACGTACCGTTCATTCTTGGTCATGTCGCTGTCGCTCGGTATGTCTGTCTTCAAGCACAGCGTCATAGCGTCGCCATTAGCCTTTGCCATGACGTTAATCTTAAGCACGACACGCGTCGTACCTTCTTTCGTGCTCACTGTCTGGAAAAACGGGAAATGATTGGGATTTGTGAGTGGCGCATGCGCGTCGCACTTTATTGACGATCGACAGTGCGTGTAATGAAATATGAAAGTTTACCGCGGTAATTTTGCACGAAACTGGCTTTATTTTAAAGTCGCGCTACCCACTGCGGTAATCTAGTGTCACGCGATTCCAAAATCACGTTAAACACGTGCATTCTACACCCATAACGGTAAATTAGACACGAATATCAACAGTCACTGTAAAAAGCACAAATTCTGGTACATACATGACAGCATCTGAGGATCCTGATCAATTTTGTTTTGCCGTAGACATGGTGTCTATGCACTATATACCGTGTGAATGTCATTTTGCCGGGTCAAATTTTTACAGTTTTAGCGTTTACTGTGCTAGGGTGGGGCCATAACATACGATACGGGATATATACCGTTTTACCATGGCGTTTTGCCGTGACGGGTGGAGATTATCTTATACACGGGTTTGTCTGTTCAACGAATATGTACTCTTTTTCGCCTCAGTAATGACTGCCACGGTTTATATACTGGAAGAGATTGAAATGTGGAAAAACAGTAGCCTGGGCCGTGCGCAGGACGCTGCAAAATTGGGTCCTGCTTGGAGGCAACGGCGAAACCGCATTTTACTCTCCCTTGTCACGTGACGCGGCTCCGTGAGATTGACTTACACGTAAGTCTTACGAGGAAGCGCGAATGAACACAGGGAAGCGGCCTGTGTTGAACGATGGGATTTCAACTGAGGTTTTTGTATTTGGAGAAAGGATTTAGTGAAAAATGCAAGGGAAATTTTCTGTGCCTGTCCTAATAAGAGGCCCCTATACAGAATACAGGCCAACACTGCCCCGGGGTTTCCACGTAAATCGTACCTAGCGAGTGGCAGTGTACGGTGACCCCGTTATTGTCTGCACGACACTCGTCTGAACATGTGTTGCCTCTCTACTGGGAGGTGGTTGAAAGTGAACATGTCGCAAAACAGAACCACAATCGCGACCATTGCGTAGAGGGCAAACGCAAGTGTAGCGTGTACCACAGCGAGCGCGGTAGCTTGAGTAAAGGGGACAAGATAGTTATCGAGTTGTGGTGTCGTGGTATTCGCAAGCGCTCACGTCCAAAAATGACTAACACAAGAGCGACCGACTCATGGCCTTCGCTTGGCGCTTGGTTAGCGCAACTCTGAATATATGGCGCTGATAGGTTGGTGTTTGCTGGTGCGTCACATAGTATAACCGCGGATACGCTTCTTGAACTTGATTCACGAACCAATATTCCTTGATATCTACTGGCGTGTTTCGCTGCCAGTTGGGATTTTCGTTTACCCCCACTGCGTCTACCACAAAGGATTGGTAAGTAAGCGCGTTGTTTGGGTGTGTCCAATTGAGCAATCGTTGCAGAACTGCCTTCAGCGCGACTGAGAAGGTTGTGTCGAATTGGCCGGTCATAACGAGCGCAACGTTGCCTTTTGCTGCGGCGAACAAGTGCAACATTCGTTGTACTTGTGCGTCTGTCGACATGTGTTGACGTGTGTTCCTGGATGCGCCGAAGTTGGCTCGTTATTGACATGTCTATTCAATGATAGATAATCTCAGTCAGAGCCTGAATCCACTTGTGGCGTCGTTCGAAATGAATGCACATTGATTTTGTCACATAGGAAGTCTTTCACTTCTCTTGAGTTCGCACGAACATTGGCGAGCTTTGCGGACCCCCAAGGAACGGATGTGTTTAGAATGTCGTTTACACCTAAATACGATTTGGCAACCGCTTCTTTTGTTACAAAGTTGTGCGTGAACGTCTGCAACAATGAAAATGTCTTTAGAATGTCTTGAATGTATAACCTGAGAAGTCGCGTACTAATGATGATCAGAACAAGGTGCTCAATTCTTTGCCGAGAACAAAATACCAACGCGGGTTTTCTTGTCCACTGATCGTGTTGTGCAAGAAAACCCGTGTATCGGGTTGTATGCTCTCGTGGTCAGTTCCGCGGGGCGTCTGAAACACGCCATCTGTACAGTGGCGGTCTCGAGTGTAGTTCTCGAACGTCTTTGGAATAGAAGCGTAAGTACCCTTTCTGTGGGAGTCACAGCGTACATAAGAAAGTGTTACTTAGTTGGTTTGGTCGAGAGTCGTCACTTCGTCAAACACACGTGTTTTGCCGTCGTCACAGAGTTTCTTCCTTGAAATCGAACGTGGTTCAGCTTTGGTGGGGTTGGGGTAGTACGCTCTTCCTTTCAATGTCTATTTAAATGTGATGCAGGCCACGTAAGTGATTTGATTGGCCAAAAATACTTAATCAGAACATAATCAGAGACATAGAAGCTCTTTGATTGGTCAAAATAAAAAACGTTACATTTTGTCTGCCATTCGTACTTCACTTCTATGAAAGCTATCGCTGTCTTTATAAATACGTGTGTGGAGAGGATGGTGAGAGCTTTCGAATCATACTTCAATCATGCACGGGTTGTCATTTTACATGACCGTCGAAAATTCCCTAATTTTGCTCTCAATTTTGGGCTCACGTTTATGCTTATGCCTCTTCATTTGCACAACACCTTTGGATATAAATAATGCATAAAAATTGCGGTACAAAACAAGAGCTTTCCGGACACCGCTTCTGTTTTTCGAGACGTTGTGTAGAGCTCAAGATATTGAATATTTTTCGCTGGTCAATGTGAGATTGGACAGAGTAGTATTGTGAGGGGCAACTGTTTGTCCGAATCGACTTGTAAATCGACGGACTAATCCTGATTAGCACTAAATTAGACCTGTATATACACCTAAATGTGTTGCATCCACCCTGGTAAATAATAAAACTGACATAGGGTGATGGTGAATGCAAAACACATTGGTGGTCAATTTACTTCACTTTTCGGTCAGATAGCCCACGTACATGTGGGCAAACTGCCCATCCAGCGATAAAACTGATTGCAGGTCAGTCACCTTTCATATATAAACGACTCCGCAAATCCACTCTGATTGTTGAAAATCAAACCCTTAATAACGGTTCATTTTACTTGGTAGTCACCCGAATATTGAGATGTTTGGACGTGGACAGTATTCCTGTCGATCACAAAAGGTGGAAACGACGTTTAGAGCATCTCCACATCATCTCCACCCAACTCAACTGTTCTGGAAAGGTATAAATGTGCTTAGGTATGGTCACGCTAAACCAAAATATGGTTAAATACGTGCATTTCACGTTAAATTTGCTACTGAAGAACAACAGTCACAGTCTAAAGACTTCGGTATTTGAAGAACAAGGCCGTAGTGCCTGTCTTCGACGGGCCAGCCAAGCGAGTATGTAAGTTCTGCTGTGCGCAAACCTTCGGCAACAATCAGGCGGAGTCACCAATCTTCGTTACGCTCTGGCGACAACCTTTGTACTGCTTGTGTGCCTTAAATCGCGCCCAGTGATCCGGCGAAGTCTTTATTGGATATCACTAAATATACCCTATATTTCAGTCTCATAGTATCGATAGTTGACGTTAGATATCCCTAAACAGTATACTCTTTTATTGCCATCCAGTCAGACAATGATTCCGGAAATTTCAAATTGAGGCTGGACACTTTTCCACAAAAGTGTCCAGCCTCATTTTGCCATGGACGGACACCATGGCAAAATATGTATGTAGACTAGGCCGAGCGCCGCCCAGGCGGAATAACGTAGTTTTGATGCTGTTGGATATATTGTGCAATATGTAGTAGTCGCCTCAGCCCCATCCCGCAAAACCTCAGTCGCACCATGCTGAGCAGTGGCAAGCCCCGAGCAGCATGAAATTTCTTCGGTCCGCACGAGGTGCTGTCTGATAAAATCCGGGACGGTCCCAAACAACCTATAACAGTTCTCACAAATTGTCGTCGGAATTGTAACGAAAATGGTCAAGAATCAACCGGCTACAATTTCGCGTTCAAATATCGACACATGTTGTCACACAAAATAACACCCACCAATCTGATCTCAAAATGACAAATCGCGGACAGCCAAAGTAGTCCCGAAGACGGACACCCTCACGCACGACCGGACACAAAGCATGAGGCGATAATGATACGATTGTTTGGCTGTAGACACGGTATCCATGCACCATTATCGTGTCCATGCCGGTTACTACAGTAGTATTACCTCATAAGACCATATTTCAAACGAGGATTGTATTATGTCGGTATATGGTGTTGGTGTACGATCGTTGTAACCAGAGCTCAATGTGCAGGTTCTGCATGGAGCTGCTGTGCTAATGCGCGAGCTTGTGAGTGCAGTTTGTATCGGGTTATTGACTCTAATCGAGATGTGTGACATATCCAAATGTCGTCGCTCTACTCCCCAGCGGTTCAAAATTACAGTCACAAACGTGGTGTGTGATTTTTGTGTCCAACAGTGTAGTGCATTATGTTCTCAGGTTGTAAAGGTTTCCACATATTCAACCTCAGCCTAACTCCACAAAAACACAAATACATACAATTTTGTGGAGGTGTACAAGATTAACATAAATAGGGTACGTAATTGAAGAGTATGGCTACCTTACGATCAAGAGTCTTCTAATCGAAAGGGTACTGTATCACTTTTACCCTTGAAACATATCATAATGTACTCTTTTCAAAGGGGTATATTTATGGTAGAACCTGTATAATTACAGGTTTGGCTCGTGAATACGATACAGGAAAACCCTGTCCAAGCGCGTTAATCTCGTGTACACGATCCAGAACTCGCCCAACATGGACGCAGATGTGCGGCTCCACAATGCCGAGGGCTGGGCAGATGCATGAGCGGTGAGGCATGGAGAGTGAGAGCGCGACACGAAGTCGCAACTTGAGTAGGAAGAGAACGGCACTGCGTCGTCGCAGTGCTTCGACTGCATACACTGCGAGTAATACATGACATTAATCTGACCCTCGAGGGTCTTGATGACCATGGCGGGGTCGTTCGGACGTGTACAAGATCGTTCGCGCTTGGCAAGTACGCGGATTGCGCATGTTTACCGAGTATTGCAGCTGCACCCAAGGATGTCAGAAGAGATCGTGTCATGTAAACAGCGCGAACAAACAAGTTTGACAAGCAAGTCGAGCAAGCATGCAACGTTGGCAAGGCTGGCAAGCAAGTTTGGCAAGTCCAGCACGCAAGCACGTCTAACAAGCAAATCTGACAAGCAAGCAAGTTTGTCAAGCAAGTCTAACAAGCAAGTTTCGCACGACAGACAAACAAGCGATGCGGCAATGTGAGCGTACTAGTACACTTTACTCGTTAGGTATGACACTGGACTGGCTGGTGAGTGATATTCGAGTCACACGACTAGCACTTGAGTTACGCAACTGGCGGCTGCAGCGGCTTGCGCAACGTGAGCTGGAAGCCGCCGACGCTGTCGCCTTGAAAGACCTTGGCGACACTCGCGTAGAAGTGGTCGAGCTTCGTCGCGACGTCTTCGCCGTCGTACGCAATGTGCTTTGCCAGGTCTGCGCGGTACGCAATGTGTCGGTCTGTCACGTACGGGCACCACTTGGCCGTCACGTCCTCGAACGCCACGACTTCAAAGCCGCACTTCTCAAACATCGCAACGAGCTCGTCACGCGCGTACAGACGATTGCAGTAGATGTCGTCGCGCAAGATCTGCGCGTCCTCGGCGTTCAGCGTCGCGTCGTCGCGCAGGAAGAAGTCCTCGACGTAGACCATGCCGCCGCACTGGAGCGCGTCAAAGCAGCGTTGAAAGAGCACTGGCCAGTCGCCGATGTGCAGAAAGCAGAGCAAGCCGATTGCGACGTTGCACGTGTTGAGTGCAATCGGCAGCTCGAGCACGTCGCCGGTCTTGTGCGTGATGCGGCGCTCGAGTCTGCACTTGCGCGTGAGGATCGCAGCGGCAGCGCTCAGGTCTGGCTGGAGCTCGAGCGCGTCAACGTGGCAGCCGCTGCGATGCGCGAGCAAACGCGCAGTGCCGCCGTAGCCTGTGCCGATGTCGAGCACCTTCTTGTCTGTCGCGTTGCTGCTGCTGGCTGGCATGGAAGCTCCATTGGAGCAGTGCGAGGATAGCTATGTTGTCGTCACGCTGCTGAGCTCTCCAACGTATCCGTTGTCTCTCGGAGCGCTCTTGATTCGCTCTTGATCGTTTCTCAAGAGGTGATCCCAATGCAAACACTAGCGAGAGCTACAGGCGATACGAGTTGTACGCGCTACAGAACCAAGCGATGTCGTTGTCGTCGTCCGCTCGGGTTCATGTGGACGTAGACGAAGATCTCCTTGTCGATCCTGAGAGCGACTCAAGTGGCGCGTGAGCTTGGCTACGACGTGTCAGCGAAGCGCGTCAACGACGCTCGACTGTCCAAGTCGGCGGTGATCGATCGATCGAGGCGATTGAGTGTCTGCAGACACTGTCAAGATCGACTCGATGTTGGTCCATGTCGAGCGGCAGGCCCGTGTAAAGCGCGCATGAACAGCATGAGAAGCACAAGAGGCATGAGGCACGTCTGAGAGGCATGAGCCGACGCAGCGAGGTGTGTGACCGGTTGAAGTTGTGGGAAACAGCGTCTGCGCCAGCGCAGCGCCGGGGCAGAGTCAGCTGTCAAACAACCAGCCCAGCTGACTTGCGCAGAGTATGCTGGTGTGAAGCGCCTGGTAGTGCCGAAAGCGAGGGTCTCGATGCGTGACACCGGGCTGTCAATGTGCTCGTCTGAAGCACCAAAAACGGTGCAACGAGCGACTCGCCATCATCTCGGCGCTTGATGCCGCCGGCTCACACGTTGACTCGACTGCGCTCGTGCTTGCTTGGTGTGCTTGTTGCTTGTTCAGCACCAGGCTGTAGCAGCAGCTGTGAGGCGGCGTGCATGCGTGGCGCGCGCGAGCACAGGAGCGCACCAGACACAGCTCCAGCACCAGCACGGTTTGCATGCATGCTCAGCGCTCGGGTCACACACCAGCAAGAGCGCAATGCGTGCGAACTCGACTCTGTGGTCGTACTGCGCGCTTGGTCGCAGTCGGTCGTTTGGCGCCAGCACGAGTGTGTTGTGTGTGGGCTGCTCGGAGCCAGCGTGGCGCACAGCAGGGTCAGGCGATCATTCGGCGCGCGACCAAACCTCACCCCGCTGTCTGGCAGTTCCTATCGCGCTCCGTGTCAGTGTATGGACGGACGTTGTTGGCGCTGTTTGCTACCGCTGTGGCCATCTTGGCAACGACCACCTGTTTTGTGCCAGGTCGTCATGAGGCAATCCCAGCCGCGCGCGCAGTCACAGTCGAGCATCAGAGCGAGAGAGAGAGAGACTGGCATGTGTTTGCTCTAGTCATGCGCGCGCCGAAGCACCACCACGGACGACGAAGGAGCACAGACGACGGAGAGCTCATGAGCACCGACAGCAACGACGACGTTTCAAGCATTTGACTCCGCGCACGATGATCGTCGTCAGACAGAGATGGCTTGAGGTTTGCAGTTGGAGCACGGTACACTTCATTTCACTATGCCTCGAGGTGGCTACTGTCACAGACAGACGCGTCCGAACAAGCGAGTGTTGCGGTGGTGGATGCGCTCCAAGCAGATTGCTGTCTATCCTAGAGCGCACTTTGAAGGTCTTCCTACTGTAGCTATAGCTTGCGAGAGCATTGACAGCAAGATTTGCGTTCCTTGAAAAAACACCTCGAGTGTTCGAGCTACACTTTTGACGAATCACATTGCACTTTAGCTGTAGCTAGACGATTCAAAACCTATATAGCTTTTAGACAGCACAAATTCAAGCTCGAGCTCTGACGCGTCAAAAAACCGAGCGCGTCACGCGCAGCGTTGCCGACCTGCGATTGCGGCTAGCCGACTGTAATTTGCGCGTTCTCGCAGCGCTACTTTCCAAGATTTCGTGAAGCGTGGGCCGCTGTTCGCGCGACACAACGTAAGCTCGTGCTCCTCATTTCTGAACTTGCTCGCCTTCGCGCGCCTTCCGGTCGCCGCTTCCGCAGTCGCCGCCAAGCAGCCCGCGCCAGTCCGCCGCGCCGCACGCACTTACTCGCTCACTAGCTCGCTCGATCACATACACACACACTCCATCACACACCTTCACCTCTCGAGCAATGGAAATTGAGCTCAGCAGCATGCTCCCGACCGACTGGCGCGACTGGGAAGACTCGCTCGACACGATTGGCAGCCCGGGACCGTTCGAGATGGACCTCGGACTCGACAACTTCTTGCTTGCGAACGCCGACGACTTTGCCGAGCCGTTTGCAGCGCAGACGCACGCCACGCTCGCATCGCCGCCAGACTCGCCAAGCTACGCGCCGGCATCTACTGCACCGACTGCACCAATGATGCAGCAACAGCCGCACGCGCACGCGCACATGCACCACCACATGCACATGCACGCACCACTGCACTTTCAGCACCAGCAGTCGCAGCAACCGCATGTGCTGCGCGACGAAGACGAAGAGCTCCTTGCACTTGCAGACGGCGAGATGTTCATGTACGAGCACGAGCAAGGCGGCGTGCTGTCAGAGCACTTGTTCAAGTGCGAGAGCATCACGGACCTCCACGCGTTGAGCTCGCACAGCAGCAGCAGCGCATCGTCGCCGTCGAACAAGCGCAAGCGCCCGACTGGCGAAGTGCACCACTACAGCGAGCAGCTCATCAAGCAAGAGCCTCTCGCTGTCCCGACGTCGCCCGAGAAGAAGTTCAAGAGCCACCCACAGGCGCCAGCAAAGCTCGACGAGCAAGCTGAGCGCCTGTACCGGAGACGCTACGACATCCTCCACGAGATCCTCGAAGCCTGGAACACGGGCGGCATCGAAGACATGGAGGAGATCGCCGATAGCGTGTACGACGACGACGTCACGCTCATTAGCCCCGACTACACGGACGGTCTCCGCGGCGTCCACGCGATCATGAGCCACTGGAATGACCTCTTGGACGCGTTCCCGGACGGCATCATGGAGGAGTACGAGATCCAGTGCGAGGACGTGAATGGCGAGAAGCTCAAGGCGACGTGGGTCTTTAGCGGCACGCAGATCTTCCCGATCTTTGGCGTCGAACCGCGCCACGAGAAGGTTTGCATCAGCGGCACGTCTTTCTTCTCGTTCAAAGGCGACAAGATCCGGCAAGTCGTGCTGTCGTGGAACTACCGCGAAGCGCTCATGAAGCTCATGGGCGTGCCGCCCTCGAAAGCCGTGGTGCTGAGCGCGCACATTCCGAGCAACGCGCCGCCTGCAGCACAAGCAGCTGCGATGGCACGTGCACTCGCAGCACATCCGTAGAGCAAGTCAGTCGTAGGTAGTCGTATCGTAGACATGTCGAGTGCGTCTGTTCGTCCGAGAGACGATGTACAAAGTATGGGAGCAGCCCGGTAAGAGTAAGTCAAGGCAAGCACAAGTTCAGAACCACTCTGTTTGACCATGCGCTATTCGACCTCCAGCTTCTGGAGCAAGTAGATGCGGCCGGGGATCGCAGTGCCGCTCTCTTTGCGCACGCTCACGGCATCCTCAAGCACAATCGCAAAGCCATGCGCTGCGGCGAGCGCTCGGATGTACGCGTTCGAGTGCTGGAACCGACCGGACGATGCGAGCTGGACGCCGTTGCTCGCACTCGTGTCGCTACTATCGTCGAGCAGCTCTGTCGAGAAAGCGAGCCAGCCGCCAGACACGAGTTTGCGTGCGCAGAGACGGAAGATCTCGTCGAGCGCGCCGACGTAGATCCAAACGTCCGCTGAGATCACGAGGTGCAGCGACACGTCGTCGCGCTTGCTTAGGAACGGACCAATGTCGTCGGCTGCGAGCAGCCACACATGCGGGCAAATGGGTTCACACCATGTCAGACTCAGACTCAGTTTCAACTCAAGTGACACGCAAAACTGATTCCAACGCAACGTACTCTGGAGCTCGTCATACGATCCACTTGCGCGCGTCTTCTCGACCATGAGCGGCGAGATGTCGACCTGCACAGCATCACACGAACGCACGTGTTAGTCGCCCGTCGCTACACCATTCGGTTGAAGTCGCAGTGCTTGGAAGCAGACGTACACCGACAATGTGGGCGACGAACGGACGCAAGAGCCGACCACAGAGCCCCGTGCCGCAGCCGACGTCTGCCACTCTCCATGTTTGCACACGCGCAGTCTCTTCGCCACTTGCAAAGTCAGCAAACACCTGTGGCTCAACGCGCTTGAGCGCATCGACGAGGAGCCACGGCACGCGGTACTCCAAGTGCGTCACGAGCTTCTCTTCGAACGTCTCGGCGAGGTCGTCGAACACTTGCTGCACGTACGCAGGCGCCGCAGTCGTTGCGTCGCCGCGCAGCGTCGCGAGCGAGTGCACTGCGCGCACATGATGCGGCGACGCAGCGATGATTGCCGAGTAGCCAGCGAGAACCCCCTCCGGTTCTTCCTTGTAGTACACCGTTCTGCAACGAGACACGCACGCACGAGTCAGCGGTGAGTCGAACAAGCGAGTGTATTCACGAGTGTCTTGTCAGTGGACTTTGGCTCAGAGTGCTGTCCAACAAACCGAAGGACAGTGTGCGCGACCGAGTCGTTGTCGTCCGCAGCAACGACCTGGAGCATGTAGTGCACCGCAAAGTACGTCGCACCTACGAACGAGTCCATTCAGACCACATTCATGAGCCCACAGCGCCTTACTCCTACCGCTTGCAGAGTAAGAGCAGCACGTACCCGTCATCTGGAGAATGACTGCGAGGTTGAAGCTCGCTTTTGGGCACGCGCGCTTTGCGAGGAGCACGCGCACAAAGCCTTGCGCTGCTGCGAGCATCTCGCCGCTTTCAAAGAGCTGCGTTGCGTCTTCACGCATTGCAGTGAGCGCTTCTTCGTCGATTGAGGGTGTACTAGCTGGTTCGAGCGCATGGAGAGCTGCAGTGTGTGCGAGCAGCGCTGTCACGGAAGCTATGGAGCGACATCATAGAGCAGTGAGTTCAATGCGTCTGTGATAGCAGGCAGCACAAGTGAATGGAAGAGCTGCATGCTGTGGCCGTACCACTAAGCGCGACTTCACTTGCTGGCACTACGGCGATCCGCTCTTGCGAGGTGTCGACGACGACACATGCTGGCAGTGCAGTCACACCAAAGCGCTTGCAGAGCGCACAGAATGCACTGCAATGATTGTAAGCGAGTGAGTGAGCCGATGCTTTGTATGACAAGCACGCACACCACTAGCGCAAGAAGTACGCACTCGTTTGGCACGGATCGCTCGACTGCGTTGCTTGCGAGCGCAGTGGCGACGACACTGTCATCTTGGATCAAGTGCTGACGCAACACAACGACGCGCACATCTGCAGCTGCGCTGTGAAGGTGCGGCTGCAGCAGCGCGTCAGCTGGAGCGGCCCAGTCGCTTGTCAAGTAGAGCAATGTGTGTGGCGACCCGCTGGCGACGGAAGCATCGGTCGTCGCGACGAGCTCGCGCAAGACGTCGGTCGCCATGATAGTCGATTGATCGATCGGTGCTGGACTCGAAGTGCGTGCGGATGCCTATCAAACGATCGTACTTTATTGAGATTATCCGTACTTGAGCGAGAGTCAAATCGAACTTAATCGCGATCAAATCGTGTGGTACACATGCAAATCCCTCCGTTCTTGGTGGCTCACAAGCACTCGCTCAAAGCAACCAAACCGGAGCTCCTCGACGTGAGAAGCAACGAAGCAAGGAAGCATGGGCGCCGCCGTGTCGAGCAGCACCGCCTCGCGCCAGTCCAGCGCGCGCTTCCCGCCCGTGCTCGCCACGAGCGCTGCGATCCCGTCGGTACGTCTCTCTGTGTCTTTTGTTGAAAGCATGTCGATTGCAAGTGTGTGTGCGCGTGGACTCGCTCTCCCACTTGCATCACTCGCGAGTGTGTGTGTCATCACGCGCGCATGCTGTTGATGCATCAGCACTTCTGTACTGATACCACCAAGGATGCACTGCACATGCACACATCTAACACTGCGGGTTTGCTTGCACACTGTGCAGGATGAGTTTGAGCTCACGGGCGAGACGATGTCGTACATGGACCAAGTGGCCGAGATCGAGCGCGAGCGCAAGCGCCTGCCAAACCCGGGTCTCTACGAGAACGCGACGAACGAGCTCAAGGGCCCAGTGTCGCCGGACGCGTTCGATGGCTTTCGCTTTGACTTCACGCGCATCCTCGGGCAGAAGTTCTCGACGTCGCACACGTTCTTGCTTGGGACGCCGATGATCCCCGGTGGGCTCTACCAGTTTGGTGCGAACGTCGTTGCGGGTGACGCGATGGACCCGTCGACGTTTCTCATGAGCAAGCTCTCGCCAGACGGGTACCTCGACGCGCGGTGGAACCAGCGGCTGTCGAGCCACTGGAAAATGCGCGTCAAGTCGCAACTCAAGGCCGAGGAGCACGCGAGCCAAGTGCTTGCGGACTTTGACTACGCGGGCGAGGACTTTACGTGGAACATGAAGCTCTCGAACGGTCCGCTGCTCGGCGTGTCGTACTTCCAGAGCATCACGCAGCACATTGCGCTCGGCGGCGAAGGGTACTACCACGGCAAGCACCGCAAGGTCATTGCTGCGTACTGCGCCAAGTACTCGTCGCCGATTTGGGCTGGCACGGCGACGCTCGGCGCCATGGGCACGCTCCAGCTCCAGTACTTGCGCAAGGTCGGGAACCGCATGCGCTACGGCACGGAGATGGTGTACAACCACGCGTCGGGCGAGTCGCAGACGACGGTCGGCGTCGAAGTCGACTTGAACCAGACGCACGTCGTGTCGAGCATTGACCAGACCGGTCGCGTGGCCACGAGCGTCGAGACGCGCGTGCTCCCCAACTTCATGCTCACGCTGTCCGCAGAGGCGTTCCCAGCGAAGGACGACTTTAAGTTTGGCTACGGCGCGCAGATCACGTTCTAGAGCAGAGAGGCGCGACACGAGAGTGCGTCGACAGCAGGGGTCGCGGCAGCAATAGCGCCCCATGGGGTTGTACGGCACGCGAGCAATACACAGACAGACCGATACGATAGTCGTCGTCATGGACCGATTGGGATCAGACGCGAGAGAGAGAGAGATCGAGCACTGTGCGCATTCCAGCAGCGCACAGGCGCTCTACGGGTCCAACGAGACTTGGGTAGCTGTGTCACAGTCGGACGCTTTAGAACGGCCACTCGGCCGCTGGCTTGGCGCCACCAGCACCACTGCGCGGGCTCCGGTTCCCGTTGTTGTTGCTGTTGCCAAAGCTGCTGCTGCCAGACGCTGGTGTGCCGCCTTCGACGTTCCTGTTTGCGCAGGAGAGCGTGAGTAAGTGAGTGAGTGGTGCTCTAGGACTTTTGATCAGAGCGTCGCTGTCTGTCAAGCAGCAGAGGATGAGACCAACGTACAGTGGCCCTTCGAGCACCGAGTGGAAGCCAAAGAGACGCGGGAGCGAGTAGATCAGCAGCTCCTGTCGACACACACGCATGCGTGAGACACCAAGCTCAATCGGCAGGTCGCCTCGCATCGCACACGAGCATCGAGTCGTACTCGGAGCGTGCGCGCTTCGCCGGCGTTGAGCGCCGCTGCGGCTTGGAACTCGCCAGCAAACTTGAACACAATCGCCGGGTGTCCGTCTGCGCCAGACGTGCGCGCGACGCTGAGCACGCGCTTGGCCTTGTCGTCTTCGCTCGAAGCGTTCATGTTGGGCGAGTGCGTGAGCGAGATCTCCGACATGCGCGCGTCGAGGAGCTCGAGGAGCAGACCGATCTCGGACGGACTCAGCGAGAAGAACTGCGAGAGAGAGAGTGAGAGTGAGTGACGGTCTGAGTGTGGCGATGCAGAGCGCACGCGACGCAGTGCGCACCGCTTTGTTCTGGTAGTTGTACCCGCTGTTCGTCGCCTTGGCCCACGACAGCATGATCGAGCCCTGCGCGCAGTCGCACGAGTGTCAGTCATGAGCGAATGCGCGTGTGAGAGTGAGGAAGAAAGCGTGACGTACGGCACGCTTCGTCTTCAGGTACGTCCCATTCGGTGCGTTCTGGTACTGCGGCGGGCTCGGCGACACCTGCAGGTTGTCATCGGCATGCGCATTCATCACTCAATGTGAGGCTCACGGACGCAGATCGAGTCCGCAGCATACAATGGAACAGCAAGAGAGCGATGCACACCTGGAACGCAGAGTCGCTGCCGTACGTCGTGAAGCTTGGGAACACACGCGCACCAGCTACACTCACACACACACAACACACACGACCGAGTCCAATCAATCCGTCAATCGTCATTGTGTGTTCATGAGAGCGAGTGCTCCATGCACAGTCGTGCACGCACAACTCGCACGCACGAAAGTCGCATAACTACTACGAGTCGACGTACTGCTAAAGGCTGCGGCAGCAGCGGACGAGGAGGCATTGCTAGCGGCGCGCACGCGCTGGAGCAAGAGCGAGCGGAGCGCCATGATGGTTGTTGGATCGATGTGGTGATTCGCTGAGCTGAGGTGCGCTAGTTGTACTGTATATCACATGTGCGTATTATTTCGTCGCGGATTGTGCTGTCAGGTTAGCATGCCAGAATAGGTTAGGGTACATGCCAGGTTACGTTAGGGTACATGCCAGATTAGGTTGGGGTACCTACCAGGTTACATTATGAGGGTTGCTGCACAATAACTGGTTAGACGGTAACTCGTTAGGGTCATTTTTCGACTAGACGCAAGTCGAGGTGCTCAGTTGGTCGCGCTCCAAGCAGCAACAGCAACAGCAACAGCGATGGTGTTTCTCTGCTGCAGCGCGGGCGAGCTCGTCAAGACGTTCGAGCTGAGCTCCGAGGAGATTGCGCTGCGCTGCACCATGGGATCGCTCAATGCTGAAGTCACGTGTGCGCGCTACAACCACAACGGTGCGTCTGCCGAGCTTGGTGGCCCGCCTCACTGCACGAGAACGCACGACATACTAGTACTGACCTTTCATCGACGCCACACTCAATAGGCAAGATCCTCGCAAGTTGTAGCGTCGACGGCGGGATCTGCTTGGACGTTGCGTCGTCCGGTGAGCTCCTCTCGCGCTTCTTCGCGCCGGCCAAGTCCATTGGCGAGCGGGTGCGTGCCGTGTTCTTCCCTCGCCTTCGTCTGCACACCTCGCGCTGCAATCGTCTCACGTACACTGCGACTTGCAGCGCATCAACTCGGTGTACTTTAGCAGCGGCTCGCGGTTCCTCGCATCCGGTGGACACGACGGCTGTGTGCAGGTGCTCACGCTGCGTATCGTGTTGTACGATACGTGCACTGCGGTTGCATGGCACTAAACACTGCATGTTGTATGCAGGTCTGGGACCTCAAAACGCAGGAGGTGACACAGACATACAGCATCAGCGCGAGCGCAGTCACGTCCGTCACGTTCAGCGGATACAAAGACGAGCACATCGTTGCTGGCAGCGAGAGGTGCGAGCTGTCGTGTGTGCTATCACTCATCGCTTGTGGCAGTCTGTCGTCAAACACTATCCACGCGTCTGTGGCTGTGCTGCTGTCAGCGGCGCGATCTCGGTCTGCGACGTCCGCACTGCAGACACGGCAGGCTTCTTGGCTGTCGATCCTAGACATGGCGTACGTTCGAGCCTTGAGGCAGGAAGTACCTTGTATGTTTGGGAGTCCTGACTCGCTCTGTCCAGGTCTACAAAGTCACTACGATCCAGAACTCGCCGCATCCGTACGCGCGCCAAGCACTCGGCTCCACGTACAGTGATGGCTCGGTGCGTGTGTGGGACCTCCAAACAGGGCAGCTCACGTCTGAGTTCGTGCGGCACCACGACGCGGCTGCGACAGCACTGGCGATCTCGCCTGTGAGCAAAGTGCTGCTGGCGACTGGTGGACTCGACGGCCGCGTGAGCTTCTTTGACACCGTTCAGGGAGCGTACGTCGCACGCTGTGACTCGTGCATTGGCGTCTGGACATCGGAGCGATCGCACTCATTGCCCGTTCATGTTTCCGTGATATGTACTGCTGCAGCGCACTGCGGTCGCTCGAGTTCGATCACCCCGTCTCCGCGCTCGCGCTCTGTGCCGACGGCAAAACGCTCGCAGTCGGCACGACAAACGGCGAGATCTTGATCTACGACTTGCGCGGCGTCATCACGCCACTGTACTCGACCCGCGCACACGACAGCGCCGGAGTCAACTCGCTCCAGTTCGCAACGTCGAATGCCGAGTCGTCGGTTGCCTCTGTGTATCCTCAGGGTCTACCTGTTGTCTCGGGCGAGCAGCGAGCGCCGACAAGTCCGCCACCGTCGCCACAACGGCGTGGTGAGACATTGCAAGACGTCGCGCTCCGGAAGCTCCAGTCGCTCGGCATCGAGAGCTCGATTGCTGCGTCACCACCGGCATCGCCAACACATGCTGATAGCAGCCACAGCTCGCCGATGCGGCAGTCCGAAGTGTCGTCGCGCCATCAGCAGAACGGTGACTCCGCGCAGACTAAACAGCAGTATGCTCTACCAGATCAGAGTCCAGCGTCTCTGCACGCAATGGGGCCAGCGTCTCCAGAACCGTCGCTCTTGTCGCGCCTTGCTATCTCCAGCTCTGCACCAGTGGTACCAGCGACACCAGCGACACCACGCGCTTCCGAGCAGCCCGCAGACACCGCTGCAACAACATCAGATGCTACGCTCTCACCACGCGACCGACCTGATGCGAGTGTCTCTGTCGCGTGCGATCGCGAGAATCACAGCATTCGTGAGCGCATTCAGTTCGTGCGCCATGAGCTCGAAGTGCAGCACCGCACGACGTTTGACCAGGTCTCGACTGTCTTAGAAGAGCTGCTCTATAGCTACGAGTGTCTCGTCACAGAGAACGCCAAGCTACGCGCAGAGAACGAACAGCTCGCAGCGCATATCCTACGCTCCAGTGAATGAACCAATGTTTGCTGGTATGCTCTTCGTTGGAGTACAGTGCGCGGCCTGGAGAGAGCGCCACGAGTTGTGTCAATGTCGTGCCTACCTCGTGCGTGTGTGCATGCGTGTGCATGCGTGGGCATATGAGAGAGGCAGAGGTGATGTCACTGATGCTAGACCGATCCGTGCAGATGGATGGACATGTAGACCGATAGCTACGCATGTACTAGTAGATGGCAAAACGGCCATCGGTACATTGAAGATCCAAGTAGACTAAACGCTGCACTGCAGACGACCCGCACTAGCACCAGCGCCAGCGCCAGCACCAGCACGAGACGACACGGTGCGCACTGGACACGGCACTCGAGACTCTACGCTCTAGACGATGCGCAACAGACGCTACAGATGCAGGCGAGACGCAGAGCGCGTGGGGTGCAATGCGGCACGACAGATACAGACGATACACGCAGCACTTGCACAGCGGGCTCGGGTCGTCACACGTTGGTTCGGCTGGTGTTGGTGTGGCCGTGGAGTAGCAACTACTGCAACTGACGATGCAGAGCGCGGTGCTGGTGCGAGCGCGCTCACTGGCGGCGCAAGTAGCCCTTCTTCTTGTCATCACCGTTGCTAGTCGTAGTCGAGGTCGTGGTAGAACTGCTCGTGGTCTGGGACGGGTTGCCGCTCGCCGACGTCGGCTTCTTGCAGCCAGTGTTGAGACGGCGACCCGCCATGTTCGGACCGCACTCGTCCGTCGGCGTCGATGGTGCAGGCGGCGAGCCCGCGCCATTGGTAGTCGTGGTTGTCGACGGCGGCGACCCGTTCGTGCTCGTGGTCGTCGTGCTCGTAGTGACGCCGTTGTTGGTGTTGGTGACCGTATTGACGCTGTTGTTGACGCTGTTGTTGGAGTTGTTGTTGACGTTGTTGGAGTTGTTGTTGTTCGTGTTCGTGTTGGAGTTGTTGTTGGTAACCGTGTTCTGGTTGTTCACGTTGTTGTTGTTCGTGTTCGTGACCGTGTTGGAGTTGTTGTTGTTGTTCACGTTGTTGGTGTTCACGTTGTTGGTGTTCACGTTGTTCGTGTTGCTGTTGTTGACATTGTTGTTGTTGGTGTTCGCAGTGTTGGTGTTCACAGTGTTGGTGTTGCTGTTGTTGCTGTTGTTGATGTTGTTGTTGTTGGTGTTGACATTGTTGGTGTTGGTGTTCACAGTGTTGCTGTTGTTGTTCTGGTTGTTGATGTTGTTGTTGTTGTTGACAACGTTGCCGACAGTGTTGCTGACGGTGTTGGCGATGTTGTTGACCAAGTTGCTGATGCTGTTGGTCGTATCAGTGGTGCTGGTACCGGAGCTCGGCACTGTGTTGATGAAGCTCGGGATGCCGCCGGTGCTAGGGCCACCTGGCGGACTGACGGGGCTGTTGATGCCCGGGGTGCCGGCGATGGCGGCGTATGGCGAGAAGCCAAAGGTGTTCTTCTCCGCTTGCATGATGCCGGTGCGCATCGAGTCGAGACCGCCAAGGCCGCCGAGCATGCCGAACGTCATCTGCTCAGCATGGACACTGGAGCTAGAGATCGCGAGCGCCGCAGCGCCGACCGCAACGTAGAAGAGGCAAGACTTGGAGAGCATGGTGCTGGATGTGTTGTGGAGCTGTGTGGCGATGGGCAGGTGGGTGGCCGTCGAAGTGCAAAGGAAGCAGCACGGTGTCGTGGGCAACGCACGTGAGTGGAAGACTGGAAGTTGAGAAGTGAGCGAGCTGGAGTGAACCAAGTCTGTGTGGTGCTGAGCTGGGACGGCTTGTGATGGGCTGAGCTGGAACGACTTGTGCTGAGCTGGACTGGGCTGGGCTGGGCTGGCTTGTGCTGAGCTGGGCTGAGTGGAACAAACCAACAGCCAGCAGCGCTCGTGGGCATCAAAGGGTTCAGTGTGTACTCACGCGTGCACTCGCGCTCGCGCTCGCTTTTTCGCTTGCACGGATGTGCGTACACACGCTGCTGTCGTGGGAGATCGTGGGCAGCCATGCCTGCACGCAGCCGCCAATAGATCGATCGTCGGTGGACTGAGTGATGAGCGGACGACTCGCCGGGATCCGGATGCGCAGCGCGTGCTGCTCTTTTACGCGATCGACTGGTGTTGTGTGCGCACGATACAGCGAGAGGACACGAGACCCACGCGCGCGGGTATCTCCGCTGCGCGCCACTCGCTCGGCCCGCAGCTCGACCCGCATGGCTCTCCGCGTGTCCTCTACGGCCGTGCCTGGTCATCGTGCAGGCGTACTGGTACAGCTGCTGGTGCACGCTCAAGTTTGTGTTACTGGCATGCAATTGCTGTCGCATTCGGCTGTCACGTGTTGTGGTCGTAGGTCATGGCGTGGTCGTAAGTCATGGCGTGGTCGTAGGTCATGGCGAGCTCGATGTGTTGCACGCACGCACTGCTAAGCGTCGTCAACGCGAGAGCCTGCGCTGGTCGACAGCAGAAGACGCCAAATTCGCAAATCGTCTCGGTTGGCGTAAAAACGACTTGCTCTGACTTGAGAGTGCCAAACGACACATTGTACAAAAACAGACCAGTTATGGATCATAATTGCCATCACGACCGACTCAGCAAGCCTGCTCGACAATGGCCATCCCCGCACACACACACACATGCGCGATGACCAGGCACGGCCGTAGAGGACACGCGGAGAGCCATGCGGGTCGAGCTGCGGGCCGAGCGAGTGGCGCGCAGCGGAGATACCCGCGCGCGTGGGTCTCGTGTCCTCTCGCTGTATCGTGCGCACACAACACCAGTCGATCGCGTAAAAGAGCAGCACGCGCTGCGCATCCGGATCCCGGCGAGTCGTCCGCTCATCACTCAGTCCACCGACGATCGATCTATTGGCGGCTGCGTGCAGGCATGGCTGCCCACGATCTCCCACGACAGCAGCGTGTGTACGCACATCCGTGCAAGCGAAAAAGCGAGCGCGAGCGCGAGTGCACGCGTGAGTACACACTGAACCCTTTGATGCCCACGAGCGCTGCTGGCTGTTGGTTTGTTCCACTCAGCCCAGCTCAGCACAAGCCAGCCCAGCCCAGCCCAGTCCAGCTCAGCACAAGTCGTTCCAGCTCAGCCCATCACAAGCCGTCCCAGCTCAGCACCACACAGACTTGGTTCACTCCAGCTCGCTCACTTCTCAACTTCCAGTCTTCCACTCACGTGCGTTGCCCACGACACCGTGCTGCTTCCTTTGCACTTCGACGGCCACCCACCTGCCCATCGCCACACAGCTCCACAACACATCCAGCACCATGCTCTCCAAGTCTTGCCTCTTCTACGTTGCGGTCGGCGCTGCGGCGCTCGCGATCTCTAGCTCCAGTGTCCATGCTGAGCAGATGACGTTCGGCATGCTCGGCGGCCTTGGCGGTCTCGACTCGATGCGCACCGGCATCATGCAAGCGGAGAAGAACACCTTTGGCTTCTCGCCATACGCCGCCATCGCCGGCACCCCGGGCATCAACAGCCCCGTCAGTCCGCCAGGTGGCCCTAGCACCGGCGGCATCCCGAGCTTCATCAACACAGTGCCGAGCTCCGGTACCAGCACCACTGATACGACCAACAGCATCAGCAACTTGGTCAACAACATCGCCAACACCGTCAGCAACACTGTCGGCAACGTTGTCAACAACAACAACAACATCAACAACCAGAACAACAACAGCAACACTGTGAACACCAACACCAACAATGTCAACACCAACAACAACAACATCAACAACAGCAACAACAGCAACACCAACACTGTGAACACCAACACTGCGAACACCAACAACAACAATGTCAACAACAGCAACACGAACAACGTGAACACCAACAACGTGAACACCAACAACGTGAACAACAACAACAACTCCAACACGGTCACGAACACGAACAACAACAACGTGAACAACCAGAACACGGTTACCAACAACAACTCCAACACGAACACGAACAACAACAACTCCAACAACGTCAACAACAACTCCAACAACAGCGTCAACAACAGCGTCAATACGGTCACCAACACCAACAACGGCGTCACTACGAGCACGACGACCACGAGCACGAACGGGTCGCCGCCGTCGACAACCACGACTACCAATGGCGCGGGCTCGCCGCCTGCACCATCGACGCCGACGGACGAGTGCGGTCCGAACATGGCGGGTCGCCGTCTCAACACTGGCTGCAAGAAGCCGACGTCGGCGAGCGGCAACCCGTCCCAGACCACGAGCAGTTCTACCACGACCTCGACTACGACTAGCAACGGTGATGACAAGAAGAAGGGCTACTTGCGCCGCCAGTGAGCGCGCTCGCACCAGCACCGCGCTCTGCATCGTCAGTTGCAGTAGTTGCTACTCCACGGCCACACCAACACCAGCCGAACCAACGTGTGACGACCCGAGCCCGCTGTGCAAGTGCTGCGTGTATCGTCTGTATCTGTCGTGCCGCATTGCACCCCACGCGCTCTGCGTCTCGCCTGCATCTGTAGCGTCTGTTGCGCATCGTCTAGAGCGTAGAGTCTCGAGTGCCGTGTCCAGTGCGCACCGTGTCGTCTCGTGCTGGTGCTGGCGCTGGCGCTGGTGCTAGTGCGGGTCGTCTGCAGTGCAGCGTTTAGTCTACTTGGATCTTCAATGTACCGATGGCCGTTTTGCCATCTACTAGTACATGCGTAGCTATCGGTCTACATGTCCATCCATCTGCACGGATCGGTCTAGCATCAGTGACATCACCTCTGCCTCTCTCATATGCCCACGCATGCACACGCATGCACACACGCACGAGGTAGGCACGACATTGACACAACTCGTGGCGCTCTCTCCAGGCCGCGCACTGTACTCCAACGAAGAGCATACCAGCAAACATTGGTTCATTCACTGGAGCGTAGGATATGCGCTGCGAGCTGTTCGTTCTCTGCGCGTAGCTTGGCGTTCTCTGTGACGAGACACTCGTAGCTATAGAGCAGCTCTTCTAAGACAGTCGAGACCTGGTCAAACGTCGTGCGGTGCTGCACTTCGAGCTCATGGCGCACGAACTGAATGCGCTCACGAATGCTGTGATTCTCGCGATCGCACGCGACAGAGACACTCGCATCAGGTCGGTCGCGTGGTGAGAGCGTAGCATCTGATGTTGTTGCAGCGGTGTCTGCGGGCTGCTCGGAAGCGCGTGGTGTCGCTGGTGTCGCTGGTACCACTGGTGCAGAGCTGGAGATAGCAAGGCGCGACAAGAGCGACGGTTCTGGAGACGCTGGCCCCATTGCGTGCAGAGACGCTGGACTCTGATCTGGTAGAGCATACTGCTGTTTAGTCTGCGCGGAGTCACCGTTCTGCTGATGGCGCGACGACACTTCGGACTGCCGCATCGGCGAGCTGTGGCTGCTATCAGCATGTGTTGGCGATGCCGGTGGTGACGCAGCAATCGAGCTCTCGATGCCGAGCGACTGGAGCTTCCGGAGCGCGACGTCTTGCAATGTCTCACCACGCCGTTGTGGCGACGGTGGCGGACTTGTCGGCGCTCGCTGCTCGCCCGAGACAACAGGTAGACCCTGAGGATACACAGAGGCAACCGACGACTCGGCATTCGACGTTGCGAACTGGAGCGAGTTGACTCCGGCGCTGTCGTGTGCGCGGGTCGAGTACAGTGGCGTGATGACGCCGCGCAAGTCGTAGATCAAGATCTCGCCGTTTGTCGTGCCGACTGCGAGCGTTTTGCCGTCGGCACAGAGCGCGAGCGCGGAGACGGGGTGATCGAACTCGAGCGACCGCAGTGCGCTGCAGCAGTACATATCACGGAAACATGAACGGGCAATGAGTGCGATCGCTCCGATGTCCAGACGCCAATGCACGAGTCACAGCGTGCGACGTACGCTCCCTGAACGGTGTCAAAGAAGCTCACGCGGCCGTCGAGTCCACCAGTCGCCAGCAGCACTTTGCTCACAGGCGAGATTGCCGTAGTTGTCACCAGTCCCTGCGCGACAGAGGGGACTCTTGTTCTTGCGAATGGTTCTGTAGTGGAAGAGCTGCCAAGCGCAACCTCTATCGGTGGAGTCAACGATAACTCAATGGACACATAGCGGTGTATTCGCTTTCAACCCGCACTCTCGCACGACTCCTCTGTACGACACTCAACCTACTGCTTCTTCTCGCTCTTCTTCTTGTCTTTCGACGTGTCATCGTCGTCTTTGTCGGCGTCATCGTCTTCAAAGATGTAGAACGACCATGGCTCGAACGGGTCCTCCCACTCGTCAGTCGCATCGCGTCGGTACTCGTCCATCTCGTCGTCCGTGAGCAAGCACTCGTCGAAAGCGCGTCGGATCTTGGCGATCTCGTCGTCTTTCTTCGAGAACCGACCGATGAATACGATCTCTTGTCCGCGGTCACCAAACTCTTGCGCCACGAGCTCTGCGTAGTTCGGTAACGCTTTCATCGCACGCGTGCGCTCGTCTTCAGGGATCTCGACCATCCACATGCCGCCGTTCGAGAGCGTGCAGTAGAGTCCAGCTTGCGACCACGTGCCGTAGTTCTTGGGCCGCGTGCCGAGCCAGAAGACGCCTTTGCTCCGGAGCAAGTTCTTGAACAGCCCTGCCTTCTTGCCTGCGAGGCGTTCCTGGATCGTCTCGGCGTCAAGCGGCTCAATCTCTTGTTCCTCGTCCATCTCTTCATCGTCGTCTTCGTCTTCACCCTCGCCATCTTCGTCTTCGTCGCCGTCTTGAGCATGCTCGCCATCGTCATCGTCGTCGTCTGTTGGCAGTGGCGGCATCTCTGGGCTCTCGACGATCACAAACTCCTGTTGAATGAGCTCCGTCAGGCGGTACGGATGGAACGGTCGGCGCGCGCTGTACAGGAACGACCCGATGCCGTACTCCTCCGTCTCCGGCACGTGTGGAACCGTGAGCGACTCGAGCCAGCCTTGCTGCGCCGCCGCGCGCTCGAACGAAAAGAGCTTCGTGCCGAGGATCGACGACGGACGCACTTGCCCCTTGACGCTCCGCATGATCTTGGCGTACGAGTTGAAGCGCCGGATGATCTTCTCGATCGCGTCGACGTCAGCTGCAGGAACGAGGTCGGTCTTGTTGAGCACGATCACGTCTGCGAACTCGATTTGGTCGCAGAGCAAGTCCGTAAGCGTGCGCATGTCTTGCTCAGGGAGCTGGTCGCGGTGCTCCTCGATCTCGAGGAGCATGCGCGGGTCGTCGAACGTGCTAAAGAAGTTGCCGACATCGACGACCGTCACGCACGTGTCGAGCACCGCGATATCGCGGAGCAGCGGCATCTTCTTATCCTTTGTGAAGAGCTCGTCGATCTGCATCGATGGGATGCCTTTCGCTTCGGCTTTGCTGCTGTTGCTGCCGCTGCCGCTGCCACTGGTCTTGGCTTTCTTTGCTGCGTGGAGCGAGCTGCTGCTACCGCTATCGTGCTTGTGCTTGTGGGTCTGTGCCTTGCTGTCGTTCTCGCCGTCGCTCATCGCCTCTGGTGTGTCTTGTTCAGGAAGCTCGAACGCAAACGTCTCGGCGACTTGCATTGGCTCGCTGATCCCAGAGCTCTCAATGATGATGTAGTCCACCTCGCCGTCCCGCGCGATCTTTGCAATCTCTTCGAGCAAGTCGACGCGGAGCGTGCAGCAGATGCAGCCGTTCTCGAGCCGCACGAGCTGCTCCTCGCGTTTGAGCACGCCAGACTTGGCGACGAGGTTCGCGTCGATGTTGAGCTCGCCCATGTCGTTCACGATCACAGCGACGCGCATCTGGTGACTCTTGTTCTGCAAGATGTACTGCAGCATCGTCGTCTTGCCGCTGCCGAGGAAGCCGGAGAGGAGCGTGACTGGGATCAGTTTCTTTGCATCGTTCGTGACTGCGTCTTGTGCCGCGCAGTCGTCCGTCCGAGCAGCGTCGGTCATCGTTTGTGGAGCCATCTTGGATGTCGTCGAGTGTGCTGGTGAGTACGCGAGAGCTTGTGAATGGAGTCGAGGCGACGCGAAATGAAGAATGAGGTCTCGCAGCGAAGCAGATCCTGCTGTTGTGCCTCCGAGTGACCAAGTCTCTAATGAACGTCACCGCTCACGAGCGCTACGCACCACTCGATTCGCAGCGCAGGACGTCTTGTGTGCAAAGTGCACACGACGCAACCGCTTGAGTCACATGTTGAAGCATTGTCTGCATGCACCCGCCGTCGGAGCACCAATGTGTGAGGAGGTACGTACGTCACTCTCACGTGCGCTCGCCGTCGGCATATCACTAGACCACTGGAATCCGTTGATGCGCATGCCGCCATTGTGCGAGCGTGCCGATGGCCTTTCAAACAGTCGCTCTAAGCTTGGCAACTCTAAACATAAACGCTTCAAACAGTAAATGGCTCAAAAGAACCCCCATTCCGAGCCATTTGCTGTTTGAAGGAGGATTTTAAATTTTGAGCTTTGTGATGATCAAGTCAAGCATTCATTTGTCCGACGGCGAAAATCTATGTGGTCCTCGGAATGTAGCCACTTTCAGCTCGTTTTAGCAATGAGCAATGGACATGCACACAATATATGGACGAAGCAATGTGAGCGCGTCTTTTTAGCTCTTTTTGGTGTACTTTTACGATACGAAGTGTAGCCATATCGTTCAAAGCCGAATGCAATCGAAAAGGCTATCTGTTCACGCGATTGTGGTGCTGCGCTGCTCGCTGCGTACGAACAAGAGCTACTAGCAACATGCGTATCGGTGCAATGTACAGTCACACACACGCTCAAGCAGTCGCGCTTGCGCAGCGCACGAGCGAGTCGTCGTCAAGGGAACCCCAGACTTCGTCCTTGGTCTTCTCGAGACGAATGCGGTACGGATTGCCTTGGTCCCAGAGCTTGAGAATCCGGCCAGGCTCGAAGCCCGAGGACACGCGCGCGAGCACGCGGTCGCCCACTTTGAACCGCAGAGGCTTTGCTTTGCATGCGAGGAACTCGGTCGTGAGCTGCTCACGGTCGAGGTTCTTGCCGATGAACACAAAACGCGTCTCGCGCTCTTCGTCTTTCGCCCACGGAGTCGTGAAGTTGCCGTCAAAGAGCATGTGCACGCCCTGGAAGACAAACTTGAGGTCCATGCCCGCGACGTTCACGACGCCCTTGTACCGAAGCAGGTCGTTGCCTTTCGTCATGAGCATCTCTTGGATCCACTCCTGTAGCAGCGCGACGTTGATCGCATCTGGGCTCTTGAAGCCCACGGACGTGACGGACGTGTCGTGCATGTGGTCCGTGTTCTCGAGAAAGTCGGGCTCCTTCACGAGGATCTTGTCGAGGTCGAAGCTCTGAATGTTCAGCAGCATTGCAGGGTCGACGCGGCAGTGCTGACACTCGACGATCTGCACCGTGTGGTTGATTGCCTTGACCTGCTTCTTGATCTCGTCGAGCTCCTCTTGCGTCACGAGGTCGGTCTTGTTGAGCAAGATCCGGTCAGCGAACGCGACTTGCTCGACGCTCTCGTTCTCAACGCCTTCCGGCTTGACTTCGAGCAAGTGCTGCAGGATGTGCTTCGCGTCGATGACAGTGATGATCCCGTCGAGCTTGCATGCTCGCGAAATCGCTTCGTCGACAAAGAACGTCTGCGCGACCGGCGCTGGATCTGCGAGCCCCGTAGTCTCGATGATGATGCCGTCAAGCTTCTTCTTGCCGCTGCGCTTGAGGATCTCCTTGATGATCCGAATGAGGTCACCGCGCACGGTGCAGCAGATGCAGCCGTTGTTCATCTCGACGATCTCTTCTTCAGCGTCGAACTTGCTGTTCTTGCGCGTCAAGAGCGCGTCATCAACGCCGACTTCACCGAACTCGTTCTCAATGACCGCAAACTTCTTGCCATGGTTCTCCGTGAGCAAGTGGTTGAGCAGAGTCGTCTTGCCACTGCCGAGGAAGCCCGTGAGGATCGTGACTGGAACTGGCGCGCTCCGAGTCGTAGGTGGCATGGTCTTCATCGACGAGCGGGTAGAGTTAGCGGAGAGATCTTTGATGCTGCAGCAGCGCACCAGGAGCAAATTGGAAAATAAGGGAGTGGAGTAAAGTGAACTGCGGCGCGAGGGTCGGCACTTGTGCGTGTTCGCCGTCGGAGTAGCCCACTACCTCCAGGCTTATCCGACGACGACGTCCATGGAGCATACCGAGTTCTCTGTCAAAGCTCGCAAATCATGGCGCAGTAGAACACAGAGAAGCATTTCGATCTACGGAGGTCATCCAGCACACCTACGCTTGCGTCAGTCGTCGTATGCGCGATGCCATTGACGTGTCAATAACCCGTGTACCAAGTATCTCCCAGTGCCAACTCCTTCCTCTCACAAGGGTTTCAGGCAAAGAATTCGAGCAGATTGACGAGCGTGCCACGAGTTGTGCCTACCTCGTGCGTGTGTGCATGCGTGTGCATGCGTGGGCATATGAGAGAGGCAGAGGTGATGTCACTGATGCTAGACCGATCCGTGCAGATGGATGGACATGTAGACCGATAGCTACGCATGTACTAGTAGATGGCAAAACGGCCATCGGTACATTGAAGATCCAAGTAGACTAAACGCTGCACTGCAGACGACCCGCACTAGCACCAGCGCCAGCGCCAGCACCAGCACGAGACGACACGGTGCGCACTGGACACGGCACTCGAGACTCTACGCTCTAGACGATGCGCAACAGACGCTACAGATGCAGGCGAGACGCAGAGCGCGTGGGGTGCAATGCGGCACGACAGATACAGACGATACACGCAGCACTTGCACAGCGGGCTCGGGTCGTCACACGTTGGTTCGGCTGGTGTTGGTGTGGCCGTGGAGTAGCAACTACTGCAACTGACGATGCAGAGCGCGGTGCTGGTGCGAGCGCGCTCACTGGCGGCGCAAGTAGCCCTTCTTCTTGTCATCACCGTTGCTAGTCGTAGTCGAGGTCGTGGTAGAACTGCTCGTGGTCTGGGACGGGTTGCCGCTCGCCGACGTCGGCTTCTTGCAGCCAGTGTTGAGACGGCGACCCGCCATGTTCGGACCGCACTCGTCCGTCGGCGTCGATGGTGCAGGCGGCGAGCCCGCGCCATTGGTAGTCGTGGTTGTCGACGGCGGCGACCCGTTCGTGCTCGTGGTCGTCGTGCTCGTAGTGACGCCGTTGTTGGTGTTGGTGACCGTATTGACGCTGTTGTTGACGCTGTTGTTGGAGTTGTTGTTGACGTTGTTGGAGTTGTTGTTGTTCGTGTTCGTGTTGGAGTTGTTGTTGGTAACCGTGTTCTGGTTGTTCACGTTGTTGTTGTTCGTGTTCGTGACCGTGTTGGAGTTGTTGTTGTTGTTCACGTTGTTGGTGTTCACGTTGTTGGTGTTCACGTTGTTCGTGTTGCTGTTGTTGACATTGTTGTTGTTGGTGTTCGCAGTGTTGGTGTTCACAGTGTTGGTGTTGCTGTTGTTGCTGTTGTTGATGTTGTTGTTGGTGGTGTTGACATTGTTGGTGTTGGTGTTCACAGTGTTGCTGTTGTTGTTCTGGTTGTTGATGTTGTTGTTGTTGTTGACAACGTTGCCGACAGTGTTGCTGACGGTGTTGGCGATGTTGTTGACCAAGTTGCTGATGCTGTTGGTCGTATCAGTGGTGCTGGTACCGGAGCTCGGCACTGTGTTGATGAAGCTCGGGATGCCGCCGGTGCTAGGGCCACCTGGCGGACTGACGGGGCTGTTGATGCCCGGGGTGCCGGCGATGGCGGCGTATGGCGAGAAGCCAAAGGTGTTCTTCTCCGCTTGCATGATGCCGGTGCGCATCGAGTCGAGACCGCCAAGGCCGCCGAGCATGCCGAACGTCATCTGCTCAGCATGGACACTGGAGCTAGAGATCGCGAGCGCCGCAGCGCCGACCGCAACGTAGAAGAGGCAAGACTTGGAGAGCATGGTGCTGGATGTGTTGTGGAGCTGTGTGGCGATGGGCAGGTGGGTGGCCGTCGAAGTGCAAAGGAAGCAGCACGGTGTCGTGGGCAACGCACGTGAGTGGAAGACTGGAAGTTGAGAAGTGAGCGAGCTGGAGTGAACCAAGTCTGTGTGGTGCTGAGCTGGGACGGCTTGTGATGGGCTGAGCTGGAACGACTTGTGCTGAGCTGGACTGGGCTGGGCTGGGCTGGCTTGTGCTGAGCTGGGCTGAGTGGAACAAACCAACAGCCAGCAGCGCTCGTGGGCATCAAAGGGTTCAGTGTGTACTCACGCGTGCACTCGCGCTCGCGCTCGCTTTTTCGCTTGCACGGATGTGCGTACACACGCTGCTGTCGTGGGAGATCGTGGGCAGCCATGCCTGCACGCAGCCGCCAATAGATCGATCGTCGGTGGACTGAGTGATGAGCGGACGACTCGCCGGGATCCGGATGCGCAGCGCGTGCTGCTCTTTTACGCGATCGACTGGTGTTGTGTGCGCACGATACAGCGAGAGGACACGAGACCCACGCGCGCGGGTATCTCCGCTGCGCGCCACTCGCTCGGCCCGCAGCTCGACCCGCATGGCTCTCCGCGTGTCCTCTACGGCCGTGCCTGGTCATCGCGCATGTGTGTGTGTGTGCGGGGATGGCCATTGTCGAGCAGGCTTGCTGAGTCGGTCGTGATGGCAATTATGATCCATAACTGGTCTGTTTTTGTACAATGTGTCGTTTGGCACTCTCAAGTCAGAGCAAGTCGTTTTTACGCCAACCGAGACGATTTGCGAATTTGGCGTCTTCTGCTGTCGACCAGCGCAGGCTCTCGCGTTGACGACGCTTAGCAGTGCGTGCGTGCAACACATCGAGCTCGCCATGACCTACGACCACGCCATGACTTACGACCACGCCATGACCTACGACCACAACACGTGACAGCCGAATGCGACAGCAATTGCATGCCAGTAACACAAACTTGAGCGTGCACCAGCAGCTGTACCAGTACGCCTGCACGATGACCAGGCACGGCCGTAGAGGACACGCGGAGAGCCATGCGGGTCGAGCTGCGGGCCGAGCGAGTGGCGCGCAGCGGAGATACCCGCGCGCGTGGGTCTCGTGTCCTCTCGCTGTATCGTGCGCACACAACACCAGTCGATCGCGTAAAAGAGCAGCACGCGCTGCGCATCCGGATCCCGGCGAGTCGTCCGCTCATCACTCAGTCCACCGACGATCGATCTATTGGCGGCTGCGTGCAGGCATGGCTGCCCACGATCTCCCACGACAGCAGCGTGTGTACGCACATCCGTGCAAGCGAAAAAGCGAGCGCGAGCGCGAGTGCACGCGTGAGTACACACTGAACCCTTTGATGCCCACGAGCGCTGCTGGCTGTTGGTTTGTTCCACTCAGCCCAGCTCAGCACAAGCCAGCCCAGCCCAGCCCAGTCCAGCTCAGCACAAGTCGTTCCAGCTCAGCCCATCACAAGCCGTCCCAGCTCAGCACCACACAGACTTGGTTCACTCCAGCTCGCTCACTTCTCAACTTCCAGTCTTCCACTCACGTGCGTTGCCCACGACACCGTGCTGCTTCCTTTGCACTTCGACGGCCACCCACCTGCCCATCGCCACACAGCTCCACAACACATCCAGCACCATGCTCTCCAAGTCTTGCCTCTTCTACGTTGCGGTCGGCGCTGCGGCGCTCGCGATCTCTAGCTCCAGTGTCCATGCTGAGCAGATGACGTTCGGCATGCTCGGCGGCCTTGGCGGTCTCGACTCGATGCGCACCGGCATCATGCAAGCGGAGAAGAACACCTTTGGCTTCTCGCCATACGCCGCCATCGCCGGCACCCCGGGCATCAACAGCCCCGTCAGTCCGCCAGGTGGCCCTAGCACCGGCGGCATCCCGAGCTTCATCAACACAGTGCCGAGCTCCGGTACCAGCACCACTGATACGACCAACAGCATCAGCAACTTGGTCAACAACATCGCCAACACCGTCAGCAACACTGTCGGCAACGTTGTCAACAACAACAACAACATCAACAACCAGAACAACAACAGCAACACTGTGAACACCAACACCAACAATGTCAACACCACCAACAACAACATCAACAACAGCAACAACAGCAACACCAACACTGTGAACACCAACACTGCGAACACCAACAACAACAATGTCAACAACAGCAACACGAACAACGTGAACACCAACAACGTGAACACCAACAACGTGAACAGCAACAACAACTCCAACACGGTCACGAACACGAACAACAACAACGTGAACAACCAGAACACGGTTACCAACAACAACTCCAACACGAACACGAACAACAACAACTCCAACAACGTCAACAACAACTCCAACAACAGCGTCAACAACAGCGTCAATACGGTCACCAACACCAACAACGGCGTCACTACGAGCACGACGACCACGAGCACGAACGGGTCGCCGCCGTCGACAACCACGACTACCAATGGCGCGGGCTCGCCGCCTGCACCATCGACGCCGACGGACGAGTGCGGTCCGAACATGGCGGGTCGCCGTCTCAACACTGGCTGCAAGAAGCCGACGTCGGCGAGCGGCAACCCGTCCCAGACCACGAGCAGTTCTACCACGACCTCGACTACGACTAGCAACGGTGATGACAAGAAGAAGGGCTACTTGCGCCGCCAGTGAGCGCGCTCGCACCAGCACCGCGCTCTGCATCGTCAGTTGCAGTAGTTGCTACTCCACGGCCACACCAACACCAGCCGAACCAACGTGTGACGACCCGAGCCCGCTGTGCAAGTGCTGCGTGTATCGTCTGTATCTGTCGTGCCGCATTGCACCCCACGCGCTCTGCGTCTCGCCTGCATCTGTAGCGTCTGTTGCGCATCGTCTAGAGCGTAGAGTCTCGAGTGCCGTGTCCAGTGCGCACCGTGTCGTCTCGTGCTGGTGCTGGCGCTGGCGCTGGTGCTAGTGCGGGTCGTCTGCAGTGCAGCGTTTAGTCTACTTGGATCTTCAATGTACCGATGGCCGTTTTGCCATCTACTAGTACATGCGTAGCTATCGGTCTACATGTCCATCCATCTGCACGGATCGGTCTAGCATCAGTGACATCACCTCTGCCTCTCTCATATGCCCACGCATGCACACGCATGCACACACGCACGAGGTAGGCACAACTCGTGGCACGCTCGTCAATCTGCTCGAATTCTTTGCCTGAAACCCTTGTGAGAGGAAGGAGTTGGCACTGGGAGATACTTGGTACACGGGTTATTGACACGTCAATGGCATCGCGCATACGACGACTGACGCAAGCGTAGGTGTGCTGGATGACCTCCGTAGATCGAAATGCTTCTCTGTGTTCTACTGCGCCATGATTTGCGAGCTTTGACAGAGAACTCGGTATGCTCCATGGACGTCGTCGTCGGATAAGCCTGGAGGTAGTGGGCTACTCCGACGGCGAACACGCACAAGTGCCGACCCTCGCGCCGCAGTTCACTTTACTCCACTCCCTTATTTTCCAATTTGCTCCTGGTGCGCTGCTGCAGCATCAAAGATCTCTCCGCTAACTCTACCCGCTCGTCGATGAAGACCATGCCACCTACGACTCGGAGCGCGCCAGTTCCAGTCACGATCCTCACGGGCTTCCTCGGCAGTGGCAAGACGACTCTGCTCAACCACTTGCTCACGGAGAACCATGGCAAGAAGTTTGCGGTCATTGAGAACGAGTTCGGTGAAGTCGGCGTTGATGACGCGCTCTTGACGCGCAAGAACAGCAAGTTCGACGCTGAAGAAGAGATCGTCGAGATGAACAACGGCTGCATCTGCTGCACCGTGCGCGGTGACCTCATTCGGATCATCAAGGAGATCCTCAAGCGCAGCGGCAAGAAGAAGCTTGACGGCATCATCATCGAGACTACGGGGCTCGCAGATCCAGCGCCGGTCGCGCAGACGTTCTTTGTCGACGAAGCGATTTCGCGAGCATGCAAGCTCGACGGGATCATCACTGTCATCGACGCGAAGCACATCCTGCAGCACTTGCTCGAAGTCAAGCCGGAAGGCGTTGAGAACGAGAGCGTCGAGCAAGTCGCGTTCGCTGACCGGATCTTGCTCAACAAGACCGACCTCGTGACGCAAGAGGAGCTCGACGAGATCAAGAAGCAGGTCAAGGCAATCAACCACACGGTGCAGATCGTCGAGTGTCAGCACTGCCGCGTCGACCCTGCAATGCTGCTGAACATTCAGAGCTTCGACCTCGACAAGATCCTCGTGAAGGAGCCCGACTTTCTCGAGAACACGGACCACATGCACGACACGTCCGTCACGTCCGTGGGCTTCAAGAGCCCAGATGCGATCAACGTCGCGCTGCTACAGGAGTGGATCCAAGAGATGCTCATGACGAAAGGCAACGACCTGCTTCGGTACAAGGGCGTCGTGAACGTCGCGGGCATGGACCTCAAGTTTGTCTTCCAGGGCGTGCACATGCTCTTTGACGGCAACTTCACGACTCCGTGGGCGAAAGACGAAGAGCGCGAGACGCGTTTTGTGTTCATCGGCAAGAACCTCGACCGTGAGCAGCTCACGACCGAGTTCCTCGCATGCAAAGCAAAGCCTCTGCGGTTCAAAGTGGGCGACCGCGTGCTCGCGCGCGTGTCCTCGGGCTTCGAGCCTGGCCGGATTCTCAAGCTCTGGGACCAAGGCAATCCGTACCGCATTCGTCTCGAGAAGACCAAGGACGAAGTCTGGGGTTCCCTTGACGACGACTCGCTCGTGCGCTGCGCAAGCGCGACTGCTTGAGCGTGTGTGTGACTGTACATTGCACCGATACGCATGTTGCTAGTAGCTCTTGTTCGTACGCAGCGAGCAGCGCAGCACCACAATCGCGTGAACAGATAGCCTTTTCGATTGCATTCGGCTTTGAACGATATGGCTACACTTCGTATCGTAAAAGTACACCAAAAAGAGCTAAAAAGACGCGCTCACATTGCTTCGTCCATATAAAGTGCACGACAAAAGTCTTGGAAATTTCTTGTTTCATTTCAAATATTTTTGATTTTCATCGGACAGAGCTGCAATGAAGCTGGATTAATAGCGCAATTAAATACGGTTCGAATGCTATATGTCGATCATCGAAATACACAGTGTAGCCAGCACAATGGCAGAAAATGTCATTTTCGAAATATTTCAACGATGCGAGAATAAATGGAGAGGCGTGGTAAGATTGGTATTGAACGTGAGGACGCTGCGTTTGAAGCTTACGAACTAGTAATAAACGCTCCCTTGCGCTCGAGGACAGCTGCACAGCGCTTGGGCATCGATGCAACCAAGTTGGCAATGACTGAGTGGTCGAGATCGCGCCACGCTTGGGTGATGGCGGACTTGAGCTCTTGCTGCGATGAGAACTGGCGACCGTGCGCGTACACGGTTCTCGTCAGGATGCCCCAGAGGTGCTCGATCGGATTGAGATCCGGGGACATCGCTGGCCAGCTCATCGTCGTCACGTTGCTCGTCTGCAGCCATGCTTGAGTAAGTCGAGCGCGATGACACGGCGCGTTGTCATGCTGAAACACGTGCCCTTCTTCGTGGTGTGCGCGTAAGAACGGCAGCAAGTGCGTGGCAAGCGTCTCTGTGTAGCGTTGCGCGTCTTGGCCGCCCTCAATGAACTTGAGCTCCGACTTGCCGGCTGCAGAGAATGCGCCCCAGACCATGACCGATCCTCCACCGCTGTGACGCTTCACGGCGCATCGCTCTGGCTGCCCCGCGCGATGCCAGTAAAACTGCAAGCCATCCGGCCCATCCATGTTCCACTTCTTCTCGTCGCTAAACACGACACGCGACCACTCACTCGCGCCCCAAGCTGCTCTCTCGCTCGCCCATGCGACTCGTCCTTTTTGGTGCATCTTGGTCATCACCGTCGTCCGCTTCTTCTTCTTCCAAGACACGTCAGGGTGTGCATGGAGGACGCGCTGCACGGTGCGCACCGATGCGTCAACACCGACACTCGCTCGGGCTTGAGAGGCGCTCTCATTTCGCGTCGTGACCGCGCGCACCAGCCGCCGGCCCTCACGCTCAGACACTTTTCGAGGCCTTCCCGTGCGCTGTTTGGTCTTCGAGGCTCTCTCGCCGTTGATGACGCGTGACACAGTCGATACGCTGCGCTGCACACGCGTTGCAATCGCCTGCAGCCTCTCGCCTTGGCCTCGAAGGTCGAGGATAGTTGCGACGTCGCTCGCCGTCATCTCTTGCCACGCCGTCATCGCAAAACAGCTTCGGAGGCACTGGAAATTTGTTCGCTTGGTGTACGCAATGTGTTCTATCTAAATTACGTGTTTTCGAGCTCGTTTGACCACAATTACAATTTTGATACCAATCTTACCACGCCTCTCCATTTATTCTCGCATCGTTGAAATATTTCGAAAATGACATTTTCTGCCATTGTGCTGGCTACACTGTGTATTTCGATGATCGACATATAGCATTCGAACCGTATTTAATTGCGCTATTAATCCAGCTTCATTGCAGCTCTGTCCGATGAAAATCAAAAATATTTGAAATGAAACAAGAAATTTCCAAGACTTTTGTCGTGCACTTTAAAGTTTGTGTCGTATATTTTGTACATTTCCTTTTTATCCGTAGGAAATACGAAGCTTATTTGCGATGATATACGGTACCAGAACAGCGCACGTACGATAACAGATCGGTATCGTCAGCATACAATACTCCAGTGAATCAGTCGAATCAAATTCATAAATCAACAAACGCCACATAACGCGTATCGCGATGGGCGGAATGGCGTGAACGAGTGCTGAGAATGGCGAAAAGGACCGCGATATCTACAAACGTGACGCGCCGCAAATGCAGATACATGTATATGTAGGTAACTATAGCTGGCTGGGACCAGTGGTACTCGCTCGTTCATGGCGTGAACGAGCGCTGCATGTAGCGTCAGTGCTGTTAGCACTCCTACTTCGTGCACCTGCGACTGCATGCCAGCAGAACGAATGTACTAGTATGCTGCTCGCACGTGCGGCGTGCGGGCGCTTTTCTCTCCGTCGGGTTAGCGAGCGCGAGCATCTTGTGTGTGTATGTATGTCCACGACAACGACGTGCTACCCGTGTGCTCACTGTGTGCTGCTCACTCTGCGTTGCCGTTGAGAGCGCCGCGAGCGTCGGTGTCAAGGCTCTTCTCTGCTCACATCACGGAGTTCCGACCACAACGAACACAGTCTATCCAAACCGTGCTCCGTGAGTAAGTGAGTGCAATCTCTACTACTGCTGCCCGCATGTCTGCCGCTCGGATCTCATTGTCGTCAAGCGATCGACCGATCGACTGATCGACAGCACGAAGCGAGCGTGGCGCATGGCAGGACATGAAAGAGTGTGTCGGACACAAAGTGTTAAAGTGTTTTGCTTGGTTGTTTGGTTGTTTGCGTGGGCTGAGCAGTTTGAGGGCAGTATTGAAAAAATTGGCCGCCATCGGGTTTGCTCGAGATGAAACCCGCATGTCGCGTACGTTCTCGAATATGCTAGGCAAACGCGATACAGTAAATTGAAAACGGGCCGAGTCGCGCGCGCTCGCGAGACCCGCGGCTTGAAGGCTGCTGCTGTCGTCACTTGACAAGATCCCTCGCACGGAGCACGCCGAGCAAGCAAGCAGCAGCCAGTGTAAAGCTCACGAAGCGACCGGACGACCTTGCGATCGACACGCGCACGCGCACACACACGCCCCTCGTTCGCTCGCTCGCTTGGCGCATTCGATCTCTCGCTCGCTCCGCCGCACTCGCACTCGCTCTCTCGCATCGCACGTAGACAGCAGACGCAATGGCGGGCTACTCGGAAGAATGGGTCGACGTCCAGAAGATCACGTTCACGCGCGTACGTTCTCGCGTTGTCTGCATGTGATGTGTGCATGAGCTCGCGTACAAAGCACGAGCACGTGCCTGCGTGTGAGGGGAATTACACGACTGCTGCAAGAGCGACACACACACTCACACCAACCTCGCTGGTACACCCGTTCTGCTGTAGTGGGCAAACACGTACCTGTCGCGCAAGCGCATGCAGATCGACGACCTGTATGAGGACCTAAAGGACGGCATCCGTCTTATTGCGCTCCTGCAGATCATCTGCCGCGAGAAAGTCTGCCGGGTACGACGCCTGCTTTGGTCTCCTACATCGCGAGCTCTCGCTAACACGCCTGCACGCCTCGTGTCTCGTGCGTTGCGCTATAGAAATTCACAAAGAAGCCGCGCATGCGCATCCAGAAGATGGAGAACCTCAACTTTGCGCTCGCGTTCCTCCAGAAGAAGAACGTGAACGTGACGAACATTGGGTCGTCTGACATCCTCGACGGCAACAACAAGCTCGTGCTCGGGCTCATGTGGACGCTCATCAAGTCGTTCCAGGTCGCTGAGATTGACGTTGAAGGCGTCTCGGGCAAGGACGGCTTGCTCCTCTGGGTCAACCGCTCGCTCGCGGACTACCCGACGGTCGACGTGAAGAACTTTAGCGGTAGCTGGTCGAACGGCATGGCGTTCTGCGCGCTCATTCACCGCTTCTACCCGTCGCTCATTGACTTTGAGAGCCTGAACCCAGCGAACGCGACCGAGAACGTTAAGCTCGCGTTCGACGTCGCGCTCGAGAAGTTCAAGATCCCGCAGCTCCTCGAAGTCGCGGACGTCGCGGGCCAAGCGAAGCCAGACGAGAAGAGTATCACGACGTACGTGTCGCTCTTGTTCAAGGAGTTTGCCTCGGGCGTGCAGAAGAAGAAGGCTGTGACGACGATCTCCAAGGCCGTGAACATTGCGCAGCGCCACCAGGAGCTCAGTCTCGAGTACGCGCGCTCGGCGTCGGGTCTCCTCGAGTGGATGACGACGCAAGCGGACCGCTTCCAGACGCTGAGCCAGCCGCGTCGGATCCTCGACATCAAAGACGCTTTGGCGCGCCACTTGGAGTACAAGAAGACGGAAAAGCCGCCGCGCGAGGCCGAGTACGTCGCGGTCGAAGGCTGCGCCGGGCGCTGGATCGCGAGCTGCAAGAACAACCAGCGCGACATCCCTGCGCTCGAGCCGCCGATCGAGAAGCTCCAGGAGGTGAAAGCGCGCTTGGACATGTACGAGACCGAGTTTGAGCTGCGCTTGCGCGAGAACCTCGAGAGCTTCCAGAAGACCGAGATCTACTTGACGAAGGTCGTGAAGGAGCTCGCCAAGGTCGAGGCGTGGGCGAAAGACAAGGAGTCGTCATCGCTCTTTGAAGAAGGGCTCTTGGCCACGAGCACGACGGACGCCGAGGAGAAGCTCGAGAGCATCGGGTTCATCCAGGAGATCGAGCTCCCGCGCTACAAGCAGCTGCTTGCGACAGTCGTTGCGAACGCCGAGGGTCTGTCGTCGAGCCACTCGGAGACGACGTCGACGCTCGAGCGCGTCGAGGCCATGAAGACGTTTGTGGCGACAGTCGAGAGCCGCATTGAGGACACGAAGACGCGCTTGGAGCAGGCGCTGCAGGCGCAATTGGAGGTCGACGCGGTCGTGAAGGACTGCAAAGTGCTCATGCGCAATCTCAAGTACGTCTTGGAGGAGATGGACGAAGAGATTGAGGCCGCGACGAACCTCGACGACGTCTCGAAGAGCGGCATTCTTGCGGCGAAGGACGCGTTCGAGAACGTCCTTGTGCCAAAGGTCCAGCAAGCGGTCGTGAGCGAGAACGAGAAGCTGATTGCGAAGAAAGACGTGCTTGCGGCCGCTGGCCGTGCGAGCGACGTCGCTTTGATTGAAAAGTCGAACGCGCGCGTTGCGAAGCTCCTGGCGTCGCTCGAAGAGAAGCGCGGGTACTTTGAGGCCGAGATGCAGACTGTCGAGAAGCGCGACGAAGTGTGCAAGCAATTTGCGGACCTGTCGGCGCGCATCAAGGAGCGCTGTGCGCGCAGCACGCAGTCGATCAACACGGTCGAAGGCACGCTCGCGGACCAGTTCACGTCGATGGTGCACCTCCGACAGAAGCTCTTCCGCTCGAACACGGGCATTGTGCTCCCAGAAGCCGACGATGAGAGCGCTGCTGCTGCGCCAACTGAGAACGGCGCCGAGGCGAACGGCGCGATCGACGACGAAAAGCTCCTTGGGCCACTGACGGAAGACATGGAGCAGCTCGAGAAGATCAACAGCGAGCTCGAGCAGCTCCGCGTGTACACGAACCCGTTCACGACTGACACGATCCACGGCCTCCGCGCGCAGTTCGAGTCGCTCGAGAGCGCGGTGCGCGACAAGGTCAAGTCGCTCGAGAAGGAGGTGGCGCTGAGCAAGCTCGGGAGCCTCACGCCGGCGCAGCTGACGGAGATCCGCGAGGTGTTTGAGCACTTTGACCTCGACAAGGACGGCGTCTTGGCGCGCGACGAGTTCATCATGGCGTGCAAGGGCCTCGGTCTGAGCCTGAGCGAGGACGACTGCCACGACCACTTTGACAAGTTTGACGAGGACGACAACGACGAGATCTCGTTCGACGAGTTCTCGACGTTCTGCGCCGAGCAGCTCCAGAGCGGCACGACCAAGGACGACGTGCTCACGGCGTTTGACATCCTCGCGGCCGAGAACCTGACGCTTGAGAAGGTCGAGGAGCAGTTCGACAGCGTCATGGTCGACTTTACGAAGAAGAACCTCGCGCACCTCGTCAAGGACGATGGCGTCACGCTCGACCACGACAAGTTCACGGCGTTTGTCTTTAGTCTGTGAGACGAACGACGCGCTGCGTCGCTCTCTTTGCAGTAGAGGACGTTGACGACAACGTGCGTGTGTGCATGGGGAGCGCGTCTCTTGCTATCCTCTCTCTCTACTTACTCGAATCGAATGAAGATCTCCACTGTCTAGTCCGTTTGTCTCGACATCGTCTTCCTCCATCGAGTCCCACGAGTTGAGACGGACGGTGCGCTAGAGCTCAAACGTGTACGCAATGACCGCTGGCTGCGTCTCTGCGGCGGTGCGTTCCTTGGAGCTGCTGCTGGTGCTGCTGTCGTCGTCTCCGTCGTCCTGCTGCTTCCCACCGTCGTCGTCGTCGTTCGTGAAGACGCTGCCGCTGCGCAAACCAGCAAAGTACGTGACTGTGCGCGCAGGGTTCGTGCCGCGCTCCTTGCCAGTTTGGCTCGCGCCGTCGGCTGGCAAGTAGACTTGCGTGTCGACTTCGCGGCGGAAGTTGCTCAAGTGCGTCTGGCACGACACGGTCTTGCAGTGGCGCAAGTTGGCGATCTTGATCGCTTTGCGCCGCAAGTTCCACTCGTTCCAGTCGTAGTTGTAGTCGATGCACTTCTCGACAAAGTGCGTCGGTGTGCTCGTGCTCGCGTCGACTTTCTGCGTTGCTGGCGGCGCGAGGAGCGGGTGCACTGACGTCGGAGACCCGGACGCCGTGAGCCCTACGCGGAAGCGCTGACAGAGCTTCAGGAGCGCCGAGAGGTTCATGTTTGGGAAGCTCTCTTGGAGCCGCAAGAGGTAGATGAGCGACGGCTGCCGCGCCGCGAGCTTCAGGATGCCCTGGACGTACCGCCGCGGGTGGATCATGAACTCGCCAAGCGCGCGCTCGTTCACAAACATGTGGTACGCGTTGCGGTACTGCACGACGCCGAGCGACGGATCGCCTGGGAGCAGCAAGCCGCCGCGCTCGACGATCGTCCATGGACAGAAGCCCTGGTACTCGAGCGGCAGTTGCATGAACTCGGGCGTCGAGTCGACTGGCATGCGGATCGGAAAGCCTGCGTTCTCGTCGTCGTCGCTTGGGTCCAGGTCCACTTCGCGGTCGTCGCTGTCGTCACCAAAGCTGTTGCGGACGCGGAACGCTGGGAGACTCGACGCCATGGCTTTGCCGTTGAGCTTGTCTTCGGCCGGGAACGTCTCGACCTGCTGGAAGAGCTCTTCTGTCGGGATCGTTGCGCTCTTCTTGGCCATGCGGACGTAGTCCGAGTCGTCGTCAAGTGTCCGATCGAACGAGTCTTTGAACTGCATGAGCGCCTTGAGCGACCGCGAGCGCACTTGCAAGAGCTCGTGCTCGTGCAAGAGCTCTTTCCATGACCGCGACACAGCTTCAAAGAGCGGATAGACCTGCGACTTGGGTAGCGACGTGCGCGCGCCGACGAGGTTCTTGAGCGCGCCGAGGTCGCTCTTGAAGCGCGCGAGGAGCGTCGTGATCTTCTCAAGCGCAAACGAGATGTCTTCTTCGAGGCTCTGGAGGTACGACAGGAACTGCCGACGGTTGCTCAGCTCGTCTTGCCAGCGCTGGATGATCGCGATCTCTGGCGACGTCTCGTCGTCTGGGAAGTTCTTGTGGTGCACGTGGAGGAGCACTTCGGTGTACTGCGTGCACACTTCGTTGCACTCCTTCACTTCGTCCTTGACCATCTTGGCGAGCGTCTCGACGTTCTCTTGGATGAAGTCGATCGTCACTGGGATACCTGCGCCGCCCTTCCCAAGCTCCTTGTTGAACAGTCGAATGCCCTCGACAATGCGCATGAGCTCCTCGAGCTGGAACCGCTTGTCATCCGCAGTCATGTTCACAAACGACTTGAGTCCAACGCGCGGGAAGACGCTCTCGAGCGCCGCTGCGACCTCTTTCTCGACGTTGCGGTCCACGGGTTTGTCAGCTGCGTCGGCGTCGAGCATGAGCAGAGTGAAGATCTGGCGATAGAGGTTCGTGAGCGCTTCAAAGTCGCTCGCTTTCTGCGGCACGAGCAATGCGATGCTGCGCTGGAGGCTCGCCGCTGCTTTTCCTTTGCGCTCGCGCTTGGCGCGCAGCTCTTCCTCCAAGTTGGCGTACGCAAAGTCAAACTCGAGCTGCATCTTGACGGTCTCGAGCGCTGGCTCGCGCTGCTGCAAGAGCACGTACTCGCACTGCTCGATCAAGTACTGCTCGTCTTCCGGCGCCATGTCCCGCTCGAGGATGAGCTGCCGCTTGCTCTTGTGCACGACCATGCGCGCTGCGAACGCTGCGAGCGTCTCAGATACCTCAACATCGCGATACTTGCACCGCGCGACGATGTCTGCCACGATGCGCAGAGCGTTCTCCATGATGAAGTTGGGTGATGCGCGTGCAGCTGATCGTGCTCGGGACTTGCTCGGGACGTGGTCTACACGTGAAGACTTCGAGACTGGCGACGACGCTGGCAACGACGTGCATGTGACTTACAGCCGAAAGGTCGCAAGGTGCTTGAAATAGGACTCTTTGAATAGCACATTCAATACCTATAATAGGCAGATCAGCCATGTCGACTTGGATAAATATTGAAAGGAGGGAGCGAGGACTACTGCATACTCAAACCAAGTTATGACAGCTTCGAGCTGAGGACTCAAAATGGGACTTCGGATGGCCTTGTAATCTTCTTCAGAGAACTCGGCGAGTTTGAGCTAGTTTAGGTTACAGCTAAAGACAGAAAGTCGGAACGCCCCTCACAGCAGCAAATCCGATACAAACAACGACTTTGTCGTGTTTTTCCCAGCAGACGCCCATTTGTTGAAATTTAGGAACAAAACGTGAATTTCCACAATCGTAACTTGATCGAAGTACAGTATTGATATTACAGTACAGAAATGTTTCCTGTATAACCCCTATTTCAATTTCGCAGCTAGATTTAGGCAAATTTTTCTAGCATCTGACAGAATGAGTAGTTTTGAATACGGTTTTGACCGATGGATTCGTAGTTAAATTTTGTGATTGTCGCCATCCTCAGCATCATATTAAGAGCAAATGGGCGTTATCGGAACGCCCATTTGTTGAAATGTTAAATTTAGGAACAAAACGTTAATTTCCACATCCGTAATTTGATCGAAGTACAGTACCGTAGTATGCCGTTCATAACGGATACTGATAAACACGAGAGCGGACGTCATTGATCACGAACAAAGACAAAACAGCAGGCTCTGTTGCTCACGAAACGTCTATTCGATATCGTCGTCTGACCCGAGAGCATCGCCCGCAACATGCACAGCTTCAAGCTCACTCACAAGCGCGCTGTCAACGACTTCGGAGGCAATGAAGCGTGCCGCATGTAGCCCGCCATCACTGTCTCTGCAGACAGCCCCCTCCCCACGCTGTGCGCAACCGTCGAGTGAGCAAGCACTCGTCGAAAGCGCGTCGGATCTTGGCGATCTCGTCGTCTTTCTTTGAGAACCGACCGATGAACACGATCTCTTGTCCGTGGTCACCAAACTCTTGCGCCACGAGCTCTGCGTAGTTCGGTAACGCTTTCATCGCACGCGTGCGCTCGTCTTCAGGGATCTCGACCATCCACATGCCGCCGTTCGAGATCACAGAGCTCTCAATGATGATGTAATCAACCTCGCCGTCCCGCGCGATCTTTGCAATCTCTTCAAGCAAGTCGACGCGAAGCGTGAAGCAGATGCAGTCGTTCTCGATCCGCACGAGTTGTTCCCCGCGCTTGAGCACGCCAGACTACGCCAGACCTAGTGGCGAGGTTCGCGTCTTTGTCGATACAAACCTTCATATATTCAGTTTATAGGTAATGAAAGTTCATGTGTTATTGTGCGATATTTTGTACGCGACCGCGCCATGTATGAAACAACCAATACAGTTCAATGTTATCATCCGTCACTTTATTGTCGCTTCTTGTTATTCAGTACCACTTTGACCTTTTCTTGGCCAGCGCGCTACATCTACTTTGTGCGGCTACTGTCTGCTAGTAGAACGAATCTGAGCGATACTTGGTAGGCACGTACGGCAAAATCTCCTTGTAGATGACGCTGGGCTTTTCGTCACTCGCAGGCGGGTTCGGCAGCTTCGGGAGAGCCGTCCACACGCTCGCAAAGCCGACGAAGTTTGCTAACGCGTCGAGTTGTAGAATTTGCGTGAGTGGGGCCGATATCGGAGACTTGCGGCAGATCACGCTTCCAGTTGCCTTTTTGTCCATATCGATCAACTGGTAGCGCTGGATGTTGGCGTCACGCTTGTACTTGGGCGCGAGATACGTCTTGAACTCCCAAAAACCTGGTCGTCACAATCTTCGAGGTACATAGCGTGACTTGAGACTGCTACGTCGTTCGCTGACGCGATAAGCTCGTTTATAGTCCAGCAGCTTGACTACGAGAGATCCTTGCGGGTGCGGCCGAACCCGCGGTCGCATGCGCTTTTCGTGTGACACTTCGTTCGGTCGTTTGTGGCCGTGGCGTTCCTAGTAGAGGTTGTGGTAGTGCGTCTCGTCGTGAGCTGAGAACACGCCAAAGAGCGACACGCTCCAAAGCGACACAAATAGACAACTCAATGGAGTGCCATGCGTGAGTGGAAGCGACAAGCTCCGGGCGTAGGTGACTGCGAAAGAGTGGGTGTCTTGCTGGAGTCATCGACGTCATTTTTGTACTTCACACTAAGTATCAAGAATGTGCAAGTATCAGCATACCAAATTATCACTAAATGTGCCGCATAAATCAAACGTATCACGAACAGCACTGACCGCATCGCTTTGGCTCTAGCGAGGTGGTCGCCGATGACCTCAGCCTCCTCGCCTCCTGGCTGCGCTGTGAGTTTGTTTGTGTAAATACCACGCTGGCCGCTGGCCAAAGACTTGGTCGCGCGGAGAGCGATTCCTGATGGTCGGGGGCGCTTGGTCAGTATGCGCCAGACCGACGGCTCGGGTGGCCTTGGCGTGTCCACGTAGTGCTCGTCCAAGTACATGAGATACTGCTCGTCACATGGCTCCACGTGAGGCTCGGCGGTAGGCGAGTATAGTCTTCACTGGAGTAGAAGCGGCGACAGAGACATGGCTTGACCTCTTTTAGCCGCACGCAAACAGGCACTACATTATCAACGCTCGCAGCGGCCTCTCAGAACCGCTCGACGAGTTGGTCCTCGTCGATTACGCTTGCGTTTGTGTTGTCGATGCCGCCGTACTGACTGGGCTCAATGACACGTTCGCAACCTTGCTTGCGGTTCAAGTGTAGCGCGCGGTGGCTAATGCCAAATGAGACTCAAAGGCAGGTTTGCTCGCTGATCCGATGAATGGAGTGCGATGGGTGAATCGTTCGCGTTGTGTTGTTGGTTGCTTGTAGTCGAAAGACGAGTACATCACGAGTGCCTTGAAGGTCGAGGAGCGCAGCTCGTCGCGCGGATGCGCGCGCTCGTTGGACAAGAGGCGCTTGACCAGCACCTGCTTGTCAGTCACTTCTTCGCACAACAATCGAGCGCTTGACCATGAGCTACGCCAGCTGCGCGACGAGTAGATCAACAAATGACTCGCTTTTGCTGCTGCTTCGTTCGCTGTGACCATTTCATCGATGTCACTAATGATGGTGTCGTCACGGTCGCTTGGAATCCACTCCGAGTCGCTGCTCTCCTCCAACTTCGTGTCGTTTTTGCTGTGCTCGACCTTCTGGATTGATTATGTCGCGTTCGTCGCTGCCAGTGGATTTAAATTGCCAAACTTCAAACCTCTCTCGTGAAATATCTCAAGAACGGTTCCTTGGATAAAAATGGCCACATATTGATGCCAGCGTACACAGAAGTCAGAAGACCCGCAATACATCTACGAATAGCGAGGTAGAGCCGTCGATCTGGGGTAACACGAATTCGTTCGTTGTACCTCGCGATGCTTGGGCTTGAATGGCTCAAATCCAGTCCACGGTTTGGTTTGCGTCGGTTAGAATGTGTGCATCACAGTCCTGTCCACACATTGAAACACGTTACAACATATGGTACGCAGTACAGGCGAGTTGCGCAACAGAGCGAGACGATCGAGCTCCAAAAGCCACAAGGTCTGAAGTTGGAAGGCATTGCAGCAAACAAACCGTCAGCCACCGCGCTCAAGCGACTGCTCAACACGCTTCGCGACAACGATGCACCACACACTTTGTGCGCGCGACTGACATGGCCAGACGACCGAGAGTCTCTGCAGGGGTGGGCGCTGTCGGTGTTGATGTTCCGCGTCTGGGTCGAGTCGCTGGGTTGCTTCGAGCCGAATATTGAGTGCTCTGCTCAGCGAGATACTCGCCGCGCTCTCAAGCTTGCGCGTACAATCCTTGGGCCAGACTACCCGGTGAGGAATCGAATGTGCAGCGACAGTGACTGGAAGACAACAGCTCGAGCCGCCGCAGTGCGAGTCCAGCGTGAGGCGCTTCAGCGTCTACCAACGCCGCGTTCTTGGCAGCGCCATCGCATCGACGCTGTCTCAGGGATCCCCAAAGCATGGCGTTAGCGATTGAAGTGAATCAGTTCCATAAGAACATCCAAACAGTTTAATCCACACTCTTGTTCTGAAAGATGGTGGTTCATCTTCATCACTTCTTCTCGAGGTTGGTGTCTCCTTGAAACAAAGTTACGTCAGCGAGACTCCCTGGCGTATTGACGTTTACTGTGCTTAGTATAGTATACTTCATGTGAATGTTGTGTTCATCAAACCTGTGAGTGATCATCGTAGAATACACACCATATTTTATATTTATGAAATTGTGGTTCTGTTTCTAGATTGCTAGTTCATGTGTAATTTTGAGATATTACATACAAAACATGGATTGTCCGTCCATATAGGCACGAGCGTTCACCTGAGTTCAATCGATATGAAAAGGTATTAACGGCACATAGAAACTTCATATCAACCTCTAGAAATTTTTATTCAGTTATAGCACTTTTAAGAGCTTGATCCACTTGCATCTGCGCATGTCGCCATGAGTGGCTGACAATTCTAAAAGAGTAGGCTGCTCAGCTTCTGCTACACCACCGGATTCCCTGAATGAGCGACACATCGTATAGATGTAACGGGGACACCGTACACAGCCAAGCTAGGTACGGCTAGCGTGTAGCCCCTATGGGCTGTTGGTCGGTGTTCTAGATTCTTCCTATCACGCTGATTACGAGCAATGGTGAGCATTGAGAAGGGTCTCTCATTAAGTCTAGGACAGGCCCAAATATTTCCCTTACATCTATCTCATTTCTCCAAATACAAAAGCAGAGTTGAAAAATACTCGTTAGGCACTGATTGACTACCTGTGTTTCTTCACGCTTCCTCGTAAGACCTACGTGTCAAGGCCGCGGAGGTACACCCTGTCACATCGGACGCGTTTGAATATTGAGGTGTCGGTGCACTGCTGCCGCTGTTCTGCCCTTGGTGAAACCGTGCTTCAGCGCAGCAAGAACAAAATTTTCTAACGGCTGCAGCAGAGCGATGGTGTTGTGCAGGAGCGTCGTGAGCAGAACGGGCGTGAGCGCGACGTCGACAAAAAGTGCGAATGTGATAGGGTGCTTCCATGCGATGATCGCGGTCGCGTGGCTACAGGTGAAAGATGTCAGCAGTCATCTGGTCACGCGCCATCCCTGCGTACCAAATCTCTTGCAGTGCGTCGAGGAGCTATCTTAGACGCCGCAATCACCCAAGAAAAGTAAACGAGAGTGTGTCGCTTTCGTCGGCGTTCGCCGCCACGACCACAGTGACAGGGTCTTTGGGCACCGTCACATTGTATGGCAACACCAAATATATTTAACTGATTGTACGCAACATGGAATTTGGGAGTGCCACTCAAAACGCGAGTAAATATTGTTAAAAACGCAATGGGTGATTATAAATCCTGTCTGGAACTTCTAAAGAATACCGGTGTGTTCCCCGATCAGATCTAATAGATATACCAGGCATAGACCTTGACAAAATTCAAAGGTTTCTATGTATGAGATTCGTTTTTTCTCACTTAGTCCCGTATGTAATATATCGGCTCCCGTAATTCCTGAGACTACCCAGTTACAATTGATGTCTTACCACCTCTCCTCATAATCATAATAATGTATTAAGTTTCACCAGTAACCTTCTGGAGTGTTTTGTGACATTGCTTTGTCTATCTCATTAAATTGTGGATGTTGTATGATTTTAAACTTGTGGGCAGTATATCAAGACAGATATCCATGTATACAACATACATTTTCCTCGTATATAAAGGCACAGCGCAAAGAATGAGTACAGCGTCGCTCGCACGTACGCAAATCCACATTGCTCGATCCTCGCAGTACACGCGCACACGCACCACTAATCGCGCACGTCCAGCTTTATCCGTATCGCGCACGTTCAGTGAAATATGATCTGATCGCCACGCTCAAAAATCTAAAATGAGGGAGAATCACAGCCACTCGTTTCGCGACAATTTCGTTGATACGTTCAAGCGCATTTTTACTTCCAAACGTGGGAAATACATGCACCAATACGATTTCAATACGCATTTTTACTTCATGTTGAATACGTGGGCAGTAGGGTTCGGTATATTAATTTTTCGTGCCTACCTGTTCAAGCGCTACACCCCGCGACAACGCGACAAATTAGATCACCCACCCACGTTTGGATGTGTAGATTTCCCAATTTTTCGACTTAGTTTGCGCGCTTTACATATGCTGTTCGTGTGAACTAGAATAATTCGACGGTATTTGTAGTATTCTCAAACTCGTTGTCTAACACAGTGCCTCCATACAAATTTCTAGTTATAGTCAAATGACACATTATATCACCCACCTATTAGCATACAAATATCAAGTATACATTTTCATTCGTGCAGTACCAAGCAAATTTAACCATACAAAACCACTACTTAAAATTGGATAGTTGTTCTTATCACTACGTTTTGCTCTAAAGCTCGTGCCTACTGATACACTCGCATGGTTCACACTGTCTCATCTGTCCTATGAATGCCCAAGAAGTGTCATTTGTGCTTATGGTTCCATTTCAGCGCGTAAGTGTTGAGACGTTGGGTGCAATTACTCGATTTGTTTTTAACCCACTGAAATCCTAACAAGACAATGGTTTCGGCCTAAACGCATTTATGAGCGTGTGTGTAGGCCGATAAGAACGTGTTGAAGCATCGAGGGTTGTTGTACACACTTACCCGTGTCCGTTGTGAACGTATCAACAATCATGCTGTCTGTTTGTGTTCATTGCGAGTACGTATGCGAAGACACACACATTTTCACAGTGTTTTTGTACACATGTGTCGTTTTTGTTTGAAGTACATCCATTTTATACATGGAATAATTTTCATCTGTTATGCTCTTAGAGAATCTCCACCAGACAGGGCATTTCTTAAACGGTAAAAAGGTGTTTAGAGTGAAATCTATGGTCATGCGAAACCAAAATCAAGTTAAACAGTTAACCACGTGCATTCCCCACCCATAACGGTATATTAGACACTGAATAACAACGGCCACTGTCATACGACAAAAATATGATATATTCATGACAATATCTGATGATTCTGATCTGTATTGTTTTGCCCGTATACACGGTATCCATGCACTATATACCATGTGAATGTCATTTTGCCGTGTCAAAGGGTACAGGTTTAGGTTTAGCGTTTACCGTGTCGGGGTGTGGCCATAAAATACGATATGGGAAATATTCCGTTTTACCGTGGCGTTTTGCCGTGACAGGTGGAAATGCACTAATGTAGTGTTTTAAGAGATACGTGCACCGATACGATTTCAATACGCATTTTTCCTTCATGTTAAATACGTGGGAGGTAGGGTTCCGTATATCATTCTTCGTGTTTACCTGTTCAACCGCAAGTTCATGTGTTCTTTTATTATATACGCGACAATATTGTCGTATGTAATAAATAGTTGAAAGTAAATCCATGTAATACATGGATTAACGTTCACCTGGAATGCACTAATGTAGTGTTTTGAGCGTGCTCTATGCTGTTGAAGGCGGCGATGGGAAGCATGGGAATCGGTGTAGATGCGGCAACTTGTCGAGCGGCGCGACGGCTGTGAGGTACGCGCGATTGACAGTGAGCCAGTCGTTCTCGAGCAAACCCTCTTCGAACGTCGCACCTGGCGAGCCCTTGTCGGCCGAGACGTACTGGTACTTGCTCTCGGGGTTGAGCGACCAGAGGAAGCCGCCAGCGTACCCGCGCGTGAGCATCTCGTTCACATTCGCATCCACCGTGCGCTGGATCGTGCGCTGTGGGTGCTCGTCGTGCGAGTAAATGCCGCCAAACTCGCCGAGCACGACCGCGTACTGCGGCGTTTCGTCGACGAGGTACCCAAACATGTCGTACATCGTAGCCGAGACACGGCGAGCGAGTGCAGCGTCCGACAGCTCGACGAACTTGTTGAGCGTGCGCTTGGCAGCATCGAGCGTACCGCCGCCGTAAAAGTACGGCTGCACAAACACCGCCGAGGTGTAGTAGTGCGGCGCCCAGACGATCTTGTGCGGTGTAGCGACCTCGAGCGGTGCGTCCTTGACGTCCTGGAGACCGCCGCCGTACCAGTCGTTGTATGTGAACTTCTTACCGTCGATCATGACGTCGTGTGGGCGGTAGTTGAGCCCTTCGACAAAGCTGAGCCACTGCGGGCAGCGCTTGAGCATGTGCGCTGTCAGCCGTGAGGCGCCGATGCGAAAGTCGTCGGGCTTTCCGGATCCCCACGTCGCTTTGTGCGGCTCGTTCTTGAGATCGAGACCGATGACGTTCCAGTACTCGCGCGAGCAGAGCGTGCGAGCGAGGATGTCGTACGACACGAGGAACGCGTCTTCCGAGATGTCGTCGCTGTACCAGAGACCACCCGTGTCCGTGTCTGTGAGCGTGTGGACGCTAATGAGCACGCCGATGCGGCGGAACTGCAGCGCTTTGATAATGCTCTGAAGTAGCGCGAGGTAGCTCTTGACCGACACGGCTTGGTTCGAGAACACGTTCACCATGCCGCGGTTCGGCACCGTGTTGTTCAGGACGTGGGTCACCATCACTGGCAGCCGCACGGCGTTGAACTTGTTCTCGGACAGGAACGCTGCGATGTGGTACTGCAGACACAAGCGCAGATGTGAAATGGCGCTCTTGTGCACACGATGGAGCCTAGCGATGAGCAAGGCGTACCGCAGTGGTCCCGGCCGTCGCGTTGTCCCAGAGTCCGAACGGGACTGCTTGGCCGCTGCATGGACGATGATCATGCGCAGTCCGTCAGTCCGTCAGCGGTGTACGCTCTGCTGCCACATTCGTCGAGTGTGCCCAGACGTACGTCTCCATGCCAAACCAGTTGACGCCCTTGATGCTGATCGGGACTTCCGTGCCATTCGCTGCGACTGCGACGATCTGGCCGTTCTTGCTGAGGTAGTTCGGCAACTCGCATGCGCTGCTCGGGTACTTGTCCGGATTCCCAATGCGACCGTCGCTGTCCTCGATGTCGATGATCCCGTCACCGCCGCTCGCGCCACCACGGATCGACTTGCGCTTGTAGCGCGTGCTATTGAACGCGCGGATGCGAGCGCGGACTGTAGTGTAGTGGTTCAGACCGCACACTGCGATCGTGAGCGCAGCGACGACCAAGAGCGCGAGGGGCACGAGTCCACGGCACCAGGTCTGTCATCATCCGCAACGCGCGGATGCCAACAAGCAAGCGATCATCAGTACATCGATCAGTCTTGATGCAGACAGCATTGCGCGACAGCGATCGTCGCCGGCGCGCGCACCTTGCGCTTGCCGTTGAACTTGACTGCTCGGAGCGACTCGGGAGTTGCTTCGACCCAGATGTCGCGGTGCCCGACGACGCCCTGGACGAAGAAGTCGCGGCCGTGGTCCATCTTGGCAACCGGTGCGCTCGGATCCGAGTACACCATCGTGACGACTGGTAAGCTAGCGAGCGCTTAGCGTGCTCGCAACACAGGAAATCCGCGAGTGTGCATCACAGACGCGATCTTGCCACGCACGCCTCGCTCACTCGCTCACGTTTGTTTGTCTGTCAGTGCTTCTCCTCGCGCACTTGCCTCGCATTCTTCCATGCATCGCTCGCGCAGTGCCACGCACACACGAGAAGCTCCCTCGCGCCAGCGTTCATCAACGACTGGCGCGCGCGATCCATGGATCGCGATCGCGCACACGCAGATGTGAGACCAACACAGCAAGTGTCTACGTTAGTCAGTGCTGCTCACCATTGCATTCGTGCCGACCACGCCATCACAAGCAAGCACACGGAGGTGAGAGGGTGGACTAGGAGCGAGCCATAGCAATGCGAAAGCGCTCATTCGATCCACAGAGAGTCAACGGCGTCACGGAGGCATTGGACAAGCAACAGTGTGTCTCTTGTCCATGTACTATGTATGCAAAGAGAGGGTCTGGAGCGAGCGTCTACGAGTTCTCTGTGAGCATCGTTGTCTCGAGGTGTCCAGTCTGGTTCATGTACGCGAGCTGGACGTTCCCGACCGAGTCGACTTCGAACGCAGTGATGCCGCAGTGGTTGTACCGCATGCGGCCCCACGTCCCGTCCGGGTCGACACCGAGCGCTTTGCACACGAACCAGCGAATGATGTTTGCGTGGCAGACCACGACGCGGTACCGATCGTCCACGCGCGTCTGCGTCGAGCGAGCGCCGATCGTACTCGCAAACTGCGCGCGGTCGGCGTCGCTCAGAGCCGTCTCTGGCGTCGTGACGTCACTCGGGATCACGTGGCGGAACATCGTGCGGTACGCGACCTTGAGCCGCGCGCAGTCGGCGACCATGCTCTCAAGGCTCTCGCGCGCGAGCATCTTGCGGTTCGACGACGGCAGCGGATTGCCTGGCCAGGCTTCGCGAAAGAGCTTGTTCTCGCGAAGCGCGACGCTCAACTTGCCTCGTGGGAACGCTTCGCTCATGTACTGCGCCGTCTCGATCGCGCGACGCACGCCGCTGTGGTAGATCGGGAAGACCGGGAAGCGCGTGAGCACGCCGCGCGCGCTCAAGTACGTCTGGAGGAACGCGCCTGTGCGCCGCGCTTGCTCAATGCCGAGGTCCGAGAGCGGCCCTTGCATGTCGAGCGCCGGTGTCTGCGACGACGCGTAGTGGCCGTGACGCACAAAGATCACGTGGGTCGTGCGCGAGTGGTCGACGAGCGCCATCGCAGGCGTCGGCGCCACGACGAAAGCTTGCGCTGCGATCGCGATCGCAGTCATCCAGTCCATGAGTGCCTGCACGCTCGGCGCTGCGAGCACGCGCGGCGCGCCGCCCTGCGCGAGCGTGAGCGAGAACGTCGTGTCTTCGACGCGCTCGACCGTGGCGCCGCAGACATCGAGAGTACCCTTGAGCACACCAGTGCGCTCGTTGTTGTCGACTGTGTAGTACGACAGCTCTTGGCCGCGCAAGACAAACATGCGCTACACATACGCTGTTACGTAAGACCACGGCGCCAGATATCCAAGTACAGAAGCGTGCAGAGCGCACGTACACGTACGTTCTTCCATGTCTGAAAGCCGCCTTCGCCCTTCTTGCTCAGCTCGCCTTCCATGAGCACATCGGTCGCAAACACCTCGGCGCGCGCGTCCTCGATCTTCTTCTCGTCAAACACGTTGCTGTGGTCGCGCAGCATCGACGGACGCTGCAAGAACGCCATCGACGGCCGCAGCCGCGCGCTGCTTGGCGCAGGACTCGGCGTCGGGCTCGGTACAGTCGCAGACATGGTCACGAGCGAGCGCTTCTTTCGCTGTTGCTTGTGGTGTGCGGTGACAGAGCCGCTTGAAGCGATCGAGGCAAGTACGCGAATGGGTGCTCACTCACTCACTCACTCGCTCGCTCTTTCGCGCTGGAGCTCTTCGTGCAGAAGCACATGTGCACACATGTGCATGTTGGGACTCGCGCATCAAAGACAGCTGGTGAAATGCGTCGACAGCTATTGCCACAGACTCAATTGCGATACGATGAAGAGTTTGTTGAGGTGAACAGCTTTTACATGCTCTTACAAAACGCAAGTGCAAGACTCGGTCAGTAGCTGCCTGAAACGAGTCGGTTCTCCAGGCAAGTTGCTGCCGATACCGATGATCGCTCTCGCGATCCTGCTTTGATACCCGCGCTTGCTTCAGCGTGCAGGTTGTCACGAGTGATACGACCACGTCCTGGTTAACACCACTGCATTTGCATCCGAGCCGCTCAACGCTGCTCTCTTGGTCCTCTTGTTCGAGTCACAGCGAGTGCTGTGGACTTGCTCAAGCATAAAAATGCACTTCAACGTCCTCAAGCTCGAGGTTACAAGTCCAATGTTGATCAAGCAAACACATCGCCATCTTGCTCATGAGGATATCTCCAACAGCTTGAACTGCTAGCGGCAGTGCCGATGAACAAGCGTGGCGGTGAACATGACGGCAATGAAGCGTGCATGCATTGCCACACTTGCTTCGAGCTTCCTGGTTCCGCGCTTCATGATGACAGTACGCAGGCTCTATCGAAAAGCATTTTCAGTTGTCTCACGTCAGACTCCCATCGGGTTTTCTACCTTTCTTTTATCACTATCAGAACCGACACCCCAAGCGCATTTGCGGTCACAAACCAAAGATGCTGCGTGCCACGACGTCCCGTGTTACGCGCCGCGCGCTGCTCGTGCGCCGTGCGCCGGCACGCGCTGCGTCCTCGTCCTCGTCCACGCCACCGTCGTCGTCGTCTGGCGTCAAGCCCCCGAGCACGACGCCAGCGGCGCCAGACGCCGTCACGGCTGCTGCGAAGAAGAGCTCGATCACGATCCCGCCACCGCCCGGTGCGTCGTCGTCGGCGGCTGCGACCAAGGCGCCAACGTCGAGCGGTGGGTCCTCGCTCCTCCCCAAGCTCCTGCTCCTTGGTGTACTCTCGGCGCCAGCTGGCGCTGCAGTGTACATCCAGCAGAACCCGTCGTGGAACCCGGAGGTGCTCCGCGGCAACGAGAACTGGATCAAGTTCCGCGAGCTCGTGCTCGGGAAGGACGCAGCGAAGCCTGCACCCAAGCCGTCAGTGGTGGTGCCAAAGGCACCGACAAAGACTGCGGACGAGTTCAGCCAGGTGATCTCGAAGGGCCAAGCAGCGACCGCTGCCGCGGCCAAGAAGGAGCAGCAACCAGTGTCTGCGACCGCAGCGAAGCCGGCAGCGCCTGTACCTGCTGGGGACGCGAAGAAGCCCGCGAGCGTGAAGAAGGCCGTTGAGGAGAAGACTGAGAGTGTCGTGAAGGCTGTGAAGGCCGCGGAGCAGCAGGTGGAGAAGAAGGGTCGCGAGGTCGTGAACGCCGTCATCGCCGCGGAGCAGCAGGTGGAGAAGAAGGGTCGCGAGGTCGTGAACGCGGTCATTGCGGCCGAGCACGAGGTCGAGAAGAAGGGCCGCGAAGTCGTGAACAAGCTCCTCGCGAAGGAGCACGAGGCGGAGAAGAAGGGCGAAGAGGTCGTGAACGCCGTCATCGCGGCCGAACAGGCGGCTGTGAAGAAGGTCGCGGCTGCGGCGGCGGACGCCAAGCACATCGTCGAGCAAAAGGTCGACGAAGCGACGCAGCGCGCTCGTGCGGAGCTCGACAAGCTCACGGCGGAGGCGAGTCCCGCGACGCTCGGCAACAAGGTCGAAGCGAAGATCCAGGCGACGACGGTTCGTGCTCCTGATCGTGTATTGATACTGATTTGCTGGTACTTTGTATCAACATGGGTGACTCTGATACTCACATCTCTCTGTGTGTATCTCTCTCTGGAACGTCTTGCAGAAGGAGATCCTCGACACACTGCGCGCCGAGTCGAGCGCCGCTGCGGACGATGTCGACAAGAACTACCTCAACGGCATCCACGTGCGTTGCGCTCTGTGCCAGAGTCGTGATCGTGTCGATGACGCATTGCCTTGTGTGTGTGTGTGTTTCGCGCTCACTCACGTGATTGTGACTCTCTTGCTCCTACCATAACGAACAGGAACTCGATGCAAATGCGCTCGTGATCCGCGTTGCGCAGCTTGCGACTGAGATGAAGCACCGATCGAAGTGGGAGGCCGCGCGTCTCGTCGAGGCGCTGCGTGTGATGGAAGAGAACGCGCAGAAGAAGGTGCGCCTTGTTTGTAGACTGTCGAGTATCAAGTACCAAGTACCAAGTACCAAGCACCCCATGTCAAGTGCCAGATGCGCTAACACTGTTGTGCGGCGTTGTCACAGAGCGCGGAAGTGCTTCGTCACCAGGACGAGCTCCACAAGGAGCTCCTTGCGAAGGAGCTGCGCTTCCAGGAAGAACTCTTGACGCGCAAGACGCGCGAAGAGACGGCGCAGCTCAAGAAGGCGTACGCGGAGGACCTCGCGCGCAATGTCAACGCCGAGCGCACGGCAATCTTGGTATGTCTGCCGCTCGACAGCGTCTATATAGCCCAGTTGGACGGAGCGGCTCACAGAGACTTTGGCGTGTGCGATGCAGAAAAAGCTCCAGGAGACGTTCCAGCGCGAGAAGAAGGTGATTGAGGACCGCTACGCGACGGAGCTCCGCGCCAAGTCGAAGGAGCTGCAAGAGATCCTGGCGAAGGAGCGCAAGCAGCGCGTCGCGGTGCGTCCTGCGCTGTCTTGATTAGCTCGATGCCTGCCGATGCACGAGCATGCGCTGATGGCAACGCTGCACCATTGCTCTCGCTCTGCAGGAGATGGAGAACTACCGTGCGCAGCTCCGTGCGCTCAACACTGTGCTCGAGAACTCGTCGACGTACGAAGCGTTCAGCCACCAGGTACGATCTTGTCGTGGTTTGAAAGCGACCGGTGATGCCCGTGGCTCATTGTCATCGCCGCTGTCTGCAGGTTCACAAGACGTCGGTCGCTGCGTTGGCGCTGTCGGACCGCATTGAAGCGGCGGCGCCGCTCCGCGACGAGGTTCGTCCAGTGTGCCCACCGCTGCGTCCTGCATAGGGCTGCACAGTCTGTCCCGTTGTTTGCCTGCTAGCGATCGACATCTGGCTGACTGACTGAATGACTGACTGACTGACTGACTCACTCATTGACTGACGCGCTGTTGCCTTGTTCGCTCGAGCAGATCCGCGCGCTCCGTGACGCTGCGCGCAGTGACGTGCTCATCGAAGCCGCGCTCAAGACGCTGCCGCAGAAGGCGATCGACGAAGGCGCGCCGTCTGTGAGCCAGCTCCAGGAGCGCTTCAACGTCGTGAAGAAGGTCGCGCACCGCGCAGCGCTTGCCCCACCAGAGAGCGGACTCGTGGGTCAGCTGTTTGGTAGCGCACTGTCGCTCTTGATCATCCCACCGGGTGGTCCGATCGAAGGCACCGACACGGACGCAGTGTTTTCGCGCGCCGACTATGCGCTCAAGGCAGGCGACATTGAGACCGCCGTGGCCGAGATGAAGGCGCTCTCGGGCGTACCGGCAGAAGTGTCCAAGTACGTTTGGTGCATTGACAGCTGGCTGACTACTGCCCGCCCAACGGCTCGATCGATGTCTTGACTCGGTCGACTCACACCTCGTGTTCTCTCTCCGTGTGTGTGTGTGTTGCGACTTGCTAGGGACTGGATCGCGGCTGCAGAGTCGCGACTTGCGGTCGAGCAAACCGCCAAGGTCGTGAAAGCCCACGTCGCACTCCTTGCTGCGAGCTGCTCTTAGACAGACACGATAGCATACGTCGCTTGGGCAAGGACGAGAGAGAGAGAGAGCTGATATGTGCAGACGTCGTCATTGGCTGCTCTCGCGAGTGACGGCGCTGTCGCTCTAGCCGTGAGCCATGAGCTGCAAGCTGTAGCTGCAAGCTGCTGCGGCGCCTTCGAGTCCGTATTTGATAGTCGTAATGCGAAGACGAACTGGAACCGCTTGTGCGTACTAGTACGGATGTGCGCTGGAATGAGCTCATGCTGTGCGCGCCCGAGCGTCATTGTCGCCCTTGATCGGATCGTGATGATAGCGGCGCTGGCGAAGATTGAAGCCGGGATGGAAGGTGGAAGCGGTGGTAGTCAGTGGCTGGGACGTGGAATATGGTGTGCGTGCCTGTGTGCGTGCGTGTCCGTGGGGGTGAGTGAGTGGAGTGAGTGGAGTGATAGACAAGCTACTGTTGCAGTCTTAGACCGACACGACGACCCAAGGTCCAGCAAGAGCACGCAGACTAGACTCGATGAATCACCAACCTCGCAACCATTTACTTGTGACAAAGTCGCTCTGGTGCGCATGCAGAGCAAACCGAGTGTAGTCGCAAGAAAGAGCGGCGAAGATGTACGCGCGCGCACGGGTTTGTATTCCAAGCAAGTACTAGTACGCTACTGGAGGACTGAACACTGAACAACTAGACGACTGGATGTAGGGAGAGAGGGAGAGAGAGACTACAAGTACGCTGACAGACAAAGATGAAGCAGCCTCTTGTCGGACGCTTCCGTGGCAGATGCGGTCGTTTGGCGCGGCGAGTCGGTCGGTAGAATGGTTGATTGGTCGATCGGTTGGTGTCTTGACGGAAGCTGATACTGCGTCGGTGCGCTCACTGGCGGCGCAAGTAGCCCTTCTTCTTCTCGCCGCCGCTGCTAGCCGTGGTCGAGGTCGAGGTCGTGGCCGTGGCCGAGTCTCCCGTTGGACTGCCACCCGATGACGTCGGCTTCTTGCAACCAGTGTTGAGACGGCGACCCGCCATGTTTGGACCGCACTCGTCCGTCGGCGTCGATGGTGCAGGCGGCGAGCCCGCGCCATTGGTGGTCGTGGTCGTCGACGGCGGCGACCCGTTCGTGCTCGTGGTCATCGTGCTCGTGGTGACGCCGTTGTTGGTGTTGGTGACCGTGTTGACGCTGTTGTTGACGTTGTTGGAGTTGTTGTTGTTCGTGTTCGTGACCGTGTTGGAGTTGTTGCTGTTCACGTTGTTGTTGTTGGTAACCGTGTTGGAGTTGTTGTTGTTGTTCACGTTGTTGGTGTTCACGTTGTTGTTGTTGTTCACGTTGTTGGTGTTGGTGTTGGTGTTGGTGTTGGTGTTGGTGTTGGTGTTGACGACGTTGTTGTTGACCGTGTTGGTGTTCACATTGTTGTTGTTGACCGTGTTGGTGTTCTGGTTGTTGGTGTTGATGTTGTTGTTGTTGTTGTTGTTGTTGTTGTTGTTGTTGTTGTTGACGACGTTGTTGGTGTTCACGCTGTTGCCGATGGTGTTGGTGTTGGTGTTGGCGATGTTGTTGATCAGGTTGCTCAGGTTGTTGTTGTTGTTGTTGTTGGTCGTCGTCGTAGTGGTGCTGGAGCTCGGCACGTTGTTGATGAAGCTCGGGATGCCGCCGGTGCTAGGGCCACTTGGCGGACTGACGGGGCTGTTGATACCTGGAACGCCGGCGATGGCGGCGTACGGCGAGAAACCAAAGGTGTTCTTCTCCGCTTGCATGATGCCCGTGCGCATCGAGTTGAGACCGCCGAGGCCGCCGAGCATGCCAAACGTCATCTGCTCAGCGTGAACACCCGAGCTGGAGATCGCGAGCGCGGCAGCGCCGACCGCAACGTAGAAGAGGCACGACTTGGAGAGCATGGTGTCGATTGGAGCTTGTAATGCAAAGAGAGCTGAGGCGGTGGTTGTTGAGGTGGTCGCGCTTGCGCTGAGACTGGCGAGTTGTGGAATGAGTGGTCGCTCGCCCGCGGCGTTGCGCTCGGCGGCCTCCTTTGCTGTGTAGGGTCATGGGCGTAGTCTGCTATCGTCCTCTCCAGTCGGTGCGCCGCCGATGTACTGTTGGCCTGTCAGCCATTCGCTCGCGAGGATATACGGAGCTAGACTTCAAGTCGAGCGAGTGGCTCAGTTGACCAGCGCCAGGAACTGGCGGTGATCTTCAGCTGGGCATGTAGAGTCCTGCCAAGGTGGACTTGCCGCTGGCATGCTGTTCACTCCAGTTCACTCGCGATCTACCAAGTCTGTGAGTGGTTGAGTGAGTGACACAGGAAGCGAGCTAGTGAACGGACTGGTCAGCATTACACCGGGCTCGTTTGTAGTGTCGGTCGCTCTGTAGAGGTCGAGCACACGAAAATTGTCGATGTAGCGCAAAGTGTCCGTCACAAATGGACACCAGCACCTCTACCGGTCCGTGCCTTTACACATCAATCACACCGAAGAGTAAAGACTGGCCACCACCGTCTGTGTCTGCACTTGTGGCGATGCAACGTGGCAAAAGACACAGAGTCGACCCATATGGTCGACGAGGACGACTCGCCTTTCCAGTGACCACTGCGAGAGTGACCCATTTGCGAGCCAATCCGAGCTCACGTCGACACTGATTGCCATGTGACCACATGTAGTGACTGGTTGTGTGATACGCGCGCATACGAGCTGGTTGACACATGTGGGTCCTCGCACCACCAATAGCTCCTGCTCCTTGGTGTACTCTCGGCGCCAGCTGGCGCTGCAGTGTACATCCAGCAGAACCCGTCGTGGAACCCGGAGGTGCTCCGCGGCAACGAGAACTGGATCAAGTTCCGCGAGCTCGTGCTCGGGAAGGACGCAGCGAAGCCTGCACCCAAGCCGTCAGTGGTGGTGCCAAAGGCACCGACAAAGACTGCGGACGAGTTCAGCCAGGTGATCTCGAAGGGCCAAGCAGCGACCGCTGCCGCGGCCAAGAAGGAGCAGCAACCAGTGTCTGCGACCGCAGCGAAGCCGGCAGCGCCTGTACCTGCTGGGGACGCGAAGAAGCCCGCGAGCGTGAAGAACTCGATGGAATGATGACCAGTCCGTTCACTAGCTCGCTTCCTGTGTCACTCACTCAACCACTCACAGACTTGGTAGATCGCGAGTGAACTGGAGTGAACAGCATGCCAGCGGCAAGTCCACCTTGGCAGGACTCTACATGCCCAGCTGAAGATCACCGCCAGTTCCTGGCGCTGGTCAACTGAGCCACTCGCTCGACTTGAAGTCTAGCTCCGTATATCCTCGCGAGCGAATGGCTGACAGGCCAACAGTACATCGGCGGCGCACCGACTGGAGAGGACGATAGCAGACTACGCCCATGACCCTACACAGCAAAGGAGGCCGCCGAGCGCAACGCCGCGGGCGAGCGACCACTCATTCCACAACTCGCCAGTCTCAGCGCAAGCGCGACCACCTCAACAACCACCGCCTCAGCTCTCTTTGCATTACAAGCTCCAATCGACACCATGCTCTCCAAGTCGTGCCTCTTCTACGTTGCGGTCGGCGCTGCCGCGCTCGCGATCTCCAGCTCGGGTGTTCACGCTGAGCAGATGACGTTTGGCATGCTCGGCGGCCTCGGCGGTCTCAACTCGATGCGCACGGGCATCATGCAAGCGGAGAAGAACACCTTTGGTTTCTCGCCGTACGCCGCCATCGCCGGCGTTCCAGGTATCAACAGCCCCGTCAGTCCGCCAAGTGGCCCTAGCACCGGCGGCATCCCGAGCTTCATCAACAACGTGCCGAGCTCCAGCACCACTACGACGACGACCAACAACAACAACAACAACAACCTGAGCAACCTGATCAACAACATCGCCAACACCAACACCAACACCATCGGCAACAGCGTGAACACCAACAACGTCGTCAACAACAACAACAACAACAACAACAACATCAACACCAACAACCAGAACACCAACACGGTCAACAACAACAATGTGAACACCAACACGGTCAACAACAACGTCGTCAACACCAACACCAACACCAACACCAACACCAACACCAACACCAACAACGTGAACAACAACAACAACGTGAACACCAACAACGTGAACAACAACAACAACTCCAACACGGTTACCAACAACAACAACGTGAACAGCAACAACTCCAACACGGTCACGAACACGAACAACAACAACTCCAACAACGTCAACAACAGCGTCAACACGGTCACCAACACCAACAACGGCGTCACCACGAGCACGATGACCACGAGCACGAACGGGTCGCCGCCGTCGACGACCACGACCACCAATGGCGCGGGCTCGCCGCCTGCACCATCGACGCCGACGGACGAGTGCGGTCCAAACATGGCGGGTCGCCGTCTCAACACTGGTTGCAAGAAGCCGACGTCATCGGGTGGCAGTCCAACGGGAGACTCGGCCACGGCCACGACCTCGACCTCGACCACGGCTAGCAGCGGCGGCGAGAAGAAGAAGGGCTACTTGCGCCGCCAGTGAGCGCACCGACGCAGTATCAGCTTCCGTCAAGACACCAACCGATCGACCAATCAACCATTCTACCGACCGACTCGCCGCGCCAAACGACCGCATCTGCCACGGAAGCGTCCGACAAGAGGCTGCTTCATCTTTGTCTGTCAGCGTACTTGTAGTCTCTCTCTCCCTCTCTCCCTACATCCAGTCGTCTAGTTGTTCAGTGTTCAGTCCTCCAGTAGCGTACTAGTACTTGCTTGGAATACAAACCCGTGCGCGCGCGTACATCTTCGCCGCTCTTTCTTGCGACTACACTCCGTTTGCTCTGCATGCGCACCAGAGCGACTTTGTCACAAGTAAATGGTTGCGAGGTTGGTGATTCATCGAGTCTAGTCTGCGTGCTCTTGCTGGACCTTGGGTCGTCGTGTCGGTCTAAGACTGCAACAGTAGCTTGTCTATCACTCCACTCACTCCACTCACTCACCCCCACGGACACGCACGCACACAGGCACGCACACCATATTCCACGTCCCAGCCACTGACTACCACCGCTTCCACCTTCCATCCCGGCTTCAATCTTCGCCAGCGCCGCTATCATCACGATCCGATCAAGGGCGACAATGACGCTCGGGCGCGCACAGCATGAGCTCATTCCAGCGCACATCCGTACTAGTACGCACAAGCGGTTCCAGTTCGTCTTCGCATTACGACTATCAAATACGGACTCGAAGGCGCCGCAGCAGCTTGCAGCTACAGCTTGCAGCTCATGGCTCACGGCTAGAGCGACAGCGCCGTCACTCGCGAGAGCAATCATCTTTCTGAGTGCTGAAGTGGCTAGCATCGCTGTCTCCAACACTGTCGTACATGATGTTTGCCAGCGTTGGATCGCTCGGTTAATGTGGTACGTTGCATGTGACTCGAGCGCCATGAGGACGCTCTCACATCACATTGCAGCCGCCTTGTTTGCTACTTGTGCGTTGTGTCGCCTGGTGATCCTCTCGACCGTCGTCGCCGTCAAACTCTTCGCTGTCGTCGTTGGTCGTCTCTTCGACGCGCGCCAGTGTCTGTGGCGCTGATGGCGCAGCAGCACCAATCGTCGCTGCTGTCTTTGCATCGTCTGCTTTGTCGAGCGCCTGCTTTGTCATCTTGGACAGCGGGTCCTGCACTTGCGCTTGCCCTTGGTGCGCTGCAGCGACGAGCTCGACTGGGACGCCGAACTTGGTCGCTTCGAGTTTCGCTTGCTCCAGCAGCACCGCTTTCTTCACAAAGTCGTTCTTGAACGGCACTGATCGGCACATAAAGAGATCCAACACGCGGCTGTAAGTCTCCACTGACTCGAGAACGACAGACACGACAACGTACCGAATGCGTCGTCAGCAGCGTCGGCGTCAATGTCGGCGGGTTTGTCCCATCGGTCTTCGCCAGTCTCAGTGTTGTGGTAGTACGTCCGGCCTTTGCGCGACTGGAGCGCGACCCAGCGCTTTCGTCGCGCAGGTGCCGCAGTGGCTGCTGTCTCTGCTGCTGCTGCTGTCGGTGCGACGGCACCTGTGTCGCTAAACGCGACGCACTCAACTGCGATGGCGTCGCCGCCTGCGAGCACGACTGGTTCGTACGCGCGGCCGCAGACTGTGCACTTGCCGAGCGCGACCATATCGTCTTTCGGGACGTTCACGTTGCAGCCAGCGCACTTGATGAAGCGCGCGTTCAGCGTCGCGTGCGACGCACCATTCACGCCGCGCTCTGCCATCGTCCTCTTTGCTTCTTCTCGTCGTTTTGTATGTGAAAGGAAGAATCGACCTTGCAGTAGTACTAAGCGATCAATCCAGTATTTTTCCTCTCTTTCGATACAATTCGCAAGGTAATTTGCGGAATCACAACCCAGTTCTCCACAGAGCTCTCGACTCCCATAGTCAACACGAGGAGCAAGGACATCGAGAGTCTGCCGATGGAGACTTCATGAACGCAGCACTTGCAGCAGCTCCAGCATCCACGCGACTTGAAAGCATTCAATAGAGAACTCAGTGAGTCAATCAAGCGCTTGTCCTGCGCGTGTCGGTCGGACGCACTGACGTCCTGGTACGGGTTCCAGCTCATCGCGAGTTGCTTTAGACGCGTCTCGACTGCGCGCCACTGCCCGCTCGTGCTGTCGTGCACTTGCGTGCGCAGCGTGTGGGCGTCAGCGTACAGAATCGCTCCGCGCTGCTCAAACTCGCTGATCTTTGCGAGCAGCGCGCGCTTGCGTCGCTGCGCCGTGTCGCTATTGCTGTTGGTGCTGGTGCTGGTGCTTGTGCTGGTGCTTGTGTCTGACGTCGTCGTCGATGGCGCCGGTGGCGGTACCGGAGGAGAAGGCGACGACGAGGCATCTAGTGACGCCATGCTGCTTGCGGGTGTCGAGAGCGAGAGTGAGCGAGAGTGAGTGTGCTCGTTGTGCTGCAACTTTCTGCATCAAGACACTCTTGGTCCTATGTTTCGCAAATGAAGCTTTGGGCTTGTATGCTTGTGTGCGATTCAATAGAGATTGCATCCATCACTTGAGGATTGTATGACAAGTGGTTTCAGCCTGCGCAACTTCGACAAGCAAAAAGGCAACAAGCAAGGCGACGACGGCCGACTGCCTCGAGAGCATCAGCAAGACGACCATCAAGGGCATCAGCAGCAGCACCACCACCAGCACGACCATGCGCGCTCTCCTGCGCTTCGTGACAGCGGTGCTCCTGCTCACAGGCGCTGTCGCCGCGCAAGGCTGCTTCGAAGACGCGCTCATTTGCCCAAACGGCACGGCTGTCGCGCGCGATCCGCTGCTCGGCTGCGCGTTTGTCAAGTGCGTGCCAATCACTGCCGTACCATCGACAGCACCACGCAGCGGCAACTAGAGTGACACGAGCTCGAGCGCATTCTACGCGCGTGCGCCCAGCGACAACAGCTAGAGAGAAGAGCGTAAGCTATCAAGCACACCAGCACCCGTCGACGCCATTGCGCTCCAGCTCGACAAACGTGCGAGTCAGCACGCACCAGCACACGAATCGTATCGCCAACATCATGCACGTTCCAATACACAAGCACTCGTTTCAACAAGAACGCCACACTCGCGTCGCAACGCGTTGGTCAGCTTAGCGACTGTTGTTGCGCACAGACACGTACATCCAAGCGCTCATTCAAGGCCAACGGATAGACAAGACGCTGCTCAGGGCCACTGTCGTCGCTGTCCTGATGAGCGTGGTGCCTGTGCCAGACGCGCGACGCATCACCAGCACCCATGCAGACTCGCACACGTGTCGACTTGGTTGTTCACGCAGAGATGTATTTAACAGGCGAGTAGCTCTGTGGCGGTGGACAGCCACGCGGCTACTCCTGACACTAGAGACTAGCTACCTAGCTAGCTATGCACGCAAGGCACTGGCTGCACGATACACACGCATCACACATACACATCGTCTTCATGCTCGCCGTCGCGTCGCAGAAGCGCTGGTTTGCACGTCGTCGTTGCTGAACAGGACAAGAACAAACGTCGCGACGCTGCTTAGCCACGGAGGTAGCTCGACTTTCCGCCTGCTGGAGCTGGCGCTGCACCACCTGACGCAGGGCTAGATCCTTTGCCACCGGCCGGACCTGACGCAGGGCCAGGTGCGTTGCCACCTGCAGGAGCTGGCGCTGCACCACCTGACGCAGGGCCGGGTGCGTTGCCACCTGCAGGAGCTGGCGCTGCGCCACCTGACGATGGACTCGACCCCTTTCCGCCTGCAGGAGCTGGGGCTGCGCCACCGCCAGACGCAGGGCTCGGTTTCTTGTACGCAGGGTCGTTGGGGTCACTTGGGTCGCTCGGGATGCCTGGGTTGCTAGGCGTGCTCGGGTTGGCCGGAGTGCCTGGGTTGCTCGGTGCACCTGGACTGGCCGGAGTACCTGGGTTGCTTGGCGTGCTTGGACTGACCGGAGTGCCTGGGTTGCTCGGTGCACCTGGACTGCTTGTAGTCGAGGTGGTGCTGGTGCTGCAGCCTGTGGTGCTCGTGGATGAGCTTCCACAGTTCGTTGTCGTGCTGGAGGTAACGCTGCTACCATTGTTGGTGTTGGTGTTGGTGTTGACAGTGGTGGTACTCTGATTGGTGTTGTTGTTGCTCGTGTTCGAGTTGTTCGAGTTGTTGTTGTTGGAGTTGTTGCTGTTGTTGTTGTTGTTAGTGTTAGTGTTGGAGTTGGTGTTGGTGTTGGAGTTGTTCTGGTTGTTGGTGTTGGTGTTGGTGTTGGTGTTGGTGTTGGTGTTGGTGTTGACCGTGTTTGAGTTGTTGTTGTTGTTGTTGTTGTTGTTGTTGTTGTTGTTGTTGTTGTTGGAGTTCTGGCTGTTGGTGTTGGTGTTGGTGTTAGCAGCGTTGTTGTTGTTGTTGTTGTTGTTGTTGACAGCGTTGTTGTTGATCAAGCTGGAGATCATGTTGTTGAGACTGTTGAAGTTGAGATTGTTGGTGTTGGTGTTGGCGTTAGTGTTACTCGCCGTGTTGGTGTTCACGCCGGTGCTGATGCCATTAGTGTTCTGGCTGGGGTTGAACGCGTTGCTGATCGAGTTGGTGTTGACACCGTTGATGAAGCTCGGGATCATGTTGGACGCGCCACCGCCCATGCCCCCGTAGCCGCCGTTGCCACCGCCATAGCCGCCCGTGCGACCCCCGCCGTAGCCACTGTTGCCGCCGCTGTAGCCGCCCGTGCGGCCACCACCGTAGCCACCTCCGTAGCCGTATGTCATCGCATCTGCGCTCACGGGCTGCGCGGTCATCGCGAACGCCGCCATTGCAGCAGCAGAGACGTAGAAGAGGCACGACTTGGACAGCATGGTTGTGTTGGTGTGGTGTCGGTGTTGTCGCGGTTGAGAGGGGGGAGAAAGAGTGAAGAGCTGGTGCTTGAAGCTTGGAGCTTGAGATTGGAGTGTGCAAAGGCTGCTTGGAGGTGTTCGCACTGGAGAGTGAAAGTGAGAATGAGAACGAGAACGAGGTGTGAAGCTCGTCGCCTCTTGCTCGTGCAACTCTAATCACGGATACGACGCCCTAGGATGCCGAGCCTGAGGAGAGCGCGCACGCTGTGCTCGCTGTGTAGTACACAGCGAGCCGGTCGCACAGCCATCCACCTTTCATGCATACGGCCAACGCCATCTCTACGCAAGACTCAGCGACGACAGGGTTGGTCGTTGGATCGCTTGGTCGGCCGGTCGCTCCCGGTGCGGACACACGCTTCAGGCAAAGCTGCAGAGTCGTAGCAGCAGCGCCATCAGGAGTGCCATCTCGACGCCTGTCTTGTCGTCGCTGTTGTCTGTTGGGTAGTCGGTTGGTTGCTGTTGTCTGTCTAAAGATGTGCTAGTACTATTTTGCACAATAGAGCCACCTCGAGCCAATTGAATGGCTCACACCGACTAGCCTACATCGTCGGATGGTCTCCATCCTCTGCGTGCCGAGTGCTGAGACGCTCGCTCGCTTGCACTGCACATGCGCGAGCTCGCGCACACACATGCACACGCTAGGCAGCTATCGGCAATGCGCACGATGCGCGCTGTTGTCGTGGAGGTGTGGAGGTGTGGAGGCGAATGGATGTAAAAGTCGGTCGTCGAGAGAGGCAGTGTCCCGATCTTTCAGCGCCGACCCGACATGGGTACATGCGGCACCATAAATCACGCAGAGCCAGATGCAGCGCGCTGACAGCTCCTCTGCATCACCGCAGTCGTCACAGCCGTCAAGCGTTGGCAATATGTGTTGTAAGTGAGAGTGTGCTATGAGTGGGACGTGTGCGTGCTGCAGTTGGCGTTGTGCACTTGCGTGCCGAGCGTAGGCACGAGCCGTAGTCTTCCCACGATGTTGTTGCTGCTTTTTGCCTGAGCAGGGAGTTGGCGTCGACGACTTCGCTATACTCAAAAACACATCGTGCGATGCAAGAGGTCGAATGATCAGTCTCGCTTACTGCGATCCGCGAGGTCTAGCATGCAGTGTAGTGATACATTGGCACCGAAAGACACACTCTCAGTGCCTCTGGGGAAAACATCGTCACTTACGTAGCTATCAAGACAGCAAGCCATCGGTACAGCTGGATATGTCGTACCAAGTAGTACACACATGTATACACAACGGCATCATCGCAGCTCAAGTCATATGTCTGAGCTGAGCACCGACTGACAGCAGCACGAGAAAGGAAACATACAAGCAACAACGCGTTCGTGCAAGCAAGTATTACATTGTCAACGCTTGACGGCTGTGACGACTGCGGTGATGCAGAGGAGCTGTCAGCGCGCTGCATCTGGCTCTGCGTGATTTATGGTGCCGCATGTACCCATGTCGGGTCGGCGCTGAAAGATCGGGACACTGCCTCTCTCGACGACCGACTTTTACATCCATTCGCCTCCACACCTCCACACCTCCACGACAACAGCGCGCATCGTGCGCATTGCCGATAGCTGCCTAGCGTGTGCATGTGTGTGCGCGAGCTCGCGCATGTGCAGTGCAAGCGAGCGAGCGTCTCAGCACTCGGCACGCAGAGGATGGAGACCATCCGACGATGTAGGCTAGTCGGTGTGAGCCATTCAATTGGCTCGAGGTGGCTCTATTGTGCAAAATAGTACTAGCACATCTTTAGACAGACAACAGCAACCAACCGACTACCCAACAGACAACAGCGACGACAAGACAGGCGTCGAGATGGCACTCCTGATGGCGCTGCTGCTACGACTCTGTAGCTTTGCCTGAAGCGTGTGTCCGCACCGGGAGCGACCGGCCGACCAAGCGATCCAACGACCAACCCTGTCGTCGCTGAGTCTTGCGTAGAGATGGCGTTGGCCGTATGCATGAAAGGTGGATGGCTGTGCGACCGGCTCGCTGTGTACTACACAGCGAGCACAGCGTGCGCGCTCTCCTCAGGCTCGGCATCCTAGGGCGTCGTATCCGTGATTAGAGTTGCACGAGCAAGAGGCGACGAGCTTCACACCTCGTTCTCGTTCTCATTCTCACTTTCACTCTCCAGTGCGAACACCTCCAAGCAGCCTTTGCACACTCCAATCTCAAGCTCCAAGCTTCAAGCACCAGCTCTTCACTCTTTCTCCCCCCTCTCAACCGCGACAACACCGACACCACACCAACACAACCATGCTGTCCAAGTCGTGCCTCTTCTACGTCTCTGCTGCTGCAATGGCGGCGTTCGCGATGACCGCGCAGCCCGTGAGCGCAGATGCGATGACATACGGCTACGGAGGTGGCTACGGTGGTGGCCGCACGGGCGGCTACAGCGGCGGCAACAGTGGCTACGGCGGGGGTCGCACGGGCGGCTATGGCGGTGGCAACGGCGGCTACGGGGGCATGGGCGGTGGCGCGTCCAACATGATCCCGAGCTTCATCAACGGTGTCAACACCAACTCGATCAGCAACGCGTTCAACCCCAGCCAGAACACTAATGGCATCAGCACCGGCGTGAACACCAACACGGCGAGTAACACTAACGCCAACACCAACACCAACAATCTCAACTTCAACAGTCTCAACAACATGATCTCCAGCTTGATCAACAACAACGCTGTCAACAACAACAACAACAACAACAACAACGCTGCTAACACCAACACCAACACCAACAGCCAGAACTCCAACAACAACAACAACAACAACAACAACAACAACAACAACAACAACAACTCAAACACGGTCAACACCAACACCAACACCAACACCAACACCAACACCAACACCAACAACCAGAACAACTCCAACACCAACACCAACTCCAACACTAACACTAACAACAACAACAACAGCAACAACTCCAACAACAACAACTCGAACAACTCGAACACGAGCAACAACAACACCAATCAGAGTACCACCACTGTCAACACCAACACCAACACCAACAATGGTAGCAGCGTTACCTCCAGCACGACAACGAACTGTGGAAGCTCATCCACGAGCACCACAGGCTGCAGCACCAGCACCACCTCGACTACAAGCAGTCCAGGTGCACCGAGCAACCCAGGCACTCCGGTCAGTCCAAGCACGCCAAGCAACCCAGGTACTCCGGCCAGTCCAGGTGCACCGAGCAACCCAGGCACTCCGGTCAGTCCAAGCACGCCAAGCAACCCAGGTACTCCGGCCAGTCCAGGTGCACCGAGCAACCCAGGCACTCCGGCCAACCCGAGCACGCCTAGCAACCCAGGCATCCCGAGCGACCCAAGTGACCCCAACGACCCTGCGTACAAGAAACCGAGCCCTGCGTCTGGCGGTGGCGCAGCCCCAGCTCCTGCAGGCGGAAAGGGGTCGAGTCCATCGTCAGGTGGCGCAGCGCCAGCTCCTGCAGGTGGCAACGCACCCGGCCCTGCGTCAGGTGGTGCAGCGCCAGCTCCTGCAGGTGGCAACGCACCTGGCCCTGCGTCAGGTCCGGCCGGTGGCAAAGGATCTAGCCCTGCGTCAGGTGGTGCAGCGCCAGCTCCAGCAGGCGGAAAGTCGAGCTACCTCCGTGGCTAAGCAGCGTCGCGACGTTTGTTCTTGTCCTGTTCAGCAACGACGACGTGCAAACCAGCGCTTCTGCGACGCGACGGCGAGCATGAAGACGATGTGTATGTGTGATGCGTGTGTATCGTGCAGCCAGTGCCTTGCGTGCATAGCTAGCTAGGTAGCTAGTCTCTAGTGTCAGGAGTAGCCGCGTGGCTGTCCACCGCCACAGAGCTACTCGCCTGTTAAATACATCTCTGCGTGAACAACCAAGTCGACACGTGTGCGAGTCTGCATGGGTGCTGGTGATGCGTCGCGCGTCTGGCACAGGCACCACGCTCATCAGGACAGCGACGACAGTGGCCCTGAGCAGCGTCTTGTCTATCCGTTGGCCTTGAATGAGCGCTTGGATGTACGTGTCTGTGCGCAACAACAGTCGCTAAGCTGACCAACGCGTTGCGACGCGAGTGTGGCGTTCTTGTTGAAACGAGTGCTTGTGTATTGGAACGTGCATGATGTTGGCGATACGATTCGTGTGCTGGTGCGTGCTGACTCGCACGTTTGTCGAGCTGGAGCGCAATGGCGTCGACGGGTGCTGGTGTGCTTGATAGCTTACGCTCTTCTCTCTAGCTGTTGTCGCTGGGCGCACGCGCGTAGAATGCGCTCGAGCTCGTGTCACTCTAGTTGCCGCTGCGTGGTGCTGTCGATGGTACGGCAGTGATTGGCACGCACTTGACAAACGCGCAGCCGAGCAGCGGATCGCGCGCGACAGCCGTGCCGTTTGGGCAAATGAGCGCGTCTTCGAAGCAGCCTTGCGCGGCGACAGCGCCTGTGAGCAGGAGCACCGCTGTCACGAAGCGCAGGAGAGCGCGCATGGTCGTGCTGGTGGTGGTGCTGCTGCTGATGCCCTTGATGGTCGTCTTGCTGATGCTCTCGAGGCAGTCGGCCGTCGTCGCCTTGCTTGTTGCCTTTTTGCTTGTCGAAGTTGCGCAGGCTGAAACCACTTGTCATACAATCCTCAAGTGATGGATGCAATCTCTATTGAATCGCACACAAGCATACAAGCCCAAAGCTTCATTTGCGAAACATAGGACCAAGAGTGTCTTGATGCAGAAAGTTGCAGCACAACGAGCACACTCACTCTCGCTCACTCTCGCTCTCGACACCCGCAAGCAGCATGGCGTCACTAGATGCCTCGTCGTCGCCTTCTCCTCCGGTACCGCCACCGGCGCCATCGACGACGACGTCAGACACAAGCACCAGCACAAGCACCAGCACCAGCACCAACAGCAATAGCGACACGGCGCAGCGACGCAAGCGCGCGCTGCTCGCAAAGATCAGCGAGTTTGAGCAGCGCGGAGCGATTCTGTACGCTGACGCCCACACGCTGCGCACGCAAGTGCACGACAGCACGAGCGGGCAGTGGCGCGCAGTCGAGACGCGTCTAAAGCAACTCGCGATGAGCTGGAACCCGTACCAGGACGTCAGTGCGTCCGACCGACACGCGCAGGACAAGCGCGAGCGCCGAGCGCAACGTGCGCACAGCGTCGATGAGCCAGCAGCTGCGACTGACGCAGCGTCAGCAGCACGGAGCACAACTTCCTTACCGCCGAGCGCACCATCTGCAGCGCCGTCTACCAAGCGCAAGCAGGACTTCTACGAGTTGTTGCAGCTCGACGAGCGCGAGCGCGCGACGCCAGACGCGATCAAGCGGCAGTTCCGCAAGCTCGCGCTGCAGCTCCACCCAGACAAACAGCAGCAGCAGCAGCAAGCCCAGGCACTTGCTACCACAGCGACCGATGAGACCGAGGCGTCTACTTCTGATTCGACTACTGAAACATTAGACGGCGCTAGCACAGAGAGTACTGCCGCAGTGAGCGACGCCCGCAGTCTCGACACTGCGACGGCGTTTGCGCGCCTGCGCCTCGCGTACGAGACGCTGAGCGACCCGATCCAGCGCGTTGCGTACGACGCGAAGCTCCAGGACCAACACGCGCGATCAGCGCTCGCAGACGACGACACGGTCCTCGTTGGCGCGAACCAGATCACGCTCGAAGCGTCGACAGACTTTGCGTCGCTCGAGTGGATGGCGCGCGTCAAGCACAAGATGGACGTGATGGACCGCATCGCGGAGTGGGCGACGATCCTCGCGATCCCCGCGACCGAGCTCCGGTTCGAGACTGGCGACGCCTGCAATGGCCGGCAGTGCGGGAAGATCGTGACGATGGACCGCGACCTCGAGTGCTACGGCTCGCCGCGCCGGCGTGTGTACGTCTGTCTCCTTCACAAGTACATCCACGCGTGCGACGAGCTCTGCACGAGCCGCTACGGCGACGCCGAGCGCGACAAGCGCGTGTGCCCCATGCGCGCGTACTGGCTCATCCAGAACTGGCTATTCGACCAGCTCCAGCACGCCACTAGCACTGACGAAGAGCGCAAAGATGACAGTGTCGAGACGCCACGAGCGCTCGACGCAGCGATGATCCACTTGGGTGACAGCCACTCGACGTTTGCGATCGCAAACGCTGCAGCATGCGTGAGCGCGACGTGTGACCAGCGCTTCCAGTACCTCGACGACGGCATCTACGCCTGCAGCGCACACGGCACGCCGCACATCTGCACGTACGAGCAGTGCGACGCCAAGGAGCTCCGAGACGGCCGGTACGTCTGCTGGTGCAGCGGGAACCGCTACGGCGGCTACCGCGAAGATGTTGGCACGGGCACGCGCACGCGGCAGATCGTGTACACCGACGCACATGGCGACGCAGCGGCAATCGAGATGGAGGTCCCAGTGCTCCTGCCGCTCGGTCAGGCAACGTCGTACTTGCTCGAAGGAGCAAAGGCTCGGAGCAGCAGCGACGACGTCTCGTCGCTTTCGCCGCCACCACCGAGCGAGAAAGCGTCGCACGCCGCGGTCCACGACAACGACGCAACACTCGATGACCGATCGCCGCGCCCGCGTCTCAAGCGCCGGCACTCGGACCGCGAGACGTCGCCTGTGCGCGCGCGCATTCGCCGGCGCCTCCGTGAAAAGGTCGAGCGGTCCGAGGTGTCGTCGTTCTACATCCACTTGAAGCTCCCAGCGGCAGTCGCAGACCTCCCGCGCGTCGCACTGGAGCTCCAGGACCCGACCGAGTCGCTTGGCACGGACGCTCCTGATCTCTTTGCGCGCCATGGCAAGCTCTTGCCGATCCGCGTGCGTGCGAACGACACGGTCAACTACATCAAGTTCTGGATGGAGGAACTGACGGACCAGCAGCTCTCGATCTGGGACCAGCAGATCCTCTGGGGCGACACGGTCATTGGCGACGAAGGGAACGTGATGGTGCTCGAGGAGCACGGCATCGTCGACGGCTGCGTGCTCGAGCTCCGGCTCCACGACGACTGTCCGCTGCTTGTGTCGACGTGGACTGGCCACTCGGCAGCTGCGAGCGCCGAGTACAACACGGTCATGATCTCGAAAGAAGCTGCTGAGGACCTCGAGGACCAGCACGACGAGTGGACAAACGTCGTGGCCGTGGAAGAAGAGGCGTTCGAGCGCAGTCGCTGGAGCCGCAAGCGCGCCAAGCTCCACGACACCGGCGCGCTCGACCACACCGAAGTGCTCCAGCTCGGCGCAGACAACGTCCCGCGGCTCATTGGCGTCGTGCCGATCGACCGCCGCAGTGCGACTGGTGCGCTCACGAGCGGGACTGAGATGCAGATGATTGATCCCGAGACGCGCCGTCCACGCAAGCGATCGAAGCAGGACGAGGCGCTGCGTGCGATTGCTGCGAGTGCGCAGGCGCTCAAGAAGAGCTGAGCGCGTAAGGAGCGAATGAATGACTAACTGACTGACAGACTGACTGACGCCGTGGTCACGCACGACGTCTTACAACACGACGGAGAGAGAGAGCTGGCGTCCTGCGTACGTACGCTCGACTTACTTGCGATGGCGCAGGTCCACGCGCTGGCGCTTTCTGCGACTCGGAGCCGCGCGCATGTGCGCACCGCGGGGACTCACAGTTGCGACGCGGAGCTTCCGACCGCTGCACACGCGGCCATCGAGCGCCTCGACTGCTTTCGCTGCGAGCGCTGCGTCTGCAAAGTCGACGACAAAGACCGCGTCGTCGCCGTCGCCATCTTTCGAGACTGCGACGACGCCCGAGCAGTCGTCGAGCGCTTTCACGACTGCGACCAAGTCGAGCGCGCGGCAGCTCGAGATGTAGATCGCCGATGACGATGGCGTCGTGCTGTCGGAGCTGTCGGACGAGCCGCCAGTCGTCGGTGTGAGCGACTCGGTCTCGGTCGGACTTGTGCCACTGGCGTCGTCTGCTCCATTCCCAGTGTCGAGCGCCACTGGCGGCTCTGGCGCCGTCTCGATGCTCGGCGGGACGTACGACGGCGTCTGCATGGGCGGTGGGTAGTACGCAGCCATAGGGAATGGCGGCGGACCAACGAACGCCTGCAACGACGACGAAGACGCCGCTGTTGTCGTGTGGTAGTACGCTGGCGCGTACCCAAACGGCGCGCGTGCGTACTCGTGGCTCTGGTACGTTGCGTACTGGACTGGCGCAGCATGTGGTGGAGGCAGTGGCACATGGGCGTAGTCGAACGCCTGCGTCTGCTGCGGCGGATAGAGGTACGACGGCGGGTACTGCGGCGTCGGATGATGCGGAGGAGGCGGCCAGTGCGATGAGTAGAGTGCGTCAGCGTACACTGGCGCGTCATGCATCGCTGCGTGCGGCCGCCGCCCCGAGACGAACGAGTGGCTCGCGTCGCTACTGCGCATCAGGTGCGCGAACTTGGCTTCGACGGCCGAGAGGTCGACGTCGTCACTGCCGTCGCCGCTCGATCGGTGCTGCGGATCCACAGCGCTCGACCACGACGGCGCCGGTGCGCTGCTGTGCATCGAGCTAAAGAGACTTGGGTCTTCGATCACGACCGCTTCGAGACGCGTCGAGGCGCCAGAGAGGACGTCCCGCGTCTGCAGCGCGTCAGCGGCGTCGCGCGCGTGCGTCTCGGTCTCAAACTTGACAAACGCAACGCCTTGTGACGCACCACTGCTCCGGAAGACCTTGATGTCGATGAACTGCATGCCTGCGCACTCGGACGCCACGGCCGAGACGACGTGACTCGAGAGCAACCGGTCGTACAGGAGCAGGAGCCAGAGCTTTGGTGCAGCGGCGTTCAGTGGCGACTGGACCATCGACGACGACGACGGAGCGTACGCTGTCGCATCGAGATGCTGCGTCGCATGGCGCGATGCGCTAGAGCGATCGTCTTCAGCAAACGAGAGCTGCAGTGCCAAGACACGTGAGCGGGAGTGAGTTGTCAGGCAGTCGTAGCACGACAGCGGCGACGCGCACCTTCATGACTTCACCGGTGACGAGGTCGGCGTCAAGGCGGTGCTCGTCGTGGAACGACTCGACGACTGCCGCTGCAGTGTGGGACTAGACAACGTACGAGCAAGTGGCATTAGAGACTGAGTGATAGAGCAAGAGAGAGAGAGAGCGCTGGACGTACGTTTGTGTACTGGACGTACGCCATGGTCTTGATTCGTCCAAAGCTCGTGACGGTCTCGACGCGCTCCAAGTCGCCGTAGACGGCGAACATCGCGTCGAGCTCTTGCTGCGTGAACTGCACAAGACTGTCAGCGACGTCGCAAGACCATCATCACACAGTAGTAGCAGCAGCAAGAGAGTCGCACCTTGCGACTCGCAATGAAGAAGAGCTTGGTGCGCAGCGCATTGCGCGTCGACTCGTGAGCCGCGACGACGCCGCTCTGAGTTGGCAGCACGACAGTTGTCGGTGCACTCGCGACTGGCGCACGCGCAGTGGTCACGCGCTGCTTGGCGGAGCGCGCCGGCGCGTGGTCGCTCGACTGGCGCTTGCCCGACGTCTTTGGCGCCCCTGGCGCCGGCGATCCGATCAGCACTGAGTCTCGCGCCTCGAGCGCTTGAGTGCGCTGACTCAGCTCTGCGACGTTGAGCCAGTGCGACGGCTCGCAATGGCTCACGTTGCTCCGCTTGCGGCGACTCACACTCGCATCCGAGCACGCGCCGTCGAGACTCGAGTCACTTGCGTCCGAGCTCTGTCGACGGCGGCGCAAGAGCGACGCTTTGCCAACGCGCAGTAGCTCGGAGCTGGCAGCGACTGGCAGTTGGGATGGCGACGGCGCCATGAGCCGCAGAGCCGTCGCTGTTGTTGTCGTTGCTGTGAATGGCGGCGCTGTGCGGCGGAGCTTGTGGCGAGTGAGCGGTCGCTGCGGCGTTGCGTCGAGCGTGAACGAGTGGATGCTCGACGTGAGCTGCTCGGTCGTCGTCTCGTCAGTCAACACGGTCGGACTCGCGTGGGACGCAGCGACCCGAGCGTACGCTGCGAAGAGCGCTAACGCGTCGCTCGCTGTCTGCTCGAGCGCACTGACCATGTCGGTCACGACGCTCGCGACTGCTACGTCGACAGAGCCACTCGCCTTCCACACTGCCGGTACCGAACAGCTCACGTGACGTCCAGCAGCTCCAAGTCCAAGACCAAACTGGTCGACTGTGTCGAGCACGCGCACGGCTCGAGCCATCTCCGCGACGAGCGGTGCGCTTGGCATTGACAGCGTCGGCGGACTCGATCGCTGGCGCTTGCCTGGGAGCTGGAGCTCGTCGCCTGCCGTCGCGTCGCTCGCGTCGCGCGTCTCTTGGCTCGACTGCTGCTGATTGCGCTTGAGCTTCCCGCCAGCGACGACTGGTTTGTCTTTGGCGATCGTCACCTGATGAGCGCGTCCAGCGGCGTCAGTACAGCGCTGTATCAGTCAAACGTGAGAGAAAGCTCTATGTACGTACTTTGAGGACGTGGCCGTCGGGCATTCGCTGCAGGTGGAAGCGCGCGATCGCGTCGACTGCGCACGCTGGGTCCTTGTACTGCAGGAACGCAAAGCCCTAGCGACAGAGAGAGTGTGTGTGCGTGCGAGTGAGCGTGCGTGTGTGCGCACGCAGTAGCGGAAGAGATTGAGCGATGGACGCACGCGCGACTTGCTCGAGCGGTCGAGTGCAAAGTGGAGGTTCTTGATCTCGCCACACGTTGAGAAGAGCGCGCGCAGCTCGTCGGGTTTGCGACCGCGGCCACAGACAATGAACAGCCGCGAGCGGTCGTGCAGTGCGCTGTCGCTTGCTTGTAGCTGCGGTGGTGTGGACGGTGGCAGTGGCGTCGCGATTGCAGCAGCGAGTTCGCTTGACGGCGCGTGACTTGTGTCGTCATTTCGCGTTGCAGTCATTGTCGACGTATTCTGTTGCTGTTGTTGCGTGTCACCTGCAGTATGTGCGCTCGCAACAGCAGCAGCAGCAGCGTCTACAAAAGCAGCAACGTTGTCCCGCACAGACGCCACTGGGTCGACCGACGCACAGGAGCGGAGCGCGCACGCCGCGCTCGCACGCTCATCGAGCTCGAGCTTCATCGCGACATTGCGCTGGTACAGCATGCTGAAAATCATCTATTAATCGGTACCGTATTATAAATATCTCAACGTTTGTATTGAAATGTTTGTGCGATGTATTAGCTGCACGAGTCGGTACCGCATTACGCTGCAACTGAAAGCAGCACGAGGTCGCGCTCCTGCTCCTGCTGCACGTCGCGGCACGTGCGCTCGCTCGAGCTCGTCTACGCGTCCACTGCGCCTCTCCGCGCACACATCTCTCGATCCGCCGCTTGTCTGTCTGCGCATCTGCTGCGCGTATCTGTGCGCCATGGCGTCGCTCCTCCCACCGCCGATCGTGCACAACGTCGCGGCGCTCCCTGCTGCATTCACGTCCGTCATTCCGTCGTCGCACTCGGCTGGCGTCGCGATGGAGGGCAAGAGCCTCTTCACGTGCCACCAGTGCGGCGCACTGCTCAAGTTCAAGTACAATCCAATCTCGATCGAAGGTGCGTCTCGCTCATCGCTGTTTGTGTCTTTGAGCGCTCGCTCGCTGCAGGCGCCGTCACGCGCTTGACCACGTACGTCCATGTCCTTGTCCATGATGTCTCTCGATACAAACCCGCAGACAAAATCGCACAGCTCCGGCGTCTGCAGTTTGAGCACCAGACAAGCGCGTCACCGCAGACACTTGCGTCACCAAGTGGCTCAGACGACGGCGCGCGCAACTCGGACGCGTTCGACGCCGACAGCTCACCGAGCGAGCGCGCGCCGCTCGGGTCGCCGCGTCCGACGACTGACGCGAGCCAAAAGACGCCAGTGATCGTACCGGAGGTCGTATGGGAGAACCAGCGGCTCCTCACGCTCGGACCAAGCGCAGTGTGGTCGCCCGTGGCGTTTGAGCAGACGGGCAAGATCGCTGCGTTCTACAGCACGAACCGCGGGATCCTCGGCCACGCGCTGAGCGAAGTCGTGCCGGCGCGGCTGCTGAACAAACCGCATCTGTGGCTCACGCCCGACTGGTCGATCGACCACGCGCTCGCGGGCTGCGACGCCGACGGTTGGATCTACGCGACCGACTTCAGCGCGTTCGACCAAGAGACCGGCGCGCTCACAGCTGCTGCGCTCGAAGAAGTCGAACAGCGTGGTGATAGCAGTGCGATGCCTCCGCCAGAGTGTGTCGTGCGACGTCGACGCGTGATCCGCAAGCGCCGCATTGACGGCAGCGACTTGAGCTGGTTCCAAGAGCTGCTCGACTGCAGGTACGTCAGTGTGTGTGGGTTGTTCTGTGTTTGGGTTTTGTTTGTAGTGTTCTTTGGGTTTAATCGTATTGGGTTGGGTTGATATAACAAACCCGTCTGTGCTGTAGCTCGCTGCTGCTGAAGAAGAAGACGCCGTCATGCCACGACTGCGACGTCGTGATCCTCCAGAGTCTCGAGCAGTACGTCTTCTCCTGTTTGCGTATGTCTCTTGTTGATGTGATCCACTCTCTGACAAGGGTTGTAACTTGGGTGATTGGGTGAAAGAACGCTCGCTGGACTCGTGCAAGACAAAGAACAGTACGACGCGTTCCTCGCGCAGTTTGTAGACGACGACGATGACGACGACGACGCGCTGCGCAGTTCGTTCGAAGACGACTACACTCCGAACGACGAGAACGACCCTGCGATGCGCGCATTGCGAGACGACGAGCAGCGCCTGCTCCAAGAGCTCGAGGCGCTCGAACTCGAGACGGCGCAAGTCAAGACGAAGCGGCAGGAGCTGTGGTCGACTGGGAAAGACCTTGAGCAGCTCGTGCGCGGGACGTTCGCAGAAGGCGCGTTCCTGCAGCACTTGCTCGGCATCAGCCGCGACGAGCGCCAGTCCGTCGGCGTGTACTCGGTCCACGCGTCCGACTTGCTCCGGCGCTTGCAGCGCTACAACGTCTTCAACGACGTCTTCCACATCTGGCACGACGGACTCTTTGGGACGATCAACGGCCTGCGACTCGGCCGTCTGCCGTCGAAGCCAGTCGAGTGGGTCGAGATCAACGCAGCGCTCGGTCAGGCCGTGCTGCTGCTCACGATCATCGCCGAGCGCGCGGGCTTTGACTTTGTCCGGAACAAGCTCATTCCGCGCGGGAGCTTCTCGCGCGTCGTGAACAAGGACGGCCGCGAGTACAGTCTGTACAGCGACGGCGGCATGTTCCGCCGCCGCGGGTTCAACCACGCGATGATCCTGTTCCTCGAGTGCGTCGACGACGCTGGGCGACGCGCGATGCAAGAGGAGCCGTCGATGAAGTTCCCGTACCGGATCCAGCGCGGGAAGATCAACGACTTGCCGATCTCGCTCGGGAACGACGAGCAGTGGACAAAGGCGCTCAAGTGCATGCTCACGCACCTCAAGTGGCTCCTCGCGTGGATCTCCAAGCGGTATCCATAGGCGAGTGGACGACTTGAGTGGACGGTTCGAGTGGACGAGTGGACGGACTCGAGTGGACCAGAGAAAGAAAGAGAGGGTGAGGAAGAGTGGACGCTCGCTCGTGGTCAGTTAATGGGAATCGCGTTGCATCATCGCTCGATGGCGTCTTTGTGCCTACGCGAGCTGCACGACGTGCTCGATCGCTTTGTGGATCGCGGTGGCCGCCGCGATGAGCTCGTCGTGTGTCGTGTGGCGACCGACCGAGAGCCGCAATGTGCCGAGCGCAAACTCGCGCGGGACGTGCATCGCAGCGAGCACGTGCGAGATCTTGACAGCCGCGGCGTCGGTGCTGTGGCTGTGGCACGCCGAGCCAGCGCTCGCGCACACGCCGTCTGCTTCGATCACTGCACCGAGCAAGAACAAGAGAGAGAGAGAGGGAGCGTCAGACGACCGCAAGAGAGACCCCATTGACATACTACCAGACGCAGCAAGCGTACGTGTGAGGAGCTGGACTGCGCTGATGCCGCGAAAGCTGATGCTCAGTGTGTTTGGCAGCACGTGCTCTGGGTGGCCGTTCACTCGGAACACGACGTCGCGCGTCGCACTCGACGCTGCGAGACGCGTCTGCAGCTGCTCGAGCAAGAACTGCCTCGCACCGCGCATGTGCTCTGCGTACGTGTTCAAGTGGTCGTGGATGAGCGCACACGCTTTCCCGAGCGCAACATTGTACGGGACGTTCTCCGTGCCTGCGCGCTTGCCGCTTTCGTGCGACGCGCCGTGAATGAGCTTGGCTGGGAGCGGCGCGCCGTTGCGGATGTAGAGTGCGCCGATGCCTTTTGGCGCATACAGCTTGTGCCCTGCGATCGTCAAGAAGTCGACGCCGAGCACATCGACGTCGACTGGGACTTTGCCGATCGACTGACTCGCGTCTGTGTGGAACAGGATCGGACGCAGTTGTGCGTCTTGGACGTGCTGCTTGAGCGCTGCTGCGATCTCAGCGATCGGGTTGAGCGTCCCGACTTCGTTGTTCGCGTGCATGAGCGAGACGAGGAACGTCGCTGGTGTCACTGCTGCGAGGACGTCTACAGTATCGAAAGCGCATGTTAGCATGTGTAGTGGTAGTGACAGACGCTATACAAGCAAGCGGCGTCGCTACCTTGGACGCTCGTGCGGCCAAACTCGTCGACGCTGAGGTACGTGACTTGGAAGCCGCGCATCTCGAGGAACCGACACGTCTCGAGCACCGCGACGTGCTCCGCTGCACTCGTGATGATGTGGTTTCGACCGGTCTGCGCTAGTGCGACGTCAGCGCTGCCTTTGAGCGCGTAGTTGATCGACTCGGTACCGCCCGAGAGGAAGAGGATCTCGCTCGGCTGCGTCGCTGGTCCGAGCATCTGCGCCACTTGCGCGCGCGCATTCTCGACTGCGCGCTTCGCGTCAACGCCGAGCGCGTACGACGACGATGCGTTGCCGAACGACTCGCTCAGGAACGGCAGGAGCGCCTCGAGCACAGCTGCATCGACTGGTGTCGTCGCGTTATAGTCGAGGTACACGCGCGCCATCGTTGGTGAGCTCTTCGTCAATGATCAAGCGTGTGAATCGGTCGGATTGAAGTCGTACTTATTCGAAACGAAACAGTACACATTCACGACTTGTCAGGCGTAGCTCGGACGTCACTCCACATCATCGTCAACACGATGGCAGCAGCACCGGAGCGCAAGACTGTGCGTCCTGCGTGCGTCCTGCGTGTGCGCATCTGCCGTCTGCACTCACACGCGATGTGTCTCTGCATGTCTCTATGCACTCTATACTCTCTCTCGCAGTTTGCAGAGCAAGTACCGACGCTCTTGGTACGCCTCGCGCTTGCTTCAAGCCGATCCAAACACATGAACGTCGTGTTCCTTGCTGTTCTAGCATCTCTCACTTGTTGTCTGCTGCATGTATGCCTGTTAACCGCATGTCAATGTCACTCTATAGGGAAGCGCGTCTGCTGGGATGATCGGCCGTGTCTTCTGTCACCCGATCGACACCGTCAAGGCGCGCTTACAAGCGAGCACAGCGACGACGAAGCAGTCCATGGCCGCGCACCTACAGCTCCGCAACCTCTCGTACGCCTCCACGCCTTGCCTTGTCTTCCGCTTCGCCTCTCAACTATGTTCTCGCACTCACGACCACACTTGCCCCGACTCGCTCACATCGCCAGGCTCCAGCACATCCGTGGGCTCTACCGCGGTCTCGGCGTCAGCATGCTCGGCTCGGCGCCAGCGACGTGTCTGTACCTGACGTCGTACGAGGTCTCGAAAGACTCGCTCCAGACCACGCGGTTGTTCCGCGAGAGTCCGTCGCTGCTGTACCTCGGGTCGGGGATGCTCGCGGAGGCACTGAGCTGTGTGCTCTGGGTCCCGATCGACGTCATCAAGGAGCGTATGCAAGTGCAGACGCGAGGCGCGGCCGCTGCAACTGCGACTGGCGCTGCAAAGGAGCGTGTGTACTACCGCAACACGCTCCATGCGATCCAGACGATCCTCAAGACTGAGCGCGTGAGCGGTCTCTACAAAGGCTACGTCGCGACGCTCCTGTCGTTCGGACCGTTCTCAGCGCTCTACTTCATGCTCTACGAGAAGGTCAGGACGGCGTCGCACGTGCTTGATCAAGTGTCGGAGACTGTGGCTGCTGTAGCAAAGACTGCACTGGACTAACAAGGACCGTGGTGGACTGTCTGAACAGAACAAAGCGATGGCGCAGTCGCACCTCCAAGTCGAGCACTTGCCGCCGCTCTACACGCTCGCTGGCGCAGCTGCTGCCGGCGCAGCAGCGTCGTTCGCGACGAACCCGCTCGACCTCGTCAAGCTCCGGCTTCAGGTGCGAGCGTGAACGTGCTGATCTGATGTTGGTGACGTCCGTGCTGACGGACGCTTGCGACCTTAGATCCAACGCGCGTACGCAGCAGAGGCGGGTACTGTGGCGTACACTGGCATTCTCGACGGTCTATCGCAGGTCATTCGGTACGACTGTGTCTGAGGGCTTGATGTGCAGGCAACAAGGTCTCTTGACTGACGTGTGTGGTGCCTCTTGTAGCAACGAAGGCGTGCTGGCGCTGTACAAAGGCGCAGGTGCGCGCGTGGCGTTCCACGCACCGTCGACTGCGATCACGATGTCGCTCTTTGAGAGCTGTCGCCAGTTCTTTGCCGATGCCCTCGAGCAGTAGACACGACGTGGTAGAGCAGGCGTAGAGTGAGAGCACGCGAAACGAGCTCATCTTGCGTTTGAGCATGGACGCTCTGCTGCTGATGACGACAATAGGGATCAAAGTGGCTGACTGCAGCAGCAAGGCAGTGCGGATCTCGAGTGTCAGAGAGAGCCCCACACAAGCTCAGCAACACCAGACAGCTAGGCTTCCAGAAGAACTATCGTACACTTGATTGAGTTGCTTCGCGCTCAGACTCATGAAACGCTCAGTCCTGATTGACTGGACGTCAAAGGCGCATGATACAGAGCGAGTTGCTACTTGGTCGATGAGCTGATGAAGTCGTGTGCTGGCGTAGGGCTGAAGTAGCGCGGTTCTTCTGTCGTGTCGTTTGAGGCAAGTGACGCAGTGTGTGCAGCAGTGGTCGCAGCTCGTGCGAGGATGCGGTTGACAACGACAGAGGACGAGTCGGTCTCTTCAAGCACAGCGTGGTCGACACCCGTGCCGCCTCGAAGCGCAGTCGCGTGGATATCAGCTGCTGATGCGAGCGTTGGCTCCAGAGCGAGCGCAACAACCGTGGAGATTACGACGACTGCTGATGTCGAGAGGAGACGAGAGACTACGACGCGCATGACGGAGCTCCGAAGCTCTGAAGCTGACTGGCAGTCGCGAAAACGTGGTGAAGTGGCTCGGACGCGGAGAATGAACAAGTGCGATGCCACTCGAGCAGCGAGATCTCCTCCACTCGAGCCGAGTTGCGTCACTCGTGCTCGTGTCGTAGAAGCGAGTGCTCACTCGCAGCGCATGACAAGAGCAGCGGCAAGTGTAGATACCGAGTCCACCAGCCGGCATCCTGTTTGCTCCGACTCGCTTTGTGCACGTGCGACTTGCGAAAAGAGTCGGCAGAGCAGCTGACGCAACGTTGCGACCACTCTTTACGTTGCAGGTTCAACGACTCGTGAATTGCATATTCGAGCAGATGGAAGCAGCATGCAGATCGGAGGAGTCATCGATCCAATGAGCTTCGTTCAAGCTGTGTACAAGTCCTGGCAACGAAGCGAATGTATAGCTGACCTCATGCAGGAGCTACACGAAGCAGCTGCATACCACAGAAGTAGTAGGACTTGGCAGTGATCAGTGAGAAGGTTGCGTGCTGCATCAAGGGCATCAGCATCCTGGGCATCAATGTGCACCACGCCAGCTCGCTATTGATAGTAAGCTGGTGTATGCTACACAATGCTCAGACGACTATCGAGCATCGAGCGTCACTGCAGAGCGACGTTGTCAAGGTCGAGAACGTCTTGTGACTACGTGTGCGAGATGACGCTCGATGTGCTCCAGCGACCTGCGACGTCGTGCGGCAGCAATGTGAGTCTCGGTCGCAGTGCTGCGCCAAGTGCTTGTAGCAATGGCGTGGTCGTGAAGACAAAGAAGAAGCAGATGAGTACGAAACACACGAGCCTAGCGATCGGCGTGCGCAGGTCCAAGACAGCGCATCGCGACGACATCCCAGAGCTGAGCGACGGCAGCGACAGCGACGACAGCGATGCTCGAGCTACAAGTCGATCGACACAGCGCACAAAGCACTCGACCGTCGCAGCAGCGAGCAGCACGTTTGTCTACACTCGCGCAGCGACTGGCGATCGGACGCTCCAGCTGACAAACATGCTGCGGGCAGAAGAAGCGAAGCTGAGCCAGCAGCTCCTGATTGCGAGCGAGAAAGGGAACAAACACGCTGCATACTTGCTGCTGCATCAAGGCATCGACAAGGACCGGTGCAGAGGCATGGTGCGTTCTTACATGTTTGTGTGGTTGTGAGTGGTGCATACAGGAAGCCACTGCTTGCCTTGCTATGCCTCGACAACGATAGAGCTAACACTGACTCACGGTGTGCTGTTCGATGGCATACAGAGTGGCTACACGCCACTGCACTATGCTGCGACGCGCGGTCACTTGGACGTGCTCCAGCTCCTCTTGACGTTCGGTTGGCACGTTGACAGCTTGAACGACATGCGCGAGACGCCACTGCACCTCGCGGCGTACAACGGTCATGCATCTGTCGCGGAGTGTCTCCTCGACCGCGGCGCAGACGTGAACGCGCTGAATAGCGACGACGAGACACCGCTGTTCTACGCTGCGCGCAAGAGCCACAACCGCGTCGTGCGGCTCTTGATCCGACGCGAGTGCGACTTGATGCGTCCGAATCGGTTCGGTGACTTCGCTGAGGACGAAGCCACGCACGAGAAGACGCAGCTCGAGTTCACGATCGGCAAAGAGGACGCGCAGCGGCTCTACGGTGCTGCACGACCGAGCACGTTGCAGTGCTGCAGAAGCGCATCTAGTGACCAAAGCACCACGAGCGAGCAGCGCATGAGCCAGATGCAGCGCGAGCTTGTTCTGTCGTTCCTCGACCTCAAGAGTCTCTGTCTCGCGTCCCAGACGTCGTACCGATGGCACCGCGCAGCTGACAATCCGTCGCTGTGGCGCCGCCTCGGTGTCTCGCGATGGGAACTACTGCTGAGTGCGACGATGGGACTCGGTGCCGTGTCACCAATGGGCACTGTTGTCGGCGGCTTGCGCTTGAACCTCGCGAGCACAAGCAAAGCGTCGAGTCGGCGACCGTCGAGCTGTGATCAAGCCGGCAGTCGGTTTGGTCGAGATATAACCACAGCACCGAGCATCCTGCGCAAGAAGAGCTCCGCCATGCAGCGAGGAGCTGACGATCAGCGGCCACAGACAGCGCGGTTGTGTGGCTACTAGCGCTCTTCAAGTGCACGAGATCGAGACTCATACGATACACTTCATGTTCTTTTGAGTGTGTCGCTCTTGGCTTGGACAGGCTGCAGATGGTTCTGCCTTGTAGCTCAGCAACGCCAACTTGCTCATGAGAAGCGTTTCGAGGAGCAAAGGACCTTGCTGGAGCCTGGAGCACTTCCAGCACACGATGTCACTTGTCATGGCTTCTCCTTGTTCAAATGTTTAATACAAAACACTTGCATGAATCGAATCACAATCATTCCGATTGTGAGAAGCTCTTGATGTACGAAGCTCATTCAACAACTTCGCAGCTAAGGAGCTCAATGGCGCGCGCCGCGTACTTGACGCTCTTCTTCGCGAACGCAGTTGCTGCTGCGCTGCTGCGCGAGTTTGGCAAGAGTGCGTACTGACATGTGCTGTCGTCACACTCTGAGACGTGACGATGCACTCACGCTTGCGTTTGTTTGTTTGTTTTGTGCATGTACGCAGCGGTCTTGACGCGTTTCAGCTACGTCTTTGGGCTCTTCTCCGAGTGCGAAGCCGAAGATGCTGGAGAGTACTGCGTCGGCAATCAGCTCGTGTATAGGTGCGTGTATGTGCATGTTGTTACACTGCCATCCCTCACACACTCGCTCTGCAACAAGAACAAGCGCTCATACTCGCTCATACTTGTCCTGGCAGAATGAGCTTCAGCATGGGGTGCTTCTTCCTCATGACTGGACTCTTGAGCTGCGCCGTTGCGCGCGGGTGCGAGAACGTCTGCTGCCTCACGCTTGTGCAGCTCCCGCTGTACTTTGGCATGCTCGTGTGCTCGGTCTTCATCCCAAACGGTATGGTCACTCCCATCGCTCCACCGCCGAGTCCAGCGTGACGACTTCCATGTGTGTGTGCGTACATACGACTCGACGGACTTACAAGCCACTATGACGTTGGTGTGTGCAGCGTTCTTTGATGGCTATGCGGACGTTGCGCGCATTGCATCGGCGCTGTTCATGATCATCCAGATCGTCATCATCCTCGACTACGCTTGTACGTTCATCCATCCATCCGCTAACGCAGTTCGTGTGGAGCACCAACGTACGTCCTGTTCTACGTCCTGCCGCCTCTCGTCTAGACAACCTGCGCGACCACTTGCTCGAGAAGTTGGACGAAGCAGAGCGCGACGGCGACGCTCGCCAGCGTCTTCTTGACTCGAGCGACGACGCGCCATCAGCAACTGCAGCAGCAAACACCAAGACGATGTGGTACGAACGCCTAGTGCATAGTGGCTCTTTCTACGCAGCAGACGAACTGACTGACCAAGTTGGCTGTCGATGCTTCAATGGATGACTAGGGAGGCGGCGTACTTGCTGATCGTGACAGTGCTGACGGTCGCGTCCGTCGCAGCGATCGTCGTCATGTTCACGCGGTTCGCTGGCTGCGACCTCAACGCTGCGTTCATCACGCTCACCGTCCTAGTCTGCATCGTCCTCACGGTCTTGAGCGGTACGTCGCCATTCTCTCTTGCGTTCGCTCGTGTGCCAAGATGATCGCTAGAGGACTCACTGCTTGCGGTTCCAATGCCTCGCAGTGCTGTCGTGGGTGAGCGCTGGCTTGCTCCCTGCGTCTGCGTTCACAGCGTACGCTGTCTTCCTCTGCTACCAAGCAGTGCACTCGAACCCAGACCCAACGTGCAGTGCACTCGACCCCGAGACGATCCAGCACCAGACGAAGAGCGTCGTCCTGAACGCAGCGCTCGCGGCGTTCACGATCACGTGGACGAGCTGGCGCATCTCGACAACAAAGACGCACTTGTTCACGCTCTCGCCGTCCGCTGCGAGCGACGCGAGCGATGGCAATGACGACGGTGATGCGAAGCCACGAGCGCGAGACATCGAAGCGGGTCGCTTGAGCGAAGCGAGAGGCGCTGTGGAAGTGCCCGAGTACCAGTTCCACGCGCTCATGGTCCTCGCGACGTTCTACATGGCGATGGTGATCACGAACTGGGGCTCGTCGAACGGGTGCGTGCTCTCCTGTGTTGACTGCGTGAGGCCTGGTGAATGACTCACTAAGTGTGTATGATGGATGGGAGCAGCCTCGTGTCGGAAGGCGACGAGGTCGTGACGATGTGGGTCAAGATCACGTCGCAGTGGGTCGCAATGGCGCTCTTCCTCTGGACGCTCATTGCGCCGTCCGTGTTCCCCGACCGGGACTTTAGCGTGTGAGTGAGCACGCTAGTGTTCATGTGTATGAGTGAGCACACGAAGAGACTGAGGTCGCAAGCGATCGAGTCCATTCGTGCGAGGACCGACAGCAGAGTCTGATGGTTGTCAAGTTGAAGCTGTTGGCGAGTGTGGAGCGCTGCACATAGTGGTCTACAGTGTGCGCCACAGAAGTGCAAAATCAAAATGTTGTGTGTATAATTTATTCTAGTCATACAATATTCATTTTTCGCAGATTGAATCTTTGCGTGCTTTTCGCACACATCGCACCACGCTCCAAACGACAAGCGAGTGCGAGTGCGCGTGGACATCATGGCAGTCGAGCAGCAGCAGCACGGCGCAGTGGCGTCGCGGAGCACACACGAAGCGACTGTGCAGGTCGAGTTCTCGATCCGCGTACTCGCGCGCCACTTGCCACAAGCGAACGGCGACGACGCAGGCGTGTTCCTCCTCGGCAGTCTCGAGCAAGTTGGCGCATGGGACGTCGACAGAGCAGGTCTGTACGAGCGTCTGCGTCTGCACATGCATATCCTACGCTGTACTAAGTCATGACATCGGCATGCGTGTGCGCCAGTGCCGCTCACGTGCGTCTCGCGCACATCGAGCGAGAGCGAGTGGCGCGTCGAGATCGCATTCCCAACTGCGACGCCAGCGCTGCCGCTCGAGTACAAGTACGTGATCAAGCGCAGCACGAGCCAAGAGCTCGTGTCGTGGGAAGCGCTCCCTGGCGATCGCACGCTCACGATCGCATCGCGTCGCAACGTCGCACTGTACGTCGCATCGCTTCTGCTATCGCTGCTCTCTCGACTACGAGGTCTCTTCCTCATAGACACACACACTCACCCTCTTGTGATGTCTACGCAGCCACCAGCCAGCGACGCAGAGCTCGACGCACACGTCAGCGTCAATGCCAAGTCCCGGGCCGCGACCTGCGACGCTCGGCACGAGTGGGAACCGCAACGGCTACCAAGAGCACCGCTGCCCTCGCACGACGCGCGAAGCGAGTCCGTGGTGGGAAGTCGACTTGGGACGCGTCCAAGCGCTCGCGGGCGTCCAGCTCTGGCGCGCCATGACGTACCACGAGCATCCAAAGCACCGCGACGGGCAACCGCCAGTGACGCTCGCAGCAACGCGCTCGTCGAGCGCACCGGCACCGCTGCTCTACGTGCTCGTGTCTGCAGAGCCACTCAGTCGCTCAGGTGCACAGGCGCTCACTGACGCGCAAGCGAGCGCTTCTGGCGTTGTCGTGCGTCCCGTCGCGTTTGACACGGACGTGCGCGTCATGAGCGTGTGCCTGAGCGACGACGACGCTGCGCCGTGCGTCGGGCGGTACGTCCGTCTCCAGCACGCGAGCGCCTCGAGCATCCTCCAGTTCGCAGAGCTCGAAGTCTTTAGCGCCGCACCAAGCACCGACGCGCTTCGTCAGCACTGCGACGACGGCTTCTACGGCGTCGACAGTGCGCTCGACGGCGACGCACGCTCATACGTCGGCAGCGAGTGGCTCGTGCCGTCGTCGCCGCTCGTGGACGTGCGCTTCTGGATCGGAGGCTTCCAAGCAGCGACGCCGGCGCTGCAGTGGCTCGACCCAAGCGCTGAAACTGAGGCCGTTGCGATCGAGCTCGAGCACCACGAGCGCACGGACACAGGCGCGAGCGACAGCAAGTGGACGTCTGTAGCTGTCGATATGCGAAGCAGCGAGCTGCTCGACCGCGAATCGACGGAGGTCGTCGCAGCGATCGCTGCTGCTGCGCAGGACGCCGCAGTCGACCTCGCGCGCTACATGAACAGCCATACGCTGGACGCTGGGGCCGCAGCGTCGTCAGGCGCGTGGCTCGACCAGCTCGAATGGCTCAATGACGTGGACCCAGCGCTCAAGCGCGAGCTCCAGCGCAAGGTCGAGACGCAGACGTTCGCTCCACGCAGCACGATCCTCGCGTACGGCGAGCGCCGGCGCGCCATGTTCTTTCTCCGATCCGGCGCGATCGCAGTCGTCGGACCCGACACGCCAGTCGGCGCCAAGACGCTCGGAGCACTCGCAGCCGGTGCGCTCGTGAACGAACTCGGTCTCTTTGGCGCGTGGCCGCAGCAGCTCGCAGCGTTCCACGCAGCAGGCAACAGCAGCGACAGTAGCGCGACTGTCGAGTGTCTGAGCGTCCACGCGCTCGTCGACGTCCTCGGCGCGGCGTTCGTTGCGTCTGTGCGTGCGCGTGTGATCCGCACTGGATCGCCGTCCTCGTCGCCGCCTTCAGCCGCGTCAGCAACGACGTCTGCTGCGTCTGCTGTCCACTTTACGGACGCGACGCGCGCGCTGGTGTTCCGGACCAAAGTCCCGACGTCTGCGCTCGCAACTGGCGCAGCAGCGCTGACGCATCGCTTGCGCTTCGAGCTCTTTACGTACGAGCGCGTACTGAAAGCACGCGGCGCGTCGCTCGGCGCTGCGAATCTCTTGCTCTCGCAGCTCAGTCCGCATGGCGAAGGATCCGTGACGCTCCCGATCACGATCAACAGCGCTGTCGTCGGACAGCTCACGCTCGCGTACGTCGTGATCAAACCGTTCGTGCACGCTGCGAACACGCTCGCGCGCGTCTGGCGGTCGTACTGGCGCCCGCGCGCGCCGCTGAGCGTCGGGCACCGCGGCATGGGTCGGTCGTTCCACCAGGTCGCCGGCTATCGCCACGCGCTCACGCGCGAGAACACGCTCGCGTCGTTCATCCTCGCGGGCCAGAGCGGCGCAGACTTTGTCGAGTTTGACGTCCAGCTCACGCGCGACCGCGTCCCAGTGCTGTACCACGACTTTGTCTTGCGCGTCGGGCTCGAGGACAAGCACGCGTGGACGCTCGGGTCCCGCGCCGAGCCGCACGACGTCGGCATTCACGACCTCACGCTCCGGCAGCTCCAGCGCTCGCACACGTCGCCCGCGACTCGTGCAAAGGTCGGCGCACCGACGAACGTCCTGCACCAGCGCGTGCGCAAGCACTGGTCACAGGTCGTGCGTCCTCGCAGCCGTGCGTCGTCTCGGCTGGTCGAGACCGAGCGTCCTAACGCTAGTGAGACGGACGAAGCACACCTCGTCGACTTCTTCCCAACGCTCGAGGCGCTGCTCAAGCACGTGCCAGCGGACATTGGTCTGAACGTCGAGATCAAGTACCCGGACAACCTTTGGCGCACGGCGATGCGCCACTCGGCGCCGTTTGCAATGAACGCGTACGTCGACGCGATCCTCGCGTGCGTGTTTGCGCACGCTGGCGCGCACCAGCGGATCTTCTTCTCGTGCTTTGACGCGACGCTGTGCGTCCTCCTGCGCGCCAAGCAAGCGCGGTACCCCGTGCTCTTCTTGACCTACGGCTCGATCCAGCCCCAGGCGTTCGACGCGCGCATGACGCTCCAGTTCGCGATCAAGCTGGTCGAGCTCGAGCGCCTGAGCGGCATCGTGTCGAACTCGGATGCGTTCTTGACCAACCCGGAGCTCGTCCAGCTTGTCAAGAGCGGGAGCGTGACAGCGAGTGCGCAGCCGACCGTGCTGCTCACCTGGGGCGACCAGAACACGAACCACGCGAGCGTGCAGCTCCAGAAGCAGCACGGCATCGACGGCGTGATCAGCGACAACATGGGCGACCTCACGCGCCGCGACGCGACGCTTCGTCAAGCGCACGGTCAGCAAGTGCAAGCCTCGCAGTAGGTGGTAGCTGCGATTGACTGAGTGAGTGAGTACGTCGTGGACAAAGGAGTCGGCAGTGCCACGTACGGCGAGTGGAGATCGAAAGCGCTCCATGTGCTGTCGGAAGACTCGGATGAACGACCTGGAGCATATCTGTATATCGTACTTAGTCGAATCACATTTTCACCAAGAAAGCCACGACATCGATGGCGACGACGTCGCTGTATGCGCGTCTGCGCGAGCTCTTTGCGCAAGATCCGCTCATGTGCGTCTCCATCTGCTGTGTAGTACCTATGAGCACATGCGCACTCACTTGCTGCACGCTGTTGCTACTGTAGTGATGAGGTTGGACTCGTGCTCGGCGTCGACGAAGCAGAGCTCACACCTGCGAATGCGTTTGTGCTCGAGGAGCACAAGCTCGGCGTTGCATTGAGTGCGGGTCCACAGCTCTTTCGAGAAGCTCGTACGCGCTTCCACGAGCTCAATCCGCTACTCGTGCACAGCGCGCAGCGTGACGACACGACAGCCGTGGCGCTCGTAACTGAGCTGCTCGACTGCACGCGCGCCGTGCTGCTCATCAGCGCCGACTTCTACACTGCGTGGAACACTCGGTGCGTCTGCTAGTACTACTACAGCGCAGTAGGAGACGCGTGTGCTCTAGGACTGACGCGTGCGACGGTGGATCTGTGCAACAGCAAGCGCCTCGTCGAGCGCGGCTGGCTCGACGCAGTAGCCGAGACGCAGTTCTGCGACTTGGTCTTCACGCTCCACCCCAAGAGCATCGACACGTGGGCGTATCGCCGCTGGCTCGCGACGCACCTCCTCAGTCCCAAGACGCCCTCAACTGAAGCATCTCCTGCCGTCGCGATACTCGAAGGCGATGTGCGTCAAGCGTTCTGCGACCGCCAAGTCGCAGTCTGCAGTCTCTTGGCGGAGCAAAAGCCGCGGAACTACCACGCGTGGAGCTTTCGCCACTGGATCGCGTCGCTCTTGCCTGTCGACGCGCTCGAGCATGAGCTCGAGACGATGGCGCTCTGGTGCAAGAGGCACATCACGGACCACTCGGGCTGGAACCACCGCCAGCACGTCGTGAACGTCGTCATCCAGCGCACGCGACAACACAACGAGGCAGCAGATGCAAAGACATCTGTGCGAGCGCTCGTTGTCGCAGAGCACGCGTTCCTGTCGTCGATCATGGCGACGTACGCGAGCCACGAAGCGCTCTGGTGCCATCGCCGGTTCGTTGTCCAGCTCCTTCTGCACGAACTTGTCGAAAATGGCGACCCGACTGTCGAAAACGAAGAGCTCCGTCGTATCCTGAGCGACGTGACTGCAAAGGCAGCGACTGCGTCCTCAACGCCAGCGACGCCGACGTCGGAGAGCCTCGCGCAGTCGTGGCAAGCGATCGAGACAGCGCTGCAGACAGCTACGAGCGCTCGCGAGCCATGGACACCAGCGCACGTGCTGCTCGCAGTCGCTCGCGAAGTCGAGACTGCGTGGTGCGTTGGGCATCGGTACGCGCAGCGCTTTGCGCTCTGGTGCGTCGAGCGCGTGCTACGCCAGTCGCAAGTGCCAGAGACAGCAAAGACGCACTGGCGCGAGCTCGCAGCTGCGTTGCGCATCGGTCTCTGCTCAGTCGATCCATTACTCGACGACCTCTGGCGCACTCAGCGCGAATGATCCTACAGTACGAAGCGCGTCTTTGCCATTGACAGCAAGTAGCAGCAGTCGTAGTGTGCGCACGACACGACATCACACACATGACTAGCGTCCTCGTGCTCGCTCTCATTGCTATGTGTCATGCGCTGTCGCCCATGCTCGTCCGTCCTACGTATCGTACCGCTGCCGTCTCACTTGCTGCTCGCCGAGATGAACTGCGCGACGCCGTTGATGATCGCGTCCGAAAAGTGGTAGTAGAGCACGAGCTGCCAGTCCATGCCCATGCGGTACTGCTGGTACAAGTCGTCGATCGTCATGTAGTCCTCGAGCTCCTGGTCAAAGAGCAGGTCTTTCCGGATCACGACGCCGCTCCCAGGCGTCGACGCTGCGCGCGTGAGGCCGCTCGCAGTGCAGTTCGAGCGCGGGAGCACGACTTTCATGTGGTCGTACGACGTCACTTGGAGGAACCGCGCGATCTGGCGCTTGAGGCTGGTGATCTTGAGCGGCGTCGGCGTCGCAAACACGTTTGTCTGGAGACGCGGCGCGTCCGCGCGCTCTTCTGGGTGCAGTAGCACGCAAATGTGCACAACCGTCGGCGCTGCTGCAGTGACGCTGCTGCTCAACGACGACGACAGCGGTTGCGTCGCCATCGCTGCTGCTGCTGGCGCTGGCGTACTCGAGGCGGTAGCATTCACAGCTGGCGGCGCTGCTGGTTCTGCGTGGCGCACACGCTTGCGCGCCGCGTCTTCGTCCTCTGAGTGCGACGTTGAGCCGCTCGACGAGTCTGACGACGCCGAGTGCGGCGGCGCTGTGCGCTTGTCGCGGCCATTCAGTCGCGTCGAGCTCGCGCCATTTGCAACGGGTGTCGAGACTGCAGACGGCGGCGGCGAGCTCTCGGCCGCTTTCTTCTTCCCGCCCTACAGCGCGAGTACAAGACATGCAGTCAGGTCCAGTCCAGTCCAGTCAGGTCAATCAGTGAGTCTCACAGACGCGACGACGCACCAGTCGCCGGAGCTTCTCTTGGTTCTCCGCGCCGGCCTTGGCGCTCTCTGTGAGCGCGTTGTTGTAGTGCCGCGTGCGGTTGATCTCCTCAATGAGCTTCGCCTCCTCGCGCTCAAACTTGGCGAGGTCCGGGTAGATCTTCCGGATGAGCGCGTCAAAGTTCTCGTCGCGCCGGAGCGACCGCTTCGACGGGATGTGGATCCGACACGACGGACACTCCTTGTTCCCGACGCGGAGGCACTTTTGGATGCAGTCGCCGCAGAACCGGTGGAGACACTCCATCACGACCATCGTGCTCTGGATCACGCACAAGCAGATCGGACACGTGAGCTCCGCGTTGAGCACGCGCACTGGGAGCGTCTTCGTCGCATCCGGGTCGGTCACAGGCGCCCGTGGCTGGCGATAGAGGTCGTACAGCGTGCAGTCCTCGACGAGCTCGATCTCGTCGTACTCGCTCCGCTGGCTCACGTGCGCATTCGGCGTGTTCTTCACGAGCGCATTGTACTCCTCGCGCGTGAACTCGTACGGGTTCTGCGGTGGCGACTCGCGCGACTGTTGTTGCTGTTGGCGCGCCGAGCGACTCGCTGCCGACGTCGTCATGATCGAGCACACGCACACACACAGAGGCACAAAGGCGACAAGCACGCTGCACTGCAATTCCTCGCTCGTCCTTGTCCTTGACCTCTGATAAGTGGACAGACAGCGATTTCGCTGGTGATGAAACTGAGGGACTTCCCTTCATATTTTATTATTAATGCTAACATTACTCCATTCCGAAACAAGTGAAGTAAACTTGTTTTCATACAATATGTTTAAGTTTTTAACTGTTTGGATTGAGTCAGGCCAAAAATGAAAGCCCACGCTCAGATCTACAAGTGTGTTGGTGTGTGCAAAACATAGTACCAAAGGTGTGTCGCTCAAGACATTGTATCGAATCTATTGGCCAGGAACACATATTGCTCGTTTTATCGTCGTTTGATTGGCTCGGTCTGCATATTTTCGAATTGTCTTGCAAAACCTATGATTTTCTTCAGTGGTTTGCACACAACCTTGGCAAAAGTAAGACAAATTTTCTTCACTTGATCTGGAACAAGAACAACAGTGGAACCTTCACTTCTTTCGGAATGAAGTAGTATGTATTTGTAAATGTCAACCTATTATCTTGCCATTTGACTGCTAAAAATTGAGTTGAATACAATATGTTCAAAATGCGTATATTGCGCTTGTCAGGTGCCATGTGAACGTAAAATTGTTTTTAGAATGTTGTTTAAATAAATATATATTTATATAACATTTGACTGCAAAAAATGAGAACATATTACATATTTTGAGAGACGAAAGGTGGTAGGATCATGTCAAGGTTTTAGATTTAAAATGTGGATATTTCAGATGTTCACACTTAGCGTTATCAATAAACTGTGCCAATTAAACTTGGATACAGGGGTCCCTTGACTAACAAAGGTTGAAACATAATAGATTTTGACAAGTGTTGGAACGCATACAGTCAATTAATCATAAAAGTAAATTCCGTTCATAACTGATTGGGGAAAATCGTTTTCGAGTCTCCTTTCGGAATCGAGTCTCCTCTAATTGACCACCACTCCAACTAGTTGAAATACAAGAAAACCATTTGGTGTGTATACAAAAAGTAACGCGTACGGCAACTGTAGAGTGTTCCGATGTGTAGCGTGTTGTCTTTATGCAGCCATACATGTGTGTGTACCACTCCATTGTTTACTGGCTTTGCACAACTTGGTGGCACGTAGCATTACTGGTTGAAGAAGACGAGAGCGGCAAACACCACAACAGCCATGGCGACTGGCAAACGCGCTGGTGTGATCTGCGTCTTCCCTCGTCTGTACGAAGTTTCTGTAAACAGCGCGGTTTGCGCGCAGCACTTCTGTGGGGCGCACCTGGAGTCGGGAGAGACGTACTCGGGTCGTCCTTAGGACGACTACGAATGTGCTCTTGATGACGGTTTGCTTATGGAGGGTCCAGCAACGTCGAACGCGTACGTCATTGCGCGCTGCACTCTGTCAATGCGCGTTTGACCGCGCTGACGAGCAGCGTCGCCTCCTTGGAAGAGATCGTTCATCGTGCGCCCCCAAGTCCGCGAGCATCAGCGACGTGACCGCCACCGATGCCAAGCACGAGCGTGCAGGATGCTGAGAGCGAAAGAGACGACTCCGACAGCAGCTCCGAGTGCTCGCGTCCATGCAGTCCTGGTACGCAGCCTCCTCGTGGTCGCTCTCGCTCTACCACCAGTTAAGTCGAGCGCGTACGTATTCGCGAGAAGCGCACGTTGTGTGCGATGGCGCAGCTGCTCTAGACACACATCGACTACACGCTTTGGGACCGAATAGAGCGGTACACGGCAACGAGGACAACGCCACGGGCTGAGAGCTCACATATTTTTTGTGTGTCCTCCTCGCGCCTGCTTCACCTACCCAAGCATCGCGTCATGCTGTCAACGTCTCTAGTGATGTAGCCGTCGCCGAGAACGCTCTAGATCTGCTGCAACTGGCGCGCTTGTAGCTCAAGCTCCTGTGCTTCGCTCGCTTTGCGGCTTGCACCAAACAAATCGTCTTTCCAAACGAATCGTCTTTACTCGTTTTCTTATCAGATGCCTTATTTTGGTAAGAATTGTGAGTTCTCGCGTTTGTTTTTAGCATTTAAACGGGTACACAACAACAGAAAATGGCTCGGAATTTTTAGGGGATCCAAAACGTTTCGGACTTGTGGTATACGATTTCATTGCTACCCGTGCTCGTTCATGGAAGTGAACTGCCATCGCCAGGGCATCGTCGGTCGCACAGACGAGATCCTAATGGTCGTCCAAGACTTGGACCGCTTCGCACTTCGGACGTTCGCGTTCACGCACTGCCCATCGCTACACATGCCTCCAGTGATCCAAGCATTCCCACACATCGGCGGGCTCGAGATGTTCAACTGCTCGGTCGCGCACTGGGGACGCGAAGCAGCGATCACGCAGGCGTTCCACCCAAAGCTGTCGTACGTTGCGCTGATGTTCACGAACGTCACGCGCCTGCCGGACGGACTGCTTCATGCGGACCTCCCGACCGAGTTCGCGCGCCTTGGGTTCACAAAGTCGAACCTCAGTGCATTCCCCGACGACATCGACACACACTGGGGCAACAAGGACTGGGTCTTCCTCGGCTGCGAGCAGTGTGAGCTCACGAGCGTCCCTGATTCGCTCGGTCGCTTGCGCGTCGCCACGCTCGTGCTCCAAGCCAACGCCATCACGGCAGTGCCAGCAAGTCTCTTTGACAGCGGCGGAACGATCGGCCTGCTCGATATCTCGCGCAATCCACTGACGTCGCTGCCTCCGGTGATCACCAGCGCGACGCGAGTCGTTGAGATACAAGCGAGTCGCACGCGGCTCAACAAGATCCCGACTTGGCTGAAAGCCTGGACAGATGAAGGATCGCTCGTGATGTCGACACTCTTCGACACGCCGTTCTGCAATGCACTCGCATCGAGAATGAACGGATCGGCTGATGCTGCGCTAGCGTCCCAGTTGTGCATCGAAAAGCCGACACAGGAGCTCCCGATGGTGATCGTGCTGCCGCAGCGCCAGCCGTAGGCACGTACGGTGACTCTGATGTGTACGATCGCGATGATGGAGACGTCGAGAGACAGTGATCAAAGCACACGCTGTCTGCTACCAAGTCCTTAGTTGTTTGTGTCTGCTGAACTAGCTGACACACCCATACAAGCAGTCGACGCTTGGCATCTCACAACTGCAGCAACGCAGAGGCATCCGAATGCAAGACACGACTCAACACAATGAAGACTAGACGAGCAGTCAAATGGATGTATTGTACAGGTTCTTGCTGCGAACCATGCGCACGTGATCATGCTAGTGCAGTGCAGTGTAGTGCAGTGCATGTGTGGTGTGTGGTGTGTGTTGCGTGCAGAGTGCGCAATGCACTTGCGCATCGACGACGCACGAAGGCGACGCGGCTTACCGCGTGACGCCCTTGTTCTCCTCCTTGGCAAAGAGGTCGTCGTACTGGCGCGACTGGTTGATCGGGTTGCGGCTGTAGTTGGCAAAGCGGAAGCGGCGCGCGCGCCAGTCGGCGCCGGCCTCGTCCGAGTAGTGCATGCCGTTCTCGCGCTTGCTCTTGTCGAGACACACGTCCGGGTGCTTGAGCAGGTACCGCGCGGCGTTGCCCGTGGCGGCGAGCGCGGCGAAGCTCGCGATGAGCACGATCGGGAACGTCCCCTTGTCGGTCGTCCAGAGGCTCATGAACCCCATGGCCGAGCGCGTGGACTTGGAGGCGACAGTCATCTTAGTTGATGTTGTTGTTGTTGCCGTTGTTGTTGTGGAATGTGTGGAGAATACGGAGGTGGTGTTGCGAGCGCTCGGAGCGAGGTGCTAGAGTGCTGGAATGCTACGAGTGCTTGAGCGGCGTGAGAGCTGACCGACTGCTGTCGATGCTGCTGCTGCTGCTGCTGCTGCTACTACTGTTGGGATGTCGGTTGACTCGTGTGTGTGGCACGAGGCGAGTTGTGGAATGAGTGAGTGCGTGTGTCTTGAGCGACGAGCTACGAGCTTCGTGCGACGCCGGTCGAAGATCGCTCTTCGGTGTGAGTGAGTGAGTGAGTGAGTGAGTGAGTGAGTGAGTGAGTGAGTGAGTGAGTGAGTGCGTCGTCGTCAAGAGGAACCGCGACTATGACAAGCGTCGAGCGTCGAGCGTCGAGTCTGTCTGTTGTCTGTTGTCTGTTGTCTGTTCAACCGAATCTTGACTTGGTTCGAGTATCGCAACAAAAGTGGTTCGTGTGGTGGACACGCAAACGGTGCGAGTTTTTGCAGCACCGCGCATTTCTTTTCATGTTTGTTGCTTTGTTGCTTTGTGGCTTTTGTTGGCTGTTGCTTTTTGATGCTGCTATTCGCATGTGGCTGTCTCACAAAAGACTGCTTTCACACAAAAGACTGATTTGTGAGACCAAGAGCGGTTTTAGTGTATGAGAGAGAGGCTGTGCTTTGTTGAGTTGTTCTTTCTTTTGGTACGATTGTTTGTTTGTTTGCTTGTTTGTTGTTTGTTTGCTTGTTTGTTTGCTTGTTTGTTTTCTACTCTTGATAGTGGTTGTGAATGGTGTTTTGGGTGCTGGCAAGCAACTGCTCGTTCTTGTGTTTTCCTTTGCTTGTTTGTTTGTGTTTGCAAGTCTCTTTTGTGTGTTTGTGGAGCAACGGGCCGTCGGCTTTCAACGTCCACATGTGCATCGACAGATCAACCAACCGAACAAACACAACACAAACACAACATAATAACACATACTAGTAGCTCGTTTTGCATGGTAACCTGTCACTCCTTTCACACTCGTGCTTGGTAGCTTGATCTCTCGCTTCTGTCACCAGCAAACCAAACACACACAGAACACACAACACATACAGCACTCTCCTCCTCATTCATTCTCTCCACTTTCACTCGCTTCGCTTTCGCATCCATCATCATCAGCAGCAGCAGCATCATCTAAAAAGCAACAGCAAAAAAGCAGTGATCTCACCTCGTCTCGAAAGCATACACATTCTGACGTGTTTCAATTGCATTCGCTCGCTTCATTCGCTCGACTCAACTCACTCACTCGCTTTCTTGCTTTCTTGCTGGCGCTTTTGCTTGTTTGCTTGTCTGTGGCGGTGACGTTGGTGTCCTGCTTGCTTGCTCGCAGTTGACGCGCGATGATGGAGCACCGCGACGCGAGCGCGCACACGAGCGCGATGCAAGCGGTGGTGGCGTCGAGCAGCACGCCTCAGTCACTCGCGACTGCGTCTTAGATGTCTATATAATCACGCGATTCAACACGATCAATGTTCATGAGTGGAGCTCGCTCGTTCTCTCTTGTTCAAAGTTCGCTCTTGTCATTCGCTTCGAGGTCGTTTGAGACACACTAGCTAGCTTACGGGCTTGCTGCTTGATGGTGTTGCACAAGAGCTCCTTCGCTTCACCTGCTAGCGCCATGTCTTCGAACTAGTAGGAAGAAGAGGGCTTGGCAAGGACAAAGACGAAAGAGCATGACGTACGCGCCAGTCGAGTCTTCTTTCGCTTACGAGTTGCTCCAAACGAGTTCAAGAACAAGCGGTCAAAGCACTAGCTCTCTCTCTCTCTCTCGCTGACACGACTTACTAGAGCGTGTGGATGGAGAAGACGACGTCTGTCTGTCGTGCGATGAGCTGCGGTCACTACATCCACCACACACTCACTTCGTCAAGAGCTCTTGCGTCTGCGAGGAGGTGCTCATCGTGAGCTTGCGCTTGCGCTCTCGGAACCAGCAGATCGCAAAGACCGCCGCGACGACGAGCGTCACGAGGAAGAGCACGAGGAAGACAATGAACTCGGTCTTGTAGCTCGAGCTGTCGTCGTCCTCGTCTCCGTCGTCGTCGTTTGCGCGAAATGCGAGCGACGGGTCAAAGACACCGTCGAACGCGTCGTCGGTGCTGAAGAGCTCCGTGAGCATGTCCTCGTCGACGTCAAAGTTCAGCTTCGGCATCTGCGCGACGCACGACTTGTCGAGCTTGGCGAGGTCGCCGCCAGTCTGGACGTACGAGAGCATGATGCGCATGCTGCACGTGAGCGCTTTTGGGTCGTCCGAGAGCGGCGTGGTCCAGAGCGTGCCGTGCGTCGCGTGCTCGAACGTGACGAGCTCCTTTGCTTTGCCTTTGATCGCGTCGAGGAGGTACTCGGCGTACTTGTGCGGCGTGTCGGGGTCGAGCTTGCTGCTCAGCAGGAGCACACTGGCGTTTGGCGGGAGCTCCGCAGCGACGTTCCAGTACTTGTCGCGCTTGTACAGCAGCGGCGACGCGCTGTAGGTCGGTGTCTTGAGCGCTGCGCACGTCTCGGACTGCTCCTTCGAGAACGCGCAGTACTTGGCGACGTCGTAGAACGCCGCGATGTTGGACATGCTCGCGTCCGTGAAGCGCTTGAGCATCGTCGCGTGGCTCGGGACGGGCTGCTCCCACATGTCGGAGAACACGATGAGGTCGTGCAGGAGCTTGGACTCGTACGCGTCCTCTTCGTTCGCAGGCGTGAGCACCGCCGCCGAGACGTTGAAGAAGTGCGTGAGGACGTCAACGTCGGTGTCGCTGCAGCGGTTGAGACGGTAGACGAGCGCGGGGATGAGCGACCGCGCTTCTTCGCTGGCTTGCAGGAGCGCACCGAGGCTCTGACGCACGACGCACGACGGGAGCTCGGTCTTCTCGCTGTCGCCGTCGTCGGACGTGATGTTGTGCACGAGCTTTGCGCAGCGCGACGTCGGGCTGGCGTCCCAGCTCGCGAGGAGCTTCTTGAGCACCGCCGTGAGCGTCGTGCCTGGGAACTTGGACGCGCACGCGGCGTCCTTGTTGCAGTAGCTCAAGTAGAGGTCGCCGACTTCGCCAAAGTCGGTGTCCCACGTCGAGAAGTTCTCAAACTTCATCACGTTCGAGCCCGAGGACGTGCAGATGCCGTCGAGCACGTAGCCTGCGATCGCGCGGTTCTCGATGTGGATCAAGCGCTCGACGAGCGCCGTGCCGTAGCTCAAGCCGTACACGAACGTCTGGCCCGTGCTGTTCTGGAACTGCGTGATGATCGTCGACACGTCGTGCGCAGCGCTCGTGGTTGAGAACACGGCGAGGTCGCTCCCAAACTTGATCTCGAGGTCCGCGGCGCAGCTCGGCACTTCGCTCGCGCGGACGAGGTTGCCCCACGGCGAGCCGCTCGTGGTTGCCTGTGCTGCCGTGCAGTCGAAGCGCGTGCTCCGGCCCGTGCCGCGGTGGTCCATCGTGTAGACGTTCACGTTGCCGCTCAGCTGCTCGTACATCGTGACCATCGCCGACTCCACTGCTCGCAGGAGCACCATGCACACCAGTCAGTCTGTCAGTTGTCCTAGTAGCGAGTACAAGAGAGAGAGAGAGAGCTCTCAGCACATCAAGGCAGCGAGACGCATTGTAGTGAGAACGTACTGGCAGTGGAGCCGAGTCCTGGACCGCCTTGGACGAACCACACGTTCGGCGCCGACTCGGCATTCGCAGTCGCGCGGATGCGCTTGACAAAGACGTCGATGCGACGCGAGTCCGAGGTGTTGCACACGCCAGGGTAGCACAGCGGCGCGCTGTAGATCGCGCACTCGGCAATGCCTTGAGACGTGCCGTCGTCTGCGAACGTGAACTCGGCGCACGAGTACCAGCCGTTGAGGCGGGCGTCACGTGGTGCCGACGCATTCCGAGGCGCACGAGCGATCTGAGCAAACGCCACGAGCGGAAGTAGGAGTACGAGCAGAGCGAGCACGCGCGGTGCAGAGCGAGCGATGGCGACACTCATGATGCGCTGCACGTTGCCGCTACGCTGCGAGTTGAGGAATGAGCAGGACGCCGACGACCTGATCGATCGACATGCGCTCGCGTTCGAGCGTCGGGCGGGCGTGTGCAGTATGCGAATGCCTGGACGCGCGCGTGGGTGCGCAAGCGTCAACGCCGAGGGGGCACACGACGTGGCGCACACCTGCAACGCGCGAGACTGTCAGGAGGGCGTTCGTGGGTGCAAAGCGCCAGCTCAGATGATGCGGTCGTCTCATGCACGCGCTAGTATCTTTGGGTCGCAGTCGCTCCTTCGCGCTTCGCGCTCTCTGTCTCTCTCTCTGTCTTACTCTACTACGACTGCTACTGCGCCACTTGCTGCTGCGGTGGCGGCATCGGGTCACCGAGGTACTGACGCTCCGAGCGGATGTAGAGCACGACGCCGAGCGCAAACATCAGGAGCAGAATGAGGACGTCGTCCGACTCGAGGAGCTGGTGCACGACGTCGCGCCACGAGCTGCTGCTCGCCTGCGCGTCGCTCGGTGCTGTCTCAGTCGGCGATGGCGCTGCAGTACTCGCGTCTGCGCTCGCGCCAGGCCAGAGCGTCTCCATGAGCTTGTCGACAAAGCTCTGCGACTCGTCGTCGTCGTCGTCGTCCGCTGGCGCAGGCGCAGGCGTCGGCGCGTCGATGTTGCCGACCAAGATGTCGTACGCGCGCCGCCAGCTCGCGCACCACGTGTGGATCCGGAGGTTCCAGAGCGCGAGCGTCACAGGCACGTGCGCATCGCCATGTGCGTCGCGCGCCTTGTCAAAGAACCGCTTGGCCAAGTAGAAGTCCTGGTCCACGCCAATGCCGTGCTCGTACATGTACGCGAGGTTAAACATCGCCTGCGCGTTCGCGCGCTTGCTCGCGAGCGAGTAGTGCGCGCTCGCGCGCGCATAGTCGACCGCCTTGTCGCCCTTGCCGTAGTAGTAGAAGTCGCCAATCTTGAGGTTCGCGTCGACGTTGCCCTGGAGCGCCGCGAGCTTGTAGAGCTGCATCGCGACGCTCGCAGCAGTCTCGGGGTCCACGACGCTCGCGTCGTCGAGATCGAGCACGAGACGCTGGAAGAGCGGCGTCAAGTAGTTGTAGTCAAGCAAGTACGCGGCGTTGTGCTGCGCGACCTCGTAGCCCTGCTGCGCCATGACTGCGTACTTGATGAACGCCGCGTCGTAGTCCTGGTTCTTAAAGTCTGCGAACGCGCGCGCGAGGAGGCGGTCCCACGGTCCGCGCTCCGCCACGAGCTTGAACGCGTCAACGGCGTTCTTGCACGACCGCGTCGTGCCAATGCCGTGGAGACTCATGTGTCCGAGCTTGTGGCTCGAGATCGTGTGGCCCTGGTGCGCCGCGACTTGGAAGTACCCGTGCGCGATCTCGTACTCGGGCGCGCGGCGCTTGAGACTGGCGCCGCTCACGCCGCCTTGCATGTGCAAGACGCCGAGGTTGTAGAACGCCTCCATGCTCCCTTGCTTGGCTGCGTTCTGGAACAGCGTCGTCGCCTGTCGGACGTCCTGCGCCGTGCCGCGGCCGTGCAAGTGCATGAACGCGAGCTCATTGAGCGCCTGCGTGCTGCCGTCGTTCGACGCCTCTTGCAAGTACTTGAACGCCGTGGCGTTGTTCTGCGCGACGCCAATGCCGTGGCTGTAGATGTGCCCCAAGTGGTACGCGCTCCCGCTCGCACCGAGCTCGTACGCGCGGTGGAACAGCGCCGCGGCGCGCTCGAGGTCCTGCGTCAAGCCTCTCGCGCCGTAGTAGTAGAGCGTCGCGAGGTTCATCGTCGCCTCCGGGTCGCCCTTGTCGGCCGAGAACTCGTAGTAGTCGACGATCGCCGCATCGCTCGGGATGTTCTTCTTGTGCTGCGTCTCGGCGACGGTCTTGAGGCGCCGGTGCGGCAGGTCGTAGATCGCCGGTTTGCTCGGGTCGGCCTCGCGGAGCGCCACGGCGCGGTTCGCAGCGACTTCGTAGTACCGCACAGCGCTCTCGCAGTTCTTTGGGACGCCACCGCCGAGCAAGTGCTTGTGCCCGAGCGCGAGCGTCGCAGCGGTGCTGTTCCCGAGCGAGGCAAAGTAGTAGTTGACGAGCGCCGCGGGCTCGTCGCGTGCGACGCCCCAGAGCCCGTAGCTCTGCGCAACGCCGACGTGGAACTGCGCGTGTGCGTTGCCAGCGTCGGCAGCTTTTGTATAGAAGCGCATCGCGAGCGAGCCGTTCACGCGCGTCCCGAGCGTCGCGTTGCCGTAGAAGAAGAGGTCGCCGAGCTCGACGAGCGCTGCTGTCGCTGCGTCTGGCGCACTCGTGCGGTCGAGCGCACGCTGCGCGAGCTGCTGCACGGCGCTCGCGTCATCGGTCTCTTGGAGACGGAGCAAGTCGTCTTCGACACCAGCAGCGACGGTGTTTGCTGCATGAGCACACGCGTCGTGACACACAGAGAGCACACCAAGTAGATGAACATGAGCATGAGCATGTGTGTGTAGATCGATAGACGCACGTATCGCGACTGAACGAGAGCGTTCAAGCGCGAGCTATTCAACGAGACACAAGACGATACGCACCTGCAGCGCTCGATGTGCTCATGTGCAGCAGCGCGAGTGCAGCGACCGAGCGCCACACGCGCCACACGCGCCGCATCCTGCCGCTCCTCGACGTCGCCATTGCCGTCGTCGTCGTTGCTTGAGGCGTTTCTCGTGTTCTGACAGTGTGTGTGATTGCGCTGTTGGCTAGTTGGAGAGGGTAGTGAGCATGTATAGAGGGTATTGCTGTAGACAATCGCAAAGTCGCTTATTCGACTGTTTGAAGCGCTTTTTTGAACAGTGCATGTTTCACCTGTGTATTGCTGTAGACAATGCAATCGCCGCACAAACAGCCACGTCATCGCACTTGCTGTGATGATCGCTGTCGTCGTCGCTGTTGCTGTCGTCGTCGAGCAGCTCGCATGGCGCTACGATACCAGCGCCGTCGTGCTCGTATCGCGTGCGTCTACCGCTCAGTCCGTTCGTCCGTCTGTCAAGAGACGCAGACGCTTGACACTCAAAGAGTCAAGCGCTTCACTAGTCGCCTCGTTTCGAGCCAGCGAGTCGAGCGACTGAAGCCATTGCACGCGCTCACGACTGCATCTGCTGCATCATCAACGCGTCAATGAGCGTCTGCTGCTGCGCTAGTAGCGTCTTCAGCTCGCTCAGTTCTGTTCGCAGTGCATCGACGCTCTCTTTGCACTCGAGACTCTCACTCCGGAGGCTCTTGAGCGCTTCGACAACGACTGGGACGACGCGCGCATACGCAACGTACTTGAAGCCATGGGTGTCCTCAGACACGACCTCTGGGAGCACCTTCTCGACCTCCTGCGCGATGAACCCGAGCTCTCGCTCGCTCGAGAACTTCTTGGTCGGGAAGTCGCCTGTGCGGTAGCGATACGTGACGCCATTGAGCGCAGTCACGACGTCGAGCGCATTGCGAATCGGCGCGACGTCGGTCTTGAACCGCGCGTCAGAGGCGTCGACGTACGCGCCAGAACCCATGACTTGGCCGTCGACTGTGATACCCGAGCCAAAGAACGCGTCGAGCTCGACAAAGAGCTCGCCGTCGACCTCCATGCGCTCGATGCTCGTGAGGTTCACGTTGCTGATGTGGCCGCCGACGATCTCGACGTGCCGCAGCTCGCTCTCCGACATGTCGATCGAGCCTTGGATGACCTCTGCGCGGAGCTTGTACGCTGCGAGCGTCCCTGTCGCGGCGTCGAACGCCAGTGTGTCGTCCTGCGCGAGCTCGCCGCCTTTGCTGTAGATCGCCACGTACCCGGCGCGCTGACTCGCGACCTGCACGCTCTTGGCCGTGAGCTTGACGTCGCCAATGTTCAAGTCGTTCGCGGCCTCAAAGTGCGTCACGCCCGTCATGACCGCCGTGTCAAATGACGCAGCAGTGAGCGCACGCCAGCTCGCGCCGTCGAACATGAAGATCGCCGCAGACGACGGCTTGACGCTCACGTCGCCGTCGAGGCTCTGCTCGTCCTCGTTCTGGATCACAAGGAGCTGTCCGGCGTACGCTGCGCGCGTGTCGAGCGCCACGACGTTCGCTGCGACGTCGCCGTCGTCCGTGACCTTGACGTAGCTGTGCGAGCTTGGGATCGCAATTGCTGCCCCTGCGACGAGGTTCACGTGCCCAAGCACGACTTGCGCCTCGGACACGAGTGCGCCGCTCGAGACGATCTTGCCGTGATGCGTCGTGGCGATGTCGCCTTGCGTGGCGACATTGCCGCGGTTGTCGACCGAGATGATGCGTGCGTCACTGGCGCCGCGGCGCTCATCAAGCGCTTCAAACAGCCGGAACGGATGCATCAGTGGTGGTGCATCATCGGTGCGACTCGATGGCTGCTGCTGCTGACTTGAGAGGTCAAACGTGAGCAACGTGCCGCCAAAGTTCGGGTTTGTCGACCGCACGCTCAGTGCCGCAGCGTTCGCAGCGCTGTGCTGGACGCTGAAGCCACCGTCGTCGATGCGAAGCCCACCGCGCGTCACGAGCTCACCGTCGATGACTGCGCCACCAGACTCAATGTGCAAGCCACCAGACGCGATCGTCTGACCGCCGGATGTGATCCGAACGCCGCCGGCGTCGACCTGCAAGCCGCCAGTGTGGATGACCGTCTCGCCAGATGCGCGGACTTCAAACACTTCGCCGTCGTGGCGTCCTCGCGCGCAGATGAGCGTGTCGTTCGCCACGGCTGAGTGGAGCTCGAGGACCGCAGAGGACGATCGTCCAGCGGCCGATGACTTGATCCCGGTCTTTGGCGGCTGGCGAGACACATCGAGCGCTGGTTTGCTCGTCGACGACGCTGCAAACGCAGCGTGGCCGTCGCTGACGCGCAACGACCCGTCGTGGACGTTGAGCGCGCCGTGTTGGATGTTCACTGCGCCGTTCGTGACTGTGACGCCGTCCGAGAGCACGTGGACGCCGCCTCGCTGCACGCGCACGCCGCCGCGCAAGACTTCGAGTCCGCCGCCGTCGATCATCGTCGCGCCAGATCCGCTCACGCGAAACACCGGCCCTGCTGGCGTCATGAGCCGCATCAAGTCGGTCGCTGTGCTCTCAACGAGCAGCTCGAGCAGTAGCAGCGCGGAGGCGCCAGCGCTCTTGGTCGTCTGCTGGACACGCACGTGCGCGTCTTTGACATGAACGTCGGCGCGGTCCATTGCGAGGCGTCCGCCATTGCGAATGTGCACCTGTCCGCTCTGGACGACCACGTCGCCCTCTTGGACCACGAGCGAGCCGCTGTGGAGCGCGGTGTCGCCGTTGCCGTTGACACTAAAGACCGCGCGGCCTTCGACGTCGGCTTTGATGAGGTTAAACTCGCCCGACTTGGCGCGCTTCGCGCTCACGCGGAAGACGTTGCCTTTGAAGAACGGCCCGTTCGCTGGTGCCACGAGCACGTCGTCTTCGTCCTTGTTGCTCCCGCAGTGCTCGCCGTAGTACCCGTTGTCGCACGTGCAGACGCCGATGCGGTCGTTGCAGAGACCGCGATTGCTGCACGGCGCGTACTCGCGCACGACCGCATCAGTCGCGCTCTCGAACGCGCACGAGACCTCGCCGCTTGCGAGCGAGACGTGGCTCGAGTCGCACCAGAAGTCGCTCGCGAGTGGGTTGCCGCGGTGCTGGTACAGGTTGTTCATGACCGGGTACATCGGGAACGACAGCAGCGTGATCTCATAGACAGCGCGCGACGGCGCTTGGAACTCGACGCGGTTGCACGTCTATAGACACACGATGTACAACAAGGAAGTCGATGCACGTGACACAGAGTCAGGCTCTCGCTCGAGGCAGGGACGGATCTCATGGCGAGTGTGTCGGAGCTCAGACTCGAACGAACGTTCGCACAGCGCATTGTCATGTGCCGCACGTACCAGCTCGCCCAAGTTCTGGAAGCGCCGAAAGATCTCAGTACACACGTCGCTCGTGACGCCTTCGAGCGGCGTGTCGAACTCGACCGAGTGGGCGTGGAACGTGAGCACGAACTTGCCCTGGAGCGCGGCGCCGCTGCTCGTGCTGATCACGAGTCGGAGCTGCTTGGCGCGCTTCGTCGTGTCGTCCGGATCGAATCCGTGCGGACACATCTCTACCAAACAGCAGCAGCGCGGCGCGATTGTCAGCAACATGACACTCGTGTAAGCGGCAGTGACGCCTTTGCGGCAAGAAGAGCGAGCACGTACTCTTGGCACAGTCGTGTCCGTCGTAGCCCCACTGACAGTTGCACACGCGCTCGCCGAGACGGTTGAGCACGCACGTGCCATGGAGTGAGCACTGGTTCGGCGACCCGGGGCAACTCGCGCTCGCTGCTGCGACGAATGCATGGTGTACCACTTGTTGCAGTGACGCGAGAGCAAATACACTGAGTAGCGCAGTAAACGTCACGCGCATGCTAGTGTGCGAGTGTCGTTGTGTGCGTGACGAGGGTAGTGACGTCTACTGCGCAGTGGTGGTCGTGCGTGTGTGCTACTGCTCTAGCAGATGCAGATGCAGACGCAATGCACTTGTGCTGCGCGAGACTCGATGATCGATGCGCATCGCGATCTAATAGCACGAAAGGTCGCGCCGATCTTTCATCGGTGTGACACACCATTTGCGTACATTTTGCAGTGTTCATTGTGCTCCACTGCTTTGACTTCCAAAAATGTTGTTGTCGAGTACAATGAACATCGCTAAATGTACGCACTGATAGGTGCAACGGAAACATCAAAGATAGCCAAGTGCGATTCTCGAATTCTCCTCCTCCTCATGCGTCGAGTGCTCCTTGTGCGCATGCTCTGCGTGCTCAGTTGAGAACGATCGCTCTTCGCCTGACGCCGCTCTTTGCACCTCAAGAACGCCAACAACCAGACCACATACATCATCGCTATGCTGTACACCAGTCTTCGCTTCGTTGCAACACTCGCACTCGGTGCGATCGCAACACTCGCTTCACCCGCTGATGGACTGCTCTCGGAAGCCGAGTGCGCCGACTTGATCGCGTGCACGGCCGACTACGCGCCAGTCTGCGGCTTCGACCGCGTCACGTACGGCAACGAGTGCTTGCTCGAGATGGCGGCGTGCAAAGCGAACGACCCGACACTCGGCGTGTTCCTCCAAGGCGAGTGCCCCAAGTGACTTGAGCTCAAGCACAGCATGCTCTTGCTTGCGAGTCGCGCTCGCACTAGCAGCGTCAGCACATTGGCGCGGCCAGTCAGCTCGTGCGAGGCTACTCACGCAGAGGAGTTGCGTCGTTCAAGGCGCTAATGTTCGCACGTGCGCGCCACGTACAATGTAAGCAAAACAATGTAAGCAAGACGCACTCATGCTCGTCTTTCTCGACTGTATCTCTGTGTGTCTGTGGTCGTGCGCCTTACGCCTCACACAGGCTCGGACCTGCGCGCACACGTGTAGTCGCGAAGCTTGGTCGCCGCGACGACTAACGACGCGAAACAGCCCGACGCTTTGACTGACCTCTCGCGAGCTCAAGTGACTGCGTGACCGCCTCTTCATTGCCTCTGCTTGTTCGCGAGCGTGGCTTCATTCGAACCCATTCCAACTTCTGCTCGCTCTCGCATCTTCGAGCCCAGCTGAGCACCACGCGAGTCGATACCGTTCATCGCAAGCTATAGCGTCCGCTACCTCTCTTTCCTCACGCAGCCATTTGCCCTCGATGAAGACGCCACGCAGTCTCCAGCGCTTGATCCTCGGTGCGCTCTCGCTCGTGCTCTGTGCGCGCGCAGCACACGCGACGTGCACCGTAGCGTATACGATGGAGTACGACCCAGTGTGCGGTGACGACGGTCTACCGTACGCCAACAGGGGCGTCCTCGAGTACGAGTCGTGCTTGCGTCCGAACGAACTCGGTCCGACGCCAGTGGACAACTTCGACTGCCTCCCAGTCGTGGATGAAGAGCCGATTGGCGGCACTGCAGGCATTGACGAGTCCGACTTCCCTGGCGTCGATCCACCAGGCACGTGGGACGATGAGACTGACTCGTCGACCGAGTCGTCTTCGTCGTCGTCTGGGGACAGCGATAGCGACAGCGACGACAGTCCGTTCGTGCTTCCACCAGGTGTCGTGATTGACGACAACGCACCGCCAGCGGCAAACTTCGTCCCGACGAGTGTCTCGCCGCCTCCGACAGCGGGCTTGCCTGTTCTTCCTCCTGGGAACGACACGGTCGTCATTGTGATCGTGACCGACCCTGAGGACGGTCCAAGCGACATTGACTTGGGTGACAACAAGGAGTTCAAGTCCCCCGAGTGGCTCGGCGAGAGCTCGTCAAGCATGAGTTCCGACGGCTCGGAGCAAGACGACAGTGACGACGTCTACGATGACGAAGATGGCGCGCAGTGCGAAAAGCTCTGCTTCTCGCGCTACGACCCCGTGTGCGCGTCGAACGGCGAGACGTACAGCAACGCCTGCGAGCTCTCAAATGCGCAGTGCAAGAGCCCAGGCATCGCCATCGAGTTCAAGCACAATGGCGACTGTAACCCGGAGACGCCGTACCCCGTAGCAGAAGGAGACGATGCGTGCGCGTACCTGTGCCCCATGTGGGACCACCCCGTGTGTTCCGAGGACGGCAACATCTATGCGAACGAGTGCGTGTTCAAGAGCATGCTCTGCCGCGACCCGACGCTCCAGCCTGCGAGCGATTTGCTGTGCAGCGAGGCGGCGTAGAACACACGACGTGTACAAGTGTAGGTGCACATGCACACGAGAGAGAGCGAGAGAGAAGCGTGTAGGACAACGACATGCGCATATGCACACGGATAAACATGGGTTTCAAGCTTTGGAGTATACAGTCTGAAGCTCGCTCGTTCTCCCATGTTCATGGCTCGCTCTTGTCATTCGCCTCAAGATCGTTAGAGGCAACGTGCTAGCTTATGGGCTTGCTCTCACTTCATACGCAGTGCAAGAGGCTCCAACTCTCCACTGACAACGCTAGACAAGACAAGACAAGACAAGACAAGACAGCTCCTGTGACTGGTGATTGCCATGGTTTAGACTAGCTCATATGCCACGAGTTCACGACCTTTGCTCACGACTGCAACCGATGCTTGCGAGCCATAGCTCTGTGTGTCATTGTGCCACTACTCTGCCATGGCAGCCTGTTCACGCCGCACCATTCGGCACACACGACTTTTGCTCTGGACACGGCGCGTTGATGCACGCGACTTGGCGCGTGACGCACAGCTCGTTCGCGCCGCAGTGCGATGCGTCGCACAGGTCTGCGCAGTACGAGAATGGCTGACTCGCGCCGTCGCTGTGTGTGATGCAGCTCTGTGTCTTGCCGCAGAAGATGGTGCTGCAGAACTCGCGGTCGGTTGGACACGCTTTCTTCACGACAAGCTGCAGCGCGCCGCCGCTCTTGCACTTGGCGACTCGGAACGCGCATCGGTTCGTGTACGTCGTCGCGCGGACGCCGTCGCTGCCGCACACGGGCTCCCACGTCGTCAGGCACTCGCGCTCGCACGTGCTACTAGTGCTACTCGTTGTAGTCGTTGTCGTCGTTGGATTCGTCGTCGATGGTGTCGCTTGTTGTGCTTCGAGCTGGCGACGGAGCGCATGCGTGTTCGTGCCACTTACAAACGATGGCTGCGAGACAAGCATCACACTAGTCGCAAGCAGCGAGAGCAGCACGCGCGTGTTCATCATAGCAGTAGTGTGCTATCGTCGAGGCAGGAGGCAGTGGACGAGAGCGAGCAAAGGCTTGCGGCTTGTGTGTGTGTGAGCTTGCGAACTTGTGCGCTTGTGTGCTTGTGTGCTTGTGTGCTTGTGAGCTAGTGTGCTTCTGTGTCGATCGAGGCAAACGAAGTGTGGAAGTGCGCCATTTCGCGAGCGTCTGGCAGGGGTTACGACCAAGTTCTACAAGAACAAGTTCTACGAGAGCACCAAGTTCACAAGAGCACCACGTTCACAAGACCGACGACGACCAAAGACCATGACAATGTTCTCATCCACGACATCGCCAGATGCTCGATGTTGCAGTCGTCACGTCTTTCGTAGCGCTGGTGCGCGCGTGCGCGCATGCTTGCGCTCTCGAAACTAGCAGACCGCAAAGACCGACGACGATGAGCGTCACGAGGAAGTGCCCGAGAAAGTGCACGACGAAGACAATGAGGGTAAGCGTTCACAACGAGAAAGACAATAAGGATGAATATAGTCACCGTTCGGACACTTTCTATAGTGGCCTCTGCGGAGTCCTGTCGATCTACCAATCAACGTGTGTTGTGTAACGGCATGGACCAATCAGAGCTGGAGGGGTTTGGGTTTTCCATTCCGTCAATTCCGTCACATATTTTGTCGGATCGGAATCTAAAATATGTATATGTCTTTACAAACATCAAGTTGAACGGCTAGCGTGTAAATACCGGCGTCATTCCGACAACAAGAGCTAAATAGCCATATATTGTGTGGGACACATGAGCTGAGAACTGGTGGCCAGCTGCGCGATCGTCTCGTTCTCTCACAACTCGATTTGCATTGCATTGATATGAGTCTTGAGTCTCTTGCACCTGCGAACACGCAGAAGGCGCGTGCCACTGCCATGAGCACGTTCGCTTCCTTCCTCAACGAGGAAGGCGTTAGCGAGGACTATGTCCACGCCAGCGTCAAGAGCGATACGTCTGGCGTGCGCCTAGTGACGTTGATGAATCGCTTTGGTTTGTATCTTGCGTACAAAGTGTTGAGTGATGGCACGCCGTTAAAGATGAACACTGTGATGGGGTACTATCGGCATGTGAAGCTCTGGTTGCTCAGCCAGCATCCGCAACTACGAGACGTTGCTGGTGCAGAGCTTCTGTGCAAGGGCAAGCTGCTTGAGAAGTACTGTCAGAAACGTGCCGATGGAGGATTTGTTCAAAAGGCGCCGTCTTGCACGAAGAGCGATTTGCGTTTGCTTATTGAGTCTATGTACATCAATGCTACTTGTGCAAAAGACTATCAAGACGCTGCATTGATGTGTTTGATGTGGTACTGTTTTGGCCGTGCCTCTGACCTGGCATATATGCAAAAAGAGCATGTCTCTACGACTGCCGATGGCGCTGTCTACATGCGCCTTCTGCGCGTGAAGACGTCTCAAGAACAAGGGCTGACGCTAGTGCCTGACCGCTCAAGCTACATCACATGCCTGCTCTTTGCGCTCGGCGTCGCGCTCGCCACGCAAGACAGCCCTACGACCGCTCTCCTCTCTCAACTACCGGCGCTTCGCCCTGTTGCAGCGCTCGAAATCGACCGCTCTGTGCCCCTCCTCGACCTCCTCGATCGCGACCTGCACCAGCACACAATACCCGCACAGAAACAACAGTCAGCGCCAAAGTCAGAGATCGGCGTGCACGCGTACACGAACCGATTGTTGCGTCGCGTGAGTGCGACAGTCGGCGCTGTGACGGTCGGCCTGACGTCGCACTCGTTTCGCCGAGGCGGTGCCCAACACACCAACGGCGACGATCGTCTCGCATCGCAGTGGATCCTTGATCGTGGCGCTTGGAACATGAGCTCCATGAACAAGGGATTCGCGTACGTGTTCAACACGCCGCGCGAAGACTGCAAGGTCGCGCGCGTGTTGAGTGGATACGCGCCGGACGACAAACCCACAGCAGCCAACACGTCCGTGCTCGACAGTCGCGCTCGCGGCACTCTCGCGCACTTCCAGCGACTTCTCTTTCGCTCGTGTGTCGGGCACGCCGACCGTCGTCTGAACGTCGACGCGAAGACGCTCGACGCGCTCACTGCGACTCTGCTCTTGCACCTACCTCTGCTCAAGTCGCTCCACGCCACTGCGCCAGTAGTTCGTCGACTCGAGCAGTGCGCAGGTGCTGCAGGCATCGAGCCGTTTGAGCTGCTCGCGTGGTCCACAGCGCTCGAGCACACACGCGCGCGCGACCACGAGCAGCAGTCGCACATGAACGGCGCGCAAGATGCGCTCGACGCACGTGAGCGTGAGCGCGAGCGCGAGCACACAGCTGCTGTAATGCGCGGGCTCGTGGAGTCGAACAAACTGATCGTCGAGTAGTACAAGCTGCTGTCCGAGCGCGTGCGTGTGCTTGAGGCGGAGTGGGGACGACTACCATCGAAACGAGTGTGCGCACAAACGTCAGAGACCGAGGCGGCAGCGGTCGCGTCAGCAGCGGACGACCAAGAGCAAGACGCGCCCGCAAAACGACGCAAGAAGGCCGCGCCCATGACTCTCGCAGCGGCGTGGTACGAGTGGTACACGTCGGTTCCAAGGCTTTGGTCTAGCGGCGATCGCCAGCGACGCTCGCTTGTCCGTCAGCTGGTCGCGTTCATGAAGCTCTTGGCGCCCAATGGCTTCGCGCTCGACGAGAGCTCCTCGTCGTACAAAGACGACGTCCTGGCTGTCGGGAGAGCAACAGAGGCGGCGTTGCTCGACTTCCTGCGCGCTCGGCACGTCCGCGCAAGCGCTGCTGGGACTGTCGTAAAGGCGATGCGCGACGCGCAAAAGACGGGCGGCTTGAACATTCGCGTCGCTGCGTACCGCGCGATGCTCCTGACATAGCGAATCCAAGACCCCGTGCCAGTTGCGACGATCGACATCATCGCGCCGATCGAAGACGTTGCGCTGTAGAACAGGAGAAGTCGAGAGACGAATGGATTTGTTGCATTGGATGCCGCCCTCGCTGTTGAGATGCTCATGCGTCACGCTGCTCTTTGCTTGCGCTGCCTGCCGCTATTACGCTGTCTGCTGCTGATGCGCTGCTTGCTGCTGCTGCGCTGCTGTTGCGCTGCTTGCTGCTGATGCGCTGCTGTTCGACGCTGTTGCAATGTTCACGCTGATCGCTTCTCGCCGCTGTTGTTGCGCTTCTCGTAGTTGTTGTGCTGGGTTGCCCAGTCATTTCGCCGCTCATTCACGCAGTCTTGCTGAGGTTGGTGTTGTGCTGCTCGCTCTTGTTGAACTGCTTGCGCTGATTGCAAAAGCACAGATGCTGCGCTTCTCACGCTGTTCGCTGCGGTTGTGTTGTGCTGACCGCGATGGTTCTTGAAGTTGCGCTGTTGCACTGCTCACAATGCCTGCTGCGATTGCGCTGGTCGCGATCAGCGCTACTATCGAGTCGATCAAGCTGCTGGCTGCCGTTGAATTGATGCGCTTTGCAGCGCTCGCGCTTATACGATCATGCTGCTCGCGCTCCTTTTGCTCTGCACGGAACTGCTTGCACTCGTGTTGCAAGCTGTTGTTGCGCTGTTTTGTTCGTACTGTTCGTTGTCTGTAGCGCTGCTGATGTTCTGCTCGCACTCCATGCGCTGATCTCACTTCTCGCCGCAACAGAGCTGCTCGAAGTACCCAGCTCGCACTTTGGCTGATGCGCGACCTTTGCTGTTGCACGGCACACACTGCCAGAAGCTGTTGCGCGGCGTGCTGCTTCCTGCTGTTGAGCTGTTGTCGTTGCCCATCGTCGTACAGCTCGTAGATTTGGTAGTTGCGGCGCTGCAGTCGTGATCCGTGGTGTTCGCATTCGTGGATGTGCATTCATACTTGACAAATGTATACAATAATGCTCAAATACAATCACACTCCTCACTCGCACGTGGACGTGCACGCGGCACGCAATGCGCCACGTCTTGTACAGGATGAATATGCAGACTTGTTTAGACACCCAGCATCACGGTGCCATCGCACATCGCTCATACGCCGGATACAGACACATGTAGTCACTCCAGTCACGCAGCACGCACGCAACGAACTGATGCAGTCTGACACTGCGTTCGCCTTCAGCGCCAAGAGCTTTTTCGATGCTTGTCGCCTTGATCACGCTCTCGTTGCGCCTTGTTCGCGCTCTTGGTGTTGCTCGTCTGTCTTGTCGCGCTCTTGACCAGTCTCCCGAACGACCCACACATGCACACATGCACACACGCATTGCTACTGCCGGCATCACTCATGCGTTCGCACAAGGTCACGCGCAAGCGATCAATTCATGCAATGATGTAAGCATGCACTAACACGAAGCGTCCGCTTGGCTCAGTCGTCATCAGTTGCTGTGCTCGTGTGCTCGTTGCTCGTTGCTCGTGTGCTCGTTTGCTCGTGTGCTGTGCAACTCGTGCTGCTCGCTATTTGGTCGAATGCGCTGTCGCTCGTTTTGTTGGTTCTGTTTAAACTTGGTTTCATTATACTTTCGTTTCTCTCTCCTGTCCATACATTTCGCGGCGGTCCAAGCAATCGCTTCAAATAATGCGCCGCACACAAGCTCAGGCACAATCCTTTCTGACAGAATCTGACAGATCCAAATGCGATGTCAGAGTGGTGACGGTATGGTAGGTGAAGCTGAAAATGAGCGAGAACATGACCATAGGGCAAATAATTCAAAATGAGCTTATGTGTAGTTTTGTTAGGATTTAGATGTCAGCAAAGAAGCATTTTAACAATCAAATAGAAACTAATCAGAACGAGTTGCTGATCGTCTGTAGCGTCGACTGTGGCACCAGCGTGAAGTAGGAGCTGCACGATGGAGTCGTTTCCAGCTGCCGACGCGATGATCAGCGGCGTCTTGCCTCAAGGGCTGTAAGCGTCGACGAGCGTCTCGTAGTCGGAAGTCGTCATGAATCAGTTTCAAATTTTTGTAGGATTTTCCCCTCTTCCGGCAACCAGCGCGTTCCCTCGCGGTCGTAGACTTTGCCATACGATATCCCTGTCAAGATTCTATTTTATCCGACGCGCTACCAGCTCGGTCAAAAATGTACTACAAATGTAGTGAAACCAATGTTTGAAACCGTGTTTGCGCATCGAATTCCCAGCAAGTATCAATTTAGACTGCAGATGGCCAAAAAAGCAAGATCAGGAGTTGCAACTTGCAACTTGTAGGTACCCAACAGAATATTTGTAACCACTATCAAATTCAAACAACAAACAAACAAACAAACAAACAAACAACAAACAAACAAGCAAACAAACAAACAAACAAGCAAACAAACAAACAAACAATCGTACCAAAAGAAAGAACAACTCAACAAAGCACAGCCTCTCTCTCATACACTAAAACCGCTCTTGGTCTCACAAATCAGTCTTTTGTGTGAAAGCAGTCTTTTGTGAGACAGCCACATGCGAATAGCAGCATCAAAAAGCAACAGCCAACAAAAGCCACAAAGCAACAAAGCAACAAACATGAAAAGAAATGCGCGGTGCTGCAAAAACTCGCACCGTTTGCGTGTCCACCACACGAACCACTTTTGTTGCGATACTCGAACCAAGTCAAGATTCGGTTGAACAGACAACAGACAACAGACAACAGACAGACTCGACGCTCGACGCTCGACGCTTGTCATAGTCGCGGTTCCTCTTGACGACGACGCACTCACTCACTCACTCACTCACTCACTCACTCACTCACTCACTCACTCACTCACTCACTCACACCGAAGAGCGATCTTCGACCGGCGTCGCACGAAGCTCGTAGCTCGTCGCTCAAGACACACGCACTCACTCATTCCACAACTCGCCTCGTGCCACACACACGAGTCAACCGACATCCCAACAGTAGTAGCAGCAGCAGCAGCAGCAGCAGCATCGACAGCAGTCGGTCAGCTCTCACGCCGCTCAAGCACTCGTAGCATTCCAGCACTCTAGCACCTCGCTCCGAGCGCTCGCAACACCACCTCCGTATTCTCCACACATTCCACAACAACAACGGCAACAACAACAACATCAACTAAGATGACTGTCGCCTCCAAGTCCACGCGCTCGGCCATGGGGTTCATGAGCCTCTGGACGACCGACAAGGGGACGTTCCCGATCGTGCTCATCGCGAGCTTCGCCGCGCTCGCCGCCACGGGCAACGCCGCGCGGTACCTGCTCAAGCACCCGGACGTGTGTCTCGACAAGAGCAAGCGCGAGAACGGCATGCACTACTCGGACGAGGCCGGCGCCGACTGGCGCGCGCGCCGCTTCCGCTTTGCCAACTACAGCCGCAACCCGATCAACCAGTCGCGCCAGTACGACGACCTCTTTGCCAAGGAGGAGAACAAGGGCGTCACGCGGTAAGCCGCGTCGCCTTCGTGCGTCGTCGATGCGCAAGTGCATTGCGCACTCTGCACGCAACACACACCACACACCACACATGCACTGCACTACACTGCACTGCACTAGCATGATCACGTGCGCATGGTTCGCAGCAAGAACCTGTACAATACATCCATTTGACTGCTCGTCTAGTCTTCATTGTGTTGAGTCGTGTCTTGCATTCGGATGCCTCTGCGTTGCTGCAGTTGTGAGATGCCAAGCGTCGACTGCTTGTATGGGTGTGTCAGCTAGTTCAGCAGACACAAACAACTAAGGACTTGGTAGCAGACAGCGTGTGCTTTGATCACTTCGTTACAACGCGTGCGCCAGCTCCTGTCGACGTACTCTCTTCGTCTGTTCTTGATGAAGCTGTCGCGCAAACGATAGCAAGAAGGCGAACGGTGGCGTTGTCGAGATGATCCTCGAAGACGTAAAGACGCATTGCGGTGCTCATCGATCGTGCTCTGTGCGCACAGTGCCAGCAAGGTGCAAAAGGAGATCGTTGTTGATCGAATGATCTGTTCATTGCCGTCCTATCTGCTGATCTATCGATGCGATGGCGCTGTGTCGTTGTGTGCGAGAAGCCGTCACTTTTGCTCCAGTGCCGCTTGTCTGCGTGGCTACACTACAGCACAGTCGTCAATGACCTACCGCTATCGCTATACTACTTCTTGCCCTTCTTCTTACCACCGCCGCCCTTCTTGCCCTTCTTCTCGCTCTCGCTCGCCTTCTTCTTGGCCTCTTTGGCCGCAAAGTACGCGCGGTAAGCGACTTGGATGATCCGCGCCGCGGTGTTCTGTGCCTTGAGCTCCTCTTTCCGCAGCGCTTCGAGCTCGAGCAAACGCTTGCGCTCGGCTTCTTTCTGCTCGATCGCCGCCATCTCGTCTTTCCAGCGCTTCTGGAACATCTCGAGCTTCTGCGCGTTCGCGGCCTTTTGCTGCTGCAGCGTCTGGAGCTGCGCCTGCTTTGCCTGCGTGTCGTGCTGGTACTTGGTCGTCCACTCAAGGAGCTCGGTCTGGAGCTGATCTTGTCGGTCTTTGAGGAAGTTCACGGTCTCGTCGTGCACGCGGTTCTCGGTCGCGCACTTGCCCTGGAGCGCGCGGATCGCAGCGTCTTGTTCCTCCAAGAGCTGCTGGTACATGCGCGCTGTGCTGCTGCGCTTCGCCTTTGCCTCGTTCCGTGCGTACCGAATGTCGATCTGTGTCTTGGACTTGACCGCCAAGAGCTGCTCCTTGAGCTGCAAGATCGTGCTCTTGTGCTCCGCGACTTCCTTTGCGTGCTCCATCTTCTCGCGTCCGAGCTCTGTCGTGAGCTTCTTGACTTCTTCGACAGCTTCGCGCTCTTTCTGGAGGATCGCATGCGCTTTCTCCTGTGTGCTCTTGCCGTCGGCGACGTACGTCAAGAGCGTGTCGAACGTCCCGTGCTTTCGGAGCTCCGAGAGCGTCTGTGTCATGAGCTCGACAAGTGCCTCGCGCTCTTGCTGGATCTTGACGAGGTTACCGGCAAAGTTTGGGTTCTCCTTGAGGTTGCGGCATAGGCTCTTGGTCGACTCGCGCAGGAGGCGACTCACCTCCTGGATCTCGCGCTGGTTCTCTTTGAACTTGGACTTGTTCGCGAGGCCCTAGTCGAGCCACATTGTGTAAGATCGAGCCGCTGTCGTGCAACCGAAGCACACAGACGGCACAATAGCATGTACGGACCTTGAGTACGGCGCGCTGCGCAATGAGCTTCTCGTACTTGGTCTCGAGCACGCGCTGCTCCTGGATGATGCGCGAGATCTCTTCGCCGACGATCTGTGACAGCTCCTCGCGGTGCTGCAGGATGTCGGGCGTGATGCTCCCGAGGAAGCTGAGCTTCTCGAGCGACTCCTCCAAGATGCCGCACGCGCGGAGGCTCTCGGTCGGCGTCAGCTTGAACGCCATCGTGCGTGCGGACGTGGTGTGTGTCTGATGTCGCGAGGCGAAAATGGCTACGAAGAGTCTCTCGAAAATGGCTTCAGCCCATTCGTTATCACATCTTGGTTTGAATATGTGAGTGAGGAAATGATCATCATACACAAGAGTGACTTTGCCCAGACTAGTACAAGAGCGAGCGAGCCGACAGTGTCGAGAGAGAGTGAGAGAACGAGTGTGCCTTGGCGCCATGGACACACGAACAAGCGATCGACTAGACGTGCAACGTGTGGTGCGTTGGATCGGTCATAAAGTGCGAGTGCTAGGTGTGCTTACACAAAGCTGCAGCTGTCGAAGATCGTGCTCGACGCGCCACCAAGGTGCTGCTGGCCGTTGCTGCCTCCAGCCAAGTCGACAGTCGCGACCTCTTTCTCCTGTGCCGCGAGCTCCACGACGTGCGCGCGGTGCACGGCGGCAATGACCGAGTGGAACGCCTCTTCGACGTTCTGTCCAGTCTTGGCGGACGTCTCAATGTATGCCATGTGGTTCGCAGCAGCAAACCGCTGCGCTTCTTCGGTCGAGACGACGCGCTCGGGCGGCGCGAGGTCGCACTTGTTGCCCACAAGCACGGCGTGCAGGCCTGGCTCGGCGACGTCCAGGAGCTGGTCGAGCCACTTCTCGACGCCGAACAGACTCTGTCGGTCGCGCACGTCAAAGATCAGGAGCGCACCGACGGCTTTGCGGTAGTACGTCGCCATCATCGCATGGAAGCGCTCTTGTCCAGCTGTGTCCCAGATCTGCGCCTTCACCTCTGCGCCGTCGAGCTGCATCTTGTGCGTGAGGAACTCGACGCCGATCGTCGATGTGAACTCGGTGCTGAACTCGCCTTTGTTCAGACGGCTCAGCAAGTTCGTCTTGCCGACGCCCGAGTTCCCGAGCAGAACAACTGACGAGCACGTCAAGTGGGAAACGTGAGCAATAGAGGAAACACTCTCATCAAGCAGACGTGAGCTGTGCGTCGCAGTGACTGTCGCACTCTCATGACGTACTCTTGTGTGACTGGGGTCTCGCTGGCGCTTTCGGCGTGGCTGGTGTCACGTACTGAGGCACAGTCGCAGGGCGAACTTCGTCGCGAACTGGAGGCGGGTGCGTAGAGAAGTCGGTGCCGTACCTGGCAATACAGCGATGCACAGCAGACGCGACCGCGCAAGAGTGAATCAAAGGAGCTCGTCAGCAAGCGACACGCACAGTTAGACGCACTTCTTGTCGAGCTCTGTGTAGAGCAGCGGCATCTGGTGGCCGTAGTTCGCGACGAGCGCGTCGACGTCCTTGAGCTTGTCGTGGAGCCCTCGGCGCGTGTAAAAGTCGCGGAGGAACTCGCTTGGCGTCAGCGTCGCGGCGTCTTTGAGCATCGCGAGCGGGTTAATGATCTCGAGGAACGCCTTTGCAGACGACGTGCGCAGTCCAGCACCTGGTGCCGCCATCGTCGTCGTCGCTGTTGTCGCGTTCGCCGTCGCCGTCGCGTCCTGCTCGTTGAGCCAAGTCGAAGTGCTTCGGCAAGTGCACTCGGCAGACGAACAGGCGTTGAAGCACGAAACGTTTGTGTGAGGTACACGAACTTGAAGTGCCAGCGGTGTGTCTGCGATATGTGCTGCGATGGCATGTGCGCTCCAGAACGCGAACTCTTGGCACCAGAGCTTGACTTTCGTGCTCGACACGCGAAGCTGGAGCTGGACAGAGTGCGTGATGTTTACCGAGATCGGACAGAATCAAGACACACATCGTAGCTTCACTGCTCCGTTGAGCTCAAGGATCTCGATTGATCAGCTCCTGGTCTAGCTGGAGCTGCTATACATCAGTGACTTCTGCAATGTGCTCGCATCGAGAATGAACGGATCGGCTGATGCTGCGCTAGCGTCCCAGTTGTGCATCGAAAAGCCGACACAGGAGCTCCCGATGGTGATCGTGCTGCCGCAGCGCCAGCCGTAGGCACGTACGGTGACTCTGATGTGTACGATCGCGATGATGGAGACGTCGAGAGACAGTGATCAAAGCACACGCTGTCTGCTACCAAGTCCTTAGTTGTTTGTGTCTGCTGAACTAGCTGACACACCCATACAAGCAGTCGACGCTTGGCATCTCACAACTGCAGCAACGCAGAGGCATCCGAATGCAAGACACGACTCAACACAATGAAGACTAGACGAGCAGTCAAATGGATGTATTGTACAGGTTCTTGCTGCGAACCATGCGCACGTGATCATGCTAGTGCAGTGCAGTGTAGTGCAGTGCATGTGTGGTGTGTGGTGTGTGTTGCGTGCAGAGTGCGCAATGCACTTGCGCATCGACGACGCACGAAGGCGACGCGGCTTACCGCGTGACGCCCTTGTTCTCCTCCTTGGCAAAGAGGTCGTCGTACTGGCGCGACTGGTTGATCGGGTTGCGGCTGTAGTTGGCAAAGCGGAAGCGGCGCGCGCGCCAGTCGGCGCCGGCCTCGTCCGAGTAGTGCATGCCGTTCTCGCGCTTGCTCTTGTCGAGACACACGTCCGGGTGCTTGAGCAGGTACCGCGCGGCGTTGCCCGTGGCGGCGAGCGCGGCGAAGCTCGCGATGAGCACGATCGGGAACGTCCCCTTGTCGGTCGTCCAGAGGCTCATGAACCCCATGGCCGAGCGCGTGGACTTGGAGGCGACAGTCATCTTAGTTGATGTTGTTGTTGTTGCCGTTGTTGTTGTGGAATGTGTGGAGAATACGGAGGTGGTGTTGCGAGCGCTCGGAGCGAGGTGCTAGAGTGCTGGAATGCTACGAGTGCTTGAGCGGCGTGAGAGCTGACCGACTGCTGTCGATGCTGCTGCTGCTGCTGCTGCTGCTACTACTGTTGGGATGTCGGTTGACTCGTGTGTGTGGCACGAGGCGAGTTGTGGAATGAGTGAGTGCGTGTGTCTTGAGCGACGAGCTACGAGCTTCGTGCGACGCCGGTCGAAGATCGCTCTTCGGTGTGAGTGAGTGAGTGAGTGAGTGAGTGAGTGAGTGAGTGAGTGAGTGAGTGCGTCGTCGTCAAGAGGAACCGCGACTATGACAAGCGTCGAGCGTCGAGCGTCGAGTCTGTCTGTTGTCTGTTGTCTGTTGTCTGTTCAACCGAATCTTGACTTGGTTCGAGTATCGCAACAAAAGTGGTTCGTGTGGTGGACACGCAAACGGTGCGAGTTTTTGCAGCACCGCGCATTTCTTTTCATGTTTGTTGCTTTGTTGCTTTGTGGCTTTTGTTGGCTGTTGCTTTTTGATGCTGCTATTCGCATGTGGCTGTCTCACAAAAGACTGCTTTCACACAAAAGACTGATTTGTGAGACCAAGAGCGGTTTTAGTGTATGAGAGAGAGGCTGTGCTTTGTTGAGTTGTTCTTTCTTTTGGTACGATTGATTGTTTGTTTGCTTGTTTGTTGTTTGTTTGCTTGTTTGTTTGCTTGTTTGTTTTCTACTCTTGATAGTGGTTGTGAATGGTGTTTTGGGTGCTGGCAAGCAACTGCTCGTTCTTGTGTTTTCCTTTGCTTGTTTGTTTGTGTTTTGCAAGTCTCTTTTGTGTGTTTGTGGAGCAACGGGCCGTCGGCTTTCAACGTCCACATGTGCATCGACAGATCAACCAACCGAACAAACACAACACAAACACAACATAATAACACATACTAGTAGCTCGTTTTGCATGGTAACCTGTCACTCCTTTCACACTCGTGCTTGGTAGCTTGATCTCTCGCTTCTGTCACCAGCAAACCAAACACACACAGAACACACAACACATACAGCACTCTCCTCCTCATTCATTCTCTCCACTTTCACTCGCTTCGCTTTCGCATCCATCATCATCAGCAGCAGCAGCATCATCTAAAAAGCAACAGCAAAAAAGCAGTGATCTCACCTCGTCTCGAAAGCATACACATTCTGACGTGTTTCAATTGCATTCGCTCGCTTCATTCGCTCGACTCAACTCACTCACTCGCTTTCTTGCTTTCTTGCTGGCGCTTTTGCTTGTTTGCTTGTCTGTGGCGGTGACGTTGGTGTCCTGCTTGCTTGCTCGCAGTTGACGCGCGATGATGGAGCACCGCGACGCGAGCGCGCACACGAGCGCGATGCAAGCGGTGGTGGCGTCGAGCAGCACGCCTCAGTCACTCGCGACTGCTGCACATTCTCTGACGTCGCGCGCTGCAAAGAAGCAGCTGAAGAAGCGCGACAGTGTGCTGCCGCCGCCAGTGAACGACGAGGAAGCCGAGCGCCGTAAGCTCTTCTACGCTGAGCTGCGTCGCCATCGCCGGGCGTTCGGTATCACTGGTCCACGCATTGGGATCCACCACGAGCCCGAGAACGAAGAGGATACAAGCAGCAGTGCTGCTTCGACTGACCCCGAGCGACGGCAGGAGCAACAGCCGGATGACACAAGCAACAGCGAGCCGCATGCGTCCGAGCTGTACATGGAACTCATGGACGACGACTTTGGTCCGGTCGAGAAGGACGACCCGGCATTCATGCGCAACTTCCCGCGCACGTTTGCGACGTGGGAGACGTTTGACGAGACGCTCGAGCGCTTCACGCGCGGGACGTACCAGCTCATGCGGAACCACATGACGCAGCCGACGGTGAGTCGCAACAAGTCGACGCTCAAGTACCTCTCGACACAGGTCATCCCTGGGACGTTCATCGGCCACTTCTACCCCGAGTGCTTTGAGTGGTACAAGAAAGTGCTCGTGTGCGCGATCTGCCGCGCCTCGAGCACGCGGTCGAAGAAGCTCGCGCGCGCAGCGGGCAGTCGAGGCGCGTTCAAAGACACGGACGCCAAGGTGACGGCGCACTTGCAGCCAGAGGCCGAGAACAGCAAGCGCTTTGTCATCGACGTGAGCTGGAGCGGCGCGCACAACCACCGGTGCGACGAGCACGAGCTCGCCAAGTTCTCGCACGGTGCAGGCCGGATCGACGACCCGGTGCTGCTCTCGCTCGTGCGCAAGATGCGACAAGAAGGCAAAGAGCCGCGCGACGTCAAGCGGTTCATCTACGAGTGCACCGGTGCGACAAACTGACGGACGCATGGAGCGATGCTATGGCTGACTGACTCGTGCGCTCGCTCTTGCTCTCTCCCTCGCTCTAATCGCTCACGAACACGCAGGCAAGAAGTGCTCGACCAAGGACGTCCATGCGATCTACCAGCGCATGGGCACGGACGGCGACGTCGATGACGACTCGGCCGCAGACGACTCGGCGCTTGACTTTCTGAACGACGACCAGAGCCACCAGCAGCCGCAGCCGCAACCACATCTGCCTCAACTTCAGCACCAGCTCGTGCACAACTTGGCCGCGAGTGCCTCGTCGTCGGCGCACGCACGCAACAGCAACACCAGTGACAACGGAGCGGCAGCCAGTGCGTCGTCGAACGCGTCCTCGATGCAGTTCGACGCCGTCTCGGGTCGACTCCTCTCAGTCGCGCTGCCAGAGCGCAACCTCGCTGTCGTGCAGCAGAACATCGCGCGCCTCGCGAACGCACTCGCACCGCATGAGCAAGCAGAGCTGGCGAACTCGCTCCAGACTGCCGTGTTCACGTGGACGATGAAGCGCAAGAAGACGAACGCCGCTGCCGTTGCCGCTGCGACTGCGACTGCAGCGATGAACGCGCCGAGTGCACCGTCGTTCCAGTATCCACCACCACCGCCGTCATCATCATCGTCTTCGGCAGCGCACCTGTCGAGTCCGTTCGACTTTCGTCGGTACGATGACGTTGGTGCCGATCTGCTCATGGGTCTCGACACGCCAGGCACGACCGCGTCTGTGCTCGGAGGGACCAATGTGATCAACAGCAGCAACAATGTCAATGGCAACGGTCTCAACGCCATGGGCAATGGTGGAGGCGCGCGTGCAGCCGCAGTGTACAAGCGGCGGCGTCAGTCCTAGCGCAAGGACTGGAGCAAGCGAGCGAGTCGGCAATGCCTCGACAAAAGAGCAAAATGATCAGGAAGCGAGCGAGTAGGTGAGTGAATCGTAGTGAGTCGAGTCGTGAGGTATGTAACCCGTGAATCGCAAGTCGAGGAGCAAGGATGAAGTTGTGGTCGCGTTCATGTTCACAATGTCGAGATGAACCAGATGGAGTGCGAACCCTTGAACGATCTCGGCGAACGCTCATCGAGATAACAAGCGAGCAGATGTCATTGTCTTCCTCGTGCTCTTCCTCGTGACGCTCGTCGTCGCGGCGGTCTTTGCGATCTGCTGGTTCCGAGAGCGCAAGCGCAAGCTCACGATGAGCACCTCCTCGCAGACGCAAGAGCTCTTGACGAAGTGAGTGTGTGGTGGATGTAGTGACCGCAGCTCATCGCACGACAGACAGACGTCGTCTTCTCCATCCACACGCTCTAGTAAGTCGTGTCAGCGAGAGAGAGAGAGAGAGCTAGTGCTTTGACCGCTTGTTCTTGAACTCGTTTGGAGCAACTCGTAAGCGAAAGAAGACTCGACTGGCGCGTACGTCATGCTCTTTCGTCTTTGTCCTTGCCAAGCCCTCTTCTTCCTACTAGTTCGAAGACATGGCGCTAGCAGGTGAAGCGAAGGAGCTCTTGTGCAACACCATCAAGCAGCAAGCCCGTAAGCTAGCTAGTGTGTCTCAAACGACCTCGAAGCGAATGACAAGAGCGAACTTTGAACAAGAGAGAACGAGCGAGCTCCACTCATGAACATTGATCGTGTTGAATCGCGTGATTATATAGACATCTAAGACGCAGTCGCGAGTGACTGAGGCGTGCTGCTCGACGCCACCACCGCTTGCATCGCGCTCGTGTGCGCGCTCGCGTCGCGGTGCTCCATCATCGCGCGTCAACTGCGAGCAAGCAAGCAGGACACCAACGTCACCGCCACAGACAAGCAAACAAGCAAAAGCGCCAGCAAGAAAGCAAGAAAGCGAGTGAGTGAGTTGAGTCGAGCGAATGAAGCGAGCGAATGCAATTGAAACACGTCAGAATGTGTATGCTTTCGAGACGAGGTGAGATCACTGCTTTTTTGCTGTTGCTTTTTAGATGATGCTGCTGCTGCTGATGATGATGGATGCGAAAGCGAAGCGAGTGAAAGTGGAGAGAATGAATGAGGAGGAGAGTGCTGTATGTGTTGTGTGTTCTGTGTGTGTTTGGTTTGCTGGTGACAGAAGCGAGAGATCAAGCTACCAAGCACGAGTGTGAAAGGAGTGACAGGTTACCATGCAAAACGAGCTACTAGTATGTGTTATTATGTTGTGTTTGTGTTGTGTTTGTTCGGTTGGTTGATCTGTCGATGCACATGTGGACGTTGAAAGCCGACGGCCCGTTGCTCCACAAACACACAAAAGAGACTTGCAAAACACAAACAAACAAGCAAAGGAAAACACAAGAACGAGCAGTTGCTTGCCAGCACCCAAAACACCATTCACAACCACTATCAAGAGTAGAAAACAAACAAGCAAACAAACAAGCAAACAAACAACAAACAAGCAAACAAACAATCAATCGTACCAAAAGAAAGAACAACTCAACAAAGCACAGCCTCTCTCTCATACACTAAAACCGCTCTTGGTCTCACAAATCAGTCTTTTGTGTGAAAGCAGTCTTTTGTGAGACAGCCACATGCGAATAGCAGCATCAAAAAGCAACAGCCAACAAAAGCCACAAAGCAACAAAGCAACAAACATGAAAAGAAATGCGCGGTGCTGCAAAAACTCGCACCGTTTGCGTGTCCACCACACGAACCACTTTTGTTGCGATACTCGAACCAAGTCAAGATTCGGTTGAACAGACAACAGACAACAGACAACAGACAGACTCGACGCTCGACGCTCGACGCTTGTCATAGTCGCGGTTCCTCTTGACGACGACGCACTCACTCACTCACTCACTCACTCACTCACTCACTCACACCGAAGAGCGATCTTCGACCGGCGTCGCACGAAGCTCGTAGCTCGTCGCTCAAGACACACGCACTCACTCATTCCACAACTCGCCTCGTGCCACACACACGAGTCAACCGACATCCCAACAGTAGTAGCAGCAGCAGCAGCAGCAGCAGCATCGACAGCAGTCGGTCAGCTCTCACGCCGCTCAAGCACTCGTAGCATTCCAGCACTCTAGCACCTCGCTCCGAGCGCTCGCAACACCACCTCCGTATTCTCCACACATTCCACAACAACAACGGCAACAACAACAACATCAACTAAGATGACTGTCGCCTCCAAGTCCACGCGCTCGGCCATGGGGTTCATGAGCCTCTGGACGACCGACAAGGGGACGTTCCCGATCGTGCTCATCGCGAGCTTCGCCGCGCTCGCCGCCACGGGCAACGCCGCGCGGTACCTGCTCAAGCACCCGGACGTGTGTCTCGACAAGAGCAAGCGCGAGAACGGCATGCACTACTCGGACGAGGCCGGCGCCGACTGGCGCGCGCGCCGCTTCCGCTTTGCCAACTACAGCCGCAACCCGATCAACCAGTCGCGCCAGTACGACGACCTCTTTGCCAAGGAGGAGAACAAGGGCGTCACGCGGTAAGCCGCGTCGCCTTCGTGCGTCGTCGATGCGCAAGTGCATTGCGCACTCTGCACGCAACACACACCACACACCACACATGCACTGCACTACACTGCACTGCACTAGCATGATCACGTGCGCATGGTTCGCAGCAAGAACCTGTACAATACATCCATTTGACTGCTCGTCTAGTCTTCATTGTGTTGAGTCGTGTCTTGCATTCGGATGCCTCTGCGTTGCTGCAGTTGTGAGATGCCAAGCGTCGACTGCTTGTATGGGTGTGTCAGCTAGTTCAGCAGACACAAACAACTAAGGACTTGGTAGCAGACAGCGTGTGCTTTGATCACTGTCTCTCGACGTCTCCATCATCGCGATCGTACACATCAGAGTCACCGTACGTGCCTACGGCTGGCGCTGCGGCAGCACGATCACCATCGGGAGCTCCTGTGTCGGCTTTTCGATGCACAACTGGGACGCTAGCGCAGCATCAGCCGATCCGTTCATTCTCGATGCGAGTGCATTGCAGAACGGCGTGTCGAAGAGTGTCGACATCACGAGCGATCCTTCATCTGTCCAGGCTTTCAGCCAAGTCGGGATCTTGTTGAGCCGCGTGCGACTCGCTTGTATCTCAACGACTCGCGTCGCGCTGGTGATCACCGGAGGCAGCGACGTCAGTGGATTGCGCGAGATATCGAGCAGGCCGATCGTTCCGCCGCTGTCAAAGAGACTTGCTGGCACTGCCGTGATGGCGTTGGCTTGGAGCACGAGCGTGGCGACGCGCAAGCGACCGAGCGAATCAGGGACGCTCGTGAGCTCACACTGCTCGCAGCCGAGGAAGACCCAGTCCTTGTTGCCCCAGTGTGTGTCGATGTCGTCGGGGAATGCACTGAGGTTCGACTTTGTGAACCCAAGGCGCGCGAACTCGGTCGGGAGGTCCGCATGAAGCAGTCCGTCCGGCAGGCGCGTGACGTTCGTGAACATCAGCGCAACGTACGACAGCTTTGGGTGGAACGCCTGCGTGATCGCTGCTTCGCGTCCCCAGTGCGCGACCGAGCAGTTGAACATCTCGAGCCCGCCGATGTGTGGGAATGCTTGGATCACTGGAGGCATGTGTAGCGATGGGCAGTGCGTGAACGCGAACGTCCGAAGTGCGAAGCGGTCCAAGTCTTGGACGACCATTAGGATCTCGTCTGTGCGACCGACGATGCCCTGGCGATGGCAGTTCACTTCCATGAACGAGCACGGGTAGCTCCGCGTGAACCAGGCACTCACGTGGAGCTTGCAGCCGAGCATGTCTGTTCACGTGTTGAACTGTGCGTAGAGGTGGAGGAACGAGACGCCGGCGCCCCAGAGCATGAACGCTGTGTGGACAACCACGCGGATCCTTCGGTGCGACTTGATGCGGTCAGGAGCGCTCAGCGGAGTTGACGAGTCATGCGTCGGCTCATCGAGCGTGGCGCGCTTCACTGCGACTGGAGCAGTCGTGACTTCAGAGCCTCTGAGGTGCGATGGTGTGCCCACACGTCGGTGCTGAAGAGCTCAGCGCGATCGTGGACTCCAGGTCGAAGTTGCCCAGGTAAAGTCTAGCTTGAGTTGCCCAAGACGAATCGACCTCGATTATTTCACTATCCGTTGACGAGGTTGACCACTGGATTTTCATACTACACAGCGTGGACGTCAGTTGCTCCAAGTACGAGCGCGACGTCAACGAGCATCACCAGCATCGACAAGCAAGTACTGCGCGATCAGCAGTGAGCTCGCGCCGAAGAAGTACACTGCATCTAGCAGCAACAGAACCAGTCGCGCGATGACAAAAGCCACTGACGCGCTCGCTGTGAAAGCGAGCGGCACAGCGGTCAACACGACAGCGGACGACACTGCAGCGCACAAGCGCAAGATAACGCACAAGCAACAGGCACTGGACGCGAGCAGTACTGCTCGCAGCGGCGACACGTCGTCGTCTGATGACGAAGCGTCTGTGGACTCGACGACTGAGCTCGCTGGCGCATTGCGCGAAGGTGGAGCACCTGCGCTGCTCTCGCGCGAGTCGCTCGGCTTGCTCGCACAGTACGCCGCCGTCGGACTCGTCTACGGCACGCTCCCAAACACGATCATGCCGTTCTTCACGTACTACCTCAACATGGAGGGCACGACGACGACGTCTGCGCGCGCGCTCATCAGCATCCCGTGGTCGTTCAAAGTCTTCATCGGCATTCTCTCCGACTGCGTCCCAGTCGGCGGCTACCGCCGGCGTCCGTACATGGTCCTCGGCTGGACTGTCGCCGCCGTGTGTCTGTACACAATGGCGTACTTGCCGCTCGGGAAGCCGTACTTTGCAAGCCCCGAGCTCCGGCGCATCAAGCCCGAGAGCTACACGCTCGCGCAGACCATGTCGCTGAACAAAGACGCACCGAGCAGCGGCGCTGTGTACATTGTGCTCATGATGTTCGCGACGCTCGGGTACCTCTTTGCAGACGTCGCAGCAGACGCGATCGTGGTCGAGTACGCGCAGCGCGAGCCAATTGCGACGCGCGGTCGCACGCAGACAGCGATCTACTGCGTGCGGTTCCTGTTTGGGATATTTGCGCAGGCGATCATCGGCTTTGGCTTGAGCTCGCCGGCGTACGGCGGCGACTTTGACTTTGGCATCTCGTTCCCCATCACGATGTTCATCCTCGCGACGTTCTGTGTGCCGGTGATCCCCATGACGTGGTACTTTGTGCGCGAAGAGCGCGTCGTCGCTCCGGTCTTTCGCGACTACGTGCGCGACCTGTGGCTCGTGGTCCAGAGCAAAGCAGTGTACCAAGTCATCGCGTACAGCTTCTTCTCGGGCGTCTTTGGCGGCATCAGCTACGTCGCGTCGGATCCGATCACGAGCTACTGGGTGCGCGCCACGAGCTTCAACTTGAGCATCAGCGGCATCGTCGGGAGCGCAGTCATGGTCGCGACGCTCATGTTCACGGGCAAGTACGGCCTCGACTGGAACTGGCGCACGATGCAAGTCGTCACAGCGCTTGCGATCGTCGCACTCGACGCGGTCTGCACAATGTGCGTGACGTGGGACGTCGTGCGGAGCCAGTGGTTCTGGCTCGGCCTCCCGATCGCCGAGTCCGTGCCGTCTGGCGTGAGCTTCCTCATCTCGACGTACGTTGTCGTCGAGCTCGCTGGCAAAGGCAACGAAGGCGCGATCTACGGCCTCATGACGACAGTCGGGAACCTCGGCGGGCCGTTTGCGCTCACGCTCACGAAGACGCTCAACGCGCCGTTCAAAGTGCACAACGACGACATCATGAACGACTCGATCGAAGTGCGGCGCGACGTCACGATCACGATCCTCTTGTCGTACGCAATGAAGCTCCTAGCGCTCGCATTCTTGCCGCTGCTGCCGCGCCAGAAAGCCGATGCGCAGGAGCTCAAGCGCTCGGGCGGCTCGAGTCGCACGATGGGACTCGTGACGATCGCGTACCTCTCGCTCGCGCTGCTCTGGTCGATCTTGACCAACTTGCTGAGCATCTTTGGCGTGTAGCGTTGTTGCTTTGATGGGACGGATGGATGGATGAATGGAACAAGTCGTAGCGTTCAAGAGTGAAGCGTGTGCGTGTGTTGTGCTCGTCAGTTCGATCGCTAGGAGCTCCACAGAGTTGCTGAGCGACTCGGAGGACCAAGTGAGCGTTCGTTGTGCAGATACAAGTCGACAGCGTCTCGCCACTTGTCAAGACACTACTGTCATGCGAACTACTGCTGCGAGTCCTCGTTGTGTTGCCAAGTCAGTGTGTTAGTGTGCCAATGTGTCGGTGTGTGCGCATGTGAGCGCAAGTTCGACAGAGACAACAGCGATGGCAGTCGCAGTCGTAGCAAGTGCGCGCATGCTGACGTGGAGTGGTGGTGTGTGTGTGTTTGTATTGGGATGGGATGTGATGACAGAACAACGAGCGTGAGTGCGAGTGCGGAGACGAAGGCGCGCGTGCGTCCTTCACCTCGCCCACTCGCTCGCTCACTCGCTGTCTCTCTGCCAGTCGACTCGATGCGGTCGACCTCTAACGCTACATGTAAATATCCAGACGCACTCGCTCGCTTGAGTCTCGAGTCCCGGGGCTTGAGTCTCGAGTCTCGCGGTTCGCTGGTTGCCGCTTGATGCTCGTTGCTTAGCACTCAGCGCGCGCGCCTTGCGTCGTGTGGTGGTGGTGGTCTACGAGTCGCGCTTACCGCGTGACGCCCTTGTTCTCCTCCTTGGCAAAGAGGTCGTCGTACTGGCGCGACTGGTTGATCGGGTTGCGGCTGTAGTTGGCAAAGCGGAAGCGGCGCGCGCGCCAGTCGGCGCCGGCCTCGTCCGAGTAGTGCATGCCGTTCTCGCGCTTGCTCTTGTCGAGACACACGTCCGGGTGCTTGAGCAGGTACCGCGCGGCGTTGCCCGTGGCGGCGAGCGCGGCGAAGCTCGCGATGAGCACGATCGGGAACGTCCCCTTGTCGGTCGTCCAGAGGCTCATGAACCCCATGGCCGAGCGCGTGGACTTGGAGGCGACAGTCATCTTAGTTGATGTTGATGTTGTTGTTGTTGCCGTTGTTGTTGTGGAATGTGTGGAGAATACGGAGGTGGTGTTGCGAGCGCTCGGAGCCAGACGCGTGGAGCTGACCGACTGCTGTTGCTGTTGCTGTTGCTTTGCGGCTGAGGTGGCAAGTTGCGGAGTGAGTGCGTGCCTGCGTGCGTCGGCACTAGCGTTCGTTCCTGCTTGCCTGCCTGCCTTGCTTCAAGCCTCATTCACATCATTCACATCCACATCATGCATCATGCGCCGTCTTGGCCAATCTGTAGAGCAATCCGAGCCACAAATTGCATCTTTTGCAAAAGACACGAAACGCGACGCGAGAGAGACGCAAAAAATGAAATTGGAATGTGAGATACGGCGTGCGTGTCTTTTTCAACTGGTGTGGCAGAAGTGTGGTAGCTGTTAGCGGAGCAAGTCAAAAACCGAAGACAAACCGTCGGTACATTCGGTCCTGCTGCACCACCACACCACCACAACAGTGCTCCAGCAATGACAATGCTGCTGCTAGCGAGGCGAGCGAGCATGCGTCCACAACACAAACCAAGCTTGTCGTTAGCGCGCGAGCGGCAAGCGAGCATGTGAGCATGTGTGCTCGCTTGTTGTTGTGGAGGTGATGTAGTTGCCGCTGGGGTTGCTGTCGTCGTCTTGAGACGGTCCGTGGTCACAGTTAAACCGACTATGTATGACTGTTCAAGATCGCGTCCAACTTTTCGTGGCTCTATCACTCGAGCTCTCATTGATGCTTCGCTCCGTGCAGTGGCCGTTCATGGACGCATTCGGACCGGCAGCTGTCTCGTTCCTCTCTGAGAGTGCGAAGACGTCTCTCGGTCTTGTGAGCAGTCCTCGCCACCAAGTGAGCATCATGTGCGCTCAGTCTCAACAAGACAGTCATCGAACGACGATGTTCGTCGCGCCAACACTACACGTACGCACGCTCGAATAGCAGTTGGACAATACTGGCATCACTGCTGGTGAGAAGCTGATGCTGTCAAACGCGAATCGGCGTGAAGGTTGCTTCAGAGGATGCAACCGGCGAGAGACGTACGCCGCTTCGTCAATGCAAACAATGCTCGTACGACTCGAGTGGCTCACTCACATGTGCGTGTCTTGTGCGTCTCGTGGGGACCGAATGCGGTGTTGACAAGCTCATCGCGCAACACTTTCCAAACGCCGTCGTCGATCTTTGATCACACAGTTCAATGAATCAAAGCGTCAACAGCGTCATTTGCTTCAGTCTCCTCTTACGGGCAATCACAACTTATGCACCACCAACTCACGAACGAGCACACATGCTCACATGCTCGCTTGCCGCTCGCGCGCTAACGACAAGCTTGGTTTGTGTTGTGGACGCATGCTCGCTCGCCTCGCTAGCAGCAGCATTGTCATTGCTGGAGCACTGTTGTGGTGGTGTGGTGGTGCAGCAGGACCGAATGTACCGACGGTTTGTCTTCGGTTTTTGACTTGCTCCGCTAACAGCTACCACACTTCTGCCACACCAGTTGAAAAAGACACGCACGCCGTATCTCACATTCCAATTTCATTTTTTGCGTCTCTCTCGCGTCGCGTTTCGTGTCTTTTGCAAAAGATGCAATTTGTGGCTCGGATTGCTCTACAGATTGGCCAAGACGGCGCATGATGCATGATGTGGATGTGAATGATGTGAATGAGGCTTGAAGCAAGGCAGGCAGGCAAGCAGGAACGAACGCTAGTGCCGACGCACGCAGGCACGCACTCACTCCGCAACTTGCCACCTCAGCCGCAAAGCAACAGCAACAGCAACAGCAGTCGGTCAGCTCCACGCGTCTGGCTCCGAGCGCTCGCAACACCACCTCCGTATTCTCCACACATTCCACAACAACAACGGCAACAACAACAACATCAACATCAACTAAGATGACTGTCGCCTCCAAGTCCACGCGCTCGGCCATGGGGTTCATGAGCCTCTGGACGACCGACAAGGGGACGTTCCCGATCGTGCTCATCGCGAGCTTCGCCGCGCTCGCCGCCACGGGCAACGCCGCGCGGTACCTGCTCAAGCACCCGGACGTGTGTCTCGACAAGAGCAAGCGCGAGAACGGCATGCACTACTCGGACGAGGCCGGCGCCGACTGGCGCGCGCGCCGCTTCCGCTTTGCCAACTACAGCCGCAACCCGATCAACCAGTCGCGCCAGTACGACGACCTCTTTGCCAAGGAGGAGAACAAGGGCGTCACGCGGTAAGCGCGACTCGTAGACCACCACCACCACACGACGCAAGGCGCGCGCGCTGAGTGCTAAGCAACGAGCATCAAGCGGCAACCAGCGAACCGCGAGACTCGAGACTCAAGCCCCGGGACTCGAGACTCAAGCGAGCGAGTGCGTCTGGATATTTACATGTAGCGTTAGAGGTCGACCGCATCGAGTCGACTGGCAGAGAGACAGCGAGTGAGCGAGCGAGTGGGCGAGGTGAAGGACGCACGCGCGCCTTCGTCTCCGCACTCGCACTCACGCTCGTTGTTCTGTCATCACATCCCATCCCAATACAAACACACACACACCACCACTCCACGTCAGCATGCGCGCACTTGCTACGACTGCGACTGCCATCGCTGTTGTCTCTGTCGAACTTGCGCTCACATGCGCACACACCGACACATTGGCACACTAACACACTGACTTGGCAACACAACGAGGACTCGCAGCAGTAGTTCGCATGACAGTAGTGTCTTGACAAGTGGCGAGACGCTGTCGACTTGTATCTGCACAACGAACGCTCACTTGGTCCTCCGAGTCGCTCAGCAACTCTGTGGAGCTCCTAGCGATCGAACTGACGAGCACAACACACGCACACGCTTCACTCTTGAACGCTACGACTTGTTCCATCAGAGCTCAATGCCCAAGGACGATATGCTCTCAATCACAACAACATCAAGAGCAGCAGCAGCAGCAGTAGGAGCAGCGACACATGAAAGCAAACGACAGCGCTCGACAAGATGTGAGGCTGTCAGCGACACATCGAAGTTGTGTTGAGAGTGTCTGTGTGGGGTCAACTCGCTTCAGTGTGCCCATCCAAGACCTGAATGAATGGCACTCGAGAAGATGTGAAGCAACGTTCATTCGTTCAGAGAAGCACTCGCTACGGCTGCTGCTCCTAGTGGCGCTCTCTCACTCTCACTCGCTCTCTGCTGCCTCGCTCACTTGGCGAAACAGCACGACATACACACGCACGCACCACTCGTTCATACGGAGAGAGAGCACTTGTCAGCTGCACCTCGACGTGTCTACTGCTTGCAGCCACCCGTGATCCTGAAGCACTTGGTGCTCGGGAAGATCGAGAAGATGTTCGACATGATCGACCAGCAGAGCGCGAACATGCAGTAGAAGATCGTGAGCGCGCCGAGGGTCTTGTTGCTGCCGCCCGTGCGCTTGAGCACCTGCGTCTCCTCCTTCTGTGCCGGGAGCATTGGGAGGAACAGGAGCGACCCGAGCTTCGCGGCGTACATGATCAGGAGCGTGTACGTCACTTGCCACCGCACGTGGTTCGTGTCGCTGATGATGTCGTCGTTCCAGACGTCAAACGCCGAGTTCATGTTCTTCGTGATCGTCGACGCGAACGGCGACGAGAGGTTCATGACCGTCGTCAAGAGACCGTAGCACGCGCCTTCGTTGCCCTCACCAGCGAGCTCGACGACGACGTACGTCGAGACAATGAAGCTCACGGACGTCGGGACGTTCTCGACGATTGGCACACCGAGCCAGAACCACTGGTTCCGCACGACGTCCCACGTCACGAAGAGCGTGCAGATCATGTCCATGCCCACGACGATGAACATCGTGATCGCGATCATCTTGCGCCAGTTCCAGTGGAGACCCGACTTGCCGGTCCAGATGAGCGTCGCAACCATGACGAGGTTGCCAAAGATGCCACTCAAGTTCAGGTTGAAGTTCGTGGCCTTGACCCAGTAGCTCGTGATCGGGTCGTACGCGACGTAGCCGATGTTCGCAAACACGCCGGAGAAGAAGCTGTACGCAATGACCTGGTAGAACGCACGGGACTGGAGCGCCTCCCACAGGTTCCGGATGTACGCACGGAAGTTCGTGTCGTAGTACTTGGCCTCCGAGATAAAGAACCACGTCATCGGGATGACTGGGATGCAGAAGATCGCGAGAATGAGCATCGCGTTCGGGAAGCTCAAGCCAAAGTCAAACTCGCCGCCGTACTCGGGCTTGTTGAGACCGATCGCGAGAATGAGCTGCGCGAAGATCTGGAAGAACGTGCGCACCGTGTAGATCGCCGTCTGCGTGCGGCCACGGACCTCGAGCGCCTCGCGCTGTGCGTACTCGACGACAACGGCGTCAGCAGCGACATCGGCAATGACGTAGCCGAGCGAGGCGAGCATCATGAGGATGATGTACTTGCCACCGGCGTCCTGCGCGCTCTTGTTCATGCGGTCGTACACGCCATTGGCTTCGTACTCTTCAGCCTTGAGGTCGCGGTCGTCCGGGCTACCAAAGTACGGCTTCCCGAGCGGCGAGAACGCCATGATGAAGAGACAGAGCGAGCACATCGTCCAGCCAAAGACCATGTATGGACGACGACGGTAGCCAAAGATCGGGAAGTTGTCCGAGACCATGCCGACAAAGACCTTGAGCGACCACGGGATCGAGAGGAGCGCACGCGCAGACGTGCTGGCCGTGCCCTCCATGTTGAGGTAGTACGTCAGGAACGGCGTGATCGTCATCGGGAGCGTGCCGTAGATGAGGCCGACGGCGGCGTACTGCGCGAGGAGACCGAGCGACTCCTTCGAGAGGAGGTGCGGAGTGCCGCCTGCACGCAGCGCGCCATCTTCGAGGGTCGCTGGCGTCTTGACGCCCGTGTAGCCTTCGTCATCGTCGTTCTTGTGCGTCGAGCTCACGTACGAGACGCGCTCGATGAGACTCACTTTCGCGGCGGTCGCCATGGTCGCCGATTACTCTTGCGCTTCTTGCTGGTACGGTGAGCGAGCTTGAGCTGTCGTAGTCGTTGTCGTCTGGTGAAGCAGAAGACGAGCGAGTGACTGGCGAGCTGGCTGGTACGCGGTAGAATCGAGAATGAGTTCGATGGGGAGCGAGGTGCGGCGCTGGAGCGACAGCGCGCGTTGGCGTTGTGGGCGATTTCGCAGCAGCAGCGAGAGCGTGCGTTGTTGGTCCAGGGCTTCCCGCATTCGGCGACAGCGGCAGCATATGGCCACGCGCAACAACAACAGCGTGTGTTGTTGTTGCTGCTGCGTGGGAAGCACTCACACAGCCGGTCTCGGGACCGCGAGCGCAGACACAGGAAATCAGTACTCGATGATGATCTCACCTAGAACATCCTCTGGAACCTTGAACACCGTGTGCAAAAGTCGAAGCGGCGGTCGAGTCGAACCGAGTCGAGTGCGTCGGCGACATCAGATGATATATCAAGTGCACACGCACTGCTGCGAGCGCATCGCATCGCAGAGCATGTGGAGCACGTGTCCAAGGTCGAGGAGGTCCTTTGGATCGCCTTGCATTGCGTCGAGCGCATTGCCTCGAGTGCACATGCTACGCGCCGTTGCACGATCCACGCAGTGCAGCGCGCGCCAAGTCGCTCGCAACAAACTCACACCAGACAACACCAGTTCGTTCACGCGCGACAGCCGCGCGCGGAATACAGAACCGCGTGCAGTCATGCGGCGAGAGTGGGCTCGTACGAATTGACTCGGGCACGGACTCGCGCGCGTGTCTGACTGGACCGGACGTCGACATACACTTGCTCGTGCCACGCACGCACGGACCGACCGAGCGCTCCGAGAGTCTCGAGCGTCTGAGCGTCCGAGGTCCTCGAGCGCTTCTCAACCTCCAAGACCGCTCTGCTCTGCCTTGCTCGGATGTATATATATATATATGTGTGTGTGGGCGAACCCACAATGCCGCCGATACGCGGTCTCGATCGCACAGCGCTCGCCCGCAAGTCGCTTGCGAGGTCCAACTGTCGGTGTTCGTTTCTAGGTGCAGCGCAGATCAGGTAGCAGGCGGCGGCATGAGAGCGAACCGAGTGACCGATGTTGTTGTTGTTGGCGGTGGTGGCGAGCTGCTGTTAGTGCTGGCAATGGCGTGCATGAGCGCATGAGCGCATGAGCGCATGAAGCAAGATTGCACTCAACAAGATTGAACGTATGAACAAGGTCGAACTCTGAGAACTCTGAGATTGAGTTCGACTTCGTTGAATCTCGACAAACAAAAAATCAAATTTTTGTTCGGCTTTGGCTAAGTGGTTTGATCATCTAGAAATCTACAGATGCACAGATTCAGTCGATTTTTACTTGATTAAAGTATACAATATCTGATGATCTGATCATCAGATCAAAAGTGACCGAATCACAGAAATTGATGTACATTAGACCAAATCTAAAAACATTATAATGAATGTTATATAAAGAATTTTACCAATTACATTGCCTTGTTTGTCGACAATATCACCAACCACTCAAGACCTTTATATATTTATTTTGTTTAATGCGATATTTCCTTTCTTCGAGTTATCGAACGAAACTATCTCGAAAAATTTCACAGTCCGTTGGCAAACAGCACAATATTTCACCACCAGACACCCTCCAAAACGGTGCAGACGTGTCCAAGCTCACACGAACCGCTGCGAACCACCCACGAGCCGCTAACCGCTGCGAACGACCTACACACCACTGCGAACAACCCACTAACGGCTGCGAACCACCCACGAACCACCCACGAACCGCTAACCGTGACCTTAAACCGTCGCCTAGCTCGTCGCGCAAGACAAATTGTAACGGGCCTACCCTGGCCGTTACATGGGGTACGGTTGTGTGGACCACACCACCCTGTAGCCTCAGGGAAGTTGGTGGATACCAACATTCCCACATGATGATGTCATGGTATGACGTCATGGGCATTCTCGCATGGACCAGTGGGTGTAATCACCTCTGGGAGTAATCCATTGCAGAATGATGGTTCCTGCACTTGGGGAACTGGATCGGTGACGCGTGGCGACGCGACACTGATGTTTGAGTGAGAGGCGTGAGCCAATCACGGATCAAGGAATTTTCTCACCGGACTTCAAGTTCAAGGTCTGTGGGTTGAACCTCGATTGTACCCAAGGTTTTATATTAGGCAAAGTAGGTTGATATCAGCAGGAGTGAGGTTTTACTCATAAAACCTCTAGGCGCCCTTGAGGTGATTTAGGAAAGCAGAACAGAGCGACTGCCGACAGCGGCAGCTCGCAGCAGGAACCACCAGTGCATTTTAAGTCAGTTGCGAATTTACCTTCTACCACTCAAGTCGCCTTCCTCTCCTCTCTCCGGCCGTCCTCTCGGCACCAAGACCCCCTCCACGCACAAGCGATCGGCTCACTTCGTGTGAGTCCCTTCGCGCTGGAGCCCAAGCTTCCTCAAGACCCCGTATTGGGACTCAGTGTTGTCCAACTGCTCTGCAGTTCGGTCGTCTGAGGTCCCATTACACCTGGTAGCACTTAGAGGAGTCCTTCCAACTCCTTCGAGACGAGAGCCAAGATGTCGAGTGCATCGATCGGGAAGACGATGCTCGACAGGAACGACTACCTTCACCTGGCGGATGAAGAGTGGTTGGCGTATTCAAGGATGGTCGAGCCCATCGGCGAGGACAGCGTCGGCATGATGCTGACTACGTTCTCGCCAGATGAGCAGAAGAAGGCTGCGGTGCGCTTCATGCATCAGGAACTGATGCGTGCGCGTGCCCAGCCGGCAACTCCTTCTGCTCCGCGTCGGGTTCCCCCGCTCAAGCTCGACATCTCGCCGTATCGAGGCGGCGAGAGCGAACCGCTTCTGCGCTGGTTCGTAGAGCTTGAGGCTGCCATCGAGGCTCGACAGCTGACGGATCCAAGTCAGCAAGTCGCTTTTGCGATGTCGAAGCTCGCTGGGCGCGCGAAGACGTGGGCGTTCGGTAAGCGGATGGCGGATGCCAACTGCTTTCCAACCTATGACCATTTCAAGTACGACCTCAAGCAAGCCTTCGAACCACCCAAGTGTGAGTTTCGAGCGCGAGCTGAGTTCCTGGACCTGCGCCAAGGGCGCTCGGACCTGCACAACTACGTGCAGCGTGCGCGCTACCTCGTATCGAGCGTCGTGAGCGAACCGATCGAGGAAGCCACACGAGTCGTGACGTTCATGAAGGGTCTGAACGACGGTCCGATCAAGACGCAGCTGTTCCGCGAGTATCCTGCGACGATGGAGGACGCGATCAGCCTGGCGCTCCAGGAGGACTTCAGCCTACGGCAGGCACGAGTCGGCAGTGCGACGTACCGGCCGCCAAGACAACCGGTGCAGTTCCAGCGTCCAGTGTACAACGGCCCTGAGCCGATGGACCTGTCTGCAGTGTCGCAAGACTCGGGTGGCAACCAACGCTCAAGCGCGAACGTCAAGTGTTTCCGCTGTGGCAAGATGGGCCACATGAAGAAGGACTGTCGCGTGCGGATGGACAAGAAGACGCTCGCGACATACTCTCGCCCCGGCAACTCGGGCCAACGTCGGCCTGGTGGGGAGAGTGAGCCAGCAAAAAACGGCTACGGACAGTAGGGGCGGGGCTCCCTACTGGCCGCGAGACGTGTTCTGCGAACAGGGTGGACTCGCAGGACAGCGGCCCCAGCGTGCGGGATGCACGGACAAGGACCACCAAGATCAAGACGAAGGAGTCTGACAGCCGCGGATCCAAGCTGATCGTTCTGAACGTGAAGCTGGATCGAACTTCGGTTCCATTGCGCGCGCTTGTCGACAGTGGCGCGACGAACAATTTTGTTCGGGCGGACGCTCTTCTGCAAAGCAAGGGATTTGCTCCTGCAGTGAGTGTCCGAGGCAAGATGGTCGTTCGTTTTGCTGACGGTTCAGCAATCGAACAAGCCAAGCGATGTGTTTCGCTTCGGCTCGCGAGTGAAGTGTTTCAAGGCGAGGATGAGTTCATTCTCCTCGACCTTGACGACAAGTATGACATCATACTTGGGATGCCGTGGTTGATGCGCTACCAACCAAAGATCGATTGGGATCGGCGTCAGATCAGTGTTCGAGGATCGAACGCGGTGCAGTGGGAATCTGCGGACGAGGAGCAAGTCTCCTGGGTTACCACTTCGGTTGAAGAAGTCGAGGATTCTGCACAAGTGCAAGTGGCGTGCGATGGCCCCACACGCACTACGGGCGAATCTCTCGGGTCCAGCAGTGAAGAGCACGGTCAAAGTCAAGTCGTGAATCTTCAACCGAAGAAGGTGGAAGTCTCGGCGGTTGAACCTGTTCAACTCAGCCGTCGGGATCCGTCGAAGGATCAAAGTTCGAGCGCGACGCGTGTCCCTGAACAAGGCACGAAGGCGTCGGACATGATCGTCGACGAGGGCTGCGTCAAGCGCGACGGCGCAGAGGGCGAGCGGTACGTCCAGGCAATGGCGTACGACGCTTCGGGGAACGCGCGGGGCATGCGCGGGTACAAGGTTCAAGATCCCCCGAATTCGCTGTCGAGGCTGCTCTCTCTGGAAGAGATGAGCGAGAAGAAGTTCCTCGGAGATCTCAAGGCTGGTGAGATCGTTCAAGTGTGCAAGATCGTTGCTTCGGCCGATCTGGAAGAAATCAAGACGTCGTCGAACATGGATATCGAGGTTCTGGACGACAAGACACGCGCTGAGCGCTTCGAGGCTCAGTCGTGGGATGCGCTCAAGGGAAATCCAGTGTACGAGCTTGCTCAAGAGTTCAAGGACATCTTCCCAGACGCGGTGCCGGAAGAGCTGCCGCCTGACCGAGGCGTGCACCACGAAATCGACTTGGCTCCGGGCACCAAGTACTGCGTCACTCGGCAGTGGCCTCTGCCGAAGGAACAAGTCGAGGCAATCGACGAATTCTTTGAGAAGCGTCGGAAAGCTGGTCACGTGCGTGAGAGCAAGTCTCCGCATTGCAGCCCGACCTTCTGCGTGAAGAAGGCAACGGGAGGTTGGAGGATCGTTCATGCTTTCAACAAGCTGAACGATGCCACCATTCCTGCCCAGACCCCCGTGCCACGAAAGGACATGATCCTGGACGGAATGGTCGGGAGCACGATCTTCAGCACCCTGGATCTGATGGACGGGTTCTATCAGATTAGGATGCGAGAGGAAGATGTGCCCCTCACTGCGGTGTCGACACCCAGTGGAATGCTGTGGGAATGGCTTGTGATGCCCCAAGGGCTCAAGAATGCGCCGGCGACGTTCAATCGCATGGTGACCAACATTCTTCGACCCTTGCGAGACTTCGCTCCAAGCTATTTCGATGACATCTTTGTCCACAGCAAGGCGTCGGGTAACCAGACGGACGTGGAGGTTCACCTCCAGCACCTTCGACGGCTGTTCGAAGTGATGCGGGAGAACAAGCTCTACGCGAACCTGAAGAAGTGCATCTTCTTCTCGCCAGAGATTCCCGTCCTTGGTTGCTTCGTCGGCAGAAATGGCGTTCGCGCAGATCAAGAAAAGATCAAAGCGATCACCGACTGGCCGGCACCCGGCAACATCAAGCAGCTACGCCAGTGGCTGGGTCTTGCCAACTATCTCCACAAGTACTCGCGAAATTACGCGGAGATGGTTCGGCCGATGACGCTTCTGCTCAAGAAGGACACCGAGTGGAAATGGGACGTCGAACAGCAAAATGCGTTCGACAGGGTCAAGCGGAGTTTGCGGGAAGCCCCAGTGCTCGCACTCCCTGACGCATCAAAGCCGTTTCACGTCGTGTGCGACGCGAGCGACTACGCGATCGGTTGCGCTCTGATGCAACACGATGCGCAAGGGCATGAGCGGGTGGTCTCGTACCAGTCGAGACAGCTCAAACCGGCCGAACGGAACTACCCAGTTCACGACAAGGAGCTACTTGCGATGAAGTACGCTCTTGTCAAGTTCCGTGTTCACCTACTAGGTGAAGAGCGATTCGTGATCTACACAGATCATGCTTCACTGAGGACTGCGGTGAAGATTCCGCACCTCTCGCAGAGAATGGCAAGGTGGATCTCCTTCTTTGCGGAGTACAACTTCGTTGTACACTACAAGCCCGGCAGTACCAACATACTGGCCGACGCGCTTTCAAGACGGCCCGACTACGACCCTAAGTCGAGCGAAGACGCTTCAAGTGCAGGATGCAGAAGCTGTCCAAGTGGAAGCGAGGCTGCGAATGCCATCGCAGTGCGCGCAAGTTCAAGTGTCGTGGACGACATCAAGCGCGCGCACAAGGACGACAAGGAGTGCAGCGAGATAACACACTACCTGGAAGACCCAAGGGACGACAAGCTGACGAAGCTCTCGTCCAAGGCAAGGTCAAGGGTCCACAGGTTTTCCGTTCGAGACGGAATCCTGTACCACAGAGTGGAGGACGATGACCAGATGCGAATCGTCGTGCCGAACGACGAGGAGCTACGGCATCGGCTGCTGTTCGACTACCACGACAGCCCCTCTGGAGGCCACATGGGTCGAGAGAAGACGTTCCTCAGTCTTTCTCGAAACTACTACTGGCCGCACATGTACAAGTGGGTACGCAAGTACGTCCGTACATGTGAAGTGTGCCAACGCGTGAAGCCTTCGAGCTCGGCTCAGGCTCCGCTGCGGTCACTTGCTGTCCCAACAGACTGTTGGAGGTCCGTAAGCATGGACTTTGTCTTCGGACTTCCGACAGACTCGCAAGGGCGAACTGGCATCCTCGTCATTGTGGACCGATTCAGCAAGATGATCCACATGACTGCCGTTCGTGACACCATCGATGCCGAGGGAACCGCCCATGTCTTTGTGGACACGGTGTTCCGGCTCCATGGTCTGCCCGAAGAGATCGTGAGCGATCGCGATCCTCGGTTCACCTCTGTCTTGTGGCGCACAGTCTTTGAGCGCCTGGGGACGAAGCTGTCAATGTCGACGGCGGCACACCCAGAGACGGATGGTCAGACCGAGCGAGTCAACTGCGTGCTGGAAGACGTGTTGCGTAGCTACGCGACACCCTTCAAAGAGTGGAGCGATTTCCTCCCTCTTGTTGAGTTCTCGATCAATAACTCAACGCACGCCTCGACGGGCTACTCTCCCTTCTACATCAACTACGGGTTCCATCCTCGGGTACCGGCAACGCTGTCCGGGGTGGGCTCTACTCTGAGTGGGGGAGGAACTCCAGCAGAAGCGGAGTTGCACCATGCGAGTGGGACAAGCGCCAACTTCGACGCTTTGGTACAGAAGACCAAGCTGTCGGGGCGCGACAAGAGCCAAATTCTCAGCTTCGTCGACAAAAGACAAGCAATCGTGAGATTTGTGCGGGACGCCCTTGCTCTAGCCCAGGATCGGCAAAAAGAGCAAGCGGACAAGCACGGAAGACGGAATATGCACAAGTTCAAGAAAGGAGACCTAGTATTGCTTAATGCTACGGATCTGCCTGAACATGCAGTGTCCAACCTAGGAAGCAAAAAGCTTCTGCCAAGGTTCATCGGACCGTTCCAGATTCTGAAGTGTTTCGGCGATGCCTACAAGCTAGAGATCCCGACAAGTATGCGTCTTCACCCAACGTTCTACGTGGGCAGACTGAAGCCATACTTACCAAGTGGATCGGCTGATCCTACTTGTGACGACGAAGACGCTCGAGATCATGCTGAAGAGCATCAACCTACTCCCGAAGACGTGCCATCTCGGTCGTCTGGAGCTGGCTCTCGGCGTAGAGACGCTGAAGGACGTCGAACGACTGTTCCTTCACCGACTCAAGCGCAACAAGGCGAGCCTCGAGGTCACCGCGGAGCTTGGAGAGAACCGAGCCCGCGTCGTCGACAGCGACGAGAAGGCGAGACTGCTTCGAGTCACGCTCCTTCTCCCGCTGCTGTAGCTCCCGCAAGTCCGAGCGGAGAGGCTGCAGGGCAGTCTCAACATGAGGCGCGGAAGCCGCCAAGTCGAGGCGATCCTCGAGGGCACCGCAACGAGCCTCAAGAGACTCGCAACGCGCCGTCAGATCGGAGCAGTGCTGGAACAGCTCTGCGATCTGGAGACGGTGAGCGCTCTTCCACTTCCAGAGCCGCTCGATCGTCTTGGCGTTCAGCCCCACCTCCGATGATTGATTCTCATGGAGATCGTCGGTGGCTGGTGGAGTCGATCGTGGATCATCGGGATGATCAGACACGGTCGAGGCGCGGGGAGATGCGACCGACTCGCTTCTTCCGTGTGCGCTGGCGGGGATATCCGCCGAGCGAAGATACTTGGGAGCATCGTGAGAGCCTCGCGGCTGATGTTCCTGATATCGTTCGCGAGTACGAGAACCGTCTGTAGACTCGGAGCGATCCGAGCTACGACGATCGGAGGATCGGTGGGCATCCGAACTCCGATGAGAGTCAAGCCTCGCCTTCGCAAGAAGGGAGTCGATCTTGCTCTCGTTCTCGAGACGGACAAACGTTCGCCAAGAGTTGGTCTTCGCAGCCAGCGACTGGGTCGGGTCATCACGGCGGTTGACCCGACGCCAGGCGAAGAAGCGGTCGCGATAGTACTCAACGCCACCTCGAGGATGGTGAATCCCCGAGATGTCGAAGAGCGCTGCCGTGCCCGACTTCTTCTTGGCGGAACGGCTGGAGTCCCGTTCACTTGCGCGCTTCATGGCAGCAAGGAACGGCTCGCAGCGACGGAGGGAAAGGATCCACTCCGACCAGAGCTGACTCGGTCAGTCTGGCTGTCGGCTTCAGCTCCGAGTGGTTGTGCACTTTGGACTGGAACGCCCCGGACACGGTTGACCGTGGCCTTCCGGCAGCAGCCTCGCGTTTAACCTGTCCGCCGCCCACTCGTTTGGAACTAGTGCCACGGAGTCGAGGGCAACGGGTCAGGGATCGCAATGCTGTCGGCTTGGGACGTTCCCCCTTGCGGGTTTTCGTCGAGCGCTTGTCAGGTCGGTGGCGAATTGCCGAATGAGGCGAATGCCGACCTGCTCGCGGCTCGTGGCGATGCCAGCGTGTGACTGTCCACCGAATGGTGAGACATGTGATGACGCAATCAAGAGCGTAATCATCAGTCACGAAGTGCCATCACAGCGTAATCAGCCAAGGATTCTTGATGGTTCGCGAAGGTTCGAGAACCTTCGAGAATGTTCCAGGATGATCTCGAATGAGATGAACCTAGAGCACACCTTTTAGCTCGACGGAGTCGAACTTTAAGGGGGAGGTGATGTAACGGGCCTACCCTGGCCGTTACATGGGGTACGGTTGTGTGGACCACACCACCCTGTAGCCTCAGGGAAGTTGGTGGATACCAACATTCCCACATGATGATGTCATGGTATGACGTCATGGGCATTCTCGCATGGACCAGTGGGTGTAATCACCTCTGGGAGTAATCCATTGCAGAATGATGGTTCCTGCACTTGGGGAACTGGATCGGTGACGCGTGGCGATGCGACACTGATGTTTGAGTGAGAGGCGTGAGCCAATCACGGATCAAGGAATTTTCTCACCGGACTTCAAGTTCAAGGTCTGTGGGTTGAACCTCGATTGTACCCAAGGTTTTATATTAGGCAAAGTAGGTTGATATCAGCAGGAGTGAGGTTTTACTCATAAAACCTCTAGGCGCCCTTGAGGTGATTTAGGAAAGCAGAACAGAGCGACTGCCGACAGCGGCAGCTCGCAGCAGGAACCACCAGTGCATTTTAAGTCAGTTGCGAATTTACCTTCTACCACTCAAGTCGCCTTCCTCTCCTCTCTCCGGCCGTCCTCTCGGCACCAAGACCCCCTCCACGCACAAGCGATCGGCTCACTTCGTGTGAGTCCCTTCGCGCTGGAGCCCAAGCTTCCTCAAGACCCCGTATTGGGACTCAGTGTTGTCCAACTGCTCTGCAGTTCGGTCGTCTGAGGTCCCATTACACAAATGTTGTGCACATTCTGGTAGTCGCGAATCCAGCAGCGAGCGAAACGACGCGACCATGCAAGCTCCAACAATCCTCATGCGCTCTCAAGAGCTCCAGCAACTCGCTCGCTCTCTGCTTTGGTCTCACATTGATGCGCTGCAAGACACTGACATGCGGATAACGACATGAAGGACACGATACAACGCTTCACATAGAGATACCGGGCGATCCGGGCAGTGATACAGGCAGATCTCGTGCCCGCTCGCAACCTTGCCGAGCAGCACGATAGGTCGTCAGATGCCCCTGATCCTCCAACGATACACAACCTGAGCAAACTACTTGCACAACTACTCAACAACAAATGAGCAACTGTATTCATCTACACGGCTGATCTTGTCTTCGATCTGCTTGAGGCGCTCAGCTCCGACGTCTGCCTCTATCCGGGACGCCCATGTCGTTGGAGACAGCAACAGGATCTCGTACAGCGTACGAAGTCGCAGAGCCTGTAGCACTTCTTTTCGTACGTACGTTAAGTCGCGCAGATAATGCGGTCGTCCTGGGTCGATACTTGCGTGGAAAAATATACATAATATAGAAAAATTGTGTTGAGTGCGAGAAGATTGATCACAATGTAGAGTGGTCACCAGTATACGTATAAATTGCAATCAAACAGATTATATCTAAATGGGTCATTTGTTATGAAATGACCCATCTATAAGTTATTTTATATTCTTTGGAGGTATGGAGTTGAGGTGGTTGCAGAACACTCATAAAGAATCGCCAGTTCAATATTAGATTTATCAAATAATTCAAATAAACAAAATAGTCATTCGTATTGGTTCGAGACAGGAATGCTCTTCATTTCCAAGCTGTTCGTCACTAGAGTTAACAGAGAATAAAACGTTCCGATATTAAGAGCCTGTTTTACAATAGATCAGAGTATATATTTGGAGCCGTTGATATTGACATATGATGAAAACTAGAACTGACTTGTGATCTATATATCGTTTAACAGGGAGTTTGACCACATTCACTTGGACAATCTCATCATTCAGAGCATAAATTGAGAGAAATCGACTACTATTTGATTGTAATTGACGACTATTTGAATTTGTATTACATTTTACCATACGTCAGGTTGTAACTATTCAGGGTGACCGCGTTATGTTTAGGTTTCAGTCAGGGCTTATTAGAGCTAAAATGTGTGTCGGTTGGATACGGGTTGTCGTTCATATTATATTAATGATACAACAAATACTAGAGGTAAAACCCCGTGCGAGGTATCATTCACATGTTGAGCAACATCTTGTTGTCCGCTTTTGCTGCAGGGTTGACGGCGACAAGGGGAGGCAGAGGCACTGCGATTTACAAGCACACGAGGCAGCGGGAAATAAAACGGTAGCTTGGGAGCAAATTTGACTCGAATTGGAATCTGACTCATGCAGCGCTCGCTGAGAGCCAGAAGGAGTCGGAGCTGCGACACCGACTCGCTGACCGATGAGAAGCTGACTCGCAGGCGCTGGCCAGATCTTCCGCCAGCGCGTATCTAAGTGGGATCTCTTGCGTAGCTACTGGAGAGCTCACCGAACTACCTATGTAACCTAAAAATTTTACATAGTGTGACAGGGATTCTCCCGTTACAGCAACATCTTGTGAGCCGCTCTTGCGGCAGCTGGGGACAGTCCAAGGGAGGTAGTCACTGCGATTTGCAAGCACACGAGGCAGCGGGTAAAACAGCGAATTAGAGATAAAAATGAGCGATAACAAAGTAAATAATTGTCAAACGGACGCAACGCCATATCGATGGCAACGATACCATTTCTGGATATGCCGCCAGTCTTGTTGTTAAACGTTGGCACATCTGGCCTTTCTGGCTAGTCATTCAGAAGACTTGGAGTAGTTAGATCGATAACAAAGATTAATGTCATTTATCGTTTCTAGCTCGTTCGGCGTTGTTAAGCAACCCTAGTGCGTCAACTTGTTGAGCTGTTGCGTCCCTGTGTCCCTGTTATGAGGCAGCTTTGTTCTCGAATTAATCCACTATTTCGTGTAATTAAGATTGAATGAATCTTCGATTTGATGAAGAGAATGTGTGTAATTTCTGATCTCGTAGTCGCACAAATTTGTAATGGTTCCGTCAAACAAGCCATTTCTGTGCAAATTGTTTGTTATTCTAGTAATTGTGATCTATTCTAATTAAACAATACGAAAACAAGGTAAGAATACAACTAATATTGTCGATACAGTGAGCTGAAACCAAGCACTTCGACGACAACGACAACGACGATATGGACGAGTACTTTGTGCACAAGTGCGTGACGGCCGATGCTCCGCCGAGCGACCCGCGTGCGCTCTCGACGTGGTCGCAGACTGCGCGCTGCGAGCTCGTCGTCGCGCAGGAGAACCAGCACGCCTGTAGTGCCTCACGCGCAGTCTTTGCAGCAATTGTCGATCGAGTACGCAGCGTGCTCGCCAGTGATACATCTCACACTTCAGCAAGCAAGCAACCTCTGCATGCACGCACTCACTCACTCGCAATGCTGTTGCTGTGTCTTGCTTTTCATATGTGTGCGCTCCAATAGACGCTACATTCACACAAGACGAGCGCCGTAATCCTCGTGACTCTGGTACGTCTGCTGTCAGCATCTTACTCCTTCCGTTCTGTTGCTCACGTGTACTGCCTGTGGCTATCAATCGTGGTACAAACAGGACGATCCACTGCTCTCAGACACGAGCAGCGCATCGCCAAAGCTCGTGCATGTCGACTACTCGAGCCGCACGTCGCTCGCGCGCGCGTTGCTGCAGCCGAGAGACGCATCTCAGACCAGCGACGCGAGTCTCATTGCAACGCTCCACACTGAAATCGCAGCGCGCCTCGCGACAGCTCCTACTGCGCCTGCTGGACGCTCGGTCGTCGTCGCCATCGACTCGGTGAACGCGCTGCTGGCGCACGACACGCTCCAGGACGTCGTGCGGTTCCTCCAGCAGCTCCGCCAGACACTGCGCATTGGCTCCGTGATCGTGCGTCTCAACGCCAGTGCAGCGCCGCGCGCTGCGCAGCAAGCGCTCGCAGCTGCGTCGACTGCAGTCGCGCTCGTTGAGACGCCGTCGTCGCTCCGCGCGTACCCACTGCTCGCGAAAGAGCGGCGTCGCGAGGTCCCGAAGCACATGCACGGCCTCGTGCTCTTGCTGCGGCACAAGAAGGTGCGTCACCACCTGCGTTGCTGCTGTCCCTCGTTGTTCAGCGCCTGACGCAGTGGCGTCTGTCTGTCGATCAGAACGGCCGCAGTAGCGAGAGTGTCGACTACTTCCAGATCCACGACGCGCGCATGACGTTCGTCCCAGCAGCAGACGCAGCAGTCGCAACGCCGTCCACGCCGTCGCCGTCGCCGCAGCAAACGACGTCAGTCCACACTAGCGATAGCACGCGCGATGCACCAAGCGCACGACCAGAGACTGTCGCATCAGGCTCGTTCGTCTCGAGTGCAGTGTCTAGCGGTCCGACGCCCGCGCTGCCAGTGCGACAGGAGGACGTGAGCTTCAACCTGTCGATCTCTGTCGAGGAACAGCTCGCAAAGAGCCGCGTGCAGCTCCCGTACATGCACCAAGGACCGTCGTCGTCGTCATCGAGTGCACCGGAGCAAGCGCCGACCAACTTGTTCTTCATTGACGACGACGACCTGGACTGGGACGACGACGACCTCGACGACGACCTCGACATCTAGCTCCAAGTGTCTTTGTCAGTGCGCATAACCAATAGACAGTAGCGAGCGACGGCGACCATCGAGCACACGCGAACGCGTAGCTAGTGGCGGCGACCTTATCGGACCAGATTAGGACTCACGACTTGCCATCGCCGCGCTTGATCAGCCACTCTGTCACTCAGTCACTCAGTCAGTCTCCTCTTGCTCGCTCGCTGCACGAAGAGTGCGTGGATGGCGCCAGCGCACACGTGAGAGAGACTCGCTAGCTATCGATTGATCACCACCGCGCGCTTGAGTCGTCGCCGCTGTTGTAACGATGGACGCAGAGAGTCCTGTACCCAAGCACGTGCGCTTCCACGACGCAGCGTCGCCGAGCTACGATGTCTACCGTGGTCAGACGCTCCAGCCGCGCGCCGTGTCTGCGTCGCTGTGCTCGCCGAGTGGCGCAGCGTCGCCGCGGTCGCCACTCATGCGCAAGTTTGCGCCGGTGCAGGACCGGCGCGTGAACACGATCCTCTTGGAGGCGCTCCAGCTCGTCGAGTTCACGAAAGACGAGCTCGTGGTCGTGGAGAGGGCAGTCAAGCGCTTGCGCGACGCGATCCACGGCTTTGCGATCCTCGTTGACAAGCAAGTGAACATCATCGGCGCCGAGAGCCTCGACGAGCGCGGACGCGTGAAAGCCGACATCCAGGACCTCTGCGAGAACCTCAAGACGTCCAACGCGCTGCTCGACAGCACGTGCGCGCGCATGAAGAAGCACTTGCAGCTCGGGAAGAACCAGATCCATGCGCACAAGCGCAAGCTCGTGGGAAAAGCAGCGAGCGAGCTCGTTGACACAGCAGCCGAGTCGTGCGCAGCGCATCAGTGCAGTGCAAACGACGACGCTCCTGCTACGCAGAGCGATGCGCTGACTGTGCGAGCGAGCACGGGCCGCGCGCTCTACGGACTCAATGTCAACAGCGCGTACACACAGCCACCGCCGTTCTCCGCGCCATCGCCGTCACGATCAACAGGGAGCTACAGTACCAGCTCGTCTCCGAGTCGCGGCGCCTCGCGCGATGCGTCGGTGTCACGCGCGTACTCGCCAACGAAAGTGCCGCTCGCCGCGATCCTCGAGCCAGGCGCGAGCGCAGACGCGAGCACGCGCGCTGAGCCGCAAGTGTACCTCTCGCCCGACTTCTTCACGTCTGTGGGCGAAGCTGTGGGGATCCGCGAGAAGGAGTTCCTCGAGCCGAAAGACATCACGCGGTTCGTGCACGAGATGCTCACGTTCTCGATCGCGCGCAGCGGCGTCCTGACGTTCCTCGGCAAAGCGCACCATCGGCAGCTCATCCCAAAGTACGCGAACGAGCTCGTGCGCCAGATCCTGCACGAGCTACTGCCCGAGTCCCAGGTGCGCTGCCCTTGCTTCTGTAGGTTGTAGGTTGAGCCGACTCGGCTACTACTCTTGCGAACTGACTGACTGATACGTGGACTCTGTCTGCTAGACGCTATCGATCACGTCGCCCGTGACAGTGCCGCAGCAGACGCTCTTCGACTACATGTGCACAGAGCCGTTCCGGTTCCATCAGCTGCTCTACGGTCTCCACGTCGCAAACACGAACGCAAGCGACGGCGCGAGCTACTTTACCGCAGCAGCAGCGTACGTCGTCGACCCGATCGATCCGCTCACAGGCGCCGGCACGAACCCGTTCGCAGAGCAGTTTACGCGCAACGGCGGCGTGCTCAACGGCGGGCGCGTCGTGAACCTCGTCGTGTCAAAGCCAGCAGCCGAGTCGGAGCTGCTTGAGAGCGCGGAGCAGACGCTCAACATCGCAAAGCTCCTGCACGACCTCGCAACGGTCGAGTCCGAGGCGAAGCACGGGAATCGCATGTCAGTGCGCGCGCCGGAGACGCGCTCGAAAGAGTTCTCGAAAGCGTACATCGCAGCATCGAAGGAGCTCATGCTCAAAGAGACTGGTATGGGCTGAATCCGCGCTCCGGTCACCATCGAGGTCGAGCACCATGCTCGTGGCGATGATCGACAGACACATGTGCACACAGCAATTCGAATTCTAAACAGTCAAATACTCGAGACTGTCGAGTCAGTGGGCATACGAATGTGCCAGTTGCACATGCATCGCCTCTCAACTGGCAAACATGCACACGCTGCGGCCTCCTCACTCTTGCTTTTGCGTCGTGCACGAGCGTCTCTCCACCTTCTTCATCCTCATCAGCTAGCATCAGCACTCGTCGCGTCTCGACCATGGCGTTTCAGTCAGCGAGCTCGTCTACGAACGCTGGTCTTGTGCAGAACTTGCGCAAAGTCGGCGCGGTGCACTCGGACGCAGTCGCGAACGCAATGCTCCGGACCGACCGCGCGAAGTACATGGCGCAGATCGAGACGCCGGACGGAGGACCGATCGGCGAGCTCGCGAGCTACGCCGACTCGCCGCACCCGATCGGCTACGGTCAGACCATCTCAGCGCCGCACATGGTGCGTGCGTGTGTGCGCTGTTGATGATGTGAGGCATCTAATGACAGACGCTTCGAGAAAGCACTGACGTACGTACGACTCGGTGGCGCTGTGTCTGCCTCGCTAATAGCACGCACACGCGCTGGAGCTGTGCTACGAAACGATCAAAGACATTGCCCAGCCGCGTATCCTGGACGTCGGCGCTGGCTCGGGCTACTTGTCCGCGTGCTTTGCGCGCATGGTACAGCCGCAGCAAGGGCGTGTGTTTGGGCTCGAGATCGTCTCGGGCTTGGCGCAGTTTGCGCGCAAGAACCTCCAAGGCGCAGACCCGGACCTCGTCGACACTGGGATCGTGTCGCTGCACTGCTGCAACGGCTGGGACGGTCTGCCGAACGAAGCGCCGTTCCAGTTCATCCACGTCGGCGCTGCAGCAAGTGAAGTGCCACCAGCGCTGCTCGACCAGCTCGCTGACGGCGGGCGACTCGTGCTGCCGCTAGACCAGCCGCACGGCGGTCAAGTGCTCGTGGAAGTCGCGCGGTCTGGAAACGTGTACTCGCAGCGGAAGCTCATGGGCGTGTGCTACGTCCCGCTCGTGCGCAACCGCAAGCCGAGTCAGTAGTGAGCGAGCAGAGCGGAGTGCGCGTCGAGGCCCGTCGAGAGCGATCATTCCGATCGATCGAACGTCATCCAGTTTTGAGGCTGCACATTGCAAACGTGGATGGATACATGTGTCTGAATTGTTGCCTTTCGGACAAATGGTTTCTGCTTTGCTACAGTTTTCAAGTGTACATCCGTTCTGAATGTCTTGCTGAACCAACCGATTGCACTCGCATCGAGACATCTGCTCTCCACTCAACGCGCGATGTCGCCTACAACCGTAGCGCAAATGTCTCGCTCGTGCAATTGTACCTCGAAGCGCACCATCGTGAGCTGGAGCAGCAACAGCAGGGCAGCTCACTTTTTTCCACGCGACTGACTACGACCGCCGACCGCCACTCTCATGGAGCACGGCACGCGCGTGTTCGTGCCGCACGAGCGCCTCGTGTGGGTCCCAGCGACCGTGCTCTCGGTCGACGACTCGGGCAAGCGCTTCCGCGTGCGGCTCGTTGCGACGGACCCGCAGCACAGCGACAGCAGCAACCGCGACGCTGAGCCGTACGATGGCGAAGAGCGCGAGATCGACTTGCGCGACGACGGCATGCCGGACGCGCTTCCGCTGCAAAACACGGACGCTGTCGCCTCGACCACGCGCGGCGTGCAGCACGCAGCGATCACGCCGGGCTTGCGCGCTGGCGCAGCGGCTGGCGCAGACGACATGTGCCAACTGAGCCACTTGCACGAGCCTGCGATCGTGTACAACGTGCGCGCGCGGTTCTTTGCGCAGGCGCCGTACACGTACACGGGGAAGATCGTCGTGGCCGTGAACCCGTACCGCTGGATCAAAGCGCTCTACTCGGACGCACTGCGCGACCTGTACACGCAGCACGCGTGGGACGAGCTCCCGCCGCACGTGTACGCCACGAGCGCCGAGGCGTTCAACAACATGAAGCACCACCGCGTGCCGCAGAGCATCCTCGTGAGCGGCGAGTCGGGCGCTGGCAAGACCGAGACTGTCAAGATCATGATGGAGCACCTCGCGAGCATCTCGCTAGCGAATGCCGCGGCTGCAACGAGCTCAACGGCGACGTGCGACGTGGCGCCGAACGGACACGGGAGCATCGTGCAAAAGGTCCTGAAGAGCAATCCGCTGCTCGAGGCGTTCGGCAACGCAAAGACGATCCGGAACGACAACTCCTCGCGCTTTGGCAAGTTCACGCAGCTCCAGTTCACGACCGAGTACTGCCTCATTGGCGCCGAGTGCCGCCACTACTTGCTCGAGAAGTCCCGCGTCGTTGCGCAAGCACCTGGTGAGCGCAACTACCACGTCTTCTACCAGCTCGTGAGTGCGCGGGAAGCGCGCTATGGCTTTGACGCGAGTGCGTGTGCGCGGGCGTTCCGGTACCTCCAAGACGAGCCGCTCTTGCTCGACGGACAGACCGACTTGGAGCGGTACCAAGTCACGCGCGACGCGCTCACGACAATCGGACTGACCGAGAATGAGCAGGACGAGCTCTTCCGTGCGCTCTGCGGCATCTTGCGCCTCGGGCAGCTCGACTTTGTCCCGCTCGAGTCGAACAAGAACGACGCGAGCCAACCGATGGCGTCGCTCAAGCTCGAGAGCGTGGCCCCGACGCAGCGCGACGCAGTCGAGACGCAGCAGCGCGAGATCGCGCTCTGTGCGCAGCTCCTCGGCGTCGACGTCGCGGCGCTAGCGACACACCTCTGCAGTCGGTCCGTGAAAGCGCGGCAAGAGGTCTACTGCGTGCCGCTCTCGACGCTCCAGGCGAGCAACAACCGAGACGCGCTGGCGAAAGAGCTCTACGCGCGTGTCTTTGCGTACTTGGTGCGGCGCGTCAACTTCAGCATCTCGGGGCAGTCGAGCGCCGCGGCGTCTGCGCCGTCGTACCTCCACATCGACCTGCTCGACATCTTTGGCTTCGAGTCGTTCGAGCGCAACAGCTTTGAGCAGTTCTGCATCAACTTTGCGAACGAGAAGCTCCAGCAAAAGTTCACGCACGACGTGTTCAAGACCGTGCAGGACGAGTACGCGGCCGAGGGCGTAGCCTGGACGTTCGTGGCGTTCCGAGACAACCAGGACATGCTCGACTTGCTCGAGAACTCGCTCGGGCTCATGGCGCTTTTGAACGAAGAGTGCGTGCGCCCAAAGGGCAGCGACGCGTCGTTTGCGTCCAAGATCGTGTCGCTCCACGACGCGAACCCGCGCTTGGCGAAAGCGCGGCTGAGCAACACGCACTTTGTGCTGCACCACTACGCCGGCGCCGTGACGTATGACGCCGCGGGCTTTGTCGAGAAGAACAAGGACTCGCTCCAGACCGACTTGCTCGAGCTCCTCGCCACGAGCACGAACGACTTGATCGCCATGATGTTTGGCGCGCGGGCCAACACGGCGTTCCTCACTGACGCCGACCTCGCAGCCGCGCACGCCGCGTCGTCCATGATCGATGACAGCCGAGGCAGCGGCGCGCGCCGGAGCACCGTGAGCATGGCGCGCAAGACGTCGAGCTTCATGCAGGAGACCGTGAGCTACAAGTTCAAGGCGCAGCTCGCGCTGCTCATGAGCGACATTGCGAGCACCGAGGTGCACTACGTCCGGTGCATCAAGCCGAACGCGCTCAAGCGCCCAGACGTGTACGAGATCGACGCAGTCGTGAACCAGCTCCGGTGCGCCGGCGTCGTCGAAGCGATCCGCATCACGCGCGCGGCGTTCCCGAACAAGATGGCGCACGAGAAGTTCCTCCGGCGCTTCGTCTTCATGAAGCGCAGCGCCACGGCGCCAGCGCCTGCGCGCACGGTCTCAGAAGCCTGCGAGCAGCTCGCGCGGGAGCTCCTCGCTGACTCGGCGTTTGCGATGGCGAGCACCAGCAGCTCCGAGACGCCGCCGACAGTCGTCGTTGGCACGAGCTTGATCTACTTTGCCAAGGACGTGCTCGAGTACCTCGAGCGCACGCGCACGCGCTTTGTCCACGCGCGCGCCGTCGTGATCCAGCGCAACGTCCGCCGTTGGCTCGCGCGCACGCGCATGCACCGCGTCCGAGCGATGATCACGACGCTCCAAGCGCGGCTGCGCGGCCGGACGCAGCGTCACGCGTTCGTGCGCATGCGCGCGAGCTGCATCCGGATTCAGAGCGTCTGGCGCGGCGTGCGGTCGCGCCAGCGTGCGTACTTGCTGCTCAAGCACAAGAGCGCCGTGACGATCCAAGCGGCAGTGCGGCGCCGGCGCGAGCGCGCTCGGTTCGCGCGGTTCCGCGACGCAGTCGTGAAGCTCCAGGCGCAGCGCAAGATGAAGCAGCAGGTGCGCAAGTACGAGACGCTGCTGCTGCGTCGCAAGGAGCAGGCAATGATGGAGACCGAGGTGGACTCGCTCAAGCGGCGCTTGGAGGAGGAGAAGCACGCGCGGCTGGAGATCGAGGCGCAGAACACGTCGCTCCAACAGGAGCTCGCGCACGTGCGCCACTCGAGCGCCGCTGCTGCTGCCGTCGCGAGCCACGACAACAACGACGACCTCTTGCCGCCGTACGACGCGCCGAGCGGTCCGCAGCGCATCCGCGCGCCGCGTGCGACCGAGCGCGCGTCGTTCAACACAATGGACGACGCGACGCTGCTGGACGACTCGGAGCGCATGATCGACTACTTGCGGCACGAGGTGACGACGGCGCGCGCGCTCATCCAGGCGCTCACGCACGAGAACGACAGCCTCAAGGCCGAGAACAAGAAGGTCAAGGACGCGTACAATGCCGCTGGCGCGTCGTTTGCTGCGCTCAATCAGCACAACAAGCAGCAGTCGAAAGCCAACTTGCGCCTCATGAGCACGCACGCAGCGCTCATCAAGTCGCAAGAGGACAAGATGAAGAAGTACCAGAAGCAGGTCGCGGACTTGAAAGAGGACCTCAAGATGCAGCGCAACGTGTACTCGGCCGAGCTCCAGGCGCGCGTGGCGCAGCAGGACGTGCTCCTAGACCTCATTGGCGTGGCCGAGGCGCACGGCGTGCCGGAAGACGCGCTCGAGCGCATGCGCGGCATGGTCCTCGACTCCAAGCCAGCGGACGCCAACAGTGCGAATGGCCAGTACTACAGCAACGGCAACGGCGCGACGCGCATGGGGCGGTCCGACACGATCTCGTCGACTGGGCCAGTGCCCGTGTCAGTTGGACACGCGGGGCCCGTGCGCATGGAGCGGCGCTCGACGATCGACGCGGTGCTGAACAACCCCGTGCGGCAGCCGTACTACCACGAGCAGCCGCCTGTGGAGCCGAGCGCGCCGCAGGACACGGACCGCGTGAGCTACGTCCAGAGCGGCCGCACGAGCATGTACGACGACGACCACAGCAGCAGCCAGCACCATCGCAAGTCGCGCATCGGCGGCATGTTCAAGAAGATGTTCAAGAAAGACGAGGCGTAGTTGACGAGCGACGGACGTGCGCAGGCAACGACTGAGAGACTGAGAGACTGAGAGAGCGATGCTATAAGCAATAGGTGAGACGTACAGACGCTCCTCGTGCTTCATGTCGTGGCGATGGAGGACGTGAGAGGAAGGCCGGGATGCCATCGAACGATGGCGGATCGGCGGTTGTCACCCTGGTGATGCGAAACGAGCAGAGCCAACGCAGTCGTCTAGGCGATGAAGTTGGCTGGATGACTGAGGAGTCCGTGAGCGGTACACTCTCGATTCGGACGATCTTGATGTCGACGTGAGGGACGCAGTACACAGACGCCGGAGCTGATCTGGTCGACGCAAAATAGTCTCTGATGCGCGCCGTTCCGGGCGTCTTCGCTCCGTCTTTGCTCCTCTCGAAGCTTCACCGACGCTCTGTGGTGCTGAGGACGTCAGCGTCAGTCAGTACGTGCTAACGCACGACGCGAGCGACGCTCCGATGCGCATTGCGCCGACCAACTCGCTCGTGGCGCTGCTTCCAGCGACGTTGGCGCACAAAGCCCAGCAGCGTGAGACGCAGGTACCAGTGAATCGCCACCTCAATGGCGCTCGTCACTCGCTGGCGCTTCGGCCGCGGACGTTTGCGCTCTGGTGGTTCGCGCTCGTAGCGGTGCACGTGATCAACGCGCTCGCGACGCTCGCGATCGCGCAGTTCTACTTCTACATCGCACGCCCAGACGTCGCGATCAAGTTCGATCCGCTCCACGTCTCGACTGCGTCGCTCCAACGCTCGGGGTACTCGTTTGCATTCGTCGCTGCAGCACACGGCGCCGTGCTTGCTCGAGTTTTGTTCTACTCGCTCTACTACAAGCAGCTCGCGTTCAGTCGAGTGAGCGCTAGTGATCGTGGCAAACACGAGCCACGCGCTCGTCCTAGCGCCAAGACCAAGGTCGTGCAGCCTCTGCGCGCGGTGTGGAGCTCTGTTCGACGTGGCTGGGACACGTTCTTCAGTCGCAACGGGTACTTTGGCACGAATGGCGCGTTCTTTGACGCTGGCTTTGAGGTGCGCGAGGCGTTCGAGATCGTCTTGCAGACGTACCAGGCGTACTACCTGAGCAAGTCGGTCCCAAAGCGCTGGATCAACTCGCTCGCAGTCATGACGATCGTGCTCAACTGCTGCGCAACGCCGTGTGCGCACGTGCTCTTTCGCGGACACACCAAGACGCTCGAGCGCCGCGTCTTCTGCCGACTCTTCGACATGGTCCTCGACATGTGCTGCTCGCTCGTGATCCCGTTCTCGATCGTCTTGCCGTACCTACGAGACTTTGACGTCACGGTTCACGACTTTCGCGCCGAGCTCTTCTACAACGACGTCTGGTACATCAACGCCGTCGCAGAAGGCCGCTACGTCGTGATCACGAGCGTCGCGGACTACGTCTCGACCATGGTGCCGCACGTAAGCGTCTTTGTCTGTCTCGTGACGATCGAGAGCTTGACCGAGCGCATGCCATCGCACCTCAGAGGCTCTGAAGTCACGACTGCTCCAGTCGCAGTGAAGCGCGCCACGCTCGATGAGCCGACGCATGACTCGTCAACTCCGCTGAGCGCTCCTGACCGCATCAAGTCGCACCGAAGGATCCGCGTGGTTGTCCACACAGCGTTCATGCTCTGGGGCGCCGGCGTCTCGTTCCTCCACCTCTACGCACAGTTCAACACGTGGACAGACATGCTCGGCTGCAAGCTCCACGTGAGTGCCTGGTTCACGCGGAGCTACCCGTGCTCGTTCATGGAAGTGAACTGCCATCGCCAGGGCATCGTCGGTCGCACAGACGAGATCCTAATGGTCGTCCAAGACTTGGACCGCTTCGCACTTCGGACGTTCACGTTCACGCACTGCCCATCGCTACACATGCCTCCAGTGATCCAAGCATTCCCACACATCGGCGGGCTCGAGATGTTCAACTGCTCGGTCGCGCACTGGGGACGCGAAGCAGCGATCACGCAGGCGTTCCACCCAAAGCTGTCGTACGTTGCGCTGATGTTCACGAACGTCACGCGCCTGCCGGACGGACTGCTTCATGCGGACCTCCCGACCGAGTTCGCGCGCCTTGGGTTCACAAAGTCGAACCTCAGTGCATTCCCCGACGACATCGACACACACTGGGGCAACAAGGACTGGGTCTTCCTCGGCTGCGAGCAGTGTGAGCTCACGAGCGTCCCTGATTCGCTCGGTCGCTTGCGCGTCGCCACGCTCGTGCTCCAAGCCAACGCCATCACGGCAGTGCCAGCAAGTCTCTTTGACAGCGGCGGAACGATCGGCCTGCTCGATATCTCGCGCAATCCACTGACGTCGCTGCCTCCGGTGATCACCAGCGCGACGCGAGTCGTTGAGATACAAGCGAGTCGCACGCGGCTCAACAAGATCCCGACTTGGCTGAAAGCCTGGACAGATGAAGGATCGCTCGTGATGTCGACACTCTTCGACACGCCGTTCTGCAATGCACTCGCATCGAGAATGAACGGATCGGCTGATGCTGCGCTAGCGTCCCAGTTGTGCATCGAAAAGCCGACACAGGAGCTCCCGATGGTGATCGTGCTGCCGCAGCGCCAGCCGTAGGCACGTACGGTGACTCTGATGTGTACGATCGCGATGATGGAGACGTCGAGAGACAGTGATCAAAGCACACGCTGTCTGCTACCAAGTCCTTAGTTGTTTGTGTCTGCTGAACTAGCTGACACACCCATACAAGCAGTCGACGCTTGGCATCTCACAACTGCAGCAACGCAGAGGCATCCGAATGCAAGACACGACTCAACACAATGAAGACTAGACGAGCAGTCAAATGGATGTATTGTACAGGTTCTTGCTGCGAACCATGCGCACGTGATCATGCTAGTGCAGTGCAGTGTAGTGCAGTGCATGTGTGGTGTGTGGTGTGTGTTGCGTGCAGAGTGCGCAATGCACTTGCGCATCGACGACGCACGAAGGCGACGCGGCTTACCGCGTGACGCCCTTGTTCTCCTCCTTGGCAAAGAGGTCGTCGTACTGGCGCGACTGGTTGATCGGGTTGCGGCTGTAGTTGGCAAAGCGGAAGCGGCGCGCGCGCCAGTCGGCGCCGGCCTCGTCCGAGTAGTGCATGCCGTTCTCGCGCTTGCTCTTGTCGAGACACACGTCCGGGTGCTTGAGCAGGTACCGCGCGGCGTTGCCCGTGGCGGCGAGCGCGGCGAAGCTCGCGATGAGCACGATCGGGAACGTCCCCTTGTCGGTCGTCCAGAGGCTCATGAACCCCATGGCCGAGCGCGTGGACTTGGAGGCGACAGTCATCTTAGTTGATGTTGATGTTGTTGCCGTTGTTGTTGTGGAATGTGTGGAGAATACGGAGGTGGTGTTGCGAGCGCTCGGAGCGAGGTGCTAGAGTGCTGGAATGCTACGAGTGCTTGAGCGGCGTGAGAGCTGACCGACTGCTGTCGATGCTGCTGCTGCTGCTGCTGCTGCTGCTACTACTGTTGGGATGTCGGTTGACTCGTGTGTGTGGCACGAGGCGAGTTGTGGAATGAGTGAGTGCGTGTGTCTTGAGCGACGAGCTACGAGCTTCGTGCGACGCCGGTCGAAGATCGCTCTTCGGTGTGAGTGAGTGAGTGAGTGAGTGAGTGAGTGAGTGAGTGAGTGAGTGAGTGAGTGCGTCGTCGTCAAGAGGAACCGCGACTATGACAAGCGTCGAGCGTCGAGCGTCGAGTCTGTCTGTTGTCTGTTGTCTGTTGTCTGTTCAACCGAATCTTGACTTGGTTCGAGTATCGCAACAAAAGTGGTTCGTGTGGTGGACACGCAAACGGTGCGAGTTTTTGCAGCACCGCGCATTTCTTTTCATGTTTGTTGCTTTGTTGCTTTGTGGCTTTTGTTGGCTGTTGCTTTTTGATGCTGCTATTCGCATGTGGCTGTCTCACAAAAGACTGCTTTCACACAAAAGACTGATTTGTGAGACCAAGAGCGGTTTTAGTGTATGAGAGAGAGGCTGTGCTTTGTTGAGTTGTTCTTTCTTTTGGTACGATTGTTTGTTTGTTTGCTTGTTTGTTGTTTGTTTGCTTGTTTGTTTGCTTGTTTGTTTTCTACTCTTGATAGTGGTTGTGAATGGTGTTTTGGGTGCTGGCAAGCAACTGCTCGTTCTTGTGTTTTCCTTTGCTTGTTTGTTTGTGTTTGCAAGTCTCTTTTGTGTGTTTGTGGAGCAACGGGCCGTCGGCTTTCAACGTCCACATGTGCATCGACAGATCAACCAACCGAACAAACACAACACAAACACAACATAATAACACATACTAGTAGCTCGTTTTGCATGGTAACCTGTCACTCCTTTCACACTCGTGCTTGGTAGCTTGATCTCTCGCTTCTGTCACCAGCAAACCAAACACACACAGAACACACAACACATACAGCACTCTCCTCCTCATTCATTCTCTCCACTTTCACTCGCTTCGCTTTCGCATCCATCATCATCAGCAGCAGCAGCATCATCTAAAAAGCAACAGCAAAAAAGCAGTGATCTCACCTCGTCTCGAAAGCATACACATTCTGACGTGTTTCAATTGCATTCGCTCGCTTCATTCGCTCGACTCAACTCACTCACTCGCTTTCTTGCTTTCTTGCTGGCGCTTTTGCTTGTTTGCTTGTCTGTGGCGGTGACGTTGGTGTCCTGCTTGCTTGCTCGCAGTTGACGCGCGATGATGGAGCACCGCGACGCGAGCGCGCACACGAGCGCGATGCAAGCGGTGGTGGCGTCGAGCAGCACGCCTCAGTCACTCGCGACTGCGTCTTAGATGTCTATATAATCACGCGATTCAACACGATCAATGTTCATGAGTGGAGCTCGCTCGTTCTCTCTTGTTCAAAGTTCGCTCTTGTCATTCGCTTCGAGGTCGTTTGAGACACACTAGCTAGCTTACGGGCTTGCTGCTTGATGGTGTTGCACAAGAGCTCCTTCGCTTCACCTGCTAGCGCCATGTCTTCGAACTAGTAGGAAGAAGAGGGCTTGGCAAGGACAAAGACGAAAGAGCATGACGTACGCGCCAGTCGAGTCTTCTTTCGCTTACGAGTTGCTCCAAACGAGTTCAAGAACAAGCGGTCAAAGCACTAGCTCTCTCTCTCTCTCTCGCTGACACGACTTACTAGAGCGTGTGGATGGAGAAGACGACGTCTGTCTGTCGTGCGATGAGCTGCGGTCACTACATCCACCACACACTCACTTCGTCAAGAGCTCTTGCGTCTGCGAGGAGGTGCTCATCGTGAGCTTGCGCTTGCGCTCTCGGAACCAGCAGATCGCAAAGACCGCCGCGACGACGAGCGTCACGAGGAAGAGCACGAGGAAGACAATGAACTCGGTCTTGTAGCTCGAGCTGTCGTCGTCCTCGTCTCCGTCGTCGTCGTTTGCGCGAAATGCGAGCGACGGGTCAAAGACACCGTCGAACGCGTCGTCGGTGCTGAAGAGCTCCGTGAGCATGTCCTCGTCGACGTCAAAGTTCAGCTTCGGCATCTGCGCGACGCACGACTTGTCGAGCTTGGCGAGGTCGCCGCCAGTCTGGACGTACGAGAGCATGATGCGCATGCTGCACGTGAGCGCTTTTGGGTCGTCCGAGAGCGGCGTGGTCCAGAGCGTGCCGTGCGTCGCGTGCTCGAACGTGACGAGCTCCTTTGCTTTGCCTTTGATCGCGTCGAGGAGGTACTCGGCGTACTTGTGCGGCGTGTCGGGGTCGAGCTTGCTGCTCAGCAGGAGCACACTGGCGTTTGGCGGGAGCTCCGCAGCGACGTTCCAGTACTTGTCGCGCTTGTACAGCAGCGGCGACGCGCTGTAGGTCGGTGTCTTGAGCGCTGCGCACGTCTCGGACTGCTCCTTCGAGAACGCGCAGTACTTGGCGACGTCGTAGAACGCCGCGATGTTGGACATGCTCGCGTCCGTGAAGCGCTTGAGCATCGTCGCGTGGCTCGGGACGGGCTGCTCCCACATGTCGGAGAACACGATGAGGTCGTGCAGGAGCTTGGACTCGTACGCGTCCTCTTCGTTCGCAGGCGTGAGCACCGCCGCCGAGACGTTGAAGAAGTGCGTGAGGACGTCAACGTCGGTGTCGCTGCAGCGGTTGAGACGGTAGACGAGCGCGGGGATGAGCGACCGCGCTTCTTCGCTGGCTTGCAGGAGCGCACCGAGGCTCTGACGCACGACGCACGACGGGAGCTCGGTCTTCTCGCTGTCGCCGTCGTCGGACGTGATGTTGTGCACGAGCTTTGCGCAGCGCGACGTCGGGCTGGCGTCCCAGCTCGCGAGGAGCTTCTTGAGCACCGCCGTGAGCGTCGTGCCTGGGAACTTGGACGCGCACGCGGCGTCCTTGTTGCAGTAGCTCAAGTAGAGGTCGCCGACTTCGCCAAAGTCGGTGTCCCACGTCGAGAAGTTCTCAAACTTCATCACGTTCGAGCCCGAGGACGTGCAGATGCCGTCGAGCACGTAGCCTGCGATCGCGCGGTTCTCGATGTGGATCAAGCGCTCGACGAGCGCCGTGCCGTAGCTCAAGCCGTACACGAACGTCTGGCCCGTGCTGTTCTGGAACTGCGTGATGATCGTCGACACGTCGTGCGCAGCGCTCGTGGTTGAGAACACGGCGAGGTCGCTCCCAAACTTGATCTCGAGGTCCGCGGCGCAGCTCGGCACTTCGCTCGCGCGGACGAGGTTGCCCCACGGCGAGCCGCTCGTGGTTGCCTGTGCTGCCGTGCAGTCGAAGCGCGTGCTCCGGCCCGTGCCGCGGTGGTCCATCGTGTAGACGTTCACGTTGCCGCTCAGCTGCTCGTACATCGTGACCATCGCCGACTCCACTGCTCGCAGGAGCACCATGCACACCAGTCAGTCTGTCAGTTGTCCTAGTAGCGAGTACAAGAGAGAGAGAGAGAGCTCTCAGCACATCAAGGCAGCGAGACGCATTGTAGTGAGAACGTACTGGCAGTGGAGCCGAGTCCTGGACCGCCTTGGACGAACCACACGTTCGGCGCCGACTCGGCATTCGCAGTCGCGCGGATGCGCTTGACAAAGACGTCGATGCGACGCGAGTCCGAGGTGTTGCACACGCCAGGGTAGCACAGCGGCGCGCTGTAGATCGCGCACTCGGCAATGCCTTGAGACGTGCCGTCGTCTGCGAACGTGAACTCGGCGCACGAGTACCAGCCGTTGAGGCGGGCGTCACGTGGTGCCGACGCATTCCGAGGCGCACGAGCGATCTGAGCAAACGCCACGAGCGGAAGTAGGAGTACGAGCAGAGCGAGCACGCGCGGTGCAAAGCGAGCGATGGCGACACTCATGATGCGCTCGAGAAGGAGGTAGACGAGTCGAGAGTCGTAGCAAGAGAGGTGGAGGCGCTTGAACAATGGAGTAGGAGGCAAGTGAGCCGAAGCGCACAAGTTGGAGAATGAGTCGAGTTGAAGGCGAGATGATAGCGAGTCACGGCAGTAGCGAGCACGTTGTGAGCTCGATCGAGGCGAGCTCCAGCCGCGCTAGCTCTCTATCGAGAGAGCGAGGGTCGTAGTACGAGGCGTGTTTGACATCTCGAGGTGGTGGTGCCTGTAGTGCGACCGACCGATCGAGTGCGAGTGCTGTGCGTGGGTGCAAACTCCGCGAGCGCCTTGTCTGATCTGCTTCAAGGCGATGACGACGCTGAGCAGCACTAGAGGTGCGCAACGCGTGGCTCCGATGCGCATTGACACATGTCACTGGAGCTCATACAAGTGCGATCGCCTCAGCTCGAGACGAGAGAGAGAGTCCAACGCACAAGAAAGAGAGTGACTCGTGCGCTTGACTGGAGGACGCCGACGGCGTGCACACCCTCTCAAGATCCAGTGGCAGCGCGACGATGTGCTCGAGAGCGGTCAACGTCGTCGTCTCATACCCAGAACACACCGCAAGACGAAGGCGGAGTGGTCCTCGCTATGACGAGCTCGGAGACGCGTGAGCGAGTCCACGAGCTCCTCGCTCCTCGCACAAAGCACCGAACGGCGATCTTACAACAACGCACGTGCGTTCGTTCACTATGTACACTCGCTACGATCGGCACCACGACGACGACATCAGGTGCACCCACGCTAGACTCACACGATGTGCAGGAGACGCACTCACGCGACAGATGTGGTGCTTCGAACACCGCGCGGCAGGTCGAGACGCAAGGCGTCTGCGTGTCCCAGCGCCTCGCTCGTCAACGCACCAGACAGCGTCTTGCTTGCTCGTGGTGCTCGGCGCTTGGTCACCTTGGCGCTGTCTGTCGACTGTGGCGGTCGCGGTGTCTCACCGAGAGCAGCGTCGGTGGTGCTACTCTCGCCACCAGCGCGCGCCTTTCGCTTCTTCGCCTTTGCGGCTTTGCCGCTCGCTCTCTGCACGCTCGAGCTCTCTGACGTGTCCGGACTCGCGTGCTGCAGCGCCGCATCAGTCTCGTGCTTCTTGCTCCTCTTGCTCTTCTGCTGCGTCTTTGCCGCTTTGCTTGAACCAGCAGAAGCACTCGCAGGAACACCACTCAGCGCCTCGGTCGTCGCCTGCTGCTGTCGCTTCGCCGCTTTCGAAGCGCGACGCTCTGCTGCCGCAGCATCGTCTGCGCCAGTGCGTTTGTCCTTCTTCGTCTTCTTCTTCGCGCTCGCGTTGGCTGCAGGAGCAGCAGCTCTGCGACTGCGCTCGCGCTCAATCTGCGCGAGGATCTGGCGCTGCTCCTCGATCATCTCCTGGTCGAGCTGGAGCTGCTGCACCTCGGCGAGCGAGACGTGGTGCTGCGCTTCGCACAGGCCCCAGCTATTGACTGTCGACGTGCGGCGCACAAAGCCGCCGTTCTGCGCCTTTGCCAACGCCTCGGCGGCAGCGCGCGTCTCCTCCTCTTGCTGGATCTCCTTGAGCGTCTTCGCTGGCGCGGCACGCACAGCCGGCGCCGGTCCAACGAGCCACGACGAAGCAGTCTTTGTACTGTCATCGAGCGCCGCCATACCGCCAGCGCCAGTCTTCTTGCGGCCATTGCGCGACGGCTTCTTTAGGAACGCGTCGAGCGAGAACGTCGACAGGAGCTGGCGCTCCGAGCCGTCCTGCGCCAGCAGTGCTGGCGACGCAGTTGCGAGGCTCAGACTCGCACCGACGTCACTCAGACGCGACTTTGGCAGACTCGACAGCGTTGGCGCAGCAGCGCTGAGGTCGCTGCTCGCTTTGCGCACTGACGTGGCTTTGCTAGTGCAAGAGCCATCGAGTTCGGCTTGACGCGGCGGCGGGAGGTGCGGCGCTCTCGCAGCAGTCGCAGTCCACGGACTCAGAAACGACTGCGGCACGGCCTCAGTCTTGGACGACGCAGCGGTGCTTCGTTCAAGCGGCTGCTGTCGCAGTGGCGTCTTTGCCTTTGGCTCAGCGAAGAACTGGTCCAGCGGCACGAACTTGGCGGCTTTGCGGCGCGCGGTCTTGGCGACAGTGGTGCCATCCAGTGCGCCACTGGTGCTGCGCTCAGTACTGCGGTCACGCGCAGCATTCGGTAGTCTCACGCTTGTCTCGCGAGCAGTCGATGGTTCAATGGCCGCTGTAGAAGCAGCAGAGACAGCAGCAGCAGCGACTGGCGGCTTGTCTTCGCGCTTCGCCGTCACCGCCGCTACGCTCTTGCTCCGCTTCTCGACGCGCTTGTCGTGCGCAAAGTCGCGCAGTGCCGTGAGCACTGGCGATGGTGGTGGAGCACTCGCAATCGCAGTCGCCAGCGCCACTGGCGGCGTCAGGTGGTGCTCGGTCGCAGTCAGCGGCGGGAGCAAGAGCTCAAAGAGCTGCTCGATGCGCTCGCGGCCGGCCATGTCGAGCACCGCGTCCCAGTTCAGACGCATGAACGCGCGCGTGTGGCGCTCGAGGCGCGGCGTCGCGAGCGCCGACGCGTACTTCCACAGCGTCACGCAGTTTGCGAGATCCACGAACGGCGCAATGCGGCGCTGCAGCAGCTCGAGGAGCGGTGGCACTGCTCCAGGGCTGTTGCTGCGAGTAGCGACTGCCGGCGGCTCAAACGGCGCAATGAGCACTGCCGTGTGCTGGTGACCAGTCGCAACGGCGATCGCCTTCTTCACGCCTGGGACGCGCTTGGGCTTTGGCTGCCACGTGTTGCCCTGGCCGTGGCCGAGCACGTTCTGCGAGCCGCAGCCCCACGTGACGAGGTTCCCGTCGACTGTCACAACTGCGCAGTGGTCGTGCGACGCTGAGATGCTCGCGACGCGGCCAAACTGCGCGAGCGTGACCTTCTGCGGCGTGCCTGGCACGACTGGCGCCGCTGTCTGCTGCTGCTTGTGGTGCGACAGCGCCTGGCCGTTGTGGCCCCACGTGTAGACGGCGCCGCAAGACGACAGCGCGATCGAGTGGTGCTGCGCGCACGCGAGCGCGACAATGTCGCTCGTGCGCTGCTGCCACGACGGCGTCCAGGCGTCAGTCATCACGGCGCTCGCGGTCCGGCGCTTGCTCTGGAAGCTCACGCGCGTGGGGTACGTCGCGCCGTCGCCAAACGTCCAGACCTGCCCGTGCGTCTGGCCATTGCGCGAGCACGCGAGCACGACGCTCGTGTGCGCGTCCGAGAGCGCGACTTGCACGGCCGAGACGCGGTCGTACGCTTCGTAGATGACCGAGAGCGGGTGGTCCGCAACGAGCGCGTCGACGCACTTGGGCGTCGCGAACGCCTGGTCGGTCCCAACGCCGTCTTTGCGGCCAAGCTGCCCGCGCTTGTTGCTCCCCCACGTGTACACGACGCGTCCGTCACGGTCGTCGTCGTCGCGGCAGCAGATCGCAGCCGAGTGGCAGCCCGAGACTGCAATGTCCGTCACGACTTTGCCGCGGAACGCGTCGATGCGCTTCGGCGTCATGCGCGCTGCGTGCGAGCGCGTCTTGACGCTGTGACCGAGTTGCCCAAAGCTGTTGGCGCCCCACGAAAAGACTTGACCCGTGCGCGAGAGCGCGAGCGAGTGGTTCTCGCCAGCTGCGACTCGAGCGATCGGGATCTGCTCGAGCGATGCGATCCGCGTTGGCTCGACGTGGCTATAGTATCATAATAGAGAGTTAGTTACCGGTGACTTTCGAATGTAATACATCAAATATGAATTATAAAGTATGAAGACGGACGTACTCAAACTCGGTGCCAGTGCCGAGGCGCCCGCCTTTGCCAAAGCCCCAGACGAAGCACGCGCCAGTGGCTGTAAGGGCGATCGTGTGGTACTTGCTCGCGCTGATCTGCACGACGGACGCAGCGGCCGTTGGGAGCTCCACAGGCCGAGGAAACGACTGGACGTCGGCGTTCGGGAGGTGGTACCCGAGCTGGTAGTCGGCTTTGCCAAACGTGTAGACAGTGCCTGTGCGCTCTGCTGGTGCCACGTCGTCGTCGTCGTAGAGCGCAGCAGCATGGCATTCGGACGCAAATGCGTCGGCCAAGTGGCTCGAGAGGAGCTCGAGCGCGCTCTGGTGCACCACGTCGCGCACGTCGTGGAGATACGCGTGCATGAACTTCTTCCCAAAGTGCACGCGCGCGTGGCGCAGCAGCAGCAGCGTCGCTAGTACCGACGCACACACGCACGTGATAGAGTGTGAGCGGCACTGCCAGACACGGACGGACGCGAGCGAGACGCACGCAGCTACGTACTCGAGAGGCGGTCGTGGTAGACGCTCCGGTGCAGCGGCGTCCAGCCAGATTCCTACGCGCGTAGGACGACGCACGCGAGCGCGGCAAGACACGCAGACAGAGCGTCAGTGGCGCGCACGAGCGAGCTCGTTGCGACTGCACGCGCACGCACCCAGTCTTTTGCGAGCAGGTTCGCGTTGTGCTGAAGCAGCACGCGCACGACGTCGTCGTGCCCGCGCGACGCTGCGAGGTGCAGCGCAGTCTCGCCAAAGTCATTGACGTCGTCGACTGGCACGAGCGCGCCGCGCACGAGGCGCTCGATCTGCGCAGCGTCGTTGCGCTTGGCGAAGCACCAGAACGAGAGCGGCGTATCGTCACTCATCGATCGATCTGGTTGATGATAGAGCTGCTCGTGTGGAGACGACAGCGCGATGTAGAGGATGTGGAGGCGGTGGTGGTGGTGGTGGTTGACAGTCGCGATAGAGATGATAGGCGATGGAGCGAGTGATGGAGCGAAGTGGTGACGAGAAGGTGGCGGAGCGCGATCGCCTCGATCTAGATCGCCATGGTGCTGCTACTGCTCACGTCGTGTTCTCCTCGAGACTCGAAATGGACCGCACAAATCGCTCGACATTGTCAAACGACGTCAATTCGCGCGATTCAATACATTATTCAAGTTAACTGTAAGAATAGAGTGGCCCATCTTGGATCGATTGTATTCCCTTGCTTTTATCATTATAGAAACGAATCTCATTTCGATGCGGAAACAATAGAAAGCTATAAAATATATTGACAGTTAATAACTCATTTATTGTTGCGCTCATTAGTTGAGTTGAACAATCCAACGAGCATGTCCAAGCTTTGTTTACTTCCAATCCTTCATTGCTCACAATGATTGACCAACATGATGACAACAAATCATACTGACGTCGTTGTAACTCACTGTGCACCTACAGCGCTTAACATAGTCATTCCAGCACGTTAACACCTTGAACATCAACCACAATCAAACTGTAGCAGGTGTCCAGTATCAGCTACTGAACGCGTCGTTCTGTTATCAAGTGATTCGTTGAGAACGTGTCTCGACAATGCGTTTGATAAAAAGGCAACTACTTACCCGTCAAAAGTTCCTTATCGAAATGATCTACTCATTGAGATGGGCCAACAATCAAGCGTTACAACTTGTGCAATGTATTGGATAGCGAAAACTGATCCGGGGCCTGAATAGAACCTCCGAAGGCAGCTTGTCGCCCACTTTCAGCTAGCATATATTTTGTTGACGTCAGGCACTTAACAAACCATCAGTAGTAATTCACACTGACTCAACCAAACGTGTTGATGGAATTCTTATTGTTTCAACTGTAAAAACAAAAGCATTCTAGCCGCCATGATAAGCTCCACGAGAATGAAATGTTTAACTGGAGGTTTCTGGTTGTGCAATCGCTGTTGTGTATCGTTTGCTTGATGTATCGCTCTTGTCCTACGATTGATCAGATCCCTGGTTGTCGTTTCTAGAACTGACTTGACCACGACAAGTCTTGTGCTTCTTTCGGCGAATCTGGGTGAATAGCGTTTTTCCTTTGATCGCCCAGACTGAGGCTCATAGCGAGAGACTCACTGCGAGTCTGTGACCATGAGCGAGGCATCACTGCCGTCTGCACTGCCATCGACTCACGCGACGCCGCTCGCCACGCACGTGGCTCAGCTACGCGTGCGATGGACGGTCGCTGCGGGTTCCGCTAACGCAAGGCACGAGCGGAGGTGTATTTATGCAACTAATCCGGTCCTGAATGCTGTCAAGCTTGCCTTCGATCGATGTCAGGCTTTTGCACAGCAGTATTCGTTTGTGACGATAGGATTTGTCGACAGCAATGAGAGCCTTTTACAATCGTCTGTCTCTGTTTGGCAACTAGCCGATTACCTGTTTCACTTCATCATCACGACAATGCGCGTATTGTTGAATGAATTGTCTATCTTTGCGCTGTTCATGTTTGACCACATGCTGACCTTCACTCGCTAATGAACAGGTTGTTGTGTCACACAAGTAATCTAAGATCGGAGTGGACCAACAAATCTCTATTGCTCGCGTCATGAGCAACAGAGATTTGTTGGTCATGAGGAATGTCCTGTTTTATTGCAAAGGTTTGCTCACACAAATTTATGAACGTTGTTGAGGTCATCACGTGCGTTTCTTGGCTGTAGTCTGCTCAATACCAATTGTTGTTTTATTCGACAAATTGATGGCGAAACGTTTGACTGAATGGAATGCACCAGGGGCCAGTCGCGACGAGAACAGTTCGCGAGAGTGCTCACAGTCGCAAGAAGTAGGACTTTGTTGACATTGTGCGATGTCGGTGTGATATGTCACATTAATGTGTGTAAATATGATGTGCATTTCCTTGTAATGATCTATTTGTGGTGATCCTCCTCTTTTAGAGTAATGGTTTAGAGAATTTCATTGCTATAGGGCTTCTATTGTGGTAACATCGCACCAGTGCGACCAAAACATCAAGAATAGTGTTGACGTCATTTTCGATATCACCACGAAGCTACCTGCTACACTCACACACTAGTGCGAAGGGTTTCGTCGCATTTATGGTTGTGTAATGTTTACGCGACGGAACCTAAGAATACTAACTAATATTTAATTTACCAAAAGGATAGAGGAACTGTACGACAAGGCGTACCTGAGTTTTCGCGTGCTGGCAACCTTCTCCGGCACACGTATGGATCGTGCAATGGAGACCCTTCCGGCGCATTTAGGATGTGCGAATACTGCCATAGGGAAGCACCTTTCATCTTGCTCGACTCAGGCAGGCAACTCGATGCTTGACATTCGCTCAATGTACTACAAGATGTTTGTAAGAGGCAGAGCATCGACGTCACTACAACACGGCACGAAACAAGGCACGGCGTCTTCAACAGCTTGGCATTGCGCCTGACAACAACGGCGTATCACTTGATTTGTCGTCCATCGACGCCAACAGCGGTCTTGTTGCAGGTGCTGTTGTAGCCGGGGTTGAAGATGAATCGACAGCGTTTAGGCGCTGGGCGAGGATAAGTGCACGAACGGAGAGCCAGTTCAAGATGTTGAAGCCGAAGGTAAAGATATTGTTCAAAAAGGGCCGACGAGGACGAAGCGAAACATCCAGACGAGCAACAGGAGCAATAAGGCGATGTTGTCTGAGCTCATGTCGTGCTGCCACGTGCGTGAGTGTTCTTTTTGACTGTGCATATTTGACGTCGATGACTACTGGGTGTGTACCAATCAGGTCTGTCGCCAGCCATACCGCAAGTCTTGCGCATTGATGGCTCATGAGCACGACGACCGATGCTCCAACTGCCGTCGACTAAAGAAAATGACGAAGATAATCTCATCGCCGGCGTGATCCCAGCTCCTTCAGCCTGTGATTTGTGTCACAAGCGCATCCAGGGCATCGTGTCAAAGGATCCACAGTGCAGCCACACTTTTGACCTTGTGTGCATCGCCAAGCGCAATGTGGCTCTCTTTGACGAGCATCGTCAGGCTAACTCAAGTGTTTAGCCAGCACATACTCATTTTCCAATTTCTGTGAACGCAGTCGAAGATGACAAGATCCCAGCGCCACGTATTCACCTTTCGCCGACGTGATTGCGCCGTCGGACTGATGCGTTAAAGAGTCGAAGAGGATGACTGCTCTGACGGATATATATTGTCCTATACGCTGAGTAGGGACATCATGCAGGTTATTGAACTATTGATCCTTTAGCATTGTACGGCGTCTGGTCGCTCTCTATACTGTCTTGAACGTCGTCAAAAGTACTGAACGACGACGCACAAGGCCGTAAAGAGAGCTTGTTCTGGGACCACCTCGCCCACCGCTTGTCGAGCTTGAGCGACCAGCGTTGACCTTCTGGTGTGAATGTGATCCAGTACCGAGCGCCGCCGCGGAGAAAACAGTGCGAGGTATACCAGATCTTCTCGTCAATGATGCCCTCGTTGGTGCCGCACGCAGCCTCATGTGGATTTGTTGTCTACCCTCCCATTGACAGAACGTGGTCAAGCGGCGAAGAATGCTGGCGTAGTCGGATCGTGCTCGCGCTTCTAAGCGCTTGTCCGTGAGTAGTATTGCTGAAACAGCATCTAGGTACCGGTAGCTTGTGGGTGGGAGCTCCATCTGTAGTTGGCTCTAAAGCGAGTGGCCGAGGTAAGCAGCTCGATGGAGCACGCCACGTCGCCTAACCTACACTCGCCTTGCATTGTCCATCCCAGTCGTTGTACGAGGTGCTCTGAAATCGGCGTGTTGTTCTCCTATTCGAATGGACACGGCTCAGTTAGGTAATCGAAATTTTTATCGAATATATAATCAATAGAAGACTTTATCTTCTCCTGATTATTTTTAGTGACTCCAAATTATCTCTTTCATAAGGGGCTGGTTTCCACATCTCCACCATCGATGTGGAGACGATATGCGCACATTTGATTAGCCAGCGAAATATCCGATTTTTGTACAACACAACGACTAGCCTCGAGCCGCATCTTGCGACTCACGACAAGACGAGCAAAGCCAGCAAAAACACCTCGAGCGTCGACTGCTGCTGCTTGGCGTCCACTGCTGCTGCTCGAGTGTCGACGGCTAGAACCGCGCGCTGTCAGTTGCGCCACTAGCGACGGTAGAAGCTGCTAAACGTCGATCGCCGCGTGTCTAGAGCGTTGAGCTGTCGCCTTTTGTGCGCCTTCAACGCGAGCGATGAACGCTGAAGAGTTCTTTCTGCACCTGTGCATGACGGTGGCGGAGGCTGCAGCTGTTGTTGCAATCCACGCGCAGCCGCCTGAGCGACAAAAGCACACCGCAGTTCACTGTCAATTCGACTTGCTGCTAGCAGACAGCGCTGCTGACGTGTGGTTTCGAGCCAATCTGCGCTGCGGCAGGGAAACGTTCGGCCGGCTTTGCGAATGAATCGCGAGGAGGAACGTTGCCTTTGCGTCGTCGCCGTCCAGAGTGCATACGTACGAGAAGCGGATTGCGCTGGTGCTGTTTAACGTCGCCTCGTCCGGAGGCTATCGCGAGAGCGCTGCGGTAATTGGAGTGAGCAAGAGCTTCACGATCACAACCGCGCGTGAGATCCAGACGTCTCTGCGCGCGACTGCACCAGAGATCGTCGGTACTGCAGTGCTACACAACCTACTGCTGCAAATGGGCGACAACAGTGCCATAGAGATCGAGGTAGCAGACGCCAGCAGTACATGCATATCAACGTGTGAGCACGCCGAATCATCAAGACGGCTAGGGAAGGGAAAGCGCGATGCCATTGCTAGAGTTCTAGGATAGGTATCTTTCGCTTTCAACAACGAGATCAGTTTGCTCAGAGCAAGTGATTGCTCACGCATTGTAACCGATTGCACTCGAACAGCTGTTGCGAGCTCACGAACCTCGATCACTATAGCCTGAGCACGCCGGACGAGGAGAACGTCGCTGTAGCGTCATTGAGTCCTTGGCGCAAGATCTTCATTCCTTCGACCACATCGCTTGCACTCGATCGCTTTCTTTGACGCTCTGGCAGCTTCGACGGGGTGCGTGGCGCTGACGATTCTACTTCTGTCGGACCTTGGGCAGCATCTCCTTCGCTGACCTGCTCTGGTGGCGCGCGCACTGCGTCGCTTGAGAACAGCACATCTGCTGTGAGGCTGTCTTTGCTATCGTACACGTCGCACATATAATCGTAGCACGGAGGAGGGCGAGCGCGCGGGTCGGTGACGATTCATGTCTCGCGCTGCGCAGTGCGGAACGGCGTGTATTGCTTGTGGTTGTGCTTGAGCTAACACACAGAGAGTACAGTCGGTGTCCACATGCGCACAGTCAACCTTATTGATTTGAGGTACAAACACACCTTGGACTTGCACTGCTGAGCAGGCGTGGCCCTGCTTGTACGACGCGAGAGCTCGATAGTCAGGGAGTCCCAAACGTACTTAAGCTGCGCGGAGCTCTTTGCATGGGCAAAAAAGTCCGCCACCGCGACATAGCGAAGGCACAGTAGATCTCGCGCAGCTTCCTCTATCCATGCGGCGCTTGGTCCGGGTTCTATAGCGTGAGCACTTGCATCGGCGCTTGCGCCTTCACCAACAGGAGCTTCCTCCATCGCTTTCAGTTGTGTGGACAAGACATTCAGATTCGTTAACCGAATACTATAAAGGACACAATAGTTCAGGTGGACGATTCCATTTGCAATCACCTCAACTGGAGATATCTATTCATCTTTGTACCGCGACTATACCAATGGACACATCGATACCAATATACTCCATCACCAAGGACCTGTCCTGATTATTAGCGAGCATCATATGCTATATCAAAGGCTTGACAGCAAAACACGACACGTGGCTACTCATTCAAATATCCTCTGCTAACCACTCGCCTCCCACACACGCCTGCCGCTCCTTGCTCCTACTCCTGCTCACTCGCTCCTTGCTCCTGCTCCTTGCTCCTGCTCCTGCTGCTCTTGCTCGCGCTGCACGTGCCTGCGCGCTCCTCGCTCTTACTCAGGCTGCTCGAGCTCGCGCATTCATTGCTACTACTCGCGCCGCTCGTGAGATTGTGCTCGTTGCTCCTTCTCGCGCTGCTCGTGCACTCGCGCGCTTGGTGCTAGAGCTCGCGCCACCACGCGCTAGTGCAACTCGACGATCATGCTCCTACGTCTGTGCTGCTGCCCACCATCGCTTAAGCCTCGAGTCGATTGACGTGCGACGTCATTACTTGCACGATGTATGTGCGTGTTACATTTGCATGTGCGCGTGTGCATAGGTTCGAGTGCATGTGCGTGTTTGTGCAATTTCGCACTCGTCGATCAGTGATCGAGCTGTAGGGTCGACTTGATCATCAACAGTATTTGTGTGTGCGTCTTGTGAGACGTGTATGACAGAAAACGAACGCATTATACATGCAAGCGAATAGACTAAGATTGAGAGTGTTCTTTGTATGTGTTATTGCATGTGATTGTGTGCGTCGTGTGCTTATCGGACACCGATGGCGACTCACTCATACAGCGACAATACCATGGCTACTTGCCGCAAAAGGAAGCGACCGAGAGTCGCAACATCGATCGAGCGCAAAACAGCCTGTGCAAGGGCAGCACTCACAACAACAAGCGAGTGTCACAACAGTGAGCCCGCACAGCGGCAGCAACGTGAACACGCATATCAACAGTGAGCACACACAACATCCGCGCGAGCGAGTGTCAACAGTGTAAGCGAATGCCTCTGCACAAGCACACGCAGCAACAGCGCGTATGTGTCCGCAGCGTTTACACGCGCGGCACCAGCTCAACCTAGCGCACGAGCAAACGTGTTGTAGCGTCTGCAAGCGCAGCAACAGCGAGCGAGTGCTGCAACAGCACAAACAAGCCCCACATCAGCGAGCGAGAAAGCGATGCAAAAGCGAGCGAGTGCGTCAACAACCGCGTGAGTGACGACAGCGCGAGTGAGCGCAACGAACAAGTGACGAGTGAAACAACAGCGCGCGCAAGTACAATCAACGGTTCGAGCATTCATATGTGTTGCGCAGATGGCATGCAGTGCTCGCAGTGTGTGCTACATAGTCACGACGAGCTCGCCGTGCGAAAAACAAGGAGATTGAGCGTATCGCACGTCGACGGATCGACGATGCGCTCAGCGGCGAGCAGCACTTGGTACGCGCTGAACAGCTTGTTTATCTCGCCAGCGTGGTAGCGCGCGCTCATGGAGCGCAGCACGGTGCCATTGCTTGCAGCGGAGATCGAGTAAGCGCGTAAGAGCGCGAACAGCGCGGCTTCCGCCTTTGCGCCGAAAGCCAGCACGTCGTCGCAGTAGCTGGCGCTCGGCTCGCGCAGCTTGTAGCCCTTGGCAAGAAACAAATGCAGGTACGCCACAGTGAGCCGAGCGTCGGAGCGGCGTTGCTTGTCGCCAGACACATACAGCCGCGGCTCGCGAGTAAACCACTCGAGCCACGTGGCCGATGAACTCGTTGCCGCGGCCTTCTTGCGCTTCTTCTGCGCTGGTTCTTGCTGCTGCTGATGCTGCTGCTCAGGCTCGACTCGTGCACGAACGGGTTTCTCACGATCGCCTCGCACACCACGCTCGCGCTCGCACACGGCCACGCGCTGGATGAGCTCGCAATTCATTACCACGAGCTGCTCCAAGAGCGCTGCAGTGTGCTCGCTCGCCCAGCCAGCGCCTGCACAATACCGAACGCTGCGAGCTTGCTTTCCCTCACGTGCGTCACAAGACGCCGCGCTGTCGCGCGCGGCCTGATCGAGCGCTCCAGACCACTCGAGCAGCTACATCGCGTCATGGCCGATCTGGCTTGCGCACTCGTCGAGTCGGCGCAGCAGCGTCGTGTTGCGCATGAGCGACTTTACGCGTGGGTAGTGGAGAACCAGCGACGCAGTGAGCGCGTCCAGCACGCGGTGGTCGGCGTCAAGCTCTCTGCGCAAGTACCCGCTACTGGAGGAGAAGATCTTGTCGTGCAGCAGTGTAAGGCCTTCCCGAGCATGCGAGACGAGTTGCGAGGCATCGACCGGGACTGGCTTCTAATCTGGCGCGTAGCCTGAGAGCACGCGAGCGACTTTGCGATCCTCCCGGGGTGTGTTCATGATGTACGCAAAGCCCATGTTCGTCGCGCTCATCGCCCATCCCCCGGTCGAGAATCCACTGCACCGATCGCCACCGTTGGCGTGCAGCGCGCCGCCGCGCCTGAATGAGTGCGATGTCAGCCGACCAGTGACTGGGAGGCGCGGCTCGGCGCGCTTGAGCAGGCGGTTGATGTACGCGTGTACACCACCCTCCTGCTTGGCCGTCTTCGACGGCTTCTTCGCACCTTGGTCTTCGTCATCGTCGTCGTCGTCCTGGGTCGTCGTGGTCGTCGCTCGTGGTGCTGGACCTAGTGCCGCGCTTGCCTCCTCTACGCGCAGAGCACCGCCATCGACCGGAGAATCTCGTGGAGCGGCGCGGTTTCGTCCGAGACGCTGCGGGCGTGACGAGCGCCGGTAGCTGGCTCAAGAGCGCAGGTGAAGGCGTGCTCTGCATCGCCAGGGCCGCCGCCAGAGCGAACAGCGGGTAAACGACGATGATCGAGCCATTCGACACAAGCGACAGCTCTATTTCTTAAGCGGTTCTTACGCGCAAAATGCGCACAAACAGCGTGTCGTCCGCCGCGATGGCGACGTACTCCTTGCGAGCGCGCTCGAGGTCCGATGCACGACCAAAGTAGTGCCACATAAAACAAATCAACACAGCGTCTTGGTAATCACGTAAGCTACCTGCATTCACATACGCACACTCCATCAATGTCCACAAGTCGTCTTTCGTACACGGCGGCGCAGACTGAACAAATTCGCCATCCTTTCTTTTCTCGCATGCACGTTGTAACACATTCGCTTTTCCTACCAATGAACTCTCAGCTTATGCACGTTGCAATGGATGCATGCCAATCAACCACAACTTCACGCCACGGAAGTAAGACACAACAGAGTTCATTTTCAAATGCGTGCCATCGTCCATTCCATTGCACACCAAATATAAACCAAACCGCTCAAGCACCGCAACAAGGCGCACGTCCACATAAAAAGGAACGCACTACGATTGAGTGGGCCACACTACAATCAGCTCATTGAGACTAGATTTTAGCCAATTGGATGGAATGACGATGATATACTGATCGATCCGACATTGACTTGGTGTTTGTAGGAGCGAACGCATATTTTATACCCTATTCCAACCATCTCTTGGTTGGAATAGTTGGAACCATAAGTACGAAATTCAGAATTACGGATTGGATAAATACGATTCTCAGCGCTACCTCATTGGATGAAATAGGAGCTTTGGAGACAGCGCATACAAAGACAGTTGGAATAGTCGCTATACTCTACCATATCGGCCAGATACCAAATGCTCCAAACCAATCCAAATTGCAAATTCAGCAAAACGAATTTGATTTATTTCAGTTCTAGTCACATCGAAATCTAAAGCGAAAAGCGAAGGGAAAAGGAGCGAGACCGAGCATGAGCAAGAGAACCACTCATTCGCGCTCTCGCGCTCTCGCCCGCAAGGTACGCACACCATCAGGACTGCTGATGTGCACACATACGCACACACTAACGCAACAAACCGATGTGTGATGCTTATATACAACAGGCCATACAAATTGATACGAAGAAAAGCTTGCTGTGCGCCGCGAGTTTGCGAATCAAGCGCGTTGCGCGCACTCGGCTCCAGCGCCTTCCTCACACACCCACGCGAATGCGAACCAGCGCGTCGCGCTCACTGCACATCGCGCGCGTGTGTGTCGCATACAATGTGCATGAGTGTCGGTCGGACTGCGGCGTGCACACAGCGACCAAGCGTGACCAACGCCGCGCGCTGCGCATCGAGCGAGCGTGTTCTGCCCCCCCCCCCGCACAGCAGCGACCAGATCAAAGGGGGGAACGTGTCGTATGGTGCGTTGTGCGCACAACGCTTTGTGTGTGAGACGCGACAGTAGTGACCAAACCACGATGTGCAAACTGTGTATTGACCCTGTGTTGTGCAGTCACAGCGCTTCTTGCATGCTGTCTTGGACTCTTGGACCTTTCCCTCGCGCTCAAGAATGTCGTATTGCTGTCTGAGGTACGCCAGAGCGCCTTTGCTATCCAATGAAGTCATGGCCTTTCGCACTGTTTCAACTGACAGGGCTGTGATGTGTGCTGTTGAAGGAATGCGAGAAGGTTTTGTTCCGCCGTCTTGCCGATCAGCAGAACGATCTCTCGGTGGTCTTGAGCGCCAGAGTCCAGCACAAAGCCGTCTGGTACGAACAGCTTCATGAACTCTGCGATCGCTTTATGCTCGTAGTGTCGCTGGCGCTGAGCTCCTTTCAGGCTTTTCCACTGTTCAGGATCGGACGTATGGTACTCATACTACGCAGTGGCGAGTGACGTGTTGCAATGCTTGCGGCGCTTCAAAGGTGCGTGTGTCTCGCCACAAGTCTGCTCTGCTGTTGGGAGACTGAGATCTTCGTCCGACCCAGCTTCTCTCTGGATACCGAAAGCCGCCTCAATACCGGCAAGTCGTGTGACGAACGCTTGCATCTCCATTCTGGTGTCCTTGACCTCGTCACCAGGTCCGAAATGAAAGACGCCTGTTCTTTGAGAAGAGCCTCGACGGCGGCCGGAGGCGAATCGCTGTACTGCGTAGCAGACGCCGGTGTCATCGAAATCTTGATGGTAAGCGCCCACATTGTGAGCTCGGTCTCGTGCGCTCCGAAGCAGACCAGTGTGTTAGCGATGCGACTGACGTACGGCAATGACCGGATGATCTGCTTCATGCCGCTGTAGTTGGCAATGACCGAGGCGGTGAGAGCATCACGGACACGCGTGTCGAGATTGAGCGAGCGGTCGGTGAATCCGCACGACGACGCGAACATCACGGTTTGAAACGCTGCTGCGCTTGCTCGCTCGCTGCCGCTGAGGCTGGACAGGTCGGGAATCCGTGCGCTCGCTGTTGGACTCCATTCGCTGAGCATCTTGCCGACTTTCTGATCCTCTTGCAACGTGTTCATGATGTACCCATAGCCCTCGTTGATCGAAGACAGCTGCCAGCCACCACGGTGCAAAATCCAGGCTGTGCTCAAGTCGTGCGTCGAGTTGGCGTGTTGGGCTGCACTGCGCCTGAAGGAATGAGAGATAAGACGTTGCGGCACGCTATCGCAACCAGGCAACCTGTACAGGCGGTGCAGGAGCCTGTTGATGTACGCGTGGACACCCAGGGCTGACTTGCACTTCGCGCCGCTCGTGCACGATGCAGTCGACGAGTGTGCTGACGTCGTTGCCATGCTTGCTGCTTCGATTGCTTCTTGCAGAGAGAAATCTTCGAAGATGTCAGCGTCTTCGTGCACCGGTTGCAGTACTTGATCTAGGATGAGAGGTGTAGGAGCTGCTTGCATGCACAGCGCCACAGCCAGCATGTGCACAGGACATGTTAGCGGCGACGAACGATCAGCAAATAGAGAGACATCTTGATCGTTTGCCGTCTTCTTTCGTCCGAACGACAGGAACAGACCACCGCATTGAGCCACCGAGAGCAGTGTCTTGTGCAAGGTCGTGGCAAAGCTCCGACCAAAAAGGTGCCACATCACGCACAGGAGCTCAGCGCCGCTGTAGTCAACAGAGCCGGTCGCATGCGCGTAGATTGTCTGGGCGACGAGGAGCAAGCCGCTCTTTGTACACGCCTGTGCTTTCTTCGCGAACACGCCGTTGCTCGTCTCGCTCTTCTTGCTGTACTTCTCGACCACTTGGCCCATCTTGTTGAGATCTCGCGTGGCGACGCTGCGTAGCGTGCTGTGCGTCCCTAAAAGACATTGCTTGACTGGCCAAAGTCCGCCGCGACCGTGTTCTTTTGCAGCGTGTTGCCGTCGCTGTCAATCTTGTCGAACTCGAGATACACAGCGTACCAATCCATAACGGCAAGGAGCACCTTGCCGCTGGAGTCTGCAGCAATACATTTATGTACTTCGTCGATGCTGCATCCCTCACTTGCTGTCAACCGCGTAAACGAGTTGACCGCAGTCGATTGCGCCTTCCTCGTGCTCGCTGGAGCAAGCGCCTTTGTCGTCATCGCGAGCCGATCTGCAATGAGGGACGATCGCACACGCCCGAGAAGCATTCCGAGGATTAAAGCGACCTTTGGCAAGATTACGATATTTCTAGCACCTTACGTTTATATGGGTTTCACTATTAAAATATTGTATTTTCTGATCATTCCAAATCAATATTGTTGGAACGTTTGGAATCATGCCAAATGTTATCAGCGTTTCGCGATTGGCTAATAATTCAAACCCCTTTGGCCAGATTGGCGAATATTGGAATATGCAGCCTGCTAAATGGCGCAAAGCTCCGATACAAACACCAAGACGCTAAATTTTTGGAATCTTGACGATATCTCTCAATCTTGATGGCGAAGATGTGGAAACCAGCCCCTAAATAATCGTGTTGTGGTAGACTTCTTGGTATAAAATCTGGTAAAGAGAGTGATTTTTGGTCGGGTCTAGAGCCACAAGTGCGAGGCGTGAAGCATGGGCTAGACTCAAGAATGAGCGCCACTGCTTTGCTCAGACCTATCTGTTGCTGGGTCGATAAAGTGTCCGGGCCATCATGCTTGAATTTATCTGTAGCTGCTGCAGCGTATATGCTTCGATTTAGAATGTGCTAGCGATGAGATTAACCAACCACAATCGAGAATGCACAATCATACCCCAAGGATCATTTTCATAAATTATCGTGGTGTGGTAGACATTTTGATAAAAAAATTGTAGAATGTGTGGTAAAATATCCGATCTTGGGTCTCGAGTACCAATATCAAGATCATTGTCGCGACCAGTGTCGTGACCAGTGTCGAATGTACAATGTACAGTGGCCAAAAGCAGAGGTTCGCGGAACCTCGAGTGAGCGCTCGCTGTGTGCATTTATCTTGTAATACGTCGGATAACACTATCTATGATAATGCCCAAATATTTGAGGTATGCGATGTTTAGAAAAATATCGTGAATGTTATATCTAAGAACTGAAATATCAGACATAATGGATACATCTGTTGGTCTTTTTAGTCGTGTGTTTTTCCTTGGCATACAAATTCCTTATGTGTTGTATTTTTGCGATTCAAGATGAGTCTCTGTGCTCTTCGAGGCTAGAACCTTGAAATCAATAATCGAAATATCGCCCCAAGTTTCGACAGCCGAACCAAATTCCACTTTTTCCAACTTTTCCTGTACTTTGTGCAAGTGAAGATTGGTTGAACAATCAAAAACCCAAAATAGTCAGTGTCAAACTCGTCGTCGCGACATACTTTAACCAATGTACAGTGCGCGCCAAAAACTTAAGGACACCCCAGAAAATACACAAAAATCAAATTTTCAAGTTCAAAACAGCGTTTGCGAGCGAGCTTTTTTGCACGCTAATAGAACCAATTGCGCACGTTCTTGTGGTGAAATTTGGGTTCAGATTGACCAAGTGTAGCCACAGGACGGCCACAAGAATTTTTGATACTTAATTGATACCACGACAAAAGTACGCGGACAGAGGCAAAGCGAGCTGTTTGAGGGGCGTTCAGCGTGCATAGAGGCTGTGATTGAGCGACATTATCGTCTACAATGGGCTAGTACGTGGTCTTTCTACCCTTACCATGCACCACGGCAAGACAGCGGTCAGTCATCGACTCACAGAGCTTGGTCAGGAGAGCGACCGGAACCTCATCCCATGCGGCCAGCACAGCGGTCTTGAGCTCGTCTACAGACTCGTACTGCCGTCCGTTCTTGTACACAGACCTAGCCATGACTCCCCACACGTTTTCGATCGGGTTGAGGTCGGGCGAGAGAGCCGGTCAGTCAGTCGTCGTCACGTTGCTCTCAGACAGAAACGCTGTGGTTGAGCGAGCGCGATGGATGCTGGCGTTGTCGTGCTGAAAGACATAGCTACCGCTATGCGTGGCGTTCACAAACTCCATCAAGTGCGTCGACAGCGTGTGCTGGTATGCGGCTGCGTCTTGATTGCCGCTCAACACAGCGAGCCTGGCCTTCCCAAGTGCCGAGATGCCGCCCCAGACCATCACCGACCCGCCACCGGAGCGACGGCTCCACATGACCTTCTTCTCGGTGCGTAGGTCGTGCCAGTAGTACTTGCACCCGTCTGGACCGTCGAGGTTGAACTTCTTCTCGTCTGAGAAGACGTACCGGGACCAATCGACACACTCGCGCAGCTTGCGCTCGACCCACTCCACTCGTTGTTTCATGTGCCGCTCCGTCAAGCGAGGCGTCTTGTACGCCTTGACGTAAGCGAGATGCTCGCAACGCTGGAGCTCGCGCTGAACCGTGCGCGTGCTGGCATCGATGGAGAGCTCCTTCCGAAGCTCGCTCGCCGAGAACTGCCCAGTAGTAGCGTAGCGCTTCAACCTGGTCACGTCATGGGTCTTGAGCTTGCGCGGCCTTCCGCTGCTTTTCTTCGTCCCGTACGTCTCTGGGCTCTTCAGAAACGCTTGCACGACGCTCTTGGACCTCCCCACGTCTTTTGCGATCGCTCGTATCGACATCTTCACGCTCGCATAAGCCAACCCTTGACCGCGTTGGAGCTCGGCCAGCCCTGGTGCTCGTTCCATCGCTGTGACGCCCCCACAGCAAAAGAGGCAATGGCAAACACAACGCAGGTCATACAAGAACAACGCACATCAATAGACATCGTTTGCGCACGCTGAACGCCCCTCAAACAGCTCGCTTTGCCTCTGTCCGCGTACTTTTGTCGTGGTATCAATTAAGTATCAAAAATTCTTGTGGCCGTCCTGTGGCTACACTTGGTCAATCTGAACCCAAATTTCACCACAAGAACGTGCGCAATTGGTTCTATTAGCGTGCAAAAAAGCTCGCTCGCAAACGCTGTTTTGAACTTGAAAATTTGATTTTTGTGTATTTTCTGGGGTGTCCTTAAGTTTTTGGCGCGCACTGTATAGCGAGCATTGCGATTTGATTGACAAGTGCAACAGAACTAGCTCAAAAAGGAACAAAGCATTCACCCAGTATGTGAGTTGGGAGAACGAGACCGAGCACCCAAAAAACCACAGCATCGAGCGAGCGCTTGCTGTTTGTTTAAGCATTAGTCTTGCATCACGTCGAGTGAGCGCTCGCTACGAGAGTGCGAGCGAGTGCGAGCTCTGTGTGTGTGTCTACGAGACCAAGGAGAGCAAGGCGCAGCAGCAGTTCTTCTTGCTCGCGTACTTTCCATGGCGCAACGGCAGCGTCGAGCGTGACAACAAGGACGTGATCCAAGTGCTTCGCGCCCTCTTGCTCGAGTATCGCCTGAACCGGCGAGACTGACGTTCCGGTCCGTCATGTACGACAGTACCTCCTGGTTCTGCGACGCCAGCAACGAGGCAACTGCCACAAGCCCCCAGGAAATCGAACACGGCGAAGTACTTCATGCCCTTGCAGCACTCGAGCGCGACGTGGTGCGAGTCGTGAGCTGGACGCTAGACTCAAGACAGCGTGTGTCTGCTGTGCAAGAGCGTTGGAGCGCGCGTTGTGGGGGCAAATGACGATTTGGTTCGAGTCGCTGTGTGCGCACCTCGGTGGAGAGATCAACGGAGAAGCGAGTGATGTTCCTGTGCCTCGTCTTGCTGAAGAAGTAGCGAGAGTACAAAAAAGACTATGAGTAGCGCCTCTCGTGGCAGAGTGGCAGAAGCTCAATCTCAATTGAGTGGAGTCTCGACCTGCAGCTCCTGGACTTCGCTATTGACATCATCTCGTCTCGATGCGATCGATGGCAACATGCACGCTTCGTGCGAATCAAACGAGTGGTGTATTGATTAGAGTCGGCGGCTCATGGGTGCTACTGTTGCTGCTGCTACACGCGACGCGCTCACTTGTCACCCTTTGCATCGCTCTGGGGCACTGGTGCGCCGCCTGTGAGCGTCGCACCTTTGCCCAAGCGGTCGCACACGATCGTGATATGCTTCTTGAGCTTCTTGACGTCGTCCGCCATGGGCAAGTCGCCCGTTGCACCGGCTGCGCCTGCTGCATTGTTTGCATCTTTCGCCTGTGGCTGCTTGGCGAGCAATGTGCGCAAGAGCTCGGTCATGGCGCAGTCCGTGCGCTCTTCCCAGCCCTGCTCGACAGCGCCACTGCCGCTCTGCTCGCTCACGACCGGCGAGAGGTACGCCTGTAGGAGCCGAGCGTTCTCGTCGTCCAAGTGGAAGCGGAACTTGATGAGCATGAGGATGAGGTGGACGCAGCACGCAAGTCGATTCGCTGCGACGCGGAGCTTCGCTTCGACATCGTCCATGCGGTGCGAGAGCGTAATGAGCTGGTCATACGTGCCGTGCAGGAGCACGTCGAGGCAGTTCACGGCTGCAGGGTTCCGGTCCTTGTACCGCACGAGCAAGCGCTTCTGGATGACGCGGAACTGGTGTGCGCGGTCGTTGAGCTCGGCCGAGAGCTCGAGCTTCTCGCGCCGGAGCGCAAAGTGCGTGTCGATCGCGCCAAAGAAGTCGGCGAGTGGCAGTGGCTCTTGGTAGAACACTTCGAGCACCGACGCATTGCTACTGTCGCTGTCGCCGTCTTTGCTCTCAGCAATGTACGACTTGGCCTCAAAGAGCGCCTTGAGCCGCGCAACGAGCTCGCTCGAGACCATCCAGAGCGCCTCGAGCTCGTTCGACTGGATGCGATACCGCCCCGCGTTCTTCGAGACGAGGATCGTCGCGTCGACGCCGTTGTAGTACTGGAAGCTCAGGACGTTCGTGCCCGAGCCACCGGCGACTTGCTTGGCCCACTCGGGCGTACAGAACGGCTGGTGGAACATCTCTTCAAAGAGACTCGCGAGCTCCAGTGGCTCTTGGTTCGTCTCGAGCGTGAACTTGAACGTACTCGACTTGACTGGCGGCACGAGGCGACACATCATGCACATCGGAAGCTTCACGCGGCACTGCGACACCCGTGGCTGCCCAGTCTCGAGCGTGTACGACGCCGAGACGATCACGTCAAGCGACGTTGGCATCACAGCGGCGTTTGGCCGCAGCACCACGGGCACAATGAGCGGCGTCGAAGACTTGCCGTCGATCGACTCGATCACGATCGACGACTCGCTCGCGATGATGTTCTCGGGCGTGCAGATCGCGAGCGAGACGTTCGAGACGCGCGTCGCGCCAGTGTACGTCACGTATATCCGCATCGTGAGCTGCACGCCCTTTGCGAGTCCATCCGCGCTGCTGTCGCTGCTCTTGCGCCGGTTAAAGTCGTCGCGGCGATCCGAGACGGCGTCGAGGATTGCAGGCACCTGTGCGCGAATGAGCACGCGGTCTTTCGGCTCTGTGCGTCGCTCACCCTGAGAGCGCCGGATCACGTTCAGAAGCTGTCGGTGCTCTTCGTCCATCTCTTCGTAGTTCACTTCCTTTGTGTCTGCAGCAACGACCGACGTCGACGGCGGGTCCGTGCCCATGTAGTTCACGCTCAAGGCGCCGTCCGAGTCGAGGCTCACGATCATGCCGTTCGTGTTGCCAAACTCCGCGACGTGCAGTGCCACAGGCACAGTCGCTGGACACGCTGACCAGACGAGCGCTTTGTCTTTGAAGACTGTCCAGAGCTTTGAGTGACTCGCAACGAGCAAGTTGTCCATCATCGCAGTCGCAGGGCTGCTCTCGCTGCTCGGTGCGCGCGGGAAGAGGCACATCGCCGATGGGTGGAACCCTAGGCGCTTCTGCATGAACAGCTCGCCGTGCGCTTTGATCCCAAAGAGCGTGAACTCGCCGAGCACAAGCAAGTCGAACGTCGTGGCGTTCTCCTGCGCGAAGAACCGACCGACGCGGATGTCGAGGATCGTCTCGCCGAGATTGAGCTTCCAGTCGCAGTGTACGGGCTTTGCGCCAGCGCCAGCGGCCTCTGGGTGCTCGTCGACGTCCAAGGCGTTTGCTTTCTTCTTCTTGAGCGACGCCGACGCCAGGACTTGGTACCGATAGCACTCGACCTGTAGGTCGGACGTCGCAGCGACGATCGCGTCCATGCCCGGGGCGTAGCACACAGCGCCAGGGACGAAGCTGCTGTTGAGCGGCTGGATGAACGCAAAGCGGTCTTGCTCAAAGAACTGCAGGCGGCCGTCGAGCGACTGAACGCAGAGATGGTCGCGGTCCGATCGCGCGCTCGCAGTGCTCCCGAACGGACCGACGACCATGTTGAACGCTGTGAAGTGCTCGCCGTCGATCCCAAGCAAGTGCTCATACCGCGGTGTGAGCTTGAAGTAGCTCGCTGCCATGCCGCTACCGCCGATGCCTTCGACTGTGTACACGCTCAATCGGCGCGGATGTAGGACGGCAAGCGCAAGCATGTGCTGGTTCCTATGCGTGTTGAGTGAGAGCGATAGCGATTGCGTTTTGAGTGTGAGTGAGAGAGAACATCGTAGCGCTTGAGAGCAGAGCTAGACGTGTATGAAGCGTACGGAATGAAGTAGCCCAGCTCGAGTTGCAGGATCGGGTGTTGCAAGTTCTCTTCGAGCAACAAGTGCTCGATCTTGAACTCGTTCTGCGTCGGCGAGTACATGCGCAGGACGCCATTGAGACTGCCGGTCACGATTTTCACTGTCAGTCGTACACCCGTGCATACAGGAGTGAGTTGAGTTACAGAGCGTCTTTGGACCGTCTGCGTGTGAGCAAGCAATGTGCGCTTGCGTGTGTATGGACTACCTTGACGCGAGGCGTCATTGTCGACGTTGCCGACCACGAGCGCGCCGTGCGTGTACTCCTCGCCGCTCTCGCCCTTGACGCTCCACCACTCGCGCACTTGGAAGAGCGACATTGCGATGCAGTGCGCGTGCGTGCGTCACTTAGTGTGTGCTCGACGGAGCAGACGAGCAAGCGAGTGAGCGAGCAAGTGGTGCGTCGTGGGGACGTCGTCGTCGCCGCCGGTGTTGTCGTCGTCGAGGATGTCGATAGAGCGTGAAGCGACGCGAAGGTCGTCGCAAGACCATCACTCGCGCTTTGAATAGTAGCCGCTATTGGTTGTAGCACGTGATTCGCTGAAATGTATGTGCATTCACCTCAACGATTCGTGCAAATACATTTCCCTTGCTTTTATCATTACCACTGCATCCTGTTTTCTAATATTGCAGGTGGTAGTGATAAAATCAAGTGCATCGTGTCAGCGAATCAACATCGAGCACAACAGATTTTTGTCAAATCAAATCGACGTGGCTGGCCTTTGTCACACAACAGTGAAAACTCTTCTGGGCGTCTTTGGCTCGAAGAAGAGAGGAGGACGCGCGTCATCTGCGCTCGACGTACGCGCGCTCGCTCTCTTGCTCTTGCTCTCAATCGAGCGTGCTGCTCCATTGCGCATCCGTTGCAGCAGCAGCAGAGCGTTCTGCGCGTGCGCACGCTGCAAGTGCTCGCGGTGAATCCTTGCAATCTGCACGAGCACACGCAGACGATAGCAATCACCACAACATCAAGCAGCACTCGCGCAGCCGCAATGTCGCACTCGCTGCCGGAAGGCTGGTTCGAGAGCGGCCATGGCTCGATCGTCGTGTACGTCAAGGACTTTCGAGACCCGCTCGAGCGCAAGAAGAAGCTCATGCTCAAGCCGTGGGCGAGCATCAAAGACATCAAGGACCAGCTCCAAGTCGTGTTCAACGTCCCCACGAACGCGCAGAAGCTCTATTACCTCGGCCGCGAGCTAAAGAACGCGCACAACCTGCAAGAGTGCGGCATCTACCAGGACAGTGCAGTCATTGACTTTGTCGCTCGGCGGCAGCAGAGCTTTGCATTGCTCTACAGCGACACGACGCCAGCAGCAGCAGCAGCAGCAGCGCCAGCGCCAGTTCGGTCAGTCGCGACTGCGTTTGCTCGACCGCCGACATCAGGCAGCAGCAGCAGCGCGAGTCTCAAAGCCGCTGCGTTTGCGAATGGCAAGAGTGCGCGCGAGAACGTGCGGCCAGACCAAGCGCCAGTGATCAACATCCATCCGTACGGCGCGCACTTGCTCCCAGTCTCGCTCATGAAGATCACGCATCAGGTACGACAGTCATCTCATGTGGCTGTGTGGATTGCTCAATGACGCACCTGACGCATGGACGCACGCACTTGGCATCACTGTATGACTGTGGCGCATCGCGCAGGCGCTGCAAGGACTTGCGCTCGGTCTTGCGCCAGTGCTCGCAATGGACGGCACAGGTGGGACGTACTTCTTCAAAGACCCGTCGCACCGCAACGTCGGGTGCTTCAAGCCGCAGGACGAAGAGCCGTTCGGTCCGTACAACCCGCGCGGCTTGGTCGGCGAGCTCGGACAGGTGCGTCTCGTCTGCACGTTGCTATGCCAGTGTGTTGTAGGCATCAAGACGCAACGACTGACGTGAGTGACGATGCTTTCGCCGACCGCAGAGCGGACTTCGACGAGGCATCTTGTCGGGTGAAGCCTGTGAGCGCGAACTGGCTGCGTACTTGCTCGACAAGGTACGGTACGCCTGTGTGTGTCGATTAGATGTGCATTTTCGACAACTGTTTTTGACACACTCGTAATCTGTCACTAGGACCACTTTGCCGGCGTCCCGGCAACGTCGCTCGTGGAAGCGCGCCACCCAGTGTTCAAGTACAGCGACGCGGGTACTCACCACTTCAAAGTCGGCTCGCTCCAAGAGTTTGTGCGCCACGACGACGTCGTGAGCGACCTCGCGCCGAGTCAGTTCACGCTCCACGAAGTGCACAAGATCGTGCTGCTCGACATGCGCCTGCTGAATACGGACCGCAACGACGCCAACATCCTCGTGCGCAAGCGGCGGTCCGCGACGACTGGGCAGGTCGAGTACGAGCTAATTCCGATCGACCACGGCTACTGCTTGCCGCAGTTCCTCGAGATCGCGTGGTGCGACTGGTGCTGGTACAACTGGCCGCAGCTCAAGCAGCCGCTGAGTGCAGCCGACCGCGAGTACGTCTTGGGGCTCTCGGCGCAGCTCGAGAGCGAAGCGCTCGCAAAGAAGATCCCGCTGCGCAAAGCCTGTCGCCGCAACATGGTCATCGCCGGCATGGTCGTACAGAAAGGCGTGCGCGCGAACTTGGTGCTGTACGACATTGCGCGCATCATGTGCCGCGACGACCTCGACGCGCCGTCGACGCTCGAGCGCCTGTGTCTCGACGCATTCCACCAAGTCCAAGCGCAGCGCCGCGCAAGTGAGCTCACATTATCGACACATTCAGCAAATTCGGCGCTGTCGATAACGCCGCCACTGTCAACAACAACAACAACGACTGCAGCGTCGCCTGTGAACGGTAAAGCGCCTGTGCGGATCTCGATTGACGTCGCCGCTGCGCCGCGCGCGTCGTTTGGCAGCAACGGACTGTCGCCAGCGAACTCTGGCGCACGCTCGCCACCGGGCTTTTGGGCGAGTTTTGCGCCGTTCAGCGCGTTCGACGACGATGACAGCGACGAAGACGACGACGAAGAGACGTCGAATGCGCCTGCCGCCATGAGCTGGGACGCCATGGCGTCGCAAGCGCTGTCGAGTGCCGCGAAGAGCCTCGATACGCCGCAGTCCAGTAGCAGCAGCAGCCAGCACGCGTCGCCAGTCCCAAGCTCGTTCAGCGCTGAGCCGGAGAAAGACGAGTTCGAGGCGCTCAACGACGCGCTCGACGCGAATGCGCAGGACGAGAAGCTCTTCCTCGCGCTCCTGAGTCGCCTCATCGACGACCAAGTCGACAAGTGCCGACGAGCAGCAGCAGCATCGTCCTCATCGTCCTCGTGGTCGCACGGCTCATCGTCGCGGAGATAGCGTGCGTGCAGCGACTGCGCGCAAGCAACAGCGTCTCACGGACGCACCCACGCTTGGCGACCGCATCAACACGCAATGGGCTTGGAGGCGTCAACGTGCTTGTGCTTGTGTGAGTATGTGTGTGAGAGTCACCGCGAGCGCTCTTCGCTCCGACTAAAGTGCCGAATCGCCTGGTTGAGCGTCACGACCGTGCGCAAGCGCGCGAGGTGCGTCTGCTTGCGCTCGTGCTTGCGCTCCGTGCGCTCGACGACTTCGACAGGCTCCGGGAGCTCATGCGCTGCGAAGAACTGCTCCCAGTCGTCGAGCGGAATCGCGAGCGCGTGGCGAATGAACGCAAGGACGTGCTGCACGTCGGCGTTGAACAGGTCGTCGCGCTCGAGCACGAGCACGAGGTGATACACGAGCGCGCGGTCGACGCAGTGGCCTTCGTTCGCAGCGCGGCGGATCGCGCGCACGAGCAGGAGCTCAGCGGGGTGGAGCGCCGTGTCGCGCGCCAAGAGGTGCTTGAGCAAGTCCTTGTACCAGGCCGTGGCGTCAACGCTCGCGTCGATCGTCTCGACGCGCTGCGCCTCGGACGCCGCGCGCATGTGCTGCAGGTCTTCGCCGACGTGGTGCGTGACGCGAAAGTGCTGGAACTTGACTGCGAGGCAGTCACGCCGGTCCTGGTTCAGCGCCTCGACCGTGCGCGCGAGGTGCCGAGCGTGCGCTGTCTTGGCGTCTTCGATCGCGTCGACTGCAGCTTGGAGGCGCTCGACACTGTGACGCTTGCTTGCCGGTGGCACGGCTCGCTGCTGCTGCTGGTACTGATGGCTCTTGGATATCTGGCGATGCGACCGCGGCGAGAGTCCCTCTGACGCGCCACTGCCACTGCTGAGCTGCAGCCCACCGGCTGCGACGAGCGCCGTGAAGCTACTGACGCTGCTCGCGAGGTTCACTGGCGCGATTGACGCGCGGCGCGGCGACGTCGGTGGCCCTGACGCGTCGCCTCCTCGCGGCAGCTGCGCCGTCGAGGCCATTCCTGCGCCGCCAGCAATAGCGTGGCTCAAGCGAATGCTGCTCCGCGACGCTGCAGTCGACAGACTCGATGCGTCGCCTGCACCCGCAGCAGCAGTGGCGCTGTTGCTGCTCGTCTGCATCGAGAGCAGCGGTCGCGCGAGCTTCTCTTCCCGCAGCTTGCTCTTGAACTCGTCGAGCGTCGGGTGCCGCTTTGTCGGTGATGGCTGGAGCCGCCGACTTGTGTACGGGAGGTACTGCTCATCTCGGTCGAGCGGAAAGCGCGAGCAATCGCCACTCGTGCGATCGCCAGCGTCGCTGTCGGCGTCGTCGCTGCTCAAGTGGCGAGGACTGAGGCTGTGGTGGTGATGCTGGTGCGAGTGACCTGGGAACGACGTCTTGTGTCCGCTGCTGCGCGCCGCAGTGCTGTGACCAACACTGTCGTGGCTCGACGCTCCAGTCGGTAGGAACTGCGCGCGCTCGCGGTGGTACTCGTCCTGGAGCGCGAGCAAGTCAAAGTGCTCGCTCGTCGGGACGTGCGCGAGGAACCCGGCGCCGTTCTTGACCGCGCGCAGGCGACTCGAGCACTCGTGGATCACGTGGCGGAGCAAGTCGACAGACGACGAGCCATGCGCTGCGTGTGAGCTGTCAATCCCGCCGCTGTCAGTGCGAGTGTGCTGCTGCTGCTGTTGTGACGACACGTTTCGCCACAGTCCACGCACGCGCTCGGGCGAGTAGTGGCTCACGCTCGCGTGCAAGCGGTGCGCGAGCTTCACTTGGCGCTCGTCGAGCGGCCGCTTCTTGTTGGCAAAGTTGAGCGGGAAGAGCTCAAAGAGTCCTGGATGTGAGCTGCTCTCGTGCGACGCACTGGCGCCACTCGCAGTCGAACTGAAGCCGCCGGAAGCGGTCGCTGCGGTAGCATGGCGCGTCTCACTACTGCTCTTGCGCGCTTGATCGTGCTGCGCGTCTTTTGTCTCAAAGACCTTCATGCGATGGGCGTTCTGGAGCAAGCTCGAGCCATCCGCGAGGCGCGGCGAGAACATGAGATTCAAGTCCGGCTTGCCGAGCGGGCGGTAGGGCTCGCCATGCGGACTGCTCCAGCCGCGCTGGTCGAGTGGCGTCTCTGTCTCACTCACTGCAGTGTTTGGGCTGCAGCTACTGCTCGCGGCAGCTGTTGCGCTTCCAGCAAGCGGACTCGACAGCGTTGAGACTGTTGTTGTCGTCGATGCGAGCGGAAGCGTGATCTGGTACTGCGTGCGGCTTTGGACCGACCGGTCGATCCGCGGCGACTCGATCGCGCTGCCAGGTGCGCTCGCTTTGAGGCCGCTCGACGTCGGACTCGACAGTGGTGTGATCGCGCGATATGCACTCGCGGTAGCGACGTCGGACCTCGACGAGATCGCGCTGCCATTGTTGTAGTCATTCGATGGAGCACTGGTCTCGGATGCGAGCGCGTCCGGCTTCGTGCTCAGCCGTGCCACGTTCCGCGCCGACTGCCGCTTCGTGAGCGACGGCGGCGGCGGTGTCGGCGCCGCTTTGTCCATTTGTCGGTCGCGTTTGGGACTCTGGCGTCGTGCGCACTACCCTGTCAATCGAGTCTCGTGCTTCGTGCTCCGTGTGTCGTGTCGTCCAGACAAGGTTCATCTCGCCATGTTCCAGTGGTGCTATTTGCACTGCTATCGTCCTCGTATTAATACGTTGGTGATGATGGCGCTCTAGAGAGCATTGCGCACACAGCACGCCATACCACTCGCGTCCAGTGACAACACTGCAGCGACGCACGTCGAGACGCACATACACGCACACGTCGAGCGAGCGCTCGTCAAGCATCTCGAGCGTGCTCGTTGTCTGTCAGGAAGAAGAGCACATCGTCGAGTTGGTGCTTTGAGCGGTCACAGCATATGTATTTATCTAGTGTTTCGACTGTATTGTAGTCACATACATTTGATTAAATTATGCTGCGTACTTGTGTGTGTGTTTGCTGTATGTCATTTAAAATCTCGCGTTGTTCTGGGTTTCAACTTCAACAGTCGATTTTTAATGCACCGAAACATCATCATCACGATCAAAGCCATCAAAAGACCTCATGAGGTACTCGTTCATGCGTGCATGTATGTGTGCTGTGTGCTGTTGTGCAGTGCTCGAATGCTCGAGGTGTAGTGCTCAAGTGCGAGCTCCATGACAGCGCTCGCTCGCTTTTCGCTGGAAGTAGCAAGAACCGATTCTAGAGCATCCATGCTACAAATCCCTCGTTATCATACATATACCTTGAAAAGACTTTCAAATAGTGCCTTTGTATCAAACGTCACACCCTCTCACCTCGAAACGCCTTCTTCGTCTTGCGATGAGCAAAAGACACGAGCCACTCCACTTTTCATTTCTTTACGTCGACCTCGCACGACCTCTTTCGTTCGTTCCCTGAGCCATTCGAGCTCCAGCGCGCCAGCACGACGACGACGACGACGCCTGCTTTGCTACCCGCCGACACGACGGAGCGCGACGCCCCATCGCTCGCGCACGTTGACGACGACGACAACGACGCGCTCGAGCTCGACCTGACGTGGGAGATGTCGCTCCTCAGCTGTGCGCGAAAGCACCGCTCGCTGCTCTGGTACCGATACCACCACCACTACCACCACCACCGCCGCGCTGTCGCTCGGCGCCACGCGCTTGCGAGCAAGAAGCCAAAGAAGGCGTCGCCGCTGCTCGCACTCACCGGCGCTAGCAGTGGCAGCACGGCACTGCGCGCGACTGTGCTACAGCCGCCACTGACGCAGCAACCGCAAGCAGCGATCACGACGATGGCGAGCAGTGCCGCGCCACCGAGCGCCTCGATGCTCAGTGCTGCAGCGCCGTTTGCAGTCGTGCCAGTGCCGCCGCTGACGACTGTCGCAAGTCTCTCGACGCTCGCAGCAAATGACGTGGCTACACTTCAGCAGGAAGCGACTGCGACTGCTGTCACAGCGACAGCGAGCGCCAGTAGCAGCAGCAGCAGCGCCATCGACAGCGCAGCGACTGCTGCGAATGCGACAGACGCTACGAGTCTCAGTACAGATGCGCCATCGAGCGGCTCGGACGCGCCGCCAACGCCGCCGCCGTCGTCGGGCTCGTGGCGCGCGATGTTTGTCACGCTCTTTGCGATGATCAGTCCCGACTGGTACAAAGAGGTGCGTCTAATTGTTTGTCCATCACTCACGGTCTCTCGCTTGCGATTCGACTCACACTCGGCAACTACATGCGATGCCATCGGCAGCCGCTGGAGGTCGAGAACGACTTTCTCGACGACCTGCGCGTCAAGTCGGTGCCGCCACACATTTCAGACGTGATCACAAGCAACGACACTGGTACGGGACGCTGAGTGCTGGACAAGTTGATTGTTTAGAAAGAGTCGCTCGCTTACAATTGTGGCTTTTGTTGTGCACAGATCTCTTTTGGCGCTACGACATGGACAGCTATGCTGCGAATCGGCACAACGAAGACCGGTCGCAGTCGATCCAAGACGCGCTCGAGGACCCTGCGACTGGTGCGTCGACGCCCGTGTTCTTCTGCGCGTGCTACGACGGCCATGGCGGTGAGCAAGCAGTCGAGTTTGTCCAGCGCCACTTGTACGCGAACATCAAATCGCGGCTCGTAGCAGGCGCCGAGTCGACGAAGCTCGCGATCATCAACGGCTTTCGCGACACGGACGACGCGTTCCATCGCCAGAGCCGACTCAAGTTCCAGAAGGGCGAGTGGAATGCGTGCTCTGGTACGTTCGAGTGAGTGTGTGTCTATTGGGCCGTGAGTGCTGGTCTTGCTGTATCCTTTTCTCTTGTGTCACGACACTAATCGCTTCATGGCATCTGGCAGTCGGCGCGTGTGCAGTGATCGCGCTCATGGTCGGCTCGAAGCTCTTTGTTGCGAGTTGCGGGGACTGCCGCGCGATCATGGCGCTGCGGGACCCGACTGGCGCGCTGAGCGTCGAGCAGATCACGTCGGACCACTCGGCGAACGAGCTCCAGGAGCAGCGGCGCCTCCGCGTTGCGCACCCAGACGACTACGACATTGTGCGCGAGATCGGCGCGCACAACTTCTACGTCAAAGGGCGTCTCCAGCCCACGCGCTCGCTCGGCGACACGTACATGAAGGTGAAAGACGTGAATCGCGCGCCGATGCCGCGCGGTCTGCGGATCCACGGGAGCTTCAAGCGGCCGTACATCACAGGTATGTCATATGAACGATTCGAAGTTGGCTTGTGGTGACCATCACTCACAGTCCAACCACTCACTTGCACTGGAATTGACAGCGGTCCCAGATGTGTTTGAGATCGACGTCGCGCACCGACGGCCCGAGTTCCTCGTGCTCGGCTCGGACGGACTCTACGGCGAGATGAGCAACCAGGAGATCGTGCGCCACATCGCGACGTTCCGCGCAAACGGCGTGCCGAACGTGAGCGCCGCGCTGCGCGAAGCGGTGCTCGAGCGCGTGTCGCAGTACTACGGCTTTAGTGCCGCGGACATGGAGGACATTGTCCCGGGCGAGCGCCGGAACTACCACGACGACATCACGATCGACGTGCTGCACTTTGCGCCGCCGTGCGAGAGTGCGTCGCCATCAGCACCGTCAGCGTCGCCGCCGCGCGCTGCTGCTGCGTGATCACCACCAGTGTATCTGTCGTCTTGTGTTGGGAACCTGCGCGTGTGTGTATTGTATCGAGCGGTCGTGTAGGACCAGAGGTCAGGAGCAGCAGTGTGCTAGCAACCGCGAGCCAAGTGAACAAGTAAGTTATCATCATCGCACACACACAGAGCACTTCATCATCATCACGCACAAGCTACTCGCTTGTCATGAGGTCGAGAGTCATGAAGCCGAGTGTCATGAATTCAAGAGCGAGTGGAAATGTCGTGTTTCACAAACCCTCCAGTGCAAAACAAGCAAAAACAAAGTTGATGACAACTTGTACATACTATATTGTGTGGACTGTGTACATGCTCAATAGCTCTCAAACAGGTCGTTTCATAATAGATGTCCTAACATCAATACAACCAACTAGTACAACCGATTTCATTATTGTGGCGATGTTTTGTGGTTCACAGGTTGCCCTCTGTATCTCCGATTTCAAAATTTCAAAAACAGTCGAGCCATTTTCTTTCTCCCCTCGTTTCGACTTGACCGCCACGACGACTGCTGCAACGACGACTGCGAGCATGGCGACATCGTCTCTTGTCGTGCAGCGCGACCGCGCGAGACGCCAGCGACGAAGTGCAAAGCGGTACGTCTCGCACACATGCACGAATCTCTTCTGTGGCCACGCGCCTGTGCAGATCACCCGCATGAGCGCATGCTGCAGCACGAAGCGAGAGACTCTTCACATCACATCACATCCTGACGCGCTTGATCTTTTCTCTGTGTATGTGTGCATGATGGACTCGCTCTCTTGGTCTTTGCTCCGCGATGTGCTCTATAGAACCAGCAGCAGCCGCACAAGTACGAGCAACACACACGCAGTGCGCCGCGGATTCGTCTTCCAAGACTCACAGGGCGCCGACAACGACAACAACGACCATGGCAGCGATCGCATGGACGTCGACGACGCGCCGTTCACGCGCACGAGCTCAGCAAAGAGCACTGGCAGCGACACGTTCGTGTTTCGCGTCAAGAAGCCGGCACACGCTGTCGACGTCTCGACTGCGTCTGCCGCGCTGCAGTCGAAGAAAGAGCGCGCACAGAAAGCCGAGGAGCGGCGCCAGCGCATCCTCAAGCAGCAGCGCGACGACGCACAGGAAGCCGCGTACGCCAAGAAGCTCGAGGACAAGCTCACGCCGGACCAGCTCTGGCTCTACGACATCGTTCGGACGCAGATCAAGCGTGAGCTCCGCAAGACGAACCGCGAGTTTGCGCACTCGTCTGCTCGCAAAGACATTGTGCACTTGAGTACGTCTCGGCTTGCTCATTTGCTTGCTTGCTGTGTTTGTTTGTGTGTTTGCTTGCTATGTTTGTTTGTTTGTTGCTTGCTTGTTTGCTTGTTTGTTTGCTTGTTGCTTGCTTTGTTTGTTTGCTGCAACATGTTCTGACAATGTTGTGGATGCTGTTGTTGCTGTTGACTTGTCCATAGCCGAGATGAGTCTGAAAGCGCTGAAAGAAGAGATGGTCGAGTTCATGATTGAGAACCCGCCAGCAGACTCGACGGTACGTTGCGTTCCTACTTGTTTGGCTGTTGTTGCTGCAGCGAGTTGAGGACACACAGACGTGGTGGACTCACGATAGTGTGCTGCGGATGTAGGGACATTTGCCAAACCCAGAGAACGCACGGCTACGCGCGTCGATTGACTCGTACGAGAAGCGGCTGAAAGAGTACGTTTCGAGTTCTGCTGCTGAACCGCATGTGTGCGAGCGCATGTCAGATTAAAGACTGACGCAAGTGCCTTGGTTGTCGTGGTCGGCTACTTCTTACTGCTTGTCAGCCTTGAAGACGAAGAGCGACAGTGGAAAGCAGTGATGGAGCGGATAGAAGGCGAGTCGTCTGGAGACGACGACGATGACATGGGTCAACCCACGACGAGCGTTGCGTGCGAGCTTCCAGTGACAAAAGAGGTCGAAGCGCTGCAGCGGCAAGCGCTCGACCAGATTGGCACAACTGCTCAAAAGGTGCGTCCACTGCGTGCTTGTGGATGCGGCGAATGTTGCGAAGACCAGCCAGGACTGACGTGTGTGTATGCTGCTTGGATGAACATGTGCAGCTCGAGCTCATGGAGGACTCGGTCCAGACCATCGACCGACTGATTCTGCAGATTGAGATGCAGAAGGCGTCGCTCTTCCGCACGTTCCACGACGCGGCGTTCAAAGGCTACGCGCACATTTCACAGCCGAAAGAGACGCTGCGCGCTCTGCTCAAGTTTGCACCGCCGCCGGCATCGTCATCGTCATCGATCGCAACAGAAGCAGTGCCCACGACAACAGCAACAGCAGCAACATCCACCACAACAACACCAACACCAACAGAGCCGGCACCAGGACTGTCAGCAGTTGCAACATTTGCTGCGATGGCAGCAATGGCACCTGCAAGTGTTGCACCGTCGTCACTGGAAGCAACAGAGTCAGCTGCGATTATTGCAGACACCGACGCAGCACAGACAACACACGACGCACGCGAGCGAGAAGAAGAGGACGTCGCTATGGCAAGTGAGTGAGCACCTTCGAGTTCGTTGCTCGTACGCGTGCGTATCAACAGAGTTATTATCCCATTCGCCTTGTGCAGTTGCTGGTGTTGTTGTTGTCCATGCGACTTGCGCAGATGTCAAAGCATGCGATGGTGCTGCACATGGCTCTTCTCTCGCCGCCGACATACAGCGTGCGACGTGACCACAGTCGCAGTCAACGACGACGACGCCATGACGCCGCGTGCGATCTGCTTGGTTTGGCGCGCGTGCGGTCGCGCCACCTGCTGCTCTCGCCACTGGATCTCGCCGACTGAATCGATCGATCGATCGGTCAAACTACACATGCGCACGCGCGCTCCATGCTCATGCTCGTGCTCGTGCTGGTGGTCGGAAATACGAATAAATAGATCATGCTAGTTAGTTCGGGTCGTCGGCTAATTACTGCACTCGCACGCGCTTCGTTCGCACGCCTCGGCGGTCTCTACTGCTGCTGCTTGCTGCTGCTTGCTGCTTCTTCAGCGCGTTCAAGACGCGGACGCGCACCAAGGGGCCGCTTGATAGTCGAGGTGCCGAGTCGCATGGACGATACCGACGCGATTCACAAGCGCACAGGTCGCACTGACACTGCTGCTTGTGAACTTGTCGGGCTGTCGGAGCGTCGCGTGCTTGTCTGCAGCACTGGAGTCGCGACGCGCGAGCGCAGTGTGCGGTCTATCGTACAAAATCCGCTGCTTGCGTCACGCTCGAGGCACTTGACGCGATCGTAGACCACAGCGTCACGCTCCACTCGCGTCGACGCTGCTCTCGCTGTTGTATGCGCTGGTCTGGAGAAATGCGCGCGCGTGCATGTGCCTCGATCACTTCGTGTGTGTCTTTGATGTGGTTGGTGGACAATCGCGCTGGTTTGCTGGATCCTCTTCGTCGCGCGCACGTGTTCACATGCTGCGCTTCGTCTCGATGAGAAAGACTTCGTGCTCCATGATCGTCCCGAGCTTGCCGTAGTGGTTCTTGCGCGTCTTGACCCATCGGTTAGTCACGCGCGTGTGCAGCGGCAGGAGCGAGCCGCCGGCGCCGCTATGCAGCCAGTCTTTCTCCTCCCAGCCGCGCGCGAGCTTGTAGACGACTGCAATGAGCACCGAGACGACGAAGACCGTCGCTGCGAGTAGGAGCATCTCGACCTCGTTCACGTCGCGCCCGAACGCGTTCGAGCTCCCAAACACGACGATCATGCTGTGTGTCTGTCTGTATGGCGCTGTGTGTGTGTGTGTGTGTGGGTGTGAGCGTGTTCCTGTGTGGTGACGCTGCTGGCGCTGCGCTTCCGCTTGATCGCTCGGCAGCAAATTCGATACTGGCGATGATGAGATCAAGTGAAGCAAATACTGACCGTGAGAAAAATTGTATTGGGTAAACGCGAGAGTTTCTTGATTTTTGCCGATGATGTCATTCGAATTTCGGATATTTGAGGAAAGAACAGCAGCAAATGTCCGGAAACAAGAGTGCACACGCTTGCTCGTAGAGCGAGCATGGACTCTGCCATGCTCTCGCTTTGTTGCTTGTTGCTTGTTGTTGTTGGCGATGTTGATCGACATCACTTGCAGCAGCAACTTCAATTGCCAAGTATAGAGGACTCGAGATCCCTGCTTCTCTCGCGCCTTCCGATGCTCGGACGCGATTTGAGCGTCAATGCTAATTTCATAGTTGAGAATGCTAGATCGCGATCCGTCGCGTTCGCTCGAGCAGTCGGTGCTCGCGCGCTTTGCGCTGCAGGCCGTAGCAATACACTGCATGTACGTTCGAATGTGACCAATCGATCCGAGCACGGCGAGCCATTCAAATCGCACGGGAGACAACAACAAGCGCGCATTGAGCAAGCGAGCGCTCAACGTGTGGACGGAAAATGCCATTTTGTCCGACAAAAGTGCTTATGACAGAGCCTGAAAATGAATACCTCTCAAATGCGCTTTCGGGTACATCTCGATTGTGAGCAAATTAGCTGTGAAGTTGCCTGCATAAATTAATATTGCTACTTGTTCAAAAAACGTAATCACGCGCGAGCTGTCTCAAGCTTTTTGCATTTTGAGCTGGTTTGAGCCGCTCCACACAGAAGCAAGCGCTCGCAAGCACACATGGCATCGTCGACAGCAGCACATGTTCATCGACTGCGTGTTGTTGACCAACAAGTACATATCGAGTGTCGGCATCCGTATCGCGACGACAACGCAAGTGCTTGATGCGCTCGCTCGCAAACTCAAGCTTGCAAATTCGGCTTATCAGATCCGTGGCAGCTGAGCTTGATATTGCGGCGCGTGCGTCGAAGAAGAGAGTGATGGATGGATGGACCTCAGTCCAGACAGCGACTTGCACGTTGTATTGGATCTTGTGACGGCGCTTCGTCCACCTTGCGACTTGCTTTCGCTTGCTTGCTTTGTCTTGCTTGGCTGGCGAGCGATAATAATGAGAGCATTCCGGTCATTGCGAGCGCGCAGGTTGGCTGGTTGGTTGGTTGGTTTGGGTGGAGCTGACCTCATTGCGACTCGGCACGCGCACACTTGCAATCTCCACCACCCACCCACCCATTCGCGCCTTGGCACACACTTGACACACACACATGACGCTTAACGCTAGACCGCCACCAACGTGGATTTGCTCGCGACGCTTGATGGCTGCACGCGCATGGATCGTCTGGAGCGATCAGCTGCACACAAAGCAAACTCTTGAGCGAAGGTGGGTGGTCAATTGTGTGTAGTTGGGGCTCGCTGGAGTGTGCATGTTGAATCACTGTTCAATGTCGTTGATGTCAAGCAATCGTCAGAATAAGTCTACATTTGTATACATGATTCGTGTGATTATTGAATGTGTTGTGAGTGTATTGTATCATACTTAACTCAAGTGGTTTGAATGGTTTGATGCTATTTCTATGACAAAGTCCAATCAATCAAATACTGCTATTCTATCTTGCTCTTTGTATGCTTTCTTCCTGCACATATTCTGCACCCAACCCATCTATCCAGAGTAAAACGGACGTTTCAAGCCGGCAGCGAAAAAGCGTCGCTTGCGCCAGCTGTTCACTCTCCTGGTTTCTTCACTATCGCTTCGTCTATTGCAAACGTGCATCCTAGTCATTCACGCAGCGAGTGATCCTCTGTCGATCGCAGAGGCCGACAACGTTAACGCTCTTTACGAGGACGCGGCAACAGCAGCACCGCGTTGACATAAGCTTTAGTGTATAGCACTTCTTTGTGGCATCTTATCTATTTCACGTTCATTGGATACACACTCAATACGTACTGTACAAAAGTCCCAATAATACTTACACATCGATTAAAGTATGATTTGTTATATTTTTTGATTTTATCATTGCAATACTCGCACTTTATGCTATGTAATTATATTTGTGTTTCTCATTGTGATTGGTCGCATTTTAAGCGAGCCGTCAAATAATCTATGAAGACTGGAGACGAGAATCATTTTTTTCAAGGAGAACTGCGTTGGATCAGCAAAAAATCGATATGAAGCTGGAATTCAACAGAAACGAATCAATGATCGACAGTGCAGTTGCACGCGATGATCTTGCTACACATGGTGGAATACACACTACGCATGCTACACTCTCTGTGGAGCGAGTTAGGTAGTTATTCGCACACAAAGACTTGCTTCGACCAGGATTGCACTTTTGGCAGAGATCATTTGCAAGACGCATAAGAACGATTCTGTTTTTTGTCCCGCGATACTCAGATTGAGAATTTCTATCGGGACCAGAGACTAATGTTTTTAACTAATGGTGTAGACTGCACTGGCTGACTTCCACCGTTCTTGTTTGGCTCGGTTGATCGATCAGCACTTCCCTCTCATGAGGATATAGTCGAACGTCAGGATCATTGTCAGCTTGGGATTCTTTCACAAGTCAATAACCCTCAAGTGCTCTCGCGAGCCATCCTAATTCAAATGTGATCTACCCTAATTTAAACGTGCCGTCTCCTTAGCGTCACCTCATCTGCCCCTAACCAAATGCATCTTTTACTTTTACACAACTCTTGATCCCCTTCAATTTTGGGTCCGTTGCGATGTGAGAGAGGGCCTTGATGGGTTAACGTCGATGTCACATTGGTAATGGGCAGCAAAGACCTACTTCATTGCTCTCGCCGTCACGTTCGCTGCTCTCACAAATGCAATCACACAACATGCGGTTGGAGCTTTTGCGATGGCACAATGGCGACTGACTACGGCAACTAACGTCGTCAAGATGACGAGAGTTCGGCGACGGAGTCTGTGTCGCACAGAACCCAAGCAAGCGCACGCGCGAAGGCACACCGCCATCGTCGCCGCAACAACAGCAGAGGTCAGATCCGACTGCGCCGCGCTCTCTACGCCTCCACGCCTTACATGACGATGTGAATTGCGGTTCCGCAGTGCCGCCAAGCACAGTACGGTTTCTGCAGTCTGACGCACGCTCAAGTTGGCGTCACAAGAATCAGAGTCGCTGCAGACATCAGCGCTGGCCGCTTGAGGAGGCGAGTCACCGCCTGTGACCGATGGCGATATATATATATATATATATATATATATATATATATATATATATATTTGACATTGTAAACAGAATCAGCTGTGTTCGCTATGTATCAATTCATAAGCGCATCATGGCGATCGATTATTTTTAGATGTTGTCATCATTGCGAGTGGCAATAAATGACAAGTTTGTCACCCTTAATAGCGTTCACTGCCAAAAGATTTGCTGACTAACGTGACTGGATTGATCACTCTTTGAGTGGTACAAATAAAACCAATAGAAATTTGTTCTTGTTTGAACGATAATGCTGCGGAGCAAACTTCAAGTATATTTTTTGCCTTAAAGCAGTAAATGTCAGGGACCACGTTAAGTGCCATTTCGTGTGTACGCAAATACTAAGCCCTCCTCGACAGAGATTTAACCGATATGACAGTGTAATGCAATTTCTTCCAACATTCCTTTGATCACGAAACGTCCACTGTGTTGCCTTCCTTGAACTCGATCCACCGCTCAACCTTGTGCGAATGGTTGCGATGACGCCTTTTTATTAGAGATTAAGCCAACCAACCACACCAAACCAAACCTATTCCATGGCATGTCGGCTGACTGAAGTAACAGCTTCTACAATCAAGCAGTCGAATTGTATCCAAGCAGGATTCGAACCCTCGCCCTCCGAAAAATATATCATGCGACCAAAAGACTGAGCCAGCTGACCGTATTCGATCAAGGCGGTTACACCAGAACCCGAATTTAGAACCATGACAACCCACACGCTCAACACACGCAACGGCGCACCGAACGGCACATGCTCAACTTCCAGTTTGTATTGTGGGCTCAGATGCTACCGACTACTGCTTCCAGGCGACACGAAGGGTGTACGAGATGGTGGGGATCCACTCCAACTTCGACAGCTCCTCTTCTTTGCCGTTGTCAAATGACACGACGAACTCCCCAGCTTTGATCACAGCAATGATGTGGCGCGCACAAGAAGGTGATAAGACCAAGTAAACTCCGTCTTCAACAATCGCGTTTTGCACCGCGCTGCATGCTTGAACAGTACTGGCGTGCAAGTTCGTATATAAGATCTATTCCGACAGTCCATCAGATGATACGACAACACGAAATCAATAATGCGAATATCTCGATTGGCGATGGTAGTTGCGGTGTCAGACGATCTGCATGTGGGATATCCAATACCAAATGCCATTCACTCTTTCGTGCCGTCAGTCTGTCAAGTTCCACGATGATATGTATTATATACTTCCAACTGAGGGCTCTTGTTGAGTGGCGGATCACTGCTAAGAACTTGTCTATCGATACTACGTGGCGACACACTCCGCAGCACTCAGTGTTACAACTCGTGTTTGTTCAACAAACCTGGTCGGTTTTGGTTGTTCTTGATATGTTACTCAAGTGTACAAAATCTCGTTATATATCGGATGTTTTGATGAAATATCCTTTCATTCTGTGGCCAAACGTGTCCCAATCAATCACTTTTACATCAACAGCATTGAACTGATCATCATGCTGCGTCGCGGTCTCTCAACTGCGCGTGTGCGTGCAAGCGCGGCATCGGCTGTGAATGGTGTGCCGCAACGGCGCTTGCTCTCTGTTGCTGGCGCGATGCCAGCGCAGCGCGGCGCAGGCAGCCGCGCGCTCCAAGTCGGCGGCGTCGTGCACAACTTTGAGCTCAAGCGTGTGGCGAGCGTGCCCGAGTACAACATCGATGCGCTCGAGCTCGAGCACGTCGTGACGAAAGCGCAGTACTTGCACATCGACGCGCAGGACGCGAACAACGTGTTTGCTGTGATGTTTCGCACGCCGCCGAGCAGCTCGAACGGCGTGCCGCACATTCTCGAGCACACGGTGCTCTGCGGCTCGCGGCAGTTCCCTGTGCGCGACCCGTTCTTCAACATGATCAAGCGCAGTCTCAACACGTACATGAACGCCTTGACTGCGTACGACCACACGATGTACCCGTTCTCGACGACGAACGCCAAGGACTGGAAGAACCTCCTGTCCGTCTACCTCGACGCCGTCTTCTTCCCGAACCTGCACAAGTACGACTTTCTCCAAGAAGGCCATCGCCTCGAGATCGCAGCTGCGACTGACGACGACGGGAGTCTCGAGAGCGAGCTCGTGTACAAAGGCGTCGTGCTCAACGAGATGAAAGGCGTCATGTCCGATAGCAACAACCTCTTTGGCACGAAGCTCCAGCAGCGCTTGCTCGCTGGCACGATCTACGGCCACGTGAGCGGCGGCGACCCCGCGCACATCCCCGAGCTCACGTACGACGAGCTCCGCGCGTTCCACGCCAAGCATTACCACCCGTCGAACTGCTGCTTCTACTCGTACGGCGACTTGCCGCTGACCGACCACCTCGCGTACTTGGACACGCACGTGCTCAAGCACTTTGCGTACCGCGCCGACTCGGCTGCGACGCGCGTCGACGCCGCGCCGTTCAGTATCTTCCGTGCGCCAGAGGACGTCGGCGCGCCAGTGCCGCTCGAGACGATCTCGGGCCCCGCGAGCAACATGACGACTGCGAATGGCGACGTTGACCCGACGACCAAGTTCTGCATGACCAAGTTCGTCGACGTCGCGTCGACCGACCCGTTCGAGACGTTTGTGATGCGCATCGTCGCGTACTTGCTCACGAACGGACCGTCGTCGCCGCTCTACAAGGCGCTCATTGACTCCAACTTGGCGCAGGACTTCTCCGTTGGCACGGGCTTTGACACGTCGACGTACTACGCGACGTTTGGCGTCGGTGTCGAGGGCATCGACACGTCCGAAGCAGGCATCCGCACGATCCAGGACGCAGTCGACGGCGCGTACGCTCAGGTGCTCGCAAACGGCTTTGAGCGCGAGCGCGTCGACGGGTTGCTGCACCAGCTCGAGCTGAGTCTCAAGCACATCGTTGGGAACTTTGGACTGACGCTCATGCACGGCGCCAGCAGCGTCTGGAGCCACCGTGGCGACCTCATTGCGAACCTCGAGCTCAATCCGATCCTCACGCGCTTGCAGGACGAGATGGCGCGCGACCCGCGGTTCCTCGAGCGGTACGTCGAGCGCGAGCTCATGCGCACGGACACAAAGGCCGTGCACTTGCTCATGGTCCCGAGCGAGACGTACGTCGCGGAGCAAGAGAACCGCGAGCGCCAGGCGCTTGCAGCGCGCTTGAGCGACACGACGAACGCCGACTTGGACCGCATTGCGCGCCAGACTGAGGCGCTCGAGAAGCACCAGCAGCAGCCGCAGCCAGTCGAGTGCCTCCCGACGCTCACGCTCGCCGACATTCCAGTCTCTGAGCCGCGGAACAACGACTCGGTCGACGTCGGCGTGATCACCGCGACAGCGACGAGCGTCCCGGTTGAGTTTGTCCACGTCCCGACGACGAACGAGATCTCGTACGTGCGCCTGTTGTTTGACATCACGACTGCGCTGCCAGTGGCGTACCAGACGTACTTGCCGCTCTTCACGACGGTCTTTGGCGCGCTCGGGACGTCGACGCTCTCGTACGACGTGCTCCCGACTGTGATCCAGAACTGCAGCGGCGGGATCTCGTGCTCGGCGATTGCAAACCCGTCGCTCACAGACGCGCGCGGCGCGTCGACGCAATCGCTCCTGCTCGGCTCCATGTGCCTCCCGCACAAGCTTCGCGAAACGCTCGACGTCTTGACGTCGATCCTCACGGACACGCAGTTCCTCTCGCCTGCGAACTTGAGCCAGCTCCGCATTCTGCTCCAGATGAGCGCTGCGAACGCGAGCAACTCGATCTCGTCGTCTGGCGCGTCGCTCGCGAGCGTCTGGTCGCGCTTGGACCTCACGCGCGCTGGTGTGTACCACGAGCTCTACGGCGGCCTCACGCAGATTGAGCAGCTCCAGCGCTGGGCGACGTGCTCGGACGACGAGCTCCGGGACCTCGCAGCCATTCTCCAGGAGATTGCGCGCTTGGCGTTCACGCCTGCGAACCTGCGGCTCTCGGTCGTGACCGAAGACAAGCTCCGCGCAGACGTCGCGACTGCATTGGAGACGAACTTGGTCGCGCCACTTGACGCCGCGACGCGCGGCGAGTCGATCGCACCGCGCGCGAGCGTTCTCGACAGCTTTGTTGCGCCAGCGCTTGCGTCGCCCAAGTCGTACTTTGGCTTCCCGATCGCCGTCAACTTTAACGTCCGGACGCTGCCGTCCGTGTCGTTTGCGCACGCGGACCACGTGCCGCTCACGGTGCTCGCGCAGATGATGTCGTCGTGCTACTTGCACCAGCAAGTGCGTGAGCAAGGCGGCGCGTACGGCTCGGGCGTTGCGCAAGGCGAGGGCTACTTCTCGCTCAGCTCGCACTACGACCCGAACACGTGGACAACGCTCACTGCGTACGACAACGCGCTTCGCTGGGCCGCGGACGGCTCGTTCACGGACCGCGACGTCCAAGAAGCGCTGCTCTCGATCTTCTCGAGCATCGACGCGCCAAAGACGCCGTCGACTGCCGGTCGCATGGGCTTTCTCCGCGGCATCACGAACGAGATGCGCCAAGCGCGTCGTGCGCAGTACCTCGGGCTCTCGCGCGCGAGTCTCGTGGACGTTGCGCAGCAGTACTTTGCTGCGCCGGTCGCTGGAAACACGGTCGTGATTGGCAAAGAGAGCAACATGAGCGAGTTTGCCGACCGCGGCTTCGTGACGAAGCAGTTCTCGACCTAGGAGCGTCCTGCTGACTAGGAGAGAGAGCGATAGAGAGCGTCTTGCGAGCACTGGCGCTCGCGTGCATTGCCTAGACCGAGTTGAAAGTACTCGACACTGTGTCCTGTGTTGCCTTTGCCAACACTGTCGCGATGGCGCTGGTCCTCGCGCAACATGGTGTTCAGATAGTGCTGTCGGTTTCTCAGTCGCTCACTTGGGCGTCTCCAGTGTCAAGCAGCAGCAGCTCACACCGACCGTGGCTCGATGGCGATGGCGATGCGACCAAGACGCGTCGGCTGCTGTCGTCCACGGTATCTGCGCGTGATCACACTCACGGCTGCGCTGCTCGCAACAAACGCACGCGCACAAGTGCAGTTTGCAGCGCTCTTGCCGCGATGTGCAGCGACGTGCGAGTCGCCAAGGCGGTGTGCGCTCGTGTCCGGCGCGATCACCTGTCGCGACGGCTGCTGGGCAAATCGCTGTCCAACGCACCAGCTCTGTGTGCACAAGTCCTGTTCAGGAGCGGGTCCAGACGCTGCGTGCGGCCACACCGTCTCTTGTGTCGACGTCGCAGAGCTGTCGCTGTCCGTGACATATAGTGACGGCACTAACGACGACAACGGCGGCGCTCTCGACGGCATGCTGCCGAGCGACACGACACCACAAGATCCTGTATCAACAACACCAGACACGGATCCACGACAGTGTGACCCAAACGACCCGAACGCGTGCGAGCGCTTCCAACAGTGCATCGCAGTGTCTCCAGGCTTCCGCTGCGGCGACGTGTGTGACCCAGCACGATGCCCGCTCGGACTCTCGTGCCAGCTCGAGCCAGCACCATGTTCCTCGCCACCGTGTCAGCGCGTCGCAGTGTGCGTCTAGCCTCGAACTAGAGCTAGTCGGTAGTTCACAACCACAATCACAACTCGACTCGCGAGTGTACTCTGAGCTTCGCTTCCTCTACATCGCGTTGCTCGAAGGCTTCGGGCATGATCAAAGGTGCTAGAGCTCTCGACTAGATTGAGACTGAGACCGAGACCTAGTTGCTGGACTTGGATCTGGAGACAGAAGCTAGCTTCGATCTAGTACTCGCTCTCCCGATGCACGACTGCTCAGGAGATCGCGTTCTCCGCACACTCACACGAGCAGACGCGGCGGCGCTCACTCCTGCTTCGCTGCTTGTCAGGTCACGTCTCTCGACTTGCTATTGCCCACGCACTCATTGACTCGCTCGCTCGTCTGTCATGCGCGTCTCGCTCGTCGTCTCTATCGTCGCAGTCTGCAGTCTCATCCGTCGCACGAGCGCGACAGATCCGTTCTTCGCGTCAAAGCGCACGGACACACCGACGCGAGCGCCGCCGAGTTGCGAGACGCCGTGCAAAGACGTTCGGTCGCCCGTGTGCGGCACGAACGGCAAGACGTACGACAACTACTGCCTCTACAGCATCGCTGCGTGTAAGAACAAGAGCCTCGCGCTCGCGTACACGACGGCGTGCAAAGCGCCGCCCAAGGCCAGCGACGACGACGACAATGGCGACGATGGTGACGACGACACTGGCGATGGTGGCAATGCTGAAGACGACAGTGATGACGGAGCGCACGTGCGAGCAGTGACCAAGACGCCAGTCGCGATCGCGTCGCTTGTCGACTTCCTCACTGCGAACACCCTCGACAACAACAACGACAGCAGTGACGACAACTGCGACGTCCTGTGCACGCGCGAGTACGCGCCCGTGTGCGGCTCGGACCGCGTCCTGCACGCCAACGCGTGTCTCTTTAGCGTCGCGCAGTGCCGTGCGCACGGAGCGCTCTCGGTGCGTCCGCGACGCGCGTGCACGCCGCCGCAATGACTTGGAGTTTGTATACAACCACCACGACACTCTCGTACGTCCATTCCTTCCTTCCGTACGACGCTACGTAGTACGCACTCGAGCTCCTGACGTCCTTACGCACGTCACGTCACTCTTGACCGGCGATCGTGCGGCACATGGGGCAGTCGAAGCGCGTGCGGTACCACTCGTTGATGCAGTGCTCGTGGAAGAAGTGGCCGCACGGCGCGAGCACGAGCTGGTTCCCGTCGAGCTCGCCCCAGTCGCAAAGACAGATCGGACACGCCTCGGTGTCGACGTGCACGTCGCGCGGGTCGACGTACTTGAGCTGCCGGATCGCGCGCACGTGCTGGCACTCGTGCTCGAGCGGGAAGAGCAGGAACTCTTTCACGACGAACCGCAGCGACGTGATCTCGGGACACACGTCGCGTGCGCCGTCGCCTGCCATGTACTGGCAGAGCGCGACGATGAACTCTTCGAGGCCGGTCGTGCGCTTCGCCACGAGCGCGACCTTGTCCTGGAACATCTCGAGGCGCTTCGGAAAGCCAAAGTCCCGCAGCTGCTGGAACAAGTGGCCGCAGCTCGCGCAGTTGCGCGTCTTCTTGTGCGCTGCGAGGCGCGCGAGGAGCTTCTTGCGCAGGCGGTAGAACTCTGAGTAGCGCTTGCACACGATCCACTTCTGCTTGTAGTAGTCGCTCGTGATCTCGACGTGGTACACGTGGTAGCTCCCCGACACGCCGCGCACGACGACCGCTTGGCACGACATGCTCAGCATCTTGAGCGACTGCTCCTGGATGCTCCGGATCACGAGGCGCTTGGACGCCAAGCCGACGTTCGCGTTCGTCTCGGGTACCATGCGCACGGGCACGTCCTGGAACTGCGGCTGACCGCGCGGGTAGTGCTGCGGATACGCGCGACCGCCAGCAGCGCTTGATGAGCCAGTCATGCCGTCGTACGAGTCGACAGACCACGTGCGGCCCATGCCACCGGCTGACGACGTCGACGACGGCGCAGCGCTAAACTTGCGCGGCGCGGCGCCGTTGTTTGGGCTGTGGCTGAACATGCCGCCGATGCCGCCTTGGTGCGACGTCGGTGAGTCTTCAAACTCGCTGTCGACCCAGTCGTCCATGCTGCTTTAGTTGTGTCTGTGTGTGTAGCTGCTGGTGTGTAAATGTGCGCTCGTGTGCTTGAGCACCGATGCGTGGCTCGATCGCTCTTTGTTGTGGTTTGCTGTGCGCAAGCAATCCGCGCTTGTAGAGATCGTGAGCTGTATATGTGTGTGTGGAGACGCAAGCACGCAGAAGCAGATTAGATAGATCTTGCTCGCTCTGTGCTTGGCGTCACCGCTGTGTGCTGTCAATGGGCTGCTGAGTGCTGCTGGCGCTGCGATCGAGGTTGTCGTCGTGAAGAGCGTTAACGTCGTCGTCCTCTGCGATCACTTGCTGCGTGAATGACTAGGATGCACGTTTGCAATAGACGAAGCGATAGTGAAGAAACCAGGAGAGTGAACAGCTGGCGCAAGCGACGCTTTTTCGCTGCCGGCTTGAAACGTCCGTTTTACTCTGGATAGATGGGTTGGGTGCAGAATATGTGCAGGAAGAAAGCATACAAAGAGCAAGATAGAATAGCAGTATTTGATTGATTGGACTTTGTCATAGAAATAGCATCAAACCATTCAAACCACTTGAGTTAAGTATGATACAATACACTCACAACACATTCAATAATCACACGAATCATGTATACAAATGTAGACTTATTCTGACGATTGCTTGACATCAACGACATTGAACAGTGATTCAACATGCACACTCCAGCGAGCCCCAACTACACACAATTGACCACCCACCTTCGCTCAAGAGTTTGCTTTGTGTGCAGCTGATCGCTCCAGACGATCCATGCGCGTGCAGCCATCAAGCGTCGCGAGCAAATCCACGTTGGTGGCGGTCTAGCGTTAAGCGTCATGTGTGTGTCGAATGTGTGGTGAGGCACATATCAAGGGATTCAACACACTTGAGTTGAGTATGTTACAATGCACTCAAAACACTTTCCATGCACAGACGATTCGTTTATTCAACTACGGACTTGTTCTCACGACTTGGGGCATCAAGTCGACTTGTACACTTGAGTATCGTTGTGTATCTCTTGGTGCTCTCGTCGTTGATTTTTCGGATGTGCTCGTACAACCCGAACAACCTATTTGAATCGTGGCAGGTGATATTTCATACAAAATACAACCTCACTAAGAAGAAAAATACTTTTGCTCGCCCACCTGCATGCAAAGGCGCAAACTTTATGAATTAAATGACAATTTGAAGTCGTGAATAGCATACATCGCAACGTCACACTGAGCTGCCGCGTTTTACATCCATTCACTCTTTGTGTTCGCTGTGTGTTTGCTTTGTGTTTGTGTGGTAAAGTGCGGGCTAAATTCCCTCGCTTTTATCACTGAGGACAGATTGATTGATGATGTCATTTTCGGAAGCGATGACGTAGTTAGGAGTGACGGTCATTCGTCATCGAGGACTATGCTAGTGTTTGGAAAGCAAGTGCCTTCGCCTCCTGCATTGCCGACGCCGTACGACTTGTCCGTCCGCCTAGCACGACCGCCGCACGCGCGACTCACTCCAAGCTCCCTACGACCGTGTCTGGGAGGAAGGCACGTTAAACCGTCGCGAGACGAAGAGGATCGGCTGATCCTGCGCATTTGGCAAGCCCGCGGAAGATCCACGGCACTTTGGTTTGGCACCGTCGCTCCACTGGGGGAGCAGTGCCCGCAGCGCGCGTATCGAACGCCGCGCCTGCACATCTTGTGGTCCAGCCGCTCGCACATCCAGCGAGCGCCCGAAGAGCGACTGCACGTCTCGAGGAGACTCGCCTGCACGCTACGACTGCTGCGAGCCTTTCAACCTCGAAGCCAGAGTCCCCATCGCCGAAGCGGATCGAAGTACCTCCATTAGGACACGCGCGTCAAAGACGCGCAACCAGAGACCCCACTCAAGGACGACACCTCCTGCCCGCCGGTAAGGCGATCAAGACGCGCAAGCGAGTGCTCAGTACAAGAAAGAGCGCCTGATCACCCGAACAAGAAGAGATTTCTTGAAATTCTTCCACATTTGATTTGTGTTGTTATGCGTTGGTGTAGTGTTGTATTGTTGTGGTGGGTGTATGGATTAGAGTGTGTTTGTGAAATGTTTGCAGGTGGTGTTGAGTGTGAAATTGTGTGATCGAGTGACTGTGTGTGTACTAGTATATATCTGTTTGTGGTGTGTGGTTTTGTAAGCCGCGAGATGTAGGGGTGGGTAGTGGGTATGATATGTCGTTTGTGTGTGTGTTTGCGATGTATTTTGTGTCAGATGAATTGTGTTGTGTTGTGTGTTGTGCATTGTGTGAGAATTGTTGCGTGTGTGTGGTATGCATTGTGTGTTGCGTATAGCGTGTGTTTGTGTTTGTGTTTGTGTTTGTGTTCGTGTTTGTGTGTAGTATGTTGTGTTGTGAGTTGGTGTTTGGTAAAGGTATAGTGTGTTTGTGTGTTTGTAGGTGCGTCGTAGTCGTTGTTGCTGTGTGCAAGGTGGTGTGTGTACTGCGTATTGATTCGACGTGCGTTGTGTGTGTGTGTGCGTGCGTGTGCGAGTGTGAATTATTGTGTATTGTGTATTGTGTATTGTGTATTGTGTATTGTGTGTAGTGCGTTGTGTTGTGTGACTGTGGCTGTGGCTGTGGTTGTGTGTGTGAGTGTGTGTTTAGTTGCGTCGCTGTGGCCACGTGGTCTAGTGGTATGATTCTCGCTTCGGGTGCGAGAGGTCCCGGGTTCGATTCCCGGTGTGGCCCGCATTTTTCATTTTGCCACACGACACAACAACAACGCATCGCATCGCATTGCACCACACATACATTCATACACACATACTCACACACACACCAATACTTGCACCCCTCGACTGACTACGGTGACTCGGTGGAGGCAGTCCGCGACATACACACACCGACACGCACTTGACACTTGACTCTACCACACAGCACAGCCGGCCTCACTCAACCAAAACAGCTTGCCGGACCACTTGCGACTGATATAGCGCGGTTCTCCATTCTCCTTCATCCTCTCGCACTTGCTTCCTTGCTTTCTTGCTTTCTTTCTTGCTTGCTTGCTTGCTTGCTTGCGTACACACGCTCTACACGCAGACAGGACAGATGCGAGCGAGCCGAATCACACACAACGAATAGTGTGTGGATGTGTGTTTTGTGTTTTTTGTTGTGTAGTCGTATGTTTATGTGATGTGTTCTGTTGTGTTGTGTAGTAGTATGTTTGTTTGTTTCGTTTGTTTTGTATTTGCTTTGTGTTTGCTTTGTGTTTGCTTTGTGTTTGCTTTGTGTTGTTATGCGTTGGTGTAGTGTTGTATTGTTGTGGTGGGTGTATGGATTAGAGTGTGTTTGTGAAATGTTTGCAGGTGGTGTTGAGTGTGAAATTGTGTGATCGAGTGACTGTGTGTGTACTAGTATATATCTGTTTGTGGTGTGTGGTTTTGTAAGCCGCGAGATGTAGGGGTGGGTAGTGGGTATGATATGTCGTTTGTGTGTGTGTTTGCGATGTATTTTGTGTCAGATGAATTGTGTTGTGTTGTGTGTTGTGCATTGTGTGAGAATTGTTGCGTGTGTGTGGTATGCATTGTGTGTTGCGTATAGCGTGTGTTTGTGTTTGTGTTTGTGTTTGTGTGTGTAGTATGTTGTGTTGTGAGTTGGTGTTTGGTAAAGGTATAGTGTGTTTGTGTGTTTGTAGGTGCGTCGTAGTCGTTGTTGCTGCGTGCAAGGTGGTGTGTGTACTGCGTATTGATTCGACGTGCGTTGTGTGTGTGTGTGCGTGCGTGTGCGAGTGTGAAGTATTGTGTATTGTGTATTGTGTATTGTGTATTGTGTATTGTGTGTAGTGCGTTGTGTTGTGTGACTGTGGCTGTGGCTGTGGTTGTGTGTGTGAGTGTGTGTTTAGTTGCGTCGCTGTGGCCACGTGGTCTAGTGGTATGATTCTCGCTTCGGGTGCGAGAGGTCCCGGGTTCGATTCCCGGTGTGGCCCGCATTTTTCATTTTGCCACACGACACAACAACAACGCATCGCATCGCATTGCACCACACATACATTCATACACACATACTCACACACACACCAATACTTGCACCCCTCGACTGACTACGGTGACTCGGTGGAGGCAGTCCGCGACATACACACACCGACACGCACTTGACACTTGACTCTACCACACAGCACAGCCGGCCTCACTCAACCAAAACAGCTTGCCGGACCACTTGCGACTGATATAGCGCGGTTCTCCATTCTCCTTCATCCTCTCGCACTTGCTTCCTTGCTTTCTTGCTTTCTTGCTTGCTTGCTTGCTTGCTTGCGTACACACGCTCTACACGCAGACAGGACAGATGCGAGCGAGCCGAATCACACACAACGAATAGTGTGTGGATGTGTGTTTTGTGTTTTTTGTTGTGTAGTCGTATGTTTATGTGATGTGTTCTGTTGTGTTGTGTAGTAGTATGTTTGTTTGTTTCGTTTGTTTTGTATTTGCTTTGTGTTTGCTTTGTGTTTGCTTTGTGTTTGCTTTGTGTTGTTATGCGTTGGTGTAGTGTTGTATTGTTGTGGTGGGTGTATGGATTAGAGTGTGTTTGTGAAATGTTTGCAGGTGGTGTTGAGTGTGAAATTGTGTGATCGAGTGACTGTGTGTGTACTAGTATATATCTGTTTGTGGTGTGTGGTTTTGTAAGCCGCGAGATGTAGGGGTGGGTAGTGGGTATGATATGTCGTTTGTGTGTGTGTTTGCGATGTATTTTGTGTCAGATGAATTGTGTTGTGTTGTGTGTTGTGCATTGTGTGAGAATTGTTGCGTGTGTGTGGTATGCATTGTGTGTTGCGTATAGCGTGTGTTTTGTGTTTGTGTTTGTGTTTGTGTTGTGTGTAGTATGTTGTGTTGTGAGTTGGTGTTTGGTAAAGGTATAGTGTGTTTGTGTGTTTGTAGGTGCGTCGTAGTCGTTGTTGCTGCGTGCAAGGTGGTGTGTGTACTGCGTATTGATTCGACGTGCGTTGTGTGTGTGTGTGCGTGCGTGTGCGAGTGTGAATTATTGTGTATTGTGTATTGTGTATTGTGTATTGTGTATTGTGTGTAGTGCGTTGTGTTGTGTGACTGTGGCTGTGGCTGTGGTTGTGTGTGTGAGTGTGTGTTTAGTTGCGTCGCTGTGGCCACGTGGTCTAGTGGTATGATTCTCGCTTCGGGTGCGAGAGGTCCCGGGTTCGATTCCCGGTGTGGCCCGCATTTTTCATTTTGCCACACGACACAACAACAACGCATCGCATCGCATTGCACCACACATACATTCATACACACATACTCACACACACACCAATACTTGCACCCCTCGACTGACTACGGTGACTCGGTGGAGGCAGTCCGCGACATACACACACCGACACGCACTTGACACTTGACTCTACCACACAGCACAGCCGGCCTCACTCAACCAAAACAGCTTGCCGGACCACTTGCGACTGATATAGCGCGGTTCTCCATTCTCCTTCATCCTCTCGCACTTGCTTCCTTGCTTTCTTGCTTTCTTCTTGCTTGCTTGCTTGCTTGCTTGCGTACACACGCTCTACACGCAGACAGGACAGATGCGAGCGAGCCGAATCACACACAACGAATAGTGTGTGGATGTGTGTTTTGTGTTTTTTGTTGTGTAGTCGTATGTTTATGTGATGTGTTCTGTTGTGTTGTGTAGTAGTATGTTTGTTTGTTTCGTTTGTTTTGTATTTGCTTTGTGTTTGCTTTGTGTTTGCTTTGTGTTTGCTTTGTGTTGTTATGCGTTGGTGTAGTGTTGTATTGTTGTGGTGGGTGTATGGATTAGAGTGTGTTTGTGAAATGTTTGCAGGTGGTGTTGAGTGTGAAATTGTGTGATCGAGTGACTGTGTGTGTACTAGTATATATCTGTTTGTGGTGTGTGGTTTTGTAAGCCGCGAGATGTAGGGGTGGGTAGTGGGTATGATATGTCGTTTGTGTGTGTGTTTGCGATGTATTTTGTGTCAGATGAATTGTGTTGTGTTGTGTGTTGTGCATTGTGTGAGAATTGTTGCGTGTGTGTGGTATGCATTGTGTGTTGCGTATAGCGTGTGTTTGTGTTTGTGTTTGTGTTTGTGTTTGTGTTGTGTTTGTGTGTAGTATGTTGTGTTGTGAGTTGGTGTTTGGTAAAGGTATAGTGTGTTTGTGTGTTTGTAGGTGCGTCGTAGTCGTTGTTGCTGTGTGCAAGGTGGTGTGTGTACTGCGTATTGATTCGACGTGCGTTGTGTGTGTGTGTGCGTGCGTGTGCGAGTGTGAATTATTGTGTATTGTGTATTGTGTATTGTGTATTGTGTATTGTGTGTAGTGCGTTGTGTTGTGTGACTGTGGCTGTGGCTGTGGTTGTGTGTGTGAGTGTGTGTTTAGTTGCGTCGCTGTGGCCACGTGGTCTAGTGGTATGATTCTCGCTTCGGGTGCGAGAGGTCCCGGGTTCGATTCCCGGTGTGGCCCGCATTTTTCATTTTGCCACACGACACAACAACAACGCATCGCATCGCATTGCACCACACATACATTCATACACACATACTCACACACACACCAATACTTGCACCCCTCGACTGACTACGGTGACTCGGTGGAGGCAGTCCGCGACATACACACACCGACACGCACTTGACACTTGACTCTACCACACAGCACAGCCGGCCTCACTCAACCAAAACAGCTTGCCGGACCACTTGCGACTGATATAGCGCGGTTCTCCATTCTCCTTCATCCTCTCGCACTTGCTTCCTTGCTTTCTTGCTTCTTCTTGCTTGCTTGCTTGCTTGCTTGCGTACACACGCTCTACACGCAGACAGGACAGATGCGAGCGAGCCGAATCACACACAACGAATAGTGTGTGGATGTGTGTTTTGTGTTTTTTGTTGTGTAGTCGTATGTTTATGTGATGTGTTCTGTTGTGTTGTGTAGTAGTATGTTTGTTTGTTTCGTTTGTTTTGTTTTGCTTTGTGTTTGCTTTGTGTTTGCTTTGTGTTTGCTTTGTGTTGTTATGCGTTGGTGTAGTGTTGTATTGTTGTGGTGGGTGTATGGATTAGAGTGTGTTTGTGAAATGTTTGCAGGTGGTGTTGAGTGTGAAATTGTGTGATCGAGTGACTGTGTGTGTACTAGTATATATCTGTTTGTGGTGTGTGGTTTTGTAAGCCGCGAGATGTAGGGGTGGGTAGTGGGTATGATATGTCGTTTGTGTGTGTGTTTGCGATGTATTTTGTGTCAGATGAATTGTGTTGTGTTGTGTGTTGTGCATTGTGTGAGAATTGTTGCGTGTGTGTGGTATGCATTGTGTGTTGCGTATAGCGTGTGTTTGTGTTTGTGTTTGTGTTTGTGTTTGTGTTGTGTTTGTGTGTAGTATGTTGTGTTGTGAGTTGGTGTTTGGTAAAGGTATAGTGTGTTTGTGTGTTTGTAGGTGCGTCGTAGTCGTTGTTGCTGTGTGCAAGGTGGTGTGTGTACTGCGTATTGATTCGACGTGCGTTGTGTGTGTGTGTGCGTGCGTGTGCGAGTGTGAATTATTGTGTATTGTGTATTGTGTATTGTGTATTGTGTGTAGTGCGTTGTGTTGCGTGACTGTGGCTGTGGCTGTGGTTGTGTGTGTGAGTGTGTGTTTAGTTGCGTCGCTGTGGCCACGTGGTCTAGTGGTATGATTCTCGCTTCGGGTGCGAGAGGTCCCGGGTTCGATTCCCGGTGTGGCCCGCATTTTTCATTTTGCCACACGACACAACAACAACGCATCGCATCGCATTGCACCACACATACATTCATACACACATACTCACACACACACCAATACTTGCACCCCTCGACTGACTACGGTGACTCGGTGGAGGCAGTCCGCGACATACACACACCGACACGCACTTGACACTTGACTCTACCACACAGCACAGCCGGCCTCACTCAACCAAAACAGCTTGCCGGACCACTTGCGACTGATATAGCGCGGTTCTCCATTCTCCTTCATCCTCTCGCACTTGCTTCCTTGCTTCCTTGCTTCTCTTGCTTGCTTGCTTGCTTGCTTGCGTACACACGCTCTACACGCAGACAGGACAGATGCGAGCGAGCCGAATCACACACAACGAATAGTGTGTGGATGTGTGTTTTGTGTTTTTTGTTGTGTAGTCGTATGTTTATGTGATGTGTTCTGTTGTGTTGTGTAGTAGTATGTTTGTTTGTTTCGTTTGTTTTGTGTTTGCTTTGTGTTTGCTTTGTGTTTGCTTTGTGTTTGCTTTGTGTTGTTATGCGTTGGTGTAGTGTTGTATTGTTGTGGTGGGTGTATGGATTAGAGTGTGTTTGTGAAATGTTTGCAGGTGGTGTTGAGTGTGAAATTGTGTGATCGAGTGACTGTGTGTGTACTAGTATATATCTGTTTGTGGTGTGTGGTTTTGTAAGCCGCGAGATGTAGGGGTGGGTAGTGGGTATGATATGTCGTTTGTGTGTGTGTTTGCGATGTATTTTGTGTCAGATGAATTGTGTTGTGTTGTGTGTTGTGCATTGTGTGAGAATTGTTGCGTGTGTGTGGTATGCATTGTGTGTTGCGTATAGCGTGTGTTTGTGTTTGTGTTTGTGTTTGTGTTTGTGTTTGTGTGTAGTATGTTGTGTTGTGAGTTGGTGTTTGGTAAAGGTATAGTGTGTTTGTGTGTTTGTAGGTGCGTCGTAGTCGTTGTTGCTGTGTGCAAGGTGGTGTGTGTACTGCGTATTGATTCGACGTGCGTTGTGTGTGTGTGTGCGTGCGTGTGCGAGTGTGAATTATTGTGTATTGTGTATTGTGTATTGTGTATTGTGTGTAGTGCGTTGTGTTGCGTGACTGTGGCTGTGGCTGTGGTTGTGTGTGTGAGTGTGTGTTTAGTTGCGTCGCTGTGGCCACGTGGTCTAGTGGTATGATTCTCGCTTCGGGTGCGAGAGGTCCCGGGTTCGATTCCCGGTGTGGCCCGCATTTTTCATTTTGCCACACGACACAACAACAACGCATCGCATCGCATTGCACCACACATACATTCATACACACATACTCACACACACACCAATACTTGCACCCCTCGACTGACTACGGTGACTCGGTGGAGGCAGTCCGCGACATACACACACCGACACGCACTTGACACTTGACTCTACCACACAGCACAGCCGGCCTCACTCAACCAAAACAGCTTGCCGGACCACTTGCGACTGATATAGCGCGGTTCTCCATTCTCCTTCATCCTCTCGCACTTGCTTCCTTGCTTCCTTGCTTTCTTGCTTTCTTGCTTGCTTGCTTGCGTGCACACGCTCTACACGCAGACAGGACAGATGCGAGCGAGCCGAATCACACACAACGAATAGTGTGTGGATGTGTGTTTTGTGTTTTTTGTTGTGTAGTCGTATGTTTATGTGATGTGTTCTGTTGTGTTGTGTAGTAGTATGTTTGTTTGTTTCGTTTGTTTTGTGTTTGCTTTGTGTTTGCTTTGTGTTTGCTTTGTGTTTGCTTTGTGTTGTTATGCGTTGGTGTAGTGTTGTATTGTTGTGGTGGGTGTATGGATTAGAGTGTGTTTGTGAAATGTTTGCAGGTGGTGTTGAGTGTGAAATTGTGTGATCGAGTGACTGTGTGTGTACTAGTATATATCTGTTTGTGGTGTGTGGTTTTGTAAGCCGCGAGATGTAGGGGTGGGTAGTGGGTATGATATGTCGTTTGTGTGTGTGTTTGCGATGTATTTTGTGTCAGATGAATTGTGTTGTGTTGTGTGTTGTGCATTGTGTGAGAATTGTTGCGTGTGTGTGGTATGCATTGTGTGTTGCGTATAGCGTGTGTTTGTGTTTGTGTTTGTGTTTGTGTTTGTGTTTGTGTTTGTGTGTAGTATGTTGTGTTGTGAGTTGGTGTTTGGTAAAGGTATAGTGTGTTTGTGTGTTTGTAGGTGCGTCGTAGTCGTTGTTGCTGTGTGCAAGGTGGTGTGTGTACTGCGTATTGATTCGACGTGCGTTGTGTGTGTGTGTGCGTGCGTGTGCGAGTGTGAATTATTGTGTATTGTGTATTGTGTATTGTGTATTGTGTGTAGTGCGTTGTGTTGCGTGACTGTGGCTGTGGCTGTGGTTGTGTGTGTGAGTGTGTGTTTAGTTGCGTCGCTGTGGCCACGTGGTCTAGTGGTATGATTCTCGCTTCGGGTGCGAGAGGTCCCGGGTTCGATTCCCGGTGTGGCCCGCATTTTTCATTTTGCCACACGACACAACAACAACGCATCGCATCGCATTGCACCACACATACATTCATACACACATACTCACACACACACCAATACTTGCACCCCTCGACTGACTACGGTGACTCGGTGGAGGCAGTCCGCGACATACACACACCGACACGCACTTGACACTTGACTCTACCACACAGCACAGCCGGCCTCACTCAACCAAAACAGCTTGCCGGACCACTTGCGACTGATATAGCGCGGTTCTCCATTCTCCTTCATCCTCTCGCACTTGCTTCCTTGCTTTCTTGCTTCCTTGCTTTCTTGCTTGCTTGCTTGCGTGCACACGCTCTACACGCAGACAGGACAGATGCGAGCGAGCCGAATCACACACAACGAATAGTGTGTGGATGTGTGTTTTGTGTTTTTTGTTGTGTAGTCGTATGTTTATGTGATGTGTTCTGTTGTGTTGTGTAGTAGTATGTTTGTTTGTTTCGTTTGTTTTGTGTTTGCTTTGTGTTTGCTTTGTGTTTGCTTTGTGTTTGCTTTGTGTTGTTATGCGTTGGTGTAGTGTTGTATTGTTGTGGTGGGTGTATGGATTAGAGTGTGTTTGTGAAATGTTTGCAGGTGGTGTTGAGTGTGAAATTGTGTGATCGAGTGACTGTGTGTGTACTAGTATATATCTGTTTGTGGTGTGTGGTTTTGTAAGCCGCGAGATGTAGGGGTGGGTAGTGGGTATGATATGTCGTTTGTGTGTGTGTTTGCGATGTATTTTGTGTCAGATGAATTGTGTTGTGTTGTGTGTTGTGCATTGTGTGAGAATTGTTGCGTGTGTGTGGTATGCATTGTGTGTTGCGTATAGCGTGTGTTTGTGTTTGTGTTTGTGTTTGTGTTTGTGTTTGTGTGTAGTATGTTGTGTTGTGAGTTGGTGTTTGGTAAAGGTATAGTGTGTTTGTGTGTTTGTAGGTGCGTCGTAGTCGTTGTTGCTGTGTGCAAGGTGGTGTGTGTACTGCGTATTGATTCGACGTGCGTTGTGTGTGTGTGTGCGTGCGTGTGCGAGTGTGAATTATTGTGTATTGTGTATTGTGTATTGTGTATTGTGTGTAGTGCGTTGTGTTGCGTGACTGTGGCTGTGGCTGTGGTTGTGTGTGTGAGTGTGTGTTTAGTTGCGTCGCTGTGGCCACGTGGTCTAGTGGTATGATTCTCGCTTCGGGTGCGAGAGGTCCCGGGTTCGATTCCCGGTGTGGCCCGCATTTTTCATTTTGCCACACGACACAACAACAACGCATCGCATCGCATTGCACCACACATACATTCATACACACATACTCACACACACACCAATACTTGCACCCCTCGACTGACTACGGTGACTCGGTGGAGGCAGTCCGCGACATACACACACCGACACGCACTTGACACTTGACTCTACCACACAGCACAGCCGGCCTCACTCAACCAAAACAGCTTGCCGGACCACTTGCGACTGATATAGCGCGGTTCTCCATTCTCCTTCATCCTCTCGCACTTGCTTCCTTGCTTCCTTGCTTCTTCTTGCTTGCTTGCTTGCTTGCTTGCGTGCACACGCTCTACACGCAGACAGGACAGATGCGAGCGAGCCGAATCACACACAACGAATAGTGTGTGGATGTGTGTTTTGTGTTTTTTGTTGTGTAGTCGTATGTTTATGTGATGTGTTCTGTTGTGTTGTGTAGTAGTATGTTTGTTTGTTTCGTTTGTTTTGTGTTTGCTTTGTGTTTGCTTTGTGTTTGCTTTGTGTTTGCTTTGTGTTGTTATGCGTTGGTGTAGTGTTGTATTGTTGTGGTGGGTGTATGGATTAGAGTGTGTTTGTGAAATGTTTGCAGGTGGTGTTGAGTGTGAAATTGTGTGATCGAGTGACTGTGTGTGTACTAGTATATATCTGTTTGTGGTGTGTGGTTTTGTAAGCCGCGAGATGTAGGGGTGGGTAGTGGGTATGATATGTCGTTTGTGTGTGTGTTTGCGATGTATTTTGTGTCAGATGAATTGTGTTGTGTTGTGTGTTGTGCATTGTGTGAGAATTGTTGCGTGTGTGTGGTATGCATTGTGTGTTGCGTATAGCGTGTGTTTGTGTTTGTGTTTGTGTTTGTGTTTGTGTTTGTGTGTAGTATGTTGTGTTGTGAGTTGGTGTTTGGTAAAGGTATAGTGTGTTTGTGTGTTTGTAGGTGCGTCGTAGTCGTTGTTGCTGTGTGCAAGGTGGTGTGTGTACTGCGTATTGATTCGACGTGCGTTGTGTGTGTGTGTGCGTGCGTGTGCGAGTGTGAATTATTGTGTATTGTGTATTGTGTATTGTGTATTGTGTATTGTGTGTAGTGCGTTGTGTTGCGTGACTGTGGCTGTGGCTGTGGTTGTGTGTGTGAGTGTGTGTTTAGTTGCGTCGCTGTGGCCACGTGGTCTAGTGGTATGATTCTCGCTTCGGGTGCGAGAGGTCCCGGGTTCGATTCCCGGTGTGGCCCGCATTTTTCATTTTGCCACACGACACAACAACAACGCATCGCATCGCATTGCACCACACATACATTCATACACACATACTCACACACACACCAATACTTGCACCCCTCGACTGACTACGGTGACTCGGTGGAGGCAGTCCGCGACATACACACACCGACACGCACTTGACACTTGACTCTACCACACAGCACAGCCGGCCTCACTCAACCAAAACAGCTTGCCGGACCACTTGCGACTGATATAGCGCGGTTCTCCATTCTCCTTCATCCTCTCGCACTTGCTTCCTTGCTTCCTTGCTTCTTCTTGCTTGCTTGCTTGCTTGCTTGCGTACACACGCTCTACACGCAGACAGGACAGATGCGAGCGAGCCGAATCACACACAACGAATAGTGTGTGGATGTGTGTTTTGTGTTTTTTGTTGTGTAGTCGTATGTTTATGTGATGTGTTCTGTTGTGTTGTGTAGTAGTATGTTTGTTTGTTTCGTTTGTTTTGTGTTTGCTTTGTGTTTGCTTTGTGTTTGCTTTGTGTTTGCTTTGTGTTGTTATGCGTTGGTGTAGTGTTGTATTGTTGTGGTGGGTGTATGGATTAGAGTGTGTTTGTGAAATGTTTGCAGGTGGTGTTGAGTGTGAAATTGTGTGATCGAGTGACTGTGTGTGTACTAGTATATATCTGTTTGTGGTGTGTGGTTTTGTAAGCCGCGAGATGTAGGGGTGGGTAGTGGGTATGATATGTCGTTTGTGTGTGTGTTTGCGATGTATTTTGTGTCAGATGAATTGTGTTGTGTTGTGTGTTGTGCATTGTGTGAGAATTGTTGCGTGTGTGTGGTATGCATTGTGTGTTGCGTATAGCGTGTGTTTGTGTTTGTGTTTGTGTTTGTGTTTGTGTTTGTGTGTAGTATGTTGTGTTGTGAGTTGGTGTTTGGTAAAGGTATAGTGTGTTTGTGTGTTTGTAGGTGCGTCGTAGTCGTTGTTGCTGTGTGCAAGGTGGTGTGTGTACTGCGTATTGATTCGACGTGCGTTGTGTGTGTGTGTGCGTGCGTGTGCGAGTGTGAATTATTGTGTATTGTGTATTGTGTATTGTGTATTGTGTGTAGTGCGTTGTGTTGCGTGACTGTGGCTGTGGCTGTGGTTGTGTGTGTGAGTGTGTGTTTAGTTGCGTCGCTGTGGCCACGTGGTCTAGTGGTATGATTCTCGCTTCGGGTGCGAGAGGTCCCGGGTTCGATTCCCGGTGTGGCCCGCATTTTTCATTTTGCCACACGACACAACAACAACGCATCGCATCGCATTGCACCACACATACATTCATACACACATACTCACACACACACCAATACTTGCACCCCTCGACTGACTACGGTGACTCGGTGGAGGCAGTCCGCGACATACACACACCGACACGCACTTGACACTTGACTCTACCACACAGCACAGCCGGCCTCACTCAACCAAAACAGCTTGCCGGACCACTTGCGACTGATATAGCGCGGTTCTCCATTCTCCTTCATCCTCTCGCACTTGCTTCCTTGCTTCCTTGCTTGCTTGCTTGCTTGCTTGCGTGCACACGCTCTACACGCAGACAGGACAGATGCGAGCGAGCCGAATCACACACAACGAATAGTGTGTGGATGTGTGTTTTGTGTTTTTTGTTGTGTAGTCGTATGTTTATGTGATGTGTTCTGTTGTGTTGTGTAGTAGTATGTTTGTTTGTTTCGTTTGTTTTGTGTTTGCTTTGTGTTTGCTTTGTGTTTGCTTTGTGTTTGCTTTGTGTTGTTATGCGTTGGTGTAGTGTTGTATTGTTGTGGTGGGTGTATGGATTAGAGTGTGTTTGTGAAATGTTTGCAGGTGGTGTTGAGTGTGAAATTGTGTGATCGAGTGACTGTGTGTGTACTAGTATATATCTGTTTGTGGTGTGTGGTTTTGTAAGCCGCGAGATGTAGGGGTGGGTAGTGGGTATGATATGTCGTTTGTGTGTGTGTTTGCGATGTATTTTGTGTCAGATGAATTGTGTTGTGTTGTGTGTTGTGCATTGTGTGAGAATTGTTGCGTGTGTGTGGTATGCATTGTGTGTTGCGTATAGCGTGTGTTTGTGTTTGTGTTTGTGTTTGTGTTTGTGTTTGTGTGTAGTATGTTGTGTTGTGAGTTGGTGTTTGGTAAAGGTATAGTGTGTTTGTGTGTTTGTAGGTGCGTCGTAGTCGTTGTTGCTGTGTGCAAGGTGGTGTGTGTACTGCGTATTGATTCGACGTGCGTTGTGTGTGTGTGTGCGTGCGTGTGCGAGTGTGAATTATTGTGTATTGTGTATTGTGTATTGTGTATTGTGTGTAGTGCGTTGTGTTGCGTGACTGTGGCTGTGGCTGTGGTTGTGTGTGTGAGTGTGTGTTTAGTTGCGTCGCTGTGGCCACGTGGTCTAGTGGTATGATTCTCGCTTCGGGTGCGAGAGGTCCCGGGTTCGATTCCCGGTGTGGCCCGCATTTTTCATTTTGCCACACGACACAACAACAACGCATCGCATCGCATTGCACCACACATACATTCATACACACATACTCACACACACACCAATACTTGCACCCCTCGACTGACTACGGTGACTCGGTGGAGGCAGTCCGCGACATACACACACCGACACGCACTTGACACTTGACTCTACCACACAGCACAGCCGGCCTCACTCAACCAAAACAGCTTGCCGGACCACTTGCGACTGATATAGCGCGGTTCTCCATTCTCCTTCATCCTCTCGCACTTGCTTCCTTGCTTCCTTGCTTCTTGCTTGCTTGCTTGCGTGCACACGCTCTACACGCAGACAGGACAGATGCGAGCGAGCCGAATCACACACAACGAATAGTGTGTGGATGTGTGTTTTGTGTTTTTTGTTGTGTAGTCGTATGTTTATGTGATGTGTTCTGTTGTGTTGTGTAGTAGTATGTTTGTTTGTTTCGTTTGTTTTGTGTTTGCTTTGTGTTTGCTTTGTGTTTGCTTTGTGTTGTTATGCGTTGGTGTAGTGTTGTATTGTTGTGGTGGGTGTATGGATTAGAGTGTGTTTGTGAAATGTTTGCAGGTGGTGTTGAGTGTGAAATTGTGTGATCGAGTGACTGTGTGTGTACTAGTATATATCTGTTTGTGGTGTGTGGTTTTGTAAGCCGCGAGATGTAGGGGTGGGTAGTGGGTATGATATGTCGTTTGTGTGTGTGTTTGCGATGTATTTTGTGTCAGATGAATTGTGTTGTGTTGTGTGTTGTGCATTGTGTGAGAATTGTTGCGTGTGTGTGGTATGCATTGTGTGTTGCGTATAGCGTGTGTTTGTGTTTGTGTTTGTGTTTGTGTTTGTGTTTGTGTGTAGTATGTTGTGTTGTGAGTTGGTGTTTGGTAAAGGTATAGTGTGTTTGTGTGTTTGTAGGTGCGTCGTAGTCGTTGTTGCTGTGTGCAAGGTGGTGTGTGTACTGCGTATTGATTCGACGTGCGTTGTGTGTGTGTGTGCGTGCGTGTGCGAGTGTGAATTATTGTGTATTGTGTATTGTGTATTGTGTATTGTGTGTAGTGCGTTGTGTTGCGTGACTGTGGCTGTGGCTGTGGTTGTGTGTGTGAGTGTGTGTTTAGTTGCGTCGCTGTGGCCACGTGGTCTAGTGGTATGATTCTCGCTTCGGGTGCGAGAGGTCCCGGGTTCGATTCCCGGTGTGGCCCGCATTTTTCATTTTGCCACACGACACAACAACAACGCATCGCATCGCATTGCACCACACATACATTCATACACACATACTCACACACACACCAATACTTGCACCCCTCGACTGACTACGGTGACTCGGTGGAGGCAGTCCGCGACATACACACACCGACACGCACTTGACACTTGACTCTACCACACAGCACAGCCGGCCTCACTCAACCAAAACAGCTTGCCGGACCACTTGCGACTGATATAGCGCGGTTCTCCATTCTCCTTCATCCTCTCGCACTTGCTTCCTTGCTTCCTTGCTTCCTTGCTTTCTTGCTTGCTTGCTTGCGTACACACGCTCTACACGCAGACAGGACAGATGCGAGCGAGCCGAATCACACACAACGAATAGTGTGTGGATGTGTGTTTTGTGTTTTTTGTTGTGTAGTCGTATGTTTATGTGATGTGTTCTGTTGTGTTGTGTAGTAGTATGTTTGTTTGTTTCGTTTGTTTTGTGTTTGCTTTTGTGTTTGCTTTGTGTTTGCTTTGTGTTGTTATGCGTTGGTGTAGTGTTGTATTGTTGTGGTGGGTGTATGGATTAGAGTGTGTTTGTGAAATGTTTGCAGGTGGTGTTGAGTGTGAAATTGTGTGATCGAGTGACTGTGTGTGTACTAGTATATATCTGTTTGTGGTGTGTGGTTTTGTAAGCCGCGAGATGTAGGGGTGGGGTAGTGGGTATGATATGTCGTTTGTGTGTGTGTTTGCGATGTATTTTGTGTCAGATGAATTGTGTTGTGTTGTGTGTTGTGCATTGTGTGAGAATTGTTGCGTGTGTGTGGTATGCATTGTGTGTTGCGTATAGCGTGTGTTTGTGTTTGTGTTTGTGTTTGTGTTTGTGTTTGTGTGTAGTATGTTGTGTTGTGAGTTGGTGTTTGGTAAAGGTATAGTGTGTTTGTGTGTTTGTAGGTGCGTCGTAGTCGTTGTTGCTGTGTGCAAGGTGGTGTGTGTACTGCGTATTGATTCGACGTGCGTTGTGTGTGTGTGTGCGTGCGTGTGCGAGTGTGAATTATTGTGTATTGTGTATTGTGTATTGTGTGTAGTGCGTTGTGTTGCGTGACTGTGGCTGTGGCTGTGGTTGTGTGTGTGAGTGTGTGTTTAGTTGCGTCGCTGTGGCCACGTGGTCTAGTGGTATGATTCTCGCTTCGGGTGCGAGAGGTCCCGGGTTCGATTCCCGGTGTGGCCCGCATTTTTCATTTTGCCACACGACACAACAACAACGCATCGCATCGCATTGCACCACACATACATTCATACACACATACTCACACACACACCAATACTTGCACCCCTCGACTGACTACGGTGACTCGGTGGAGGCAGTCCGCGACATACACACACCGACACGCACTTGACACTTGACTCTACCACACAGCACAGCCGGCCTCACTCAACCAAAACAGCTTGCCGGACCACTTGCGACTGATATAGCGCGGTTCTCCATTCTCCTTCATCCTCTCGCACTTGCTTCCTTGCTTCCTTGCTTGCTTGCTTGCTTGCTTGCGTGCACACGCTCTACACGCAGACAGGACAGATGCGAGCGAGCCGAATCACACACAACGAATAGTGTGTGGATGTGTGTTTTGTGTTTTTTGTTGTGTAGTCGTATGTTTATGTGATGTGTTCTGTTGTGTTGTGTAGTAGTATGTTTGTTTGTTTCGTTGTTTTGTGTTTTGTTTTGTGTTTGCTTTGTGTTTGCTTTGTGTTGTTATGCGTTGGTGTAGTATTGTATTGTTGTGGTGGGTGTATGGATTAGAGTGTGTTTGTGAAATGTTTGCAGGTGGTGTTGAGTGTGAAATTGTGTGATCGAGTGACTGTGTGTGTACTAGTATATATCTGTTTGTGGTGTGTGGTTTTGTAAGCCGCGAGATGTAGGGGTGGGTAGTGGGTATGATATGTCGTTTGTGTGTGTGCTTGCGCTGTATTTTGTGTCAGATGAATTGTGTTGTGTTGTGTGTTGTGCATTGTGTGAGAATTGTTGCGTGTGTGTGGTATGCATTGTGTGTTGCGTATAGCGTGTGTTTGTGTTTGTGTTTGTGTTTTGTGTTTGTGTTTGTGTGTAGTATGTTGTGTTGTGAGTTGGTGTTTGGTAAAGGTATAGTGTGTTTGTGTGTTTGTAGGTGCGTCGTAGTCGTTGTTGCTGTGTGCAAGGTGGTGTGTGTACTGCGTATTGATTCGACGTGCGTTGTGTGTGTGTGTGCGTGCGTGTGCGAGTGTGAATTATTGTGTATTGTGTATTGTGTATTGTGTATTGTGTGTAGTGCGTTGTGTTGTGTGACTGTGGCTGTGGCTGTGGTTGTGTGTGTGAGTGTGTGTTTAGTTGCGTCGCTGTGGCCACGTGGTCTAGTGGTATGATTCTCGCTTCGGGTGCGAGAGGGTCCCGGGTTCGATTCCCGGTGTGGCCCGCATTTTTCATTTTGCCACACGACACAACAACAACGCATCGCATCGCATTGCACCACACATACATTCATACACACATACTCACACACACACCAATACTTGCACCCCTCGACTGACTACGGTGACTCGGTGGAGGCAGTCCGCGACATACACACACCGACACGCACTTGACACTTGACTCTACCACACAGCACAGCCGGCCTCACTCAACCAAAACAGCTTGCCGGACCACTTGCGACTGATATAGCGCGGTTCTCCATTCTCCTTCATCCTCTCGCACTTGCTTCCTTGCTTCCTTGCTTCCTTGCTTGCTTGCTTGCTTGCTTGCGTGCACACGCTCTACACGCAGACAGGACAGATGCGAGCGAGCCGAATCACACACAACGAATAGTGTGTGGATGTGTGTTTTGTGTTTTGTGTTGTGTAGTCGTATGTTTATGTGATGTGTTCTGTTGTGTTGTGTAGTAGTATGTTTGTTTGTTTCGTTTGTTTTGTGTTTGCTTTGTGTTTGCTTTGTGTTTGCTTTGTGTTTGCTTTGTGTTGTTATGCGTTGGTGTAGTGTTTGTATTGTTGTGGTGGGTGTATGGATTAGAGTGTGTTTGTGAAATGTTTGCAGGTGGTGTTGAGTGTGAATTGTGTGATCGAGTGACTGTGTGTGTACTAGTATATATCTGTTTGTGGTGTGTGGTTTTGTAAGCCGCGAGATGTAGGGGTGGGTAGTGGGTATGATATGTCGTTTGTGTGTGTGTTTGCGATGTATTTGTGTCAGATGAATTGTGTTGTGTTGTGTGTTGTGCATTTGTGAGAATTGTTGCGTGTGTGTGGTATGCATTGTGTGTGTTGCGTATAGCGTGTGTTTGTGTTTGTGTTTGTGTTTGTGTTTGTGTTTGTGTGTAGTATGTTGTGTTGTGAGGTTGGTGTTTGGTAAAGGTTAAATTATAGTGTGTTTGTGTGTTTGTAGGTGCGTCGTAGTCGTTGTTGCTGTGTGAAGGTGGTGTGTGTACTGCGTATTGATTCGACGTGCGTTGTGTGTGTGTGTGCGTGCGTGTGCGAGTGTGACTTATTGTGTATTGTGTATTGTGTATTGTGTATTGTGTGTAGTGCGTTGTGTTGCGTGACTGTGGCTGTGGCTGTGGTTGTGTGTGTGAGTGTGTGTTTAGTTGCGTCGCTGTGGCCACGTGGTCTGTTGAAGGTTGTCTATTGATCAGTTTAGACAGAGGTGACTACTCAATCTACCTGGCAATATACAAGCTAAATACTATTGTACACGAGTCGTTGTGGAGTAGGTGGATGTGTCGTGTACGTGAGGTGCACGTCGGGTCTGCTCATGGCCACAGCGCGGTGCGAAGCGCGCTTGTCGAAGACGGAGTCTACTTGGTCGCAGCGTCATCGGTGTCTGGCGTGCGTCACAGCGTCGCTGTTCTCAAAGCCGGGGAGTTCGTCGCGACCTTCGACAACGGCAAAGAAGAGGAGCTGTCGAAGTTGGAGTGGATCCGCACCATCTCGTACATCCGTCGTGTCGCCTGGGAGCAGTAGACGGTAGCATCGAAGCCCACAATGCAAACTGGAACTTGAGCATGTGCTGTCGGGTGCAATCGTTGTGCGGTGTGTTGAGCTGGTGTGTCGTCGAAGTGCAGGATCTGGGTTCTGGAGTTGTCGTCCCAATCGTATGTGGTCAGCTGGCTCAGTCGGTTGGTCGCTTGTTTTTTATGTCGGAGGTCGCGGGTTCGAATCCCGCCTCGGGTACCTTTAGACTGCTTGATCGTAGGAGTTGTCCGGTTTACTTCTGTCAGCCGGCTCGCTGCGGTCAGGTACGTTGCGCCCGATCGATACAGAGGTAGTATCGCTCGCCCACACCGTACACACCCAGTTTTTGCTTTGTTTTGGTTGTGCAACCTCGACAAGCGCCAACTGGGCCCTTAAGCGTCTCTGCGACCAAGCTGGCTCGGCTCGGCTCGGCTCGATTCAAACCATGATGACTCGGCTTGTCGAGAGGTTGCCAAGCGCCAGCGAGCATTGCTTTGCAACACCGTACGCACACAGTTTGTGTTGATGTTTGGTTTCGCAACCGCGATCAACGCCACTTGTGATTGTACCTACCGGTCGCGAACGACCAGCAGCGAGGGGTGTGCATCGACAAAGTCTGCAAACGGGTGGTACGTCTTCAGGCTGGCGACAACGTCCCGAAGCTGAGCTTGCTCGTCGTTGTCGTATCGTTGTCGTAGTGCGTGTCGAGCGTGCGCGGCAAACGTAGCGAAGATGACCATGAGCGCGGCTGATGCTGGTGTCGGCTGCCGACCGTTGAAGTGACACCGGTTGCGATCTGACCACACAAAGTGCAGTGTGATCGCTCGCAGTGTGTGCCAGACGTCGGCCACGACATCTTCGTGCGTCTCCCAGTCGCTGCGAACCCGCATCTTGGTCGCCAAAGCGATGTCGTTCCATGTCGGTCTGGTAGCGAGCAAAGGCGACACTAGGCGGCCGATGTGGTTCCACAGCTGCGATGCGAGCACGCAGTCAAAGAACAGGTGTTGTTCCGACTCGATCGCGTTACAGTCGTCTCGCACACACCGTCGGATGCCTGGGTTCGACGCTTCCAGGAACCAAAAGCGTGAGCGCACTGGAAGAAGCCGAAACGCGAGCCGGAACTGCAAGTCTTCGTACACTGGGAGGAGGATCGTGCGCAGATGCTTGGAGAACTTCACGAACGTCTTGATCTGCTGCTCGTCGACACGTTGCGAGTGGATCGTCATTGGGTGCGGCTTGGTCGGCAGTGCGGGCGTCCACACGGCACGGAGAAGCGCAGAGCGCGGGATTGCAGGAACCAGACCCACGCGAGTTCCGCTCTTGCAGCCCAAGTACGGAAGCAAACGCGCACGAGGAACTGAGGCGTGCGCGACCACTTGCAAAGCGTCGAGTCGCTCCACGATCTGAGTTGCTTCGCGGTACAGCACGCTCAGCCACTTTGCTTGCACACCGGGCGAGACCGACGCGAGCGTGTAGTCGAGATGGCGCTGCACGAAGTCGAGGCGAGACGGCCAAGAGCTGCCGTCAGTCACGAAATCGGCGAGCGACCTCAGCCCAAACACGCGCGACACGTGCAAACGGAAGCCGCGCTGAGGCTCTGGCACCATGCCAAGACACCGCCTATGCGCAGCAGACGAGCTTGATCGCGCTTGTCGTTCGTAGTGGAAATCCGTGTCAGCGTGGAACCAGATAGGTTGGTGCAGAACGTACGCCGCGCGCTCATCCGGAGGCAGATCGCGCCACGTGATCTCCCAGCGCGTCTTATACCACCACGCCCACGTCTCGCGCCACCACGTCGACAGATCGTTCCACTTGATCACATCGCTGTGACGAAGCGGAGAGATCGATGCAAAATCGAGCGCAAGACGTCCGCCATATCGAGGAAGAACCGACTTGAGCAGCTCGGTGCCAGCCGTCGTCCAGTTCATCTCGCCACCATCACCTGCGGCTCGCAAGAACTGCAGGTGCAGAGCGAGGCGCTGGCGCTTGAGCTGGGCTTCCAGGTACGGGATCTGCAAACCGCCTTCACTGCGTCGCTGGTACATGAACCCGCCCGGAATTAGCTGGACGTGTGTCGCGCCGCGCTCGTGTTTCCGGCTGAGCACGAAACGGTTCAGCGTCGCTTGCCAACGCTTCACCACTCGAGCTGGGATCGACACATGCGGCGTGTAGTGCCACAAGCGCGAGAGCACCATCGTCTGCGCCACCAGGAGTCGACCCCTCAGTGTACGCGGACGCCGATGCCACGTCTTGAAACCGTCGTAGAACCGTTGATCCAGGAGCTCGACGATGACGTCGTCGACTGGCGCTTGACCAAACGGGATGCCAAGGTACTTGACAGTCTCGCCGCTGCTGAGCACCTGCATGTTTGGAAGCGCAGGACCGTCCAGGTGCCTGTTGAGTGGCAGAAGCACTGACTTGGACAAGTTGAGGCTTCGCGCCGGATCCTTGGCAGTACTCCTCGACGATCTCGAGTTGCGCGTGTAGACTTGCGACGGAGCTTGAGAGCAGAGTCGAGTCGTCCGCAAAGAACATGCTTGTTGCCGTGTGGTCGTCGTTCATACACACACCGTACTCCTCGTGCGCGCGCAACATGTTGCCGAGCGGCTCGATCGTCAAGACGAAGAGCAGCGCTGACAACGGGTCGCCTTGCTTCACGCCTCGGGTCGGGTGGAGCGCCGGCTGGATGTTGTTGTTGATGATCAGGTGCGCCTGCGGGTTCGTGTACAGAAGCTTGATCCAGCTGATGAAGACCGGACCAAAGCCCATGCGCTCGAGCAGCACGAACATGTAGTCCCAGTTGACGCGGTCGAAAGCCTTCTGGAAGTCGAGGAACATCGCGTACGCTTCGTCACCGCGGCTCGTGACGAGGTCTTGCAAGTCGGCGAGGAAGCGGACGTGGTGGTGGATCGAGCGGCCCTTGATGAACCCTTTCTGCGCGGCGTGGATCAGATCGACCATTGCCAAGACCAATCGATGTGTCAGCGCTTTTGACACGGTTTTCACATCGACTGGCATGACAGCAATCGGTCGGTAGTTGCCCGGCTCGTAGCGCGAGCCCTTCTTGTGCAGCAGCACGACCGCAGACTTGCGCTGGGACGCGAGCAGTTCGCCACGCCGGAGCCGGTCGTTGAAGACGATCGCAAGACACTCGCCAAAGACGTCCGCAGCCACTTGGTAAAACCCAGCGGTCAAGCCGTCCATGCCGGGTGCCGACGATGGCTTCATGTGCCGAATCGCAGCAGCGAGATCTGGTCCAGTCAAAGCCGCGTCGAGCAGCAAACGATCCGCGTCCGAGACAAACCGCGTGATCGAGTCGAGGAGCTTGCGTTGCTTGGCTTCGTCTGGCGGTGGAGCCCGGCCAGCAGGACTGTCCGAGTCGCCCATCTCAGACCCCCAGTGCTCCAGGAAACGCAGTGAGATCTCGTTCGGGTTGGTCGAGACACTTCCGTCTGGTGTCACGACGCCTTCGATCGAGACCTTGCGCAGGCTCGTGTCCATAGGACGGAAGAAGTGCGCTGTCGATCGTTCAGAGTTGGCCGCTTGGAAGTCGAACGCAGTGTCTTGGTTGTACTGGCTCGTCCGCGTGACCGTCTCCTTGTAATTGCGCATGGCTTCGTCGAAGACTTCGCGATCGTCTTCGTTCGACGATACACGGTGCCGCACAGCTGCGTCGTCCAGAGCTACACGGGCGTCTTCGACTGCACGCGTGTCTTGGTCTTTTAGCTTCTTCTGGAGGTCTTGAAGCTGCTTCTTGATGCTCACCTTCCACGCTTCCCAGACTTGCCAGGGTTGTCTGCAGCTCGAAGCTTCTCAAGCACGAGCTCAGCTTCCTTCTCGATCGCCGAGACGACCTTCGGGTAACCGAGCAAGTAGCGTGGGAAGCGCCAGTAGCCGCGACCGTGAAGCTGGAAGCTCGATCGGAACGTGACACTGTGCGCGAGGTGGTCGCCGCCATGCTTCGGGAGGAAGTACTTGGACGAGGAGTAGAAGCTGTTGCAGAATGCCTCTGACACCAGCACGTAGTCGAGCCGATTCTTCCGAGGAAGTGGACCGGTGAAGACGCGTTTGGTGTCGTGGTGGATCCGCCACGCATCGACGACTCCGAGCGTCGCCAGCCAATCGAGACAGCTGGTTCGGCTCGGGTCGGAGCGTAAGTCGGGCTTGGACGAGTCAACACGAGGGTCGAGCGGCGTGTTCAGGTCACCGAGCACAAGGTGCGTTGCGTCGTCCTCGAACACGTCAGTTGGCAGATTCGTGAAGAATCGTTGCTTTTCTTGGTTGTCCGTCGGTGCGTACACGTTGTGAACGTACACGGGAGACGCCTCAACCGTGACTTTCACTACAATGTAGCGACCGGGGACGGTCAATCGGGTCACTTCGATAGCCGAGTCAAAGCCAGGAAAATCGGAGCGGAGCACCGTCATCACGCCGCAGTGCCGCACGCGCGCTGGTCGGTGCTGCAGCGAGTTGGGGTCGCTCACGAAGATCTTGTGTTTAAAGCTCGAGTCGAGGTGGAACTGGAACATGGCGAGGTGCGTGCTGTCGCGAAACTTGGTCTCTTGAACGCACGACACCGAGTGCTTGGAGATGGTACTGTCGATGAAGAGGTGGCCGTTCTTCTTGATGCCGTTAGTGTTGACGGTCACAACACTGACGTTGTTCCAGGGATGCTGGTCCGTAGAGAGCTTAGCTGCGGTTCGCAAGGCAGCTAGCCACCGTCGTCACCGATGTGTCGTCGCTAAAGTGGAGCTTCAGCACTGACGCGTCGTAGGGGTAGTAGCCGTCGAGTTTACGCAGCTGCTCGAGGTCGTCAAACAGGAATCCTTGCCACTGCACTTCACGCCAGTGCTGCAGCAACTGATCGCCGACGCTTGACCGCAGCAGGCGGAGAAGCGTGTTCGGGTGCAGCAGTCGCGTGTGGTGCGCGGGAATCCACTCGACCGGTTGACCAGTGATGTATTGGATCCAATGGTCGTTGGTAAACAGCATCGGCGCAGTCGCCATCAGCGCGAGCTCAAAGAACCCAAGCGCTTTTGATGCTCGCGACAGCTCCTTGATCGAGTCCGAGACCATCCACCACTGCGCGCATGTCTTGAACATGTCCATGCGTCTGGACGGCACCGGCGACTTGAGCATCTTCTTCCACTTCGTAGCGAACGTCTTGTCTTGGTGCGCGTTTGTCGCACACAACACACGGTTGATCGCGTGTAGTTGCGCGAGCTCGTAGATCTCCGTCCCTTGACCAGCCATCTTGAGCGACAGCGCGCTGCTGAACGCGAGCAGGTTCTCGACCGCCTTCTTGATGATGTGGTCGGGGTTCGTCGCGTTCTCGATCAGCGTGACGACACCAGCAACTTGCTTGTCGGCATCCGCGAGCTTGTCAGGAAGCATTGCGAGCAGCGCCGTGTTCTCATCGTTGGCCATCGCTTCCGAGACCTCGACGATGAGGGATGCCTTGGCCGCCTTGCGGATGTTGGTGTGGTGCTTCTCGATGAAGTACGCCGACTCGGTCGCAGTCTTGACAGCGTCCGGACGCTTCACGTTGACAGGCACGATCTGCTTCCGCACACCATGCTTCTTGTCGACCGTGGCGTCCTTGACCTCGAACTCGACCTCCATCGACTGGAGCGCTTGGAAGTAGTTCGCGGTTGCGATGCCATCGAGTGGACGCGGTTGTTGCTTCGTCATCAGCGCGGCGAAGTCGATCGTGTCTCGGTTGCGCTTCTTGTTGTTCGAGACGGTCGTGAAGCCGTCCGCGTTTCCGCCGTTGGTCAGCAGAAGCACGGGAGGGGGCTCCAACGCGGTCTTGGGGCTACCAGGAGGCGACAGGCTGCTACTCGAGCCGTTGAAAGTCGAGAGCGACAGCGTGTCATCTTCAGTGCTTGGAATCAGCGCGAGCTGGTTGCCGGCAGCAGGAGGCTTGCCATGCTGAGCCCTGTTAGGGAGCTTCGCATCACGCTTCTTGATCTCCTCGACAGCCTTCTGGAGCGAGGTCTTGGACTTGCCGATTGACGCTTGCGCAGGAGCGTTAGGTGCTTGGGGTTGCTTGGGTGGCAGCGATCGCTTCGGCGTGACAGGGGGCTTGCCAGAGCCCCGCGGCGGTTGCGAAGGCGGCTCAGGCGCGTCGGCAGGAGGCACTACGCGCGGGAACGCGTCGTCGCTAGTCAACAAGTCGATGCCGTGGTGCGAGCGATACCCGTACGGGAGACGCTCGGACTGGTACGGCGCGTTCTTGCCGTGCACCGGGTGGAGCTTGTTGTCAAACAGGATCTGGTCGCACACAGACCCGTTCACCATCAGCTGCGGCGGGCACGTCTTGGACAGGAAGTACACGCGCCACGTAGCCGAAGTGAGACCAGTTGCCATGTTCACTTCACGGAACGTGTCGTAGATCGGCTTGCACCCGAGGATGAAGAGCCGAAGCAGGATCGTGTCCGTGTTCGTGTCGGAGTCGACGTTCGAGATGTCCAGGTAGTACTTGTTCGCAAGAACATCGTACTCCTTGAACGTGAACACGCCGCCGAGAATGTTCACCTTGGTCCGTTCGAGCTTGAGGCACGCTTCCTTGGTCTTCACCTTGACGCGCAGGTTTCCACCAGGAAGCTTCGACACTTGGCCGATCGCGTGCTCGGCGTACAACTGCTCAAGGGCGTCGTTCCCGTGGTCTGAACCGGCGAGGGACGCCATGATGCGCTGCAGCGGAGTCTTCGCGAACGTGCGTCCGGTGTCGATCACCATGTCAAACTTGGCCCGAGAAAGAGCGTACGGTCGCGCGTGGTCAATGCGAGACGCAATGAACGACCAGCCTCGGCCCGCCGCGTACTGGCGCTCAATCGACTCGATGTTGCACGCGAGCGGCTTCGGGGTCTCGATGCGTCGACGCAGCGCTTCGGCTTTGGCTTCATCGCGACGAATGGTTTCCTGCTGCTGGAGCAAGTCGGCCATCGTCGGGCGCGTGTCGACAGGAGCTGGCGGCGCGGCATCGACAGGTGGCGACTCCATCGGCTCGTCGTCATCGACAGCGGCGGCGACTGCATCAGCAACCGCGTCAGCATGAGCGCGATCGATGGCAGCGGCAACCGCATCGTCGTCGAGAGGAGGCGAGGCAGAGTCGTCAGGAGGAGCGTTCATCGGCTCATCAACGTCCGAGACGTCCGTTGCGGCAGGCGAGGAAGCCGGCAGCACGGCAGACGCAGGCGGAAGAGCCGAGGAAGGCGCGGGAGCAGGCGGCTCGGCCACATGAGTGGCTGGGAGCGCGTCGTGAGAAGCCTTGGAGCCGAGGGAGAGGTCCAAGGGAGATGGGCCGACAGTGGTACCCGACTGGATACTGGGTGCGGACCCTTGCGTGGAGCCAGTTGCGACACGCGGCGGCTGGGCAACGTGTGGCGCAGAGGCGTCGAAGACAGCAGGAGCGGATGGATTCACCATCTTGCAAGCGAGCACGAAGGCGGTCGAAGTGGCTAGAGCGGCGTGGAGAGCTTGGTTCTTCCGAAGAGTCGACTTGAGGGGTAGCCGGCAAATTGAGAAGTTGCGCCGTTGGTCTAATGGTTAGGATTCGTCCCTTCCAAGGATGAGGTCGGGGTTCAATTCCCCGACGGCGCAGTCCTTTTGTTTTTGTTTTTGTTTATGTGTTTGTATTTGTGTTTGATCACGTGTGGGTTGTGCTTTGTTCGGCTTGGTATGGTTTGGTTTGGTTTGCATTATATTTGGTTTGATTTCCTTGATCTCTTGGATTGAGTTCTTGGATTGGCCTCTTGGACTGGCGTTTGCTTTTGTGAGTTGGGTTGAGTTTAGTTTGTATTGTTTTCGTGGCACGATATGCGGCTTGTCGTGTGTTCCGTCGATGTGTGGCCCAGCTCGAAGTGCAGTCAGCGACAGTTCCATTGGTCTGCCGATAGTTGTCCGACCGGACGCGTCGCTGTCTCCATTACACACACAATGTGTCGCGACGTCGGTTGTGTGATTGAGCGCGGATTCGAGCCATTTCGTAAGAGAGAGTGTGTGTGCGCATTGTTCCGCATTGCGTCGCGTGATGTTTGATGTTTCGAGCAATGTGACAGTGTGCGCGCGGCTCGCTGCAGAGTGTGTATGCGTCGCGTTGTCTGCGTTTGCGTTCAAGGTTGTGTGGTGTTCTCGTGTTGAGTTGAGGCAGTGTTGTCATTGATGCTGGTGTTGTGTATGTTTTGTTTTTGTTTTAGTTTTAGTTTCAGTTTTTGTTTTTGTTTTTGTTTTTGCTTTTGCTTGTGATGTTGTTGTGGGTAGGATTCGTGCGTTGTGTTTGGTTTCACGGTTTATATTTTTAGTTGAGTTGAGTTGTGTGTTTGTGTAAGTTGTATTTGTGCTGTGTGTTTAGAGAACTTGTTGAGTGAGTATGTTGTGTTCGTGTATGTGTGTATGAAGTGTTGTGTGGTGGCATTTGTATGTGTGTAATATGCATAGTGTGTAGTCTATGAATGGGGAAAGTTTGTATGGTGTGTGTTGCTGCAACTATGTTCCTGTACTCGACTTCGATATACCTCTAATGCATCCGCCCCGACAGCAACGCATGGTAATCACCAAAAGGTGATAGTTTACGTATACTTTGCCAACGTGCGAAAATCATCGACACGAAGTTAGTGCGCACTTACTCGAGTCGCGATAGCAACAACGAAACAAAGCAATGGCTCGCTCGTACAAAGCACAAGCGAGCTCAAAAGCAGAGCGGCCGTACAAATCCGTGGGGGACTTGATCGTCGAGGAAGCCAGTGTACAAACCCAAACGCAAGGCCGTGGCTGAATCGACTGGTCGAGCGCACCACAGAAACACAATGATCGCGTTGACGCGGTCGGTGTATAGAGAGCGCTTTTGCCACATCGTTTTTCATTTGAGTATGATGTGAAGCGCTTTGTGATATAGCGATGTAGAAATCTTGCACACAACACTTCAAAGCCAGGTCGACCATGCGCTTGGGTCGATCCGGACGCAGTCGCACTCATACTCAAACGCAAGCACTCAATGCACAAGTCATTGCTCTGGCCAGTCACTCACAATGTGAATCCTCTTTGGCGTGTTCTTTGGTTCGCAGATAGGAGGAGCACCGTGAGAGTGCACTAACGACGCTGACAAGCTGGGCTTTCACTGCGGAAGTGAGCCCAGCGTTGGTGACTATACAAAATACAAGTGTACGAGAATCACACAAACTCGTACACATTCCAAACGGCAAGACGACGCAAGCGATAAGGAGAAAACGCTGGGTCCGGCTTCGCGACCCTTGATCCGTTCACACTGTATTCACACTCTTACACTCGCACCACTATACATCCCCAGTCGTGAGAAGCACGACCGGGGAATGTACAAAGGACTGGTTCTCTGGCCTGGCCAGTCCTCAATCAACCATTCGGAGGCACTTCGCCACTAATCACACGTTCGCCCTTGCACGCACACGTACGCAGTTCTGGGCAAGCAAAGCGAGATGTATGTGCAGGCACACTAATACACTGGTTCTTGCTCACCTGAGCCGGAAGAGGGAGGCGACTTGAGGGCAAGAGACAAAAACGGCTACTGAATTGGCTCAAGGTTTGACCCGGTGTGTCCAGGTCGACACGCTTGGCTTAAGTACGAATGCACCTAGACATGCACCTGACATCTGGTCTGAACCCACAGTCGCACTGGCTCTAAACTAGCTATATGATCCAGGTTCCGGGGTCGAGCCGGGGTCCTGGGTCCAGGGCTGAACTGGATCTCGGGTCCGTGGCTGAACTGAGTTCTGGGCCCGGGGCTGTACCGGGTCTGAGATCCGGGGGGGGGGGGGCGAGCCGTGTTCAGGGGAAAGGAAACGCGGGTGCCACCGTGGAGATCAATCCCAGGACGTCGCCGACACGTAGATCCGGGATGGTGAAGGCATCTCGTCGGAAGGCGCAGAGGCGCTGGCACCGGCCGCCGATCTTCTGGTTCGCCTGGGGCTCGAGAGCGAGAGAGCCAGCGGAGCTATGCGAACCGGGAACTGGGTTCTTGGGCGAAATCGTTGACCTGGACACGCCAGTTGCTGGCGTGAGAACGGTTGTGAACCTTGAGAAAGTGCGCTCGCTATCTGGTTGCTGTGACGGGCGAATGACCTGCAGCCGCTATGCCACAGGTATCGAGGTTGTGGGGTGGTCAGCGCGCTCCCCTTACCTCAACCCAATGGAGAACATGTGGGCAATTCTGTCTAGCAAGGTCTATGAGAATGGTACACAGTACACCTCAGGCTACAAGCTTGGCACTCCATCTCCAGCAACGTCTTGCGCTCCGCTGTCGACTCGATGCCGCGCAGATGTATCGAGGTCATTGAGCGCCATGGTGATAAAACCAAGTATTGATTCGATATATACTTGATTTTTGTTTAGTGCTCTGATGGCCGTATGTTTTGTCTTCTGTCTGAAACCCACAATTTGTATGTGAGCTCATGCTGTGCTCCAGCTCAGACGGCGTGGCGCGCACGTCTGTGTAGCTCTCTGCCGTGTCAACTACATACTACGTAGTATCTAAATAGCGTAACTCAATTCGAATCACAGCGCGAGTTCTCGAGCGAGACACAGGTGGCCGTATACTTTTGTCCGCGTTATATGCTGTTTTAACGCATAGAAATCTAGTCATTGGTTTATATCAGGCAAATGGGGTTGATTATGTCTTTTCCTGGGCGAAATATGTGAGAACAAGAACATATCCATCGCTTGCATTCGAATCAATCGGTTTGCTTAACCCATATATAGTAGTGGCTCAAATGAACTCCACGACAGATTATGGTGATTGAGATTGACGGCGATAACTGCGAATTTTGCGCTTCGCTTAGTGTATTTTTACGGTGAGGTAAAACAGTAAGTTTTTGCCCACCCCTCTGTGAGCATAATTTGCTTAAAATCACACAAGATAATTTGGCTCTCGCTCTGACTTTGATAATGATCGTTAAAACTGCGCTGCGCTGTAGAGCTGTCGTTGTGGTGGTGTTCAATCCTCTGCTTCCTCTCTTCAGAGTGACGAGAGGCCATCTGGCGAACCGCGTTCATGCGCTTCGCTCACCAGCGCACGCACGACACGCACGATCTCGTCCGGCTTCTCGTGCTGGATGTTGTGGCCAGCGTCGCGGACTAGGACGTGGACGCTCGGTTGCGAGCTGATGCTGTCGACGAGCTTCTGCTGTGCAGCTTGCCACTTGCGCTCCAAGGCTGCGATCGTGTTCAAGTCGATGCTCGGGTCCGCTTTCATGCCGTCAAACATGTCGGGCTTGCCGTGCGAGAGCACGACACACGGAAACGCAAAGCCGCGCGCTGCGAGTGGCGACGCGCGCAAGTGCTCCTCGGTTTGCGGAATGGCCGTGTTCTCCCACAGCGCGCCTTGACGGTGCGCTGGCGACGGGAGGAAGTACTCGACGTACGGCAGCGCGGCTGGCGTGTACCGGTCGATAAACTTCTTGCGCTGGATGTTGTTGATCATGCGGATGAGCCCAACGCGCGAGAGCGAGAGCACCATCTCGCCGTTTGCGTCCATCGTTGCGAGTGACTTTTGCACTGCTGGCGACACGCTCTCGAGTTCGCTCCGGAGCTCCTCTTGCAGCGCATCGACGAGCACAAGTCCTTCGCACGTGAGCGGCGTCGCATTGCTTGAGCTCTCGAGCTCAGCTGCAAGATGGCTAATGATTCGTACAATAAGGTGTTAGTGCAGGTACCGAAGGTTACGCTCATGCATAACCACAGACGCACCGCATGTTGTAGCCACCCGCGCCGTGCGCGACGAGGATGACGCGGTTCGAGACGTCGAGCTTCTTGAGCACTTCGGCGTACTCGCGCGCGATCTGAGCAAACACACGTGCGTAGGTACGTCAGTCTTGTGCCTCGAGTCAAACAGTCTGAAGCGTGAGCGAGTGTACCTGCGTGGCCGTACGCGGGAGTGGTCCTGGCGGCGAGAAGCCCAGCCCAGGGCGATCGATGCTCACGACAGTCGCGAACCGAGACACCTGTCAAGTGTGTTATCCATAGCGAATGAGCGCTCTAGCACAAGAGCACAAACAACAGCGCGAGCACCGAGGATCAACAACGCACCTGGTCAGCGACCTTGTCCCAGTCGAACGACGTCTCGCCGACGCCGCCGTCAAACACGACAGTGAACGCGCCGCTCCCTTTCTTCTGCAAGTGGATCGACACTGGACGGCCCTGGTCGTCCTCAATCTCCACAAACGATCCAGGTGCTGGCATCGGGTTCCACTGCTTCGTCGACTCGATCACGTAGCCGCTCGTGGTCACGAGTGTCACGATCGCCACTGTGCCCTGCAACAAGCAGACAAACGCACGACGGACGAGCAGTGTAAGCACGTGGCTGGCAGTACCCTCACAAGACATGCACGCAAGCTAGCAAGAGGTAGAGAGAGCAGACGCACTCCAACGACAAGCTTGAGGATCTCTTTGAGCTCGTGCGCGACCATGGCTTTCGTCACGCGTCCTGCCGGTGGCGCCTCATTGCTCGGAGGGGATCCCGCATCTTTCTTTGATGCAAAGCGGCGTGTCGTCGCTGGCACACGCAGCGCAGATTGCTGCTGCACAGTGCGCTGCACGAGCGCACTGCGTCCAGCTGATCTCGCAGCGCGCACGAGCAACATCGTCATCTCTCCCTGGTCAATGCGAGCTGCAAAATGTGCGGCGATACCAAATTGTGGTAGTGAAGAAAGCGAGGTCCCATAGCTGCACCATCAGAACCACACACTCGTTGCTCCGACGATCATCATGTTGCGTCGCGTTGCTGCTACTGCTGCTGGTGCTGCGTACGCAGGTGCAGTCGCGCGGAGCCGGATTACAGCAGTCGCTGCACACGCAACTCGCTGCAGCACACTGCTGCTGCTGCAGCCACCGAGCGCAGTCCAAACGCGCTGGAGCTCGTCGACGAAGAAGCCACCGAGCGTCCAAGTGCTGCACCACAACCCGCCAAAGCAGACGTATGCGCAAGTCGAGCAGGACATCGCTGCGATGCAGCGCGAGATCCGCGACGCGTACAAGTGCGTAGCTGTCTAGTGCTACACACATGCGCGCTTACATGCGCACTGTCGGTACTCACTGCTACGTGTGTGTCTGTGCATCCTTGACACACTGCAGTGCTGGGAACTTCCAAGCGGCGCTCGAAGTCGGTCTCACGTGCCGCGACGTTGTCAAGGACCACTTTGGCGAGAAGCACCCGGTATTTGCGAGCACGATCACAAACATTGCGCTCATGTACAAGAACCTCGGGCAGATGGAAGAAGCGATCGAGTCGTACGAGTTCGCGCTCGCGGTCTACAAAGACAGCGTCGGCGAGTTCCACGCGTCGTTTGCCACGACGCTGCACAACCTCGGCTCGGTCTACCGCACGCTCTCGATCTCTGCTACGGGCATGGAGCGCGTGAATGCGCTGCACCGCGCAATGGAGTGCTTTGAAGAGGCGCTGAAGATCCGCAAGAGCATCCTCGAGCCAGGACACGCAGACATTGCGCTCAGCATGTGCAACGTCGGCGTCGTGTACTGGCACAACAAGCAGAGCGCCAAGGCGTTCGAGGTCCTCACGCAGGCGAAAGACATGCTCGAGCGCAAGGTCGGACCGAACAGCACGCTCACGGCGCTCGCGATGAACAACCTCGCGTACGTGAGCAAAGAAGCGCGCAAGTACGACGACGCTGTGCAGCTGTACGAGCAGGTCGTGGCGATTCGCGAGCGCGTGCTTGGCGCAGAGCACAACGAGACGATCATGGCCAAGCACAACTTGGCCGAGGCGTACCGCGCAAGTGGCCAAGAGGACAAGGCGCTAGCGATCCAGCAACAGATCCTCGACCTGTTTGACGCCGAGGCGATGCCAAACGACGAGAGCAGCGGTGCGCAGAAGAGCAACTAGGACGCTCAAGGGCTAGAGTCCGAGAGAGAGAGAGAAGGCGTGTCTATTGGCTAGTGGATCGAGACGCAGCGTATCGTGACGAGAGCTGCGAGCGTCTCTCTAAGCGTCCGTTCGTCTCTCTCTCACTTCGACAAGAGGAGGCACTAGCGCCTGCTTGATGCGATCTGCTGGACGACGTACTCGTACAGCAGCGTCACGAACGTGTCTGCAGCCATGAGCGCAAGCACGCGCTGCTGGATCTGCTCATACACACACAGTCAGTCAGTCAGTTCGACAAACAGCCATTGGCGTGAGCGCTAGGTGCAAGCCGAATGACGCTGTGGCAATGGACGCACCTCTGCGTTCGGCAGCGGCACGAGCTCGAGCATCACGTTGAGCGGCGGCGCGACCTGAGCGACTGCGAGCGCGAGCACTGCGTACGCAAGCACGGCCGTGCCGCTCAAGAGCGTGTGGTCCCAGAAGCGCTCCATGAACGGCTGCCCGCGGTAGTTGGCGACAAACGTCGTCACTTGCATCGCCGCAGAGAGCAGGAACATGACGCTGTTGAGTACATTCGGCGTGAACTTGCCGTCCGGGTGCATCGACGGGTCGGCGCGGTTCACGAACGGTTGCGTCAGGTGCAGCGCTGCGGCGAGCACAGCCAAGTGGATCACAAACTGGCCGAGGATCGAGACGAGGACAGACGGCGAGAAGACACCGTGCGGCGGCCGCTCGTGCGACAGCGTCTTCGCTGGCTTGGCGCGCGAGAGGAAGAGGAAGAACATAGCGATCCCGAGCTGTCGCGACGCAAGGACAGTTACGATGAGTCCCAGCGAGCCTACCTCGGTTACGATGTAGCGTAACCACAAGAGCACCAAAGCACAAACGTACCCCAAGGACCGTGAGCTGCTGGTCGCCGTTCTTCACGCCGTGCATGTAGAGCGTGCTGAGGTAGTACGCCGTGATCAAGCAGTTCACACCGAGGATCTTGTACATCTGGATCGTCGTCACGAGCGTGCAGCGGCCTTGACGAATGAGCTGCTTCGCGACGCGGATGCTCGAGCTCTTGGACGTGAACGGCGACGCAATCGACGCGTCACCGAGGCGCACGACCTGGAGCTCGTCGCTGTCGTCAAAGTGGAACGACTGGCGCTCACGGGACTTGGCCGACTGGCGCTCGCGCTGCGCACGCTCGTCCGCTGGCGCATTCACGATCGAAATCCCAATGTGCGCTTGCTTGAGCGCGCCGACGTCGTTCGTGCCGTCGCCGCACATCGCAGTCGTCTTGCCGCAGCGGTTCATCGCCATGACAATGTGCTCCTTCTGCTGCGGCGACGTGCGCGCAAAGACCGTGACGTGGAGACAGATCTGCGCGAGCGTCGCGAGGAACGGCTCGAGCGCTGCGTTGTCGTCCTTGCCGCTGCACTCGCCCTGTTTGTACAGCGCCGTCAAGGCGTCACCTGTGACGCAGAGGTCGTACTGCGAGCGCATTGACGCGACCGTCGCCGGGTCGAACGGCAGCGTCTCGAGCGCAACGTCAGCGCTGCCGTCGTCAATTGCGACCCACTCGACTGGCGCAGTCGATGAGCTAGACTCTGCTGCGACGCTCAGCACGAGCGGCTGCTTCGAGTACCCGGCGTTGATCCCGACTTGCCGCGCAACGTCGCACGCTGTGAGCGCGTTGTCGCCAGTGACCATCACGACCTTGTGCTTGCTGATCATGAGGTCCCGGATCGTCTCCTTCGTGTGGTCTTTCAGCGGCGAGTCCAAGACGAGGAAGCCTGCGAACGTAAGCGCTTGCTCCACGTCGCGCCGCGGCGTCTGTCGGATCGTCGCGAGCGACCAGTCCGCTGGGACCGATCGGTACCCGAGCGCAAGAACGCGACTCCCGCGCGACGCAAAGTGGCGATACACGCGGCGGTAGTACGCTGGCGCGTCAGCAAAGAGCGGCTCGAGGACTTCTGGTGCGCCTTTCGTCAAGATGCGGCGCTCGTCCGGTTCATCGTTGTCGCTCTTTGAGACCTTAACGACCGCCGTCATGCGCTTGAGCTCGGACGAGAACGCAAAGCGGTGGAGAATGTCGACCGACGCGATCTCGCCGCGCCGCTCCGACTCGAACGACGGCTGTACGCTGCTGCTGCCACTGCTGCTGCCGCCGAAGCCCACGTGCCACTTGATCGCGCGCACTGCAGTCAGCTCGAGCGGGTCGCCGACGACCTGACCGTTCAAGAGAACGAGCGACTGGCAGCCCGCGAGCACGAGCTCCGTGTCGAGCGGCAAGTGCTCTGGCGCAATCACGTCGAGCTCGCTCTGGTGCTTCGCTCGTCGGTTCGATGCTGCTGGTGGCGGCGTCAGGTCTAAGCCGACGACACCGAGGAGCTTGAGCTCGTCGCTCGTGAGCGTCCCGGTCTTGTCAAAGCAGCAGATGTCGATGCGACCAGCAAACGGGATCCGGAACGGCTCGGTGCAGAAGATCTGGAACTTTGTGAGCGCAATGAGCGAGTTCGTGACTGCGAGCGAGAGCTCCATCGGCAGCTCTGGCGGCACGACCGACGTGACGATCATCACGCAGTGAAGTAGGAGCTTGAAGCGGTTCCGCGACGCGTCCTGGAGCCCTTGGTGGAGCACAAAGCCCGCAGCGCCGAGCGCGAACGCGAGCAAGAAGACAATGAACCACATCGCCTCCGAGTTGTTCGCTGTCACGCGCTGCGACGAGTAGATGATCGTGCGCACGAGGCTCCCTTGCGTCGTTCCAAAGCCTGTGCGCAGGACAAACGCGACGCAGCCTTGGTCCGGTGGCGTCGGGATCGACGGCGCTGTCTTTGCTGATGATCCTTTGCTCGGCGCCTCGCGCTCAACGACGTGCTGGAGGATCTTCGTGCCGCCAAAGAGCACGTGCCGCTTGTGCTGGAGACTGCTGCCGTCGTCAACGCAGAGTGGCTCGAGCAGCTCGGTCGCGTCCAGACCGACCCCCACTGCTTCTTTTCGCAGCGGGATCGACTCACCCGAGAGCATTGACTCGTTCACGATGCAGCTCCCGCGCAAGAGCAAGAGGTCGCATGGGACGCTCGTGTCGTCGTCATTGCCACTGCGGCTGTACGTCGGCTGCATCTTGACACCGATCGAGCAAATGTCGCCTGGCACGAGCTCGTCGCTTGAGATCTGGGTCCACTTGTTCTGTACGAGCGATAGAGCCGCAGCGTGCAAAGTTGTGAGTGCAAGAGTGTCATGATACACACATTGATCAAAGCACTCTGATACCAAATAAGAGTATCAAAACACAATGCTGTGAAGTATCAAAGTACCGCGCAAGACGTACCGAGCGATAGACCAAGCAGCTCTGCGGCGAGCGACGCATCTGGTTGAGCGTCTCCATGTTGCGCTGCCGCTGCTTCACGACCGTGCACTCAAAGACCACGAGCATCGCAAGCGTGAGCATCGAGTAGTAGACATACTCGTCGAGGCACCAGAGGAGCATGCAGAAGAACTGGAACACGAAGAATGGCGCCACGAGCTGCTCTTTCAAGAGCGACGCAAAGCCTGGGATCGGGATGTCAAAGTCGTTTGCGCGCCACTTGATACGTGCGAGTGCGACGTCCGTTTCGGTCGCGTACCCGCGAGCAGTCACGTACGTCTCGAGCGCGTGGTGCGTTGGAAAGTCCAAGCGACGAAAGCACGCGACACGGTCGCTGTTGCTGCTGTTGATCGCGTCGAGACTGTCGTAGATGCAAAAGTTCAGGTTCTGGTACGCAAACCAGACAACTGGGATGCGTGCGCCGTTCGAGAGCTTCTCCGTCTATGAGCCACACAAATAAGTATCAGCCATAGACAAAAGTATCAAGACGGCAACCACTCCACGCACGCAGACGTACGCCTGCTTGCAACGGCTTCTTCGCGACGTGGCACGTGCAGAGCTCCTTGGGCAGCGTCGCGCGTGAGGGAATGACTTTCACGAGCACGCGCGCTGTCGTCGAGTCCGCTGAGTGTTCGTCGCTCGGGATCGTACACGCGCGCGTGCACGTCATCCACGCACTGACATCGACACTCCACTCGCCGCCCAGGAACGCGAGCGCGTGGCAAAACACAATCGACGCAAAGAAGAGCGTGACGACTGCGTCGCTGTTGGGGCGGATGCAGTAGATGTACGTCGCAGTCGAGTACAGGAACACGAACGGCAGGACGTCGAGACGGAGCAGCGCTGGGAGCGGCTCGTACAGCGCGACTGCAGCGATCTCGTGGTCCTCGATGCGCACGTTCAGCGTCATCGTGTCGTGTCGTGTCGCTTGAGCAGCTCTCGGTGTGTCTACACTGCGTGATGCGGTGTTGTGTCGCGACTGCTGGTAGCGACAAGGAGCGCAGAGCGTTGATGGAGCGAGATCGCGCGCAGATAGCGAGTCGCACGTACACACACACACAAGATGCGAGCAAGCAGGCGCTCACGTGTGGTATGTAGTGGTCGTAGTCGTGCGTGTGTGCGCGCTGGAAGGATCTGCACTGCAGTCAGGACTGAGGATTGAGGAGGACTGTGGACTGTGTGTGAAGTCCACGAAGCGGTGTGAGAGTGAGTTAGAGTTTGCTAAGTGCGATTGCTTAGTGCGTGTATTGTGATAGTGACGAAACCAAGTGCCGAAAGTGACAAAATGAGCAAAAGATGAACAAAAGATGTGCTTGTATTGATCGTTGTCTCGATGTCATTGCATCAACTCGCTCGACACGCGCGCGCTATGCAAAGCACTACGCAAGACACTACATGCACTTGTTAGCAACTCGCCATGCAGATCATGCAGTGATGTACATGTGTGTGTGATCTTGTATGAAGATGGCGTATCGTCAGTTCATCGTAGTCTCTTTGCTTCTTCAGTCCACATAACAATGTGTTTCAAGAAAACCAATTGGAATCCTCATTCGATACGCGTTGCAGTCAGTCGATGTCTTGCACACACATGCAGGCACATGCACACACTTGCTCGCGGTGCTGGTCGTTGCCAAACAGATAGATAGACACACTTGTGCTCGACGCTTGTCATACGTAGACATCATACGTAGACAGAGAGGCGAACAGACAAACAGACGTGCTCGACGCAGAGCTCTTCAGGAAAAAGTTTGTCCTCAAGTGTCAGACATACGCTTGTTTTGAAAGCATCAGCAGAGCGCGTCCGGAGCACACACACATGGCATGAACAAACAATCAGACACACACGCGAGCGCTCACGAGTGCAGACGCGCTGATATCTGGTGTGCATTGCAGCAGAGTACTAGCACGTGCGCATCCGCAGACGTAGGGTAGACGAGCAGCACACTAGCCCATACATCCCACACACTTGCGCATGCACACTTGGACAGACCCACAAACTTCATACTTACACGCATGCACGCTTGCATTGCATACAAGTTTGGACGCACACGCATTGCGAGTTTTGCACCTTGCACTCGCACTTGCACATACAAACGTCCACATACTTTATAAAATTAGAGAGAAACCAATCTGTTGGTACCCGAAAATTAATATCGACATGAATTGGTCCGCGAAAGGTGTTATCATCATCGGTTTCTCAATCACTCACTCACGTGCATACACACACACTTGCATACACACATGGATGCACGTGGATGCAGACACACAGACGCACACACAGACGCACGGAGCTGCTGCTGCTGAAGGCACGCTGCCTTTACTACTGCGACGACAGAGTGCTGCTGCGTGTCGACGATCGCGCAATGCTGCTGCTCTGCGCGGTCGATGCGCTACTCCAGCTGTTGCCCTACGCAGTCGATGCGTGGTGCTGCTGCTCACAGAGGTCGCTGCGTTCTGCTGTTGTTGATCGATCAGCAACGTTGATGCGTGGTGCTATCGCTGCTGCTCTGTGACGTTAAAGCGCGGTGCTGTGCTCCTGCGTAGCAGGGTCTGCGGCGTGCTGCTGCTTGTGTGCTGTGAAGTCGATGTGCTGCCGAGTCGCTCGAAATGGTGAATGAAGAGCGAATGGCTTGAGGCGCCTACAGCCAACAGCTTGCTACTCTTTGATTGGCTCTAGAAACGGTTGGTGAGTCGTAAATACCTTGTGCCGCTGAGATGTCTGTAAGTTTTTACAAATTGTGCTCACACAATCCGGTGATCGCATTAGAGATGCTTTTCATCACGCCACATGACTCCCAGCGTCACCAAGCTCGATCAAGGCAGGTGTGATATCATGGCCATGCTTTGGTGTGCTGCTTCGGCATGAGCCAAGTCTCGAACGCATGTGCACTGTTGCCGCGAATTCGTGCACTACATGTTCGAGCAAGAAGCACTCGAGATACAAGTGAGGTCTCGGTCGGATTTTGCCCAAGCGCACCATCGTGTTCGCTAGTTGTTGTTGTTGCTCTGGATCTCACTCACGTTTGCAAGCTCGAATATGCTTTCGCTGCAGTCAGCTACGTATTCTTGTACGACGACGAGCGTGCCAGAGCGCTCATGCACCACACCTCCATGTCTCGATGCAGCGCAAGAGCCCCATCGAGAGCACACGCAGCAGCACATGGATGATGACTTTGACCAGCATGAAAGCGCATCCATTTCGCACTTTTGTACGACAAAAATGCGAATTAGCGCTCTTCTCCCCCTGTGGCTGATTTTTCGGCATACAAACTTCAAGTCACTCACCTGTTGTTCTCTCGCACTTGAGCTCCTCGCATCGAGCGAGCGAGCATTGGCGCATTGAGCGACGACCAGAGCAACGAAGAGAGCGCGCGCGCGATCGATCGTCGTCGCTGCATCTGCGTCTGCTGCTGCTTGTGGCGATAGATCTGCTGCGTTTGCTGCTGCATTTGTGTCCACAGCCTGTGCACGTGCGCGAGCAGCATGCCGGACGACCTGCAGCGCCTCAAGCAAAAGCTCGAGCCGGTCGTGTTTGGGCAAGAAGTGCTGTCGCTCCCAGAAGGCTACGTCCCGCGCGGTCCTGAGACTGGCGGCTTTGAGCCCGACACTGCGAGCCGCACAGCTGCGTACAATGCTGCGACTGGCACGGATGCGCCGGTGCCAGGCGACAAAGACGACTGGGAGGACACGGACGTGCACGCGAATCGGTACTCGGGCGTGATCTACGCCGCTCGGTTCTTCGTCACGCGCGTGGGCTTCTTGCGCTCAGTCAAGCGGTGCGTATAGTCTCTTTAACGATAGCATTGCCGTCACGCCATCGCACCGATCGATCGATCGCACATGGACTGACAGTCGTGCATCATGCCACGTCCTACAGGCTCATGGTCATCAGCAGCAACCACTTGACGATCGTCGACCCGTACACGGAAGAGGTGAAGGAGCGCTATGCGTTCGACAACATCAAAGAGATCACAGTCGCGTCCGACAGCGGCGGTGGTCCGAACGCCGACCGGTCGTTCACGATCTTCATTGGGAAGAACTTGAAAGAGACGTACACGTGTCGGAACCGCCAGCACTTGCTCTCAGCGTACTACCAGCTCCGCGAGCGCGCGTCGTCGGTCCGGAAAGACGGCTTGGACATCGCTGCGAGCAGTCCAATGATCCTCGGCACTGCTGGCACGAGCGCAGTTGGACTCGGCTACAACAGCATGGGCGCGAGCGGTCCACTCGGCGCAGCGAGCATCATGGGCACAGGCGCGAACGGCATGTACTTCGACAGCCTCTTCCAGCTCTGCGGCAAGACGTTCAGCATGACGAAGCTCAGCACGACGCAGAGCACGTTGGAGCACCCAGTGAAGATCAACGTCCTGCTCGCAGTTCGCGCGTCGAGTCTCGATCGGCTCGACCCTGAGAAGCGCTCGACGCTCTCGTCGATCTTGCTCATTGACATTGTCAAGATCCAGCGCGTGACAACGAACTCGAACGAGCTCTTGCTCTACTACGAGAACAATCGCGTGCACCGGTACTGGTGCGACAGCCGCGAGCCGTTCATCCAAGCGCTCGCAAACAACCTCCGGTCGTGGCTCAACGTCTCGCTCTTTGTCGAAGAGGTCTCGGACTCGTGCGAGTTTGACGCGCTCACGTCGACGCGCGACATCCCGCAGCCCGTGTCGTTCGAGATCCCCGTGCTGAAAGTGAGCAAGAACCGCGCGCATCGACTGCAGCACCGCTTGCTCGCGCTCACGTCGACTGGGATCCTAGAGCGCGACCCCGTGACGCGCAAGACGCTCGCGAGCCACTCGCTCAGCGACATCTTCAACATTGTGATGTACCCGTCGCTGTCGTCGTCCGCGAGTGGACGCGAAGACGCGATCACTGGCGAGTCGGACGGCACCGTCGGCAAGTTTGCGCTCGAGCTCAAGCACGGCCGCACGCGCCGGTACGTCTGTCTCCCGTCGACAGTCAGTCGCCGCGACAAAGACGTCGGTCTTGGACTCGACTACGTCACGGCAAAGCACGAGCACGAGCTGCAGCAGATGCTCGGCGACATTGGGAGCGAGCACGCCGTGCCAGCGTGGCTCCGCGTCGCAGGCGCAACGACACTGCTGAGCCCGAAAGAGGCGCGGAGCCTCTTCTTGAGCAACATGGTCGAGATGTGCCGCATGAACAAGCTCCACGTGTCGTGGTCGACCGAAGAGACGAAGGTCGCGTGCAAGGAGGGGACGTGGGGCACGGACGTGCACCCCGAGTGGGAGGACATCCTCTTGCGGAAGCTCGTGAACCTGAGCATGATCCCGAACCTCGTGACGAAAGACACGCTCGAGGCGATCTTCCGCCAGCTCGAGCAGTTCAACCGCAACATCCCGCTTGGAGGCGTGCGGCAGCGCGACCGCCGCGCGTTTGCGTCGCTCATGAAGATCCTCGAGAGCTTCAAAGAGTACTCGGTCGCGCAGCTCACGTCGCCGTCGAGCTCAGATGCGCCGATCCCAACGACCGAGTTCCAAGTCGCGCTCTTGCTCGCGATCCAGCGCCTCTTGTGCACGCGCGGCGTGTTTGAAGAGATCCCGAGCTCGCAGTACAAGCACAGCGTCGAGATCATCATGGAGCTGCTGCACTCGCCGTCGGAAGAGGTCTGCTTCGCCGCCGCGTGCGTGATCAAGTACATGGTGATCAACTACTCGGACACGCGGAGCATGAAGTCGGAGACTGCGAACCGCCGCGCGATCTTCACCAAGTACCACGGCCGCTTGTTCGTCTCGCGCGCGTTCGATCTGTCAAAGAGCAACCGCGTCGGCCGCGCGCCGCTCCAGCAACAGCAGCAGCAGCCGACGTGGGCACTCACTGCGCAGCGCAAGCGCGCGGCACAGCAGTCGGCGTCGAACGTCAAGCGCAGCATTGCAAACGCGCTGTCGTACTCGCAGCTCGGACTCGACTACCTCGTCATCTCGATGGTGCTCCAGACGCTCGAAGTGTGTCTCTCGAGCGGGAAGAAAGCGACACCGGAGCGCGTGTCGCGCGAGCTCCTGCGCGCCATGCGCATCGACGAGTTCATGCGCCACCACGCGCTCTTCCTCTTCAATCGGTCGCTGAGCTTCTCGATCGCCAAGTGCTCGTCGATCCTCGTGAAGATCCACGTGTTGGAGCAGCCGTCGGAGCTCGTGGAGCTCATCCAGGACTTTGCGCGCAAGCACGGCGTCCTGCTCTGGCAGCTCTACCTTTCGCTCTACGGCCAAGACAAGGCGCAGCGCCGTATCTCGTCGCAGCTCGTGGCGCTCCTCACGCACGAGAACCCGCGGTCGTCGTACGTCATCCGCAACATCTTTCCACACGCGCTCCTCGACGACATCCCCGTGCGTCTGCTCGAGTACGATGAGTTTGGTCGCCACTTGCCGACTGCGAGCAGCGCGGACGCGCACCCAAACAGCAGCAGCAACGGCGGCGCGTCGGCGCACAAGAGCACCAGCGGCGACTTGACGAATGCGACTGAGAGCGGACGGAGCAAGATGCCATCGGGCGTGAACACACGCGCGCGTCTCGTGCGCAATGCCAAGTGCGTCGTGCTCTTACCCGAGTTCTTTGATCGACTGTGGAAGAGCTACGCGACGAAGGACCTCGTGTGGGGACCTGCTGCTGTCGAAGAGCTCATTCAGAAGCTCGAGACAGAAGTCGCAGAGCTCGATCTGTATCGCCTCAAGTACCAGTGCTACTTGTACATGGACCCGCTCGCACGCGACATTGAAGGCGACTGGGCACGCAGCAACAGCAACAGCAATGGCAGCTCTAGCGCAACTGAGACGCAGTTCCAGACGCAGCACACGGAGCAGCAGATCCACTTTGCGCCGTTCCCGTTCGAGTTCTTCTTCAGCAGCACGGAGCACCGCCTCGCGCTCGAAGTCGCGAAGAAGACGATCTCGTCGTCGAACCGCTTCACCAAGTACGTCCCGCTCTCGTTCCTGCTCAAGCCCGATACGTCGGACGACGGCGACAGCGACGACGGTGGCGACGCTGGTCCAGAGGGCTACGACAGCGACGACGCGTCGCTCGACGAGCAAGCGCTGCGGAACTACGCAGCACAGCGTGGGACCGACGCGCTCGCTGCAAAAGCTGCAGATGCACGCGCAGACGCGCACCAAGACGATGACGAGCGCGCCAAGCGCTTGAAGAAGAAGAAGAAGAAGCGCGCGAACAAAGTCCCGCGGTGGTACGTCGCGTGGAACTCGAACGAGTTCTCGATCGACTACGCGTGTCTTGAGCACGAGATCAAAGTCGGCGCGTACTACTTGACGCACATGCTCAACGACCGCGGCGTCTTGGTCGACGACATTGACGGCGCGGACCAGTTCATGACGCTGCTCTACTACCGCCTCTTGGCGGAGGAGGACGCGATCGAAGCGACGACGCGCAAGTCGTTTGGGTCGTCGTCTGCGTCGAACGCCGAGGCGCTGTACAAGTCGGACATCCGCCTCTTGGTGCTCAAGGTCATGATCCAGCTCTACGAGCGCCACTTTAGCGACCTCAGCTCGCTCGTGTTCCTCAACCACTTTCTCCGCGCCACGATGATGCCGCGCGGCGATGACGAGCGTCTCTGGCCGCTCGTTGTGCGCGGGAACATCATGCTCTTCCTCGACCGCGTGCTCTCGAGCGCGCTCAACGCCTCGCGGTTCCTCCGCGAAGAGGACAACCTCAAGATGGTGCTCGACCTGATCCACGAAGTCAAGCCGATCGTCTTGTCGGAAGGACCCGATGCGTCCGAGAAGGAGTACAACGTCGACGCAGTTGGTGGCGACCCGCTCGATGACACCGACTCGGTCGAGCAGGACGACGACGATGAGGACTTTGAAGACGCGCTCGATGATGACGAGTCGTACGACGAGGACTTTGACGACACCATGGCCAAGCAGACGATCGACGCGCTTGAAGAGTCGGAGCTCGAGAGCTCGAGCGTCTCGAGCGGCTCGCCACGGCGCCATGCGCACCATCACCACCACCGCTATGCCGACGACCACGACGACCACAACGGACCGAGTCGGTTCTCAGTCGTCGCTGAGCACTGCGGCACCATGAGCGGCTCGATGATCTTGCAGACGTGCTTGAGCGTGTTGAGTCGTCTCGTGGACTGCCACACGTCCGAGGACGAAGGACACATGCACCAGGACGTCAAGTTCCCCAAGTACGGCCGCTTGACGCACTTTGAAGGCTCGGGCGTGAGTCCCATGAGCCGCATCAAGCGCCGCTTGTGCGAGGACGAGACGCTCCGGTTCCTCGTCGGCTTGCTCGACTGTCCGAACCGCGTCGTGTTCAAAAAGTGCTTGGGGCTCATCCGCTTGCTCGTGCGCCACAACGAAGCGATCATCCCGAGTCTCCACGCCACGGGGCTCTTCTACTACCTCCTCCAGTACGCCGCAGACGTCGAAGAGATGGCGGTCGCCGCGCGCTTGATCTCGCACATTCACTTGCGCCAGTCGCGCTTGGACGTCCCGCTCGCGATCGTCGAGAAGCAAGGCGGGCAGAACAAGAAGGGCGTGTTCTCACCGGATCCGCTCACGCGCATCTGCCTCAAGAGCTGGCTCGTGCGCTTGCTCCCAGTCTCAATGGTCGCGCAGCTCCTACGCCACGGCCCGCGGCGCTTTGCGCAGGCGCTGTTCTCCGACTCGAACAACCCGGAGGTCGTCTGGAACGCGACGATGCGCGAGCAGATGGTGAGCTACATTGAGAAGTTCATGACGCACCACACGGACGCGAACGGCATGTTCTACATCTCGAACGGCGAGGAGTCGGAGCACGAAGCGTGCGTCGCGCTCATCCAGTACCCGAAAGAGGTCCACGCGCTCCAGTGCTACCAGTACTACCTCCACAACCTCCTCGACGAGCAGCACTTTCCAGGATGGCCGATCAACGACGAAGCGGCGTTCCTCTCGGCACTCATGGACTCGGTCAATCGGTGGGTCCACCCAGAGGCGCTCTTGACTGCGCGCGGCGCACTAGCGAGCGAAGGCTTGACCACTAAGCTCCTGTCGGTTCACGACGCTGTGCAGCTCCTCGACGCGACGGCGCTGCTCATCCGGCGCTTCCCAGACGCACCGAGCATCACGAACTTGCAGAACTTTGCGTACTTGCTCGAGGCGCTGGAGAAGTGCATCCTGGAGCTCCGCGACGGCAAACCCACGAGCGCGCGCAGCATCCTCGACGTGAGCAGTGCGATTGCGCGCAAGAGCGCGTTCGTCAAAGCGTTTGGGAGCGCGGTGCGCGTCTTGAACCTCGCCGTTGCGCTCTCGGACGAGAATGCGCACGAGTGCAGCTCGGGCCTCGGTCTCCGCGCGCTCTGCGGCTCGCTTCAGCTGCTGTTCCACAACCAAACGGCGCTGCGCATGCTCGGCGGCTTTGACGTCCAAGTGACGACGCACTGGGTCTTGGAGGCGCTCGTGCACGTCCTGCGGCAGCCGAACGGCCGCGTCTCGGCCGCTGCGCAGTCGCTCGACTTGCTCCCGTGCCTCACACGGTTCCTCGCGCAGGACGAAGATCGCCTCGCGACGGACCTCTCGCTCCAGATCGTGTTTGAGATGGCCGGGAGCTCGGGCGAGATGGCCGAAGTGCTGTTGCTCCAGCTCGCGGAGCACGGCGTGCTCTGGTACTTGACGCTGCTGCTGTTCAACTACGTCCCGCCGCAGACGACGATGTTGAGCAGCAGCAACGGCAGTGCGAACGCGCCAGAGCTGACAGACCACGACGTGGACGACGACGCGCAGCGCATTGGCGTCGGCGCTGCGAAGGCGCTCGAGCAACTTCTCCAGGCATCGGCCAAGGAAGAGTCGATCGCCGTGTACGTCCAGCGCATGCAGCGCACGATCGAGAGCGTGTTCACGCGGCCGCTCATCGACATCTTGCGGACGTCTGGACCTGAGACGTTCCTGCGCACGCTCGTGCGCGACGTGCGGCAGCCGCACGTGATGTGGACCGAGCGCATGCGCACAGAGCTGATTCGCGTGGCGCAGCGTGCGCTGCAGTTCCACGCGTCGCTCGACCGCAGCGGCACGGAGGCGCACCGCGTGTTTGAGCTCCCGTCGCACTTCATGTACAGCGCGCAGCAGGAGGAGCTCTGCGTCGCCGGCATCTACGTCAACTTCTACAACGAGCAGCCGCAGCGCGGCATCGACGCGCAGATCGCAGGCACCGTCAACCCGGCGCCGGCTGTGCCCGAGACGCTCCCAGTCGTCGGCAAGCGGCCGCTGACGAAGAAAGCGCTCGCTGCTGCCGCTGCCGCCGCGGCGTCGCTCGAGAACCGGAGCGTGTATGGCCACGTCATGCACGGCTTGCTCGTGGCGCTCTCGCACGACATCTCGGGCGTGCGTGCGCAGCCGAGCGTGCTCGACGCCGTGCTGCACCAGCGCTTGCTGCCGATCGCGACGGCGATCCGGCACTTGCTCCAGTACAGCAGCGACATGGACGTGCAGGTGCTCCAGTCGGACGGCGTGCTCGCGCTGCTCTTTGTACTCGACCACGAGGCGCAGCCGCAGGGCTTTTCGTTCGCCGTGGCGCCGCTGCTGCAGCTCCGGTGCCTCGAGTGCCTCCACATGCTCGCGTTCAGCGGCAAGTGCGTCGACGCGCTCGCGACGCTCGCGCCGCCGTTTATCAAGAGCGCGTTCCAGGTCGTGTACCGCCACCTCGCGCGCACCGAGGCGTCGACCGAGGGCCAGCTCGCGCGCATCACGCTCCAGCTCTTGGGCAACCTCTGCCTCATCCCCGCGTGCATCGACACGCTCGTGAAAGGCATGGACCCGACGAGCCTCGCGAGCCTGCTCCCGCACGTCTGGCTCGGCGACGCGACCGAGATGCAGCTCCTGCTGTGTCTCCACATGATCCCGCTCAAGCGCCACACGCAGGCCGCGACGCAGTTTGCCAAAGCGGCCGTGAGCTCGCAGCTCGCCGCGGCGCTGCTCAACCTCCTCTCAACGCTCGTGCCCAAGTCGAAGCTCGGCGAGAGCTCGCTCACCAAGTCGTACGCCGCGCGGTTCCTCTCGGTGCTGTCGTCGAACCCCGGGAGCGGCGGCGCGATCGCGAGTCTCCTCGTCGCGTCGCGCGTGTGGGAGACGCACGGCGAGACGACGCAGGGGTCGTCGGACGACCTCCGCCGCTTGCTCGTGCTGCCGCACGCGCCGGCGCTGCTCAAGGCCGACCACGCCAACCCGCACAAGATCGGCTAAGGACGATCGAGACGAACGAGGCACCAGTGTGCGTGTGTGTGTGTAGCAGCGAGAGAGAGAGAGAGCGAAGGACCATGTTGAACAATGCATGGCGGTCATTTTGGTGTGAAGGCATGATTGATCGATTCGCGCTTGTGACTTGAGCAATGTATTGAACGTGAGAAACTGCTGTTCGCGAGTCAACGGTTGACGCGTTTACGCCTTGTTTGTTTGACATCATCGTGACCATCACCTCGCTGTCACCACGACGCGAGCTGCGCGTGCGTCCGTCAGTCGCTCTTGCGCCACTTGCAAGTACCGACGCCCGACGCCCGACTCGAGAGCATGGTGCGCGCACTACCGCCTGCGCTGACGGCGTTGCTCGCGCGTCTGCAGCAGCGCTACCGCATGTATGCTCCGCTGGTGCTGCTCGCACTCATACGGTACGTGTACCACAAGCGGCAGCGCCACCTCGAACAGCTCCGTGTGCACCGCACGATCAACGACGAGCTCGCGCACGCGCGCCATGCTGTGCACAGCGATGCAACGCGCGCGAGCGCACTCGGTGTGGACGCACCGGAGCGCCAAGCAGCGCTCGATGCGCTTGTGAATCCCGTGGAGGAGTGGCACGATGTCGCTGACGGAGTCCAGATGCAGTCACTCGTGTACCACGCACTCCCAGACGTCGACAGCGCGCCGAGCGACGTGCTCGTGCTCATTCTCCCGGGCAATCCGGGACTCGCGCACTTTTACTTGCCGCTCATGCGCGCGCTCGTGCAGCGCCACGGCCGGCGCCACGAAGTCCGGACGCTCTCGAATGCCGGGCACTTCATGCCGTGGAAGAACAACGGCCGCACGTTCACGTTCGCTGAGCAGATCGCGCACAAAGTGCACTACGTCCGAGAGCGCATCGCCGCGAACCCGAAGCTCCAGCTCGTGATCATCGCGCACTCGATCGGCGCGTTCGTGACGCTCCAAGTCGCGGCGCAGTTCCCGTCGCACATCGCGAAGCTCTGCCTCATGCAGCCGACGCTCACGCACATAGGCAAGACTGCCAAGGGTACGGCGCTCATGCCCGTGTTCCGCTACCGCCAGTACACGATCAAGCTCGTACACTTGATCGAGTTCCTGTGTCCGCTCGCGCTGCGGCCAGTGCTCATTCGCTGGGCGATCGGGCGTGCGAACGAAGCTGTACTACACCACGCGACGCTGTCGCTCGTGAACCGCAGCGTCGTGCGCAATGTCCTGCTCATGGCATTCGACGAGATGAACGACGTGCGAGACCTCGATGACGCGCTCGTGCGGCCGCACGAAGCCAAGACGCTGTTTGTCTACTCGCCGATCGACGACTGGGTCCCGAACGAGTACGCCCAGAGCTACCAGACGCGCTTCACGCTTGCGCGCCACCGCATGATCCCGCAGTCTCACGGCTTCATGATGGACATGCACGGCACGCGCGACATGGCTGAGCACATCTCGCAGTGGATCGCCGACGTCTTGGAGTCCTAGACAATGTGCGTCTCGAGGCGTGACCGACCAACTTGTCATACGAGGTCAGACGAGAGGTGAAGCGAGAGTGTGCATTCGTGTACGTGTGTATATGAGCGTAGCAGCGCTAAGTGGAGGATGCGAGAGCGAGGAATGCATCCGAGTGTGCTGAGTGTGTTGGTCAATCGGGTCTTGCCCTGCTGCGTCCTGGAACGGACGGACAGACAACCGCACTCCCTTCAACTACCGTGACATAGCACACTTTCTAGACTTGCATGACGCGTGTCTTGGCTCTCGATGGCTTGGGTAGTGGGGTGTGTGAGTGTCTCGCCACTCGTCCGTTCGAGCCGCGCGCTTACCATTCACCATTCCGAGCCACTCTGCAGCCCGTCAACCGCATCGATCAGCACCATGCGTTGACTTTGCTGAGCAGCAACAGCACGCATTCATCCATGACTGGTCCTCGATGATTGATAGCTTGACCAAGATGACGATGACAGCCTTTGAGTTTGATGGACTAACGAGTGATCGCTGGAGACTAGATGTTCTCGTTGAGGTCCGACTCATACGACACAACAGCGCTTGTTTGCTTCAGACTGAGGACTTGTGTTTGGTGTTGATCGCTCCGTACGTTCACAACTCGTCTTGCCTCGCCACGCACACTTGCCTTCGCCTTCGCTCTACTACCCAGCACACACTGCATCAAGATGACCGACGTCACGACGTTTGAAGGCGTGACGACGTTCTCATCGCGTCCACAGAGTGCGTATCGCTACAAACTCACAACGCAGACCGACACCCTGACAGTGTGGCTCGAGGATGCCGTGACGAAGCAACAGTGGTGCGTCTCTTGAAGTGGTATTGCTGTCACGAGCGCACGAGGCTATGCGTGAGATCTGATGTAAAGAGCAATGTCGATGCTGCTGCTGATCTAGGGAGTCCAAGTCGTTGACGCTGCAGGACATTGTCGACGAGACAAACGTGATCCCGCAGGCAACGATGAATGACTACGTCTCGGTACGTCGCTCTTGTCGTTCCACACGAGCGTGTGTGTGAGGTGACACGTTCATGCTGGCTAACTTGATGTGTCTGATGCTCAGAGCTTCCAGAAGTGCTTGGAGCTCGAGCGTCGTCCACCAAACAACATGAATGGCGCTGACACCGAGTGCCAGTGCGACCTCGTGTCAGAGACCAAAGATGCGTGGTCGCTCCGGTTCGTGCTTGCGCTCAAGCTGTTTGCGAGTGTGTGGCGACCGGCGTACGCGATCTCGCTCCAGCCAGTCAAGCTCGAACCGATCGACATTCTCGCCGCGCAGCTCCGCGACGTTCAAGAGGAAGTGAAGCGCTTGCGCGATGAGCCGCCAGCGTCGAGCAAGCCAACGATCGACAAGTTGACGCTCAAGACGACCCAATCGACTGGATCAAACTCGGCGTTGGCCTGGAGTCAATCGCCAATGAATGGCATCAACAGCAAAGCGACAAAGAGCTTCATTGTCAACCGAATGACTGGGATCACGTTCCAAGAGGCTGGCGTGTACTTGCTCAGCCTCGTGCTCCACCACCGATCGACCAACGAGAGTAACACCTTGGAGTGCGAGATCCAGCGCGATGGTGTCGGCATCCACACGTGCTCGACTGGGAACGCGGGTGCCGCCAGTCGCGCCTACCCGTTCGAAGTCGTCGTGGCGATGGACAAGGGCCAGAAGCTCACGGTCATGAACACGAGCAAGAGCTTCATCGATACGAACTCGACGATGACGATCGCGCCGATCAAGTGACGTCGCTGTCGTTGAAGCGCTGTTGCCGCCGTTCATGGTTGTGTCTGCGTTAGTTTGAGTGAAGTGCGTGCGTGTGTAGGAAGAGCGTAGGAGGCATAACAGACTGTGATCATCCAGCAGCCAAGACCAGCGTGCTCGAGTGTGTGTGCTCTGGACGCGCTCTGCTGATGCTTTCAAGACAAGAGTATGCGTGTGAAGAGTGACAAAGTCTGAATGAGCCGTGCAAACTAAAGCATCAACACTAAGCTTGAATGAGCCGAGACTTTCTCGTCGAGAAGCTCCAGCTGCCAGTCCAAGTCGCGATCGGCATTGACATCAAGTCAACGACACACGAGCTGATCATGCTCCAGCGCAACCCTGCGTTCGATCCTGCGCGTCCAGACAGCACGGCTGCTCTACTGATGAGCGATGACTGCGAGCATGACAACTTTGAATCAACACGGCAAGTTGCTCTGTTCTCTTGTTTGTCACTCCTTGACTTGGCTCGTGATCGCTCGGGTGAGTGACTACTTCGTCACGGCTATAGACTCTGTCATGGTCACATCATATGCAGCAACGGCGCCTTGAGTCCTAACGAGCGATCGCTCGCTCACTCTCCTTAGCTCATTCCTCACTCGCGAACTTGCTCAAGCGAACACACTCACAACTACGATGGTGAAGCGCATGAAGTACATGTGCGTCGCGCCGCACAAACGCGTGCGCATTGGCAACGACGACAGCGACGAAGAATGCAAGGGCAACGACGACGAAGAAAGATGACGAGGCGATGGATGAAGTGAACTGACTGAACAGAATGAAAAGATGTTCATTGTCCCTAAGCGTCGTCTTCCTCTGAGCTACAAGCTGCGGACGCGAGCCATTATATCATCTTCGTGGCTCCGTCACGCTGCGACGCGTCTTGAAGACTCGAGATGGTGAGGGACGAACGCTTAGTACTCCTCGCCAAACTCCTCCTCCTCGCCTTCGCCCTCCGCGGTCTCGGCGCTGACCTCTTCGTAGTCCTTCTCGAGCGCCGCGAGGTCCTCACGCGCCTCCGAGAACTCACCTTCCTCCATACCTTCACCGACGTACCAGTGCACGAACGCACGCTTGGCGTACATGAGGTCGAACTTGTGGTCGATGCGCGAGAAGACCTCGGCGATCGCCGACGTGTTCGAGATCATGCACACTGCGCGCTGGACACGCGCAAGATCACCGCCAGGCACGACCGTCGGCGGCTGGTAGTTGATGCCGCACTTAAAACCCGTCGGACACCAGTCGACAAACTGGATCGTGCGCTTCGTCTTGATCGTCGCAACAGCAGCGTTCACGTCCTTTGGCACGACGTCGCCACGGTACATCAGACACGCGGCCATGTACTTGCCGTGGCGCGGGTCACACTTGGCCATCATCGACGCCGGCTCGAACGCGCTGTTCGTGATCTCAGCGACCGAGAGCTGCTCGTGGTACGCCTTTTCGGCCGAGATCACGGGCGCGTACGAGCTGAGCATGAAGTGGATGCGCGGGTACGGCACCAAGTTCGTCTGGAACTCGGTCACATCGACGTTGAGCGCGCCGTCGAAGCGGAGCGACGCCGTGAGCGACGAGATCACTTGCGCGATCAAGCGGTTCAGGTTCGTGTACGTCGGACGCTCAATGTCGAGCGAGCGACGGCAAATGTCGTAGATCGCTTCGTTGTCGAGCATCACAGCGACATCCGTGTGCTCGAGCAGCGAGTGCGTCGAGAGCACCGAGTTGTACGGCTCGACAACGGCAGTCGACACTTGCGGCGACGGGTAGATCGTGAACCCGAGCTTACTCTTGCGACCGTAGTCGACCGAGAGACGTTCGAGCAGGAGCGCACCGAGACCCGAGCCAGTGCCGCCGCCAACCGCGTTGAACACGAGGAAACCCTGGAGACCCGTGCAGTTGTCTGCGAGCTTGCGGATGCGGTCAAGCACGAGGTCGACAATCTCCTTGCCGATCGTGTAGTGGCCACGCGCGTAGTTGTTCGCCGCGTCTTCCTTGCCCGAGATGATCTGCTCTGGGTGGTACAGCTGGCGGTATGTGCCGGTGCGCACTTCGTCACACACGCTCGGCTCGAGGTCGACGAGCACCGCGCGCGGGACGTGCTTGCCAGCGCCGGTCTCGGAGAAGAACGTGTTGAACGCGTCGTCGCCACCACCAATCGTCTTGTCGCTCGGCATCTGACCGTCTGGCTGGATGCCGTGCTCGAGACAGTAGAGCTCCCAGCAGGCGTTACCAGTCTGGATGCCGCCCTGGCCGAGGTGCACGGAGATCACTTCACGCATGGTGGCAGTAGTGGGGGTAGAAGAAGAGGTCGAAGTGGAGCGTCGAAGGAGGAGGAGCCGGCGACGAAGGAGCGACGGGAGGAAGCTGGATGATGGAGCTTACTCTCGAACGATCGACTTGCGCGCTGAGCGGTGAATTCGCGAATGAAGCCAGGTAAGGAGTAGCTTCAAGGCAGAATTGACTCGTAGTTTGTATGCTGAATACAAAATCAAGTCATTTGCCTCTTCAACGACTCTTCACATGGGACAGGGCGAAAAGGCGTGTGGGTGTACGAGGGCGTCTTTGAATGTAAAAGGGCGTAAAAGGGTGTAAACGAAGATCGGTCGTTTCGCAACCGCTTAACGTACTGTCATGATCCGTTCAAGTACGCCCATAGTCGACATCGGTGCCAGAAAATTCACTGATTGGCTGGAATTGTTGAACTTTTAAAGGGCTTTGAAGGGTTTTGAAGAGGTTTGAAGGGGTTGAGTAGGTTGGCTTGTTGCTTGACGATGTGGTCAAAGACGACGCGACCATGTTCATCGCGAGCAACAAGAGCCGCAGACACACACACACAAGAAACAACCTAGCACGACAAAAGATGCCCTTGGTGTACGCATTCTAACATGTAAGTCATGCTTCAGCAGGTTGGTACTCGCGGAACGTCAAGTTGAGTCGCCCAGCGCGCATGCGAAGCCATGTCGGCTCTGTGTTTGGAAACACGCGCGTCAGTGCATGTACGACGCGGCGAGACGGACCGCCAAACACGAGCACGTCGCCAGACTCGAGACGCACGACTGGGACCGCTTCGCTGCCTTGCGGGTAGTGGTCGATGAACGCAAACTCGGCTGTGGCTCCAATCGAGAACGAGACAACAGGCGAGCCGAGCTCTAATGCGTCTGCGCTTTCGTCCTTATCCACGTGCATGCCGTTGCGACCTGCTTTCTTGTAGTAGTTGACGACGCAAATGTCGGGTGTCATGGCGCGGCACTGCCCCATCACGCGCGGATCAAGTACACGCGCTGCATCGAGGCTCTTGACTGCGAGTGTGCGCCAGTGCGCAGATAGCGGTAGCACTGGCATATTGTCGTGGTTCGACCGGATGCTGTCGTACTGCTCCGTGACGACGTTCCAGTGCTTGCCGAGACACATCTGGTGCAATCGGCACTTGGCGCCGCTCGCGTACGTCGGTTTGTAGAACCCGCTTGGACCGAGCCCGAGCGCTTGAGCGTCGTCAACAAGTTGCTGCTGCTCTGATGGCGAGAGGAAGTGCCGCAGTAAGACCATCCCAGGCAAGAACTGGATCGTGTGCAGATCGTCGGGCTGCTGCGCATGCTGGAACCCGACTGCATCTGGCGCGACGAGCGACGAACCAGCGAGCGTGTGTGCATCAACGTCCGCTGCTGTGAGCGCTGCTGCATCAAAAGCGCTCGTGCTGAAGAAGAGGTCGAGCTCGTGCTCGTTGAGCGGATGCTGCTGCGCTTTCGCGCGCACGCGCTCAGCCTTGGTTGTCATTCCCATTTTCGTCTCTCGATTGATGTCTCTCGATGGTGCTACAGTGACATGCTGTAAATACCTCGATTAAGTACGCTTCAATACAAAATCAAAGCTTTTTGACGTACACTAAACACCATTCAAAACACGCAGTACTCTCGAATACGTACACTACAGGTTGCCAGCAACAACTCGCTCATTCGGACATGGCGCATGCTGCGCAAGTGGACTTGCGCGTGCAGGTGCACGGCGACCAGGTCGTCGAGTTCACGCTGCATCGACCGCGCGATGCACACAAGAGCTGCGTATCTGCACTGTGCTGGTTCTTCGCAGGCGTGAGCGCAGTGCTCGCGTATGCGTGGCACACGCGGCAGTCACACAGTGCGCTCCACGCCAGCGCACTCGCTGCAGTCTTTGCAGTGCTCGCATACAGATCTGCTGCAGCGGCAATCATCGAAGGTGCGTCAAAGCGCGTATGTGCTGCCCAAGCTTCTAGCGTGCGCGCCCATGTATTGATGCTGCAACCACGTGAGCATATTCAGAGTCGCTGCTCGTCGTGCCATCGCTCGGCGTGAAGCTCATCAAGAAGCGGCGGAATGGGTCCACAGCTGTCACGGTGCGCTGCACACGTCCATGCTCTTCCACGACTCGTGCAGTACTCAGTGCTTACATTCTGTACTTTACGTGGCGGCGCGTGTGTTGGACATAGTTCATCGACCAGAGCGACATCTGCGCAGTCGTTTTGAACGAAGCAATCACGTTCAACGACGTCGTCTACTACCTCGCGTTCATGGTCGAAGGACAGACCGACATGGTACTCGCGTACGAGGTACGGCCAGCTCGTTATCATCTGTACACACATGTACGCACAAGGCAGTGCAACTGATCGCACTCGTGCTTGCGCTGCTGGACACAGACGTTCCGACCACGGGTCGCAGTGCTGCAGCAAGTGCTTCGCGAAGTCAAAGCCATGCTCTTCCCTCTCGATAGCGACACACACCGAGCCATGCGACTCCCAGCATGCGTCGATGCACGCGCAGCATCATGAACGAGCGGTCACAAGGAAGCGTTGTTGTTGATGTCGTGGGTAGCACTAGCGGTTTGGTTTTGGGCAATAGAGAGAGAGGAGTCGTCCTACTACTACGTACTGGCAGATCCGGTCGAATCGTTGTCAACAGAACCGTGTGCTCTTGTCCAAGCGATACAGCCTCGCAGTCGTGACCTATCGGATCGACTACAGACCTCCAGACCGAATGGCGCAAGCTCTAGAGCAAGCGGTTGCGCATGTCTTCGAGCTTCTTGAGGACTTCGGCGGGCGTGCGATCGAGGTCTTCAGCGACGCTCTTCTGCTTCTCAGGGCTCAGCGCCACAAACTGCTCGCAGAGGTCGCCGTCCGTGACGTTCTTCACAGGAATGAAGTACGACCGGTACGACAAGTGGTCGCGTCCGCAGAGCGGTGGCTTCTCCTGCCGCATGTACATCTCCAAGTGCGTGTAAAAGTCGACGTCTTCGCGCGACGTGAACGGCACGAGCGCGCCGATGCGGCCCATGATCGTCGCGTAGATGATCGCCTCCATGCCGCCAGCGACCAAGCTCCCGCGCACCATCGACGTCACGACTTCGCCGACGTGGAACTGCGCGACCTGCACATACAAACACACAGTGTCAAGCAATGGATACTGTGAGCGACAAAACTATACGCTCAGAAAAGAGCTCTTCATGTCACTCGACGTACCTGCTCGAGTTTGTTCGGAGCGCCATTGAGCAGACCCGAGTCCCAGAGGATGCGGTTGCCCGTGGGATTGTCGATCTCGTCCGAGACCTCCGACGGCAAGCGCGAGACAAAGACGTTCCCAAACTTGTCGCCGCCTGCGAGCGTGTCGTAGTCCAAGAGCACGCTGCTCGTGACGAAGCGCGGGACGCAGTCGTCCGCAAACACCACGAGCTGGTTCTCGTCGCTCTTGTACTTGACGAGGTGGAATGACTCGTGCATGTCGGACGCGTACACGCGGTCGCCTGCAGCTTTCAAGTCGACGAGGATCGACGGGAACGACCGGTTCTCGCACTTGCGCAGCATCTTCTTCTTCCCGAGGTCGTAGATCCGCAGCGCCTTGCCGACCGACACGAGCAAGCGGCCTTGGAACTCGCACATGGCGTGCGGCACGTCGTCGATCTCGGTCGTGTGCACGAGCACGAGCTGCACGCCGTCGACGACGCGGTACACGCGCAAGTAGCCGCCTGTAAGCGCAGCGTGTGGGTGCAGTGTCATGCGCTTCACGGTCCCAACGACCACAAACGCTTCGCCGCCGCGGTCGTGGAACACGCACGTCGCGATGCTCCGCGCGCGCTCGTCTTCGTCGAGCTCTTCGCACACGACTGTGTGGTTCGCCACGGGGTCAAAGATGCGCACGCACGACGCCCACTTGGTCGTCTCGACTGGGATCGGACCGCGCGGGATCACGAGCGCGTCTGCAGCCTCGTCGTCGTCGTCGCCATCGTCATCGTTCGCTGCAGTCTTGACGTCCGAGAGCGCAATGCCATGCGCACGCTTGTACGCGGCGCTGAACTCGTTGTGGTCGCTCTCAATGACCACGAGCCGGCGCGACGGCGCGTGGACCACGGCGCGGCGCGGCGTGTAGCGCAAGTTGACCTTCTGCTGGTTGAACGTCTCGCCGAGCTGCTCGAGCGTAAAGATCTTCATGCCTTCGCCTGCGAGCGCGACGATGCCGCCGGGGCACTGCTCCGAGTTGAACGAGCACGCGTACGAGAGGTACTCGCACGACAGCGGCGTGAGGTGCCGGCGCGTCTGGTGAAAGTACGAGAGCCACGCGCGGCTCGAGAGCGCGAGGACTGCGCGCTTGCCTTCCACAGTCACGCGGAAGAGCTTCACAGGCTTTGTGCCGAGGAAGCGTGAGCGCGAGTCGGTCAAGTTCGCAGTGATCGGGTCAATGCGCGACTGCTGGAGCACGCCGTTGTCAAGACCGATGCTCAAGTACAGCGACTGCGACGACTTGGACTCGGTCTCGGCACCAGCAGCCGACGTCTCGCTCTGGAGCTGCGCGAGGCACAGCGTGTGCGGGTGCGACGTGAGCGCGAGCGTCGACTTCTGGCGAAAGAGGTCGTTCGGGTCGAGCGAGAGGATGCGGACCGAGTTGTCCCAGCTCCCAACAGCGAGGAACTGGAAGCGCTGGCGGCCTTCTGGGACTTCGCCGACGTCCAAGCTGCAGACCTCAAAGCCGAGGTCGAGCTTCCCTTTCTCGGCCAAGTCGCCGGACGGACCGAGCTCAAAGTAGATGACTTCGCCGCCAGCGAGCGAGATCACGACCTGCCGCGCGTTCGCAGCGCACTTCTCAATCACTTTCTTCCCCGGCGCTTTCCACTCAGTCACGGGCTGAAACTTGCGCACGTGGCGAATGCCGTTCGCATGCACCTGGAGCATCGAGTCGTCCTCGAGGAGTGTCACGAGGAGCGACCCGTGGTCGCGCAAGAAGCCCGACTCGGTCACTTCTTCGACTGTCTCGCCGACTTCGAGCACGAGCGTCGCGTCTTCAAAGCTCACGACGATGTACTTGTCAAACGCGTCGCCGTACGACGCTTTGAGGCACCACACGGCCTTTGCGACACCAGGGAGCGGACTCGCGGCCATCTCCGTCACAGGCAAGCCGTGGCGCAAGACACGGAGCGTCGAGCGGTTGTTCGGACCGCAGAGCGCGTAGATCTGCGGCGTCTGCTCGTTCGCGAGGTCGTCAACAAGCAGCTGCGTCACAGGACTCAAGCTCGGGAGCGTGCTCGCCATCGCCAAGTTCGTGAGCTTGCGCAGCGAGAACGTCAGGTCCTCCGACGTGTCCATGAAGAGACTCGACGCTTGCGCCGTGCGGTCGCCTTCGCCGATGCTCAGGAACTGGAACAAGTAGTGGTTCGAGAACTCCGAGGCGCAGAAGAGCAGCCCCGTCTTCGTGATGCACATCGACGACGCGACTGGCACGGTGTCGAAGAACTGCACTTTGATCTCCTGCACGACGTTGCCCGAGTAGTCGAGCGAGACTTTGTATAGGTCCCCGAGCTCCGACTGCAGGAGCACGAAGAACAAGTCGCGCTGCTTGTGCGTCGCAGCTGAGACGATCAAGACGCCACGCGGCGCACCAGCGCGACGTGGGATCGCGCACGTGAGCTCTGCGTGTCCTTCGTTCTTGTACTGGATCGTGTTCTCGCCAAGCACGAGCACGCCGCCAGGACCGTCGCTCCCGCCAGGCACTGCGACAAGCATGTTGGCGCTCCGGACGACCGGTTCGCTCCAGCGCCGCGTGACGTGATTCAGCCCCAAGTCGAGCTCGTAGAACACGAGCGTCTTGACTGCTTCGCGCGCTGCTGTGCCGCTCGGATCTGCGTCTGCGTCTGCGTAGTCGAGCTCAAGCGACGCAAAGATCGGGTTCTCAAAGCCAACGTCGACGCCAACAAGCGCGAAGTGGATCGCGTGCGACCGGTGCGCTTCGAGCGGCGACGAGATCGTCAAGCGGTTCGACGCGTCGCGGTTCATCACGTACACGAGCTTCTGCTTCTCGACGGCGCCGATCATGATCGCGCGGCCTTTTGGGTCCACTGCGAGGTACTGACCCGGCGTGATGCGCCGGCAGCCTGTCTTGCCGTACGTCTCGTTCTGCCGCTCCTCGAACTGGTTCGTCGCTGCGTTCACTTCCACAACGACAATCTTCCCAGAGTCCGAGCCGATGACGAGGTAGTCGTGCGTCCCGCCCGTGAGTCGGAACGGGTGCACGGACCGAATGACGCCAAAGACTTCGGTCGAGATGACGGTCTCGAGGCGCCCGGCTTCGTCTGGTCGCAGGAGCTGCAGCACATTCCCGCGCGCAACGACGAACTCCTGCGCTTGCGGACCCGTGAAGTTGCCGTACACTGCGAGGTTGATCCCCGACGGGGGCTGCAGCGTGAGGTTGAGCAAGTGCATTCTGTTGGTGGCGGGACGGGTTGCGTTTGGATCTGCTGGATGCTGCTTCTGCTGCTGATGCTGATAGTGGTGATGGTTGGCGTTGCGATGCACGAGTCACGCAGATACGACGCGAGACGCATTAGAGGACACGCACAAAGACGAAGAGGATGAGAGGCAGCACATGCACAGACGCATACACGTACACAGAGAGTGAGAGGTGATCGATCCGCTTGCTCACGCACACACTACTAACACAGACGCTCACGCTCGCGTCGCCACTTCTTGCTGCACCTTGCTCGCACAAGGACCGATCGCGTTTTCACTTGAGTTTGTATGGATGCAAGCGATGTGTTGTGCTTCGATAGTGCTAAAAACGAAGGTTTTATTTGAATGGAAAACATAGTGAAGAAAGCAGGGGAATCTAATATCAAAATCGAAACATCAAATAATTGTGTTTGTAGCTGTCGCAAATAAAAAAAACACATTTATACTAAAACTCGAGGACAGTAACATTCGACACATGGCTAGCTTCTTTTCGTGTATAAATGTCCAAAATATCGTCCTGAACGTTCTGGGACGTCAGATCTTAATTTTTATTTTTGAACTTAACTTCTATTTTCTAAACATGTCGCGGTCTCTTGACGAGTGCGAGCGCCAGAGTGCGTTGTCTCTCTGTCGAGGAGCTCGTGCGCGTGAAGTGAGCGCGTGACGGCAAAAGATCGACTGGGGCTTTCACTCGACCGACAACGACGAATCCTGATGAGCTGAAGAGACAGGGCAACTTAGATAGCATACAAAAACCAAGCTATCGTTCCAAACTGGCACAACAAGACATCGAGCAATGTTGCTGCTACATGCACAAAAGTGCTCTCTGTCAATCGGTTTGACTGAGCTGTGCAGAATATGAAAGCTAGTTTATGCAACCATTATGTAGCACTAGCTAAACGCTATTGTGAAGTGTGACACACTCGGCATCGATCAGCATTCATACACAGGTACTCAGTCCATCATAAACAGGAAGCCTCTGTTTCAAAGCTACAGACACAACTCCACTCAGCTCTTCGATGACTACACTAACGTCGAGAAGCATATGCCCGTCCTCAACCGCCTGCAGCGTCTCCAGTCCAACAACTATCGTCACTATCAACTCTTCTAGGCACTGTCATCGCGTGCACTTGCTGCAAGAAGTACCTGCACAATGTCAGCGTGCTCTGACGCCTTCGCGACATCGAGTGGCGTCTCGCCTGCTGCGTTCATAGCATCGACTGTCGCGCCAACAGCACGCAGCTCGCGCACCATCTTGATATGAGCATGCTTTGCAGCAGCATGGAGCGGCGTCGATCCGTCGTCTCGCGCTATGTTGACATCTGCGTGGTGCTTGAGCAACATGCGCACGACATCGAGACGACCCGACTCACACGCGAGAAAGAGCGCAGTCGAGCCGTTGTTTGCTGTCGCATCGATGTCGACGCCGCACTCGAGCAAGAGGAAGCGGACGATGTTGGCTCGATCGTGCTCGGATGCGATGTGAAATGCTGTTCGACCATCGATGTCCTGCGGATCAATATCTGCGCCTCGCTTGAGCAACATGCGGACGACTGCGAAGTTGCCGTGCTGTGACGCGACGTGGAACGGCGTCGAGCCATCTGCAGTTGCGGCGTTGATGTCAGCGCCACGATCGAGCAATGCGCAGACGATATCGGCGCGAATGTTGTCTTGTGTGGCTTCCACCGCGTCGTCGATGTCGGAAGCCGCATCTTCGATGTGCAATTTGGCTTCGTCGTTATCCATCATGTCTTCGAGATACTCCTTGAGGTCCGGGTTCGTCCGTACGCAAGCGCCGTGGAGTGGCGTCGACCCGTCAGCGTCGGTCTCGGCGATGTCCGCGTTGCACTCGAGCAGGAACTGCACGACATCGAGACGGCAGTCTCTAGCCGCCATGATCAGTGACGTCGAGCCGAACGGCGTCCTCTTGTTGATTTGTGCACCGTGCTCGACCAAGACGCGCGCGACCTCGATGTGGCCGAATCGGCACGCGAAGTAGAACAGAGTCGCTTCAAACTCCGCCATGTCGATCAGCTCGTTCGTGTCTGCGCCGAACTCGAGAAGCAGCCGGATGACTTCGGCGTGCCCATGGATGCAAGCGTTGTAAAGCGCCAAGTCGAATATGTTCGTCGGAGACCCGGTATCTGCGCTGTGCTTGAGAAGAAGACGCGCGATCTTGATGTCACCTTGACGGCACGCAATGTCGAGTGGTGTGTGGCCATACACGTCTACTTCGTTCACGTTTGCTCCGCACTCGATCAACAGACGCACGACCTCGATGTTGCCGTTCTCGCACGCATTACCGAGCGGAGTCACATCGTATCCGTGCGTTGGCTTGCTGGCGTCTGCGCCGCTCTCGAGTAAGAGTCGCACGATCTCGACGTGTTCCCACTCGCACGCAACGAACAAGGGTGTCTCTCTCAAAAAGCGCTTCTGCTTGTCCACAGCCGCACCACTTGCTAGCAGGAGTCGCGCGACCTCGACGTGGCCTTCTTGGCACGCTGCAGTGAGCGGCGTCCTGCTCAAGCGGTCGCTCGCATCGACCGGTGCGCCAGCCTCGATCAGCAGACGCACGATCTCGACGTGTCCGCTTGCTGCAGCGACCAAGAGCGGTGGTGCGCCATCAGCATTACGGGCGTTCACGAGCGCGTTGTCGTCGTGTCCGTTGCTTGAGCCTTCGAGGAGGTCGCGCACGCTCTCGATGTCACCGTTGCGGCAAGCATTGTGCATCGCGAGTTCTTGCGCCGCGCGCACGGCTTCGTCGTAGCCGCGCTTGCTGGAGTTGCAGTCCGTCATCGTGTGTGTGCGTGTGTATGTTGCGAGGTGATCTGGAGCTGGTGTGTTGCTGAATGACATCGAGCGCAGCGATCATGACGAGCGTCGTGTGGATCGTCACGACGCAGCTCGCGGTTTCAACCCATCGCGAACACATTGCGCACAATGACAAGAGTTCATGTTCTTTACTCACCTCCAGCAACAACAGCAACACTAGGTTCGCAGTCGATCTTTCCGTAGCACTCAAAAGTGCAGCCTTGTGCATGGGGTCGTCGTGATACGTATTCGTTGCACTCTCGCTTGAAAGATCGTTGTCCTGGACAGCGCTGCACCTGTTCGATGCGCTTGCTGGATAACCTCGACAGCGCAGCGCAGACGTCTTTGGTGATTCTTGTGTTGCTCGAGCTGTTAGAGCCAGTGCATGCACGATACACCTCTGAGGCTGGTGGTGCTATCGCTCTTGATAGCGCCTCGGACATCGTCAAGGACCATGTCATTGAGTGTCTTTGAGTATCACTGGACTGCGTCATCTCGCTGTCTTGCTGCAAGCTCTTTACGATGTCATTGGAGTGCTCTCGCTACTGTGGCTCAACCTTCGTACTCGCACGTTGTGCGCTCAAGCAGTTGTAGCAGAGCCGTCGCATGAGCCTCTGCATCTTACCATAGCACATGTGCAGGAACGAGTCAATCGCTCGACTCGAGTGGTATCATCGGTAACTCTGCACTAGTAGTGTCGCTGCCTCGTGCTGCAGCATTGAGCGCAGTGACTCCACTTCGCGCCTGTTGTCTGTATGCAAACACTTGCCTGGAGAAGCTACAACTGCTGCGAGTGTTAGTGCTGCCATTGCTATGTTGCTGCGACTTCGACAGTGCTTTCAAAAGTGCCGGAGATCGGCAAGTTTGACGCGAGACGGACTCGCTTGCTGGTTGTGTGGCTACCACATCGCGAAATAAACCAGGCTGCATGCATCGGTGTCTCGACTAGCGCCATGCTCACAGACTCGAACGTGGAGGAGCGACTCAAATGCGTCTCAGCTCACTTGGATACCAAACTTGCAAGGTGTCGAGCGTCAAGTACACTCGCTCGTATGATTGGCGAGAGCAGCAACACCGACGTTGCGATCGCTCACTGACAATGAAGTGCCAACGCCACTTCACCTACCATCGCTTCACGCACTTCTAGACACTGTCATCGCTTGCACCAGCGTCGAGAAGGATCTGCATCAGTCTCGAGCACGATCGCTTCTTCACGATATCGAGCGGCGTCTCGCCTGCTGCGTTCATAGCATCGACTGTCGCGTCAGCTGCGAGCAGCTCGCGCACCATCTTGATATGAGCATGCTTTGCAGCAGCATGGAGCGGCGTCGATCCGTCGTCTCGCGCTATGTTGACATCTGCGTGGTGCTTGAGCAACATGCGCACGACATCGAGACGACCCGACTCACACGCGAGAAAGAGCGCAGTCGAGCCGTTGTTTGCTGTCGCATCGATGTCGACGCCGCACTCGAGCAAGAGGAAGCGGACGATGTTGGCTCGATCGTGCTCAGATGCGATGTGCAGCAGTGAGCGGCCGTCGTTGTCAAGTCGATCGATGTCTCCGCCGTGCTGCATCAAGACTCGCAGGACCTCGAGGTGACCGTACTCGGCTGCAGCTTGAATCGGGGTCGCACCATTGTACCCCGGTGCGTCGACGTCTGCGCCGTGCTGGAGCAGAGTGCGGACGACGTCGAGACGGCGCTCATCTCGTGGTTCGTTGCACAGGTGCGGAGTGGCACAGGCAGTAAAGAGTGGCGTGGCGCCATCACGTCGCCTTTTGTTGACGTCGACGTTGCACTCCGCCACTAAGAAGCGCACGGCTTCGGGTTGCGATTCTTGAGCCGCGATGTACAACGGCGTGTAGCCGAACTGCCCTTCTTCGTCGACGATCGCGCCATGCTCAAGCAAGACGCGTGCGATGCCGATGTGGCTGTATCTGCAAGCAGCGAAGAACGGTGTGCCGCCGTATCGGGCTTCGACATTCACGTCTGCGCCGAACTCGATCAAGAGACGCACGATCTCGATATGGTCGTGGGTCGTTGCGAAGAAGAGCAGCGTAGTGCCTTCATCATCGACTTGGCTGACATCCGCGCCATGCTCGAGGAGGAGGCGTGCGACATCGGCATGGCCCATGTAACACGCGTGGATGAGCGACGTGAGGTCATCATCACCACGCACATCCACAGCTGCGCCGTGCTCAAGAAGAAGATGCGCGATGTCGATGCGACGATTCTGGGATGCAACGCAGAGCGGTGTGCCGGAGAAGTGCGTCGCTTGGTTCACGTCTGCACCGCTCTTGATCAAAAGGCGCGCAATGTCGATGCGTCCCTCCTTGCAGGCAAAGTACAGTGGCGACTCGTCTGAACGGTACTTCGTTGGCTTGCTGTTGTCTGCGCCGCTTGCGAGCAAATGCGCCACGATGTCGGTATGTCCGTTCTTGCACGCGACGATCAGTGGCGTTCTGCCGTCTTTGCCAAGTGTATCAACGAGTGGAGAAGATGCGGTGGTCGTCGCAGCAACGCGATCTTGCCCGCGCGTGGCACCATCGCCCAACTCGCTGCAGTTGCTTGCGAGCAGTGCGCGCACACACTCAATGTCGCCAGTGCGGCAGGCGTCGTGAAGCGCGAGCACTTGCGCTGCTCGTGCTTGTGTGGCTCTGCTGCCGTCGTCCGCAGCGTCGCTCATGGTCTCGCTCGTTCGTTCGTTCGCTTTGTTGCTGGGGTGGCGTGTTGAAGACTGACCGACAATCACTCTCATGATCAAGCCGAGTGCTCTTGTCGAAGACACCAGTGCGTGTGTGTGTGTGCGAGCCATTCGCATGTTGAGACTGGTGCAACCGAGAGATACACATACTGTGCGGCTCATGGAGGGACAAGACGTCGAGATTGTGTGACAGTGACGGAGGAAGAAGGCGCTTACTACTAGACAAATGGAAATGCACCAACGTCCGGCGGATCGATCGTCGTCCTACATCGTCGCGATCTGCTCGTGGTTGCGCATGATCTCGCCCGTGAGCGTCTCGTCGACTTGCTCGTTGATGATGCGGCAGATCATCGCGTCGCCGTTGATGTTGCAGAACGTGATCATGCGGTCGAGCACGACATCAGCGGCGACGAGGAGCGAGTAGAGCGCTGGGAGGTCCCGGCCTGGCATCGTGATCTTCCACACAGTCGTGAGCATCACGAGGCTCCCTGCTGGCACCGGCGCGGCTGCGAGCGAGCCGAGGAACGACGCGAGCACGAGGACACCGAGCTGGAAGCCGCCAAACTCGCTGTTCAGTCCCGAGCCGTCGACGAGGAAGAACACCATCATCGGCAAGTAGATCGCCGTGCCGTTCATGTTGAGCGACGCACCGATCGACATGACAAAGTACAACACCGAGCTCGAGACTTCGCGCGTCTGCTCAATGCACCGCATGCTGATCGGCAGCGTTGCGACGGACGACGAGCAACCGATGCTGTAGACGTACGCTGGGAGCATCTGCCGCATGAACGCGAACGGGTTCCGGCGCGTGAACACGGTGAAGATCACAGGGATCACGATCACGACGTGCACGAGCACCGCGGCGATGAACAAGCCGCTCACGCTCAGCGTCATCACGATCGGCGACATCTTGACGACGCTCTTGAGGTCTGCGCCAAAGGACCCAGCGAGGAGCGAGAAGACTGCGAACGGCGTGAAGCGGATGACCCAGTTCGTCATGATCACGAGCGACTCGTTCACTTCGCGGAGGAACTCGAGGAGCGGGTTGAGCTGCACGGGGCCGTGGAAGCTCTTCGCGAGCGTGATGCCGCACGGAATCGCGAACGCGACGATGCTCAAGAGCGTGTTGTTCACGAATGCCGCCATGATGTTTGCCGGCACGATCATGTGGAGGATCTCGATCAAGTTGTCCGACACGGACGCTGCAGTGTCGAGGCTCACAGTCGTGCGCACGAACGCGCGGTTCACGTCGTCGACACTGAACTTAGACGTCGCGTTCAGCTCCGTGGCCGTGCACGTCACGAGACCAGACGCGAGCATCTCGAGGTAGTTGCCGTTGTTGCACTGGATGCCGAAGACCGCCTCTTTGTTCGGGAGCTCCTTCTTCGCGTGCATGTCGTAGACCACGCGCGCGACAAAGCCCATGCCAATGCCTTCGCCAATGCCAATGAGCGTCGTGAGGAGGAAGAAGAGCGCGACGCGAATGCCAATCGCTTGGCCTTTGCCAATGTGGATCAAGTCGGCGACCGACACGGCCAAGTTGACAAACACGAGCGGCACGACGATACACTGGATCGCACGGATGTACAGGTCGCCGGGCGTGCGCACCCAGTCCGTGATCGCTTTGTCGACGCCGTAGTGGTTCAGCACCGTACCGAGCACGAGCCCGAGCATGATGCAGAGCAGGATCGCAAACATGTTGACCATCGACGCCGTGGCTTTCACTTGCTCTGGCGCGACGGCTTGGATGAACTGCTGCGTGACGCCACCGGCCGCTGCGCCGCCGCCTGGAGCTCCCGGCGCGTTTGTCTGCGGCGTCCGGATGTCCTGGAAGCCCGAGTCTGGCGACGCCGAGATGTCGCGCGCACCGATCGAGCCGCGGTGCTGCCCACCTGCGCCAGTCGCATTTGACGTGAAGTTCGTCCGGAGCACTGCAGTGTGGGGTGGCGGCGCAGCGCGAAAGTTCGTGCGCGGCGCGAGCCGTCCGCTGCCGGAGCCAGGAGGTCCGAGCGAGTACTCGCTCGGGACGCTCGGCGCAGACGACTGACTCGAGTTGCCGTCGTCCATGCTCATGTTGTACAGCACGAAGCCGTTGCCACCGCCAGCGCCTTCTTTCTGCATCATCGCGCTGTGTGTGCGCTACGAGTGTGTGCGCGCTGTGGAGCTGCTGCTGCTGGTGCTGTGAGCTGATTGAGGCGGAAGCGAAAGTGCTGCGCCTCGCGTCAAACAAGCAGAGGCAGGAGCAGGAGCACTCGTGTGTGGATAGAGCGCGACCACCTTCACACGTCTGGAGCACGAAAAAGAATTCGATCAGTCAAATCCCGACTCTCTGCTCCAACGACAGGAGCGCGACACGACCGTACGACAAGTCGCGATGGCAGCAGCGTGCGGGGCGGGCGGCTGTCACGCTCAAGCGTCCTGATCGCAGCACTCACGCAACAGCAGGTGCGCGCATAGAGCGACGCGCAAGCCTCGAGCGCATAGAGATCATGTGTGAGAGAGGTTTGAGGTGGTTTGGGGGCGACAACAGCAGAGCCAGCATGGAGAAGTGAGCGCGGGTGCGAGTGTGTGAGTGTGTTGAGATCAGGTCAAGGCCAACGACCGACCGACTCTCTCGTGCTTGTGCTGCTGGGTTCAAACAGCGAATGGCTCGGCAAGGACATGTTCTGGTTGGTTGTGAAGAAGTTGCCGTGTACACAGAGCAGCAATGGTTGTCTGAGCTCGTGTTGGTCTCAAGCAGGAACGACCACACAGTTGGACGTCCAAGTGCAGACAAGTGCACTTCCGAGCCATTTGTGTGTGAATCAGCAACGAGCAACCTCAATCTGGCACAAGCATACAAACTCCAAGTTATCTCACTGGCTGTGTGGTCTACATCACACTGTAAATATTTGATTTATTCACAACATTTTCTGGTAGTGAAGAAAGCGGGAAACACACAGCTCACAGTATGTTCTCAACTTATTTTGCGATAATAACGAAACAAGTCACTTTTGAAAGGGTGAGTATTCCTGTTTACTTTCGTTAACCTCCATTCACGCACTCACTAACGCCCACTCACATTTCTTGTCCTGGTCGATTGATTGGCTGGCTCTGTTTCGTTTCGCTCGATCAACTCGAACAAGCAAGCACCTCAACCAGCATCGACGACGACTTGGACGCACGTGCGAACGACGCTGGTGCGCCATGAGCCGCCCCGAACACATCTCGCCGCCAGAGGTGCGAACGATCTCGATGCGCTGCTTTCTCTCGTTGTTGCAGGCCGCTCACTCGTGCGCTCTGTGCACTACTGCAGCTCTTCTACGATGCAAAAGAAGCCGCCAAATACAACTCAAGCTCACGCATTGTCAAAGTGCAGGTACGTCCATGACTGTGCTGCAAGCTCTGTGTGCTTGCACAAAGCGCAGCAACTACGTACTCAATGCACGCGCACATGCTAAACGCTCTTGTTGCCACGCCGCTGCAATATGCAGGAAGAGCTCGCAAACCGCGCGATTGAGCTGCTGAACCTCCCTGAGGACCAGGAGCACTTTATCCTCGATGTCGGCTGCGGCAGTGGCTTGAGCGGCGGTGCGTACATCCGTGCGAGTGCTCTAGTTGTATCTGCTGCTTGCAGCGCCGACTGACTCGCTGCTTCTTGCGATCATTTGCTTGGCATGCACCAGTTGCGCTTGAGCAAGCAGGGCACGCATGGGTCGGTGTGGACATCAGCAAAGACATGCTCGACATTGCGTCCGAGCGCGACAGCAGTGGCGATGTGTTCCTGCAGGACATGGGCGGTGGTCTGCCGTTCCGCCCAGGCGTCTTTGACGGCTGCATCAGCATCTCGGCGATCCAGTGGCTCTGCTACTCGGACAAGAAGGAGCACACTGCACGCAAGCGCCTCACGCGGTTCTTCACGTCGCTGTACACGTCGCTCAAGCGTGGGAGCCGCGCAGTGCTGCAGCTGTACCCAGAGACACCGGAGCAGATGGAGGAGATCTCGAGCTGCGCGATGCGCTGCGGCTTCTCGGGCGGTCTCGTGATCGACTTTCCCAACAGTGCAAAGGCAAAGAAGTTCTACTTGTGCCTCTTTGCGGGCTACGACGCGACGCCGATGATCCCAAAGGCGCTTGGCACGGGCGAAGACGCGAGTGCGTCCGAGATCGCGTTCCAAGCGCGTCGCAAGCAGCTCAACGTACGTACCTTGAGCGCTATAGCGATTGCCCTCACTCGAATGCGAGCGATCGTAGCTAACGATCGGTTGCTTTGTCTTGTATGAACAGCAACGCAAGGGCAAGAACCGCGAGTCGGTCAAGGTCAAGGACTGGGTGCTCGCGAAGAAGGAGCGGTACCGCAAGCAGGGCAAGAAGGTCAAAGCGGACAGCAAGTTCACGGGTCGTCGCCGTCCGTCCAAGTTCTAAGCAAACGCTGCTGCTCTGGTTGCTCGTTGCCTCACGCGCTGCTCACATGCTCAAGAGAGAGAGAGACCAGTGCGTGTATATAGTACATCTCTACCATCCTCCTCCTCATCATCGCGATCGTCGTCCTCTGTCCAAGTCCTCTGTCCATGCGAATGTGTGAGTGTCGAGTGTGTTGGATGCCTATCAGTCTCGCTCTCTCTCTCGAATACTTAGTTGCTATCTACCGGTGCTGCGCGCTCACTTGGCCGGTGGCGTCGCACTCGGTGCGCCTGCAGCAGGCTTGTCCTTCGCGACCTTCTGGACGATCTCGCCCTTCTCGTTGATCAGCTCTGGCGCCTGCGGGTTGATATTGAGCTTCCCAATCACGACGCAGTCCGGGTCGATCTTGACGGTCTTGGCCGTGATGTTCCCAAACACTTGGGCCTTGTCACGCAGCACGAGCTTCTCGACTGTGATGTTCCCAATGATCTTGCCGCCGACGACGTGCACCTCTTTCATGTTCTCGACTGGCCCCGTGAGCACGCCCTTGGCGCCGACGACGAGCGAGCCTTTCGAGATGAGCTTGCCTTCAAACTCGCCTTCAATGCGCAAGAGGCGCTCAAAGCTCAGCTCGCCGCGCATCTTGACGGCGACGCCGATCGTTGTCTCGGGCTCGGCGTCGACGATCGAGACCTTGGATCGCACAGGCTGGTACGTCGGGGTCATCGGTGGCGAGTCGTTCTGATGGAGGAGTTGCTGCTGCTGCTGTTGCTGTCGCGTCGTGTGGTTCAGTCGCCCTCGTCGCGCTGGCGCGATGCTGTACTCCGAGTCCGAGTAGCCGTCGTCGTCTGCGAGCGAGTTGGACGACGGTGGGTTCGCGCGCTTGGGCTTTGGCGGTGGGTTCCGAGGCAGCGCGCCAATGTCGTCCATGTCGTAGCGCGCGTAGCTACTGCTGCTGCTGCTGCTCTCTCGCTCTCGTGTGACCAAGCGTGGAAGCGGAATGGTAGCTGCGTAGATTCAGAATAGCTCTCTCGATGTCGACGCCAATGGTGCGCGCTGGATCGAGCACACGAGCGAGCACACGTGCACGCGCTTGCTGCTGCTGGCGCTCGCAACAATAGGCAGAGGAGACGCGCGAGGTTGGAAGGGCGGATGCGGTCAGGACATGCAGGACATGGTATGTCTGAGAGCAATAAGACATGGCTACAAAACGAAATCCCAATAGCTATTGATAGCAATTTTAGTTCTAAAGATAAAGTTATGTGGCCCACCCACACTCGATCGTTGCGGTTTCCATTTTTTGTAGGATTTTCCCCTCATCCGGCAACCAGCGAGGTCCCCTCGCAGTTGTAGACTTTGCCATACGATATCCCTGTCAAGAGTCTATTTTATCCGACGCGCTACCAGCTCGGTCAAAAATGTATGAAAAAATGTATTATTCTGACAAACAGTCAAATCCTGACCCCTTGAGCGCGGCAAACCTGAATTTGAACAGCACTCTATATAAACCACAACGATCGAGTTTGTGTGCAGACCACATAAATGTATCTTTAGAATGGTAGTTGTGTGATTTTGAGCAAAGAAAAGGTTATATCCTGAGAAATTACGAACTATGATTTGTCATGTTGTCGTGCTCATCTACTTTGACTCGGCTGGGTTCGGCTTTGTCGATGGGAGCTTCTCGACTGGCGTCGGTGCAGGTGCGTTGCTAAAGTAGGCGTGCTTGAGCGCGTCGGCTGCTGTGATGCGCTCGCTCGGGTTAAACTTCAGCAGCTTCGTGAGCAAGTCGAGCGCGTCGTCCGATGCTGCAGAGAAGATCGACGCCATCGGCGGCGCCGTGCTCGGTGTGAACTCGACGTAGTTGGGGAGCGACGACATGCCGGGCCACTGGTCCTCTGTCGGCGTCCCAAGCGCGTGGAAGATCTTCCCGATCTGGTCGAGCTCGTTCACGCCCATGAGGTACGGCATACGCAGCATGAGCTCGGCAAAGATGCAGCCTACGCCCCACATGTCGACTGACCCGCTGTACTCGCGCGCACCAAAGAGGAGCTCTGGCGGACGATACCAGATCGTACACACCATCGACGTCATGTTGCGATTCGGACTGCCATAGATGCGCGCGAGACCAAAGTCACCAATCTTGACCTGTCCGTCCGGACCAATGAGCAAGTTCTCGGGCTTGAGATCGCGATGGAGCACGTAGTGGTCGTGGCAGTACGCAATGCCCTCGAGCAGCATCTTCATGTACGCTTTGATATCGGCCTGCGTGAGCACGACTGTTTTGTCCTTGATCACGTTGTCGAGGTTGCTCGGCAAGATCTCAAACACGACGTTGATCGTGTCGTTCGCGACAAAGACGTCGAGGAGCTCAACGACGTTCGGGTGCTTGAGCTCGGTCTGGAGCTTCACTTCGCGCAGCGCCGTGAAGTCGACGCCGTCTTTGAACTTGCCGCGCTTGAACTGCTTGATCGCGACGCGCCGGCCGGTGCTCTTTTGCGTCGCAGCGTGCACGATACCGAACGTACCTTCACCGAGGACGTCGCCGCGCTCGTAGCGATCCATCTTGCTTGAGAGTGTGTTGTGTGCTTCTTGCTGTTTGTGCGATGAGTTTTTGTGAGCAGGCATTTGTGCTGTGTGGTTACACTAATTTTCAGGTGGGACACACCAATGTATGTGGCACACTAAGCCTCTTGAATTGCATCCGCCCTCGACATGCAGATTGTCAGATGCACTCGACTTCATCTTGGAGCAGCTCTGCTGCACAAGCATCTGTATCGCGACGATCTTCATCATCACTCGCATGTACAAATGCTTCGTGGATCACACGAGAGCGACGACCACACATCGCGACCTCCTTTGGTCGCGATCTTGCGCAATGGAGATTCGGCATATCCGACCACTCGCAACAGTCGGACTGTCGTTAGTCGTCGAGTTGGCTGTCACATGCTTTGCGCTCTAAGCGCCATTGGAACGAATGCAAGCCCTGGGCAACTTGTACACGACACCGCACTGCGATCGCGTCGAGCACCTCGAGCACATCAAGCGCATGCGAGTGCACTCGTAGCTGCGACGACTCCCGCTCATGCTAACACGGTGCTGTGGTCCGCGCAACTGCGAAGTCGTAATCTGAGCTTGAAGTCTGCGCTACGTTAGACGCCCCTTTACGCCTTTTAACACCCGTAGACGCCCATCGACGCCCATCAACGCACCATTCGTCGTCCAAAAGCCAGAAAGCTCGGGTTGCTGTGTGGTCGCGCGCTCAATGGGCAAGAGACAGCGAGCAGGCACGTGTGCTCGTGATCCCGCCGACGCCGACGACAGCGCACTTGCACTCACTCACTCACTCGTCAAGTTTCCCCACGTGACGCACAAGGAACGCGCAGGATGACTGGACGTTCATCGCCATCGCCACCACAGCAGCAACCGCGCACGCAGTACGGCACGAGCTCGCTCGAGAGCGACGACTCGCTGCGTGCGACGACCGCGACCGATCGCCGTCGCAAGCTTGTGAAATGGGGCACGACTGCACTCGTTGCAGGTGCGGGTGCAGCACTCCTTGCGCTCAGCACGAGCAGCTCGTCGCCAAGCCCGCATGCTGCGTCGACATCGTCTCCTGCGTCTGCTGCTACAACAGACGCGGTGCCACTGACTGCAAGCGCTGATGTCGCTGGCGCAGTCAAGTGCTGGCAGAGCTCGTACATCAACGGCGAGAAGAAGATGATGGAGCCGATCTCAGGACTCGCGTGGACCAAGCGCTCAAGCAGCACAGCGTCGTCTCCATCGGTCATCGCAGTCGACGCGGACCAGAAGTTCCAAGAAATGCTCGGCTTTGGCGGCGCGTTCACGGAAGCCGCTGCGCTGCAGTTCTCCAAGCTCCCGCCTGCAAAGCAAGAGGAGGTCCTGACGCTCTACTTTGACAAGACCGCAGGCTCAGCGTACGAGTTTGGCCGCGTCCCGATGGGCTCGTCCGACTTTTCGCTCGCGTCCTACAACTTTGACAACGTCTCGGGCGACGCGACGATGAGCCACTTTGACGACAGCGTCGCGCACGACACGAAGGTCTTGATCCCGTTCCTCCAGCGCGCGCTCGCGAAGAACCCGCAGCTCAAAGTCTTCCTCGCGCCGTGGAGCCCGCCGGCGTGGATGAAGCGCGCAGCAGACAACTACGTCCCGAGCATGCTCGGCTCGGCGCTCCCTGTCGGTCTGCGCGACGACGCGCAGCCAACATGGGCACTCTACTTCTCCAAGTTCATCTCGGCGTACAAAGCGCACGGGATCCCGTTCTGGGGTCTTACGCCGCAGAACGAGCCCGAGTTTGCTGCGCCGTGGGAAGCCTGCGGCTACAACGCGTCGTACCAAGCCGACTTTGTTGCGAACCACCTCGGTCCAGTGATCCGGCGCGACCACCCAGACGTGAAGATCATGGTGTTTGACCACAACCGCGCGAGCGTGCGGCACTGGGCCGAGACGATCTTCCACCACCCGCAAGCGCGCGAGTACGTCGACGGCATTGCGTTCCACTGGTACGACAACGAGCGGTACATGGACGGTGTCGAGTTCCACGAGCGCCTCAACGACACGCACTACGTCGACCCGACGCGGTTCATGCTTGCGACGGAGAGCTGCAACTGCCCTGGCGTCGCCACTGGCTCAGACGCGTGGTTCCGCGGCCAACGCTATGCGCACGACATCATCACGGACTTTAACAACTGGGTCGTCGGCTGGGTCGACTGGAACCTCCTGCTTGACCACACTGGCGGTCCGAACCACCTCGGGAACAACTGCGACGCGCCGATCATCGTCGACGAGACCGAGCAGGACTTCTTCCTCCAGCCCATGTACTACTTCATCCAGCACTTCTCCAAGTTCGTCCCGCCTGGCTCGCGCCGCATCCACACTGACGTCGCTGCGACGTTCAGCAAGCCTGGCGACGCGCAGCTCTTTGTGCGGTACCCCGCTGCGCTCCACGCGTGCGACCGCAGCTCGCGCCAAGCGATCCACGTGACGGAGGACCACAAGCTCCAGGTCACCGGCACGCCGTACTGCCTCGACCTCATTCGTCCGCAGTGGATCGGCCGCCAAGTCGAGCTCGTCGAGTGCCAGTACACGTCGCAGTCGTGGACGTTCGACTCGAACGGCCGCATTCACATGGACGACCACTGCCTCGCGCTCAACCACGACTCGACTGCGAACGGCGCGCGCGTGACAGTCGACCACTGCAGCGAAGACGACAACGCGGTGCACCAGCGCTGGCACTTTGTGAACGGCACGATGCAGTCGCTCGCGTCGTCGACGCAGTGCGTCACTGCAGGCTACGCGTTCGTGCAGTCGGTCGGATTCGTCACACCGACGAACACAAAAGTCCTCGTCGTCTTGAACGAGAACACGGAGGACGCTGCGTTCGAGCTCCACGCAGGCGACAACGTGCTCGAGACGACGATCCCGCAAGGCGCGATCCGCACGTTCACGTGGGAATGATCCGCCGTTGCTGTCGTCGGATAGTCAGGCGTCCGACCTTGCGTCCGACTCCATGCTTCAGCCAACTAACTACTACAACTACGAATGCACGCATCCGACTTGGTTTGCACTTCATCGTAGTCGTGTTACTGAGGTGGCGCAAGGGCTGCGCCATTGCCTAGCAGGTCGTCCCACAGATCGCGGTCGTACGGGTCGCCGCCGCCACTTGCGTCTGAGCGCTTGAACAGCGGGTGGTACTCGTCCATCACGTCACTGTCTGCTGGCGCGACGATGCGCATCTCGTCCGGGACTTTGCGCTTCTTCGGTCGCATCTCAAACATCTCGATCGCGTCTTTGATGTACTGCGTGTCGAGCTCGGACCGCGGCACCTCTTTCCAGCTAAAATACTCGTGCAAGTGGCGTTCGAACTCGGCACGGACTTCTGGTGCGCGGCGCTCGTTCGCCAAGTAGATGACTGTCTTGCGGTGCGAGAGCGCGAGGATCGACTGCATGAGCGGCCGCACGCAGTCCTTCTCGTACAGCACATCTGCACACAGGATGCAGTCTGTAGCCACGCGCGTAGACATTAGTTAGCTCACCGTACACCGTGGCATTGTACTTGCTGCTCTGTCGGATCATGGAGGAGTGCGAGACGTACCGAATGGCCCGTTCAGGTTCGTCACCGGCGTGCCCCTGTACGCGCGCGCAGACACCCAAGCGCGAGTGAGTCGATGCACACTACAAGCACTCGCACAAAGCGACACAAACGTACCATGCGTGCTGCTCAATGCGCACGCGCTCAGTCTCTTTGTCGGTCAGGTTCGCGCGCACGTTCTTCCGGAGCCACGGCAGCACAGGTCCAATGTCGGTCATCACGACGTCCGAGAGTCCATTGTTGTTGATCGCGACTGCGATGCCAGCGAGACCACCGGCACCGGCGCCAAGCTCGCAGATCGACGTGAAGCGCTGGAACACACTCGGGTGCTGCTCGACGTACTTGAGCAGCGTCTTGGAGCTGTCCCAGACTGTCGTGCCGAGCACAAACGAGTCCGGGTCTTGCTCGACTGCCACAACGCGCTCGTCGCCAAACGTGATCTCGACGAGCCGCGACCAGTGCGTGAACGTCTCCTCCATTGCGAGCGGCACAGACGGCACCATGCACATCTCTTCCGACATGGTTGCTGCTGTTGCTGCTGCTGCTGCTGCAAGTGCGACGACACCGACGACAGCGACGTCGAGTGCTGCTCTGCTCTGCTTTACTTTGCTGATCAAAAGCAAGTTGATGGCCATGGTTGCAAATCAATAGAGTCCACACGATTCCCACAACTATCATTTGATTTGTATGCAACATACGAAACGTCATTGTCAGCATGAACTCGGAGCTGCTCCGAGACTCACGACCTCTCGAGTGCTACAACATCGTCGTCGTCGTTCGTCTCGACACCTCGCAAGCGCAGCGCAGTGAGCTCATCCACGAGCGTCTCGTGGTCTCCAGGACGAGTCAACGAGTTCGCAGCGCGCGTGTGATCGCCTTCCGTCACCGTCGATTGAACGACGACTTCATGGCGCGCGACGTTCGTCGCACTCGGGTCTGCGCTCGCTTGGAGGAACCACGAGCCTTCGCGCACGACCCACTCGCCATCTGCACTCGCGAGCGCAAACGACGTGACTGGGATCTTGAACGCAAAGTGGAACGTCTCGTTCGGCTGGAGCAGCGGCGTGCGGCCAAACGCAACCAAGGTCCAGAGCGGATTGCCGTCGATGCCCGCGTCTCGAGTTGCAGAGAACACTGTCATGACGTACTCGCCAGCGCGACCGCCGACATTCGTGACAGTCACATTGATTGGGACGGTCGCAAGCGCTTGTGGTGCTGTGCGAGGAGACGCGCGAGTGGTGCTGCTCGCGAGCGCGCGCTTGATCGCGTCGGCACTCACGACCGTCTTGGAGCGTCCGCCTTGCCACTTGATATCAAACTCTGTGTATGAGTAGCCGTCGCCAAACCAGTAGGTCGCCAAGTCACTCGCAGTAAGGAAGCGGTACGTCCGTCCAGGGTTCCCAGTCTCTGGCGTCGGCCGCATGTTCATGTCGTAGATCGACACGCGCTTTGCAAAGTCGTCCGTGTAGAACGTCTGCGTGAGCTTCCCAGACGGGTTGTACGCGCCAAAGAGCACGTCTGCGATCGCTTGACCGCCTGCTTGGCCCAAGTACCCGGCAAAGATGATCGCGCCGACCATCGGGTGGTTCTTGTACGCGCTCAAGTCGACGCTGCCGCCCGAGATGACCACGAGCACGATCGGCGCCGAGGCTTTGCGTAGCGCGAGCGCAATGAGCTCGGTTTGGAAGCCTGGGAGACGCAAGTGCGCACGGTCAATCTCTTCGCGCTCTTGCGTCTGGTCGAGACCGACAAAGAGAACGACGCGCGCTGCGTGCGTGATTACGCGCTCTGCGTCGTCAAAGTCCGGGACCTTCTCGCCCGAGACCTTGCAGCCGCGTGCGACTGTCACTGTCTTTGCAAACGACCGAACGCCGTCGAGCGGCGTGACAATGTGCGACGGAATGCCCTGGTAGTTGCCCAAGAGCACTGCGCTCGCGTCAAAGTGCGGACCCACGAGCGCAAGCGACGCATTCTCAAACGCACTCGGCGCGAGCGGCAGCGTCGCGTTCGTGTTCTTCAGCAGTACGACTACTTGTCGCGCAGCATCGAGCGCAAGCTGTCGGTGCGCAGGCGAGTCAATCATGCGCGGCGTGATGTCTTGGAACGGCTGGCCGCCTTGCTCGAACATCCCAAGACGCATCTGGACGCGGAAGAGGTGCTTAAGCGCTCCGAGCACTGCGGGTTTGCGCAAGAGCCCAGCTTCGAGCGCGCTCGCAGCGTGCTGCGCTAGAAAGTCGCCGCAGTTGAGGTCCATGCCGGCGTTCACAGTCGTTGCACACGTTTGCTCGGGCGTCTGCGTGTAGTGGTGGTTGTAGATCACGTCTGCGACGGCGCCGCAGTCCGAGACGATGTAGCCGTCAAAGCCCCACTGCGTGCGCACGAGGTCAGTCAAGAGCGCTCGGTCTGCGCACGCAGGGATGCCATTGACTGCGTTGTAGCTGCACATGATCGAGCTCACGCGGCCGCGCTTCACGCAGGCTTCGAACGCCGGGAAGTACGTGTCGAGCTGGTCGCGCTTTGTCACGATCGCGTCGTTGCGGTGGCGCGGGACCTCTTGACTATACGACGAGAAGTGCTTGCACGTCGCGGAGACTTTGAGGAATGCTTGTGGCGACGCAGTAGCGTCTGTGCGCGAGCCATTGCCGTGCTCTGGCGCGTCGCCTTGGAGTCCGCGCACGAACGCGACAGCGTACTCGCTCGTGAGGAACGGGTCTTCTCCTGGCGTCTCTTGTCCGCGGCCCCAGCGCGGATCGCGGTAGATGTTCACGTTCGGCGTCCAGAACGTCAGTCCCGCGTGCTTGGCGTTGTAGAACGCTCTGTAGAGGCATAGCAAGACCACAAATGTCGAGCATGAGTCTAGTGTTGATAGAGAGAGAGAACTCATCAAGCAAGCGAGACGCTGTACCTCGCTTCTGTTGCGATCGCTGCGCCAACGTCGTAGAAGAGCGTGCGGTTGAACGACGCTGCGAGGCTGATCACTTGCGGGAAGCTCGTTGCAACGGGCGTTGGGTCATCGAATCGTACCGCAGGCGAGAGCGCGACGCCGTGGAGCCCTTCGCTCCACCAGCCGTACGTCGGGAGGTGGAGGCTCTTGACGCTCGAGGCGTTGTTCACGAGCAGTCCAAATGTCTCTTCGAGCGGAATGCGCGCGACGAGGTCGCCCACGCGCGCGTCGATCGAGAGCGAGCTGTTGCAGAACGGTAAATGCGCGATCTGCGCGTTGTCGCACACGCCGTCTGTGTACGACGGTGGGGGCGCTGCATGTGCGCTGAAGTGTTCGAGCGTCAGCGCACTCTCTTTCGCAACGAGCAGCGCAAGCGCTTGCGAGAGCACGCGACCTGCGTGCATGGCGGTCACTTGCGCTGTTGTGAACTTGCTTGATCGACTCGAGCGCTTGTCGGCGAAAGCGAAAATGAGCAGCAGCAAAGGAATGCGCATCGTCGATCGAACGGCAGTTGAGGGAGGGAGGAAGTGATGCGTGGCCGTGATTGAGTGAGTGGCAGTGGTCGCTCGACGACCACAACACGAGCTTTGCGTCGCAAGCTGGCGAGTCGCGCACGTAGTGCTAGCTAGTGGCGACGCTTGTCAAGAGCACACGCAGAGTTCGTTGCTGGCGGGAGCATTCGCAGACGCGCAGATCAAGCGCGCGCGATCCGCCTCATGTTGAAGTGTCAGTCAGTCGATGCTTGGTTCGCCCATTAGGGTTTCCTGTCTAGCCCTAACTGTCACACACTCTTCACACACACTAATTGTGTGCATATTTTCATCGTATAGTTTGATGTGTACAACACCACTTATGAAGTGTCAAAGTTGTAGGAATAAGATCTGGATGCTGTGTGAGTGCTGGTTGACGGCGCGAATGAAAGTACTCTTCTTCTTTTTCACTATCGAAGTCGGCCGTTGTACCACTCGTGCTTGACATGCCAGAAGAGCATGTCCACAAGCCCATGCTCGACGTGCTCGCGAGAGAAGCCGATTGAGGACGTGGTCACATACATGCGTGCGTGCATGCACGTCTTGCTTGGTCGATCGCGAGCGAGTAAACACGCGAGAGAAGCATGAACACGAGGACGCAGAGGTCGACGACGACCAGCAAGTGTCCGCACATGCAGCAGCAACCTGCGAGTGGACACGAGAGAAGAGCGCACACGCGTCGTACGTAGCAGCGTGCGTGTCGACCCTCGCAGACAAGCCGCGCACAAGTGAGCGCTTACATCTGAGAGCGAGCGTTGGACAGCGCTCGGGTCGTCAATGCCTATGCATGTGGGTGCGTCGCCGTGACGACAGTCTCCAGTGCAAACATTCGTGCTCACACTGCTCGCTCGCTCAAGACAGGACTGTCGAGATGCTCGGTTGCTAGCTTGGGATTGGGCTTGACTTGAAGGTCGCGCCATAGGCTACTCTCAGCATTCATGTCTACCAAGGTCAAGGTCATGCACACGTACATGTTCACGTACGTGTCGCGACACGTCTCCGGTGCGCATGAAGCGCTGTCGCGTTAGGCACGCGAATGTCGGTCGGATCACGCGTAGCAACCATTGCAACACGAGGTCTGTGGTCGAATGGCAGGCTTTGCAAGAGCGAGCAGGGTCGGCTCGCTGTAGGACATCCATGGAGCGAAAGTGCCAATGCTCGTTTTGGACGAGTGTCCAGTGCATGCGCTCGCTCCAGTGCACGCGATCGCGGTGTGCTCGATCAAGACGTCGACGACCGCCGAGCTGTGTTCGCTCGGGTTCTTTTTCGCGTGCACTGGCCGAACTTGACTGACACAGGCGAGTTGAGCAACGTCGGCCCAGCGTTGCGGTGTTTCGGTCCAGACCTGCATCTGGCAGATGACGAAGCAGGCGAACACGCGGTGATCGTTAGCCATCGTCGCGAAGGCGACAACAGGAGACGCAGGAGACGCAGCATGCATGCGCGCGCAGGTGAGAGAGCACGAAGAGAGAGAGAGAGCAATGCGTTGGTTGATAGAGCCTCGCAAAAATCGGCGCGCTCGATTTTTTGTCGAGCCAACGTCGAATGACCGCCTGCTTCGCGATGGTGGTGGCTTCGTCGCTCCTGCGCTCCATGCTGCTGCTGCCACGCGTACATGTGCGAGCGCTGCTCGTGCACTGCACCTTGATGAATCTCGGCGCGCTTGATGGTTGATTGATCGATTGATTGACTGGCAGAGAGCGAGCGAGTTGTGCGGGTCGCGCGGCGTGGACATCGCAGACATCCTGCCGATCGATCGCCGCCCTTCAGCACTGACGGAACGGCGCGAGCAGCAGTGGCCGCGACATGGCGAGACCGAGTGTGCCTGCTCCAGGCGTTCATACTCGCTCGGTCGGTCGCTGCACTTGGTGTCGACTTTGCACGACGTTGCGTCGCGTGTGCGTCCGGAGCGTCTTGAGTCAGGCAGAGACTAGCAGAGACTGGTTGGTCAGCTGGTACTCGGTGCTCGGTGCCGATACATATCGCAGCAGCAGCGCGCCGCCGCACATCTTCCTCACTCACTCGCAACCTTTCACGCATGGCTGGACAAGGTGCGAATGCAGCAACACTGAAGACACTCATGAGCGCTCGTGTTCTCGGGATGGCACATGCGCATGGTGTGTACCTGTACAAAGGTGTGTGTGTGTCCGTGCACGCTCGCTCGTTCTCGGGCCATAGCGTGATCATCGTCCCCATCCCATCGCTCTCTCGAGAGCAGTAGCGTGCAGACCTCGATCTCGCCCTTGTACATCTCGCGAGTGCGCGAGTGCGCTCGAGGAGGAGTTGATCCATGCATGCTCTCCATACGCGCGCGCAGCAGCAGCAGCAAATGGCGCTCAAATCGAGCACAATCGATTCGACACATCGAACGCGAGAGAATGGTTGAAACGACGCGCGACAGCCAGCTGCTCGGATTCATAAAGTAATTTCAGCTCAGTCGACATTTCACTTGCATTTCATATGCAAAAATCCAAGTGAGATGGACTGTACCTGATAATATATATGGGTTCGGCCCCGTCCACGCACAACTTCAAGTGCGCGTAGAAACAAAGCAGCGCACTCTTTAACAGCCCGCCAAGTTGCATACTGAACCCAAGTGCAAACACAGGCGACAGACAGACACACAACAACAACAGCCAAATTCGTAGCCGTTGCAATCGCTGGACGGTCGCGACGCTCACTCACTCACTCACTCACTCACTAGCATGGTTTACTTTGAGCCAAGCGCGAGTCGCTCTCGAGGGGCGCCGCCACTCGTGTGTTGCCGCCATTCCTCGATCTCTCACACGTGGCGCACACACACACACACGAGCGAGCGAGCGTCGCGTCCGTGCATCTGACTGACGCGAAAGCAGCCACGCACACACCCGTTCACGATAGACCGACGTGCGTAGCGCCGCCTCGTCGTGTGAGACGCGCGCGCGCACGCGACGACTGACAGCTCGTGCTCTGCAACGGACTCGCCGCCACCACCAACCTTCTCTTGTTGTTCTTGCAAACAACAACAACAACAACCAGCCAACTCGCCAAACAGACAGACAAGCAAGGGCAGCGCAACGACGACGACTTGCTCTTTTGCGTGCGTGCGGAAAAAGGAAACGAGCCGCTTTCCTTTTTGCAACAGCTCGCTCAAGCGTCACTCTTGCTTTTGCCACGAGAGAGAAAGAGAGAGACACGAGTGCGCGCGCTGACAGGTGTGTGACTCGCTCGCGCCCATTGCGCGGCTGGAAAAATCCACTCGTTGACTCTGTCGTGACGGTCGATGTACTCACGCAACGTCGCTCTCCCATGTCTGCGATTGTCTCGCATGCGTCTCTTGCAGCCCTCGTCCACTACACATCACGCCACGATCAACTCAAGACCTCCAGTCTTCCCCACACAAGCCCGCGAGCTCCAACACACACACACACAAACAGATCACCTCAAACGCGCACGCTGTCGACGATGGAGACGCGACGCCAACCGATCAACACGAACGCGCGCGGCGCCGCAGATGGTCCGCGCCGGAACTTCTTCCACCTCTGCGGCTCGCCGATCAGCACGCCAAAGCCTGGGCCGCACCACCGCCAGAGCTTTGACGAGACCATGGGGTCGCCGAACCAAGTGCGGTCGCCTGAAGTGCTCCTTACGCCGCCACCGCTCCAGATGAAAGACGTGACGACACTCCCGACCAAGCACCGCCGCGCGTCGCTCACAACAGCGGCGACCGAGCAAGACGACCTCTTTGCTGACTACAGCGACTGCCCGTCGTTTGCCATGGAGACCGTGTCGTGCATGAACGACTCGGACGACGACGACTACGACGACGGAGCCGAGACCGACACGAGCAGCTCGACGCACATGCGCGTGCAGGACGCCCGAGAAGCGCGCATCCCGCTCTTCCTCTCGGACGACTTCTTCCCGCCGCACCAGCAAGACCAGCGCAATGGCGACTACTTCAACGGCGACGGCGCAGGGTACAGTCGCGTTGGCGGCCGTCGTGGCTCAATCACTGCGGCGCACGAGAGCATCGACTTGAAAGACCTCGCGCTCGACAAAGTCATCGGCGAAGGCGCGTTCGGCAAAGTGTACAAAGGCATGTGGCGCCAGAAGCCCGTGGCCGTGAAAGTGCTGCTGCACCAAGACTTACGTCCAGATGTCGTGCGCGAGTTCGAGACCGAGGTGCAGATCATGAGCGTGCTGAACCACCCGAACATCTGCATGCTCCTCGGCGCGTGCCTGGAGCCGTCGAGCCGCGCGCTCGTGCTCGAGCTCGTGGAGCAAGGGTCGCTCTGGGTTGTGCTCCGGTCGCGCCGGCGCCAGATCACGGACGCTGTGCGCGCCAAGTTCATCCTCGACACGGCCCTCGGGATGAACTACTTGCACCAGTTCAAGCGCCCGATCCTGCATCGCGACATGAAGAGCCCGAACTTGCTCGTGCAGAAGGACTTCTCGATCAAGATCTCGGACTTTGGGCTCGCGCGCGTGAAGGCGCAGATCCAGACCATGACGGGGAACTGCGGCACGGCGCAGTGGATGGCGTACGTCACTGCTTGACTTGCGTGTTGGTGTGTCTTGTGTGTTTGCGTGTGCTTGAGTATTTGGATGTGTGGAGCTCATCGGAGCAACTCGACTCGACTCGTCGAGCTAGCTCTGCGGAGCTGGAGCTTGGCTGTCTATCGACCGGCATGCTGACGTCGTTCTCTCTGTCGCTCTTTGCCTGTGAATGTCCATGCCGTGACTTGACAGTCCCGAGGTGCTCGGGAACCAAAAGTACACGGAGAAAGCGGACGTGTTCTCGTTCGGCATTGTGATCTGGGAGATCTGCACCGGCAAGTGTCCGCACGACGGCATGGCGCAGATCCAAGTCGCGCTCGGCGTGCTGAACCACGACTTGCGTCCGAAAATCCCGGACTCGTGTCCGCGGTTCTTTGCGCGGCTCATGCGCGCGTGCTGGAATCGCGAGCCGAGTATGCGGCCGTCGTTCGCGGAGATCGTCAAGGCGTTCGAGCTGTACCAGAAGTCCGTGTCGGCGACCAACTTTTCTCGATAGAGACCGAGCGAGCGCTGTCGTACGTGGGAGAAGGCGAGCAAGCGAGTATGCACAAGTGGCTGCGAGTGATCAAGACGGACCAAGAGCTGCTGGCAGCGACTCGAGCGAGAAAGGAGAACGAAGAGAGATCGAGGAGATCGAGACGAACGAGAGAGGAGAGAGAGAGAGAGAGAGAGTGAACTTATTTAGAGCGAGTGAGTACGACGCACGCACATACATCATACATACACAGCCATACATGAGGACAAGGACAACGACCGACCGACTGACTGACCGACTGAAGATCCGATGGTCATGAAGCGATTGAGTGGCATATGCACGAGTCATTCGACGCGTCAGTCGCCTGCAACAAGCCGACTCGGTGCGTGCACGTGGCGCCGACCCTTGCGAGACTGACGAGCTGGCGTCGTTCGTGCAGTTCGCTCGCTCTCGATCTTGGTCTTGATTTTGGTCGTGGTCGTGGTCGTGGATCTTGATGTGCCAATCCAGGAGTGTGCCCATGTGATCCATGTGATCTATGCCTCCTCGTCGACAGCAGGGAGGCAATGGGCCACAAGCACCGCAGCCTGGTTTCGGCTGTCGAGACGCACGCTCAGGCTCGCGTTTGCTCTCGCGCGTTGCATGAACGTTCTGCGGGAATCGAGCTCGAGCGCGCGCCATGTCGAATCGCAACGAAGAGGTCGTAGCGAGGAGGTCCTGACGAGGAGACACAATCACACAATGGTGCACTCGAGTGAAGCGACACGAGGAGCTGCAGCCACGCACGCATGGACTCGTGAGCTTGCGTTGCTGGTTTTGTGCGAGTGCTGTCGGTCCTAGCAAGCAAGGAAGCACCTATGAGCGCACGATCAATATGTCCACCCGTCCTGGACAGCACCTTCATTTGGCAGCACCTTCATTTGGTGGAGCTGCTTTACAACGTGCGAAGTGCCATGATCGCACCATGATCGTCCATGGAGCTCTCTTGCACGAGCGAAGAGCTCTCGTATAGCCTAGAAGCTCACGCCTCATCGCGAAGAGGTGCGTGCGTGGACGCGCGTGTCACTGTGTGAGTACGAGTGCATGCCCGAATGTTCGCGCGCTGACTGTCGACGACGAGGCGACGCTCGCAAGTCGCGCCGTGGCAGCAGCAAAGATCGCACTCGTCACTTAGTGTTGGCTATTGGCTATTGGATATTAGAGAGGCTCCGATTGTAGAGAGGTCGCAGACACTTGGTTCGTGTACGCGCGCGATCGCACCCAAGATACACAGGCGAGTTGTTGTAACCAGACAGGGCATCATGGGTACACGCGACGCCAAACACGACGACGACAACGCGACGCCAGTCACCACGACTCGGCAACCGCGAAAAAAGCAGCGCGCGCGGATCTCTGCTGCTTGTGCTGTATATGTGCGCGAGTGTAAATGTAAAACCTCTCGCTGTCGGTGAGTGCTGTTGGCGACTGCTGCTCGAGTGCTGCTGATGAGCGTGAGAGGCAACATGAGCTCAATGCACTCGAGATATGTCGGGGCAATGGGGACAAGCTCCTGCAGCTGGACAACAGTCTGAAGCCATTGTGTGGGAGTAAACTCAACTCTGTACAAGCAGCGCGCACAGAAGACAAGACCAATGTACAGAGTCGCATGAGTGAGAGAGCAAACACTGTCGTGTGTGTGTATTTGTGATGTCTGTGTGAGGTTCGTCTCTCGTCTCACACATGCGCAGCGCATGTCTTCTTGTGTGTGTCTTGTGTGTGTCTTGTGTCTTCATAGATAGTCGTCGTCGTCGTCGTAGAAAGAGACACGAAGCGTCACGTGCGCAGCGTCCAGTGTCTTCCAGTCTTGTCTTGAGTTTGTCTTGCGTTTGTCTTGCTTGTCTTGGTCGTTGGTGTCGTCATGACGCACTTGTCTTCGCGGTCGCTAGTACGTCGCAAAAGCGCCTGGCGAGCTCCGTGGCGCCGACGCAGACGCCGCTGCGTCCTGGAGCCGCATGATCTGGTCCTCCTTCTCCTCCAGGTACAGCATCAAGTTGCGGATGCGCGTCTGCTTCTCGCTCAGCGACGTCTCCATCAGCTCGTTCTCGGCCGAGACGCGCGCGAGCTCGGCGTTCGCGCTCTCGAGCTCGCTCGCCGCGTCCTCGCGCGTGACCGTGAGCGCGTAGTTCTCGCTCTCGAGCGCCTCGACGCGCGCCTCGAGCGTCTCGACCTCGCGCTCGAGCACGCCGAGCGCCGCCGTCAGCTCGTCTGCCGCCTTCTGCTTCGCCACGGCGCTCGTGAACACGAACATGTCGACGTTCAGGTCCAAGTCCTCGCGCGTGAGCGACGCGAGCGACTCGCCGCGCGCCGCCGCGACGTTCTGCACTTGCTGCAAGAAGCTGCTCGTGAGCTCGTCCACGAGCGTCTTCTTCGTCGATAGGTGCATGTACAAGTTGCAGATCTCGCGGTCCTTGCCGGCCACGAGCGCGCGCAGGCGCTGCACCTCGGCCTCGCGCGCGCTCGCCACGCTGCGCAAGTGCGCAATCATGCTCTCGTCCGCCGCTTCGACCGCCGCGGCCGCCGACAGCGACGACGGCGACTCGCTGCGCGCGAGCGACTTAGCCACAAACGCCGCGCTCATCGCGTCCACGTGCTCCATCAAGCTCTCGATCTCCGTCTCCTTCGCCGCCACGTCGTGCTTGAGCGACGTCACGGTCGCGTTCTTGGCGTTCAGCGCCGACGAGAACGCGGCTTCGGCCTCGCGCCGGATCGCCTCTTGCGCCTCGAGCTGCGCCTCTGTTGTGCGCAGACGCGTCTCGGCGTCCGTGCGGCGTGGCGCGGGCGTCGACGCTGCAGCAGCAGTAGCTGTCTCGAGCTGCGCACGCAGTGTCTGCACACGCTGCTGCTGTGCGTCCAGGTCGCACGCGCTCATGGCGTTCGCTTCTGTGAGGCGCTGGTTCTCGCTCGCGATGCGCGCGTTCTCATGCAAGAGCTCGTCCACTCGGGTCTGGAGGTCCGCTGCTGCTGGGTCTGTTGCTGTGGTCGTCTGGCGCTCGTCCGCGTTGTCAACTTGCTGCTCTTCACTCTGCTGCTGCTGGTGCTGGTGGTACGCCACAAGCTTCGCCACGCGCGCCTGGTTCTCCGGGTCTACGAGCCACTTGTACTTGTGGTCCTGCTGCATGATGCTGTAGAGCACCTGCATCACGACTTCGGTCGACTGCGCCATCGCCGGCGTCACAGGCACCGCCGCCGCTGCGTCGCGCGTGTCAAAGCCCAGCGGTGACGCACTCCGCGCCGTCTTTGTGTGCTGTGCGAGCTCCTCGTCGTCCTCGTCCTCGTCGTCGTCCGACGGCGACCAGTCGATCGAGTCGACCGACTGCGTGAGCTCCGTCAGCGGCGAGTAGCTCCCGCGCGAGTCCATCCCGGGCGAGTGCGCGCGGCGGTAGCGCGAGTCCGCGAGCTCGTCCAACATGTCGTCGTAGTACCCGGCCGACGCCGACGTCACGGTCGACGCCATCGACGCCGAGAGGTCCACGGCGTTGACCGACGCGTGGTCGAGCGACTTGAACTGCGCGCTCGCGGCGTCGTCGGCCTTGAAGAGCGACGGCTGCTGCTGCTCGTGGCTCAGGACACTGTTGCTGTTGTTGCTGTAGTCGACCACGTTGGTGTGGAAGACCGAGACCGCGCCGCTGCTCGCGCTTGCGAACGCGTCCGTCTTGTCGTGCGCTGCTGGGCCGCTCTTGCTCATGCTCATGCCCATGCTGTTGCTCGAGAACGCCTTGTCGACCGACCGCAGCGGCATCGCGACCTTGATCGGCGACGCTGGGCGCTTCTGTGTCTCGCTCTCGAACGACAGCTTCCGGCGCTTGGACGCTGCGACGCTGCAGCCCTCGGCGCTCGCGTCCGCGAGCTTCTTGATCAGCTTCGTGCGCTGCGGCGAGATCGTCGGGAACTCGCTCGCTGTCGCGCTCTTGCGGCGCTGCTGACGCCGCGTCTGGAGAATCGACTTGGCCTGCGACTCGAGGAGGTCGACGAGCTGCGCGTCTTTCAAGACGTTGCTGTCCGAGCGGCACGCGCCGCTGAGCGCGCGCACGAGTCGCAGGAGCTCGTGGTGCTTTGTCGACGCAGCGCGCGCCTTGACTGTTGTTGTGGTAGTTGTGGCAGTTGTTGCGGCGGTCGTGGCCCGCACGCGCGGGCGGTGGTCATGGTGCGGCGCGTTCATCGCACACACACACGTATGTCTGTGTCTGTGTCTATGTCTGTGTGTGGGAGGGCGTCTATGTGATTGTGCGGCGCGACTCGTCGTCTGCACTCTCACTCACTCACTCACTCACGCAACACGGCGCTAAGCTAGAGCTCGGTATCTGAGGTGACCGGCAGAAGCGCAACAGCAGCAGTCTCGTAGTAGCAGGTGCTGCTTGTGTGAGTGCTACGCTTCTGTGTGGCCGCCGCCGCCGCGAGCTCCAGCTCTCGAGCTCGAAAACACACACGCACGCGCTGGTCTCGAGTTGCCTCGGTGACGCAGGCACGCAGGCGCGAGAAAGAGAGCGAGCGGAGGTGCGTCGACGGGAGTAATTTCACTACTGAGCACAAGCGAGCGAGCGATGGTCGAAGAAGACAGCCGCGGGAAGAACCGGCCACAGCCACCACCACTGCTATCAAGATCAAGCGACGACGCGACCGACCCACCCAAACGCGGACAGATCCGCGTCTGGCGTGGCGCACATCGATTTCCGAGTCTTACAAAATCTAGGCTTTGCACCGCGTGTAGCGTGGCAGCATTGCAGATTAGCGTGTCGCGGCCCCTGCACAGTGTGGCGCGCACCCATTCCGGGACACGACAACTGCAACTTTTTCACTTTTCGTGGTCACGATCGAGCGGGTTGAGCGGCGCGCTTCGCAGCTGTCAAACCCGCGGTCAGTCACTGCGCGCGCCAGTCACAGCAGCTCGTCTCGCCACACACACACACACACACACACAAGTGGCTGTCACTCACTCGATCAACGCTCACATACATGCTGCTGTGGTCGAGAGGCGTCCAGCGCAGCGTCCAGCGATCGCCCTTGCGCACGAAGCGCTCAACGCTGTGCTCCTGGCTTGGACGAACATGTACGTGCGTAGCTCAAGCCAAAGCAAAGCAAAGCCAAATCAACAACAGCAGGCAGGCGACGACGATCGCAACGCAAGAGACAGACCAGCACGCACCGCCGCCCAAGCGACTTGCTGTGCAGCAAAGTGCAGAAGGAAATCGGCGCGCCGCATTACACCTTCGCGCATGCTGTGTGTGTGCTTGGCAGACTTGCTTGATCCGTCGCTTTGTAATACTACGCAGACACATGGTAGAGAGCAAGCTCGCGCGAGCGTCGTCGTTGTGGGCCTCGCGAGCTCTTGGCGGCAAGTCGCGGCGCGGCGTCTTGGCGTTGATCAATTGATCAATTGACCTGGATGGATTGATTGACAGTTTTGCTGCTGTTTTTGAAACCGAGCGGTTTGCCGGCAGTTCGTTGCTCTCGTGTTGGTATATTGGCAAGCACGCTTTGCATCTCCAGTGACTATCGTCGCTGTGATGACCATCGTTGAGGAGCATCAGCAGCAGGAGCATTTGTAGGTCTGAGCGAGAGTGGAGTGGAGAGAGGTTTGGTTTGAAGCAGCGAGGTTTGACGCATCGAGGGCTCTGGGCATCCAGAGTCAGATGTGTGTGTGTGCGTGCGATATGCTGAGTTGTGTGTGCGTGTGCGGTTGTTGTGTGCGTGTGCGGTTGTTGTGCGCGCTGTGCGGTTGTATGCGACTCAAATCAATCAACCACCACCACGTGTGCTTTGAGACACCAGCGCACCTCGCTCTCCTTTGTCCTGGCGTCAATGCAACGAGATGCCATGCAGTACCAACAGCACACCGACGACGACGCTTGCACAAGTGCATGATGAGCGCGACCACAAGGCAAGCAAAGACTATTGTTGCTTTCACACAGGCAATTGCGTCCAAGACGACCCCGATCCAGATGCAAGTGCTGTACATCGAGGAAGGCTTGCGCTTTGTGGACGACTTCGATTCAGCGAGTTCGACAAGTGGCTGGGTACTTGCGAGCAGCGTTGAATGAACAGCCTCCTAGCTCCTTACTCTGGACATGTCGCGTGGCAGCGTAGCTTGTGCGTACGCATTAACAAGACCACGCACTTGACGTTATGCCTCGACCAAGATTCGCTTGAAGGTTGTGCCCGGGACTTCGTGCGCGAGTTCGAGACCGAGGTGCAGATCATGAGCGTGCTGAACCACCCGAACATCTGCATGCTCCTCGGCGCGTGCCTGGAGCCGTCGAGCCGCGCGCTCGTGCTCGAGCTCGTGGAGCAAGGGTCGCTCTGGGTTGTGCTCCGGTCGCGCCGGCGCCAGATCACGGACGCTGTGCGCGCCAAGTTCATCCTCGACACGGCCCTCGGGATGAACTACTTGCACCAGTTCAAGCGCCCGATCCTGCATCGCGACATGAAGAGCCCGAACTTGCTCGTGCAGAAGGACTTCTCGATCAAGATCTCGGACTTTGGGCTCGCGCGCGTGAAGGCGCAGATCCAGACCATGACGGGGAACTGCGGCACGGCGCAGTGGATGGCGTACGTCACTGCTTGACTTGCGTGTTGGTGTGTCTTGTGTGTTTGCGTGTGCTTGAGTATTTGGATGTGTGGAGCTCATCGGAGCAACTCGACTCGACTCGTCGAGCTAGCTCTGCGGAGCTGGAGCTTGGCTGTCTATCGACCGGCATGCTGACGTCGTTCTCTCTGTCGCTCTTTGCCTGTGAATGTCCATGCCGTGACTTGACAGTCCCGAGGTGCTCGGGAACCAAAAGTACACGGAGAAAGCGGACGTGTTCTCGTTCGGCATTGTGATCTGGGAGATCTGCACCGGCAAGTGTCCGCACGACGGCATGGCGCAGATCCAAGTCGCGCTCGGCGTGCTGAACCACGACTTGCGTCCGAAAATCCCGGACTCGTGTCCGCGGTTCTTTGCGCGGCTCATGCGCGCGTGCTGGAATCGCGAGCCGAGTATGCGGCCGTCGTTCGCGGAGATCGTCAAGGCGTTCGAGCTGTACCAGAAGTCCGTGTCGGCGACCAACTTTTCTCGATAGAGACCGAGCGAGCGCTGTCGTACGTGGGAGAAGGCGAGCAAGCGAGTATGCACAAGTGGCTGCGAGTGATCAAGACGGACCAAGAGCTGCTGGCAGCGACTCGAGCGAGAAAGGAGAACGAAGAGAGATCGAGGAGATCGAGACGAACGAGAGAGGAGAGAGAGAGAGAGAGAGAGTGAACTTATTTAGAGCGAGTGAGTACGACGCACGCACATACATCATACATACACAGCCATACATGAGGACAAGGACAACGACCGACCGACTGACTGACCGACTGAAGATCCGATGGTCATGAAGCGATTGAGTGGCATATGCACGAGTCATTCGACGCGTCAGTCGCCTGCAACAAGCCGACTCGGTGCGTGCACGTGGCGCCGACCCTTGCGAGACTGACGAGCTGGCGTCGTTCGTGCAGTTCGCTCGCTCTCGATCTTGGTCTTGATTTTGGTCGTGGTCGTGGTCGTGGATCTTGATGTGCCAATCCAGGAGTGTGCCCATGTGATCCATGTGATCTATGCCTCCTCGTCGACAGCAGGGAGGCAATGGGCCACAAGCACCGCAGCCTGGTTTCGGCTGTCGAGACGCACGCTCAGGCTCGCGTTTGCTCTCGCGCGTTGCATGAACGTTCTGCGGGAATCGAGCTCGAGCGCGCGCCATGTCGAATCGCAACGAAGAGGTCGTAGCGAGGAGGTCCTGACGAGGAGACACAATCACACAATGGTGCACTCGAGTGAAGCGACACGAGGAGCTGCAGCCACGCACGCATGGACTCGTGAGCTTGCGTTGCTGGTTTTGTGCGAGTGCTGTCGGTCCTAGCAAGCAAGGAAGCACCTATGAGCGCACGATCAATATGTCCACCCGTCCTGGACAGCACCTTCATTTGGCAGCACCTTCATTTGGTGGAGCTGCTTTACAACGTGCGAAGTGCCATGATCGCACCATGATCGTCCATGGAGCTCTCTTGCACGAGCGAAGAGCTCTCGTATAGCCTAGAAGCTCACGCCTCATCGCGAAGAGGTGCGTGCGTGGACGCGCGTGTCACTGTGTGAGTACGAGTGCATGCCCGAATGTTCGCGCGCTGACTGTCGACGACGAGGCGACGCTCGCAAGTCGCGCCGTGGCAGCAGCAAAGATCGCACTCGTCACTTAGTGTTGGCTATTGGCTATTGGATATTAGAGAGGCTCCGATTGTAGAGAGGTCGCAGACACTTGGTTCGTGTACGCGCGCGATCGCACCCAAGATACACAGGCGAGTTGTTGTAACCAGACAGGGCATCATGGGTACACGCGACGCCAAACACGACGACGACAACGCGACGCCAGTCACCACGACTCGGCAACCGCGAAAAAAGCAGCGCGCGCGGATCTCTGCTGCTTGTGCTGTATATGTGCGCGAGTGTAAATGTAAAACCTCTCGCTGTCGGTGAGTGCTGTTGGCGACTGCTGCTCGAGTGCTGCTGATGAGCGTGAGAGGCAACATGAGCTCAATGCACTCGAGATATGTCGGGGCAATGGGGACAAGCTCCTGCATCTGGATCGGGGTCGTCTTGGACGCAATTGCCTGTGTGAAAGCAACAATAGTCTTTGCTTGCCTTGTGGTCGCGCTCATCATGCACTTGTGCAAGCGTCGTCGTCGGTGTGCTGTTGGTACTGCATGGCATCTCGTTGCATTGACGCCAGGACAAAGGAGAGCGAGGTGCGCTGGTGTCTCAAAGCACACGTGGTGGTGGTTGATTGATTTGAGTCGCATACAACCGCACAGCGCGCACAACAACCGCACACGCACACAACAACCGCACACGCACACACAACTCAGCATATCGCACGCACACACACACATCTGACTCTGGATGCCCAGAGCCCTCGATGCGTCAAACCTCGCTGCTTCAAACCAAACCTCTCTCCACTCCACTCTCGCTCAGACCTACAAATGCTCCTGCTGCTGATGCTCCTCAACGATGGTCATCACAGCGACGATAGTCACTGGAGATGCAAAGCGTGCTTGCCAATATACCAACACGAGAGCAACGAACTGCCGGCAAACCGCTCGGTTTCAAAAACAGCAGCAAAACTGTCAATCAATCCATCCAGGTCAATTGATCAATTGATCAACGCCAAGACGCCGCGCCGCGACTTGCCGCCAAGAGCTCGCGAGGCCCACAACGACGACGCTCGCGCGAGCTTGCTCTCTACCATGTGTCTGCGTAGTATTACAAAGCGACGGATCAAGCAAGTCTGCCAAGCACACACACAGCATGCGCGAAGGTGTAATGCGGCGCGCCGATTTCCTTCTGCACTTTGCTGCACAGCAAGTCGCTTGGGCGGCGGTGCGTGCTGGTCTGTCTCTTGCGTTGCGATCGTCGTCGCCTGCCTGCTGTTGTTGATTTGGCTTTGCTTTGCTTTGGCTTGAGCTACGCACGTACATGTTCGTCCAAGCCAGGAGCACAGCGTTGAGCGCTTCGTGCGCAAGGGCGATCGCTGGACGCTGCGCTGGACGCCTCTCGACCACAGCAGCATGTATGTGAGCGTTGATCGAGTGAGTGACAGCCACTTGTGTGTGTGTGTGTGTGTGTGTGGCGAGACGAGCTGCTGTGACTGGCGCGCGCAGTGACTGACCGCGGGTTTGACAGCTGCGAAGCGCGCCGCTCAACCCGCTCGATCGTGACCACGAAAAGTGAAAAAGTTGCAGTTGTCGTGTCCCGGAATGGGTGCGCGCCACACTGTGCAGGGGCCGCGACACGCTAATCTGCAATGCTGCCACGCTACACGCGGTGCAAAGCCTAGATTTTGTAAGACTCGGAAATCGATGTGCGCCACGCCAGACGCGGATCTGTCCGCGTTTGGGTGGGTCGGTCGCGTCGTCGCTTGATCTTGATAGCAGTGGTGGTGGCTGTGGCCGGTTCTTCCCGCGGCTGTCTTCTTCGACCATCGCTCGCTCGCTTGTGCTCAGTAGTGAAATTACTCCCGTCGACGCACCTCCGCTCGCTCTCTTTCTCGCGCCTGCGTGCCTGCGTCACCGAGGCAACTCGAGACCAGCGCGTGCGTGTGTGTTTTCGAGCTCGAGAGCTGGAGCTCGCGGCGGCGGCGGCCACACAGAAGCGTAGCACTCACACAAGCAGCACCTGCTACTACGAGACTGCTGCTGTTGCGCTTCTGCCGGTCACCTCAGATACCGAGCTCTAGCTTAGCGCCGTGTTGCGTGAGTGAGTGAGTGAGTGAGAGTGCAGACGACGAGTCGCGCCGCACAATCACATAGACGCCCTCCCACACACAGACATAGACACAGACACAGACATACGTGTGTGTGTGCGATGAACGCGCCGCACCATGACCACCGCCCGCGCGTGCGGGCCACGACCGCCGCAACAACTGCCACAACTACCACAACAACAGTCAAGGCGCGCGCTGCGTCGACAAAGCACCACGAGCTCCTGCGACTCGTGCGCGCGCTCAGCGGCGCGTGCCGCTCGGACAGCAACGTCTTGAAAGACGCGCAGCTCGTCGACCTCCTCGAGTCGCAGGCCAAGTCGATTCTCCAGACGCGGCGTCAGCAGCGCCGCAAGAGCGCGACAGCGAGCGAGTTCCCGACGATCTCGCCGCAGCGCACGAAGCTGATCAAGAAGCTCGCGGACGCGAGCGCCGAGGGCTGCAGCGTCGCAGCGTCCAAGCGCCGGAAGCTGTCGTTCGAGAGCGAGACACAGAAGCGCCCAGCGTCGCCGATCAAGGTCGCGATGCCGCTGCGGTCGGTCGACAAGGCGTTCTCGAGCAACAGCATGGGCATGAGCATGAGCAAGAGCGGCCCAGCAGCGCACGACAAGACGGACGCGTTCGCAAGCGCGAGCAGCGGCGCGGTCTCGGTCTTCCACACCAACGTGGTCGACTACAGCAACAACAGCAACAGTGTCCTGAGCCACGAGCAGCAGCAGCCGTCGCTCTTCAAGGCCGACGACGCCGCGAGCGCGCAGTTCAAGTCGCTCGACCACGCGTCGGTCAACGCCGTGGACCTCTCGGCGTCGATGGCGTCGACCGTGACGTCGGCGTCGGCCGGGTACTACGACGACATGTTGGACGAGCTCGCGGACTCGCGCTACCGCCGCGCGCACTCGCCCGGGATGGACTCGCGCGGGAGCTACTCGCCGCTGACGGAGCTCACGCAGTCGGTCGACTCGATCGACTGGTCGCCGTCGGACGACGACGAGGACGAGGACGACGAGGAGCTCGCACAGCACACAAAGACGGCGCGGAGTGCGTCACCGCTGGGCTTTGACACGCGCGACGCAGCGGCGGCGGTGCCTGTGACGCCGGCGATGGCGCAGTCGACCGAAGTCGTGATGCAGGTGCTCTACAGCATCATGCAGCAGGACCACAAGTACAAGTGGCTCGTAGACCCGGAGAACCAGGCGCGCGTGGCGAAGCTTGTGGCGTACCACCAGCACCAGCAGCAGCAGAGTGAAGAGCAGCAAGTTGACAACGCGGACGAGCGCCAGACGACCACAGCAACAGACCCAGCAGCAGCGGACCTCCAGACCCGAGTGGACGAGCTCTTGCATGAGAACGCGCGCATCGCGAGCGAGAACCAGCGCCTCACAGAAGCGAACGCCATGAGCGCGTGCGACCTGGACGCACAGCAGCAGCGTGTGCAGACACTGCGTGCGCAGCTCGAGACAGCTACTGCTGCTGCAGCGTCGACGCCCGCGCCACGCCGCACGGACGCCGAGACGCGTCTGCGCACAACAGAGGCGCAGCTCGAGGCGCAAGAGGCGATCCGGCGCGAGGCCGAAGCCGCGTTCTCGTCGGCGCTGAACGCCAAGAACGCGACCGTGACGTCGCTCAAGCACGACGTGGCGGCGAAGGAGACGGAGATCGAGAGCTTGATGGAGCACGTGGACGCGATGAGCGCGGCGTTTGTGGCTAAGTCGCTCGCGCGCAGCGAGTCGCCGTCGTCGCTGTCGGCGGCCGCGGCGGTCGAAGCGGCGGACGAGAGCATGATTGCGCACTTGCGCAGCGTGGCGAGCGCGCGCGAGGCCGAGGTGCAGCGCCTGCGCGCGCTCGTGGCCGGCAAGGACCGCGAGATCTGCAACTTGTACATGCACCTATCGACGAAGAAGACGCTCGTGGACGAGCTCACGAGCAGCTTCTTGCAGCAAGTGCAGAACGTCGCGGCGGCGCGCGGCGAGTCGCTCGCGTCGCTCACGCGCGAGGACTTGGACCTGAACGTCGACATGTTCGTGTTCACGAGCGCCGTGGCGAAGCAGAAGGCGGCAGACGAGCTGACGGCGGCGCTCGGCGTGCTCGAGCGCGAGGTCGAGACGCTCGAGGCGCGCGTCGAGGCGCTCGAGAGCGAGAACTACGCGCTCACGGTCACGCGCGAGGACGCGGCGAGCGAGCTCGAGAGCGCGAACGCCGAGCTCGCGCGCGTCTCGGCCGAGAACGAGCTGATGGAGACGTCGCTGAGCGAGAAGCAGACGCGCATCCGCAACTTGATGCTGTACCTGGAGGAGAAGGAGGACCAGATCATGCGGCTCCAGGACGCAGCGGCGTCTGCGTCGGCGCCACGGAGCTCGCCAGGCGCTTTTGCGACGTACTAGCGACCGCGAAGACAAGTGCGTCATGACGACACCAACGACCAAGACAAGCAAGACAAACGCAAGACAAACTCAAGACAAGACTGGAAGACACTGGACGCTGCGCACGTGACGCTTCGTGTCTCTTTCTACGACGACGACGACGACTATCTATGAAGACACAAGACACACACAAGACACACACAAGAAGACATGCGCTGCGCATGTGTGAGACGAGAGACGAACCTCACACAGACATCACAAATACACACACACGACAGTGTTTGCTCTCTCACTCATGCGACTCTGTACATCGGTCTTCTTTTCGTTCAAATGCGTTGATTAAGTGTGTGGAGTGGTGCTCAGTCACTCTTGGCACGCGCTTACGATCGCTTCGTTCATCCTCATGCAAACGCGTATGGCTCGTTCACTCTCTCTCTCTCTCTCTCTCACACACACGACAAACACAATGACGGACGAAGAGTATTCGCATGAGCTCTTGATGTACGACGCACTTGAAAGTTCACTGCTCTCTTCACACACAAAGGACAGCGATGCTCGCGCGACAGCGACGACAGCGACTCTCTCTCTCTCTCTGCAAGTCTGTCGTCACACACGCGTGCACGTGCCAACGAGCGCCGAGGTGGAGCGACGCCTCGGTCAACTCGCATTTGGGTCTCGCAGCTTGCGCGACCGCGCGCTTAGACTTCCTTCTCGTACACGACGCGCTTGCCGACGTCGCTGTGCTTGATGCGTGCGCTCAAGAGCGCGCCTTGGCGACGCACGGGACGCGACGTCACGCCGAGTCCAAAGACAAACGTCGCAATGAACGCGACGAACACGCCGACGAGCAAGAGCACGGGGATCCACAGCGGCGCCGTGAAGAAAGCAGTCGCGAGGAACGGGATGATCCAGAACGGCAGCGTGAACGCAGCGACGATCGCAGTAGGCACCGCGACAGCGAGGAACAGACCGACTGCACCCGCAGCCGCAATGCCCAAAAGCGCAGCAGCAGCGACGCTCAGGTTTCGGTGCTTCTTCGCAAAATCCGTTGGGCTAGACAGAGAGGCATGAGCAAGACAGCGTGAGCAACAGACGCAGTGCTAAGGTTGTGTCACAAGAGAGCGAGCAGTGCGTACCCAGCCAAGAACTTGGACGACAGCACACCGCCGACGAGCGAGTAGAGCGTCGCAACGGCCGAGTCGCGAATGTCCAGGAGCTTCGACGCGCGCTGCGCAGCGCGGAACGCTTTGCGCACAGGCGGTCCAAACCAGACCGTCAGCACAACTTCGCCGCGGTTCTCCGCGCCGCCAAGACCGTCCTTGAGACGCACAGTGTACTCGGTCTCCGCTGCAAGACAACGTGGGGTGTTGTTAGCTGTTGACATCAAAAGCGCAAACACGTCATTTGCACAGAGAGCACGTACTCTTGGTCTGGTTCTTCGCAACCTTGGCGACGTTGACCTGGCCCGTGCCAATGATGTCGTCGCCAGTCTCGTCCGAGTAGACTTCAACAGTCAGCACCGCATCTTTTTCGTGGCGACTCGCGTCGTAGAAGAGCTCGAGTTCGTTGTTGAGCTTCTCGTTCCACTCAGGGTCCGTGCCGCCCTGAAATGCTGGGTCCGTTGTCGCCAACGACTTGGGGCTCGAGCCTTCGAGCTGCACGAGCACTGTCGACACACACGCCGCAATCGACCACAATCGTTAGCTACAGCGTCTACACAAGACAAAGAACACTGCGTTCACACACACTAGACAAACAAGGACGTACCAACTGGGTCCTGGCGCTTGCCAAAGTCCATGCGCGGGAGGTTGCGCGCGCGGAGCACCTTGACGTGCAGCGTGCCATTGAGCGCCGTTGAAGCGCTCGAGGAGCTCGTGGTGACAGGAGCGTCTGCAGTCGCAGCCTTCATCTTTGCGGACATCGTTTGTTTGGCTGTTCTTTCTCTCTCTTCTTCTTCTTCTTCTTGTTGCTAGTGCGCGGTCTCTTGACGAGTGCGAGCGCCAGAGCGCGTTGTCTCTGTCGAGGAGCTCTGGAACTGAGCGCGTGACGGCAAAAGATCGACTGGGGCTTTCACTCGACCGACAACGACGAATCCTGATGAGCTGAAGAGACAGGGCAACTTAGATAGCATACAAAAACCAAGCTATCGTTCCAAACTGGCACAACAAGACATCGAGCAATGTTGCTGCTACATGCACAAAAGTGCTCTCTGTCAATCGGTTTGACTGAGCTGTGCAGAATATGAAAGCTAGTTTATGCAACCATTATGTAGCACTAGCTAAACGCTATTGTGAAGTGTGACACACTCGGCATCGATCAGCATTCATACACAGGTACTCAGTCCATCATAAACAGGAAGCCTCTGTTTCAAAGCTACAGACACAACTCCACTCAGCTCTTCGATGACTACACTAACGTCGAGAAGCATATGCCCGTCCTCAACCGCCTGCAGCGTCTCCAGTCCAACAACTATCGTCACTATCAACTCTTCTAGGCACTGTCATCGCGTGCACTTGCTGCAAGAAGTACCTGCACAATGTCAGCGTGCTCTGACGCCTTCGCGACATCGAGTGGCGTCTCGCCTGCTGCGTTCATAGCATCGACTGTCGCGCCAACAGCACGCAGCTCGCGCACCATCTTGATATGAGCATGCTTTGCAGCAGCATGGAGCGGCGTCGATCCGTCGTCTCGCGCTATGTTGACATCTGCGTGGTGCTTGAGCAACATGCGCACGACATCGAGACGACCCGACTCACACGCGAGAAAGAGCGCAGTCGAGCCGTTGTTTGCTGTCGCATCGATGTCGACGCCGCACTCGAGCAAGAGGAAGCGGACGATGTTGGCTCGATCGTGCTCGGATGCGATGTGAAATGCTGTTCGACCATCGATGTCCTGCGGATCAATATCTGCGCCTCGCTTGAGCAACATGCGGACGACTGCGAAGTTGCCGTGCTGTGACGCGACGTGGAACGGCGTCGAGCCATCTGCAGTTGCGGCGTTGATGTCAGCGCCACGATCGAGCAATGCGCAGACGATATCGGCGCGAATGTTGTCTTGTGTGGCTTCCACCGCGTCGTCGATGTCGGAAGCCGCATCTTCGATGTGCAATTTGGCTTCGTCGTTATCCATCATGTCTTCGAGATACTCCTTGAGGTCCGGGTTCGTCCGTACGCAAGCGCCGTGGAGTGGCGTCGACCCGTCAGCGTCGGTCTCGGCGATGTCCGCGTTGCACTCGAGCAGGAACTGCACGACATCGAGACGGCAGTCTCTAGCCGCCATGATCAGTGACGTCGAGCCGAACGGCGTCCTCTTGTTGATTTGTGCACCGTGCTCGACCAAGACGCGCGCGACCTCGATGTGGCCGAATCGGCACGCGAAGTAGAACAGAGTCGCTTCAAACTCCGCCATGTCGATCAGCTCGTTCGTGTCTGCGCCGAACTCGAGAAGCAGCCGGATGACTTCGGCGTGCCCATGGATGCAAGCGTTGTAAAGCGCCAAGTCGAATATGTTCGTCGGAGACCCGGTATCTGCGCTGTGCTTGAGAAGAAGACGCGCGATCTTGATGTCACCTTGACGGCACGCAATGTCGAGTGGTGTGTGGCCATACACGTCTACTTCGTTCACGTTTGCTCCGCACTCGATCAACAGACGCACGACCTCGATGTTGCCGTTCTCGCACGCATTACCGAGCGGAGTCACATCGTATCCGTGCGTTGGCTTGCTGGCGTCTGCGCCGCTCTCGAGTAAGAGTCGCACGATCTCGACGTGTTCCCACTCGCACGCAACGAACAAGGGTGTCTCTCTCAAAAAGCGCTTCTGCTTGTCCACAGCCGCACCACTTGCTAGCAGGAGTCGCGCGACCTCGACGTGGCCTTCTTGGCACGCTGCAGTGAGCGGCGTCCTGCTCAAGCGGTCGCTCGCATCGACCGGTGCGCCAGCCTCGATCAGCAGACGCACGATCTCGACGTGTCCGCTTGCTGCAGCGACCAAGAGCGGTGGTGCGCCATCAGCATTACGGGCGTTCACGAGCGCGTTGTCGTCGTGTCCGTTGCTTGAGCCTTCGAGGAGGTCGCGCACGCTCTCGATGTCACCGTTGCGGCAAGCATTGTGCATCGCGAGTTCTTGCGCCGCGCGCACGGCTTCGTCGTAGCCGCGCTTGCTGGAGTTGCAGTCCGTCATCGTGTGTGTGCGTGTGTATGTTGCGAGGTGATCTGGAGCTGGTGTGTTGCTGAATGACATCGAGCGCAGCGATCATGACGAGCGTCGTGTGGATCGTCACGACGCAGCTCGCGGTTTCAACCCATCGCGAACACATTGCGCACAATGACAAGAGTTCATGTTCTTTACTCACCTCCAGCAACAACAGCAACACTAGGTTCGCAGTCGATCTTTCCGTAGCACTCAAAAGTGCAGCCTTGTGCATGGGGTCGTCGTGATACGTATTCGTTGCACTCTCGCTTGAAAGATCGTTGTCCTGGACAGCGCTGCACCTGTTCGATGCGCTTGCTGGATAACCTCGACAGCGCAGCGCAGACGTCTTTGGTGATTCTTGTGTTGCTCGAGCTGTTAGAGCCAGTGCATGCACGATACACCTCTGAGGCTGGTGGTGCTATCGCTCTTGATAGCGCCTCGGACATCGTCAAGGACCATGTCATTGAGTGTCTTTGAGTATCACTGGACTGCGTCATCTCGCTGTCTTGCTGCAAGCTCTTTACGATGTCATTGGAGTGCTCTCGCTACTGTGGCTCAACCTTCGTACTCGCACGTTGTGCGCTCAAGCAGTTGTAGCAGAGCCGTCGCATGAGCCTCTGCATCTTACCATAGCACATGTGCAGGAACGAGTCAATCGCTCGACTCGAGTGGTATCATCGGTAACTCTGCACTAGTAGTGTCGCTGCCTCGTGCTGCAGCATTGAGCGCAGTGACTCCACTTCGCGCCTGTTGTCTGTATGCAAACACTTGCCTGGAGAAGCTACAACTGCTGCGAGTGTTAGTGCTGTCATTGCTATGTTGCTGCGACTTCGACAGTGCTTTCAAAAGTGCCGGAGATCGGCAAGTTTGACGCGAGACGGACTCGCTTGCTGGTTGTGTGGCTACCACATCGCGAAATAAACCAGGCTGCATGCATCGGTGTCTCGACTAGCGCCATGCTCACAGACTCGAACGTGGAGGAGCGACTCAAATGCGTCTCAGCTCACTTGGATACCAAACTTGCAAGGTGTCGAGCGTCAAGTACACTCGCTCGTATGATTGGCGAGAGCAGCAACACCGACGTTGCGATCGCTCACTGACAATGAAGTGCCAACGCCACTTCACCTACCATCGCTTCACGCACTTCTAGACACTGTCATCGCTTGCACCAGCGTCGAGAAGGATCTGCATCAGTCTCGAGCACGATCGCTTCTTCACGATATCGAGCGGCGTCTCGCCTGCTGCGTTCATAGCATCGACTGTCGCGTCAGCTGCGAGCAGCTCGCGCACCATCTTGATATGAGCATGCTTTGCAGCAGCATGGAGCGGCGTCGATCCGTCGTCTCGCGCTATGTTGACATCTGCGTGGTGCTTGAGCAACATGCGCACGACATCGAGACGACCCGACTCACACGCGAGAAAGAGCGCAGTCGAGCCATCGTTCAATGGAGTGCTCTCACTGCTTTGGCTCGACGTTTGCACTCGCACGTTGTGTGCTCAAGCAGATGTAGTAGAGTCGTCGCATGAGCCTCCGTTCACAAACTCGAAGGCGTTGGAACTACTTTGGCATCATACGACACTCGACAAGTGGAATGTGAATGCCACTTGAGTGCTAGTTGCTCGCAAGCTATCGCACCAAGCACGCTCACTGGAGACCGTACATCGACCTGTGCAGACATTGTCGGAGAACGTTGCAACTCCGACGTTGCGATCTCCTCGTTCCAAATTGCTCTCTGACATTCTTCGCCAACTTGCTCCACTTGGTCCAAGTCTTAGCGGCGACGGCACGTCGGCAACACTGTCGCTACTCGCACTTCTAGATAGTGTCACCGCTTGCGCCAGCGGCGAGGAGCATCTTAGCCAGACCCTTGTGTGGACGCGTCTTTGCGATATCAAGCGGCGTCTCGCTTGCGTCGTTCACAACATCGACTGCCACACCAGCAGCGAGCAGCTCGCGCACGACCATGACATATCCGTGTCTCAAAGGTGCGTAGAGCGGCGTTGACCCGTCGTCTCGAGCGATGTTGGCGTCTGCGTGGTGCTTGAGCAACATGCGCACGACATCGAGACGGCCCGACTCGCACGCAAGAAAGAGCGCAGTCGAGCCACTGTTTGTTGTCTCGTCGACGTCGACTCGTCCGTGCTTGGATGCGATGTGCAGCAGTGAGTGGCCATCGTTGTCAAGTTGATCGATGTCTCCGCCGTGTTGCATCAAGACTCGCAGGACCTCGAGGTGACCGTACTCGGCTGCGGCTTGGATCGGGGTGTTGCCGTCGGCAGCTGCAGCGTGGACGTCTGCGCCGTGCTGGAGCAGAGTGCGGACGACTTCGAGACGGCGCTCCACTCGCCCCTTTTTGTGTGTGTGTGTGTGGGGGGGGGGGGTGATGCAGGCAGTCAAAAGCGGCGTGGAGTCATCCCTTCGTCTTTGATTGACGTCCACGTTGCACTCCGTCACCAAGAAGCGCACAGCGTCAGGTTGTGATTTTCGAGCCGCGATGTACAGCGGTGTGGAGTTGAACTGCCCTTCGTCGTTGACGATCGCGCCGTGCTCGAGCAAGACGCGCGCAACGTCGACGCGACCGTATCTGCAGGCAGCGAGGAACGGCGTACCGTTGGTCCGGGTTTCAACGTTCACGTCTGCGCCAAACTCGATCAAGAGACGCACGATCTCGACGTGGTTGTGAATGCTCGCCAAGTAGAGCAGTGTGTCGCCGTCTTCATCCACTTGACTGACATTCGCGCCATGCTCGAGGAGGAGGCATGCGACATCGGTGTGGCTCTTGGGACACGCATAGACGAGCGGTGTGAAGTTATCGTAACTGGGTGCGTCCACAACTGCGCCGTGCTGGAGAAGGAGGCGCACGATTTCAACGCGCCCATTCCTGGATGCAGCGTAGAGTGGCGTGCCGTTGAAGCGCGCTGCTTGGTTCACGTCTGCGCCGTGCTTGATCAGTAGGTGTGCGATGTCGGTGTGTCCCTCCTTGCAGACAGCGTACAGCGGCGTCTCATCGGAATGGTACGCCGTCGGCCTGTTGATGTCTACACCGCTCGCAAACAAGTGCGCCACGACCTCGAGGTGTCCGTTCTTGCATGCAATGGTCAGTGGCGTTCTGCCGTCCTTGTCGATTTCATCGACGAGTCGAGAAGATGCTGTCGTCGTCGCAGCAACGCGATCTTGCCCGCGCGTGGCGCCATCGTCCGACTCGCTGCAGGTATTTGTGAGCAGTGCGCGCACACACTCAATGTCGCCAGTGCGGCAGGCGTCGTGAAGCGCGAGCACTTGCGCTGCTCGTGCTTGTGTGACTCTGCTGTCGTCGCCCGCGGCGTCGCTCGTGACCTTGCTCGCTCGTTCCTTGGCTGTTGTTGTTGAGCTGGTGTTTTGAAGACTGACCGACAATCACTCTCATGATCAAGCCGAGTGCTCTTGTCGAAGACACCAGTGCGTGTGTGTGTGTGCGAGCCATTCGCATGTAGAGACTGGTACAACCGAGTGGAGGGACAAGACGTCGAGATTGTGTGACAGTGACGGAGGAAGAAGGCGCTTACTACTAGACAAATGGAAATGCACCAACGTCCGGCGGATCGATCGTCGTCCTACATCGTCGCGATCTGCTCGTGGTTGCGCATGATCTCGCCCGTGAGCGTCTCGTCGACTTGCTCGTTGATGATGCGGCAGATCATCGCGTCGCCGTTGATGTTGCAGAACGTGATCATGCGGTCGAGCACGACATCAGCGGCGACGAGAAGCGCACAACGCGGTAGAAGGCGTCGATCAAGACAAGTTGGACAATGTTTGGTGTGTGAACGCTCACATTGTGATTCTCCTCATAATGTATTCGTTTGGCTTGTTGGCATCTGCACTCCAACAACTATCGTCACTATCAACTCTTCTAGGCACTGTCATCGCGTGCACTTGTTCTTAGAAGAGTCTGCACAATGTCAGCGTGCTCTGACGCCTTCGCGACATCGAGTGGCGTCTCGCCTGCTGCGTTCATAGCATCTACTACCGCGCCAGCAACAAGCAGCTCTCGCACGACCTCGTTGTGTCCGTGCTTTGCAACAGCATGGAGCGGCGTCGATCCGTCACCTCGCGCTATGTTGACATCTGCGTGGTGCTTGAGCAACATGCGCACGACATCGGGACGACCCGACTCACACGCGAGAAAGAGCGCAGTCGAGCCGTTGTTTGTTGTCGCATCGACGTCGACGCCGCACTCGAGCAAGAGGAAGCGGGCGATGTCGGCTTGGCCGTACTTGGACGCCGTGTGAAGCAGTGAGTGGCCATCGTTGTCTCGTCCGTCGATGTCTGCGCCTCGCTCGAGCAACATGCGGACGACTGCGAAGTTGCCGTGCTGTGACGCGACGTGGAGCGGCGTTGAGCCGTCAGTTGCTCCAGCGTTGACATCGGCGCCGCGGTCGAGAAGGAACTGCGCGGCTTCGAAACGGGATTCTTGAGCGGCGACCGTGAGTGGTGTCGAGCCGCTCAGCACCTTCTTCTCGATATCTGCGCCACTCTCGACCAAGACGCGAGCGACGTTGACGTGGCCGTGTTTGCATGCAACGTGGAGTGGTGTGCCACCGATCTCGGTCATCTCGTTCGCGTTCGCGCCGTACTCGATGAGGAGGCGCACTGACTCGAGTTGATCGCGTGTGCTCGCGGCGATGAGAGGCGTGATCCCGTCGCGGTTTGGCGCATGCAAGTCGGCGCCGTGCTGGATCAGAAGACGCGCGACATCGAGGTGTCCCTTGACACACGCGGCAACAAGCGGAGTGGCGCCGTTGTTGTCTTCTTCTGTCGTGTCTGCATTGTTGTCGAGAAGGAGACACACGACTTCTGCATGACCCTCCGCGCACGCAGCGACGAGCGGAGTGAGTCCTTGCCTGTTTGGCTGGTGCACGTCTGCGCCACCCTCGAGAAGCAGCCGCGCGATGTCGACGTGACCTCTCGCGCACGCAGCGATGAGCGCCGTTGCACCGAAGAAGTCTTGTTCTTCCGTACTCGCGTCGTTCTCGAGAAGGCACTGGACAACGTCGACATGGTTCTCAATGCTCGCAGCAAGGAGTGGCGAGCGCCCCATGCAATCTTGCTCGTTCACGTCCACTTCACACATGTGAAGAAGAAAGCGCACGACGTCGATCTGGTTGTTCCAGCAAGCGGCGAGGAGCGGCGTAGTGCCTTCTCCGTTTGTCTCGTCCAGGTCTGCGCCGCTCTCGAGAAGAAGCGTCGCGATGTCAACGTGCCCACTCTGGCAAGCGACGATGAGTGGCGTGTTCTCTTCGTGGTCCGGAGCATCCATCGCCGCGTCGTTCTCGAGGAGGAGCTGCACGATCTCGATGTGACCGTTCTTCGATGCACCGTGGAGCGCAGTGCCTTCAGCTGTGATCTCGTTGATGTCTGCGCCGCGCTCGAGCAGCTCACAGACGGTCTCGATATTTCCGTTCTTGGCAGCGATGATCAGCGGCGTGCCTTTCATCAAGGTAGTGTTCTCGAGAATGGGAGTCAACGTGCCGACGACGTCGTAGTGGCCACCAAGACACGCACACAACAGCGCGTCCGCGACTTCGTCGCTGTTTGGGTCGACAGGAGCGCCAGCATCGAGCAGAAGTCGCACGATCGCATCGTGACCGTTCTTAGCTGCAGCAGCGAGTAGCTGTTTACCTGCGGCGTGCGCCTCGTGGAGCAGTCTGTTGTTGCTGTTCTCGGTACTGTCGCTTGTCAACAGCGAGCGCACATGCTCGATGTCGCCGTCGGAGCACGCTGCAAGGAGCGCAAGCATGTCTGAAGCGTGCGCGTTGTTGGTGGTGGTCGGCGCGTCGCTGGTGTCGCTCATCGTGTCGATGTCGTTGGCTGGTTGGTCTTCTCGTGCGGTGGTGTTTTCGTGGGTGACGGCAGCAGCGGCAGCAGCGCTCCGCTGCCGTCCAGGGCAACACAAGCAAGATCGAGAGCTTTTGTCTGTCAGTAAGGAGTGAAGCCATATATCCAGCTCAGACACAACTGGAACGACACCGACTTCAACCCAGTGTGAGCGACTGCCACGTGTCGGACGATCAACGAGCACATGTGGTGCTATCGAGCGTTGGACTCGTGCTTGCTTGGTTGGTGCAAATGGGTTCACCGTAAAACCCTAGACGTGTTGATCACATTGAGAAAAGATAGGGCTAGACCAAAAACCCTAGAGGTATTCATCACTTCCAGCAAACAAGAGAAGGTTGGACGAAGATGCATATCGTTCGTGCTCCCCTCGCCTGCTTGGCTATCGCAGCGTCGACCGCGCTCGGTGCCGCTTTGACGAGTGCAAGCGACCCAATTGCGTCTGCAGCAGCGACGGGACCGCAGATTGTGTACGCGTTCGAGCGCGAGTGGGCAGCTGGCATCGAAGGCGCGATCACGATCCAGCACAGCGCGAACGCGAGCGCTGAAGCTGCATGGGTGCTCGCTTCGCTTGACTTTAGCGACCTCGCGCTCGACGACGTGCGCAAGTCCGATCCGCAGTGCAAAGACTTTGCAGCCGTGCGCGAGTTCCAGTATCACATCCACGTCGACTGGCACGCCAAGGGCTCGCGTACGTCGGATGCATTTGCAGGCTGCGCAAAACCAGCGACTGGGAACCACTACGACCCGACCAAGGCGTGTGGACCTGCATCTGAGCACGTCGGCACGCCTGCATGCGAGGGCAAGACGGTGCGCTACAAGTGCACGCCAGAGCGGTACGCACAGGACGCGCTCGTGTGCGAGAAGGGCGATCTGTCCGGCAAGCTCGGACACTTGATCGTCGACGCGGAGGGCTTTGCGAGCGGCGAGTGGAAGGACGCGCACTTCCCGCTCGCAACGGAGCGCTCGCCGCACTGGAGCATCGTGCTGCACGCAGTCTGCGGCTCAGCGACGCCGCGCATCGCGTGCGCAGTCGGCGTTGCGCACACGCCAGTGCACGATGCAGCCAACGACGACGATACGACAAGCCACAACGACGTGTACTTGGGCGAGTACGACGACAACTGGATCGACGAGCTCCGTGTCTAGAGCAGCTCATGTCGCCTGCGTTACGTGTCGAGACGGTAGTTAGTAGAACTGACGACGTCTGTTGTACTCGCAGTGCGAGACTGAGTGATGTGACGACACTCGCGCCTAAGCTACTTGCCAGCACGCACGCGCGCTTTGTACGCGCTCGAGCTCTCAAACTTCTTGCCTTGGCTCCAGATCCCGAGCTTCTTCTTCTGCGCCTGCGCCTCGAGCGCTTCGAACCGCTCTTGCTTGCCACCGTAGACTGCGCCAGCTTGACGATAGACGTTCGCGAGCCCAGCTTTGAGGATCTCTTCGCTCGCATTGCGTCGGAACGGCCAGCGACCGTACTCGACCATGCACACAGCGCGCGAGTACTGGTCTTTGTGCAAGAGCGTGAGCGTGAGCTTCTTGCCCTGGAGGTGGTCTGCGAGCCACTTCTTCGCTTCGTCGCCGAATGGCTGGCCTGCATTGCCAAACTTTGCTGTCTCGGGCGTGTCGATCGCAGCGAGGCGAATCTGCAGCGTGTGCTCCGACGCTTTGCCGACGTATGAGCCAGCACCGCGCCAGAACGGGACGTGGCGCGCGCGGAACGTATCGCCGTCGCTGTAGCTCACACCGACTGCTGTGATCTGGCGCTCTTGGTGGAAGAACTTCATCGGGATGTCGTCGACAGTCGAGAAGCGACGGAACGGCTGCCGCAGCTTTGGCAGCAGCAGTCCGACGCAAATGCCAGCGACAAACGCGCCGAGCACGTGCGCTTCATGCGGCAGCGTGCGGTAGTACGTTGTGAGCTCGTCGCGCCGTGTCGTCCATTGTGTCTGCGCCTGCAGTAGCAGCGCTTGCCAGTCGACGCTCGGGACGCCGCTACCTGCAACCATGCTCCTCTCCTCGTCCACTTGCTCGTCTGTTATTGTTGCGCACTTCCAACAACTCAGACTTGAAAATTGTATAGCACGCGAACATGTTGAATAAAGTATTGCTCCTCTGGCTCGGCTCAAGCGCCGACGCCTCAAGAGCATCTTGCTTTGCCAGCAACTTGCTCATGCTAAGCACTCGAGTCGACACAAGCAAGCAAGCAAGCGAGCAAGACAAGTGTGCAAGTACAAAATCTATGCTGCTCTTGTTCAACCGCGTGTGCGCGACAGAGCACGCTCGACAAGCGCACACGATCGCGCGCGACCGCTCGCTCACGAGGCCGCGAGTCTACTTCCGGCGCTTGAACTTGGACTTGGACTTGAACGCGCTCGTCTTCTTGGCGTGCTTCTTGAAATTTGTGATCTTCTCCTTGAACTCGAACGGGTTCTTCTCGCTCGCACTGCCGCGCGCCTTGGGCTTTGGCTTGGGCGCACTGCCGCTGCTCTCGCGGTCCATGTCAACGTCAAATCCCGACTTTGGCCCGTGGCTGCTCTTCGCAGCGCGCGCTTTCTCGCGCTTCAGTCGCTTGCGCTCGTGCATCTCGGCGATCGACTCTTCCTCGCGCTCCTTCGCAGTCAACTGGCTCGCCTTCTTCGCGTGCTTGGCCGCAGCGGCGACGTGCACTGCAGCAAAGACCTTCTTGCTCTTCTTGCCGCCGCGCGACGCACCGTCGTCGTCCGAGTCGTCTTCTGCGCGCGCGTCTGCGAGCATGCGCTCCTCGCGCTCGCGGATCTCAAACAACCGGCGCTTCTTGTGGCTCATGAGCTTGAGCTTCTTCGCGCGCGACATCTCGGTCGTCTCGGCCTCGAGGTCAATGCCCTGGCGCTCGATGCGGTCCACCTCGGCGTTCTCTGCCACGCGCTTCTTCTCTTTCTCCGACAGGAACCACGTGCGCGCAGGACGCGACGCGATCTCGTCCTCGTACTTGAGCATGTTGCTCGCTTTCGCCGCCTCTTTCTCGGCCTCGCGCATGCGCTTCTCGAGCGTCTCTTCGTGCATAATGAGCTTCACGTCGCTCTGCATGCTCTCGATGCGCGCTTTCCACTGCGCGATCACAGGGTCTGGCACTGCGCGGCTCTTGACAAAGCCGTGGCAGTGGCGCGACACTTGCTTCATGAGCAGCCGGCGCGACTCGCTCGTGAGCGTCACGGCGCGGCCGTTGCGACCTGCACGCGCCGTACGACCGACGCGGTGGACGTACGTCGTGATGTCCTTTGGCATCTCGTAGTTGATCACTGCGTGCACGCCCTTGACGTCGATACCACGCGCAGCGACGTCCGTACAGAGGAGGATGTCGACCGTGCCGTCGCGGAAGTTCTGGAGCGCTTCGAGACGCTCCTTCTGCTGGAGGTTCCCGTGGAGCTCTGCGGCTTTGATGCCTGCGAGCCCAAAGATGATCATCATCCGGTGCGCGTGCACCTTCGTCTCCATGAACACGATCGTGTTTGTGCGGAACGTGCGCGTGCAGAGCGCCAAGAGGATCGCTTCGCGGTCGTCTTCGCGGTTCGGACGGATGCGCACAAACTCCTGCACGAGGTGCTTCGCCATGTCAAAGAGCGGGTCCGTGCTAATGCGCACGGGGCGCTTCATCGAGAGGCTCACGAGCTGGTCGACCTTGGACGTGAGCGTCGCAGAGAAGAGCATCGTCTGGCGCGCCACGGGACACATGCGCACGAGCTCATGCACCTCTTCCGTGAACCCGAGCTCGAGCAGTCGGTCGGCTTCGTCGAGCACGAGGATCTCCAAGTCGTCCATGTGAATGCTCTTCGAGTTGCGAAGGTGGTCGATCATACGCCCAGGCGTACAGATCACGACGTCCGGGCGATTGCGCAGCTCGACCTCCTGCGCCTTGAGCGGCAAGCCGCCAACTGCGAGCGCACACGTGATGTCCGTGAAGCGCGAGAGCTGCTCGAGCATCGACTGGCACTGCGTCGCGAGCTCACGCACGGGACAGATGATCATCACACGCGTCGACTGGACGCGTCGCGACCGGAACTGGAGACGCTCGAGGATCGGAAGGAGGAACGCGGCGGTCTTCCCGCTGCCAGTCTGCGCACTCGCGCAGATGTCTTTGCCCGTGAGCGCAATCGGAATCGCGCGCTGCTGGATCGGCGTCGGCTTCTCGAACCCGATCTGCGTGATTGCGCGCATGATCGGACGCGAGAGCTTCAGGTCCGCGAACGTCTCGAACTTGGTCTTTGCAAACTCCTCGGCGGCGAACGGGTCGACGTCAAAGAACGCCTCGGCGCGCTTCTTCTCGAGCTCGTCGGCCATCTCTTCGCGCGTCTTGAGCTCTTTCTTGCCCTGCTTGAGCGCACTCTGGAGTCGCTCTTCTTCGACCACGTCCTCTTCCTCCTCGTCGTCGTCGTTCTCGTTGTTGTTTGTTGGGTCGTACGCTCCAGCGTCGTCGTCGTCGTCGCTGCTGCTGCCTTTGTCGCCGTCGTCTGAGTCGCCTTCGTCACTACTCTTGTCCGACGCGTCGTCTTCGTCGTCTGCATCTGAGACGTCGCCATCTTCGCCGTCCGCTGCCTTTTGCTTTGCGGCTTTCAGCGCCTTCTTCTCGAGCTTTTCCTTCTTCTTCGCCTCCTTCTCCTTCCGGAGCTTCGCGATCTTGGTCTGGATCGTCGTGCGCTTCGTGCCTTGCTGCATCGACGCCTCGAGCGACTCGATGCGCGAGATCGCCTCTGTACGAACACGAGACAAAATCAAAAAGTGTGTTGCGTATGAGCACACTACGGACACAGCGCATGTATGACAGCGCGAAGTAGCGAAAAGACGCACTCGTGAAGTCCCAAGACGATCCCGTAGGACCTGCAAAGCCGTCCGCGTCAAACTCAAAGCTCTCAGCAATGACGTTCTCCTTCTTCGTCGCGCGCTCTGCATCCTGCGCTTGTTTCTATTGAGCAGCAAGCATGTGTGTGCATGCGCGTGAGTGAAACGAACACGCAGTCGCAGCAGCAGACGCACAGACGCACCTTGGAGATGATTGCGTCCTTCATCTCGTCGTCTTGCTCTTTATCCGAGCTCTCCTCGACATTCGAGAGCTGTGTTCGTAGAGGCAAGTGCAGTACATCGTGTCAGTCAGTCATTCATCATCGCATAGACGCCAGCAGATTGCCATGATAGACACATACCTCGTCGTCGGACGCGATGGTCATCATGATATCATCGTCGACTGGTGTTGGTGCAGGAGCGCGCTTGCTTGCCGCAACTGGCGCAGGTGCAGACTTGTTCTTGGACTTGGATTTCGCCATGCCAGTACGATCGTGTGCGTCGATGTCGTCGTGCGTCACTCGCTCACTCGCTCACTCGCTCTATCAGGCGGTCGTCTCCACACGCTTCCTTTCTCGTCGAGGCCTTTCTCGTCGAGCGTCTGCCAAGCGATGCACCTCGAGCGCTTTGGCACCAAACGACACGGTTTTTGGATGGTTGAGCGAGCCATCCTTTATAGCCAATCACTCGACGTGAGAGCAAAATATAGGTATGTGATTTGATAAAATAATTATTATTGCATTATTATCGAATCATCGATCGTATACGCTATGATAAAAAATGATTCGCTAAAATGATGCCATATTGACTCTATTTTTGTCGAATCACAGCCAAGGAGATAGTCTGGTTCAGTTGAACTTGTCGATCTGTTTCCATCAACACTTGACACGAGCGAGCATCAAGCAAGCCCTCGCAGTCGCCAAGATGGACCCGCGCAGTCAGCACCACCACCGCCAGCAGCAGCAGCAGCTTCCACGTGCTCGTACGTCTGCCGCTACTCTATCTGAATGCATCTACTTGTCGATCAGCACTGACAAGACAATGAACGCGTGCAATCGACAGACTTCCCGACTGATGCGCAAGTGCGGCTGCAGCGCCAGGAGATGGAGCAGCAGCGCCGCATCGAGCAGCTCGAGCAAGCGCGCCAAATGAACCAGATCTCTCCTGGTAAGTCTATATGTTGTGTTATCGCGAATGTTCTGTATGTGCAAGCGCACTCACGCGCTTGTGTGTTGCTCTGCGTGTGCGGCTGCAATCACAGATGACTACAACAAGCAGGTGCGTGTCGTGCCGCTCTCGATTGCTGCATCACAGTGCGCCGTAGCAGACGCACTAACATCTCGTTGTATACATGCTTGTGCTCACACAGCTCCACCTCATGTCGTTCTCGTACCTCGCAAACATCATGGCCATGCGAGAGCGCAAGCGGCAGAACATACCAGCGTACCACCAGTGCGTTTGCTCTACAGTATGTGTTCGATCGACTCGGCGCTGCGTGTGACGTGCACTCACACTATGCATGTATGCGTTGTTATATTGCGCGTGCAGACGTAGCATGTACTAGACGAGCGCGTTCGTCTGTGCGCGACGCACTTGCGAGCGAAGCGCTCGTCACGTGACGTGCATTCCGCCGTGTGTGAAGCAACCACAGTTTGTACCAGTAGACTCTATTCTATTTTCATCCAATCACACAACGAGTTGTTCATTTTCCACGAATCACACACAGCCACAAGGCATTTACAAGCTCGATACAAATCCTAAACAGTCGCAAAATGGAGCAGCAGCAACAGCAGCAATGGCGACGACGAGCAGGTCGACGCGCTGTGGCTGCGACTGAGAGCGCTGATCGTCGCGACCCACGCGCGGACGACCACTCTGATCTTCGGCAGCACAATGCGCGCGCTCCGCCAGTGGATCCGAGTCACACGATCACGTCTGCGAGCAAGGTCGTACGCAAGAGCACGACGCACGCAACCGACGTGTTTGCAAAGCCTCGGTCTGCGCCGCTTCCACCGTCACGCTGGAAAGAGCTGCGGCAGTCCGTGCGCATCAAAGCAACGATGGAGACTGGAGCGCAACGCTCGGTGGACGCCAAGATCGCCGACCTGTGCGACGAAGACCGCGAAAAAGTCGCAAAGCTCATTCGCCGCATCGTCGAGGTATGACTGTCGTGACAGTATCTCCATTGCACGACATACCACTATGACGACGTACTCTCCTAACTCTTGGCAATGATAGATAGGAACGCTTCAAGAAGAGACAGAAGCCGAGTTCAGTCGCCAGCGAAGTGTGTTGGAAGCCGATATCGCCGAGCTGCGCGCACAAGTGAAGCGCGACGCGAGTGAGCTCGAAGACTTGAGCGATACGCTCAAAGCGACGCTGCTCAAGCTCCGAGACTACCAAGAGCGCGTGCTCGTGCTCGAAGAGAGTAACGAAGCTGAAGTGTGTAGTCGACTCGAGTCGGAGCAGACGATGGATCTGCTCAAGGTGCGTAACATGAGTATACGAGAAGACTTGTAGCGATCTCTTCGCAGAGCTCGCCAGCTCGCTCACGTTTGCAACCGCATGCCGCTCACTATCCGTAGCTCGAAGTTGAGAAGCTCCGGACGCTCGTGCGAACCCACACGAGCGAGCTGGAACAGCGCGTCCGCGACGAGCAGACGCAGTTCAAGCGCGAGCTCGAAAACCTCCAGACCCAGCTCCGCGCTGCACAGGACGAACTCTTGCAGGAACGGCGCGAGCGCATTCACGAGAAACAGCGTGAGCTCGACGAGCGACTCCAGCGCTCGATGGCGACTGGCGCTGCACAAGCGAGCGGGAATACGATGGTGACAGGAAGTGCTGCCGTTGAGCCTGTGACTGCGACAGCGACTGCTCGACCGCCGCATGAAAGCGTCCAGCACTTGGACATGTCATCGTTCCTGAACACGTCGACTGAGCTCCCAGATCGCATCAAGCGCATCATGGATGAGTGGAAGCAGCGCATGGAAGACGCAATCGCCGGGTCTGTCCAGAGCATCTCGGACCAAGCGATTGCTACGGCTGCTGTAGCAGCGGAGAGCTCTCGTGGTCCGAATCAGCCGTCAGCATCAGCTCTTAACATCGACGAAGACGCTCGTGACGCTCGCTCAAGCGATGAAGAGGCAGAGTCATCATCGCTCGCGAATACAGGTAGACGTTCGCGCAGTCAACCGCGTCGACGACGCTCGAGCATCCGCCTCGATGCAGTTCCGAGCGTCACACGCTTGTCATTCGACAAGTACTTAAGCCTTGCGACCGAGTCGGAATGCGAGAGTGGCCGCGAACACACTGTCAGCCGCAAAGAACCTCATGCCGCGACAAGGCGAATGGCAAGTCGTCGTGACCGAGAGCATCGACGTCGAGACACGTCGAGTGTGCGAAGACACTATCGCAGTCGACAGTCTCCAAGTGAACGGATGCGAGGTCATCACAGTCACCACCTTCGAGACGATGCGAGCGACGCAAGTGAGTATGACAGCGAAGACGGCGATCGGCACTTTCACATCGATCGCCCAAGTCGCCCAAAGGCAAATCGCCGCCAAGTTCAAGACGTTCAAGACCTTTCAGACGATGGCGGCGACGTCTACGATGACGACTATATCGACGCGTACGAAGACGATGACGCCGCAGAGGAAGAAGACGACGCTGACAGACTGGAGCCAAGTCACGAAGGCACGGCGTCTCAGAGCAACAGCCATCCGCCGTTTGTGCTCCTGAACGAGCTCGAAGGTGGTTGTCGCCTTGGTACACGCGTAAGCTTCAGCAGTTTGTACGAGAGCTCGCTGTTTGACGTCGTCGACGCCATCGAAGATGCAGCCGCTGGTGCGTTGAAGAGGAGCCCTGCTCACTCGTCAGCACCACCACTGAGGTTCTCGCATCCCGAACCATCTCACATTGCAAGCGCTTCGCAAGCAAACGAGCCGCACGAACAAGGCACGGATCAAGTGCGGCACCACAAGAGCGAGTCGCGTTTTGGCACCGAGGCGTCGCCGGCATCTGCGCGGCTCACGACGTTGTTACAAGGGATCCAAGCACGTGAACGCAAGCTCGCTCGGTTTGCTCAGCGCGACCAGGACGCCGTACAGCGATCGCATTCACACACGAGTGACCAACACGCCGTAAGTGGATGCATCGATTCAGACACTGGCGCAAGCGACGTCGACGCTGAGCTTGCGCTGTTTGATCAAGTCAAAGACGAGTACGCGACAGAGCTCTTTACGACGCGCCAACAGCAGCAGCAGCTACAACAAAGGTGGACCGAGTGGCACGTTCACGACACTGCGTTTGAGCTCGAGAGATCGCTCGGACCAGCACTGTCGCCACAGGATCTCTCAGTGCGGGACGCGATCGAACACGACATGGCCGAGCTCTTGCGCCACGACACAACGTTCCTCCTCCACACGCAGTTGTAGCCATCCGAGTGCAAAACAGTGCAGCGCAGTGTATTCGATCAAAAAAAGTCTACGCGAGTTCGCTCATTCGGTCGATCGATCGAACTGTAGAGGCGAGTGCGCGTGTCGACACAACCAGCAAAAAGTTGCGATGCCATTGAAGAAGCGCGCTGACTCGATCTTGACGACGACGACGACGACGACCGCAACTTGTGAGCGCCGCAGCTGCAGCTGCGTGGACGACGACGCGGCACGAGACTTATATAAACACACGACGCAGCTCGCTCAGCGCCGTCGTCTGCAGTCGACACGCGTTGAAGTGACAATCACTCATGCGCGCGCGCACTCGCTCGCTCTCCAGACAATCGATGTCTACAGCTCGTACGAGCCGCGCGCCGACTCGTCCTCGTACTCAGGAAAGTCCTTTGCGCTGTTCAGGTCGCTCGAGCCGCTGATTTGGCTCGATTGGTCGTCGTTGTAGCCGAGGTCGTAGCTGTTGCGGTTGCTCCGTGTGCTGCTGTGGATCGACTCGTTGTCGTGGCCTTCCTTGGCGCTCAAGTACGAGTCGTTCTCGTTCGTACCAGCCTCCATCGCGCTCATCCAGAGGTTCGTCGCTTCGCTCACTGGCGCAGCAGCCGGCTCGTGGTCGCCCGAGTACTGACGCGTGTGGTTGACCGAGCCCGGCGACGTCTGCTGGTCGTAGAACTGCGAGTACGCAACACCAGCGGCGATCGCACCGGCCGGCGGCGTGTCGGTCGAGTCCATCTGCTGCGTGTGGCCAGGTGCATTCCGTTGTGCACCAGCTGCGGCCGCACCAGCGTAACCTGGCGCATTGTTGGTGTTGGTGTTGCCGTACGCAGCGTGCGCACCAGCGTAGCCCTTGTCCATCGACATCTCGAATGGCGACAGCGGATCGTCGTCCGTCTCACGCTTGCGGCGGATGAGCACCATCGTGACGCACGCGAGGATCGCGACACCTGCGACGATGCCACCGACGATCGCAGCGATAGTTCCGCCGCTCATCTTCGAGTCATCGCCTTCCGTGTTCGTGCCCGACGCTGACGACGGCGCTGGTGTCTTGGACGACTTGGACGTGTTGTTTGTGCCGGTCTTGCTCCCAGAGCCCGAGTTTGGCGCAACGGTGCCTGGGTCTACCGCCTTGCTGCCATTGTTGTTGTTGTTGTTGTTGTTGTTGTTGTTGCTGTTCGACGGCGTCTTGGTTGTTGGCGTTGGCGTGTTCGAGCCATTTGGCGATGGCGTCGACGGCGACGGAGCTGGCGTCGGGCCCGATGACGTCGGTGTCGGCGAGTTTGGTGTCGCAGACGTCGGTGCAGGGCTCGACGGCGATGGCGACGGTGATGGCACTGGCGACGGCGTCGGTGGACGCGTCGTTGGCGGCGACGTCGGTGGTGCTGTCGTCGGTGGCGCTGGCGTCGTCGAGTTTTCAGCGAGGAACCGCTCCAAGCTCGCGGTCGGGAGCTCCTGCGTCAGTTCGTTCGCGATGAGGTCTTCAGGCTCGGGGAAACCTGCGTCACCTGCATCTAACGAGCGTTAGCGCATGCACGCAGACAGATCGGGACACAAGCAGCCAGGCAGACACACACACAGAGATGCACGCACGCAGTCACGTCACGCGCGCGCTTTTGACAAGCTAATGGTTGTGGAGTGAGAAAGGGAGCGAGGAACGTACCCTGTGCGACTGCAGCGAGCGCGGCGCTCATGAGGAGCGCGAGCGAGAGGAGCTTCATGGTCACGAGTGTGTGCGTGCGTGTGTGTTCGCGTGTGTGTGTGTGCTAGTGGTCGCGATGTAGACGGAAAGTCGTGGCGGCTAGCTGCTTGACCTCGTGTGCTTGCGCGTGCGTCGTCGTCGTCGTCGTCGAGCTGAGAGCAGCGAGCGAGCGAGCGATTCGAGCAACGAGCGAGAGCGAGGCAAAAGAACTGGTCGCGAAACCTCCGAATTTGGAAATGCGGGAGCAGCGCGCGAGGGAAGGTGAGCGATCGCGTTTGAGAGGGGCGAGCGATGCTGACTCTCATACAACCGTCAAGTGTACTCGACTGACTTGTTGGATTCGAGACCCTCTTCAAAGCGATCGTGACGCAAGAACCGGCCAGCAGCACGAACAAGCGCTGGGCGACTTCTTACGTCCTTGCATTCGTCGCGCTTGTTTGCTGTCGTCCTCGCCCATGTTGTTCATGGTCTTGCTCTTGTGCATGCACACACATGCACACATGCACTCACTCAATCAATCACCTGATGCAAGCAGGTGGCGCTCGGCAGGTGGTGTGAGACGAATGCGCCACCTGGGATCGCAGCACACTGATCCATCGTTGTTGTTGTTTGTTGTTGTTGTTGTTGTTGTCAAGGACGAGTGCCGCCAGTTTGGATCCGAGATCCATGACCAGGAAGCTCCACTGACGCCTTTGATGCTCATTGCCCTTGCCTGTGTGTGTGTGTGAGTGTGTCTGTGTGTGTGTTTCCAGCGATCCGATGACCCGATCGATCATCATGCCAAGCTCATCCGATTAATCCTCCTCCTCTCACGCGCATGATGAACCTGCACTTGTGCCTGGTCAGTGTACAAGCTGCGCACTCGGAGCACACACGCCAGCCATTGCGCCGCGACATGAAGCTGCCAGATCATCGGTCCATGGATTGGCCTGAGGTGGGCATGAAGACACGAAGGCATGACTCGGAAGAGGCGCGTGCAAGTACATCGATCGTTCTTCCAGCGCTACAAGTCTTGAGCATGTGCACATTTACGAGAGAGAGCTTGCGTTGAGCTGCTCAGTAGCCACGACACGAGGAGCGACGATCACAGCGATCGATCGAGCATTTCGAGCGTTGAGCGTCGTCGCCGAGCCTTTTCGGACAGTCCACCTTCACTGTGTTGCACACGCTGTCGTCCATTTGTCACATCTGCAACTGTAAATATCTAAACTTTGGTTTCTAATATGCTCATAACTAGGTTACTCTTGTGCTATTTTCACTTTAATTTCATTCAAGATGTCCGGAAAGCAAGAATTTTAGATACGCATAGCCTATTATTGTAGATACACATAACTAGCGCCCTTGTATTGTAGATGCACACAGTATGCGTTTGCGCAACACATACCGCTTGACTCGGATCGTTCCTCTTGGCTCCAAGCTCTCGCTGTTGTTGCTGCTCCAGCTCACAGACTTGCACACCGAGCACCAGGAGCACCTGCGCGCCATTGCGATCGTCACATCACTCGATCTCTGCGCACGTAACGACACACCCGCACGCGTGACCGAGTTCATATACGAACGCATTGCACACACGCGCAAGCATGCTGCGCCGCCGACTGTCCGCGCTTGCAACGTCGCCGTCGTGGATCCGACCAGGCTCGCACGACTACCTCAAATACATCCTCGAGAGCCGCGTGTATGACGTAGCAGAGCAGACACCGCTGCAGTATGCGCCGTCGCTCTCGAGCGCATTGCCTGGCAACTGCAGTCTCTACCTCAAGCGAGAGGTACGCGCCTTGCAAATGTCGTCGCTGCTTGTGATGCACTGCAGCGCATGCACAACATCTCGCGCTCACACTCACTCCTGCCATCTCGCATGCACACTTTGTTCTTCCATACACACACACGCTCTAGGACATGCAACCAACGTTCTCATTCAACATCCGCGGCGCGCACAACAAGATCGCGAACCTCACGCCGCTGCAAAAGCAGAACGGCATCGTCGCGATCGCCGCAGGCAACCACTTGCAGGTGCGCGCTTGCCTCTTGCCACAGTCTCACATGGCGTTCCGACACACTGCTGACAGTGTCAAACATCGATGGCGCTTGGCAGGGCGTCGCGTACTCGGCAGCAAAGCTCGGCGTCGACGCGATCATCGTTGCGCCGCTCGGGACACTGCAAAACACAGTACGTCCATGCGCTCTGCCGTCTCGACCGCCTTCGCTCTGGGGGCGATAGCGCTGACACGGTCGAATGATCCTCTCTCTCTCTCTCTCTCTCTCTCTCTGCGCGCGAGCAGCAGCTGTCGCACTCGACCAAGTGCCAAGCAAAGATCATTGAGCACGGCGCAGACTTTGACGCGTCGCTGAAGGAGGCGTTCCGCATCGCGCAGACGGAAGGCCGCTCGCTCGTGCATCCGTTCGACGACCCACTCGTGATCGCTGGCAACGGCACAGTCGGCATGGAGATTCTCAAAGAGGTAGGCGTCTGCCTAGCACTACCATCTTGCTGACGTCGTCGAGCCTCAGTGTACTGAGATGGACTTGCGTCGATCTGCCCACAATGCCTCGCTAGACCGCTGGCTCGTGGCCAGATGCGATCTTCACGCCTGTGGGTGGCGGTGGCTTGATCTCAGGCCTCGCAGCGTACGTGAAGGAAGTGGCGCCGTCCGTCAAAGTCATTGGCGTCGAGACAGAAGGCGCCAACTTGCTCCAGACGTCGCTCCGACGGGGCGAGCGCGTGACGTTTTCAACAGTGAACCGCTTCACGGAAGAAGTCGGCGTGCGCGCGATTGGCGAAGAGAACTTCCGTCTCTGTCGCGCGCTTGTCGACGACGTCGTCACGGTCACGACCGACGAGATCTGCGCGGCGATCAAAGACGTCTTTGGCGACACGCGGTCGCTCATGGAGCCAACCGGCGCGATCAGCGTCGCAGGCGCCAAGAAGTACGCGCGCGCGCGCGAGGCGCAGGACGAGAAGTACGTCGCAGTGCTCGCAGCGGCCAACATGGACTTTGATCGCCTCCGGTTCGTGACCGAGCGGTACGTACTCGTGCGTCTCTCTGTGGCGATAGAAGCAGTTGCTACCTGCTGGCAATGGCCGTGACGTCCAAGTGACGCAGTACTGACGACTGGACGCCACACTCTGGTGCTGCTGGCAATCGCTAGATCGGACGACCGAGAGCGGTTCATGTCGGTGCGCATCCCAGAGCAGCAAGGGAGCTTCCAGCGCCTCTACAACATCATCTGTACGTCGTCGCGTGCTCCGTGTCTACTGTAGTGCTCGGAGCTTAGTATCGCTGCGTCTGGGACCCTCACTGCTGCGCTCTCGTGCTGCAGATCCGCGCAACGTGACCGAGTTCACGTACCGCATGAACGCGCAGACGGATGCAGACGCGCGCATCTGGATGAGCATCCAGACGCCAAGCGAGGCCGAGTTTGTCGACGTCGTGCGCGCGATCAACGCGCAGGACGGCATGCACGCGACCGACTTGGCGTCGAACGAGCTCGCAAAAGCGCATCTGCGCCACCTCGCAGGCGGACGCGCAGAAGACGTACGATCCTTGCTCGTGATAGGGAGAGACTTGCGCTCGTGTTGCCACTGACGCTGTCGCTGTGCTGCGGATTCGCAGGTCCCAAACGAGCGGCTCTTCCGACTCGAGTTCCCCGAGCGCCCGGGTGCGCTCAAGGACTTTCTCGATACGCTCGGGTGCGTCAGAGAGTCTCTGGCGCTACATGTCGACTCTGAACGTGCTGTGACTGACAACTGACTGTCCATGCGACTGCTACTTGTGTCGTCGTTGGTGTTGATAGCAAAACGGCGCAGTGGAACGTGAGTCTGTTCCACTACCGCAACCACGGGGCCGACATTGGCCGCGTGCTCGTGGCGTTCCAGGTCCCAGCGACAGCGGACGCAGCGTTCGCGGCGTTCCTCAACCGCGTCGGCTTTCGCTTTGTCGAAGAGACGGGGAACCCCGCGTACACACAGTTCCTCCTCTAGCCGCCAGCAGTAGCAGGACCGTCAAGCGCATACAGAGACACACGGCCATACAGAGTTGAGACGGACAGTCTTCTCTGTTTGCGTATGCGGTCTACAGGATCTTGGTCGCCTGTGTCAGTGGATCAACAGCTCGCTTGACGTGGAGACTCCGTCGAGAGAGCGCTGCAGACGAGTGTGAGCACAACACACGCGCATGAGTGCTCATGTATGGACGGATCAAGAGAGAGAGAGACGACGACGTTGTCGCACGTACGGGACGTCAGTGGCGCGCTGCTCGCTGTCGTTGGCCGGCGTTCGTGCTCTTTCTCGCGAAGACTCATCTTCTTGGGCGACGACGGCGCGAGCGACGTCTTGCGCATGAACGCGCGCTGCTTTGCGAGGTCTTTGAAGTTCGTCGCGCTGCTTGGCGACAGCGTCGTCGTCGTCGTGGGTGCGGACGGTGACGACTGAACAGCGCTGGAGCACGCCGTGGATCCTGCGCACGTGCCACGGCAGGCGCCAGATCCTCCTCCTGTCGTGCATGGTCGCTGGACTTTTGACACGCGCTTGAACATCTGCAGGACGACACACATGAGCATGAGCGAGACTCGATCTGCCGTCACTCGTCGCCTCGCGTGAGCGCATTGTACGATGAAAGACGCACCGATGCAGTCGTCGAGGTCCACGACGACGCGCTCGACGCAGTGGGCGATCCACCTCTTGCACTCGTCGTCCGTCGAGGCAGCTGGTGGTCACGAAGTAGCTCTACGCTGCTCGCACTACTGCTCTGCTCTTCGCGGTCGCTCGAAGCTGTCGCTACCGAGCAGACACAAAGCGCCAAGAGTCAGGACGAGGTCACGTTCATACGCTTGTGTCTACAGAGCAATGGCTCACATGCGCTTGGCGATGCCTCGCTGCGCTCGGTGTGGAAGACGTTCGCTGCGTCAGACACGCAACAGCGTGAGCTCAACTCCATGTGATCAACACGTCTCGACTCGAGTGTGTACAAGCCGTACTGTGCTGATGTGGGTGGTGGTTGTGGCTTGGAGGTCGATGCAGACTCCTGTTCGAGTGCGACGCAGTCGCGTGGAGCGACTGCAGCGAAGCTGCGAGTGTGAGCGCCAGCGCGTCGTCTTGCTGCACTCGATCGCCACAGCCACGCCAGTACATTCGTGAGTCTCATCTCGTGCCTCTGTAGCTCACATCGTTGATGAGCAGAGGTGCCACGACGTACGTAGAATGTCGCTTTGCGCATGCGTGTTGGGAAGAGCGGGAGCTCAGGCCCAGTCTTCGTGCCTTCGTCGCACTGGAGCTTCACACCTGGTGCGAGCACCATGGTCTGGAGCTGCGAGTGGAGACTACTGGCATCGCCAACACAGTGGTCGTCACTGCAGTCGTCGCCATCAGTGTGTGGCATCTGCTCGAGTACGGCTCGACCGTCATTCAGTCCAATCACAGTTGTTGCTAGTGGCGTTGTGCTTCGACTGAGTCGGCGCTGAGGACTGAGCTCCGGCAAGAACACAGTGCTGGCGCTGTGGTTTGTGCCGCTCGGATCCGAGTGAATGTGGCGCGGGTGGTGGCTGTGGTGATGTCCTCCGCGCTTGACCGCAAACTCGACTTGGATCGGCTTGTTGTCAAAGAACGAGGTCGTTGCGTTCTCATCGTCGTCCTGTCCGTTGTCGTCTTCGTGCTGCCCTCGGTCGTCGCTTGCATCGACAGGAGACCACGCAGTGACACCGTTGTCAACTGAAGCGCGCCGTCGCCGCACTCCAGTGCTTGGTGCAGCACTGCCGCTCGCACAGTCAACCTTGACGCCAGACTCGTCTGGATCAGCACTTGAGCCATCGCTCCTGTTCTCGTCGATGCTTGTCGTCTTCTCTCCGTGATCTCGCTTCGCTGGCGCGCTTGGACCTCCAGCGGCGGACACGCGATGTGCGTTCTTGAGCAGCAGCATCGCTTTCCGAGGCGAGATGCGCGGCGGTGGAGCAGTGCTGTACACAACGCCTGGTGGGTGCTCGAGCGCTTGTCCAGTAGCATTCACGTTATGGAGCAAACCAAAGCCTGCTCGCGCTGCGACTCCAGCCGATCGCGGCGACACTGGCGGCGATGTAGACGATGCGAGTGACGCCACGGCTTTTCGCATCCGGAACGACGCATGCGACGACGGACGCGATGGCGAGTCCTTGCCAGCATGGCCACCACCATGAGCACGACTCGTGCTCATGGATGTGTGCGCGAGGTGGCTCTGTGACGACGGAGACTCGAGTGCGCGCAATGCGATGCCATGGCGACTGAATGGATCGACTGCGCACGGCTGCGGCTCGAGCATGATGCGCTCGCGATGCCGAGGACACACGACAGCCATCACTGGATCGTTCGCAGTCTCAGTCGACTCACTCGGGAGCTCGCATCGTGGAAGCGGCGTGAACGACGCTGCTCGGAGCGCTTCCAACACGCGGTCACCAAGCCACGTCGCAGCGTACTTGAACAGCTTGCGCTCGTAGAACGCCTCGAGTGAGCGCACCACTGCGTCGTGAACGAGCTCAGCGACAGCATCAGCGACAATGTCGTCGCCGTCAAAGACCGAGAGTGCTCCTTGCATCTGATCATGCGGCTGCGGTGGCTGCTGTCGCGTGTCGTCGAGCACAGCGCTGTCATAGTCGATGTTGTCTCCACCGAGCACGTCGTTGACTGCGTCGTCATTCTCTGGATCCACAGACGCAGCGACGCTCGCGCTGCTGAGATCGGCCATCACGCTTCACGGAGCACCGAGGCGCAGGAGCGTCAAGCGCCACCTCGCTATTCTTACGTCAACGCGCCACACCATCAGGACACGACCCCGCCATCCAAGACGCCATCGACACGCTCTGTTAGTCGCCTATCCAGCTCTCGTTCGACAGCCAAGACTTAGTACACGCTCGTCTAGGACGTTGCTCACGACTTGGCGAGCTCTTGAAGCATCGCGGCTTCAAACTGCTTCGTCCCGAGCGTCGCGGCCGCTTTCGCCTCCTTCTCTTCGCGCGCGCGCGTCTTCATCTTCTCGAGCACGAGCGCTTGCTCGTCTGCGCGGATGCTCTGGACCAGTTCATTCCGCTTGCGTTCGTCAGGTGAGAGTCCGTCGCTTGGCGTCGCGTGGCTCGATCGACCAAAGAGCTTGCGCAAGAGCCCGCCAGTCGCTTTGGGCTTCTCCTTCTTCGTCTTCTTGCTGCTCCTGGCCGTGTCGCCTCCAGATGCTTGCGACGCACCAGGCGTGCGCACGTGGCGACTCTGCGGACGCTGTGCGAGCGCCTCTCGCTCCTCGAGCGCGCGCACGTGGTCGCGGAGCTTGACAATCTCGCTCTCGAGCTCAAGCTCCTTGCGCTTCTGGAGCGCCTCGCGCTCGTGAAAGAGCAGCGCGTGGCGCTCAGCGCCGCTCTTGAGCACGAACGGCTGCTTCGTCGTCGACTCCTTCGTCTCGATGTTAAAGTAGATCGTCGCGCTCGCAGTCTCGTCAAAGACCTCGAGCCAGTCGCCGACTTGCGCGAAGCAGTCCCACGCGATCCACGTGTGCTGCTGCTTCTTCCCGCGCGCGTGCGCATTGGCAAAGCACGCGGCGCAGAAGCCGTCGCCGCAGAGGTTGCAGAGCTGCGTCGCGCGCCGGACGTCGCACTCGATGCAGTGCGCGTCCTTGTCGCTCGCGAGCTCGTCTTTCACGATCTCGAGCGCTGTCCACGCGTGCTCGCGCTTGCGCGCGCTGTTGGCGTGGATGCGATCAAAGCACAGAGCGCAGAACGCTTCGTCGCAGCCGTCGCACTGCCGCGTCGCGACGCGCGCACTGCAGTCGCAGCAGAGCGTTGCGCCCGTGCGAAAGTGTAGCGCGCTCGGGACGTGCTGGAGCGTCTGCGCGCTCGTGTGCGCTTGCGAGAAGCAGCTCTCGCAGTAGAAGCAGCCAGACGTGCTGATCGGCAGTGGTGCACCTGAAGGAGGAGAACTCGGTGCGGCAGTGTCTGTAGACAGAGGCAGTGGCGATGGCGCTACGCACTCGCTGCAGTAGTACGACGCGAGCGTTGGCGCGTGCGCTGCGTCGGCGCTTGCGTCTGCTGCGAGACACGTCAGCGCGAGGCACTGCGCGCGCTTCGAGACTTTGACGAGGACGCGAAAGTCGTGCGTCGCTTTGCTGGCGCCGGCGCCTGGGAGCCCAAAGTGCTCGCGCGTAAAGCACGCGGCGCAGAACGCTCGGTGCGCTGCGTCACTGCAGTCGAGACACGCTTTCGTCGCCTCTGCAGTGCGGCAGACGCAGCACGTGCTGTCAAGAGCGTCACTCACTGCTGCAGAAACAGTAGACTCTGCCGGCGCTTCTTGTTTGCTGGAGGCGTTGCCATCGGTCACCGTCGTTGGCGCCAGCAGCGACGCTGCAGTCTCCTTCCTGTCCTCTGTCTCCTGCTTGGCACTCTCTGACGCCGATGCCGCGGGTGCCGAGAGCGCACTCGTCGCCTTTGTCGGTCGCTCCCACGAGCTCTCGAACGTGCTCTCGTTGAAGAAGTAGGCGTTGCCGTAGTCGTCCGACAGCTCGACCCATCCATCGGCAAGCGCCTGCTCATCACTGCCGTTGCTGATAGCAGCGACACTGTCGCGTGCCTCTTGTGTCGCTGCGAGCTCTTGCTTCTTGTACGCTGCGACTTGCGCGTGGTAGGCCGCGAGCTCAGCGTCGCGCTTTGCTTGTTTGAGCTCGAGCTCCATGGCGTGGAGCTTGCGCACCTGGAGCTCCATCTGCTCGCGCGCGTACTGCTCGCGCCACGCCTGCTCATCGAGCTTCCACTTGCGCTCGCGGATGTACGTGGCCTTGAGGTCCTCGAGCTTGCGGCGCTGCTGGAGCGTGCGCACGCGGCGACGCGCGACGTGGCCGCGGCCAACGCGCTGGATGCGCACGGCCATGCGCGTCTCTAACGCTCGGCGCTGCTGCGCGCGGAGCTTCTTCACGACGTAGTCGACGCGCGCGAGGTAGCCGCGATAGAGCCGCTGGAGGAACACGACCGCTGCGTCCTCTTTTGCGAGCTGCGCGCGCGTCTCGGCGATGCGATCCGTGAGCCACAGACTCTGCTCGTGCGTGAAGAGCACGCCACTGTCGGCCGTACGACTGCTACTGCCTACCAAGTAGTAGTGCTCTGTGATGAACTGCAGCAGCGGCGACGCAGCGCGTTGCGAGGCGGCAAAGTGGCGCTGTTGCTCGCGCTCGACGAGTGCCATGGCCTCGCGCAGTAGCTGCGCAGTCTTGCGCGCTTCGATGCCGCGTGCGCGCTTCTGAATGAGCAGCGCGGCGCTGCGAGCGAGTTCAGCTTCACGTGCTTCAATCGCTCGCATGCGCGCAACGAGACAGCGCGCCAAGAACCCGCGGGCCCAGCGCTGGAGCGTCGTTGCCGCGAGCGTGAGCTGTCGGTAGTGCTCGAGCTTGCGGTCGAGTCGGCGCTGGCGCTCTCGCCGCGCGAGCTTGACCTTCATGCCGCCTTGGATCGTGACTGTGGCGCGCCGCGTGCGGATGTACTGCTGTCGCTCTCGTCGCCCTCGCACCATGCGCTGGATGGTCGTCGCTGCGTGCTGCCGCCTCTGTGCGCCGACGCGAAGTGCGTGCAGTCGGCATTTGGCGAAGAACACGCGGATGCAGCACTGGAGCAGCCGCGCCGCGTGCTCTCGCCGAGCGTCCAAGCGCTCGCGCTGCGCTGAGAAGCGGAGCTGCAGCACGTACCGCCCGTTGCTGCGGCGCCAGCTCGTCTGCACGCGGCGCGCAGCGAGCTCAAGATCGCGCTCGCGCCGCTTCATTCGACACACGCAGCGGCCTTGGAAGCCTCGGAACACGCGCTGAAGCGTTTGAGCAGCAGCGACGCGCTCCACCAACTGCCTCACAACGTCGCAGACCCACTCGACCGCGTGGCGACGCACGCGCGCTGCTGCGAGCAGAGCGCTGCGCTCGACAAAGCGCCGATGCAGCGCGCGGCGGTCGCAGTGGTGGCGCCAGCACGCCTGGATCGTCAAAGCGTGCTGGTGTTCGTTCGAGAGCCACGCGCGGCGCCGCGCAGCTTCGTACTTTGCGAGGAGGCCGCGGACGTGACGTTGGATCGTCGTCGCAGCGTGTGCGCGCAGTGCGTCACGCACGCGTCGCGCCTCTCGTCGTTGCGCGAGCGCTCGGCGCGCGAGGATACGGCGCCACGCAGTTTGGATTCTGACTGCAGCGCACGAGCGCGCCTTGCGTCGAAGCACGCGCTGCTGCAGTAAAAAGCGCCGGAAGAGCATCTGGATCGCCCGCGCGCAGTGGTTCTGCAGCAGCAGGTCAAAGCCATTGCGCAGCGTGCTCCACTGCATCGCGCGGCCGTAGGCTTCAAAGCGCAGGAGCTGCGCGACCTCGGCGCTGCGCTTGAACGCCTTGTCGAGTGCCGCGAGTCGGAGCGTCCGGAGCAAGCGCTTCGCTCGGCGCTGACGGAACTGCGACTGGATCCGCGTCGCAGCCTGTGATCGTTCGTGTGCGATTGCGTCGGTGATGCGCTGGCGCCAGCGCGTGAACGCGCGGTCGAGCGTCCCGACGTACGCGTCGCTCGCGAGCTTTGTGAAGAGCGCAAGCGCTTGGACCTGCGAGCGCTTGAACGCTGCGTCTTTGCGCTCGAGCGCCCGGAGCGCATCTGTGGAGCTGCGCCAGCGCACATACGCTGCGCACACGAGGCGGTGCTGGAGCTTGGCAAAGATCTTGGTGATCACAGCGACGCCCTGTTTGCGGCAGTAGTGCCGATCGAGGTTGCGCTCAAAGAGGAACGCGAGCGGGAGCTTGGCTTTCTCAGCCTCGATCTGGCTGTTCACGTGCGCCTGAGAGTCGAGGCTCGCGTGAGCGACAGTAGACACAGGCATGTGGTGCTTGTGCGTGGTCCCATGGACGTACTTTGAGGCGCTGCTCGGCTTGTGCCAAGTCTCTGAGTTGCGTCGCGAGCGGTGGCTCTGGCGCTGGCGCCTTTGTACGGAGCGCCTTGGAGAGCACGGGGAAGCTAGCGACGCTGGCGTCAGCGTCTGCTTGCGCACGCGTGTTGAGGCAAGCGGACGTACCTGAGGGCGAGGAGGTTGTGCTGCTTCGACTTGCTCTTCTGCTTGGCTCTCGTGAGCCGCTTTGCTTTCACTGGCGGCACGAGCGCCTGGTACAGCGCGTCGGTCTCTGGAAGCGAGCGGAGCAGCTGCGACTCGGATGCAACGCCGTTGCTTGCCGCGAGCGAGAGCCCGTGTCGTAGCTCGTCTCGCACTGCCGACAGTGACTGTAGTCGCTGCGCTGATGCAAACGCAGCAGGTAGCTGTGTGTGCTTTGTACGGTCATGACGCCGCAGATGCTGCTGGGATCGTTGGACAGCGTGTCTGTGCGGCTCATGCTTGCGCATCTGCTTGGCTGCTCCTTTTGATGCCGCTCTGAACGACCGCTGCGTGGTGCTATACAGACTGAAGCGCGCCGACTCGTCTCGCTCGTCCTCCACATCGCTGTTGCTTGCGCTGTCGCTGTCGTCTGCTGCTTGTTCGTGCACTTCGCACTCGCGCTCGCGGTCATGACCGTGTGCCTGCGCGCGCGTAGCTCTTCGTGGCGCATCGACCCACTGAAACGGTGAGCGGAACTCCTCGATCGTCTCGGCGTCGACGCGCAGCCACGGATACTTGGTGCCGAGGTGCGTCACGTCCCAGCTCTTGCGCGCTGCCATCGTGCGCAGCTCCAGCTCGACGACGTGTTCATGCGCATGCAGGTCGTGTGTCGCTTCGCTTCAATTTCACTCGTTGTACCCCAGCGTTTTTCCCAGCTATCTTTTTGGTTTGAACCAACAACAGGACCGAATATCAATCAACATCAAACCCAGTTTTTGGTTTCATAAAATATGATAATAATGAGTGGTAGTTTTTGAATTGTTCTTATTTTCACGAACGGATAAAAAGAGAAGTTCTATCAGCTAAAAAATACACGAAATAGCCTGTTGACACGCTACAAAATGAACATGACCATTCGCAAATCTTGGTTGGACAGCCATCTCTCCGAAATTCCCGAATGCGAATGAATTTGTTGAGAGGGAGTTCCCTCAACGACGACAATGACGGCAACAAGATGACTATGTTGAGTTGTTCGGCACTGTACGAGGGCGCACTTGTGCTTGCGTTTGTGCTGCGCTGCCGTCGCTGTAGTCTCGTGCTCACTGTCACTCTTCACGTTGTTGTCGACGCTTTCGCGATACAGACAACAAGTGTAACAAGTACCGAGGCGACCGCTGCGTGGTGTTGTACAGGCTGAAGCGCACCGATTCGCCTCACTCGCCTCCGCGTCGCGAACGGCTACGCAGTCGCTGTCGTCTGATCTTTAGTTCCTGCGTTCGAGAACGCACAAGCGTTCGTGAATGCGTGCGACATAGATAACGTGACGGCGCTCACGATTGCAAACGAGAGCAGACATCACGAGGTCGTTGAGCTCGGTAGAATGCATCGAGGGTCAAACGCGGTTCTAGGATTTGGCCTTACGACATTTTGCGCCTGGCCTGGTCACAAGTTTGGCTAGAACAAGGACACATGGCAAGACGGCATATGGCACAGCAGCACTCAACACAATTGTTGCGGGTGACACAACGACGATGTGCACACGGTCATGAACAGACACGAGCGCGTCTTTTGCAAGCGTGTCTGGCGCTTGCTGATCCGGCACGCGCGATCGTTGTATGCATTGCTTTAGCTCTTGATCAATCTCCATTTTCGATGACGAGACGCAAGCGTCGGCGCAAGGCGCACGAGGAGCCGCAAGCACGCAGCACATCGCCTTCCTCGCGCGCTTCAAACGTCCGATCCGAATCTCCAGCGCGTCCATCAACGCCACCGATATCACCACTCGCTTGCTTGTGGTCGGATCGGCGCCGACTAGGGTTGCGTCGCCTGCGCCAAGTATTCACAGATGGCAGCCAGAGTCTGTCGATAAGCAAACTCCCTAACCCACAAAGCATCGCACAGTAGTATTTATTGACGGCTTCCAGTTGATCAAGGCCACGGTATCGTCGAAGCAGTTTGTCTACAGGTGTAGCTCGTATCGGCGCACCAAATGCCCTGGCAAGGCCGTGTTCTCGGTGCGAGTGATGGCGCTCCGTTGCTTAGTGCCACAAAGAGCACACAGGCACAGCAAATCCAAGCACCAGAGACCACTCGAGACGCTACGGACGACAGGAAAGCGATGGTGGGCACGCTCGCTGTGGCGGACTTGACGCTCGCAGCACTAAGCGAGTGGGAGCAAGAGCGGCGGCAGTTTTACTCTGAGCGATCGCCCGTCGCAGTCGTCGGCTTCACGCGTGAGCAAGTCATGCAGCGCGTCTACTGAGTCAGACGGCTGCATTTTGGTGGCGAAGTGCATGGAATTACCGAGAAGCTGCCGTTGGGTATGATCACCGTCACTACAGTGAGCCTATCCCGCTTTCACTACTTCTATCCCGTCACACGCCAATGCCAAAACACGATCGAGCGCATGATCGGATGGGCGCGTCTGGCGTTGATAGAGCGCAGAAAGTACCGTCAGACGGCGATCGTTGTCGTTGTAGACAGACCCTTTTGCTGTGTGACGCGCTCGTTCTACCAGTGTCTCGTTCTCATGCTGCTCAATAGTGCTCCTGGGCTCTCCTCCCAGTATTCTACGTGCTCGATACGATAAAGACTGCTGAAGTTTACCGCAACATGCTGCGTTATGTGATCGTAGCGACCGACAGAAAGCTCGACCCAGCGTCTGTCGTGCGCGACTTTGAAGCTGGCCTGTTGCAAAGCGTACTTGAAAAGTTCTGCAATGCTGAGGTTGTCGGGTGCTACTTCCACTTCCTTCAAGCGCTGCGCCGACGCATGCGCAGACTCTTAAATCACGCTCCAGAAATCGCCATTGTCATGAGCAAGAGCACGGTCGACATTCTCACTGTGCTGCCGCCTAACCAAATCGCTGTGCAAGGCACATCATACGTGAGAACGTTCGTGAGAGAGTAGTGCGAGAGTATATACGCTTAAGGTGGCATTTTGGCCTCTTTGTATTTCTCTCTTTACAGTAGCAACTAGTCGAACCATCTTTATGGCTACATTGCCAGATTGGCATTTTTCTAGTCTTTCATCACGTGGCATCCTTTCGCCAATCCCATAGTATCTAATAAAACGAAACAATCCAAAGTCTATTTACGGGGCTATCACGTCTTTTTGCAGCATTTTACGGACACCTCCGGTCGGGACACTTTTAAGACTATTTTAAGACATACTATATTCATATAGGGATACGTTAACAGAAAGATGTGTAATTTCATTACTAAAAACAAAACGAAGTGTTCGCTTGCTCCGAATAAGGAAGGATGTGTGTCACGTTCATAAAAATATTCAATAATCAACCACAAAAACGACGAGATTTCAAATCTCAATAAATCAATCACAAAGCGAAATCTTGCGATTAAAAGGCTAAAGAACGAGCTTGACGAATTAAAGAACGAAAACAACTTACTTTAAAGCAAAATCGACATTATGAAGCCTGACTATGAAAGCTATTCTGTTGTCAAGCAATATGAATTGATAAAACACAAGCTGAAGAAATATCTTTATGATGAAAGCGAGCTAAAGAAGTTTTGTAGGGATAAGTCAAATGAGTCTAAGCTCATTGAGATTTTCGACAAGCAGACAGATATTGGAAGTATTACAACGAGCTGCGTCTTCAACGAAACAAAAGATGCCACTTGTATGAAAGAAAATAACGATGTCATTTTAAGATAAATATACAACAATATATTAAGAGAGAGAGATCCACACAACATGACAAAATATGAAAATGAACAACAACGTCTTGACGCAAGACGCGAGAAAAACTGGAGGTATTATGAAAAGACGCGTGAATCCAGATTAGCCAAACAGAAGCAGTACTATATCGATCACAAAGATGAAATTAGTTTAAAGTACAAGAATAAGAAAAATAGACCAATTCAGTAAAGCCAGAAGTGTGTTGTAGTTTTTAAATAGAACAGGAATAGCGGCTCCCCAACTCCGAGTTATTTTTTCTTGTTTTTTTGTGTTTTTTTTTCATTTGTTCTAATGGAGTAGGGGAAGCTCGTTTTTTTGGTTTTGTATGTTTCTATAGTTTGTAGCACTTCCGACGGTGTCAAATACGGATTCTTCGCAGAATCGGTATGATACTAGCACTTCCAATTGGTACCAGGTTTCTTTGGTATCGGTCCTTCGCAGGCGCCCGATACCAGAAATCGACACGTCTGCGGATACCCCGCTTCATACTGCAATAGTTCCGATTGAGAACTCCAACCGAAATGCTGCCGTGACGGGGTTTGAACCCCCAGCAGGACGATTGGAATTTCCAGTCAAGACCACTACACCATTTCAGCGGTCGAAATATATCATGAAACGAAACATATTAATAATTTTCGATGTGGATAAAGTGCACGACAAAAGTCTTGGAAATTTTTTGTTTCATTTCAAATATTTTTGATTTTCATCGGACAGAGCTGCAATGAAGCTGGATTAATAGCGCAATTAAATACGGTTCGAATGCTATATGTCGATCATCGAAATACACAGTGTAGCCAGCACAATGGCAGAAAATGTCATTTTCGAAATATTTCAACGATGTGAGAATAAATGGAGAGGCGTGGTAAGATTGGTATCAAAATTGTAATTGTGGTCAAACGAGCTCGAAAACACGTAATTTAGATAGAACACATTGCGTACACCAAGCGAACAAATTTCCAGTGCCTCCGAAGCTGTTTTGCGATGACGGCGTGGCAAGAGATGACGGCGAGCGACGTCGCAACTATCCTCGACCTTCGAGGCCAAGGCGAGAGGCTGCAGGCGATTGCAACGCGTGTGCAGCGCAGCGTATCGACTGTGTCACGCGTCATCAACGGCGAGAGAGCTTCGAAGACCAAACAGCGCACGGGAAGGCCTCGAAAAGTGTCTGAGCGTGAGGGCCGGCGGCTGGTGCGCGCGGTCACGACGCGAAATGAGAGCGCCTCTCAAGCCCGAGCGAGTGTCGGTGTTGACGCATCGGTGCGCACCGTGCAGCGCGTCCTCCATGCACACCCTGACGTGTCTTGGAAGAAGAAGAAGCGGACGACGGTGATGACCAAGATGCACCAAAAAGGACGAGTCGCATGGGCGAGCGAGAGAGCAGCTTGGGGCGCGAGTGAGTGGTCGCGTGTCGTGTTTAGCGACGAGAAGAAGTGGAACATGGATGGGCCGGATGGCTTGCAGTTTTACTGGCATCGCGCGGGGCAGCCAGAGCGATGCGCCGTGAAGCGTCACAGCGGTGGAGGATCGGTCATGGTCTGGGGCGCATTCTCTGCAGCCGGCAAGTCGGAGCTCAAGTTCATTGAGGGCGGCCAAGACGCGCAACGCTACACAGAGACGCTTGCCACGCACTTGCTGCCGTTCTTACGCGCACACCACGAAGAAGGGCACGTGTTTCAGCATGACAAACGCGCCGTGTCATCGCGCTCGACTTACTCAAGCATGGCTGCAGACGAGCAACGTGACGACGATGAGCTGGCCAGCGATGTCCCCGGATCTCAATCCGATCGAGCACCTCTGGGGCATCCTGACGAGAACCGTGTACGCGCACGGTCGCCAGTTCTCATCGCAGCAAGAGCTCAAGTCCGCCATCACCCAAGCGTGGCGCGATCTCGACCACTCAGTCATTGCCAACTTGGTTGCATCGATGCCCAAGCGCTGTGCAGCTGTCCTCGAGCGCAAGGGAGCGTTTATTACTAGTTCGTAAGCTTCAAACGCAGCGTCCTCACGTTCAATACCAATCTTACCACGCCTCTCCATTTATTCTCGCATCGTTGAAATATTTCGAAAATGACATTTTCTGCCATTGTGCTGGCTACACTGTGTATTTCGATGATCGACATATAGCATTCGAACCGTATTTAATTGCGCTATTAATCCAGCTTCATTGCAGCTCTGTCCGATGAAAATCAAAAATATTTGAAATGAAACAAGAAATTTCCAAGACTTTTGTCGTGCACTTTATTAGCAAATGTGAGTAAGCATAATTAACGTGACAGCTTCCGTACCATATGCAAAAAAGTAAATAAGTAAATGCGGTTAGGGTTAGCGATTGGAAAATGCATATTATATATATTTATTTTTGCAAATATATAGGGTGTAATATATAGTCACCACCCCAAACAATAAATATGATTGCGATTAATTTTGGAAAGTACAAAGGAATGACTCTTGAAGATATCTTTATGAACGACAAGAGTTACATCAAGTGGCTAAGTCAAAACAAAATGCTGCTTGATGCCAATCTTGAGATTAATGGCTTTATCCAAAGATGAAACCTGAGGATTTAGCGTATCGGATTGGATGGGGTAAATATAATAAACGCAACAATCAGCTGGTTTTATGAAAACTATCGCCAATATTTTGACTGGCTAACGAAAAACGAATATGTAACTCAAAGCTGCCCAACGCTTCTAAGTGAGATCAAGCGAGTTCAAGGTTAGAAAAAACGATGCGATTCTTTTATTACTTAGGCGAAAGAGTATACTTCAGAGGTAAGACGGTCATATTCAAGATCACGTTCATAAATAGCAAGGACAATTAAATCAAGACCTTGAGTAGAACCGTTGATCCCCGAAATGGTAATGCTAGCTGGAACATCTTTCTCACTAATACGAGATGTATCAGCAATCATGACCCGGTGAGCCATGGACCACGCATCGCGACTACTAAGACCACTTGAAAAAACACGAGAGATATCTCCATTTACCGCAGATAACTTTGCTAACTCCTGTGCAAAACTTTCAAAGTCGTGATCTTGCGACGAAACAAATACGTTTTTATTACCGATTTGAACATTGAAGTTACGTATGTATGCAACTGGGCAGACCGTCCATGGAGCACTGTCAAAAGGACTTTGCCATTGTGGGGTGTTGTGTGCAGTTGCAAAATGACCAATGCGTGTGTCAGCGTATGGTAACACGGCTACAGCTTTAACGTTTCGGTGGTTACCACTAATTTGTAACGCAAATGAAGCGTTCTGTTGCCCCGCAGGGCTGTCAAGCGATTCACCAGCTTTGCCACGGAAAATTTGAGAGTAGCAATCAAGGTAGCTGACCTTCTTCGTTGGATGGTTAATTTGTGCCATCGGATTTTCTAGCTCGTAAAACGGAACATAGAGACGGAGAGTGTTGAATGGGAAGTACTGCTTCGAGGTGTTAATAGTTTGAAGAGCGTTTTGAACCGGACCGAAGGCGACAGTTAAAGTTGTTCCAGTCACGAGTCGATTGTAGGAGCTGTTATTAGGGCCAAGAGGATTGTCTGTACCCATAGGGGCGAGCATGATAGGATTGACCTCGCCACTAGTCATAGTAACAGAGTCAAGCTTCATACCAGTTCCATCGGACGAAACTGTGAATTGACCGGCGTTCATACGAATGCGGAGCTTTAGCTGCGGACTACCAAGGAGGTTAAGCTCTTTGAAAATCGGGTGCAAGTCGGTTAGTTTGACTCGGAGCATGTAGAACCACTCTCCACATACACCACCAGCTGCGGGTACATTATACTCCTTGAAGCAACTGCGACCACTTTGCTGAACAACGTTCAGACCAGCCGTCGTTCCAAAAGAAGCCCAGCCAAAGGATCCTGTCGCATTGGCCTTGTCAATTATCATTGGGGCGTTGAGAAGGCGATCTGCAAACCCAGTGTTAAAAGGGTTGTTTTCAGACGACTGTGTTTCACTGTTATCCAGTTTAAAAGTGAGATTCCCACTTAAGTTCGAGTTAGAATATCCATCACCAACTGTAGTAGCAAGCTTACTAAAGTTAATACTCTGCCAGTCATCAGGGGCGAGGAAAAGTTCAGCTCCATGCTTTTTGACGTAGTCAGCGGTGCATTCATTTTGTGCTCGTAAGTTATTCCAAAATGAACGATAGGTGTCTTCTGTTAGGATTTTCTTTCCGTTCAGTTCAAGTTGGATACTAGAAATAAAATTCCAAATACCGCATTTCGGAGCAAGACTGAAACGGGTGAATGGCTTACGAATGCCTACACCTGGAGCCGGCGGGATAGTACCACCAATAGACATGGTTACAGGGTACGGGATCATCAGAAAGCCGTCAGAAATAGCAGCAGCACCCGAAGCACCTGTAAGTGCAGTCGTTGCATCAATATCAATTAACCCGCTTTGGTACGAGCCTTGGTTACCATCTGGCACATATACGAGATGCTTGTTATTGCTGACGCGAACACTGACATCGTTCTTCAGCTCTTGCTGGAGCAAATATTGGTCACTGAGTTGGGTGGTATCACTCATGATTATGTTATTGTTATATTGCTACAATAGATATAGTAAATGAAAAATAAATAATGAACAATATCAAGGCGGTGACGTCTGACAGAGAATTATTGGACCTAGCGAGTCGATTAAACGTTGAGGTTGATGGAATATTGGCGATACAAGAGATCAAGAAACCCCTACCTAAAGGGTCGTACATTATTTTGTTGCGAAGGGGTACTGGCATTGGGCATTGGGTTGCTGTGCATGATCACGAATATTTTGACAGCATGTCTGTAGGACCACCTTCTGTATTAGGAAACCTAAAGTACAATACAATACAATATCAAGGTACATACAGTGATTATTGCGGTGTATATGTATTGCTATGGCTATATGCGAAGCAGTACAATAAAATGCATTTGCTGAAAGGGTTCAACAATCTGGACATCAACGTTATTCAATTTATTTATGTATTATTCTAACCTCATAATATAGAGCAGAGCTTAGAGACAAAATATCAGAGATATTTCAGGCAATCTTCGATTGCTACACTTGTTCTCAGATCTGCGATCCTTTGCACTTCGTTCTAATAGATACCTTGACGTTTTACAAAGGTGTCACCATTGATATTACTGAGCCGCAAATCCGTAAAGCGGCTCAAGGCAAACAAATTACTCTAAGCAAACAACAGCTTCAGGGAAGTGGTTACAAACTCCATGTCCACCCAGAAGTAGCTGCAAAAATTGCAAAGGCGAAAAAGAAAGGAACTGGTACTCGTGTCCATCTTAGTCCAGAGGGTCTTCAGGTTACGAGCCAGCTTGAAGGCGGCGCTCTAGGTGATTGGTTGAAGAAAGCTTGGGGTACATTTAAGAATATATCTGGCCAGCTGTCAAACCTGCAGTATCATTGGGTTTGGATAGTGCAGTAGCTTCTTTAGCAACTGCTCTTGGTCCATATGGTGTTTTTGTTGCCCCAGCTCGCCAAGCAGTGAAAAGTCTCACAGGTGTTGGTTTGCCGTCAAAAGGGTCTGATGCAATGAAGAAAAAATGGCAATGCTACGAGCTCGCCGTGGTGGTAGTTTTCGGTTAAGTTAAGAAATATATACTTACTCCGAATTTTTTTGACTCTGAAAAGAATTTCAAATAAAATATTGGGATCATTGAATTTGATAAAACGACTGTAATTGTCAATTTAATCAACGGGCTATTACCTGGGGCGACAGCCAACCAAGCGTATTCGTTTGGTTCGTAAGAAATCAGCTGGCCCGAAGTTGTACCTTGTGTATCAAATGAGCAAAGCAAATCCGGCGGGATATTAAAGAAGTTATCAACCAATGAACATCTGAGCGCATATGAAGACACAGATATTTCTGGCGGAATGTTACTTAACACACTATTTGCAACACTCGAAACTGCAGCTGGGTACGTACCTGTAGTTAAACCCACAATTAACCCAAATGAAGGGATATTTTTAACAATACGTGGTGTTTGAGCCGTACTAGGTAAACCACTGCCTGATGTACTATATAAACCCGATGATGGACGGGTAAGAGTCCCCAATGAAGTTGGCAGTGGTGTCAAATCAAATTGGGCACTGTAATATACGCTATTTGAAGATAAAGCGACGAAAAATACATTTTCACCGTTAGCATCGATTAAATACGCACCAAATTGGATGCAGGCACGCTGAATCATTTTGTTAATGTCTTTGTATTCGTAATATCCGTTCGGGAGCGTAATGGTCAAATTAGAAACCGTACTACCTGTTGGGAAATCAATCTGGAACTGATTGTTACTTGAGAACCGTTCACCATCAATGTTAACCACAGAATTATACATCGGAATTTCTTGATGCACATTTCCATGTCTTTGAGATTTGCACTCGACGTTGGTAGCAGGTATTCGAATTGATTGTTAAGTCCATTCTTTACAATGTGGGCGCGATTTATCGAAACTAAGTAACTCATATTTGAATGGTATATATTAAATCAAATTACACTTTCTGAACACTTTTATTAATGCGTGTGAGCTCTAAAGTTATATTGTCAAAAACCTTATCAAAATTTGAGCGGATGTGCGAATTTACCGAATCGATGAAGAGCATCTGACCTTTTGAACTTGTTGCTTTCTTAAAGCTTGATAGAACCCATCTTCGCTGATATCGATATTGAAATCTTTCAATAACAGTGCTAAATCCCGTCGGCTATTGGCCTTTAATATTGCACAGTACTACGCACTACTTCTTATGAGCTTAGAAGTACCCTGGAAATAAGATTGAGTCTAGAATATATTTGATAGTTTGAAGTGTCGACCACGCGTGTAATAATGGCTAAAAACATTCTTCTGTAGTTTAGCACCATTACTAAAATCATCAATGATTACGAGTTGAATGTCATCCATTGATTTTGATTTTCTGATTGTATCAACCCTTGGAACATCATCTTGACCCCAAAATGTGACAAAGCCTTTAATTCGTCTTTGAGATAGTTATACAGCTTTTGATCGGGGTTACGAGCAATAATGTGCAGATGGCTGAAGATATTTGGAGAGTGTTTTAGAATTTGAAAAACGAGATTGTTCTTTCCTAAGAATGACGGACCAACGAGAATCGTCCTGAATAGCTTCTTAATTGCTAAATCTATAATTTCACCAATACTACCTGAGCGATATTGCTTAGGTAGCGATCCTCCATAATCGGGGATGAGCGTGATCGAGACACCAAAGCTGTCGGCATTTGAACGACGCTCAATAGTCTTTGACTCGTGAGCAAGCTCGCTTGTCTTCAGACAATTCTTCGAATGCTACTCAGACTTCAAGGCTGAGTCGCATGCGACTCTACTTTTCGTAATCATTTTTTAAATGTGATTTGTTATTTAGATGCTAATATAATACAAACAAAAACATGTCTTTCGTTTACAACCAACAGGTGTATGCTGATGAAGAATCACTGACTTTAGAGACAGCTCAAACCTATTTCATTTCAAAGAACGACTATCGACTTAGCTCATTGTCCTCGATTTGAGTTGGTGTTGCTTCCCCCAGCGGCTTGCTGTGTTGTGATGCGAACCGATCAATAGCCAATATCAATACTATTGGTTGTACTACAATAAATAATGTATCAACCTTGGGTTTAACTCTTTTGAACGGTGTTACAGCAGGTATTGCCACCGCGGGAAAGGCTCTTGTAGTTGATAGCAATCGAGACATTGCAACTATTAAAAAGATATCAACAAGTCATGTCTCCCCTTACACAAGTTTTGAATCTAATCAATCTTCTGCTCAGGTAGCGTTACAAACGAACTCACTTGGCACGAATTCGCTCGGCACCACATCAGCTCATCCTTTTGCTATAATGAGCGCAAATACCAACTGCATTGTTATAAGTGAAACCGGAGTTGTAAATATTGTTGGTACTCTTCAATTGAATGGAGTCAATCTCACGCAATCTGATACAATGTTAATTACTGGAGTTACACCTGGTACAGCAACTGGTTCGAAAGCTCTAATTGTTGATTCTGCAAGATCGATTAGTAACATAAATTCGATTGGTTGTACGGATATGACTATCGGTGGAGTAGGGTTAAGTAATATTCACGTAAGTTATTTAACCGGGCTTACCGGAGGTACTGCCACTGCTTCAAAGGCGGTTGTTGTGGATTCCTCAAGAAATACTGGAAATTTGAACTCAATATCAGCATCAACATTGGTTTCAGGTGGAACTTCACTTACATCAACTCAAGCAAATCTACTTAGTGGCGTAACGACTGGGAGCGTCAGTGCCTCGAAAGATATTACAGTTGATTCCAATAACGACGTGACTGGCTTTCGTTCAATGTATTTTACCAATACGACTGCATATACTCCTATCACAGCTACTCAAGTGTCTGGAGCTAGCGTTGCTCTTCAACTTAACTCAGCTGGTTACAGCTATTTCGGACCTACTACAGCTCATGGTTTTAGTTTGCAAACATCTAATTCTGGAGCTTTATTTATTTCATCCGTAGGCAATATTAGTATTGGTGGAAGCAGTAATGGAACATATAAATTGAACGTGCAAGGGAGTTTGAATTGCACTCAGGTATACATTGGATACACTTTGTTTAATCCATCTGGTTCTACTCTTACTAGTGTATTAGTTGATAAAATTGCATTGAATCAGTCGAGCACGTCATCGACTCGCTGGTACGCTTTCGATATTTCCCCAACAACTCAAAATCTAATGCTCTTTCAAACTGGGTCGGGTGTTACTGGAGATGGTCTTGGCAATATTGTTGTGCGTACAGCTTCAAGTTCGTTCTGTATCCAAGACATATTTGACCGTTCGAGCTCATCATCAAACTATAATTCTATTGAACAAGCCTGGGTTTCAGATTCACGAAGCGGTGTGTTTCGAAATCAATTGCAACTTCGATCTCAGGGCGGGTCAACATCAACTTCAAATTGGTTATGGATTGGCTCGTCTGCTTCACCTGGAAGAGTAGCATATTAATTAACTGATTCCACTACGACACCAAGTCTCAATATTGATATAGCAAATAGTCGGGTTTCTATCGACTCGAGCACAATAGATAGTCTTAGCAATTTTGGTGTAAATGGTACAATACGAGGACGTCAGGGAATTTGGCTCGGAGATGTAGCAATGGAAAGCACATCTCTGTCAGAACGAAAAATAGTATCCCTTCAATCAACAATGACAGCCGGAAACAAGGCATCGATGATTCTTGGTCGCAGTCTTGCAAATGTGGAAGATGGGATTATTGGTTATACGTGGGCTGGAGCAAATAGCCCTTTGAATCGTCTCTCGCTCGGGTTTTATGGACTTGATAATGTTCTTTCCATAACTGCAAGTGGCCGCGTGGGTATCAACACAGCCTCCCCCAAATGCCCACTAGAAGTGGCTAATGGAGAATCAATAACGTTCGCTGCTGGAGGAGGGAGTTATCAATTATATCAGCATAGCACGGTCCCCCCATTGTGAGTCAATCTGTTGCAAGCGCAGTAGGGCCGTTTTTTCTCAGTGATGTTTCTGCTCTATTTTCTGGAATAGTACTCTGTCAATCTATTTGGAGTCAGAGTGATCGAAGACTGAGAGAAATTGAACCAATCAATGTTGATTTAGAGCGATACAAACATTTCAATCTGGTCTCGTACAATTACAAATCAGACCAAAACAAAAAAACAAAAGATCGGATTGATCGCACAAGAATGTATCCTCATAACCTCTGAGGTGGTTGAGATGCTTCCTAATGAAGAATTAGCTGATGGAATTCAACTTAACGTAGATTACAATCAAATCAGCATAATCAATATGTCTGTCATTTTACAATTACTTGCGAGAATAGAATATCTCGAATCTAAAATATAGCTATGGTAGAAATCATCCATTGGATGGTATCACCTAAAATTGGCAAAAATATAGAGTTGTGCTAAATAATGGAAAATCAATTGATTTTGGAAGTGCTTATCATTTGTCTGAAGACAAGAGAGCTTGCTCTTGAGTCGAAGACTCTTGAACTTCGCTCAACTACCGAGATATGTCTCCGCTTAGAGCGTGGAGTCATTTAGATCACAATGATGAAGCCCGTCGTGATCGCTATTACGCTCGCCATAACAAAAATTATCCCCCATTTCGGCTGACTGGCTTGCAAAGCGATTTCTTTGGTGACGACGTTCGCCTTAAAGCTTAAATGTCTTTGATTTTTTTATTCTCTTGTTTACGAAATTGCCCTTTCCATTTTGAACCGCATAGGCTTATTGTTGCTTTAGAATCTGCTTTAGAATCTTCTTCCATGATTAGTTTTTCCATGATATCATGTAGCTTCTTCTCATTACTTTTGCAGTCTTTTTTATAGACCTGCCATTGAACATTAATGGATTAGATATGATCATCATTCTTTTTTATATTGAGTCGAACAAAGTTTGTCGAGTCGACTATTCATTGGTTCAGAGTGATGAACTTTCTTTGATTTGAGATTTATTTAGCATACCCTGCTCAAACATATCAATTACTCGCGTCTTAAATTCTTTGACTGCTTGTTTATTGTCATTACCAATCATGATCTGAGCACGTAACTTATCAAATTCAGCCCGCAAACGGTCTCGTTGCTCTTTTGATGATTTCTTGTTTTCATAACTTAGATGGCAAGCTTTAAGAATCTCGGAAACAAGCTGACGATCATCAAAATCCAATATATCGTATTCGTCTCCATCAATGTTCCCATCATAGACAATACCTTTCAATAAAGAGAAAACGCCTGCACCTATTGTCCGTATTATACCTACTGAAGTTCTGTTTGGATATACCAGTTTTAGTTTTCCTTGATCTAAATCAGCAACTCGTATGAATTTACTTCCAATTTGCTTATATTTTAGATCAGAAGCTGTGCCAGTGCCTTTAATGTCGTTGAGATTAAATGCGAGGCCAGCCTTTCGCTGTGGACGGGGACTTAGCTGAACCCCTGCTCCTACAAGTCCTCTACCTTCAAATCGTTTTGCAAAATTCGTGATATCATCAAAATCCTCAACCTTACTACTAGTCATTGCTCCAATTGCTCCAAGGCTATTGTTTATGTTTTCAATATCGGAAGTATTCCCAATAACTGAAAGAACTATGTATATTTTTTGAGTCGTTCGAATGCGCGGTATTCGCATTAGACAGTGATCCCTTTGTATTTGAAATATGTAGTCTACCCCTGATCTGGTCATCGCTTGATACCTCTCTTTCTTAAGTTAGCCAATACTTTTGTGAGATTTCACTTTTCCCATTGTCATATATAGTGGGATGGAAGCTATTCTTTATACGTGACAGCCACGGATTCATGCTATAAACGATCTCAACCATCTTACGATACTCTTGCGGATTCATACTTTCTGTGTGAATGCCACGTGTTGATCGCGTTTTCTTCTTTGGTTTTCCAGGGCTATCATTCAGTCTCTTTGTTCCGCTAATATTAGCAAGGTCCATATATTGAGCTGAAGAAGTCGCTCCGGACGGGGGCTCTGCCCCGCGTCTTTGGTCGCTACTCCATGTTTTAGAGCTTACATTGATAGTTTTCTCCCCTGGTGTTAGATCAACATTGACCCCGTTTGATCTCAAATCAGCTAAAACGTGATTTAGAGTGTTTATCCAACTAATATCAGAGTAAATAGTTGTCGACTCCCTGCTAGTCAACAAATTTAGTATGACAACGCCTCCATCTTTGAAGTCCAGATAGAAAATTTTCTTTATTGAATGATCAAAAGAAACAGGATGTTGTTGCCTTTTACTGTTTCGTACGTTAGGATTATTGAACAGCTTACCAATGAGTCGCCAAGCGCGATCTTCCATATCGACAGCGTTAAAGCCTGTTTCGTTTGCGGCATCACGATCTTCCATACTCATTAAATTTTGTTCATTTTTTGCAGCTTTAGAATTCATAGCGCTTTTCTCTATGATGTTAAATGCTTTTGCATTGTTGATATGTCTCTATTTAAATGGATTGATAACATTCTAACAACTAGATCAGCTGTTTTAAATCAATCGATACTGTCTGGATCCCTTTTACTTCGACGAACTTTTTTGTAATCCAAATACAAAACCGCATCTTTTCCAAGATATGTGTTTTTCATTAACTCTCCGCTATCGAGATCATACAGTGTAATCTTCTTTTGAGCAAGAAATGGGTATTCAGCATATATCTTTTTTGTATTTACATGGGCTTCTGTTTGAAGATTTTCAGAATATGTAGCGTCATCAATTGTCTCGTTTGTTCCAGTCATCGAATCGTCAATATCATTCATACTCTCATCTTCATTCCCAATATCTTCTGATGTATTTGTATTATTTATCTTCATTTAATAAAAATCACTTATATTTGACGTTCGTGATGGTGGGTTGTCCCTATCTGGATTGTTTGAATCAGGGCTACTTGAGGAAGCGTCTGCCATTAACGAATTTATGAACTGTAATTGGCTTTGGTGCTCTTACCACTAGCGTTTGCAAGCAGCTTTTGCAAATATATTTTGTCTTCACCATCACCCGCCCATATAGCTTTTTTATGCTTCACGTTGTGCTTGACGATATTGTTGTTTTTGATTCGCTTTATTGTGCAACTCTTTTTTGCTTTTGAGTATATTCCCCTTTTTTGTAACCTCCTACGAGCATATTTGATGTGCTCTATATCGAAAATCGTTAAAAGTTGATCAAAAATATTAAATCGAAGATTTGTCTGAAGACAAGGGTAGACGTGGGGCAAAGCCCCCCGTCCGGAGCGACTACGTCAGCTCTACGCAAGCACCGCGCCCAAGACACTAAGCTTGCTTGTTGAGGGGCGCAAGTGTCGAAATTGATCAATGGTTTTCAACTTTGTTGAATACGGAGTGATTGAGCTGACGCTCGGGCTGACAAGCTCGGGCGTCTGCGACCCTTCGCTTGCCGAATTTCTTAGCTAGCTAATTAAATACCGTTGGTAGAGCCGCAGAGTGTTGGCTCATTCGAAGAATTTAGGCTTTCTAAATAAGACTTATAGCTTAAGTACTCATTATACGTGAGAATCGATTTCTCAATTGGGTACTCAGTAAACCGTACTTCCACAACGTTATAGGTTTCAATTCACGTTTTAAGTATAATTCTGATATTTTTTTCTTCTTCTTATGAAAGCTATTGACTAGCTGTGTGCTCTTCTTAATGTTAAGCCACAAATCATCGCAAGGTAGTGGCTGACATTTTTCGTCAGTATATGTAACCAGTAGTTCCATCTTTTTTCTTTTGCTTTCTTATACTATACTATGAAGAAAACTTGTTGTCGAATCGCAAAATATTTTGCTCGAAAGAGCTGACGCTCAAGACTGACAAGTCTTGGAGTCTGCGACTCTTACGACTTGTCGTCAAAATATATCTTTTCTAATCGACTCTGTTTACTTTTGTTAATCAGCCTAAGATTGCTTTGTGGCTCCCATGTTGGATCTTCATATCCTTTCCATTTCACCAGATACATATTCTTCCCATGTTTGAGCGTTTCGTGATCTAAGATCGTTTCTACTTCCCAAATTTGTTGAGAAGACGCTTTGTTATGTAATGATGCGTCAGGTATTTCTCCTTTTACAATTTTTAAAATCATTTACAGGCTTATACAGAATATGATTATTCTTTGATCTGATTCTGAATTTTATTCCATCCAAACCAACGACCTCATATATAGTTTTTGAATATTTAGATCCTTCCTTCTCAAATTGTTTATTCGATTTCAAACGATAACGTACGATGGAACCGTTTGGAAAACCTTTCCTGACTTGCTCAACGATTCGCTTATTGTGATCAACTTCATCTAACATCACTTAATTTTTCATTGCTTCCGGCGTCCCATTAATTGTTGAGTGATATGATGTGTTGTAACATGAAAGTGCTTCGTTTACAATTTTCTGTGTTAGCTTCTTAAATTTAATAAAATCTTTCATCTTTGTAAGTATTGATTTTATCGTTCTGATAAAACGATCGATCTTCCCAAGAACAGTGTGATCGCCAACTAATGAGTTAGCATGGGAAATCGATTTTTTCAAGAATCGATTCGACTGTTTTGTTGACGAATTCGCTTCCATTGTCGCTCATGAGAGCAGTTACTATATTATTTGATATAAAATCTTCAATAGCTTCACGAATTGTATCCGCTTGCTTGTTCTTCAATAACTTAGCATAACCGATGCGACATTTGATATTCACAGGTATTAAAATCGGCTGTTTTCCCAAAATGCTAAATCAATCTGCCTTTCGTGTGGATTGTTAGAAGCAATTTTGAATTCAGGATACTTCTTTGTTTTCGCAGAGAATCGTTGAATATTCGAATGTGTCTTGTACCAATTGTTTACTTGCTTTTTCATTATGTCTTTATTGATCGTTTTCGACTTTCTATACAACTTATCAGCGCCGGTAATACCTGTTTTGGGTGAAAAGTATAATTTCTTTAGTAAGTCCTCCATGTTTAGTCTTAGTATATATAAGGATCGCAGATCTGCTCTATATATTTACTTAGAAAGCTACTCTACGCATGAAATCACTTCGCTTCGTAACTTTTTGGGTTTTCGAGTTGATGTTAATCGAGTATAGCTCACTGAGATCAAACGACAGTGAACCACCGTGGAATAGTTTCATATCCTTTTCATATGCTTTTGTCTCAAGTAGCTTCCCAGGGATACCCTTCATTCGAATGTGCATGTCTTCAACATCATTCCCATCACAAGCAAGTAGATCCAGGTTACTCTTCTTGCCAAGAAAGATTGATTCTTTAGCATAAATATTACCTTTTGAACCCTTCAGGTCAAAATCAACATGGAATTGACTCATTTGTTTACCAATCAGTTCTTTGTTATATTTCACCTTGTATGCTTCAGCAAGGCGTGGAACAGCGTCATAATCGATGTGCATGCTGTCTGTATCCTGGTACCGGATTTTAGCGTCAGTATCCTCAGTCAGACACATAACACGATTTATGATGTGCTTGCTTGAGTCAAGAATTTGGATGCCGAGATGAATGGGGCTGAAATGTTGTGTCAGAGCTTTGTGTTCTTCAAACTGAGCAATTTTATCACTAACAGGGGTTCTAGAAATCATTTCATGAATATTTTTGCGTGTGTATTCATCGATTATATTTTGACCACCACTCACAAACACCTTCTTCTTCACAATCGGCTTCATTAGTAGCTTACCATAAGAGCTGTTCATCATTAGCTTCAATACATTTTGAAGAGGGTTTTCTCATCTTTACATTTGAGACGAGCTGCAAACATCTTTCTGTTTGTTTTAGTGATTTGATTGTTGAAGCCTTCATTCCAGTAAGCTCCATCGAATATCGTGGTTTCAGTGTTTTGAAATTGCTGCATGTCTTCAAGAGCTTGTTTGCCAAGAACTAATGTTATACCTACAAGATCATTTGTGAAGTTGCGAGCACCATTTTGAAAGATGCTTTGTAGGGGGAAGTGGCGATTTTTACGAATAGAGTCAATACGGACGCGGGCAACATAAACGTCCGCGTCAGATGGGATTGTCTCCTTAAAATATTTCGCCTTTCCTTTCACATAGCCCTTTAACTCAGACATCGCTGAAGGGTAGAGGCTTACAGCGTCAAAATCAGCCAACTTATGTTTGATGTGATGCTTTTGATTGTCGCGAGTCATTACGCGACCTCCGACAGTTGCTTCACGTAAGAAACCAAGAAGAACAGATTTCATTTCATCAAAACAGCCTTCATTGTGCTGATAAGCGATTGATAGCGAGGAAATGCTCAAGAAACGATAAACGTCGAGTTTGAATTCGCTAAATGCAAGCTTACGGAATGCTTCAAAGCAATATTTAAGAACATCCACATCACGGTTACAGTAATGAGTAGCATACATCTCGCAGTCGAATTTGTCATCACTGATGGCTCTAACCTTCATAGCGTTAGGAATCAAAGTATCTTTGTCTTTGTATAAATCGAGATACTCAAGAGGCCAGAGAGATTTGAAGTTATCTTTGTTGATAAGATTGTGTGGGAAAGATTCTTTTTCGAGCGAAATATCATCAACTGCGCCAGAGAACATTTCTGGTAGCTTGCTCCGACTATCGGAGAGAAAACTCATGGTGTCCTTAATTACAATCTCACGTCTTTTGTAAAAGCCATGTGCTTGTTTGACACTTGTACCAGAGTCAATCATATTGAGATCTTGTGATTTAAACGACATGTGTTTCAGTAGGAAACAAGCATCGAAACCAGCGTTGTGTGCCCAAAGACGATTATAGCTCTTTTCGGACAATGATTCGAGAAACTTCTGTTCACAACCAAAGCCGTAAATGCTTTTTGTTTCACTGAACTTTGATGTGGTGAAACCATAATTCATGTTTACTTTTGCTATGCTATCCAAAACACAGTACGGCACATAAACGTTGTCAATAACCAGAGTTTCAAAATCGAAATATACGATGTTAAATTTACTTACGTCATAGTTTTCGTTCGTTTTGCTGTTGTATGCTCTGAAAGGCGCCATACCAAGTTTCGGTTCTTTCCCTGGCATTCTTCCAGTTTGACAAAAGTTACTGTCACTTAAATCTTCTGGATTCAGCGAGCGTACCTCTTGATATTTGTTGTTTAGAACGTAAGACATGTTTTGCTGAGTAATTGTTGCCAGATGAGTTTCTCTGTGATGGTAAAGATAGCTGATCACCTCATAGCTGTCGAGTAGTTTGATTTGTTTGTTGTTAAACGTTGGGCGATTAAGTTTAATTCAAGAGTCTGTACGGTTAAGCTCTTCAACTAAATCAGGGTTGTCTAGCGCCGCTTTTGTAATATTAGTTGGTTGAATGGCAAATAGATGAGCGCCAACCGAGCCGAGTCAAATAATATTATACCTCTAATTTCCATAAAATGATATTTTACTATTAGCTCTGCCAGATTCTTTATTCATCTTGTATTGTTTTACTGCAATATATAGATTGAAAGCATTTGCTGTTTTTCTAATACAATCTACTGTTGCTCCAGAGCTTGACATTGTTTGTGAAATCTGTTTTACAATTTTCGAATTGACACCTGCTTTGTGAAGGGCAAATAGAAAGCATGGATAATTCATAGCTTGGTAGTCTGAACCAGTTTCGGGATCAAATGAAATTTCATCATTGTCTGACTCTAGGGAAATGTCATCTGAATATACTTGAACTGCTTCTAATTTATATTCAGGCTTTGTTAGGTAGCGGAAAAAGTTTTTACGCTCAGAGCGTGAACGTGGCGGATTAGAAAGCCATTCGACTTCAACTGTCGTTGATGGGAGAATATGCAATTCTACATCAGCTCCTGAGCTGTGTTGATTTTCTTGATCAATAAAGAGATTGTTGATGTTGATCAATCGATCCTGAAGATGATATGTCTTGACGATCGAACCTTCAAAATCTTTGAAGTGAAGAAGTATTTTCTTATCAGCAGGCGATACAATATCCTTTGCGAATATGGTTGAAACGAGCAAGTGGAAGTGTATATCGACCAGTTGTTGAATTGATTGATTTGAGAGCTAATTGATCCTTGTTCAAATATGATTTCTTTAATGCTTTAGAGATAATCGAACTTTTCTCATTCTTAAAAGTATTTACAACTTTTTCCATTTGTTTTGAAGTCATTTCCCAAGAGACAGACAACTTGTTATTATTGGCAAACCAATAGAGATCTCTACGGTTCTTTTGTGATTTTTTGAGAGGTTCTAAGATCGGCATTTTTTAAGACTCGGTATATATCATAAAATTTATCGCTTAAGATAGAAATTTTTCTAAGGCGATTGAGAATTGATCAATTATAATATTGTTGGTAAACTTTTATTGATTAATTGAAATTGTCATAAAAGTGTCCCGACCGGAGGTGTCATACTATGGGATTGGCGAAAGGATGACACGTGATGAAAAGAACTAGAAAAAATGCCAATCTGGCAATGTAGCCATAAAGATGGTTCGACTAGTTGCTACTGTAAAGAGAGAAATACAAAGTGGCCAAAATGCCACCTAAAGCGTGTATACTTGCGAGGCACGAATCACGTACTCGCACACCAGGTGGGACACGTCCTGGCCAACTTCCATCACCAGTGGATCGCAAAGTTCGATTCACGTGTTTGGAACGTACGTGGAATGAGCAAGACCATAGTCGCACGCACGAACAATCCGCTAGAGCGGTACATCTGTGTACTGAACATCTCGTTTACCTCTCCACACCCAAGCGTTCCCATCTTCGTTGCAGTCATTGAGAAGCCGGCGAGAGACTATGTACAGACGCTAGATGACATTCCGCTTGTGCGAACCCAGCCTGAACGGAGAGCGCTTTCGTCTGCCGCTTTACTTTGACCTCCAAGAAGGCGGTGAATGAACTAGAGAAAAGAGGGTAAAAACCCTGTTTTCTCTTTGATCATAATCAAGACCAGACCCGCATTTGACCCAAAATATTGCTAACCGTTGAGCTCTTGATCGAGTGTGGTGCAGACGTGAACAACGTGCGCGACCACTCGGTTGAATCACCGCTCTTCATCGCGTGCGAGAACGCGCACATCGAGATCGCGCGTCTCTTGATCACACGCCGCGCACACGTGGGACTCCCAAACAACGACGACGACTCGTGCGCCTTCTCGTCGCGTTTGACGCTGATGTGAACTGGGGACGGGACAGCGGTGCGCCGCTGCATCAACACGCCGCTTTTGACTGCCTGCATCACTCCCCACAAAAAGGGGTGAGTGGAGCGCCGTCTCGAAGTCGTCCGCACTCTGCTCCAGCACGGCGCAGACGTCCACGCTGCAGCTGCAGCTGCAGCTGCCGACGGCAAGACGCCGATCCAAGCCGCAGCCGAGTACGGTCACCTCGAGGTCCTGCGAGTCTTGATGCAACACGGCGGAGACATCGATCAACTTGACAACGATGGCCACTCACTGCTGCACATCGCATCCAAGCACGGACGAGTCGACGTCGTCCGATTCTTCTTGCTCGAGCGGGGCGTCGACGTCGACGAGACAACAAACAGTGGCTCGACTGCGCTCTTTCTTGCGTGTGAGTCGGGTCGTCTCGATGTCGTGCGCATGTTGCTCAAGCACCACTCAGATGTCAACATAGCGCGAGACGACGGATCATCGCCGCTCCACGTTGCAGCAAAGCACGGACACAACGAGGTCGTGCGAGAGCTGCTTGTTGCTGGCGCGACAGTCGATGCTATGAACGCAGCAGGCGAGACGCCACTCGATGTCGCGAAGGCGTCAGAGCACGCTGACATTGTGCAGGTACTTCTTGCAGCAAGTGCACGCGATGACAGTGCCTAGAAGAGTTGATAGTGACGATAGTTGTTGTCGAAGTACAGACGCCACTTTGACGTGCACCATGGCAAGAAGACAAAGGACGACATTGCAGCCGCACAAAGCCCTTGCTCGCTCTTCATAGCCTTTTCGTTTGTCTGACTGTTGATCTCGTGGCGGCGCTCCTCTCTCTCTTTCCTAGCCTTGCGTCTCGAACGAGCGTCACTGTGTCGGTAGCGTCTCACATACACTATTCGCAGGCACCAGCCTCAAGCAGCACTTGCACTACGTTCGAGCGCAAAGCTACTCGCGTGACAGCGAGCGGTGTCTCGCCGACATTGTTCACTGCATTCACTGCTGCGCCGTGCTTGAGCAACTCCTTCACGATCTGAACGTGGCCGCGTCTTGCCGCAATATGGAGCGGCGTCGATCCGTTGTTGGGTGCCTTGTTGACGTCTGCGTGGTGCTCAAGCAATGCGCGCACGATCTCGACGTAACCGCGCCTCGCAGCAACATGAAGCGACGTGGAGCCATCATGGCGCGCCTTGTCGACGCCTGCGTGATGATTGAGCAAGATCTGTACAATGCTGGTCTGTCGTATGGCACTTGCGGAGTAGAGGGCCGTCGATCCATCGTCACGGCTTGTTGACATCTGGGTGATGCTTGAGCAGCTTACGCACGATCTGGACGTAGCCTTGTCTTGCCGCAGCGTAGAGCGGCGTCGATCCGTCACTGCATGGTTTGTCGACGTCTGCGTGGTGCTCGAGCAAGATCTGTACGATGTCGCTCTGTCCTTTGTCACTTGCCACCTTAAGCACCGTCGAGCCATCGCTCGTTGTCGAGTTGACGTCGACGCCGCACTCGAACAGCAAGAAACGCACGATGGCAGCTCGACCATCGGGCGCTCTTGCAGATCCGGCTGTGGAGTGCAGCACTGAGTCGCCGTGCGGGGTACATCGGTTGACTTCTGCACCACGTTCGATCAAGAACTGCACGTTGTCGAACTTGCCCCACATGGCTGCGATGCAAAGCGGTGTCTCGTAGCCGCGGATGAGTCCCTTGACGTCTGCGCCGTGGTCGAGGAAAGCACGTAGCACTTCAACGTTGTCGCTGGAGCAAGCTCTTTCGAACGGCGACGTCTTCATCCGTCTCGTACGTCTGTGGATGTCTGAACCGTTCTCAAGTAGTAGGTGCACAACATTGGCGTTTTCGCTTTCCACTGCCAATCCGAGCGGCGTGGTGGCTGGCTCGGCGGGGCTCGACCTCTGCGCCGTACTGGAGAAGTAGATGCACGACCTCGACACGATTGCTTCGAACAGCGAAGCTTAGTGGAGAGCCATTGCGATAGGTTGCTTTCTTCGCGTCTGCGCCACGCTCGAGCAACAGTCGCACGGCGTCGATGTGCCCCTCTCTGCACGCCGAGACGAGCGCTGTGTTGCCGCCATCGTTGCGTCGGTCGACGAACGAGACGGCTCGAGTTGCAGGCGTGCGAGCGTCGCCATTCGTACGGTCGTTGCTCATGTCGTTACCGTCGTCCCGTCTGTTGCTGTTGCTTGCGAGCAGCGCGCGCACGCACTCACTGTCGCCTACACTACAGGCAGCGATGAGAGTGGTTGTCTGTGCTTCGTCGTCACTGTCATAGTCGCTGCCGTAGTCGCTACCGTACAGACTCCCGAAGTCGCTGTCGCACTCACTCCAATAGTCGTCAAAGTTGTACGCGTCAAAGTCGCTGTCATACTCGCTGCGTAGTCGAACTCGCTGTTGCTCATTGTCTTGTCTTGACTGCTGTGTGTGCTCGAGGCGGCGCGTTCACGAATGACACTACTGTTGTAGCATCCTCTAGCTTTCGCAGACCGAGCGTGCTTGTTCACTTCGCCCACAACAGTCTTTGTCTGGTCTCGAGCCATCAACTCCATCACGTCGCATCACATCATAACTCTCTGCACTTGCTTGTGTTGTCAGGGGCGAGAGAACAGAGCTCCTCATGCATAAGTGCATGCTTTCTCTCAACCACGACTTGATGTGATGCAAGCTCAACGTGAATGTGTTGTGTGATGACAGCAAGCAAGCACAGAGTGATCGAGTCCGCGTCCTGCATTTGGACAACTACAGAGCATGTTTGACGGACTGATTGACCACGAGGCTGGTCAAGTGCTCTTCTGTTGATGATGGCATTGCGATCAATCAGCACACGAACGAACGCGTCGTGACAGTTGAGTAGTGTTGAAATTAGTATGGTACGCAAAGAGAAGAGGATGAACCTAGCCATGCACACTCGAGCAGCACGCGCACGGAGCGTCGCTCAAGCAAGACCTGAGAGCAAGAGCTGAGAGCATGAGCGCTTCACGCCATATGAGCCTAGAGCTCAATGCGCTTGCCACCGCGACCCGTGCGCTGCTGCGTCTGCGTCTGCTGTTGCGCGTGCGTGCTCTTGTACGTGTTGTTCGTGCGCACGCGCGGGCCGTCGCCGTTCAGACTGCTGCTCGGCGACACCTTGCCGCCGAACGACGCGCGCAGCGACGAGTTGTGGAGCACGTCCGAGTCGTAGCGGTCGTACGACCCGCGGCGTGTGCGGCTCGTGCTGCGGCCGTCGCCGTTCACGCTACCAGAGTCGCTGCGGTCGTACGAGCCACGACGCGTGCGGCCGCCGCCAATGCGGTCACCGTTCACGCTGCCCGACTCGCTCCGGTCGTACGACGGACGGCCGCCAGCGTAGTCGCCATTCACACTGCCCGAGTCGCTGCGGTCGTACGAGCCGCGACGCGTGTACGTTGCAGCACCGCCGCCACCACCAATCGACGACCCGAGCGTGAACGACTGGCGCAGCGACGAGTTGCGCATGCTCGAGTCTTCGCGGTCATGCGAGCCACGGCGACCACGAGGCTTCGACGTCTTGATCACGCCGGCTGGCTTCGCTGCTGCTGGCGCCGCGGCGACGACGCTCGCGTACGTCCCTGGCGCTGGCGTCGATGGCACAAACGTCGCCTTTTGCATCGGCGGCGCTGGCTGCGGCTGGCGCGCTGGCGAGACCGAGATTGAGTCGTGCTTCTGCTTCGTCGTCATCGGTGTCGAGGATGATGCCCTCGACTGTTATGCACTCGAGGCGGCGCGTTCGTGAATGACACTGCCGATGTGCATCCTTGTGCTTTCACAGAGATCGTGCTTGTTCGCTACACTCACAACCGTCTTTGTCGGGTCTCGAGCCAGGAGTCTCACCCCATCACATCACATCATAGCACAGCAATAACTCTACGCTGTTTGTTTAGCTAGAAGCGAGAGAACGGAGCTCCTTGTACGAGAATGCGTTCTCTCTCTCTCGACCACAGCTGATGTGATGCAGCGCTCCCAACTTGAACGTGCTGTCCAGCAGACGCGATGACAGCGTACAGACTGGCCAAGCCCGTCACATAGCGACTACACATCATGTCGAGTGACAGACTGAACGACTACAAGCCCAGCCAAGTGTATGTTACTATCGTAGCAATTGATAGCACGGAGTGTGTCACTGCTGCGTCTGCGCACAAGAAGCGAGAGCTGCACGCTCTCTCATGTGTGTGTGTAGCATCCATCCATCCATCCATTGAGTCAGTCATCTGTGCATCATCCATGCATCACGCTCCCTACTCGACTCTTCCTCCTCCTTCTCCTTCTCCTGCTGCTGCTGCTGCTGGTCGCTTGTGAGAGACACTCGCAGCGTCTCACTCATGCACTTGCTCGTTCGCTCCGTCACGCACTGCTGCTGCTGTGATAGCCAGACGACCCATCCATCCGTTCGTCTGACTGTCCGTCTGACTGTCGTCGAGCCTTGCTTAGCCAAAGCCAAAGCCCTCAGAGCCTTCGCGGATCGCCAGCAGCAGACACTGCTTGAGCTTCTCTTCGCTCTCGTACTCGGGCAAGTCCAACTGATTGAAGCTGCAGTACAAGACACAAGACACACGAGACACCAGTAGACAGCGTGCGTGTGAGTCTATCAGCATCAGCATCACGACCAGCAGCAGCAGCAGCAGTAGCGCACGTCAACAACCACAAGAGAGAGAGAGAGGGACGCACCACGTGTGCGCCGACGGCAGTGCGCTCGTGTTGCCGTACGCCTTGTGGATGTTGAACTTTTGCGTCCCGCGCATGCCTTCGAGCGCCTTGAAGCCCTCGAGCGGGACCTTCGACGTCCCAGTGACGAACTGCAGGAACAGCGCGCGCTCTTCGTGCGTGAACGCGTAGAGGACGCTCCAGAACCACCGAATGACTGCGTCCGTGGGCTTGTAGTTGGCGTAGTCTGTGTTTGCTTTGAGGTCGTCAATGTCGATCTCTGGCATGCCCGAGATCAAAAGCTCGAGCTCGTTCTCGTTGAAGATCGCAATCATGTCGGGCGGCACGAGCTGGTGGAAGCCCTTGAGGAACGCGTCGATCTGCTGCCGAATGCCCGTGGCCATGCGGTGGTGCGTCACGAGCTTGACGTACTCCATCTTGTTGGCGTCCGTGACGCTCACGTGCCGGCCGTTTGGGATCAAGTCGACGACTTCGACTTTGCCAAAGTTCGACTGCTCGGCCGAGAACGTGAGCTCCAGCGCGAGGTCTTCGATCGCATTGTCGAGGATCGAGTGGAGGTTCCGGTAGTACTCGGGGTCGATCGCCTCCATGTCGTGGTACGAGATCGGGAGCTGGAGCATGTGCTTGTAGAACGACCGCGTAAAGTGCGCGTCGAGGAGCTGGCCATCGGCCACGGCCTTGCCAATGACCTTGCCGACAAACTCAAAGTAGCTCAAGTGGTCCTTGTTCACGTACGAGAGCGGGTTTGGCTGGAACGTCGGCGAGTCCGCGGCCGACGTGAACAGCACGTAGTTTGGGTTGAAGATCTCGCGCGCGAGGATCACGTACCACTCGCGCGTGACGCCGCCCGCGTCAATGCCCTCTTCGCCCGTGAACGAGATGTGGAGCTTCCGCCGGAGCTCGGGTCCACTGCGCATGCGCAGCGCGTAGTACGAGTCTTCAAAGATGTGCTCGCGCCGCACGGGAATGCGCACAGACGCGTTGCTCCCGCCGTGGCTCCGGAGCGCCGACTGCCGGAGCTTCTTCATCGCGCTCTGGAAGTACGTGCGCTTGTTGTCAAAGTCCACGTACGCACGACAGCGCGACATCTTGATCAGCGCAGCGAGCGACGCGTCCAACAGCGACGGCTTCTCGCGCACGAGGATGTTCAAGAGCACGCGGTTCGCTTCGACAAAGTTCGCAAGGCGCATGCTCTCGCTCGAATCGGTCGCTGTCGCAGCAGCGTCAGTCGTCGCTGGTGGCTTGGTCTCGCTGTCTGCAGCAGCTGTCGTAGCAAAGCCGCTCGTGCGCAAGTTCGCAACGATCGCCTCTTCGCGCTCAGTCGAGTCGGGCACTTGGAGCGACATTGACGCTGCGTCGCGCGCATTCACGACAAAGAACGCCTCGACCATCGGCAAGAAGCGCGCAAGGAGCGCCGCCATCGCGCACGACGCACCGGCGCTCTTGCCTTCAATCACCATACTGTCGGCATTGTCGTCGTCTGGTGTCGTTGACGGCGCGCCAGCAGCAGCGGTTGCGTCCGACGCAAGCGCGCTGCTCTCGCTCTCCTCCAAGCCGCCTTTCGATCGCGCGTCTTCGAGCGACCGACTCAGTTCGTCCCAGAGCGGGTCCAAGCCGATCGCGTGGCAGCACTCGGTGAACGCACTCGTCGTCTCGCAAATGTCCGAGAGCGTGTGCAAGAGCCGCAGGAGCCGGAGCTCGTCTTGCGCCGACCGGAGCACGGCCGACGACTCGAACGCACTCGCACCCGACCGCGCCGCTTTGCTCGTGCGCGCGAGCAGGCTCGCGTGGTGCACGATCGCATCGATCACGCGCGCGCGGTTCGCTGGCACACGGTTCAGGAGCTTGAGCACGTTCACCGTGCGCTCCTGCATCTGCGGCGAGCAAATGTCCATACAGAGCACCGAGACGACCGTCGTCATGTGCGCCGCGTCAAACTCGACAGTCGGCACGACGACCCACTCGGACTCGTCGCACTTTGGCGCAGAGTCGTCGTTCTTGGTCTCTTCTGCTGCAGCGTCCTTGTCGGTGCGCTTTGGCGCTGCGAGCCGGTCGAGCGGCGACAGCACGAGCTCCAAGAGCTCGAGCAGCGTGTCGAGGTTCGTGCCATTGCGGCAGACAAACGGCACAGTGAGGAGCTCGACCAAGACGCTCGCGCCGCTCTCGCTCGATCCCAACGACGTTGTCGAGTCGCCGCTGCGCCGCATGCCATGCGCGCGCAAGAGCTCGACTGCAAAGCGCGGGTTGTACTTGGCGAGCGACACGAGCACGTGGAGCATGCGCGTGAGCACATCTGCAGGCAGGCGAGCGACGTCGCTCGCGTCCATGGCGCCGCTGCTGTTTTCAGTCTTTGCACCGCTGCGGCGACTCGTAGTCGCGCACCCAATGAGTCGCACAGGCGGGAACGCGTCGTCGACAGCGTCGAGCGGCTCGAGCGGCTGCGCAAGTGCGCGCGTAATCACGCGGAGCGCATTCACGCGGACGCTCGCGCGCGTGAGCGGGTACACGCAGATGTTCGTGAGCACGCGCTGGAGCACGCGGTTCTGGATCACCGACTGCGCCATGAAGAGCAGTCGCAGCAGCGCTTGCACGCACTTGTCGTCAACAATGCGATCACTCGAGCTCTCGTCTTCGTCGCGGTCGACGCGGAGCATGCCGGCGTGCGCGGCGTTGTCTGCGTTTGTGCCTTCGCGGCGACTGCTGCGTCGCACGTTGCCGCTGCTGTCCAAGTAGACGTTGCGGCGGCTCGAGCGACGCGCTGAGCCGCTTCCGAGACCGTCCGGACCGTGCGACGTGAGCATGCGCCGCAGCGTTGGGCGCTGAAACAAGTCGCTGATGCCATCACCGCCGTTGCGCGCACCCGTCGTGCGCTGCGGATCTGCAGGGCGTTCGCGGTAAGTGGTCCGGAACGCCGCGCGTTCGCGCAAGATCATCGCTTCAGCGCGCACTTGCGACGACAGCGTCTGCAGGAATGCGTCGTCGCACGTCACGAGGATCTCTTCGCGCAAGTCTGGAGCGAGCGACGCGACAAACGACGCATTGTCCATCTCCTGCGCGCGCGAGATGTCGGCTGGCGCAGCAGCTGCTGCTGCCAGAGCTTCGCGCTCGCGGCGCTCGTTCGCAAGCACTTCGGCGCGGATGTCAGCAGGCAGCGCTTCGAGCGTCTCGCGGTCAAAGCTCGAGTTCGCCATGTCCAAGTCGAGCTGCGAGAAGCTCTCCGAGCCACTTTGCGTCTCAGTCGCTGGTGTCGCGCGCGCAGGAGGCGCTGGCGGTGCACTCTGCGCAACGATCTCGGCTTGCATGTCAGGTGGCAGCGACGCAAAGACTTCGGGGTCAATGCCTTCAGGGCACTGGAGCTCGTCGCTCGCAGTCACCGGTGGCTCGTCGCTCTTGCTCTCGTCGTCCATGTGCGAGCTCCGGCTCTGCGCTGCTTCGCTCATTGTGTTGCTCGGCGGTGGCGCTTGCAAGCCAGACAGGTCGAGCGTGAACGACAGCATCGAGCCAGCGGCAGGCGTTGAAGTCGCAGTAGCAGCGACAGGTGCAGGTGGCGGAGCGACACTTGATTGCTCGAGTGCAGCTCCAGGCGCAGGCTCATCGTCATGGACCATTGGACTCGCAGCCGCCTCTGTCTCCGATCCTGTCTGGTCTGCATCCGGCTCCTCGGGCGACCGGATCGTCGTCGACTCGCCAAACGTACTCGCAAGTGCAAGCACCGACGCCGTCTCGGTCTCGTGTTCATTGCCAGCGCCGTGGTCGTGCGCCGACGTCTCGTCGTCGGCAACAAGACTCGAGCTGCTGGCGGCGGCACTCGTTGCGGCCGGGACAGCAGCACTGTCAACTGTGTCACTACGCGCAGACGCGTCGGCTGCACGCTCGCGCTCACTGACGTCGTCGAGCACCTCGTCGTCCTGACGCGCAGTCGCTGTTGTCTCGCTAGTACGAGGCGCTGCACTCGCGGCACTCATGTCGTCCTCGACGTACATCTGGTTGATCCGCTGCTCGAGACGAGACGCGATCGAGCGCACGTCAACGTCACGGCCAATGCCGCCAGGTCCCCAGATCGCCGCGCTCGAAGCACCGCCGACGTCGCCACGGATACCGCGGCTGCCAGTGCCGAAGATGTCGTGGTCGCCGCGACCGGCACCGCGCTGCCCCAAGCGATGGCTACGCGCTTGGCTCATCGACAAATGCGACGACGCGGGGATGTCGAGCGAGAACTCACTCAAGAGGTTCGACACTGCAGACAAGCGGCTGCTGCGGCTCGGTGGACGGTGGCGACCGCTGCCACTGCGCGGCATGCCCAGGCGTGCTCGCGCACCGTTGCCAAACGTAACTGGCAAGTGCGTCTGGACGTGGTCCGAGAGCTCCTGGAGCTCGCGCAAGAGGGACGAGTGGCGTGGTAGCGACAGCCGCGCAGGAATGCGCAGACCGCCGCTCTCGGCTGCAAACTCGGACGACCCGCTCGACCGCAAGAGCGGGTGCGTTGTTGAGAGTCCAGCGCCTGCGACACCGAGTCGGTTGCTTGCGCGGTCACGTGCGCGAGCGCGAGCGCCGTGGTGTCCCATCTCGAACGACTCAAAGAGTACGTCGTCGTCGCCGCCATCTGGGAGGTCGTCGATAAACTGCATGACTGCGTTCCGGAACACGCCCATGCCATGTCGGTCCTGGCTTGGCGACGCTGCGCCAGAGTCTCGGAAGAGCTCGCTCGACGGCAAGTCGAATGGGTACTCCTCGCTCTCGACGCCGCTCGTGCGGGCAGCACCAAAAGCGCGTCGGTCGCTCGAGTGCCCCATGAACGCATCGAGGAGCGAATTGACTGTCGCGTCGCTGCTGTTGCCGCTTGCGCCCGTGCTCTCACGCGTGCGCGCAGCGAGCTGTGCGCGTCGGCGCTGCTCGTCAGTGAACAGCGCTTCGTCGTCGAGGATGTTGAGGTACGAGTAGTCCTCTTCGTCAACTTCGTCGAGCGCGTCGATCATCGACAGGTCCGAGTCGAGCGAGCCCCAGAGACGGTTCGACGAACGGCGGCTGAACGTGTTACCACCCGAGCCGCGGATCACACGAAGGCGCAGCTGCTCGTCTTCGCGCTCGTCATCGTCATCGTCGTCATCCTCGTCGTCATCTTCATCTTCGTCGTCCTCGTCCTCCTCTTCTTCCTCTTCGTCTTCATCCTCTTCCTCGTCGTCGTTCTCGTCGTCGATCGAGCGCTCCGAGTCGCTGCTGCGGTCGCTCTCGTCGTCGTCGTCGTCGCTCGCATCCGCTGCGTCGCGCATCTCGGCGTCGTCGCCAGCGTTCGACGTCGTTGGCGTGCGCATCGTCACGTCGTCTGCAACAGCAGGTGGTGCTGCTGTCGCGCTCGTCGACGATCGTGTCGCGGCGTCAGTCGAGGCTGTCGCACTTGGCGCTGTCACGTGGTGCTCTGGCGTCGCAGCGACAGTCGCACTTGCACTTGAGAGTGAGCCACTAGCGTCGCCACTCGCTGGTGCTGAAGACGCAGGCGCTGGTGCACTCGTGTCGTCGCTCGCTGCTGTCGTCGTCGTCGCTGCTGTAGCGCCACTGCTGTGCTGCTTCTTGTGCGCGCGGCGGACGCGGTCGGTCACGAACCCGCGCGTCAGCGTCGCAAGCGGGCGCAGCACCATCGAGCACGTCACGTGCGCAAACGGATGCGCCAAGTCGACGGTTCGGAGCGCGTCAGTAAGCAGCGTCACGAACGTGTGTGTGCGCTTCGTGCCGCCTGCTGGACCGACCTTGTCCCACGCAAAGCCCTTTGCAGAGCCATGCGGCCACGAGATCGTCATGATGAGACCCGCCCACGCGTGGAGCGCACTCAGCGACGCATCGTCGTGCACGTTCATGCCCTGACCATTCGCGGTGCGGCGCTGCTCGAGCCAAGCTTGCAGGAGCTGAATGAGCTCGACGACAACGTACTTGGCGCCGTCGTTCGACTGCTCGACAATCGCATTGAGCAAGCGATGCGCGCTCTGGACGCGCTCTTTCGTCTCGGCGCTCAGGAACGCGCGCTCGGCTGCGAGCGGGAGGTCTGCGGGCGCACTCAGCCCGGCGCTGCTCGTGCCGTACAGTCCGCTCTCTTTGAGCGACCGGCGCTGCGCTGCGAACCGACACAGGTCCTTTGACGGCAAGAGCTCGCGCAAGAGCAGACGCACAAAGCTGTGCTTGCGGTCGGCAGCGTGCGCGTGCGCTGGGTCGATCGCTTTCGCGAGGACCGTCGCGCTCGTAGGGAACGACGTCACGACGTGCACGAGGAACTCGACGTACATGCCGACGCACACGACTGGCTGCGACTGAGGCTCTGTGCGAGCTGCGAGCGTCTGCGCAGCGTCGCGCACATGTTGTTGCTCTTGCTCGTCGTTCCAGACTGCGCTGATCTTGGCAATGAGCTTGCTGCAGATGACCTTGAGCGCCTGTTTGTGGTTCTTTGGGACTTTGCTGCTGCTGTGCGCCGCCGCCTTCTTGTCCTTTGCGTCAGCGTCTGGTGCAGATGTGGCTGATGATGGTTGCTCACTGCTAGTTGCAGCTGGTGCGTCGCTCGACGGCGTCGACTGCGATGGCGCTGGCGCAGACTCCTTTGGGATCACGTACGTCCGTCCAGACTCGCTCTTCTTCACTTGCACTGCGTGCTCGAGCGCTTTCACAAAGACCTCTTCGTTCCGCGACGCAACGGGTGCGAGCTCCATGAGTAGCGCACGCGGCGTGATGCGCATTTGACTCGGCGACCCGAGACGCGCTGACAGCTTCGAGAGCGCGCGCAGGATCTTCTCCTCCATCATCTGCTGGAGCACGTCAGGAGACTCGAGCACTTGCGACAGGAGCGTACAGACGAGGTCCTGGTAGCCCATGAAGACGTACTCGCGGCGGAGGTTCAAGACCAAGTCGACGCCGCCGCGCGAGAAGAACGCATGCGCAACGTCATACTCGAGCGTCACGTGCGCGAGCAACTGCATCGCAGCGTGTGCGATCGCCGCGTACCGGTCACGGTGCGAGTTGTCGGTGAGAGCTGGCGCGTCGCGACCGAGGATCGTCAAGAGCTGGAGACACACGTCGACGAGGTCGTGCTGAACAGTTGCAGGCAGCGCCGAGTCGGTTGAGGAGCTGCTGCTCGTAGCATCAGCTGTGTCGACTGGACGTCCCGTGGCGTCCGAGCGAGCCGTGCTGCCCTTGGGTTTGTAGCTGCTGTCAACGAGCGCATCGAGCGTGAGCAGCACTGGTGCACACGACACATTCAGAGAAACAGCGTCGCTGTTGAGCGACCGCAGCGTCGTCTTTGCCACAGATGCGAGCAGCGGTCCGAGGCAGCTCGGCGTCTGGCGCAGCACAACGTCGCGCGCAGTCGGGTGGAGCTGCAGCACGAGCGCGAGCAAGTGCGTCGTCATCGTGTAGACCGACTCGTCTGCGTCCTTCACAACACTGTCAGCCGCAAAGAACGCGAGGACTTTGCGGTTCACGCGCGCCACAAGTGCGTCTTGCTCGTCATCTGAACGTGCGCACAGTGCGACAAAGTACTCGGCGATCGACTGCACGAGTCGCTGCTGCGGGTACACTGGCTGCGCGACAAGATCGCTGGGTCCTGAGCTTGTCGATGCGGCAGGCAGCGCTGCATGCGCGTCGAGGATCGCAAAGCAGCGGTCTTCAAAGCTGTCGCGGAGATTCGTGTACGCTTCAAACAAGGCCGTCTCACGCTTCTTTGCCTCCGAGTCGCCGCGCGGACGCGTCTCCGTCGCGTCACTCACACTCGACTCGTCGCGGCTCTCAACGTCATCGTTGTGCGCCTCGTCGTTGTCGCCATCGTCGTCTTCGTCGTCTGGGTGCGACAGGATCCACTCCATCGCGAGCTCAACGTCGTTGATCTGCGTTCGACGCAGCGCGAGGTCGACGCGCGAACGCGGGAAGCCCATCGCAGTGAGGCTCTCGACAATGTTCGCGTCTGGCACGAACGCGTGGCGCGTGCTCGGTCGACGCGCAGTGGCGCTGCCACCAAACAGCGCGTTCCGGAGCGACAGTGTCTCGTCGTCAAAGCCGCCCGAGCTGCTGCTGCGGCCACGGCCAAAGCCAAGGCCGTGGCGGCGTACACCTGCGAGAAAGTCAAAGTCCGCGTCGCCAGTGCTGATGCCACTGCTCCCGAGCTCTGGAGCCGCTTCAGCTTGGTCCAACCGCGTCTTCAGCATCGTCACGACGATGAGCAGGATCTCCGAGATGCAACCGTCGGCTGGCAGCGCGGCAAACGACGGGTGACACCAGATCGACAGCACGACGTTCACGCAGAGCTGGTGTAGCTGCACGGTGAGAGCGCGCGGCGCAAACGGACTGCCCAGATCCACTGCGTCGCTCGAGTCGTCGTTTGCAACGAGCGCAGCCGTGAGCGGCGACGCTGAGATGCTCTCGAGGTCCGAGAAACGGCGTAGCGCAGTCGCAGCGATGCGGAACGACGTCATGTCCATGCGCGACAGCACCTCTGATGGCGTTTTCCCTGGGCGGTTTAAGCAGCGCTGGAAGAATTGCTCCGCGACGTTCAAGACGACGTGGAGCAAGCACGAGGCATTTGCCGTCACGTCGCTCTGCTCGAGCGCAGGTGCGTCAGTTGTCGCAGTCATAACCACGTCGGTCGCAGTGTCGGCACTTGCTGACTGGTTCGCACTCGCTGTCTGCTGCTTAAGCGGCTTGAGCAGCTCGACGAGTAGCAGCGTGTTCGCTTGTTTCTTCTTGCCGTCAAACACGACAGTCACGAGCGTCTCGAGGAAGAACGTGAGGTAGTACTGCTGCACAAACGCGTCGATCTGCTTGGCGCGCGACGGCTCGACCATGTACATCACGTGGCGCTCGAGCACTTGCATGACGATCGCAGCGAGCGTCGCAGCGTGTGGCGCAAGCGGCACGACTGCATCGTCGCCGCGGCGGTGCTGCAGCGGCGTTGCAAGGAGTGCTTTCGCAAACGCAGTCAAGAGACTGCGCATGACGATCGTGAACCGGAGCAAGAGCAGCGAGCCGACCTTCCAGAGCCCGCTCAAGTGCTTTGCTGGAGCGACTTCTTTGCTAGCTGCTGCTGTCGTCGATGAAGTGGACGGCGATGCTGCATCACTCGCGTGTTGCTGCTGCTGTTGCTTGTGCAGCGCAGCGAGACTCGCACGCTCAAACTGCACGGACCGGTCGACGCCAAAGAGCCGCGCGATCACAAGCTGCGTCGGCTTGTTTGCAAACTCTGTGAACCACCGACGGCTCTGCAAGTGCGTCTGCGCGGTCTGGAGCGTCCACACGAGCAAGCTGCTGAGCCACTCGACGGTCGAGAGCACGCGCAAATACTCGCCAACAGAACCGAGCTTGTTCACATTCGCAGCGCTCGGGCTGCTGCTTCCATGGTCGCCAAAGAGCTCGGCGAGCTCGACGTCAGGCAATGCGCACAGAACGCCCTCTGCACCTTCGCCGCTCTCGCTCAAGAACCACGGCAGGCCGATCACTGCACGCGCGCGCTGGAGCCCGTCGAGCTGGCGGCTCAGCTCTTTCACGAGCGCCGAGAGCATCAACGTCGGCTGCTGCGCAGCGTACGCACGCAGTGCCAACGTGATCGACTGCGCAGCTGCGTGGTGGCTCAGAGAGCTCTTGCTATTGCTCTCGCGGTTGTCAGCAGTCGCGAGCGCGCTCGAGAGGAACGACGTCGTCGTTGGGAGGATCAGGCGGTACATCTGGAACAGCAGCGCGACGCCGCCTTGGTCAGCAAATGCCGTGGCGTACTCCGACTTGGACAGAATCGGCTCGAGCAAGTCCGCAACGTGCGTCGCCATGCGCAGCAGCGTCGTGTAATCGCGACTGCTGCTCGCTGCGGCAGTCGTCGACTCGGTCGCTAGCGACACGTGTTCGTCGCCAAAGCGCACGACTTTCTTCACTGCGTGCACGCACGCGTGGATCGCTGCGGTCTGGAAGCTGCCTAAGTGGCGCATGATCTCAAACACGCCGCTGCCGACAACAGACGCCACTTCGCTCTGCAGGCCGTCGCTACTCTTGTCACTCGCTGCGTACACTGGGAGCGCAAACATGTCGACCAAGTGCATCAGCGGGTCGTGCTTGGCGACCTTCTCAGCGTGCGCAGACGTGAGGCAGAGCGCGTTGAGCACCGACGGCACAGCCATGAGGAGCTCCGAGCACGGCGACGGCAGCACGTTCGCTGGGTGCAGCGCCGCGACGTCCCATCGCGTGAGCGTCTTGAGAAACGCGTCGGCGATGCCGCCCGAGTGCACGTGGTTCACGCTGCTGGGGTCGTTGTTGATGATGTCCGAGACGAGGATCGCTGCTTGAGCAAACACGACTGACCCGAACGCGTCGACGTGCGAAAGGATCTTCACGAGCACTTTGCTCAAGACGCTGCCGTCGCGGATCACGCGGCTCGTTGCGCCTGCGCTCATGACGCCCTGCGAGTGGAACGACACCGAGAGTGCTTCGAGCAGCGCCGCGATGAGCACGTTCTTCGCTGCAGCGAGCGGTCGCTGCGCATCCGAGACGCTCGCGCACTCGACCGCGAGGCGGTCAATGAGAATGCCGACGCCGTTCAAGTCGCGGTACAGCGCTGCGCCAGCCGTGTGGTTGCTCACCGTCATCTCGAGCGCTTGCACGCACTGCGTCGTCACGCTTGCGTGCAGCTGGCTCGTCGATGCGACTGTCACGACGTGCAAGAGCGCTGGCACGACGCCGTTCTCAGTCAGCACAGAGGCGCCGAGCTGGATGCTCACGACTGCACCGAGCAGACCCAACACAGCTTCGACCCACGTGAGCTTTGCATCCTGGACGCTCGCGCTCGCAGTCCGTGACGCTGGCTTTGCCACCGCTTGCGCTTCGTGCGGCGACGGCTCGTCCGTTGTCGCGTGGACGAACGCGACTGCCAAGCTCATGTCCATGTCGCTGTCAGTCTCAGAAACGAGCACAGCAGCAGGCATCGCACTAGCGTGGCTGGACGCTGTAGGTGCGATCGTCCCGAGCTCCGACATGCAGAAGCGAACGAGCGCTGGGAACACGCCGTGCGGCGCGCCTTTGACAACGCCGAGCGCAGTCAGGACATTCGACTGACGGCCGAGCACTCCAGCGCCGCCAGTGCGCCCGCCGCGGTCGTACACGAGCGCAGTGAGCACTTGCAGCGCCACAACGCGCACGCGCAGTGGCACTTTGTCAAACAACTCGACGCGCACGAGCTCAGCGATCGCGCGCGTGAGCTCCGGGTTCTGCTCTACGTAGCTCGTGACGTCCCACGACTCGCTGAACGCGTTGAAGAGCACGACGTTCGCGTACAGACGCTCGACGACGATCGCTTCACGCGCAGCGTTCGAGCGCAGCGCGTACTCGCTGCGGATCTTCGTGTAGAGCTCAAAGTGCAGACGAGTTGGGACGTTGTACTGCTGCACGACTGCGTCAAATACTGTCGCTGCAGCGTACGCGCTGTCCGAGAGCAGTGCTGGGTCGCTCGCATCGCCAGCGACTGAGTCGGCCGTGCGTGCTGTCGCTGGGAACGCTGGCAACGGGATCGTGACCATGTGTGCAGACGCATCGTCGTCGCCAGTCTCGTGCGTCTTGGTCTCTTCTTCTTCCTCCTTCTTCTTCGTCTTCTCGTCCTTCATTGTGTCGCTGTCTGTGCGGTAGAACTGGAACGTACTCGCCTCGGTCGCGTCTGGCGCAGTCGGTGGAAAGAGAAAGTCCACAATGTCGAGGCTGCTGCTCGCGACGCCGCGTGCTTGAGCGACTGTGAGGAGCTTCCGACGCACGCTGCTCGTGCGCGGCAATGCCGACTCGGCCATGCTCGTCGGGTCGATCGTGTGGCGATGCGCCTGTGGCGGCGTCGAGAGCATCGCGAGCACGCGCGTGGCTTCAAACACGACGCGGTCGTTGCGCGCACTGAGGTACGCACTCACGCTCTAGCAAGATAAAAGCACAAGACAATGAGTGATGGTCTCTTTCAGTCACCCCACTCGTGCCATATGCAAGCGAACGCACCTCAATGGACTTGAACATGCGCTTGTTCATGGCGTTCTGCAACAGCAGCGCCATGAAGCGCAGCACTTCGTACACTTGGACTGTCAGCTCGCGTTCTGCATCGGCCGACACGACTGGCGCATTGACACTGCTGCTGCTGCTGCTCTTTGGAGTCGCATCGGCAATCACCACAAGTCGTGGACACGTAGTGCGCGCATGTTGCAGTACAAGGTCGAGGCGCTCGAGCACGCGCGACCAGGTCTGTAGGCTCGCGAGTCCTTCGCATTGCCACGCGGTGATGCGCTGGAGCAGCGCTACGAGCTGCGCGTCGCTTGGTGCTGCCAAGAGCACGTCAATCAGTTTCTGTTCCTCGGCGCTTGCAGCCGTGCGTGACGACAGCTGTTGTGTGGCGACACTCCCGCCGCCACCTTCGCCCTCTGCAGCCTGCATCGCGTGCGTCGAGCTGCTACGACGACTGCTGCTGCTGCTCACGATGTACTCCCTCGCACGCACGCGGTCGTTCGAGCTCTCGATCAGTTGGATCGCTTTTTGCTTTTGCTTGAAGAAGCGCGTTGACGCGACCGCTCCGCAGACAGCTACCGCGAGCCGGTGCGATCAATCAGTAGGCGCTCAAACAACTCGCGTTCAGGCGCTCGAGCACTCGGTCACGCACGCTCGTTCACTTGCGCAGTTGTTGTCGCAGTCGTCGCTCGCTCCTTCTCCTTGCGCGTCGACTTCGTCGCCTTCCTGCACTTCTTCTTTGCCGAACTTCCTAGATCGCTGAGCGAGGGATTTATCTTCATTTCAGTATTTGATAGAGAATCCAGTACACCAGAAAGTATTCACATCAAATACACATGATATATGCTAAATTACGTTTATCGCAGTGTTGAGTACGAATATCGTAGTTTATCACAGATTGTGTGTAAATGAAGTAAATATTTTCTTGGCATTACAGTTTATGAAAACGTTTCAAATATAGACTCTAACGACTTGTGGGAGGAATTGCCTCTTAACATAACGAATATTTTTGGATCACGAACTGATGAATATCATCAATTCGTGACCCAAAAATCTACCTTTAAGTAAAATCACTCCAGCGACCAAAATATGATTACACAGTCATTAGTGTGGATATCACATCAATCCTGATTGATTTGTGTATTTATTGGCTGGTTGTTAGCTACCAACAACACAGAGGAGCGGGCGAAACATACTGTTGGAAGTGACCCTATTATCTACAATAATCAGTTCATGACCCACCCATTTTTATACAAATCACGATACATTGTTTTAGAGAGGGAGGTGAATTCAAAGTACCTCTCAAAATACCTCTATATTATAGTGGGTCATGAAGTGGTTAAAATGTATAAATAAAAGAGTTATGGGTTTTCTGTTTGAACACGCGGTCTCGAATAAAATTATATACTGAGAAATTTACATAAATAGATCAAATATAGATGTATATACTTATATTTGAATTTTGTAGAGTTTGATCCTACTTTGTTCTTATCAAAAAGCACACGGTTCAATTGGCACACTGTTTGACAAAATTACACACGGACAAACGCCACATATTATCACTGTTGAATTTGTTATGCAATGTCAATGTCGATTCAACTGGGTTTCATTAATCACGCGTCATTTGTTGGTCAAACTAAACGGTAGAGTGGGGGTAAAACACACATTTTGTGACCCACTATTATTACACCCATGCAACCGACACAATCTCCCCTTCCTTTTGACAGTCTCTCGCCAGCTGGCACAAAGCGCAACAAAAACTGCAAATATCGAGTATGTCTTGAGGCAAAGGAATAATATACTAAAACTCTGTAAGGGGTTCTTCGGCGATGCAATCAACCGCTTGAAAGTGACGGTGGACAACACCAATTTATGTATGGAGTGAAATCGACAACACCCTTATCCAAAAGCGAGCGGCGAATGCTGTCGCAAGACTCACACGCGAGAAAATCGAGAAATAATTGTGCGAACACCCACAACAACTCAGACGGAGGTGATGAAGAGCTCGAAACGGAGAACACGCCTGTCGTTGTGCCCACTGGCTTGTCTGATGACGAAGAAGAGACAGACAAAGGAGATGGCGCATCTCGGAAGGGTTTCAGATGAGCCTAGGCAGATCGGTCAGACTCACAACTGGTGCTTTCAACCAAAGCGGTATTCGTGGCATGCAGTGGTGGACAATGACGATCGAGCACATGACGTTCGAGGGATTCGCGACCACAGAAGGCGACTCGAACAGCTCGATCGCGAGTAAGTTTAAGTCACCACTTGACTTGTTCTTTCGATTTTGCCCACGTACCATTTGAAACTCAATCCCAATCGAGCCCTACTGGTAGAACTTTGGCAGCGGCACCCGCGAGCACTCGCTATCGTTGTAGAAAGGCGCCGGAGCGGTTCAACTACAATCGAGAATACGCGACGCCAAAGTGCGGATGCGCATGGCCGAACCAATCGCAGCGCAAGTGAATGTTCGCGCCGCCGTTCTGCTCGTCGGCAATGTGCTTTGCTCGCGCGCGGCAATGTACATCATTGAAAAGTGAACGCGGACTGCTGCTTGTTCGTGGGCTTGTTCGGTCGTGTGACGGCGCGCAACCGCTTCCGAGCCATCTTCAGTAACCTTTACTTCGTGAACAACAACGACCTAGACACACCGCCAGATAAAGCGTGAAGGATTTTCCAGACTCTCGAGGCCACTTTCCGCGACTCGCGGCACCTGACACCACATCTACCTCGACGAAATAGCGCTTCCTGCAACGTCACACTACAACAAAACGCGGCGTTACATGCACACCACATCTTTTTGGCACGAAGTTGTTCATGTTGTGCGATTCAGCCTCAATCTACTGCTTCTAGTTCGAATCATGTTCTTCAGTATCAATGTGAACATTCTATCTACCACTACATATTGATCTCAGTCTCGCAACACGTTGTACATTTATTGTGAACTCAGAAAAGCAGCAGAACGACACCCAGCGCTCGGCGTATGAGAGCAAGACAGGACAAACGACTTTTGAGCGCAACTTGGACAAGTTAATCGCAGCCAGGGACGAAAGTGATGAATGGGGTGTGGTAACAATTGACCTGCTCTACACAAGCGTCTCGCTGCTGACACTGAAGGTGTATGCGGCGAGCACAACCATGACGAACCGATCCGGCAGCGGCTGTAAACAAGGCAACAGCGCAGGTGTCAGCTGGACGTTGAGGCGAGGTGAAAGTATATATTGGGCGCAGTTGAAGTCCTAGCGAAGGTGGCGCTCTCTTAGGCTGACAAAAATCCGCGCACTTTTTGTGCACGGGCGCTGCGACTTGTGTAAAAAGCAACGAGACAAGCTACTACTTCATCGAGTTCTCCGAAGACCATAAGCACATTTCCTCTGGGCAACAATCCGCATTGCGCAAGGCAACAGCAAACATGCTTCGACTGTCACCAAGACTGGTGGTGCAAGGTGCCAGCAACGACAAACATCCAACAACGCGATACCACAGGCGCAAAGATAAAGAATGTGCGTCGCCAGCTCCACCAAGACTCAAAGCACGACGGTGAAAACAGCGACGAATGCGGGTAGATCTAGCGTGTACGGTAGTGAGAGCAGCACAGAGCAGGGCTGGGCAGCGAGTGTTCTTACGTTTGAAGTGCATAACACACTTGTTTGAGTGTGACCATCACAGCTCGCACATTTTTTACAGCTCCACGTCATTTTCTCTTTTGGTTGTAGCGTGATTTTTGGTCAACAATATACTTGCTTTTTGTATTGAACTTGATTTTCATATAAATTGACTAGTTGAATGTCAACAAATATGTATGTTGCTCAAACTTCACTGCATGTTGCTGCGCAAACAATATCATATTATTCATTACAGTTTTTTCATAATATATCAAAACAACGCGTTCAAAAACGCAGGGGTTCAAAAATGTGGTTGAAAAAGTAGTTTTCTTTTGTCCAGGATTGTCCGGCTCACATATAAAACGTTGTCGCTTTGCTTTGCTTGACACACATAACTGCTACAAAGTTGTGTGAGTAACGTATATTTAACTCAAAGACACTTTTCAATACCTATATTGTATAGCAACAATACACCAGCAGCATTACTATGTTTCAAACTTATTGCAGAGTTAGTGAGAAATTGTCATCATCCACTTAGATCCACTAAGTGTTGAGACACACTTCATCCACGATTGTGGATGCTCGTGTCGCTTTGGGCGATTAGATTTGACGTTGTCCACGGCCGTCTACGCGCACCACACAAAATTGAAGAATATAGTTGTTGTCAATAGTTTGTCCGGCTTTTGGTAGTGGAAGCAAGTCGTCGTCAAAGGTCATTTATGATTTTCATTTATGATATTCACTTATTGAAACGAGAAAATGATTATCATTACTGGCATTATTTAGTTATTGCAGACGAAACTTATAACGGACAAACCGATTTCGTCAAATCAAAATTGATGATGTGGTACACATCTCCAATTTAGTTTATTTCGGGCTAAAATGAATGGGCCGAAAATCAAACACACACATTCAAATGGTATATGGCAAAAGCGAGTGTTTGTTGAGTGCAACAAGCCTTAAACCACATGCCACTCGCATGCACAACACATCCGTACACTACGAAAAAAGTTACATTGCTTTCATGTGTGTACTGAGTGTCATTTGCGACCAAAAGTGCTTGATGGAGCAAACCAAACTTATGTGTATCATTGCCACCTATGCGCACAATCGACTCATTTAAACAGGAAACCTGTTTGAATTTATGGTACATCGGTTTTAAGAGGTACATTGATGAACCCATACATGGCTATCAGTTACAACTAAATAATGCCGGTATACATTACGTAAGGCATGGTACACATTTGGAGGATCTATGCGGAGGATCCATGTGGACACTAAGTTATAACCTTTGTTCAGATACATTCAGATATAACAGAATCATGCCACACAATTTTCATGTTCCAATTCCTCGTGTTGATGCCGATATGTTTATCGTCTAAATCGCAATAACCCGTGACGATCTGTACAGATATACATCGTACATTCCGATTTCCAAACACGTAGAGCAGTGTGTCGCCGTCCTCATCCACTTGGCACTATTCTCGAGAAGGAGGCATGCGACATCGGTGTGGCTCTTGGGACACGCATAGACGAGCGGTGTGAAGTTATCGTAACTGGGTGCGTCCACAACTGCGCCGTGCTGGAGAAGAAGGCGCACGATTTCAACGCGCCCATTCCTGGATGCAGCGTAGAGTGGCGTGCCGTTGAAGCGCGCTGCTTGGTTCACGTCTGCGCCGTGCTTGATCAGTAGGTGTGCGATGTTGGTGTGTCCCTCCTTGCAGACAGCGTACAGCGGCGTCTCATCGGAATGGTACGCCGTCGGCCTGTTGATGTCTACACCGCTCGCAAACAAGTGCGCCACGACCTCGAGGTGTCCGTTCTTGCATGCAATGGTCAGTGGCGTTCTGCCGTCCTTGTCGATTTCATCGACGAGTCGAGAAGATGCTGTCGTCGTCGCAGCAACACGATCTTGCACGCGCGTGGCGCCATCGTCCGACTCGCTGCAGGTATTTGCGAGCAGTGCGCGCACACACTCAATGTCGCCAGTGCGGCAGGCGTCGTGAAGCGCGAGCACTTGCGCTGCTCGTGCTTGTGTGACTCTGCTGTCGTCGTCCGCGGCGTCGCTCATGGTCTCGCTCGTTCGTTCGTTCGCTTTGTTGTTGGGGTGGCGTGTTGAAGACTGACCGACAATCACTCTCATGATCAAGCCGAGTGCTCTTGTCGAAGACACCAGTGCGTGTGTGTGTGTGCGAGCCATTCGCATGTTGAGACTGGTGCAACCGAGAGATACACACACTGTGCGGCTCATGGAGGGACAAGACGTCGAGATTGTGTGACAGTGACGGAGGAAGAAGGCGCTTACTACTAGACAAATGGAAATGCACCAACGTCCGGCGGATCGATCGTCGTCCTACATCGTCGCGATCTGCTCGTGGTTGCGCATGATCTCGCCCGTGAGCGTCTCGTCGACTTGCTCGTTGATGATGCGGCAGATCATCGCGTCGCCGTTGATGTTGCAGAACGTGATCATGCGGTCGAGCACGACATCAGCGGCGACGAGAAGCGCACAACGCGGTAGAAGGCGTCGATCAAGACAAGTTGGACAATGTTTGGTGTGTGAACGCTCACATTGTGATTCTCCTCATAATGTATTCGTTTGGCTTGTTGGCATCTGCACTCCAACAACTATCGTCACTATCAACTCTTCTAGGCACTGTCATCGCGTGCACTTGCTGCAAGAAGTACCTGCACAATGTCAGCGTGCTCTGACGCCTTCGCGACATCGAGTGGCGTCTCGCCTGCTGCGTTCATAGCATCGACTGTCGCGCCAGCAACAAGCAGCTCTCGCACGACCTCGTTGTGTCCGTGCTTTGCTGCAACGTGGAGCGGCGATGATCCGTCGTCTCGCGCTATGTTGACATCTGAGTGGTGCTTGAGCAACATGCGCACGACATCGAGACGACCCGACTCACACGCAAGAAAGAGCGCAGTCGAGCCACTGTTTGTTGTCTCGTCGACGTCGACGCCCCGCTCGAGCAAGAAGAATCGGACGACGTCGACTCGTCCGTGCTTGGATGCGATGTGCAGCAGTGAGTGGCCATCGTTGTCAAGTTGATCGATGTCTCCACCGTGTTGCATCAAGACTCGCAGGACCTCGAGGTGACCGTACTCGGCTGCGGCTTGGATCGGCGTCTTGCCGTCGGCAGCTGCAGCTGCAGCTGCAGCGTGGACGTCTGCGCCGTGCTGGAGCAGAGTGCGGACGACTTCGAGACGGCGCTCCACTCACCCCTTTTTGTGGGGAGTGATGCAGGCAGTCAAAAGCGGCGTGTTGATGCAGCGGCGCACCGCTGTCCCGTCCCCAGTTCACATCAGCGTCAAACGCGACGAGAAGGCGCACGAGTCGTCGTCGTTGTTTGGGAGTCCCACGTGTGCGCGGCGTGTGATCAAGAGACGCGCGATCTCGACGTTGCCATTTCTGCACGCAACAGTCAGCGGAGTGCCTCTGCTGCTCATGAGATTAACGTCCGCGCCGCTGTCGAGAAGCAGACGCACGATCTCGATCTGGTCGTTGCTAACCGCGCTGAGCAGCGCAGTGCCATCGACATGACTCGCTTTGTTGATGTCTGCGCCACTCGCGAGAAGAGCTCGCACGATCTCGGTAAACCCGTATTTGGACGCAACGACCAGCGGCGTCTCGCAGTAGTCTTCACCTGCTGCACCCACGTCTGCGTTGCTCGCGAGCAATCGCCGCACGGCCTCGATGTGCCCTTTGTAGCACGCAGCGAGCAGCGGTGTGTCGCTCATCCTGTCCGATGCGTTGATTCGCGCGCCAGCGTCGATCAGTAGTTGCACAATCGCGTTGTGGCCAGCTCGTGCTGCAATGCTGAGCGGCGCTTGCCCATCAGCTGTGCACGCATTCACGAGCGCACGGTTGCTGCTGCTGGCTGCGAGTAGTGAGCGCACACGCTCGCTGCCGCCGTTGGAGCAAGCGTCGCACAGCGCTCGCCCTTGAGCGGCTTTGTCATTGAGCGACATCGTCGTTGTCGTCGTCTTGCTCTTGTTGTTTCAAGTTGGGTTGAGAGCGAGATCATTTTCGACTCAGAATAAAAGCCATGGATTTGACTCGCTTTTCTATGTGATCACCGGACATCGTTCCGGGTCGCAAAACACTTGATTTCAGTATTCAAACAACCTTCATCACAGTATCACCACCGCTCTACAGGTCGTCGTCGTCCAAGTACGCTGCAGCTGCAACGTCAGAGGCGCTACCATACTCACTAAGAGGACGATCCGAGGTGCCTGCACGACGAAGCACGTGCGCGACTTCGACATGATTCAACGCTTTTGCGGCAGCGAGCGGTATCACGACACTGGCGTTTGCAGCATCGACGTTCGCGCTGTGAGCAAGCTGCTCGCGCACGATGTCGGCGCTTCCTCGTCGTACACCAGCGTGCAGCGGCATCGATTCGTTCTCAAGTCGGCGATTCACATCTGCGTGGTGCTTGAGCAATATGCGCACGACGTCAAGACGGCCGACGCGGCATGCGGTGTGGAGCGCAGTCGAGCCATCACTTGATGTCATGTCGACGTCGACACCGCACTCAAGCAAAAGAAAGCGAATGACGTCGAGAGCGCCGAGCAGAGCCGCCACACTCAATGGTGTCTCGCGGAACGACGTCACTGCGGCGTCTGCGCCATGCTTGAACAGGACGCGCGCAACCTCGACGTGGCCGGATCGGCACGCTGCGACGAACGGCGTGCCCCACATGTCGGCGCGCTTGTTCACGTCTGCATCGTACTCGATCAGGAGGTTTACAATGTCGACTTGTCCTTGAGCACTTGCAACGCGGAGCGGTAAGCAGTCGTTGCGCGGTTACTCAACATCTGCGCCATGCTCGAGAAGCAGTCGAGCGACCTCGACGTAGCCCTTTGAGCACGCAGAGATGAGCGGCGTGTCGCCTTCGCTGTCGCTTCTGACTGTCGCCGCGTTGTGTTCAAGAAGCAGCCGCACGATCTCGATGTCGTCGTTCTTCGACACAGCACAGAGCGGTGTGCCACTGAAGCACCCGCCACTGTTCACATCTGCGCCGTTCGTGAGCAGAAGACGCGCGATCTCGATGTGCGCGTTCTCGCACGCGATGAAGAGCGGTGATTCAACCGAGTGGTCGCGCACGTTGTTCACGTCTGCACCGCACTCGATCAAGAGCTCCACGGCGTCGTGATGTCCACTCTCGCTTGCAACCATGAGCGTCGTTGTGCCATCTTTGTCGCACGTGTTCACGAGCGCTTGTGGATGCTCGACCGCAGGCGCAAGGTCGCTCGAGAGCAGCGCGCGCATGCGCTCAACGTCGCCACTGCGGTACGCGGCGTGGAACGCGAGCATGTGCGCTTGACGAACTGCACGCACCACTTGGACATCGCTGACGGATTGACGCCGCTCTACGCTGCGGCAAGACGCGGCCACGTTCAGATCGTGAAAGAGTTGCTCAAACACGGCGCATCAGTGAATGCAGTGAACAATGTTGGCAAGACACCACTCGCTGTCACGCGAGTAGCTTTGCGCTCGGACGTAGTGCAAGTGCTCTTGAGGCTGGTGCCTGCGAATAGTGTATGTGAGACGCTACCGACACAGTGACGCTCGTTCGAGACGCAAGGCTAGGAAAGAGAGAGAGGAGCGCCGCCACGAGATCAACAGTCAGACGAACGAACAGGCTATGAAGAGCGAGCAAGAGTGCTTAGTGCTGTTGCTGTTGCTGTTGTCTTCTGTCTTACGTCTGCTCTTCGCTTGCGAGTTTCCTCTCGTAGTCGTGCTGTTAAGGACTCTCACACGCTCCGGCATCAAGGAGCACTCGGGCGACATCCTCGCGCCGGACCTTCCTGGTAGCAGCGAGCGGCGTCTCGCCAACATTGTTCACAGTATGAGCTGTAGCGCCGCGTTGGAGCAACTCCTGCACAATCGCGAGGGCTCCTCGTCTTGCCGCAGCATGGAGCGGCGTGGAGCCGTCGTTGCGTGCCTTGTCGACGTCTGGGCGATGGTGCTCGAGCAAGCTGATCACAGCGCCGTGGTGTCCGACTTCGCATGCGCAGTAGAGCGCTGTCGAGCCACCGTTCGTAGTCGCATCGATATCCACGTCTCGTTCGAGCACAAGCAGGCGGATGACGTGGAAGCTACCGCTCTGGGCAGCAACGTGCAGCGGCGTCGCTCCTCGTCGATCGACAGCGCTGACACAAGCGTTGCTTTCAAGGAGAGACCGAACAACCTTGGCGTGGTCGTTCTTGCATGCAAAGTGGAGCGGAGTCGACCCATCTGCAGTTGCAGCATTGACGTGAGCGCCGTGTTTGACAAGCTCCTGGACGATCTCGAGTCGACGCACCGACTGCGACTGGCTGGTCGTCATACACGCGGCGTGCAGCGGTGTCGCGCAGTCAGGTCTCGCTCGATTGACGTCCGCTTTGTGCTCGAGCAGGCGACGCACGATACCAAGACAACAGTTGCGAGCAGCAACGAAGAGCGGCGTCTCGCCAGACGCTGCTGCGCGGTCGACTTTTGCACCGCACTCGAGCAAGGCAAGCACGACGTGGTAGCGATCTGCGTCACACGCTGCAGTGAGTGGCGTGCCATCTTCGGGTGTCCCCGCGTCCATGTCTGCGTCAAACGCGTGCAAGAGTCGCACGACCCAGGGGTGGTCTCGCATGCACGCGGCGATAAGCGGCATGCCTCGTTGACTATCTGCGCTGTTCACGTCGGCGTTGTGCTTGAGCAGGAGTCGAGCGATCGCGACGTGGCCAAACCAGCATGCGGTGACGAGCGGCGTCGTGAAGTTTGGACCCGAGTAGTCTACCTCTGCATTGCTTGCGAGCAAGAGCTTCACGATGTCAACGTGTCCGGCACGGACGGCAGCGACCAGTGGCGTGCCGTCAGCGTGGCTCGCTTTGTCGACGTCTGCGCCGCTCGCGAGTAATAGACGCGCGGTCTCGACGTGACCCAGTGTGCACGCGAGGAACAGCGGAGTTTGGCCCGTCTCGACGACTGCTTTGTCCACGTTTGCACCGCGTGCGAGCAAGAGCTCGATGACATCCGTGTGTCTTTTGACAGTCGCAGCCAGGAGCGGCGTGCTGCCCCAGCTCGTCACTTCGTCGACCGATGCGCCGGCGCCGAGTAACAGGCGCACGATCTCTGTGTGTCCGTACTTTGATGACTCGAAGAGGAGTTGAGCACCAGCAGCAGCAAAACAGGCGCTGAGGAGGGCGTTGCAGGTATGGTCGTCATCGTCGTTCTTGCTGGGGGCGATGGTGCTGTTGGTGGTACTGCTGGTGTCACTGGTGCGATTTGCGTTGCACTTGATGCTGCTGCTATTGCTCATGAGAAGCGCGCGCACACGCTCGCCATCGCCATCGCGACACGCTTCTTGGAGTGCGAGCGCTTGTGCTGCAAGTGGCGCTCGGTGATCGCGATCTTCACTCATACCGCGACTATACCAATGGACACATCGATACCAATTTATTCCATCGACAAGGAGACGTCCGTTTCCTAGCGATCTGCATATGCTATATCAAAGGGTGATTTACTGCGACATGTGGCTTGTGCTGCTTGTGCTCACACGCTTGTTGTGGCCAGTCGCTCCACTCGCGCTCCTGCTCTCGCGCTCGTTCACGCATGCTCTCGCGCTCTTGCTCTCGCGCCCACGCACTCGACAACCATACCCGCGCGGTCTCGCGCGAGGCTCGTGCTCGCGCCTCACGACACCTTCTCTCGCACGCTCGAACGTGTGCTCGCGCCCCTTGACGCTCATGCTCGCGCGCTCTGAGCACGCGCTCGCGTCTCGTGCTGTACTACGAGTTCATCGTCGCATGAGCCTCACGCTGATCGCGCTCATCGCTGCACTGCACAGCGTGTGCTACATCGCGTATGTGCGTCTGTGCGCATGCGTGTGCGTGCGTGCGTGTGTGTACACCGCATTACCCGTCGATCAGTGATCGAGCTGTGAGGTCGACCAGATCATCAACTTCATTTGAGTGGGCATATAGCGTGAAATGTATGTCCAGCAGCGAAGAGCAACGCATTATCACACACGTACGAGCGATTGCGGGTCTGATTGCCAATGAGCATGTTGTGCGTAGTGTGTGTGTCATGTTTTCTAGCATGTGAGTGTCCACAAATGATTGTGAAGCGCTTGTGTGACCAGGACTTGACTTGAGTGGCGATTGAACACCGAAGACCTCGCACACGAACCAGAGGGACAGCATGCATTGCAAGCAAGTGCAGCTACAGCGAGCACACGCAGCGGCTGAAACAGCAAGCGAAAGCAGCAAGTGCGAGCGAGCGGCACCTGCAACAGCAACACGAGCGACAGTTGCAGCAGCGAGCCCGCCCTTCAACGTGCGCAGACGCAGCAACAACGATTGAACACGACAACAGTGCAAGAGCGTCCACAGCGTGAGCGAACTCAACAACAGAGTGCAAGAGGCGAGCGTCTGCGTGCGCTCATGTTGTGGCAGCATGTGCGAGCGAGTGAAGCAACCTTTGCGCAAGCACGAACAACAGCGAACGAGCGTTGCAACATCGTGAGCGAGAGCAGCAACAGCATGCGCGACCGCAGCAACAACAACACCCATCGCAGCACCCAGCTAGAGCTGCAAGAGCAACCGAGCGCATCAAGCGCATGAGCGAGTGCGTCGCCAGTGCAACCAAGCGCACCAACCGCGTGCGTGAGCGTACAACAAATAGTGCGACGACAGCGCGAGCGAGCACGGCAAAAAGCGACGAGTGCGCCAACAGCGCCCGCAACTACGAGCAACAGTTCGTGCATACGTGTGTATTGCGCATATGACATGCAGTGCTTGTTGTGTGTGTGCCGCAGCGTTACGACGAGCTCATCGTGCGAACGACAAGGCGGTCGAGCGTGTCGCGCGGCGATGGATCGACGATACGCTCGGTGGCAAGCAGCGCTTGGTACGTGCTGATCAGCTCGTTCAGCTCCCCGGCGTGGTAGAGCGCACTCATGGACCGCAGCACAGTGCCGTAGCTTGCAGCTGAGATCGAGCGCGCGCGCAAGAACGAGAATAGCGCAGCTTCTGCATCGGCGCCGAGAACCATCACGTCGTCGCGGTAGCTCGCGCTCGCCTCGCGCAGCTCGTAGCCCTCGGTGAGGAACAGCCGCAGGTACGCGACGGTGAGTCGAGCGTCGGAGCGGCGCTGCTTGTCGCCTGTCATGTACAGCCGCGGCTCGCGAGTGAACCACTCGTGCCACACGGCCGATGGACTCGTCGCCGCGGCATTCTTGCGCTTCTTCTGCGCTGGCTCGTGTTGCTGCTGCACAGACTCGACACGTGCGCGGACGACCTTCTCGCGCTCGCTTCGCACACCGCGGTCACGCTTGCACACAGTCACGCGTTGGATGAGCTCGCGGTTCATCACGACGAGCTGCTCCAAAATCGCTGCGGTATGCTCGCTCGCACAGCCAGCGCCCGCACATGATACACCGCTGCGAGCTTGGTCGCCCTCACGCGCGTTGCAAGAAGCCGCACGGTCTCGCGCGACTTGATCGAGCACACCAGGCCACTCGAGCAGCTGCAGCGCGTCGTAGCCGATCTGTACCGCGCACTCGTCGAGTCGGCGCAGCAGCGGCGTGTCGCGCATCAGCACCTTCGCGCGTGGATAGTTGAGAACCAGCAACGCAGTGAGCGCGTCCAGCACGCGGCGGTCGGCGTCAAGCTCTCTGCGCAAGTGCCCGCTGCAGGAGGAGAAGAGCTTGTCGCGCAGCAGTGCGAGGCCTTCCTGCGCGCGCGAGTCGAGCTGCGTCACATCGACAGCGACTGGCTTCTGGTCTGGGGCGTAGCCTGAGAGCACGCGAGCGACTTTGCGATCCTCCCGGGGGGTGTTCATGATGTACGCAAAGCCTTTGTTGGTCGCGCTCATGGCCCATCCACCCCTGTCGAGGATCCACTGCGCGGCAAGCCGGTCGTCGCCGTTGGCGTGCTGCGCGCCGCCGCGCCTGAAGGAGTGCGACGTCAGCCGGTCGGTGACAGGGCGGCGCGGCTCGGCGCGCTTGAGCAGGCGGTTGATGTACGTGTGTACACCAACCTCCTGCTTGACCTTCTTTGGCGTCTTCTTCGCGTCTTTGTCATTGTCTTCGTCGTCGTCGTCGTGGGTCGTCGTGGTCGTCGCGCGTGGTGCTTGTCTGGTGTCGCGACTGCAGGCCCGGCGCGCAGAGCGCCAACGTCGGCCTGGAGCAGCGCGTGGAGCGGCACTGTGTCGTCTGCGACGATTGCTGCGGGCGTGACGAGCGCCGGCAGCTGGCTCAAGAGCGCCGGAGTGGGCGTGCTCTGCATCGCCAGAGCCGCCGCAAGAGCGAACAGAGGGCAAACGACGAAGCTCGAGCCGTCCGGCACGAGCGACAGCCCTTGTTCTTGAGCGGTCTTGACGCGCAACAAGCGCACAAACAGCGTGCCATCCGCCGCGATGGCGACGTGCTCCTTGCAAGCGTGCGCAAGGTCCGATGCGCGACCAAAGCAATGCCACATATAACAAATCAATGCAGCATCTTGATAATCACGCTCGCTACTTGCATTCACATACGCACACTCCATCAATGACCACAAGTCATTTTTGGTACGCGGCGGCGCAGACTGAACGAGTTCGCCATCCTTTCTCTTCTTGCATGCACGCTGTAACACATTCGCTTTTCCTACCAATGCACTCTCAGCGTACGCACGTTGCAAATGATGCATGCCAATCAACCACAACGTCACGCCACGGAAGTAAGACACAACAGAGTTCATTTTCAAATACGTGCCATCGTCCAGTCCATTGCACATCAAATACAATCCAAACCGCTCTAGCACAGCAACAAGACGCACACCAGACTCATCGGCGTCGATGCAAGCGTGCACATAGGCCTCACTTACTTCTTGCTTCGCAAGGAAGCGAGCGAACGCGCTGCGAGCGGAGTTGCGCGACATGCGCGTGTTGGCTGGGACGAGTGCGTCCATGCTGTCAAAATGGAATGTGAGGCATCAGTGCTTGTCCGCATCAAAAGGAAACGCACTAGGATCAGGTGGACCACACTACATTCAGCTCAATGAGACTTGGATATTGCCATGTAGATGGAATGATGATGACATACTGACTGATCCGACATTGACTTGGTGTTTGTAGGAGCGGACGCATACTTCAAAACCTGTTCACGTCTTCTTGGTTAGAATCGTTGGAATCATAAATACGAAAATCAGAAGCACGGATTGGATAAAAACGATTCTCAGCGCCACCTCATTGGATGAAATAGGCACTTTGGAGACAGCGCATACAAAGACAGTTGGAATAGTCACTATACTCTACAATACCATAAAAACGCGGACACGACACTCGATTCAGACAATAATTCCGACATCGTAAAATAAGGTAAGAACCACCGAAACGTAATTACGCTGCCATCATTCGACTGTTTTGTCAGCTCGCGGCATTGCCGGCAAGAAGAGAGACGAGCAAGACGTCGCGAGCTCGACGCGCGATCGAAGCAGTCGATCCGACCAGCCCAAGTTGCAGCAAGAGGTACAAGACACTGACACCAGCAATACTCTCGACAAGCCGTGCTTCAAGTGAAGAGGTGCAATCTCATTAATCACCGACCGCCAATGACCTACACAGCGCGTGTGTGGCGAGGAGGTGACCAATGCATGCCTTTGTGTGCGCGTGAGAAAGCTGCGACGACCCAGTGTGTCTGCCCATGCATAGCGTCAAGATGCGTGTACGCATGCAGCGTTACAGCGCTGCAGTGAGTACATTTTGTGTGCACACGTGCGTAGCAAGCCCGAATGCGTTGTTTGAAATGACGACGAGCATATACGCGTGTGCTGTACGTCGAGTTGCACGCATCGCAACACACAACCGCACACACCACGAGCTGGTGCGACGACAGCGAGTGCGGCGTTCTCGCCGAGCTCGGCGATGGCTCGTGTGCATGCGAGTAACCTGTTCGAAGTGGTGTCAAGCCTGCCGTACATGCATGTATCGAGTATGTGTGTTTATATAGGATTTTGTATTGACGCCGAGGCTCAGCACCAGCGCCGCATGACAGCATCCGTTGATGTCGTGTACGAACACGGTCAGTTTCTGGAGACGCAAAGGGCAGTCGCAAGGAGGCTCCGAGCACCGAGGTGCTTTAGTAGCAATGGCTGTGCGTATGTGTACGCATTTGAGTGTGTCTGCTTGCACGTTCGCGTGTGTGTATGTGCGAGTGAGTGACTGAGCGCAGCAACGCTTGTCACGGGCGAACGAGCGCGATCTCTTCTCACAGCGAGTTTGTCAAAGCATGATCAGCACTTCTGTCGCACGGCGCGACTTCACCACACAATGAACGACCACATCAGCCGTGCAACAGTCAGCTGCGGCAGCGCACCAGTGACATCATTCAGCAGCGGCGGCAGCACGCTAACAACAACAAAAGCAACACACGTTGAGCTGCGGACAGCAAACCAGTGATTGCAAGCCGCCAGAAGCAGCGACACCGCAAGCCGCGAGCCGCCACAACAAGCAGCGGGGGTTGCACGCAAGCACACCGACACGAACGCATTGCAGATCATAGCACAAGCATCACATCAACTGCACGAGCGGAATCGACAGCAGCACGATGGTGAGAGGGAAGCGAGTAAAGCGCGCTTCGTCGTTCCCTCGCACACCAGCACATATCAGCGCACGATGGAGTTCTTGACCGAGCGGTCGATGAAGCGCATAGATCACTCACGCTTTGCACACCACTGGTCAGCTACCCGCAGGCGACTGTCCGACAGAAACGCAGCAAGAATACAGATCGAGCTTACAACCAAGAGTACGTGCGTTCCTTGAGTTCTTCCTACACTTGAGCAGTTTGTAGCGCGACGTCGGGACTGACGTTGGCGTCGGTGTCGATAGGATTTAGAGCATCGACCAGTGCTGGTGGGAATGGATCGACGATCAGTCCGTTGCGGCGTGTCGACTGGAAGACGCGAATCTTGTCGTTGAGCGCGCCTTCATTGTGCAGGCGGCGCAGCGTCTTCAGCGCTGTACCGACAGCTCCACCCCACACACCACGACCCTCAAAGAACGCGGCGATGCTGCTGCTTGCACGCTCGCCAACGTGCAGGACGGAGTCGTTGTAGTCGGGCGAGTCGCGGTTGAGAATGTACGGACCGGCAAACAAGCGCATGTACGAGACGACTGCGCGGAAGACCGAGCGGTGTTGCCGATCTCGAGACGCAAATGCCGCCGGACTGGACGAGAACACCTCGTACCAGGCTTCGACGAGGTTCGTTGGTGCTGCTTTGCGCCGCTTCGCTGGCTGATTGCTTTCGCTGTTGCTGACTCGTTTGCTGACGACGCTTGCAGCACGAGCTTTCTCAACCGGCGCAGACGCTGATACCTTCGCCTCTAGCTTCTGCACTCGCTCGCTCAAACCGTGGTTCAGCGTGATCAGCTCGTCGATGAGCACCGACTGCTGCTTGAGCATCGCGAGATGCTTGAGGTGCGGCGCAACCTCGTCGACATGAGCGGCTTGAGCCGATGACGACAGCAACAAGCTCACAGCAAGAAGCTCGTCGTTCTCGATACCAGCACTTGCTTGAGAGCGCTCGACCCTTGCGACGAGAGGCGACGCGGCGCGAAGAGCCTTCAAGCGAGGATAGGCGGCGACGAGATGCGCAAAGAGCAGGTCCACGACGCGCTCGCTCATGCGGTAGCGGGTCTCGATGACGGCAAGGCAACACGAAAAGAGGTGGCCACGCATGCGAACGAGCTTGAGCAGAGTTGAGGCGTCGACTGCGGCCAGGTCCGCTTGAGGAACTTGCTTGTCTGGATCGTGCCCACTTAGCGTCTTTGCCACCTTGCGGTCCTCAGTAGTGGTGTTGAAGATGTACATAAAGGCTTTGTGGGTCGTGCTCATGTTCCATCCGCCGCGGTCCACAATCCACTGCAAAGCGAGATTTGGACTCGCATTTGCATGCTGCGCTCCTCCTCTGCGAAAGGAGTGAGACGTCAGCGTCGCGACTACGCCTGCTGGCGAGGCAATTCTGCCAAGCAAGCGATTCACGTGAGCGTGAATGCCCGGCGCGGATCGAGCGTGCGTCGTGCTGCTGTTGCTGCCTTCGGCAGCGTGGTCATCTTCGGCGGGAGCACCATCGTCGCGAGCGGCGGCTTTGAGCAGTGCAGTGCCGCTCGACTCGTGCAGAACGGTCGCGAGAGGGACGAGGGGACCAGCGACGTCGACGTCGTTTGCAGTCGCAAGCGGGAGATGCGGTAGGAGCGCTGCGCTTGGTGTCGTCTGAAGTGCGAGAGCAGCGGCTAGCGTTGTAACTGGACACGTGAGCGGGTCGTAGTCAGGATAGAGAGAAAGCCCTTGCTCGTCGGACGTCTTCACACGGACGAAGCGCAAAAAGAGCGTGTGCTCGGAGCAGAGTGATACGTTCTGCTTCTGGACAAGCGTCAGGTCGGACGCTCTGCCAAACAGGTACCAGAGCAGCACGAGCAGCGCTGCGTCTTGATAGTCGCTTGAGGTCGTGGCGCTTGTATACAAAAAAATAGTCAAACGCGCGAGGTCGCTCTTGGTGCACGCCGACGCCTGCTTGACCATCCGGCCGGACGGACGCGCGATGCAGTAGCCTTCTAGCACACGACCTTTCTTAAGCAGAGCCTTCTCGACCAAGGTGGCGTGCCGCGGGTAGCGCTCGAGCAGCCACATCTTCGCTTGGCGGTAGTACTGCATCACAGTATGGCGCGCTGGTGGATTGCCGTTCTTCATCTTGTAGTACGCTAGGTACACGCCGTAGCGGTCCATTAGCGCAACGAGGGTCGCGCCTGACGCATCACTGCGCACAGCGAGGTCGACGCTGTCGAGCGGCACGGCTTCTTCTTGTAGAAAGCGCATGAACACGTTAACAGCGCCGGTCTTCGCCTTCTTCGTGTTCATTGGCTGAAAGTCGGAGAGGCTCATGGTTGTCCGAATGAGGTCAAATATGGAAATGAATGCACCTAGTGTTGGATTGGATATCGGCATACACATATTTTATTATTGGTTCGGACAAAATACGTCCGAACGTGTTGGAATCAGATCACGCCTGGCCATACAGCTAATGATTGGCAAAAACTCGACCTGGGGATCACATTCATTGGCGGAAAATAGCAACAATTGATGCGATTGGCAGAAAGATAGCATGCAAAAATCAAGTCATGTCCGATCTTTGATCATATTCATCCATACTGGGAAAACACCGACACAGCAATTGCTTCCGACATTGCTTCCGACACAGGCCACTGTTGAGGCGTATTGTTGTACACAAAGGTCCACAAATATGATCATTGTGTTGACACACCATTTTTGCCTTTGTGGGTGTGAAAAAAACAGATGGCGACTCATGAGCCTGAGCAAATGCGAGTTTGCAGGCGAGTTTGTAGGCGTAATGAGAGCCTCTGAAACGGCCTGTGAGGCGAGAAAACAAGGAAAAACGAAAACAGGCAAAACACAGTGCAGTCTCAGGCCAGATCCATGTGTGCTCGAGCCGGCAAATTCGCAAATGAGGCCGCAAACGCGTGTGAAGGGGCCAGTATTTTGAAAGGACCTCAAATAAGAGCGATTACGCTCTGCATATGATAGGATGAGCGGTTAATCATTCATGGCCGTTCACAATTGAGTGGCTCATATTGTGCGCCAACTCGACTTTGGCGATCAGTCGGCTTTTTCGCGCTCTACTGCGCAAGACATCACCTCGCTCCACTACATCGTTCGTATGCATGTCTGCATGTTTTACCACGTCGGTCGGTGAGCGTCTGCACAGCAAGTGCAAGTGAGATCGATTGATCAGCTATATGTCGTGTGAACGCCTGCAACCGAGAGCAGCGCGCGTGTGTGTTCATATGCGAGGCTGTGAATGAGCTGCGCGACATGTGTTGAGCCCCCTTAAACTTTGTGTGCGAAGCGCCTTGCGCCGAGCGGTAACATCGTTGTTTGGGCAATGCATGAGTCGCACACCCTCTCATCAGCGCGCATATTGTATAACGAATGAAGGCATGTTTGAGATCGCACTCGAGTGTTGTATTCCTGCATGCTACTGCGGGTTGAGGCTGTTGTCGACGAGCGCCTCGTCCTCGCAGTACTTGTTGCGGACGAGGGCGCGGCGCTCCCTATGGAACTTAACAATGAGTGCGTGTGGCAGGTTCGAGGCCGGCTCCTCCGTCGGCTCCCAGTCGACGAGGAAGTACGTCGTCTTGGTCGCGCGGTCGTATCGGGTTGCCAGGACCTTGCGCACGTTGTGCAGCGGCTGCTCCGACAAGTCGCCGGCGATCTCGACCTCCGCTTCGTCGCTCGGCGCCACGATCCACTCCTCGATGTCGCTCGGCGTGATCGTCTTCTTGAGCGACGCGAGCGACTCGAAGATGACCGACAGCGCTTCGGCTTGCGTCTCCTTGTCGTTCGTCGTCTGGTTCAGCGCGGTGCGCAGCAAGCGAATCGCGTGCTGGTTGATGCGGAGCTCGAAAACGCTCCGCTTCAACGCCACGAGTTCCATGAACTCCGAGCGACTGCGGACAGTGGTGCGTGGTTGCGGCTTCTCTGGCATCGTTGACGTCGTGTGTGTGCTCGAGTGCGATTTCGAATGTGCACTACAGCTCGCAAGATCCATGACGCCAAGATCCACAGCAAGCAATCGGATGGACAGCAAGCAAGACCGAAACAAAGGCAATCAGGTATGTACTGTGCGTGGCGTTACTGCATGACATGACGCGCGTCTAGGCGGTCTGTGTCTTGAGAATGCTCTGTCCAGCGAGCGGAGATGGATCGACGATTGCGCCGGTATCGCGCAGAGCAGCAAAGTGGCGAATGCGCTCGTCTAGCGCTCCGCCTTTGTGAGCCCGACGCAGCAGCTTGAGCACAGACGACGCACCGACCGCACGCTCGCCTCGTTCGCGAAGAAAGCTGAGCACGCTGCCTTCAGCTTGCACTCCGAGTGCGTGAGCGCGAGTCTTGAAGTCAGGCGCGCTCTCGTCCAGGATGAAGCCGCCGTCGACGAACAGCTGCATGAACGCTACGATGTGCCTCGCGTCCGAGGTCGCTTGGCGGCTAGAGCCGCCAGACATCCACATCCGCGGCTCGCGAGTGAACCACTCGAACCAAACGGCGCGAAGGTGCGATGGCGATGACTTCTTCTTGCGCTTGCGCTCTGGCATGGAGCACTCACTCTGTTCCTGTGTACGCTGCTCTTGATCGTTGTTGTGCAGAACTTCAGCGACGCCGCGCTTGCCGAGTGTCGCTACCAGCGTCTCGAAGCGCTCTTCCCAGCGCTTGTTGATGTCGATAAGACTGGTAATGACAGCCGCCTGGTACTCGAGCGTGCTCTGGTTGTTGTTACTCGTTGTGCTGCTGCAGCTCGATGTGCTGCGCTTTGCGCTGCTCCGCGCGTTCAACCTCATCGACCAGCGTACCAAGTCGTCAACTGTGCGCCCGGCCGCTTCAACGCTCTCCTCGATTCGGACGACTGCAGGGCTTCGAACGGCGAGCTCTTTCAAGCGCGGGTAGTGATGAAGCACGCTCGCCGTACACAGCTCAAGCACTCGCCCGTCGACTTTGCAACCAGGCGTCGTGATGCCCGTGCACGACGCGAAGAGCAGCTTTTGAACGCTGTCAATCGCGTCGCGCTCGCCACTGTCGAAGCTGGCCAGATCCTGGAACGCCACCTCGTCGTTCGACTTCCAGCCCGAGAGCACGCGCGAGATCTTCTGGTCTTCGGCCGTGGTGTTGAAGACGTATGCGAACGCCTTGTTGGTGGACGTCATGCTCCAAGCTCCACGGTCGAAGATCCACTGAGCGCTCAACTCCGGATCGCCGTTCGCGTGCTGCGCTCCTCCTCGTCTGAACGAGTGAGACGTGAGCGCGCTGCCAGCTCCAGCGTCTTGTGCGATCCGCTTGAGGACGCGGTTCACATAGCTGTGGACCCCGGGCGCACGGTTCACAGCAACTCGTGGAGCATCTCTCTCAAGATTCGGCTGCGAGGGCGCGCTGCAGACTTCGAGGAGCTCGAGCAGCGGAACGGAGGAGAGAGTTTCGCAGTCGGCTTGGACGCTTGGCGTCGGTAGCTGCGTCAGAAGCGCGGGGCTTGGCGCTTGTTGCATCATCAGAGCCATCGCGACGGCGAAGACAGGACAAGTCAAGATGCTGTCGCGGTCCGGGAAGAGCGACAATCCCTGCTCCTCTGCTGTCTTCACGCGCACAAGACGCAGGAAGAGAGTGCCACTGGCACTGACGGAGAGACCAGTCTTGGAAACGAGCGAGAGGTCGGACGCGCGGCCGAACACGTGCCACATGAGGCAGAGGAGCGCGGCGTCTTCGTAGTCGGTAGAACTCGTAGCCGTCGTGTAGAGGTAGCGCATAAGACAGCTGAGATCCGCCTTCGTGCACGCTGGAGCCTTGTTGACCACCGCTCCGTTGTCGCGAGAGACGCAGTGGCGCTCAAGTGTGCGTGCCATCTCGAGGAGCTTCTCGTTGGTAGCGGCCTTGAGCTGCTTGAACTCGTCGAGTACCCACTTCTTCACTTGTCTGTAGTAGGAGAGGACCGAGTTGACCTTTAGGTAGTCTCCTGTTGGGCCGCGCTCGAACGCCAGGTGCAAGGCAAACTTGTCCATCACAGTGAGAAGGGCGTTGCCGCTTGCGTCTCCTTGGATCATGACCGTGATCGTGTCGAGCGTGACGTGCTCTGCAGCTAGGAAGCGCTTGAACGCATTGATGCCCACGGACATCGCGGCCTTGGAGTTAGCGGGGACGAGCGCTTGCAAGCTCATCGTGACGGAGCGTCAAGTAGTAGAATGACAATGATCAGTTGCTGTATTGTGTGTGAACTTGTGTGTCTCCTTTCACGCACGCCCAGTGCGACAACATCGCTAAAGACAGTGTGTTGTCGGAACCTGGACAAGTATATTGGAAATACGCAGTTGTGTTGACTATTGTATAGTGCATATACATATTTTTCATTTGCTTCCGACAAAATATGTCGGAAGCTGTGTCGGAACTAAATGCCTAACCCTTTCAGCTCTCATTGGACACAAATTCAAGCAGAACATGCCGGTGATTCGACAAAATTTATCTAAGCATTCCTATTGGTCAATACTTCAATACTTAACACAAGTGAACAGTTAGCTTGTCGGAATAACGATCATATTCATCCATGCCATCGTTGTTTTTATTCTGGACAACGAATCCCGACACATAACAACAAATTCTCATAGAGTATACACGCTTTGTATGCGAAATGAGAATGTGTGGCTGCTGACTGGTGGCATACATGACTGAAGTCATTTTCGTCCAGTCCAACAACACCAGCAAAGACTGCGAGAAAGCGAGACACAAGTGACCAAGTGAGCGATCATGGCGCGGAGCGATCGCAGCGCAAGTCGCAGTCGCAGTCGCGGGCGTGACAGCAGAACCAGACGCGACACCGATCGCGATCAGCGCAGAAGCGCGAGCAAGAGTCGCAGCAAGAGCCGCAGCATTAGTGCCGACAACCGCACGACTCGCCACAGTCGTAGCGCGAGTCGCAGTCGTGGCGATGCACACAGACATGAGAGTCGCCGCAGCCGCAGCCGTAGTCGCAGTGCTCGTCGCACAGTGAAGAGAAACAACCACAGTGCCAGTCACAGCAAGAGTGCGGAGCGGGGAACCAAACAGGTCCGCCGTCGCAGCAAGAGTGTGAGTCGCAGCAAGAGCGCGAGTCGCAGTCGCTCGACAGAGCGTGAGCGCCACTCGCGCAAGCGCAGCCACCGCGACGCGTCCAAGCCCAAGAAGTCGAAGCGACGCGATGCGAAGCGCTCGAAGAAGAAGAGCTCGCGTCGGCGTCACCGTCGCAGCCGCAGCAGCTCTGCCAGCAGTCGCTCCGCTAGCAGCAGCAGTAGTGAAGAGGACGAGCGCGTAAAGCGCAAGCAGCGCAAACGCGCCGAGAAGATGCTCGCGTCGTTCGGGTACACGAACGAGACGAACCCGTTTGGGGACTCGAACTTGAGCCAGCCGTTCGTGTGGGGCAAGAAGTACGACGCAGTGGCCAAGAGCGGCGCCAAGGCGCGCAAGCCGACCGAGCACGAGCTCAAGCAACAGCAGCTCGAGCGCATGGAGGAGATCAAGAAAGCACGCAAGCGCCGCGACGAGCGTGAAGCCGAGCGCGGAGAGATGGAGCGCCTTAAGAACGAAGAGCTACGCCTGCGCGACGCTGAGCAGTACGAGGACTGGCAGCAAAAGGAGGAGGACTTCCACTTGAACCAAGCGCGCGTGCGGTCGAAGCTCCGGATCAAAGAGCGGCGCGAGAAGCCCGTGGATGTGCTCGCGAAGAACCTCATCCTCGTGGCGCAGATCACAGGAAAGGAAGAGAAAGACGAGGACTTGTTCCGGACGCACCAGACGACTGCAGACGACGGGAGCGAGCGCTTCACGGGCGGCGTCCGCGTCGAGCGCCGTCGGCCGCACGCAATTGTCGAAGTCCTGTCGATGGACGAGCTCGAGGAGCTCCGTGAGAACATCACTGCGTACCTCGACCTCGAAGGCGCCGACGGCGAGAACAAGGAGTTCTGGACGCTCATGATGCGCATCTGCCGCGATCGCATCCAGCGCTTGCGCCGGTCGCAGAGCGAAGCGACTGCTGCAGCTGAGCGCGGTGCGATCCACAACGCCGTGAACGACACGATCACCGACATGCTCCGAGGCAAAGACGAGCGCGAGCTCCGTGAGCTCCAGCGCGACGTCGCCAAGACAATCGCAAGCGCCGCAACGACATCGGGCGTCGACGTTGAGTTCTGGGAAGAAGTCTCGCAGCAGATCGACGTCTACCTCGCGCGCTTGCGGCTCACTGAGCTCCACAACGACATGCTTGACAAGCTGCGCGAGTTCATTGACAAGTACGACACGCCGAGCGGCAACGCAAGCATAGCAACGAGCCGTCCTCGCGAGCCTGGGATGCCAGACGACAGCCGCGAAGCGATACAGATGGAGCGCACAGAGGCGCATAAAGAGCTCGAGGCAATGGAGGAGAAGATGGACGCGTCTGAGGAGGTCGCGCTCGACGCAAGTGCGCGACCAGTGTGGAGCGACAAGTACCAGCCGCGCAAGCCGCGGTACTTTAACCGCGTCAAGACTGGCTACGACTGGAACAAGTACAACCAGACGCACTACGACCACGACAACCCGCCGCCCAAGGTCGTGCAAGGCTACAAGTTCAACTTGTTCTACCCCGACTTGATCGACAAGCACATTGCACCGCGCTTTGTGCTCGAGAAGTCGAGCTCGCCCGACTTTTGCATCATTCGCTTCAGCGCTGGGCCGCCGTACGAGGACATTGCGTTCAAAATCGTGAACCGCGAGTGGGAGTACTCGCGCAAGCGCGGCTTCAAGAGCGTCTTTGAGCGCGGCATCCTGCACCTCTACTTCAACTTTAAGCGCCATCGCTACCGCCGCTAAGACTACGACAGCAAGCAGCGAGTCAGGCAGGTGCAACAAGTCACGCAAGTTAAGCACGCCTTGCAGATGCCAGCAACGTGCAAGTTGCAAGTTGCAGCGTGCTTGATGCTGTCGCCAACCAGTGTCTTCAAACAAGCCAAGCAAGGTCGAGCAAGCAAGCCAGAAGCCAAGCAAGACTAGCGAGGCTAGCAGATGCCAGCAAGCTAAGCACGTCCGGACAGACAAGCAAACATGAACAAGCAAGTGCTACCCATTCACTTGTTCATTCGTGGTCATAGAGGCAGCTGCTGCAGCGTGGATGGTCATAGCCTTTCGATCATTCGTACGTTGTCTGTGCGTATCGCGTTTGCTCGGAGGCGAACGTGCTACGGAACGCGCAGCGAGCAGTGCATGTGTGCATGTGTGCATGTGTGCATGTGTGTATGTGTGTATGTGTGCTGGTGCCGTGGTCAAGACAAGCAGTGATGCACACACCTGTACATACTCACACACTTGCCACTCACTCGGTGCACGTTGTGCAGACGCTGCCAGCCGTCGTGCGACCCATGTAGCGCTGCAGGAGCTTCTGTCGCATCGACGCTTCGACGCCCTCGCTCTTGAGCGGCACTTGATACGCCGCGCCGCCGCGCACGGGCTCGATCTTGAACTCGTCGAGTAGCTCAGGGCACTCTGTAACACCACTTTGCCTGAAGGTTGAACCTCTACGAGAGATTGCAGATCCGTATGATCGAGGTTTGGGTCGCTGACAGCGTCTACTGCCTGCTCTGCTCTGTGTACGTCTGCAATCGCTACGCCATCGCTTGGGTCTAGCGTGGCCTGGTCTGGCTCTTGTAGTTTGTCTGCTTGTTGTGCCTTTGCCCGCTTCTCCTCAGCACGTTGCCGCGCACGCGCACGTCGCTCTGCTTTCTTGGCTTTGAGTAGCTCGGCCGGGAGCTGCGACGGCGTGGCGTCCACCTCGATGCCGACGCGGTTCGACGCGCGCGGCATACGACCTGACTAGCAGTAAGCGACCTCGACGGTCCGACGACACGCTCGAGGACCAGTGCTCAATCGCGAGACACACTCGCTTGCGTGGGTCTCGTAAGACAAGAATGCCTTGACGCTCAAGCAGAAGGCTCGACGCTCAACGCTCAAAGTTCAAAGCTCGAATGTGGAGTGTGCAGCTACAAGCAGAGTGTTGCTGCACACTACATTTCACTACATTTTACCGTGAGACGAAAAAGTGGCTACCTATTTATATACACTTGTCAAATAGAATACAGGACCCTTTTGTACCACTATTATGTTTTGTAGCATGTCGATATGTAAATTACAAGGCACAGAAGATGATATATTTCCGCACAAAGGAAATATACAGTCACATAAATTCCAAAGTGGATATTTTCATAAAGGTGAAGATACGCAGACGCATAAATGGCAAAGTGAACATATTCGTACATGGTAAAATATACGTTACATATAAAGTGCACGACAAAAGTCTTGGAAATTTTTTGTTTCATTTCAAATATTTTTGATTTTCATCGGACAGAGCTGCAATGAAGCTGGATTAATAGCGCAATTAAATACGGTTCGAATGCTATATGTCGATCATCGAAATACACAGTGTAGCCAGCACAATGGCAGAAAATGTCATTTTCGAAATATTTCAACGATGCGAGAATAAATGGAGAGGCGTGGTAAGATTGGTATCAAAATTGTAATTGTGGTCAAACGAGCTCGAAAACACGTAATTTAGATAGAACACATTGCGTACACCAAGCGAACAAATTTCCAGTGTCTCCGAAGCTGTTTTGCGATGACGGCGTGGCAAGAGATGACGGCGAGCGACGTCGCAACTATCCTCGACCTTCGAGGCCAAGGCGAGAGGCTGCAGGCGATTGCAACGCGTGTGCAGCGCAGCGTATCGACTGTGTCACGCGTCATCAACGGCGAGAGAGCCTCGAAGACCAAACAGCGCACGGGAAGGCCTCGAAAAGTGTCTGAGCGTGAGGGCCGGCGGCTGGTGCGCGCGGTCATGACGCGAAATGAGAGCGCCTCTCAAGCCCGAGCGAGTGTCGGTGTTGACGCATCGGTGCGCACCGTGCAGCGCGTCCTCCATGCACACCCTGACGTGTCTTGGAAGAAGAAGAAGCGGACGACGGTGATGACCAAGATGCACCAAAAAGGACGAGTCGCATGGGCGAGCGAGAGAGCAGCTTGGGGCGCGAGTGAGTGGTCGCGTGTCGTGTTTAGCGACGAGAAGAAGTGGAACATGAATGGGCCGGATGGCTTGCAGTTTTACTGGCATCGCGCGGGGCAGCCAGAGCGATGCGCCGTGAAGCGTCACAGCGGTGGAGGATCGGTCATGGTCTGGGGCGCATTCTCTGCAGCCGGCAAGTCGGAGCTCAAGTTCATTGAGGGCGGCCAAGACGCGCAACGCTACACAGAGACGCTTGCCACGCACTTGCTGCCGTTCTTACGCGCACACCACGAAGAAGGGCACGTGTTTCAGCATGACAACGCGCCGTGTCATCGCGCTCGACTTACTCAAGCATGGCTGCAGACGAGCAACGTGACGACGATGAGCTGGCCAGCGATGTCCCCGGATCTCAATCCGATCGAGCACCTCTGGGGCATCCTGACGAGAACCGTGTACGCGCACGGTCGCCAGTTCTCATCGCAGCAAGAGCTCAAGTCCGCCATCACCCAAGCGTGGCGCGATCTCGACCACTCAGTCATTGCCAACTTGGTTGCATCGATGCCCAAGCGCTGTGCAGCTGTCCTCGAGCGCAAGGGAGCGTTTATTACTAGTTCGTAAGCTTCAAACGCAGCGTCCTCACGTTCAATACCAATCTTACCACGCCTCTCCATTTATTCTCGCATCGTTGAAATATTTCGAAAATGACATTTTCTGCCATTGTGCTGGCTACACTGTGTATTTCGATGATCGACATATAGCATTCGAACCGTATTTAATTGCGCTATTAATCCAGCTTCATTGCAGCTCTGTCCGATGAAAATCAAAAATATTTGAAATGAAACAAAAAATTTCCAAGACTTTTGTCGTGCACTTTACATTTAAATGGCAGACAATACATTGCTTTCCATAACGCATTCTGATATATATTGTATGGAAAGAAACGTATAATTACTTATACAAATCAAAGCATGTATTGTTGAACAGTATTTTCGACTGATATACCCTCACTACCTTTGCTTTTGTATCAATGTATGCTCTCGACTACTGTATGCTCTCTTATGCATGCCAATGTACTGGATAATTGTACACAAATGACCAATGCAGTAAAACGTCGACCACCAATGGTGTTTTTAATCATTTATATGACACCGAGAAGGTAGATACGAGAATGTATATCACAAGTGATACACATAGCTTGTTGAGAACATACGCAGTATTCTCTATAGCAGTACACAAAAGGGTGCGTGCGTTCTGTGTGTTGTGTATATCAAATGAGGCACCAAAAAAGAATAGTATTCTTATGGCATTTTTGAGGTTTTACTGTAGGCGTTTGAAGTGTGGTGGCCATTCGAGTGCTCAAAAGAAGGATACGAGAAAACGAAGAAGACAATCCCGATGGTTAACAGCAGTAGCGATGACGAATGGCAACCCACGAGCACGAGGCAAGCGCGTGCAGCGCGGCAAGCGACGTGAGCGATGCTGCGAGTGACGGTGACAAGCGCGGCAGTGATAGCGCGAGGCTCGCGTCGCATGCGATCGCGACGCGTAGTTCTGGTGAGCTCGTGGCACGCCTCTTGACAATGAACTGCTGCAACAACAAGTGCCTGAACGATAAAGAGAGCGAGTTGAACGACGGCATCGGCTCGCTGTACATGATGCCTAAGAGTGAGCGTCGCTGCGATATGCTGACGAGCCTGGCAAAGTGCAAAGCGGTCTCCATGGGCCAGACGACAACCACAAAGGGCTAGGATCATCAGCGGAAGCGTTTTGACTACGTCGCGCCGTACGTCGACAAAATCTACAAAAAGGCGTTTCTAGCGTGGTTTGACGTCTCAGATCGACATCGCGTACAAGCGCGCAAGCGCGCAAGCAAGTGCAGCTTGGTGACTCCTCGACACGTCCACACGACAAAAAAGAACAGAAACGTCGTCGTGTACGACGCAGACGCAATTGCTCAATGGTTTCGAGGCGTGGCGAGCCAGATCGGCGAGGTCGTGCCGCTGCGCGTGCGGCTCATGAAGAAGGTCAACGACGAAGTGGTCCGCTATGACATGTTCGCGGACAAAGTGCTGCTGCCGGCGTACATGACTTGAGAGCGGTTGCGTAGCCACTACATGATCTTCCTGGACGACGGTCAAGCTGCAGTCTCAACGACGAGCACGTTCACAAGCATTCTGCGCCGCCGATGCCCAGACATTTCGATCCGCAGCCCACGCGACCATGTCTGCGGCGTCTGCTCCATCTACCGATTGCGCATGGAGAGCGCATCGCAGGACGAGATCGAAGTCTTCGCAGATCACGTCGAGCAAGCGCGAGTCACGAGGTAAGGGTACTTTTGCATTACTACTGAGATTTATGGATATTTTTGAACTAACGCGAACATTTTCTCATACAAACTTAGACAAGAGTACAAGCGCGACACCGAGGAAGTCACGGACAACTGTTTGGTTCTGACAATGGACCTCTGCCAGAACATGACTCTGCCGAGCGTGCCAGACACTCCTTCTAGAAGGTACTACCTGTCGCTTGTGAACATCGCTCTCTTTGGCATCTACTGCGCGTAAAAGCAGAAACACCTGGCGTACCTCTACACGGAGCGCAAGGGAGGCAAAGGTACGAACAACGTGTCGACCATGTTACACCACGCACTCGAGATCCGCGGGCTCTTTGACGTCAGCGACGACCAGCGACGACCAGCAACGTTCGCAGCCGCCTTCGCTGATCGTCTGGGCCGACGACTGCTGTGGGCAATGCAAGAACGGCTACGTCTTGTGGTACCTGCTCGCGCTCATCGAACACGAGCTTTGCGCCGAGGTCACGCTCAAGCTTCTCGTCAATGGCCATACGAAGAACCCGTTCGATCGCGGTTGTGGCTTGATCAAGAAACATGTGAGCAAACAACACTGCTGCAATATGGACGGGCTGGTGCAAAACGTGGCGCGGTCAAGCACAGCCGAGACGCTGTGAACTTCGAGCAAGAACACAAGACTCTCCTAGCGAACTACTACAACAATCTCTCCAAGATCTGACAGTACCAGTTCTTTCGCGTCTCGAAGGGCGACAACGGCGTCGTTGAGTGTTGGTGGACGCTTGAATCGCAGCCAAAGATCATGGACCTCACTAGTCGCTCAATCGCAGACGACTTTGCGACATTCAGCGAGGCTTTCCGTGAGGTCAAGAAGCTCCCAGATCGACCGATCAACGCAGAGAAAATCGCACACATACACGACAAGGTCCTGCCGCTTGTGCCGGAGCAGTACAAGTCTGACTCGCTGTACAAGCCACCGACGGATCAAGAGGCAGCGAACGCTCGGGATGTGATAATGCTGCGTCGCGTGACGCATTCGAAGAAGCGCCGACTGAACGATGACGAAGGACAGGAGAGTGTGGTTTGACTTTAGATTACTTTTGCATATTTTTGGAAAATCTTCATCTCAGGACGTTAGGAACCATCTAAACATTTGCTAGCATTGAGAAATGACTTTGAGCGCGGTCTTGAAGATGTTCTAGATCGATTTTGATGCAGGTGAATGGCTTAAATGGAAGAGCAGGATCTTCTGAATCCAGACCTCGGTCAAAATCTGAAAATTCAAGGACATCATCCTGTGTGGGTTGACTCTCGAGCTACAGAAGACCGATTCTAACGTTGTATCGCTCAATCGAAGCACAATATCGCCCTCTTTATCGTGGTGTGCGTGGTTGAATAACCTCTAAAAGCCGATAAAGATACCTTGGTTATGAGGTGACTTCAACTAATTACACTATCCGTTGGCTTTTTATCGTTGAACATATCGGCCTCATACAACACGCATCGTTACATACCACAAATTATCGACTCAAAGATAGCAACCAAGAAAACGAAGTTCATCGAGACTGCAAATCAGAAAATTTTATTGTCCAGCAACCATTATACCAGTATAACACTATGGATTTTATCTCGACTACTATTTTGTGCTGGACAGAGCCTGAGCAATGACCGTCAATCAAAAAGATAGTTGTTTTGCTCGACGACAAAAGACAGCAGAGATAGTTGAAACGTGTACTGATTTCGGCTGCATCAGTTGACAAGCAACGGTAAATAGTGTCAACAGGCTCAATGTTATTGGTCTAGCACTCTTTGAGCTCAAGGAGCCATCGATGAAACTCGACGATCGTCCTTCGACCTTGCGCAATGCCAAAGCACACATTTTTCGCGGGAAATGTGCACAGCCGTGCGTTGCGCTGCGTTGACGGTATAAGCATTGTGAGACGAGACTAGATCGAATTCAATGCTGATGTTTTGCGTCGAGCGATCGTGTAGCGAGGCACGGCTGTGACGACGGCAAATGTAAAGATTTTGGTATGAACTCACTTTCGCGCCAAAAGGCACCGTGTCCTCGATCCCGACCACTGATTCGACGATTTACACCGAAACCCGCATGTCGTGATGCCGCCAAAGCGGCCGATGCAGGCTGGCGTGCCGTTCCCGACTGTGTGGAAGAACATACGCGCGAATGGATGGCGGTCGAAGCCAGAAGGAGGTCTCTCGGACGGGACGCTATACTACACATCTGTCGGATGGTCAGATTGCGCGAACGCGAAGCGATGTGTGGACGTCTTTCATGGCGCTGATGAGCTGCTACGCAAACACGCCGCGCTGCAGGTGACGAGAGCGACAGCGATAGTGAGCAAGAAGATAAACATGAGGAGATCGACGCTGAGTGAATGAGGGGCCGTGAAAGCGCGAGTCTTGTTGTTTTTGTCGTCCTGTTGTTGCTCTTGCGCATGAGTTGTGAGCGTGTATTTGTGCCTAATGCGTTCGAAGTACAAGCGAGAGTGTGTGCGATCAAGAAATTATCCATAGTGTTATACTGGTATAATGGTTGCTGGACAATAAAATTTTCTGATTTGCAGTCTCGATGAACTTCGTTTTCTTGGTTGCTATCTTTGAGTCGATAATTTGTGGTATGTAACGATGCGTGTTGTATGAGGCCGATATGTTCAACGATAAAAAGCCAACGGATAGTGTAATTAGTTGAAGTCACCTCATAACCAAGGTATCTTTATCGGCTTTTAGAGGTTATTCAACCACGCACACCACGATAAAGAGGGCGATATTGTGCTTCGATTGAGCGATACAACGTTAGAATCGGTCTTCTGTAGCTCGAGAGTCAACCCACACAGGATGATGTCCTTGAATTTTCAGATTTTGACCGAGGTCTGGATTCAGAAGATCCTGCTCTTCCATTTAAGCCATTCACCTGCATCAAAATCGATCTAGAACATCTTCAAGACCGCGCTCAAAGTCATTTCTCAATGCTAGCAAATGTTTAGATGGTTCCTAACGTCCTGAGATGAAGATTTTCCAAAAATATGCAAAAGTAATCTAAAGTCAAACCACACTCTCCTGTCCTTCGTCATCGTTCAGTCGGCGCTTCTTCGAATGCGTCACGCGACGCAGCATTATCACATCCCGAGCGTTCGCTGCCTCTTGATCCGTCGGTGGCTTGTACAGCGAGTCAGACTTGTACTGCTCCGGCACAAGCGGCAGGACCTTGTCGTGTATGTGTGCGATTTTCTCTGCGTTGATCGGTCGATCTGGGAGCTTCTTGACCTCACGGAAAGCCTCGCTGAATGTCGCAAAGTCGTCTGCGATTGAGCGACTAGTGAGGTCCATGATCTTTGGCTGCGATTCAAGCGTCCACCAACACTCAACGACGCCGTTGTCGCCCTTCGAGACGCGAAAGAACTGGTACTGTCAGATCTTGGAGAGATTGTTGTAGTAGTTCGCTAGGAGAGTCTTGTGTTCTTGCTCGAAGTTCACAGCGTCTCGGCTGTGCTTGACCGCGCCACGTTTTGCACCAGCCCGTCCATATTGCAGCAGTGTTGTTTGCTCACATGTTTCTTGATCAAGCCACAACCGCGATCGAACGGGTTCTTCGTATGGCCATTGACGAGAAGCTTGAGCGTGACCTCGGCGCAAAGCTCGTGTTCGATGAGCGCGAGCAGGTACCACAAGACGTAGCCGTTCTTGCATTGCCCACAGCAGTCGTCGGCCCAGACGATCAGCGAAGGCGGCTGCGAACGTTGCTGGTCGTCGCTGGTCGTCGCTGACGTCAAAGAGCCCGCGGATCTCGAGTGCGTGGTGTAACATGGTCGACACGTTGTTCGTACCTTTGCCTCCCTTGCGCTCCGTGTAGAGGTACGCCAGGTGTTTCTGCTTTTACGCGCAGTAGATGCCAAAGAGAGCGATGTTCACAAGCGACAGGTAGTACCTTCTAGAAGGAGTGTCTGGCACGCTCGGCAGAGTCATGTTCTGGCAGAGGTCCATCGTCAGAACCAAACAGTTGTCCGTGACTTCCTCGGTGTCGCGCTTGTACTCTTGTCTAAGTTTGTATGAGAAAATGTTCGCGTTAGTTCAAAAATATCCATAAATCTCAGTAGTAATGCAAAAGTACCCTTACCTCGTGACTCGCGCTTGCTCGACGTGATCTGCGAAGACTTCGATCTCGTCCTGCGATGCGCTCTCCATGCGCAATCGGTAGATGGAGCAGACGCCGCAGACATGGTCGCGTGGGCTGCGGATCGAAATGTCTGGGCATCGGCGGCGCAGAATGCTTGTGAACGTGCTCGTCGTTGAGACTGCAGCTTGACCGTCGTCCAGGAAGATCATGTAGTGGCTACGCAACCGCTCTCAAGTCATGTACGCCGGCAGCAGCACTTTGTCCGCGAACATGTCATAGCGGACCACTTCGTCGTTGACCTTCTTCATGAGCCGCACGCGCAGCGGCACGACCTCGCCGATCTGGCTCGCCACGCCTCGAAACCATTGAGCAATTGCGTCTGCGTCGTACACGACGACGTTTCTGTTCTTTTTTGTCGTGTGGACGTGTCGAGGAGTCACCAAGCTGCACTTGCTTGCGCGCTTGCGCGCTTGTACGCGATGTCGATCTGAGACGTCAAACCACGCTAGAAACGCCTTTTTGTAGATTTTGTCGACGTACGGCGCGACGTAGTCAAAACGCTTCCGCTGATGATCCTAGCCCTTTGTGGTTGTCGTCTGGCCCATGGAGACCGCTTTGCACTTTGCCAGGCTCGTCAGCATATCGCAGCGACGCTCACTCTTAGGCATCATGTACAGCGAGCCGATGCCGTCGTTCAACTCGCTCTCTTTATCGTTCAGGCACTTGTTGTTGCAGCAGTTCATTGTCAAGAGGCGTGCCACGAGCTCACCAGAACTACGCGTCGCGATCGCATGCGACGCGAGCCTCGCGCTATCACTGCCGCGCTTGTCACCGTCACTCGCAGCATCGCTCACGTCGCTTGCCGCGCTGCACGCGCTTGCCTCGTGCTCGTGGGTTGCCATTCGTCATCGCTACTGCTGTTAACCATCGGGATTGTCTTCTTCGTTTTCTCGTATCCTTCTTTTGAGCACTCGAATGGCCACCACACTTCAAACGCCTACAGTAAAACCTCAAAAATGCCATAAGAATACTATTCTTTTTTGGTGCCTCATTTGATATACACAACACACAGAACGCACGCACCCTTTTGTGTACTGCTATAGAGAATACTGCGTATGTTCTCAACAAGCTATGTGTATCACTTGTGATATACATTCTCGTATCTACCTTCTCGGTGTCATATAAATGATTAAAAACACCATTGGTGGTCGACGTTTTACTGCATTGGTCATTTGTGTACAATTATCCAGTACATTGGCATGCATAAGAGAGCATACAGTAGTCGAGAGCATACATTGATACAAAAGCAAAGGTAGTGAGGGTATATCAGTCGAAAATACTGTTCAACAATACATGCTTTGATTTGTATAAGTAATTATACGTTTCTTTCCATACAATATATATCAGAATGCGTTATGGAAAGCAATGTATTGTCTGCCATTTAAATGTAAAGTGCACGACAAAAGTCTTGGAAATTTTTTGTTTCATTTCAAATATTTTTGATTTTCATCGGACAGAGCTGCAATGAAGCTGGATTAATAGCGCAATTAAATACGGTTCGAATGCTATATGTCGATCATCGAAATACACAGTGTAGCCAGCACAATGGCAGAAAATGTCATTTTCGAAATATTTCAACGATGCGAGAATAAATGGAGAGGCGTGGTAAGATTGGTATTGAACGTGAGGACGCTGCGTTTGAAGCTTACGAACTAGTAATAAACGCTCCCTTGCGCTCGAGGACAGCTGCACAGCGCTTGGGCATCGATGCAACCAAGTTGGCAATGACTGAGTGGTCGAGATCGCGCCACGCTTGGGTGATGGCGGACTTGAGCTCTTGCTGCGATGAGAACTGGCGACCGTGCGCGTACACGGTTCTCGTCAGGATGCCCCAGAGGTGCTCGATCGGATTGAGATCCGGGGACATCGCTGGCCAGCTCATCGTCGTCACGTTGCTCGTCTGCAGCCATGCTTGAGTAAGTCGAGCGCGATGACACGGCGCGTTGTCATGCTGAAACACGTGCCCTTCTTCGTGGTGTGCGCGTAAGAACGGCAGCAAGTGCGTGGCAAGCGTCTCTGTGTAGCGTTGCGCGTCTTGGCCGCCCTCAATGAACTTGAGCTCCGACTTGCCGGCTGCAGAGAATGCGCCCCAGACCATGACCGATCCTCCACCGCTGTGACGCTTCACGGCGCATCGCTCTGGCTGCCCCGCGCGATGCCAGTAAAACTGCAAGCCATCCGGCCCATCCATGTTCCACTTCTTCTCGTCGCTAAACACGACACGCGACCACTCACTCGCGCCCCAAGCTGCTCTCTCGCTCGCCCATGCGACTCGTCCTTTTTGGTGCATCTTGGTCATCACCGTCGTCCGCTTCTTCTTCTTCCAAGACACGTCAGGGTGTGCATGGAGGACGCGCTGCACGGTGCGCACCGATGCGTCAACACCGACACTCGCTCGGGCTTGAGAGGCGCTCTCATTTCGCGTCATGACCGCGCGCACCAGCCGCCGGCCCTCACGCTCAGACACTTTTCGAGGCCTTCCCGTGCGCTGTTTGGTCTTCGAGGCTCTCTCGCCGTTGATGACGCGTGACACAGTCGATACGCTGCGCTGCACACGCGTTGCAATCGCCTGCAGCCTCTCGCCTTGGCCTCGAAGGTCGAGGATAGTTGCGACGTCGCTCGCCGTCATCTCTTGCCACGCCGTCATCGCAAAACAGCTTCGGAGACACTGGAAATTTGTTCGCTTGGTGTACGCAATGTGTTCTATCTAAATTACGTGTTTTCGAGCTCGTTTGACCACAATTACAATTTTGATACCAATCTTACCACGCCTCTCCATTTATTCTCGCATCGTTGAAATATTTCGAAAATGACATTTTCTGCCATTGTGCTGGCTACACTGTGTATTTCGATGATCGACATATAGCATTCGAACCGTATTTAATTGCGCTATTAATCCAGCTTCATTGCAGCTCTGTCCGATGAAAATCAAAAATATTTGAAATGAAACAAAAAATTTCCAAGACTTTTGTCGTGCACTTTATATGTAACGTATATTTTACCATGTACGAATATGTTCACTTTGCCATTTATGCGTCTGCGTATCTTCACCTTTATGAAAATATCCACTTTGGAATTTATGTGACTGTATATTTCCTTTGTGCGGAAATATATCATCTTCTGTGCCTTGTAATTTACATATCGACATGCTACAAAACATAATAGTGGTACAAAAGGGTCCTGTATTCTATTTGACAAGTGTATATAAATAGGTAGCCACTTTTTCGTCTCACGGTAAAATGTAGTGAAATGTAGTGTGCAGCAACACTCTGCTTGTAGCTGCACACTCCACATTCGAGCTTTGAACTTTGAGCGTTGAGCGTCGAGCCTTCTGCTTGAGCGTCAAGGCATTCTTGTCTTACGAGACCCACGCAAGCGAGTGTGTCTCGCGATTGAGCACTGGTCCTCGAGCGTGTCGTCGGACCGTCGAGGTCGCTTACTGCTAGTCAGGTCGTATGCCGCGCGCGTCGAACCGCGTCGGCATCGAGGTGGACGCCACGCCGTCGCAGCTCCCGGCCGAGCTACTCAAAGCCAAGAAAGCAGAGCGACGTGCGCGTGCGCGGCAACGTGCTGAGGAGAAGCGGGCAAAGGCACAACAAGCAGACAAACTACAAGAGCCAGACCAGGCCACGCTAGACCCAAGCGATGGCGTAGCGACTGCAGACGTACACAGAGCAGAGCAGGCAGTAGACGCTGTCAGTGATGGCCGAGCGTTCGCAGTAGTGCAAGAACGACCAGCGTCCGCAAAGAAGCTGCTAAGTCCTGAAGCTGATGACGCGACTGAGGCTGTGAGCGACACGCACGAGCATTTGAGAGCTCCGGGCGCCGAGTTCGCGAGTCTCGAGCAAGCGAGTGCCGAGTATGGCACTGAAGAAGTCCTGAACGTCGATCTGTACGTGTCTCAACTACTTCAGCAGCAGCAGCAGCAACTACAGCAACAACAGGCAGCAGTCGCTCTGGCCGCAGCTGAGGACGAGACTCCGTTGCCATTGCCTCCGGTCGAGACGGCGTTGCTCCCGATCACAACTACAAGCACGTCCACGCCTGCGACGAAAGACAGCTCAAAGAGCAAGAAGAAGAAGAAGAGGAAGCACCAACCAGATGCGAGCGACACACCGAGTGCAGATGCCGCAGCCGCGACGATCCAGAAAGCGCTCAAACGCAAGTTCCTCAAGAAGTGCGCGTCGTTCCTGCGGCACTCGTCCAAGGTCTTTGCTGTGAACGAAGTTGCACCGACGCCACTGTCGACAGCGACCGACGTAGTTTTGACTGCGCAAGTTGGAGCGGCTCTGACCTCGAAACACGAGATCGAAGAGCGCCACCAAGAGAGCATACACACGCGATCACCAAGTCCGTGCGAGCCCGATGCTCCTCTTGTCACACAAGACGCCAACGTGAACGAACGCCACTATCGTGAGCGTTCACTCGACCGCTCTGCGACACGGACATCAAGCCGCACAAAGCATTGCAAACACAATCGCCGCCGCCTGGCGTCGTCGTCGTCAGAATCGGCCTCAGAATCATCGTCGTCACGCTCGAGTAGCCGTGAACGGTCGAAGCGCGATGCAAGTGAGAGCAACAACAGCGAGCGCGAGCACTCGACTGGGTCGTCATCGCAATCGTCGCAGTCTTCAAGATCCTCATCGCCAAGATCATCATCGCCATCGTCGCTATCGCAGGAGCCAGAGGATGTTGAAGCTGCAGCGCTGGAACTGGCAGCAGCACTGCTCAACAGCATTCCAGGCTCAGCGGCTCAACCAATCGAGCCACACGCAGCAGGAGCAGACGAAAGAGATCTCCGAGCCGCTGCAGTGATCAAGATCCAGTCCTGGCTCCGTGGTGTCGACGGACGGCACCGCGCATACCTTCGACGCATCGAGTTTGAGCGCGAGATCGAGAACGAGGCGCTTCAGGAGGTGCACGATGAAGCCTCCGTGCGCATCCAAGCAATCGCACGTGGGTACCTCATCCGGCGACAGCTGAGCATCCATGGCAAGTCGCCGCGAGGCATGCGCGGTGATCGAGCGAGGGTCAAGGCGAAGAAGACAAAGAAGGCGGGAGCGAGAAACCCTCGCGGGTCGATCGCGGCGTTCTTTCGAGGCAACGACACCGACGGTGGCGAGTCAGGAACGGCAGCAGCTGCGGCAGTCATCGATGAAGATGACGACGACGAGGAGCAAGACCCAAACACTGCGAGCGTCGCGGAGCCAACGAGCAAATCAAACGGCGCGAGTCCGCGCAGTCGCCGCTGCAGCGTTGACCAAGCAGTGGCCGAGTGGCCAACCGAGTTCAACTTGGAAGGCCTCGACGAGTGGGACGAACTCAGCAGTCGCGCAAACGCCCGCGGTGACCTCGTCACGCACACGCACTTCCTCGCAAAAGGCAAGCTCCGCGTGTTCTGCGGCACGTGGAACATGCACGCGAAGAAGCCGCAGGACGACCTCCGGCGCTGGATCCCGCTCAACAAGTACCACATTGTCGCTGTTGGGAGCGAAGAGTGCGTGCACTCGATCGCCAAGAGCGTCGTGTTCACGTCGAAGAAGCAGTGGGAGGACGTGCTCAAGGACACGCTCGGCGAAGAGTACGTGCTCGTGTCGTCGCACTCGCTTACGGCGATTCACAACATCGTGTTTGTGCACGAGAGCGTGATCCCATTGCTTAGCAACATCCAATCGGACGCCGTCGCCACGGGCTTGGGCAACCAGCTCGGGAACAAAGGCGGCGTCGGTATCGCCTTCTCGATTGGTCGCACGAGCTTTGCGTTCGTGAACTGCCACTTTGACGCGCATCAGCACAACACGGAGAAGCGCAACGCGAACTTCCATCGTATTAACCAAGAGCTCCGACTCGTCGCGGCACAGTCGACGTCCGTGACTTCATCGGCATCTGCTGCTCCAACAAGCGCGGCTGTCACTGGTCCAGCCTCGCTCGACGGGCTTGGACGGAAGACAACGTCGCGATTCTCACTGACGTCGTCATCCGCCGCTGCATCAGCAGTTATTCAAGCGGCTAGTGGCGGCGGCGGCAATGCCCTCAAGATGAAGCGCACCACGACAGTCTCCGAGGCATTCGATCGCGTGTTCTGGTTCGGCGACTTGAACTACCGCATCAACGGCACACGGCGCATGGTCGACGCGCTATTGCTCGAGAACCGACACGACGTGCTGCGGTTCAACGACCAGCTTCAGATCGAGATGGCACGAGGGAACGTCTTTGCGCACTTTCAAGAGGGTCCGCTGCACTTTCGCCCGACGTACAAGTTTGACAAGCGCAGCAACGTCTACGACTCGTCGGCGAAGCAGCGCATTCCGTCGTGGACTGACCGGATCCTGTACCTCTCGAACGACAAGCGCAGCGACATTGAGATCCTGAGCTACCGCAGCCAGATGGACTTTCAGACGTCCGACCACCGACCTGTTGGCGCAGCATTCCACGTGACGTTCCAGCGCACGACGCCCGCGAACAGTCCAAGTGGCGGTGGCACAAGCGGCGACACGAATGCAGCCGGCGCTGTCAACGGCTTGGACCAAGAGTTCAGCCGCGTGCTTGCGCGAGGGTATAAGCGCAGCGATGCCAAGAGCCAAGTGTGTGCAGTGCAGTGAACGAGCAAGCGACAAACCAGACTTTCAGATCATCCTTAGACAAACGCAGGAGGTGATAGATAGACAAACTATCCATCGCCGTCAACGCACCGTCACACGACTTGACTGTGTGCACACATGCTCTTTGTGTGCATGCGTGAACAGAAAGCACTGACTATCGTTGACTGCGACGGTCAAAGCCAACGAGGCGCAGATGTGTACACGTCGATCAATGACTGTAAGTATGGATGGCTACACTAGGCGACATCGACATGGCTACACTCGTGCACTTGTCACCAGGCTGGACGCACAAGAGCAAACGACGAAGCGCGACTTGGCTCTCGAGTGCTTCGGTACTTCGGAGCCGACTGCAAGACGCGAGCCATTATACCAAGCTCCATAGACGACGGCGTCAAGAGCGTCTTTGAGCGCGGCATCCTGCATCTCTACTTCAACTTTAAGCGCCATCGCTACCGCCGCTAAGACTACGACAGCAAGCAGCGAGTCAGGCAAGTGCAACAAGTCACGCAAGTTAAGCACGCCTTGCAGATGCCAGCAACGTGCAAGTTGCAAGTTGCAGCGTGCTTGATGCTGTCGCCAACCAGTGTCTTCAAACAAGCCAAGCAAGGTCGAGCAAGCAAGCCAGAAGCCAAGCAAGACTAGCGAGGCTAGCAGATGCCAGCAAGCTAAGCACGTCCGGACAGACAAGCAAACATGAACAAGCAAGTGCTACCCATTCACTTGTTCATTCGTGGTCATAGAGGCAGCTGCTGCAGCGTGGATGGTCATAGCCTTTCGATCATTCGTACGTTGTCTGTGCGTATCGCGTTTGCTCGGAGGCGAACGTGCTACGGAACGCGCAGCGAGCAGTGCATGTGTGCATGTGTGCATGTGTGCATGTGTGTATGTGTGTATGTGTGCTGGTGCCGTGGTCAAGACAAGCAGTGATGCACACACCTGTACATACTCACACACTTGCCACTCACTCGGTGCACGTTGTGCAGACGCTGCCAGCCGTCGTGCGACCCATGTAGCGCTGCAGGAGCTTCTGTCGCATCGACGCTTCGACGCCCTCGCTCTTGAGCGGCACTTGATACGCCGCGCCGCCGCGCACGGGCTCGATCTTGAACTCGCCGAGGAGCTCGGGGCACTGCTTCACGCCTTCGCCAATGTCCTGGCACTCGCGCAAGAGGTCGTACGCGATCGACGACGACACGACCGAGTCGTGCGCGTAGTCTGGGTGCGCGCGCACGAACCGGCGCATCCACGTTGCGGCGGTCGGGAGCTCGCCCGTCGCGCGCTTCGCAATCAGACACAGGTACTGGCTCACGACCTTGCGCGTCGCGTCGTCACACTCGATGTAGTCCAAGTACGCGTACACGATCGGAATGAGCCCAGTGAAGTACGTGCCTTTGCCAAGCATGATCTCAGCGATCGTCATCGGCTCGCACCGGTCCGGGTCTTCGTGCAAGTCGCAGTGGTGGTCCGCGCGGTCGCTCTTGGAGCAGTCGCCCTTCTCTGGCGGCGCGAGGTGGCACCGAAAGTAGAACTTCTCGTCCACGACCGCGTTCACGCGGTGCGCTGCCTCCATGTTCTCGTTCACGCGCGAGAGCGGGATGTACAAGTTGAGGTCGAACGTGAGGATCACGCGCGAGAGCAGCGCAATGAAGACCGAGAACGCCGCGTTCTCAAAGTCTGTCAGCTGGATCTCCATCGACCGGAACTCGGTGCGCCAGCCAATGTGCGACGCGCTGTCGCTCGCAGCGCCAGTCGTCGACGGCGGTGGCGGCTTCCAGCGCACAGTCTGCCAGTTCGTCGACTGGATGTTCTCAAAGTGGTCCGTCTCCGTAGCGTCGTCCAGGTGCAGGCGCTGCTGGTAGATCACGAGCGGATCGCGAATGAACAAGTGCGCGATGTGCAGCGCGAGCAGCCGGTCGACGCCGTGCGCCGTCAGCGTCTCGAACGACGTCTCGTCGTACGGCACCTCGACATCGTTGTACTTGTCCGTGGACGAGTGTGGGTCTGCGCCGTGCTTGTGGTTGCAAATGTACGTCGAGATGCCCTCGTAGCGCGACTTGGGCAGGCGCTTGGCACCGTTACCGGCCATCTTGGCGTACTTGGCACGCGTCGCGTCGTCGCTCGGGACATCTGCGATGCCGAGCTCTTGTGGCGTGCGGTCGTCGACAGCCGCCGAGATCGTCGCCCACCGCACGTCCGTGTCTGCGAGGCGGCCTTTCAGGATCGGCGTCGCAGCCGTGAGCGCCAAGAGGATCGGCGAGAGCACGCCGAGGTGGTCGTACAAATGGCGCGACTCGGCAATGTTCTTGGCCTGGAACGTCACCTGCAGGCAGCACATGCCCATGCCAAACGCCATGCAGTCCATGTGGATAAAGCCAGGGAACGGCTCGGCCTGCTCGACCGCGTGCGAGATCGAGATCTTGCGGCGCGCAGGCAAGTCCGCGCCGTCGCTGTCGAACGCGTCGAGCGCAGCGGTCGACGGCGACTTGGACATCGCCGCAGCGCTCGGCGAGAAGCTGTCGTCCGTGCCGGTCGACGCGCTCTCGTCGTCCGACGTCACGCGCTTCGACTCGTACTGCGGTCGGCTCTTCTCGGCGTTCCACGTCGCCTTCTCTTCGAGCAGCATCGCCTTCGTGTAGACGTCTTTGAAGAGCGGCACGCGGATGTCCACCTTGCGCGTCCGGCGCTTGCGGATGTTGCGCGTGAGCGTCGCGAAGCGCGGGTGCGGGTTGATCACGGCGTCGCTCACGTAGTTGGACATCGCGACAGGACCGTGCGGCTCCGTGTGTGGGACCGTGAAGTCGCGCACGCCCATCATCGGAAACGCCGTGACCGTCGGCGCGATCTCGTCGTCGTGCAGCAGCTCGAGCAAACGTGCGCGGCGCAAGCGCATGTTGCCCTCGACCTTGCGCAAGTCGCTCGTGAAGCCGCCGTACGGCACGCTCGGCGTGCCTTCGATCATCCACGCTCCGTACTCGGGCACCCAGTTGCAGCCGTCGCTGCCGCCGGCTTTGAACTTGTCCTCTTTCTCGCGCAGCTGTGCGAGGATCTCGGCGCCGCGCAGCGACAGTCGCGGCATGCGAGTGCGCGCGTCCATCTTGAACACACCGTACTCGAGCTCGTCGCCCCATTTGAGTACGTCGCCTTCAATGTCCTTGACGCGGCGGTAGATGTGCAGGAACTGCTCGATGCCGTGCGCTCGGACGTGCTCGAGCCAGTCGAGCGCGTCGTCCCAGTCGAGCGGACTGCCTTCGACGAGCAAGCCCATGCTGGTCACGCTCGCTTGTGTGAGCTCCGTGCGTTGTGTGCGGCGTCGCTTGTGTGTGTGTGTGCGGTTGGCGAGGCGGCGTTGACGAAGCGTTCTCACTTGAGTAAGTTGCGCACTGGTGCGGCTTGAGCAAGCACACACGAGCACAAGCAAGAGCAGCCGACAACGACGTTGTTGCTGCGTTTGTGCGGTGGGTGGCGAGCGGTTGCATCCTTTGCGTCATGTTCACTCGATCTGAATATGCTCGAAATGCACACTTGCTCAGTCCAGTCGTACCGTACAAACATCACAATAAATGTGGACTGTATTGTTGCGCGTTTAGTTTTATCCAATCGAATGTTTAGCGAGTCGATTTTTAGCAAATCAGAGGAGAAGACAGGCGCACAGACTGATGACGAAAGCAGAAGGTTTTGTGTGGACCACGTGACAATTTTGGTGTGGCACACCATAAATGACGCAATCAATTGTGCGGACATAAACAGGACATGCCGTCCAAGCACTCGCAACAATCGAGTCGAGTATATCGATATGTTTGTGTAGTATTCGTATCATACTCTTTTTCTGCGCACAGCTCCTCCAACCACATCCAACCACACCGACATTGACAGCCACGACCATTGACAGCCACGACCATTTTGTGTGTGTCTTCAAAGCTCTCTGTCTCTGCTTCCCAAGTTCTCTGCTTCCCAAGCTTTCCCAAGCGTTCTTGCTCCCTTCTTCAGACCACTCATTGTCATGGTTCTCTATTTTCTCTTTAACAGAACATACTCCAAGTACAAGCAAGTACAAGCAAGTACAGGTTCACTTGATCCTCGTTTGATCGTTTGACCCACCCGCAAAATTCATGAGTGTAATCAAACAAGCCGTACTTAGCTCGCGCCTCTCTCGGCAGCAGCGAGACAAGAACTGTATGGACATGCTGTACCGCCGTCGGATGCAGCGGCAGCAGCTCTTCAGAGCCGGAGACTCGGACACATTCCGCTGCTGCAGGCTTCTCGAGCCCATTCTATGCACCATTCAGTATCAACCAAGTCGAGGCGCTCTCATACCAGATTTACATACAAAACGGAAGTATGTTATGAGAATCAATGTGCTTTATTATTTTTGTGTGTCGTGTATTGAAAATCAAGGGATTTGTTGTCCAAGAATCAAAGAATAAAAACAACGTTGACATGAGTGAAGATTGCGATCACCGAGCGCCACTTGCAGCACAAGCGCTCGCACTCCAAGAAGCGTGTCGCGATGGCGATGGCGAGCGTGTGCGCGCGCTTCTCATGAGCAATAGCAGCAGCATCGAGTGCAACGCAAATCGCACCAGTGACACCAGCAGTACCACCAACAGCACCATCGCCCCCAGCAAGAACGACGATGACGACCATACCTGCAACGCCCTCCTCAGCGCCTGTTTTGCTGCTGCTGGTGCTCAACTCCTCTTCGAGTCATCAAAGTACGGACACACAGAGATCGTGCGCCTGTTACTCGGCGCCGGCGCATCGGTCGACGAAGTGACGAGCTGGGGCAGCACGCCGCTCCTGGCTGCGACTGTCAAAAGACACACGGATGTCATCGAGCTCTTGCTCGCACGCGGTGCAAACGTGGACAAAGCAGTCGTCGAGACGGGCCAAACTCCGCTGTTCCTCGCGTGCACACTGGGTCACGTCGAGACCGCGCGTCTATTACTCGCGAGCGGCGCAGACGTCGACAAAGCGAGCCACGCTGACGGCACGCCACTGGTCGCTGCCGTCCGTGCCGGACACGTTGACATCGTGAAGCTCTTGCTCGCAAGCAATGCAGAGGTAGACTACTCGGGTCCAAACTTCACGACGCCGCTCGTCACCGCATGCTGGTTTGGCCACGTCGCGATCGCTCGACTCCTGCTCAAGCACAACGCCGACGTGAACAGCGCAGATAGTCAACGAGGCATGCCGCTTATCGCCGCGTGCATGCGAGACCACCCCTGGGTCGTGCGACTCTTGCACGCGTTTGACGCAGACATGGACGCGGGGACACCCGAAGATGGCACGCCACTCACTGCAGCGTGTGACGCAGATCGCTACCACGTCGTGCTTGCCTTGCTCGAGTGCGGTGCAAAAGTCGACCGCGCAGCAGCGTCTGGCGAGACGCCGCTCTTCGTTGCTGCTCGCAACTGTTGTCTTGGTATCGTGCGTCGCCTGCTCGAGCACAAAGCGGACGTCAATCGAGCGAGACCTGACTGCGCGACACCGCTGCACGCCGCGTGTATGACGACCAGCCAGTCGCAGTCGGTGCGTCGACTCGAGATCGTCCAGGAGCTTGTCAAACACGGCGCTCACGTCAATGCTGCAACTGCAGATGGGTCGACTCCGCTCCACTTTGCATGCAAGAACGACCACGCCAAGGTTGTTCGGTCTCTCCTTGAAAGCAACGCTTGTGTCAGCGCTGTCGATCGACGAGGAGCGACGCCGCTGCACGTTGCTGCCCAGAGCGGTAGCTTCCACGTCATCCGCCTGCTTGTGCTCGAACGAGACGTGGATATCGATGCGACTACGAACGGTGGCTCGACAGCGCTCTACTGCGCATGCGAAGTCGGACACCACGGCGCTGTGATCAGCTTGCTCGAGCACCATCGCCCAGACGTCGACAAGGCACGCAACGACGGCTCCACGCCGCTCCATGCTGCGGCAAGACGAGGAGCCCTCGCGATTGTGCAGGAGTTGCTCCAACGCGGCGCTACAGCTCATACTGTGAACAATGTTGGCGAGACGCCGCTCGCTGCTACCAGGAAGGTCCGGCGCGAGGATGTCGCCCGAGTGCTCCTTGATGCCGGAGCGTGTGAGAGTCCTTAACAGCACGACTACGAGAGGAAACTCGCAAGCGAAGAGCAGACGTAAGACAGAAGACAACAGCAACAGCAACAGCACTAAGCACTCTTGCTCGCTCTTCATAGCCTGTTCGTTCGTCTGACTGTTGATCTCGTGGCGGCGCTCCTCTCTCTCTTTCCTAGCCTTGCGTCTCGAACGAGCGTCACTGTGTCGGTAGCGTCTCACATACACTATTCGCAGGCACCAGCCTCAAGAGCACTTGCACTACGTCCGAGCGCAAAGCTACTCGCGTGACAGCGAGTGGTGTCTTGCCAACATTGTTCACTGCATTCACTGATGCGCCGTGTTTGAGCAACTCTTTCACGATCTGAACGTGGCCGCGTCTTGCCGCAGCGTAGAGCGGCGTCGATCCGTCACTGCATGGTTTGTCGACGTCTGCGTGGTGCTCGAGCAAGATCTGTACGATGTCGCTCTGTCCTTTGTCACTTGCCACCTTAAGCACCGTCGAGCCATCGCTCGTTGTCGAGTTGACGTCGACGCCGCACTCGAACAGCAAGAAACGCACGATGGCAGCTCGACCATCGGGCGCTCTTGCAGATCCGGCTGTGGAGTGCAGCACTGAGTCGCCGTGCGGGGTACATCGGTTGACTTCTGCACCACGTTCGATCAAGAACTGCACGTTGTCGAACTTGCCCCACATGGCTGCGATGCAAAGCGGTGTCTCGTAGCCGCGGATGAGTCCCTTGACGTCTGCGCCGTGGTCGAGGAAAGCACGTAGCACTTCAACGTTGTCGCTGGAGCAAGCTCTTTCGAACGGCGACGTCTTCATCCGTCTCGTACGTCTGTGGATGTCTGAACCGTTCTCAAGTAGTAGGTGCACAACATTGGCGTTTTCGCTTTCCACTGCCAATCCGAGCGGCGTGGTGGCTGGCTCGGCGGGCTCGACCTCTGCGCCGTACTGGAGAAGTAGATGCACGACCTCGACACGATTGCTTCGAACAGCGAAGCTTAGTGGAGAGCCATTGCGATAGGTTGCTTTCTTCGCGTCTGCGCCACGCTCGAGCAACAGTCGCACGGCGTCGATGTGCCCCTCTCTGCACGCCGAGACGAGCGCTGTGTTGCCGCCATCGTTGCGTCGGTCGACGAACGAGACGGCTCGAGTTGCAGGCGTGCGAGCGTCGCCATTCGTACGGTCGTTGCTCATGTCGTTACCGTCGTCCCGTCTGTTGCTGTTGCTTGCGAGCAGCGCGCGCACGCACTCACTGTCGCCTACACTACAGGCAGCGATGAGAGTGGTTGTCTGTGCTTCGTCGTCACTGTCATAGTCGCTGCCGTAGTCGCTACCGTACAGACTCCCGAAGTCGCTGTCGCACTCACTCCAATAGTCGTCAAAGTTGTACGCGTCAAAGTCGCTGTCATACTCGCTGCGTAGTCGAACTCGCTGTTGCTCATTGTCTTGTCTTGACTGCTGTGTGTGCTCGAGGCGGCGCGTTCACGAATGACACTACTGTTGTAGCATCCTCTAGCTTTCGCAGACCGAGCGTGCTTGTTCACTTCGCCCACAACAGTCTTTGTCTGGTCTCGAGCCATCAACTCCATCACGTCGCATCACATCATAACTCTCTGCACTTGCTTGTGTTGTCAGGGGCGAGAGAACAGTGCTCCTCATGCGTACGTGCATGCTTTCTCTCAACCACGACTTGATGTGATGCAAGCTCAACGTGAATGTGTTGTGTGATGACAGCAAGCAAGCACAGAGTGATCGAGTCCGCGTCCTGCATTTGGACAACTACAGAGCATGTTTGACGGACTGATTGACCACGAGGCTGGTCAAGTGCTCTTCTGTTGATGATGGCATTGCGATCAATCAGCACACGAACGAACGCGTCGTGACAGTTGAGTAGTGTTGAAATTAGTATGGTACGCAAAGAGAAGAGGATGAACCTAGCCATGCACACTCGAGCAGCACGCGCACGGAGCGTCGCTCAAGCAAGACCTGAGAGCAAGAGCTGAGAGCATGAGCGCTTCACGCCATATGAGCCTAGAGCTCAATGCGCTTGCCACCGCGACCCGTGCGCTGCTGCGTCTGCGTCTGCTGTTGCGCGTGCGTGCTCTTGTACGTGTTGTTCGTGCGCACGCGCGGGCCGTCGCCGTTCAGACTGCTGCTCGGCGACACCTTGCCGCCGAACGACGCGCGCAGCGACGAGTTGTGGAGCACGTCCGAGTCGTAGCGGTCGTACGACCCGCGGCGTGTGCGGCTCGTGCTGCGGCCGTCGCCGTTCACGCTACCAGAGTCGCTGCGGTCGTACGAGCCACGACGCGTGCGGCCGCCGCCAATGCGGTCACCGTTCACGCTGCCCGACTCGCTCCGGTCGTACGACGGACGGCCGCCAGCGTAGTCGCCATTCACACTGCCCGAGTCGCTGCGGTCGTACGAGCCGCGACGCGTGTACGTTGCAGCACCGCCGCCACCACCAATCGACGACCCGAGCGTGAACGACTGGCGCAGCGACGAGTTGCGCATGCTCGAGTCTTCGCGGTCATGCGAGCCACGGCGACCACGAGGCTTCGACGTCTTGATCACGCCGGCTGGCTTCGCTGCTGCTGGCGCCGCGGCGACGACGCTCGCGTACGTCCCTGGCGCTGGCGTCGATGGCACAAACGTCGCCTTTTGCATCGGCGGCGCTGGCTGCGGCTGGTGCGCGGGCGAGACCGAGATCGAGTTGCGCTGCTGCTTCGTCGCCGCTTCTTCGACGAGGTCGACGCCGAGCGTGACGCTGAAGCTCACGCGCGAGTCCGTCGACTCGTCGTCATCGTCGTCGTCGAGGATAATACCCATGACCTTGGCAGGCGCGACGATCGGACCGTCTTCGCCCGTTGGCTGGCGCACGAGCGCGTGGCGGAGCTTCGTCGGCGACACGACAGTCGACGCTGCAGTCGGCTCCTTCGTGAGGCTGTTGCCAGCCGAGCCGTTCACGACGACCGTCATGAAGTTGACTGCCGGCTCCTCTTCGACCTCCTTGCTGCTCACTTCGCGGATGTTCACGACGCGCTGCGTCTTGGCGCCTTCCGCCTTCTTCGCTGCGCCAGGACCCGAGACCGAGAGCGAGCTCGCGCGCTTGATTGGCGCCGACGACGTGGCAGACGACGGCACGATCACCTGCAGTCCACCGGTGGCGTGCGGCTGCGCTGGCGGCAGTGGCGGCTGGAGACTCGCGAGCGACACGCGCATGTTCACGGCCGCAGTCGATGGCTCCATCACGGCCTTGATGATGTTGCTCACATTCGACGGCTTTGACGCCACTGGCTGCTTGGACGTGAACGCGAGCTTGGTCAAGCGCGGGACTTCGTCGCGGTGCTTGCGGCTCAGCTCCGGGTCCTGACGCAAGATCAAGCGCAGACGCGCGTTCGCTTTCGCGAGCGCCACGTTCTCGCTCTGCAAGTGCTCCGTGTGGTGCTTGAGGTGCTCAACGCTCTGGCGCAGCGCCATGCGCTCGTTCATCGCCTCGTTCAAGCTGCTCTGCATCAGCTTGAGCTTCTCCATCGCCGCCATGTTCTGCGTCTTCATCATCCGGTGCGTCTCCTTGTACCGCATCTGCGCACTCCGGAGCACTTCGACCTCCTCTTGGAGCTTCGCATTGCGCTGGTTCGCGGCAGCAAACGACGCGCCGTTCACGTACGCGCCGCGCTCCATCACCTCCTTCTCCTTGCGCATTTGCGCGCTGAACGTCTTGAGGTTCGTGTTCGCCTCCTTCAACGCCGCGTTCTCGCTCCGGAGCTGGTCAATCACAAAGTCGGCGTCTTCAAGCGCGTCTTCGCTCCGCATGATCATCGACGACCGGTGGCCGTACGCCTGCTGCTCGAGCTCAATGCGCGCCTCGCGCTCCTGCTGCAAACGCTTCTTCAGCAACTGGATCTGGTTCTCGAGCTTCGCGTCCTCCTTCGCTTGCTGCTGGAGCACAGCGAACGACTTGACCGCCAAGAACATGCGCACGATGCTCTGGAGCAGCCGAATCGACTTGAGCACCGTCTGGTACTTGCGCCGGCACTCGTACATCTTGTACACGGTCTGGATCTTCGTCGCACAGTGTGTCGCGCGCATGTCACGCAGCAAGAGCTGCGCACGGCGGCGGCGCGCGTACTTCTGGACAACGATCGCAGCTTGGCGCTGTGCGAGGTAGTGCTTGCGCGTCGCGTAGCCGCGGAACGCAGTCTGGACCGTGATGCTCGCGAGCTTGATCGTGCGGAACACAGCCATCGCCATCCACTTCTTCGCGTACGTCTGCAAGACCACAGCCGCCGCGTTGAGCTTGCGCGACCGCATCTCTTCGAGCGACTCGAGCGCGCCTTTGCGGAAGAACACGCGCGTCTTACCGATCTGGTACTCCTTCTCCTTTCCAGGCAAGAGGTGGTTTGCCAAGAGCTCGCGCACGGCCTGGGCTGTCTTCGCTTCGTCCGAGTCTGCTGCTGCGACGTGGTCAATCGCATGCGCCGACTTGGTCACCGACGCAACGCCGCGGAAGCGCTCGAGGAAGACGGTCTGGAGCAGTCGGTTCGGGTACGCCATGCGGCTAATGCGCACAGCTTCGACGACACCAGCGCACTGGAGCTGCTCAGTCACGCGGAGCTTGTTGAACACGTGCGGACTCTTCTGGCTGTTCGGCTTGATGCACCGGATGTAGTGGACGTTCGTGCGGCGAATGTCCTCCATGAGTCCGTTGAGCTGGCTCTTGAACTGCGTCCCGACCGTGTCAGCGACGATCGACGTCCGGCGCTTGAGCTGCGGGCGCGCACCGCCCGCGGCGCGCGCTGGCTGAAGACCCGTCATCGCATCACCGACCGTCTCGTCTGGGAACAGCGCCTTGACAAACGGCGACTGACTCTTGCGAATGAGCACGATGAGGTCGTTCTGGAGCGCGTCCGTGTTCTTGAGCAAGAAGCCCTTCGTGTCGTACTGCACCGGCCCGGCGTAGTGCTTGATCACAAACGCGTCGCGCGCAAACCGCGGGCTCTCAAACCGGTCGTTGTCATTGTAGTGCGCCTTGAGCTTGTTCGCAAACGCGTCGTCGCTGCCCTTTGGCCGCATGCACTCTTCGTTCAGGAGCGAGAGCACGCCAAAGCGGCCTTCAATGAGCGCCAAGACGTTTGCGTTGTCAGCAAACTCAATGCGCGTCCACGGGATCCCTTCCTCTTCGTACTCGGTCTGGATCGACTTGAACACGTCCTGCGTGAACTTTTGCTGGAGCTTCTCGTTCGCGTAGTTGATACAGAGCTGCTCGAACGAGTTCTTCTCAAAGATCTCAAACCCAAAGATGTCGAGGATGCAGATCTTGTTCGCAACGACCGACGACGGTGCGCTCGTCGACATGTTGACGCGGTGGATGAGCCACCCAAAGAGGTGCGAGTAGAGCGCGACGCCGAGCGCCGTGCGCGCACCTTGCGCTTGCGTCACGTTCAGCGGCACTTGGTACGTCTCGGTGACCGCTGAGAGCGACATCTGACGCGTCACGAGCGCCTTCTCGAGCTCGTCTTCCGAGAACTCGAGGAGCTTCGACACCACCGCCTTCGCACGGACGTTTGCATCGTCCTGTACGAGCTCCGACGCGTCGTCGTTGCCAGGCGTCGTTGCAAACTGCAGGCGCGAGAGGTGCAGGATCGCAGCGACGACTTTGAAGATGCTCAGCTGGTCGCTCTTGGACACGCCCATGGTCTCGAGACACGACACAGTCTGGAGGAACCGCTGCGCGTCCTTCATGCCGTCGCTCACGCTCGCGCTTTCGCCGCGCGCAGCAATGAACGGAAAGTCCGGCGCGCTCATGCCAGCCAACTCGACATCCGCAGTCACGTCCGACGGCGCAGCCAAGAGCTGGTAGAAGATGTGGTAGTTGCGCTCGCCCTGTCCTTGCATCGACACGCGCGACTTCTCGAGCAAGTACGTCCGCGACTTGGCGCCAACGAGCTGCCCGAGTGCGTTGAACTGGAGCTCCGAGAATTTGCCAAAGCGCGAGCTGTTGTCGTTGCGCGACGTCTTCGCATTGCCAAACGACTCCATGAGCGGGTTTGCGTCGAGCACGCGCTCAATGATGCTCGTCTCGTTCGCAGCTGCGTCTGCGCTCGAGACAACGTCGCTGTTGCCCGCGGCCGCCAAGTGCGACATCAAGATCTTGGTCGTCTCAGTCTTGCCGGCGCCAGACTCGCCACTCACGAGGATGCTCTGGTCTTCGCCAAATGTGCGCATGTGCTGGTAGCTCCCTGCGCTCGTGGCGTACACGTGCGGCGGGAGTTCGCTCCGGTCCTTCTCGAGGTACTGCTCTTGGTCGTCTTTTGTGTAGATGTCGAGCCAAGCGTACTGGAAACAACAAGAGTAGAATCATAACGACAACAACAAAAGAATCAGAACCTACTGACCACGCAGTAGAGCTCCTGCAGAGCTGCTCAGTAGACAATAAAGAGAAGCAATGACGACGCACCGGGTTGACGGCGATACAGATCGGACCCGTGTATGTGTATGGGATTTGGCGCAAGAAGCGCTGCTTGAGGTTGAACAGGATCGCCGGCTCATGGAGGTAGTTGAGGTTCACCATGTCTTCGACGCCGTTCGCACTGCGCACTTGGTTCTGCAGCATGATTGCAGTTTTCTACTCGAGACAACAACAACAGACGCAGCAGTGCCCCACCGAGATGGATGCATCGCAACAGCACAATCGAGTGTGAGCACGGCGCGCACAACGACACACACAGAAGCAAGCAAGCACACGCAACGAACCTGAACAGTGCGGATCGTGCCGGCTTCAGGGTGCTTGTCGGCATTCTCTTCGTGTGCGTCGGCTTCGAGCACGACTTCGACAGTCTCTGCGTTCACGACATGGCCTTTTGTGATCGATGCCTCGACCCAGCTCACGCCAACGTCGGGTACATACACCTGTACACATACACAAACGCAAGCAAAGCACAAGCGCATGAAGAGCGTGAGTACTATGCGGTCGCGATGCAGTGCAGGAGAGACGACGAAGAGCACAGACAGCGCGACGCACTTTGGTCTGTTCGGCCTCCATGTGCGATTCGTCGTCTCTATGAGTCTCGACTCGACGCTCGTTCGTCTCTCTCTCTTCTCTTCTCTTCTTCTCGTGCTCCTCGTGCCTCGAATGGAGCAAAAGGCGCTGTGGCCGCTGTCGAGCGCATGCGCTTGCTGCTACTTCTGCGCCAGCGAGCGAGCGCAGCGCAAGCCGAGCAGCAGGCAGCTTCGCTCCCTCTTCCTCGAAACTCGCGACCGACCCTTTTTTGACAACTTGGATGTGATTTCGACCCTCAAGTCGCAACGAAAACGTTTCTGCGCGTGTGACCCATGTTGGCGGATCTTCGCGTTTGTATGTCAATACAAACGTCAAGAGCGCGGCCAAAAGGAGGATGTGCCAGCAGCTGCGTGGGACCAAGTCCAGTCACAGCATACTCTGTGCAAGTCAAATTGCACACGCGATACAATTGTCAAGACTGCTCAAATTGCCAAAACACGGTCGAAAGCACTTCAACAACAACCGCTTCACTTGCAAAATGTATACTCGCTTGTGCATCCATCTCGAAAGGACCGGCGTCGCTCCATTCAATTCGTTCAGGTGAGGAACAGGAATGGCTCAGCAAAAGCCCAGCTCGTCCGCCCGTTTGCTCGCTTGCTTTCGCTGCTGCTTGCTAGTGCTTTTTGCGAGGTGCGCTCTCTCGCGGCCGCTCACCTGCTCACACACAAACCACCTCCGTCGTCTCAACCTTGTTTGCCTCTTGGCGCACACGTCGACACTGTGCTCGACGTCGTCGTCATCTCCAGCTCTCTTCCTCGCGCTCTCCTCGTTCTCGTTCTCTCTCGCACCGCGAGTGTCTCTGTATTGGTGGAGCATGTTGTTCTCGAGCGCACAGCGCGCTCGGCTCAGTTCGGGCGCCTCGAGCGCCACCACTGCTGCTAGTACTAGTACTTGTACTAGTACATGTGTGCTAGCGATCGGCACTCCTTTGCTCACGAGCGAGCGTTTGCATGAACGACCTGCATGAACGACCTGCGCCGCCGCGATCTTCTTTGAGACCACCGGTGTTTCTGTTTTCGCGCTGGCTCGCGCTTCATGCGTGTCATCACGGCGTGCACGCACGCACACAGAGAGGCCCGCAGCACCAGCCATTCGACCATTCAGCCGAGTCAGCCAGCCATCTCACATGCTTGCTTGTCCAACAACAACACAAGCTCACTCTTGCTGCTGCTGCTGCATCAATCAATCGATCAGTCGATCAGTTGATCAGTTGGGTAATTGCTCGACGACGACCGCGACATGCACACGAGGAATCCGGACCCACCAAGTTTTTGTCGCGACGGCTCTCTTTTGACGGACAGCGCCTGCCGACGCCGACGACGACGGCAATGCTGGAAATCGTATCTTTACGCACCGAGTCGCCGTGCGCGCTTTTCTCCGCTGAGAGGGAACCAAGAGCGCCGCCAGTGGTTTGCGAGAACCCGAGAACCGAGAACCCGAGAACCCGAGAGCAGTCTGTTGTTGCCGCTCAAGTAAACCAAAGCAAACCAAACCAACCAAAGCAGCGAGAAGCGAGAGCAGCGAGAGCTTATCCGATCTTTCCATGCTTTGACACTCAATGCGCAAGCAAGCAACAGCGCGCATTGCTCGTCTGCTTTCTGCTTGGCACACGCACGCTCACACACGACGTCTTGCTTTGACGTTGATCCTCGATCTCTCTACACAGACACAGACGGACGGACGTTGACAAACAACACAGACTCGCTCGAGCTAGCAGGCTTCGCTCGCTCTCGGACTTCTCGCTGTCTCCACTCCATTCATTCATTCGTTGTGTCTGCTATCCGTCCACAGCTCGCTCTATTTTGAGCAGACTAAACTTCAACGCATTGACTGACTGACTGACTGACTGACGACTCACTTGGCTTCGTTTTGCCTGTGGTGGTGGTGGTGGTGTGTGGTAGTGTGCCTTGGTTTGATTTGCCTTGGTTTGATCGATCGATCGACAGAGAGAGAGGCCTCGACACAAGGACTCGGACGAAGGCCGCTACCGTGAGCAGACACACCAAGACGTCGCAGCACGACGCACTGCAGCCGCATCGAGCAAGCGGCGCGGCTGCGCGCTACGTGGGACTCGCCATTTGCTGCTGTTGCCACCACTGCTGTTGTTGTTGCTGTGGTTGCCGCTGTTGCGGGAGGGAGACGCGAGGACCGCTGCATTCGCTCGCTCGTGTTCGCCGCGTTCACGCCCGCCCACCAACATGGCTTACTTCTGGACGGTCGGCCAGAGATGGCCAGGCAGGGACGCATGGGGCGTCGTCGTCCGCGGCTGCGCGCCGCCAGCAGCCTGCGTTTGTCTGAGACTGTCCATGGTGTCACTTGCCGACCCACAAAGGCGATCTCTCTCGGTCTGTTTCGGTTCGGTTCGGTCCGCGTATCCCGTCGCTTGCTTTGCAAGCACAATACAGCAGAGCAGAGCAGCAATGTTGAGCGCGTGCAGGTGTCGTGTCCTGCGCAAGCGCATGCGCTCTCGCGTCACAGCAGCAGCACAGGCTCAACGACCAAGGACATCAAAACAAGAGCAAGCAAGCAACAAACAACGGAGCTGCAGCACATGAACGAACGAGCAGCTTCGTTCGCGCTTGCTCTTTCACAAGGTCCACCTGAGCAAAAAACTCGCTCACTCGCTCGTGCTCGGCAAAGCAGACAACAACAAACAAGGCAAAAACTCGCTCCCACAGCACCGAGGTGGCTGCGAAAAAAAATCGCGCACTTCGGTGCTTCACTTGGTCTTTGTATGACGAGCCACACGAACCAACCATCTCAGAGAGAGAGAAAAAATCGGTGAGAGAAAAAAGTATCTTGCCCATCATCCTCTCCTCTCAAGAAGAACATCCTCTCGAAGAACACTCGCTCACCTGCAGATTCGCGACTCTTGCCGCTCCTGAACAAACTCGAGCTCAACGTCACGTGGCTCCAGCCCAGCCCAATCCAGCTCCAATCCAGCTCCAGTTCGCTCTCACGAGTTCATTCGCTCATTCCGACCATTGCACCGATCGATCGGTCGCTCTCGGGACACAAGGTCGTTGGTTGACCAGTGCAGCAATAACCACGACCAGCAGCGCTCGAAGCAACTCAGCTCGGAACGGGTTCGACTGAGCACAGTGTCGCTGTCGCCATCGCCGTCGTCACCGCGCATGGGATCGTCATCGCCGCTGCGCTCGACATCGCCACCGCTGCTACTGCGAGTGCTGCTCTGGCTGTCGCGTGCTTCCAGCTGCACGTAGCGCGGCGTCGTGGTCCAGCCGAACTGCCGCACACGGACGCGATCCAATGCGCGCAGGACGTCCCATTCGGCCGGATTGAGCCAGACCGCACCGAGATACCCCACGAGCAGCGCCATGCCGACTGTCAGCACAGCGTGCTCGCGCAGCACGCGGAGCTCGCGGTCGTCGATCTGGAGCTCGCTCGCAGCGGCGCGCTCGTGGACGTACATGCGCAGGAAGTCGAGTGAGAAGCGCAGCTGGCGCGTGCGCACGAGCACGGCGTCAATGGCGAAGAGCGCGTTCGAGAGCGCGAACACGAGCGCAAAGCCCACGAAGCGCAGTGCGTTTGGTGCCACGTCGGCGAGCCACAGGCGCAGCAGAGTGACATGCAGTCGTGCTGTTGGTGGCGTCGTTGGTGGCGTCGTTGGTGATGGCGGCGGTGGCACTGGCAACGGTGGCACTGGTGACGATGTTGTTGTCGACTCTTGTAGTGATGACGACTCCGACCCAATTGAGAGTGAGACGACATCGACTGCCTTGTTGTCGGTGGTGGTCTTTGCTTCGCCAGCACCACTGCGATCAGTGTTTGTTAGTGCTCCTTCATTGTGCATCGAGGTTCTTGCGAATGTTCTCCATTGCTAGTCGATGATCGAACACCCGCGCTTGCTTTGACAACGCTTGGTCGCTATGTCAATGTCTTTAGTACCAACAGTGTGCTGCCTGTCAACGTCTTTGGTTCCTTGGCTGTCACGAATCGACGCGCACCAGTTTCAAGAAGTATATGCAATGACCTGAGCAGTGATCAGCGTTCGCTCGCTTAAACATTCAATGTCTCGAGTCGGCTATAGCATCGGCTGTTGCGCCTTGCTTGTGCTTTCCCTTCACGTTCCCGACACGATCGGGACTTGCAGCCGCGGCATGCCGATGTGAGCACGAAGGTAGACATCAACAACGCAGTGACATATGGGTCAAAGCAATGGCACGACTTGAGCAGCTTACACACATGATGGTAGTAGTTCTTGAACACAGCAAAGACAGTCTATTCGATTGGCAACGACCGCTCAATGTCGGCTCTCTTTCGATCGCGAGGTAGTTGACAACGAGGCAGTCGATGTCGTCTCACTCTCAATTGGGTCGGAGTCGTCATCACTACAAGAGTCGACAACAACATCGTCACCAGTGCCACCGTTGCCAGTGCCACCGCCGCCATCACCAACGACGCCACCAACGACGCCACCAACAGCACGACTGCATGTCACTCTGCTGCGCCTGTGGCTCGCCGACGTGGCACCAAACGCACTGCGCTTCGTGGGCTTTGCGCTCGTGTTCGCGCTCTCGAACGCGCTCTTCGCCATTGACGCCGTGCTCGTGCGCACGCGCCAGCTGCGCTTCTCACTCGACTTCCTGCGCATGTACGTCCACGAGCGCGCCGCTGCGAGCGAGCTCCAGATCGACGACCGCGAGCTCCGCGTGCTGCGCGAGCACGCTGTGCTGACAGTCGGCATGGCGCTGCTCGTGGGGTATCTCGGTGCGGTCTGGCTCAATCCGGCCGAATGGGACGTCCTGCGCGCATTGGATCGCGTCCGTGTGCGGCAGTTCGGCTGGACCACGACGCCGCGCTACGTGCAGCTGGAAGCACGCGACAGCCAGAGCAGCACTCGCAGTAGCAGCGGTGGCGATGTCGAGCGCAGCGGCGATGACGATCCCATGCGCGGTGACGACGGCGCTACAGACTACCTCGACAGCACTTCGCCACCACTGCCAAGCTTGCTCCAGCGAGTGTGTGCGCGCGTATCGACACGCGTGCTGCTCGTGTTGCTGCTCGCGCTGCTGCTGCTCGTGACGATCGCGGTCGCGAAGGTCGTGCCGTCGATCGTCGCGATGGTCGGCATGAACGCGTCGCTGGGCGAACCGCTGCGGCTCGCGAGCGGCCTCGAGCTCTTCTCGATTCGCCACGCAGGCGTCGCGCGCGGCCGGCGCATGCGCGACTTTGTCGAGCACGCGACCGAAGACGCTGAGCTGTTCAGCGCCGACTCGCTCTTTCGCCGCACGCGCGGCTTTCGCGGTCCGCTCGCGTTCAACGTATCGATCGCGTCGGGCGAGCAGCTGAACGTGCTCGTGGTCGTGATCGAGTCGTTCCGGCAGCAGGACTCGCGGTACTTGTTCCAGGACGCGCGGTACGACGCGCGCTATGGTGCCGACATGCCGAGCCTCACGCCGCAGTTCGACAAGTGGGCTCGCCGCGGCGTGGCGTTCCGGAACATGTGGTCGTCCTGGCGCACGAGCCGCGCGCTCGAGACGATCTTGTTCGGACAAGTGCCGTACGACAGCGTGACGGCGACCGGGACGACGAACGGCCGCGCAGACGTCGCGCTCGCCGGCTTGCCGCAGTTCTTCAAGGCGCGCGGCTACGAGTGCGTCTTCACGACCGGCACGCGCACGGACTACGAGGACTGGGACACGTTCTTACCCGCGCACGGGTTTGACCACGTCCTCGGGATGTGGGACGTCGCCGACATTGCGAGCGACGAGATCGGCATCGACGTGAGCGAGGGCGAGCAGTTCATGACGTACTGGGGCGTGCACGACCACGTGTCGTTCGACGTCCTCGGGTACTTGCTTCAGAAGCAGCACGTCGAGCGGCGCAACGGGACGTTCCACGCGCCGCCGTCTCGAGTGAACGCGACAGCGCCGCCGCGCAAGAGCAGCGCGCTCGACACGCGCAAGCCGTGGTTCGTCACGCACTTTACGATCTCGAGCCACGTGCCGTTCGACGAGCGTCCGGACTGGTACCACCGCTATGGCCACGAGATCCCGGACTTTGGTCCGTTCTACCGGAGCAGCCGTCGTGCAAGTGGTGACAGAGGCCATAGCAATGGCGGTGGCAATGGCAATGGCGACAATGACAGTGACGACGCAGCGGACGCGCACACGGAGCTGCGGAAGAACTACGCCGAGATGCGGTACTTCACGGACCTGACGTTCGGCCACTTCATGGACAACTTGAACGCCAGCGGCGTGCTGGCCAACACGCTCGTGCTCGTCACGGGCGACCACGGCCAAGCGCCGGAGCGCGGCAGTGCGACGCCCGAGCAAGACCAGATGGCCGCGACACGCGTGGCAGGCGCGCTGATCGCAGAAGGTCGGCTCGGTGCGAGCGCCGGACTGCTCTTTGACGACGTGGCGTCGCACGCCGACCTGCTCAACACGCTCGCAGACATCATTGGCGTCTCAGGTGCTCAAGGCGATAGTGATACCGATGGCAAAGACGTCAGTGGTGCTGGCGGATTCCTCCAGAGCGGGGTCGGCCACTCGCTCAAGCGCGCCGTGCCGTTTGGTGAGCGTGTTGTCCACAGCAACAACCCAGCGGTGAACATGGCGGCGATCCAGGGCCACACGCGCATGGAGTACTACTCGCGCGTCTCGGACGCCGTGCGCGTGTATCACACCGAGTTCGATCTGGCGCAATCGCACGACGTCATGCGCGAGCTCTCGCCTGCGCGCGTGCGCGAGATCCTGTCGATCTGCGCCGACGGCCGCCTGCTCAGCGACTACTTCAAGCACCGCTGGGACCACGCGTGCATCCTCGCCCCGACGTGTTGACACTAGTAGAGATAGTGAGTTGGCGAGTCCGTCACAATCAGTCAGACAAGCAAACAGGCAGATGGTGTGTGGTGCTTGTATGTGTGCAATAGTAGTAGTAGCAGCGTGTGAGTCGAGTGTCGAATGCGACGAGTGTGTGCGTGTGTGAAACATACTAAGCAAGCGTGTTGAGCTCCAGACAAGCGGTAGAACCTGCCGTCGGCAGTGAGTAGTCAGCCACAGGACGCATCCTGCTACTGCACACGTGACGATCTCGATCGAGTGTCGAAGGCGACGAGTGGTGGTGGCAATAGTGTCGTCACGTAATGCGACTGACAGTGCTGAGATGACGACTTCAGGTAGATCTCACTACTGCTACTGGTACTACTGGTGTTGGTGATGATGTTGGCATGGCTCGCGAGATGAGAGCAAGCGCATTCGTTGTTCGTACGGTAGCTCGAGTAGTCGAGATACGTGCAGTCGATACGCGCTGGAGTAGACGGCAAACAATGCACAATAATACACATACAGCATACACCAAGTGTGTCGAGACAGTGAGGACACGCACACACACACACACGTGTCGAGCCTTGCGCCACGATCGTTCACTTGCTACTGGAGCGACAGCAGCGCTTCTGCGCCACTTGCTTCACTTCCGAGGCATTCGTGGAGCTTATTGAGCTCAACCAAGACGGTCTAGAGCGTCGTCATCGTCACTTGGAGCCAAGTGCGGTTGAAGCCATTGCTGCTGTTGTTTGCAAGTGTGCGATCCTGAAGCGTCGCGAGTGGTGTGGTCCACTTTGTCTTCTTCTTCTTCGACGAACCAGATGATGTGAGTGTTGGTCACTCGATCGAATGGATGGATCCTTTGTATGGACTTTCAACCCACCAACCCACTACCGCCACTCCACTGCTGCTGCTACCTACTACTGCTGCGACCTTGAGTGCTAGAAGCGCTGTGTGAGCACTCGCAGTCGGTCGGTCGTTCTTGTGGCGGCGCGGCATGGCTGGTCGTCGTGGGTCGCGCAACGGCTGATACGCAGGCAGGCACACCAGCAGCAGACGCAGACGCAAAGACGACACCCATCAACAGCGACAACAAGGCGCTCGCTCGCGCCATACCTGATCGTGCGCGCTGCTGCTCAAGCGGCGACTGAGCGACAACAGCAAGACCAAGACCAACCAACACGACCAGATCAAGACCAAGACCAACAGGACAGGCAGAGTGCCTGACGGCCACTACCAACAACACCAACGCCACTGCATCGCTGTATCGCATCGCATCACACCATTCGACATGGAGAGCTGCCAGATCTGCTTTGAGCCAGTGGCCGAGCCACTCCCAGAGACCGACGACGCGCTGACGCACGACATCAAGGCGTCGTCCTCGTCCCAACAACAGCAACAACAGCAGCAGCCGCAACAACTCGTGCGCGCACTCTGCGGCGACGCGTGTCCTGCGACGATCTGTCTGTCGTGCCTCGTAGCGCACGTGCGCGCGTCACTGGACGACTGCTACGCCGGCATCTTGCCGCGCGTGCGCTGCCCGATCTGCTTGACGCGCCTCAACAAGACGCAGTGGGCGCCGCACCTGCGCGCGCTGGGCGTCAGCACCAAAGACGGCAACAACAACAACAACAGCAGTGTGGACAGCAGCTCAACCAGCAGCGCCGCGAGTGCCGCAGCTGCGCGCCATCTCGTCGAGCAGTACGCGATGTTCAGCAAGAAAGCGTGCTCGCTTCAGGCGCCGTGCTGCCACAAGATCGACTACTCGCACTTGCCGAATCTGCTGCTGAGCGACGGCGAGAGCGCGATCGACGGCGCCGAGAGTCCCGTGCGCGAGGCGGAGAAGATGGACCCGGGCGTCGTGGCGTTCCTCAAGCGCTGCCGCGCGTTCTGCTTCCACGACGGTGACGGCCGCGGCGTGGTCCAGCTCGCGCTCGAGACGCTCGAAAAGCCGGACGCCGACGCGAGCACGAACGCCAAGACGATCGACGCGATCATGGAAGAGGCGCTCGCGCGCATCATCGACGACGAGCGGCGCGCGACGCTGCTGCTGTCGTACTTGTACGTGCGTCCTGGCGCGCGCACGCGGTGCTGCAACAGCGCGTTCTGCTTCAACTGCAAGCGTAACGGGCACCACGCGCAGTGTGAGCGCGAGAGCGACGTGATCGACGTCGACCGATGTGTCGTGCGGTGTCGCAGCTGCCGCGTGATGATCGTCAAGGTCGAGGGCTGCGACTCGGTCTCGTGCGTCTGCGGCTTCACGATGGCCTGGGAGCGCGAGCTCGGGATCCAGCGCCTCGACCGCCGCGGCCTCGTCGCCGTCGACATCTTTGACCGCGACTTGTACGAGAAGTGGGAGCAGTGGCGCAGCAAGACCAAGGCCTGGACCACGCACATGCAGCTCCAGGCGCGCGAGCGCGCGAAGCGGCGGTGGATCGCCAAGTACGCGCCGCTGCTGCGCAAGTGCTTTGGGAAGTCGATCTGGCGCCTCCGCGCGCTACGGAATCGCGAGAAGCTCGAGCGCGAGCTCTTCTGGCGCGTGTACGACCGAACGCACGCCGAGTCTGCTCCGTCGGCGGAGCTGGACGAGTTCGCAGCGGCGCTCCGGGCGATCAACGTCGGCGGTCAGTGACCGAGAGAGCAAGTGAGTAGGCCGTGAACACTGAAGGGCGAGAGGAGAAGAGAAGAGAAGAGAGAGAGAGGTGAAGATGGAGACATCCACGGGACGCACACATGCACGTCATAGTGCGCACATTCTTGTACGACACAAGAGAGTGAGGAAGAGAGGACAAGCGTGAGAGGGCGAGCCAGAGGACGCAAGAATCATAAGTTATATACACCGAGTTCGCCGCGAGTCTCTCTCATTCACACGATCCATCAGCCCACACGATCCACCGAGCGAGGTGTATAACTTCTCTTCACTGCGAATCGAGAAGACTGTGCCTGCGTTCGACCCAGTTCGGTTTCTGCCAGAATGATCAACACGAACACAGATCGATAAACCCAAAAAGAGCATATTCAGATGTGCTCTAACTGATTGATTACCAAGTCGATCAGATAAATTGCGCAAGTCATAAAGAACATATTGAGCTGTGGTTTGTTCAGCTTTACATTTCGACTCTGGTCGTACAATATTGAAAAAACATGCTGCAAAATCCCGCTGCAAAATCCCGCTGCAAAATCCCGCTGTATACAAAATGCAAACGTTGCATTCGTTTCGCACAGCGAACCTAAAACAACACAAGTGAACAGGATAAAGTCTTGAGATTGTTTGTTTGCTCGAATATTTATATTTTCATCGGACAAAGCAGTAACCAGGCTACATTGATTGCAATGAATTATGCAATCAATGTAGCTTGCTTGATCACGACTCTGCCCAATGAAATCAAATGCTTCGCGGCTCAAAATGAGCCAATGTAATACAAAAGGAAGGTGGAGCTCTTCTGTCTCTCTTCAGGATTTTATGTAACTGGACGTGTCCTAGTTTCGCAGCTCCTTTCGAAGAAGCGTGTGTGTACACTTTTCGCAGGATTCCAGGCACTAAGACGGAGATAATATTCGCAGTAGTTTAGTAGGCCTAAATCGCAAGTGTTCATCTTTGTTGGTTGTGCGAACTCCACTTTTGGTGCCAGTTACTAACTGTAACTGTGCAATACTAAAGCGAATCAAATAAACTGTGGATATCTCTCAGACCCCAAGTCCACTGTTTGGCAAATATTCTGACAATATCTACCAATTAGACCAATCGTCAATACGGTTCGTCCTAAAACAAATTCTTGATAGTATTTCTTAAGGCTAGAATATCACACCAACAGCCATAGCTTGTGTACCACATTACAACTGAAGCAATGGCGCTCGAGTCGTAGCACAGGTTGCTGTGTGACAACACACGAGCACTCTTCGTCTGTCTTATTGAGGAGAGTTAATGTGCCATACTCGCCTCTGACGAAGAACTAGTCGCGTCTGGCGATAGTGTACGCTCTCACACAAGACACCAGCACAGTCTACGCACCGTCGAGAGGAATGAGCATGCGACTGTATGGTCTTAGACCCACAATCACAAGCGCATTTACGCTCACTATACCATCTGCTGTCAGAAGTACGCGTGCATGCTCTTCGACACCTGAGTGCGCTGGAGCGTTGTCGATAAAGCCGCCGATCTTGAGGTTCTCCGCGAGCGGTCGATACTTGTTGCTGTGCTGCGCGGCAAGAACCAAGTCGGCAACAAACCTGGCGTTCAGATTTTGGCGAATGTGACCGCCGTGCGTCTTGAGCATGAGAAAACCCCGGGCACGCCGCTGACAGTACACTGATTTTGGCCATGTGACACAGGCAGCGTTGCCATCGCTCTCTCACCGATCTCTAGTTAGCTCTATGAAATAGGTACACATTGAAGTCTGTCTCGTCACGATACACGAATCGCCGCGCCTCCCATGTTCGTCGATTGTCCGCACGAACGTTGACCGCTAGATCGGACTGACTGCGCTGATGGGCGTCGGCTTCTCGGTACGGAGCTGGTTCGACGAGTACAGCGTGCCATGAGTGCGCAATGAACAGACGACTTGATCGGGATGACGCAGAGATCGCACTTCAGACGCGCGCGTATGTTGTCTCGTGTCTGGCGGCAGATCTCGTTGATGTAGTTGTCAAGCTTGACCACAAACTCAAAAGTCATGTTGACAGTGGAAACCTTGACACCACCAATTTGCTTCGTGGTTTACGCAGCGTTTTTGATGGCACAGCGAGCGGTATAGCACTTAAGGCCGTTTGCTTGCGCGACGGCGCGCAAATCGTGCCCTCCCATCAACGCGAGACTAACGCGCATTTGGCGCACCCGGGCTCGTGATGTTTTGGAGGTGGAGTTTAAGTGCTTGAGTTTATGCTTGAGAATGGACAAATGAGAACACTGTCTTGTACCTACTGCACAGCTGCACAGCACAGCCTATGGTTGAACGTCGTCATTCTGCGCTAAAACAGTCGTTTTAGCGCTCATGTATCGTGGTATAGTTTTGTGCATATTGCGGAAAAACTATCAAGAATTTGTTTTAGGACGAACCGTATTGACGATTGGTCTAATTGGTAGATATTGTCAGAATATTTGCCAAACAGTGGACTTGGGGTCTGAGAGATATCCACAGTTTATTTGATTCGCTTTAGTATTGCACAGTTACAGTTAGTAACTGGCACCAAAAGTGGAGTTCGCACAACCAACAAAGATGAACACTTGCGATTTAGGCCTACTAAACTACTGCGAATATTATCTCCGTCTTAGTGCCTGGAATCCTGCGAAAAGTGTACACACACGCTTCTTCGAAAGGAGCTGCGAAACTAGGACACGTCCAGTTACATAAAATCCTGAAGAGAGACAGAAGAGCTCCACCTTCCTTTTGTATTACATTGGCTCATTTTGAGCCGCGAAGCATTTGATTTCATTGGGCAGAGTCGTGATCAAGCAAGCTACATTGATTGCATAATTCATTGCAATCAATGTAGCCTGGTTACTGCTTTGTCCGATGAAAATATAAATATTCGAGCAAACAAACAATCTCAAGACTTTATCCTGTTCACTTGTGTTGTTTTAGGTTCGCTGTGCGAAACGAATGCAACGTTTGCATTTTGTATACAGCGGGATTTTGCAGCGGGATTTTGCAGCGGGATTTTGCAGCATGTTTTTTCAATATTGTACGACCAGAGTCGAAATGTAAAGCTGAACAAACCACAGCTCAATATGTTCTTTATGACTTGCGCAATTTATCTGATCGACTTGGTAATCAATCAGTTAGAGCACATCTGAATATGCTCTTTTTGGGTTTATCGATCTGTGTTCGTGTTGATCATTCTGGCAGAAACCGAACTGGGTCGAACGCAGGCACAGTCTTCTCGATTCGCAGTGAAGAGAAGTTATACACCTCGCTCGGTGGATCGTGTGGGCTGATGGATCGTGTGAATGAGAGAGACTCGCGGCGAACTCGGTGTATATAACTTATGATTCTTGCGTCCTCTGGCTCGCCCTCTCACGCTTGTCCTCTCTTCCTCACTCTCTTGTGTCGTACAAGAATGTGCGCACTATGACGTGCATGTGTGCGTCCCGTGGATGTCTCCATCTTCACCTCTCTCTCTCTTCTCTTCTCTTCTCCTCTCGCCCTTCAGTGTTCACGGCCTACTCACTTGCTCTCTCGGTCACTGACCGCCGACGTTGATCGCCCGGAGCGCCGCTGCGAACTCGTCCAGCTCCGCCGACGGAGCAGACTCGGCGTGCGTTCGGTCGTACACGCGCCAGAAGAGCTCGCGCTCGAGCTTCTCGCGATTCCGTAGCGCGCGGAGGCGCCAGATCGACTTCCCAAAGCACTTGCGCAGCAGCGGCGCGTACTTGGCGATCCACCGCCGCTTCGCGCGCTCGCGCGCCTGGAGCTGCATGTGCGTGGTCCAGGCCTTGGTCTTGCTGCGCCACTGCTCCCACTTCTCGTACAAGTCGCGGTCAAAGATGTCGACGGCGACGAGGCCGCGGCGGTCGAGGCGCTGGATCCCGAGCTCGCGCTCCCAGGCCATCGTGAAGCCGCAGACGCACGAGACCGAGTCGCAGCCCTCGACCTTGACGATCATCACGCGGCAGCTGCGACACCGCACGACACATCGGTCGACGTCGATCACGTCGCTCTCGCGCTCACACTGCGCGTGGTGCCCGTTACGCTTGCAGTTGAAGCAGAACGCGCTGTTGCAGCACCGCGTGCGCGCGCCAGGACGCACGTACAAGTACGACAGCAGCAGCGTCGCGCGCCGCTCGTCGTCGATGATGCGCGCGAGCGCCTCTTCCATGATCGCGTCGATCGTCTTGGCGTTCGTGCTCGCGTCGGCGTCCGGCTTTTCGAGCGTCTCGAGCGCGAGCTGGACCACGCCGCGGCCGTCACCGTCGTGGAAGCAGAACGCGCGGCAGCGCTTGAGGAACGCCACGACGCCCGGGTCCATCTTCTCCGCCTCGCGCACGGGACTCTCGGCGCCGTCGATCGCGCTCTCGCCGTCGCTCAGCAGCAGATTCGGCAAGTGCGAGTAGTCGATCTTGTGGCAGCACGGCGCCTGAAGCGAGCACGCTTTCTTGCTGAACATCGCGTACTGCTCGACGAGATGGCGCGCAGCTGCGGCACTCGCGGCGCTGCTGGTTGAGCTGCTGTCCACACTGCTGTTGTTGTTGTTGTTGCCGTCTTTGGTGCTGACGCCCAGCGCGCGCAGGTGCGGCGCCCACTGCGTCTTGTTGAGGCGCGTCAAGCAGATCGGGCAGCGCACGCGCGGCAAGATGCCGGCGTAGCAGTCGTCCAGTGACGCGCGCACGTGCGCTACGAGGCACGACAGACAGATCGTCGCAGGACACGCGTCGCCGCAGAGTGCGCGCACGAGTTGTTGCGGCTGCTGCTGTTGTTGCTGTTGTTGGGACGAGGACGACGCCTTGATGTCGTGCGTCAGCGCGTCGTCGGTCTCTGGGAGTGGCTCGGCCACTGGCTCAAAGCAGATCTGGCAGCTCTCCATGTCGAATGGTGTGATGCGATGCGATACAGCGATGCAGTGGCGTTGGTGTTGTTGGTAGTGGCCGTCAGGCACTCTGCCTGTCCTGTTGGTCTTGGTCTTGATCTGGTCGTGTTGGTTGGTCTTGGTCTTGCTGTTGTCGCTCAGTCGCCGCTTGAGCAGCAGCGCGCACGATCAGGTATGGCGCGAGCGAGCGCCTTGTTGTCGCTGTTGATGGGTGTCGTCTTTGCGTCTGCGTCTGCTGCTGGTGTGCCTGCCTGCGTATCAGCCGTTGCGCGACCCACGACGACCAGCCATGCCGCGCCGCCACAAGAACGACCGACCGACTGCGAGTGCTCACACAGCGCTTCTAGCACTCAAGGTCGCAGCAGTAGTAGGTAGCAGCAGCAGTGGAGTGGCGGTAGTGGGTTGGTGGGTTGAAAGTCCATACAAAGGATCCATCCATTCGATCGAGTGACCAACACTCACATCATCTGGTTCGTCGAAGAAGAAGAAGACAAAGTGGACCACACCACTCGCGACGCTTCAGGATCGCACACTTGCAAACAACAGCAGCAATGGCTTCAACCGCACTTGGCTCCAAGTGACGATGACGACGCTCTAGACCGTCTTGGTTGAGCTCAATAAGCTCCACGAATGCCTCGGAAGTGAAGCAAGTGGCGCAGAAGCGCTGCTGTCGCTCCAGTAGCAAGTGAACGATCGTGGCGCAAGGCTCGACACGTGTGTGTGTGTGTGCGTGTCCTCACTGTCTCGACACACTTGGTGTATGCTGTATGTGTATTATTGTGCATTGTTTGCCGTCTACTCCAGCGCGTATCGACTGCACGTATCTCGACTACTCGAGCTACCGTACGAACAACGAATGCGCTTGCTCTCATCTCGCGAGCCATGCCAACATCATCACCAACACCAGTAGTACCAGTAGCAGTAGTGAGATCTACCTGAAGTCGTCATCTCAGCACTGTCAGTCGCATTACGTGACGACACTATTGCCACCACCACTCGTCGCCTTCGACACTCGATCGAGATCGTCACGTGTGCAGTAGCAGGATGCGTCCTGTGGCTGACTACTCACTGCCGACGGCAGGTTCTACCGCTTGTCTGGAGCTCAACACGCTTGCTTAGTATGTTTCACACACGCACACACTCGTCGCATTCGACACTCGACTCACACGCTGCTACTACTACTATTGCACACATACAAGCACCACACACCATCTGCCTGTTTGCTTGTCTGACTGATTGTGACGGACTCGCCAACTCACTATCTCTACTAGTGTCAACACGTCGGGGCGAGGATGCACGCGTGGTCCCAGCGGTGCTTGAAGTAGTCGCTGAGCAGGCGGCCGTCGGCGCAGATCGACAGGATCTCGCGCACGCGCGCAGGCGAGAGCTCGCGCATGACGTCGTGCGATTGCGCCAGATCGAACTCGGTGTGATACACGCGCACGGCGTCCGAGACGCGCGAGTAGTACTCCATGCGCGTGTGGCCCTGGATCGCCGCCATGTTCACCGCTGGGTTGTTGCTGTGGACAACACGCTCACCAAACGGCACGGCGCGCTTGAGCGAGTGGCCGACCCCGCTCTGGAGGAATCCGCCAGCACCACTGACGTCTTTGCCATCGGTATCACTATCGCCTTGAGCACCTGAGACGCCAATGATGTCTGCGAGCGTGTTGAGCAGGTCGGCGTGCGACGCCACGTCGTCAAAGAGCAGTCCGGCGCTCGCACCGAGCCGACCTTCTGCGATCAGCGCGCCTGCCACGCGTGTCGCGGCCATCTGGTCTTGCTCGGGCGTCGCACTGCCGCGCTCCGGCGCTTGGCCGTGGTCGCCCGTGACGAGCACGAGCGTGTTGGCCAGCACGCCGCTGGCGTTCAAGTTGTCCATGAAGTGGCCGAACGTCAGGTCCGTGAAGTACCGCATCTCGGCGTAGTTCTTCCGCAGCTCCGTGTGCGCGTCCGCTGCGTCGTCACTGTCATTGTCGCCATTGCCATTGCCACCGCCATTGCTATGGCCTCTGTCACCACTTGCACGACGGCTGCTCCGGTAGAACGGACCAAAGTCCGGGATCTCGTGGCCATAGCGGTGGTACCAGTCCGGACGCTCGTCGAACGGCACGTGGCTCGAGATCGTAAAGTGCGTGACGAACCACGGCTTGCGCGTGTCGAGCGCGCTGCTCTTGCGCGGCGGCGCTGTCGCGTTCACTCGAGACGGCGGCGCGTGGAACGTCCCGTTGCGCCGCTCGACGTGCTGCTTCTGAAGCAAGTACCCGAGGACGTCGAACGACACGTGGTCGTGCACGCCCCAGTACGTCATGAACTGCTCGCCCTCGCTCACGTCGATGCCGATCTCGTCGCTCGCAATGTCGGCGACGTCCCACATCCCGAGGACGTGGTCAAACCCGTGCGCGGGTAAGAACGTGTCCCAGTCCTCGTAGTCCGTGCGCGTGCCGGTCGTGAAGACGCACTCGTAGCCGCGCGCCTTGAAGAACTGCGGCAAGCCGGCGAGCGCGACGTCTGCGCGGCCGTTCGTCGTCCCGGTCGCCGTCACGCTGTCGTACGGCACTTGTCCGAACAAGATCGTCTCGAGCGCGCGGCTCGTGCGCCAGGACGACCACATGTTCCGGAACGCCACGCCGCGGCGAGCCCACTTGTCGAACTGCGGCGTGAGGCTCGGCATGTCGGCACCATAGCGCGCGTCGTACCGCGCGTCCTGGAACAAGTACCGCGAGTCCTGCTGCCGGAACGACTCGATCACGACCACGAGCACGTTCAGCTGCTCGCCCGACGCGATCGATACGTTGAACGCGAGCGGACCGCGAAAGCCGCGCGTGCGGCGAAAGAGCGAGTCGGCGCTGAACAGCTCAGCGTCTTCGGTCGCGTGCTCGACAAAGTCGCGCATGCGCCGGCCGCGCGCGACGCCTGCGTGGCGAATCGAGAAGAGCTCGAGGCCGCTCGCGAGCCGCAGCGGTTCGCCCAGCGACGCGTTCATGCCGACCATCGCGACGATCGACGGCACGACCTTCGCGACCGCGATCGTCACGAGCAGCAGCAGCGCGAGCAGCAACACGAGCAGCACGCGTGTCGATACGCGCGCACACACTCGCTGGAGCAAGCTTGGCAGTGGTGGCGAAGTGCTGTCGAGGTAGTCTGTAGCGCCGTCGTCACCGCGCATGGGATCGTCATCGCCGCTGCGCTCGACATCGCCACCGCTGCTACTGCGAGTGCTGCTCTGGCTGTCGCGTGCTTCCAGCTGCACGTAGCGCGGCGTCGTGGTCCAGCCGAACTGCCGCACACGGACGCGATCCAATGCGCGCAGGACGTCCCATTCGGCCGGATTGAGCCAGACCGCACCGAGATACCCCACGAGCAGCGCCATGCCGACTGTCAGCACAGCGTGCTCGCGCAGCACGCGGAGCTCGCGGTCGTCGATCTGGAGCTCGCTCGCAGCGGCGCGCTCGTGGACGTACATGCGCAGGAAGTCGAGTGAGAAGCGCAGCTGGCGCGTGCGCACGAGCACGGCGTCAATGGCGAAGAGCGCGTTCGAGAGCGCGAACACGAGCGCAAAGCCCACGAAGCGCAGTGCGTTTGGTGCCACGTCGGCGAGCCACAGGCGCAGCAGAGTGACATGCAGTCGTGCTGTTGGTGGCGTCGTTGGTGGCGTCGTTGGTGATGGCGGCGGTGGCACTGGCAACGGTGGCACTGGTGACGATGTTGTTGTCGACTCTTGTAGTGATGACGACTCCGACCCAATTGAGAGTGAGACGACATCGACTGCCTTGTTGCCAACTACCTCGCCATACGCTGACGCAGCGTCACGTGATGTCCGCCTCGCCAACTGTCTGTCAAAGTGTGTAGTGCCAGTACCAGCGCCATCAACTTTATCGGTGCTGCAGCGCTTGTCGACGAGCCAATAGAGCGCGTAGACGCTGACAAAGACGCAGAGGTCTTCGAGCGCACCGAGCGTCAGCCCGAGCGGCGCGACCCACCAAATGGACTGCCACGCGCTCGCCCACTTGGCGAGCAGCGTGTGGATCGTGAGTGCGCGCAGCAGCAGTCCGTGCAGCACGTGCGCAGCAGCGAGGAGCGCAGCGTGCGTCCATCGCCGCACGCGCAGGTACACTGCGAGCTGCAGCACGCGATCGTCCACTGCTCGCATTGCGTTGCTTGCTTGCGTTGCTTGCTTGCTTGATTTGCTTGATTTGCTTGACGCTCGCAATACTCGCGACAGACAACATATATTGTGCTCTTGCACCAATATATTGCTTTCACTTGCAATCACACAACATCCCAATGCAACTACACTTGAAGAAAGAATGTTCACTTGTGTAGCCATCTCGCATTGATCACAAGGCGACATGACCATTGCTCTTGACGCACACATCGACGCTCGACGCCCGTGTCATCTCTTGCTCTTGCTCTTCGCTCGGACTTAATCTCTCTTCAGGCTCAAACTCAGTCTTGCTCTAGCTCTCGTTTTCTTCTCTCACGTCGCAAGCGTCTCTCATCGTGCTTCACTCGTGTGTGAATGAATACAGCAAGCTTCGTCTCGACAGACAGCTGGATCGGGTCAAGCCTTGGACTCGAGCATCCTCTCTCAATCGCACTACACGACCACCGCCACCATCACTCACACACACAGCACAGCACACACCACGCTCGCAACGAAGGCATCCAAATCATATCATCTCCACTCGGGATTTTGATGAGGCCCGTTGTGCGCGTTGTGCGCATGAGCGACCATGAGCGACTTGACTCTCTCTTGTCTATCTCCATTCACCAGCGACGAAGCGCCACACGAACAAGCCTGCTGGAGCGATGTGATACGGCCGACTGACTGACTGACTGGCTGGATTTCAGGCACAGATTGTTGTGGGTTGAGCGGTCGATCGAGTGAGATCAGCTCGAAGCAGGGATGTCATTCCCGAACGCGCCACCTCGGTCACACAACACAACAGCCAGCACACAGCAATGAGCGACAACGACGACGATATTGAGGTCGAGTATAATCACGAGCCCCAAGCACAAGCACTCGCTCTGATCGACGCCTGTCGCAACGGCGACATCCCTCGTGTGCGCATTCTCCTCGGGAACGACGTTAACGCATGCTTTGACACTCGTCCGTCCGCTGCCCGAGTCGCCACCCTCACTGACCGACGCGACAAGAAGGGCGACACTGCTCTCGTCGCTGCAAGCAGAGAGGGACATCTTGACGTCGTGCGACTTTTGCTCCAGAGCGGTGCGGACGTGAACAGAGTACGAGTGGAGACTCCACTGGGGGCCGCAGCTGGGCGCGGTCAAGTTGACGTTGTTCAGCTCCTGCTCGACCATGGCGCGGATGTGAATGCGAGGACCTCCGACGACTTCACGCCACTCACGACTGCCTGTGCCAGTGGCCACACCGATATCGCTCGACTGTTGCTCGAGAATGGAGCTGATGTCGAGGCCGCAGACAACATCCAGCTGACGCCGCTCTTCAACGCTACTATTGACGACAACGTCGAGCTCATCCGCCTTCTTCTCGAGTACGGTGCAGACATGCACAGAGAAACCGACATCATGACCCCACCGTTCCACTTCGCTTGCTCCAGCGCCAATGTCGAAGTCCCACTTGCATTCCTCGACCACGGCGCAGACGTCAATGAAGACATCAACAACGAGACACCGCTCCACATCGCAGTCTACCATAGCAACCTCGAGACCGCGCAACTGTTTGTTGAACGCGGCGCGGACGTCAACCGACTTGACGTCTTCAATCGCTCAATACTACACGTTGCCGCTAAGTCCGCTCCAGAGAGTAGCGATCGAGGCAACATTACCCGGTTCCTGCTCATCGAATGTGGCGTCGACGTCGACACGACAAGGTACGACGGCTCGACGGCGCTCTACACCGCAAGCAGCGTAGGGCAGGGCGATGGCGTGCGCACTTTGCTCAGGCACCACGCAGACGTCAACAAGCCACGGCTCGACGGCTCGACGCCGCTCCACGCTGCGGCAAGACGCGGACATGTTGAGATCGTGAAAGAACTACTCAAGCATGACGCCGATATCAATGCGCTAGACAACATTGACGAGACGCCACTCGATGCAGCGAAGGCAGCGGGGCGCTCGGAAATGTTGCAAGTGCTACTTGATGCTGGTGCATACGACAGCGCGTAAAGCCTTGTAATCACAATGACAGCACTGACAAGGACAGAGAATGTAGAGTCGGCACATGCCGAACAAGAGAGACCGTTGATGTGCCACTGACCCGCAGCACCTCGTGTTTGTCCGTGATGTCGCAACTGCCGCGCTCCGGCGCTTGACCGTGGTCGCCAGTCACGAACACGAGCGTGTTGGCCAGCACGCCGCTGGCGTTCAAGTTGTCCACGAAGTGGCCGAACGTCAGGTCCGTGAAGTACCGCATCTCGGCGTAGTTCTTCCGCAACTCCGTGTGCATGAAGACAGGGCGTCGCTGCAGCTAGTGTGCGCTAGAGACGACGTCGGCGTTGCGCGCATATTGCTCGAGCACGACGCAGACGTCGACAGGGCGGTGCGAGGCGACGTGGCAGAACGCCGTTCGCGACCGCGATGCGCGGCGCTCATCTGCGCGTCGAATGACACCGCTGCGTGTCAGGACGTACATGCAAGTTTGCAAGAGGCGATCGCCACTGTCGAAGGGATGCGTTGTGGTACAATAGCAATGGGACACGGGCGTATGTGCTGTCCCCTGTTGTCTACAGCGTCTCGCCTTCGTTGTCTGCATCGGGTCTATTTGCTCGCACCAGCAGCTACGGGTGCAAAGTAGAGGTACACGCCGCCGTACTGCTCGCGTGGCGCTTGGTCCGCGACGCCGACGTCGTCTGGGATGTGCTCCTGGATCGACGCGATCGTCTCGAGCGCCTTGGCTTTGAGGTGGTACTGCTGCGCAAACTTGACTGTGACTTTGACCTTGTGCCCTTTGCTCAGGAACTTCTTGACGTGCTCGACCTTGACGCGAATGTCGTTCGCCTGTGCAGATCCCCAGGCAGTGAGTCGCTCAGTCGCTCATACAAGACACAGCACAGCAGAGCGCTATAGAAGCAAGAGCTGCACCTCGATCTTGACGCCAAACACGACCTCTTTGTCCTGCTTGGGCTTCTGCGGCTTGGCCGCTTTCTTCATCGAGAAGAGCCGCTTCTTGGCGTCAAACATGCGGCACACGACGCGGTCGCCGGATGCAGAGACCTGCACGAGGTCGACGCCGCGCCGACGCGCTTCGCTCAGCGCCTGGTGCAGCGGCACGTTCGGACTCACTTTGCCGTCGTCGTCCACGAGCTGCACGACGCGTGCAGTGATGCCGTCGTTCATGACGCCCCACTTGGACGACGCGACATTGGCAAACGCGCGCGTGCTACATGCTGGTGCTGCACAAGCTGCGAGCAGCGCAGATGCAACTGGACGGCGCGCGCTCACCATGCGCGTTGGCACCGCAGTTGTCGCAACGACAGCAGCAACTGCAGCGCTGCAGCCGAGCGGCCGCGCGAGACGCGCGAAGAGCGCCATCGTCGTCGTCGTGAGTGTCTGCGTGTGTCGTGGACTGACCGCAGCCACAGCTAAAGAGCAAAGATAAACCGGTGCCGGGTATCGCCTGAATGTGGCCCAAAACCGTAACCTCGTAACCGTAACATCATGTCTGACGATCCGAACGCTCTTGATCGGAGAGCAAGAGCACCAAGCTTGCTTGCCTGCTTGTGTTGCCACTAAACACCGGAGGATGCCATTCTTGATCGAATGGGCTGCTGTTTATACGCAAGCTATCGCCACAAGAACCGAGCCACAATGCGATGTAACCAGCGACCAACGCAACAACGTAACCAACCAACTTGTTGCACTCGCTTCACGCACGAGTTGGCTACGTCTGGTTCTTGAGCATGAAGTTTGGGTCGCGCTTGTACTTGGCTTCAAAGCGCTCCATCCACCGGTCGAGCAAGTTCGTCGGGATCGTCATGTACGCCTGGTTCGTGCTCGTTGAGAACGACGTCATGTAGTTAAATAGGTCCATCGCGATCTTGAGCGCGAACTCGCGGCGCTCAGCGAGGCCGCTCGCTTCGATCCCGAGGTTCTTCACGTTGTCGAGGCTCTCGATCGACACGCCGAGCTGCAGCACGGGCTGCCCAACGACGTCTGGATGACTCGGCCACCCGGTTCGGAAGATCGCACTGTCGAGTCAACAAGCAAGCACGCAGCGCATTGTGAGTGCGAGTGCGTAGGGAGATGACTTGGACGTCGAGTCACTCGTGTGCGCGTACCTGGGCTTTTCTGCAAAGACTGTGCCGAGGAGCTGCCAGTTCTGCAGCGCTGGGACGGCAAAGTACAGCACCGCTGGAGTGCACAAGCGATCAAGACAAGCACGTACAGCAAGCGTCAGTGTGTGTGTGTGTTGCGTACAGTGCTCGTGTCGTTGTGCATGCGCGCACACGCTACAAGCAAGCAGGCGAGCAACACAACAACGAGACGCACCGCCGTAGCCTGGCGGCACAGGTGAGTTCGGCAGTAAGAAGAACGTGAGGTCGGTCACGGCAGTCGGGTCGCCGATCTCCACGACATAGTGCGCAGGACCGATCTCGCTGTAGGCACAAGCCCATACAATTCACTTGTGTCAGCTCATCAATCGCAGCAGTACAAGCAACTCCACAAACAGGCGCGCGCAACGACGTACGCAAAGTCTGTGAGCACCGGTCGGCCGGCGATCACGAGTCCAAACTGTGCGATGTTTGGGCCGTTCATGTTCATTGCTATGGCGCAGGCTTGTACTCGACGCGAACGTGCAGTCGAGTGCGGCAGCAGTAGTAGTGTGCGAGCAGCGAGTGCAAGAGGACGGCGCTGGTGCAAGTGGCGGTACCGAGCACGAACGAGCTGCACGTGTGCGCTATTGCAGCAAATGACGTCTGTTGTGATTGATTGCTCTTGCGTGTTTTGAATTCGAAGGTTCTAGTATGGTGGGAATTCAATTGAAGTGTATTCTAGAAAATGTATGCTTTCTGAGTTGGTGATTCGCACAGATGGCAGTTCAACACCTCGACCTTGGCTTGGTGGCGACTTGCCGACTTGGGACTCGCAACTCGACTCGATCCTCTTTGTACGACTTGGCGCTCGCAGCTAGAAGTACGTCGAGACCTTCGTGCGCGAGTCGAACGTCCGCGTGCGGAGGTTGCATGACGCCAAGTACGGTCCGAAGATCCAGTCGGGGCCGTACCAGAACTCAGGCGGGCCGGTGCACGACACCGGGTCCTCGTCGCTGTACCAGTACTTCCACCAAGTAAATCGCGCTGCGTACTCGTGGAGCTTGTTTCGGCAGCCGCACTCGTGCACGATCGTGCCGTCACGGAAGAGGAAGAAGATGTTCGAGCCCTCGACGCCGTAGTCCCATCCGCAGACTTGCTGGACCTTGTCCCAGTCCCCGAGCTTGTCCATGAGCGTGCACTGCTGCGTGCATGGAGACGGAGGCGCCGTGATAGCGATAACCTTCGTCTCGTTCTTCTTCTTGGTCGGGGCCGGCGCGTCCAGTGTCCTCGCTTCGAGAGCAATCGATGGCGGGGTCTTCAAAGTGCTGGTATCGCGACCAGCATCCTCGAGTGCCTGCGTGGCGACAAGAGCTGCGAGCACGAGTACAAGCAGGAGCAGCGCTGTGGGCTTCATCGTGAGCGTTCGTGCCTGGATGTGTGCGTGGAAGCGGACTGGAGGCTTGGATTGCGAGTGCGTGTGCGCGTCGGGGCGCGTTGGAGAGTGAGCGGTGACGGCAGCAGAGCGCATCAAGTCGAGTCTTGTCGACTCGAGTGCGAGAAAGCGCAATACACGTGCAAACAAGAACTTGCACTCGCACTCGCACAAGTAGCAGCTGCATCTGTTGCAAGACAAACAAGAGCAAGTGCAAGTGGCATTCATTCATTTGTTTGGTTTGTTTGGCTTGTTTGTGTGTGAGTTGTCTGGTCTCTCTCTAAGCGCTCGCTAGCTCGCTTGCTTGCACTTGACGCTCGCGTGCGCTGTTGTCTATGCCAGTCGCATCGGTGCCGTCGTTGCCAAGTTGCTTGTCGTGTCATGCAACAAGTGCCGAGCAAACTCATCCGTTGAGCGTCGCGACCGCAACACCGAGGATCCCAAACGTGATCGCGAGGAACGTCGCGGCAAAGCCGACCGTGCTGATGATCGGCTCAGTGAACGGCGTGATCGCTGCGCCGGAGAAGCCCCAGACGCGCTTGCAGTAGCGACTCCCAATCACTTGGAACCAGCACGGGATCGAGAGCCCGAGCAAGAAGCCAAAGAGCCCCGCGACGGCAAAGATGAAGTCGAGCTTCTTGAACACGACCGCGAGCACGAGCGGCGGCGCAGCAGCGAGCAAGCGGCAGACATTCCGCGTCGTCGCCATACCGAGGCGCGCCGACACGGTCTTGGGCACTGACATGAGCAAGTTGTCGCCGACTGTGACGCCGACCATCGGGTACGCGGACGTGACGTTCACGACTGGGAAGATCAGGATCACGAGCTGCACGACGACGCCGAACGGGTTCGTCGACGTGCACGTGTTCCAACCGTTGCCACAGCCCGTGTACGTGCTCCACATGAGCGACGCGAGCGGGTTCAGTTCGTCAAATGCCAGCGCGCCGAGAAGACCGACGAGCAAGTAGAACGAGCCGGCGATGATGAGCGCTGCGAACGCAACTCGGCGCGCGGCAGACTTTGGGTTGAGCGGCTGGAGCGCGTCCGGCATGTTGTACTGGCAGTTGAGCGCTAGAAGCGTCGGACCAAAGCCTTTGCCAAAGTTGCTCCAGTTGAACGCGCCGATCGCAGTGTACCGCGCTGCGAGTGCGTCGGTCCCGTCGACGCCGATCTTGATGAGCATCGTCACGAGCATCAGAAGCAGCGCAGCGATGCGGTAGACTGACAGGAACTTCTGGATCGACGCCTGGTCCGATATGTCGAGCAGCACCATCGAGATCACGATCGCCGAGAAGATCGCCATGCAGACGTAGTACGCGTCGAGGCACGCAGCGGTAGGGTGCAGTGCGTACGCGTCGCAGGCGTCGCCGAGGACGTACGAGAAGAAGAGCGACGCAACCGACGACGCAAACACCGACGCGTAGCTCCAGAGCGCGCCGATGCAGTAGAGCGCCATGACCGCTTGGACTGTCACTTTGCCGAATTTGCCAGCAAACATCTCGCCGATCGTTGCAAAGTCAAACTTGCGGTACGTGAGCTCGTGGCGCGGTGCGCCGCCGCGCGTCGCTGCGCACACGCCCTCTGCGCGCGCGAGCGACTCGAGCGTGTAGTTCATGGTCACGAGCGCACCGAGCACGCCGATGCTCAAGAGCAACGCCGTGAGCACGATGCCAGCTTCTTTGAACGCAAACGGCAAGCCAAAGCAGCCAGTGCCAATGACGTAGTTGAGCGTCATTGCGAGCGTGATCACAGGTCCGTACGGTTTGACGCCGCCCGTGCTCGCGCCGCCGCCGCCATGGTGCGTCGCCAAGAGCCGCGCAGTCTCGTCCATCGCGCCGTCAATGCCCATGCTGCTGCTCTGTTGCTTTTGCGTATCGTCTGGCTGTTTTGGCTGTGTGGGACAAAAGCGGGGGAGAGAGAGATTGACCTATGTTTTTTTCACTATACAAATACTATTAAGGTCGACCTGTATTTTGTCGCTACCACAATAATAGAACATAATCAACTCGACAGCACAGAAACAACATGGGCGACACAATGGACATCAACAGCACGGGCGTACAGGACGACAGTGTGAACGGCAGCAACGCAGCACTGCAGCAGCAACTCGAGTCGAACGATGTCGCGCACGTTGCGCTCGACAAGGTCTCGCTCTTGCAAGAGAGCGTCGACAAGATGGCACTGAGCATGTTCAACGCGTTGCGGCTGTTGCCAGCAAACGCCGGTGATACGAGCACGAAGGAGGAGACTGCGACTGCGGTGCGCATGCGTGGATGTGTGGATGTGTCTGGACTAATGACGATGCACCAAGTTGCTCTGTCGCTTCATGTAAAGCGCTTAACTGAGGCATGTGACGCTGATGCGCAGATCCGGTCGCTAGCAAATGACGTGCTGCGGATGGTGAAGGAGACCGACACACTCATTGACGACCTCCCAGGGCTTGACAAGACAGAGAGGTAGGCGCTGCTTAGGCAGGCGACTTGCTCACTAGCAGAGATCTACGTGAGCTACGTGCATGTGTGTTGAGATGCTCTTGACTGACGTGTGTGTGTCGTGTGCGATGCGTGGAACTCGTAGCGACCAGCTCGAGGAGCTGCGACGCTTGCAGATCCAGAGCGACGAAGAAGCGCAGACGCTGCGTCAAGTCGCAGAGGAAGCAGGCGCGACTTTGCTGTGCAAGATGTTGTTTGCTGCAAGCTCGATGTCGATGGATCGCACTGACGCGTGCTTGTACTACTTGGACTGCCATGTTTGACTTGTGTTTGTCAGAGCGATGGATGGAGCGAGCACGCGACTCATTGCGCGTCGTCTCGGAGTCGCGGCTGCGGCGTTAGGAGCACAGGAGCGGTGCAGAGACACCCAGAGAGACGCTACATGAAGACAACAGACGTACAAACAAGTGCTTCACACGAATGCATCGAGACACTTGCTGAAGTCTCAATTCTCATGTAAGCGCTCTGCTGGCTCTGACGATGCGCTGTAGAGCCGTGAAGCAAACCATGTACATGTACACTACCCGCTATGAAGTCGCTACGAGCACTTGAGCAAGTCTGGTGCTTCTGGCGCTGAGCGGTGCTGTGGCTTGATTTGCGTCTGTATTGATCTTGATAGTGATAAAAGCGAGGATTGTTCTTTTGACTGTCAGAACGAAAACGCAGATCGGATCGGACAACGACGACAGCAGCAACGATGAGCAAGCTCAATGGCCGCGTGTTTGCTGGCGAAGACAGCGAAGAAGAGGACGAGGAAGAGGAAGGGAGTACGTCGCACGTGTGTCTGCTTCCTGTCGCGATGCCTATCGCTGCACAGATCGCGCTCACGCTCTGCATGCATTGATTGCAACGAGTGCAGTTGCGTACAGCTTCCAGTTCAATGCGAGCTCCAGTTCAAACGCGTCGCAAGCAAGTGCGCGCATCGCGACACCAGCGCCGCGCTTTAGTGTGCAAGCACCAGTTGTTGCTGCACCAGTAGCAGCAGCAGGCGGTGAAGAGAGCGACGAGAGCGACGACGACGACACTGCTGTGAGCTTACAGCCAACTCCGACATTGTCAGTCATCTCGCCTGCTGCTGCTGTGAATGGCGAAGACAGCGAAGACGACGAGAGCGACGACGACAACAGCAGCAACACGAATGCTACAGCGAGTGTTGTAAGCACTCGCGTCGCAGTCAGCGCACTGCAGATTGAGACAACGAGCAGTGCGAGTACGCCGAGTCCGCGACTTGCAACGCCGCCGCCAGTCAAGAAGCCAACACCGACAGCTGCAACAACAGCGCGACCAAGTGCTCCGCTAGCGCCCGCACCTGCTGGTATTGAAGCAAATGACGCGCACTGGACACTCGACGCAGCGTCTGCTGGCGACGGCGTGTCGGTCATGGGCGACGCGATCGTCTCGCGCTTGCAGCCGTCGCTCGACGACTCGATCCACCGGATAGCAGAGCTCACGGAGAGCCAACAGGTGCGCTTGCAAGAGTGTATACTATTCCGTGTATACTGCTACTGTATCATGTATACCACTGCACTTGACATGCAATTGACTCGAATGGACATATGCAGCACTTGCTCCAGCTCCTCGTGGCGCAGAACGCGAGCGTGTGTGCGAACGAGCAGATCAAGCGCGTCGCAGTCGTGATGGACAAGCTGCCGCACTACGTCCGGAAAGTCCAGGAGATCAAAGCCGCGATGCACGACATCTCGACGAGCGTCGAGAAGATGAAGAAGCGCGCCGAGAGTCTCCGTGTCGATGCTCAGTCGCGTACGTCCTGCTTCGAGTCTGTGTCGTGTGAATGCGATTGACTGACGGCTGCTGCTTGTTCACGCAGACGCGATCAAGAAAGAGAACAAGCGCGATTCGATGTCGCAGTGGAACAAGATGGTCGCAAGCGGTGGTGCATCTGCAGGTCGCGAGTGACCTGTTCGAGCAAATGGCTTCAGTTGGTGTGGTCGACATCATCTAATACATCGTGTGGCGCACACCAAACCGACTGTTTCCTGCGACGTGTGCGCGTCAATGCGATCAACGACGATCGCCACGTGGTGGTGGTCGTGGCGCTTCATGACACGCTTGCAGCAGGAGCTGCTTCACGCATCTGCACAGGACGAGACGATGGATACACAAGCGCGTTCAAGCAAAAATATTCATTCGATTGACGCAAGCAGCGCGGGCGAGTGCAGTGGCGGCGCACAGCCAGTCGTCACGCGCTCCAGTCGCTGTCCTCTCCTCGTCATCTTCTTCTCTCTAGCTCTCTCTCTCTCTCTCTCTCTTCATACGCATACAGCGCCACGAGCTGTGTCACGCCTCTCGTTTGCTCATCGTGCTCGCTCAGGCTGTTGTTGCTGCTGCTGGCCGGTGCGTAGGATGTCGCGAGAGATCCAGCAGCGACACTGGACAACACGACACTCACGCACTTGCTCGCTCGCTCGCACTTGCAGCAAGAGCAGCGGCTGCCATTGCACGAGCTGCTGCGCCGTCGTACAGACGCGTCACGTTAAGCGCAGCGATCGACTGCTGCGTGGTGCTGCACTCGTGGACGCCACGACACACATCAGACGGCACGAACAGCAGGTGTCTACTGCGCCTGGCCGAACTGGAGGAAGAGCGCAACGGCGCCGACAAGGATCGCGAGCACGAGGAAGAGCGGACCGTTGTTGCCGCTCACGTCCTTGCGGCCGTTCACGACCTTGCCGCTCGCGTCGTCCGTCTTTGCCTTCTTCACGTCGCCCTTGACCTTGCCGACAAGGAGACCCTTGAGCTGCGCACGCGCGTCGTTCGAGTGGCCAATGTCCTCGAACTCGTCGGTCGCGTCCTGTCCTGCGAGGTCGACCATGATCTCCGGACCGCCCGGGTGGTCGTCCAAGAACGGCGTGACGTCGTACACGCGGCGCTCGCCGTCCTCGCTGATGATCATCCAGCAGTCGGTCGCCGTGTTGTGCGCCTTCACCTCCTCGAGCGTGAACTCCTTGAGCTCCGGCGTCGCCGTCGTCTGCTTCGTCTCGTCGGCCATCGTGTCCTGTGTGTGTGAGGTAGTGTGTGTGTGCGTGAAGCTGCTGCTGCTGCTGCTGGCGTGCGCCTGTGTCTGAGTGTCCTCTGTCGGCGAGTGGCTTGGACCTGGCGCTTGTTGCTGTGTGTGCGAGTTCCGATGGTTCTACCACAGCGCGGGAATCGGCAGTGTTTGTGCATAGTCAAACCAGTACATTTTGACATTCTCTTGCTTATTGTATGCAAGTGGCATTTGTCGTTTGTCAAATGTAAGTAAATGGTGAAAGACAAGTTATATACACAATGTCGTCATTTGTCTCTTTGTTTGCTAAAAATCACATTACCACATTCCAAAGATTTGAAACAACTGCCTGCATATTCTCATAAAACCTCGTTACGGAGTCTTCTAGAATGAATACAACCTCGCATTGAAAATTCAATATAAAAATTACTTACATTTAGTATGTTTGTATCATACATCGTTTTGAACAATAATGTGCATCGTAAATGTGCGACGCTGATGTCATCAAACGCATTGCGATCGACTGCCGGGATCGTTTGACCATGTGATCATGCTCAGCGCTCGACGACACAATCACAGCAAATACACCAGAGTGTTGCAGGTACGTTTGACTGCAGCATTTGGTTCGCTTGAGTTGCACGATGCTCGCGATATGAAGAGCATGAAGAATCGCGTCGTTATGTGACCCACGCAACCGTAAAACACTGAAATTTCAACAAACGAGTCAAATTCAAAGATACAACCTCAAATCTCATGAATTCGAAGCACATCATTTTGACACTCGCTCATGATGCTCAAGCGCCACGGCCGAGTGCTCTGGATCGCTGCGCTCGTGGCATTCGAGCTCCTCGCGCTCGCGTACTTTGTGCGCCACGCACCGCGCAGTAGCAATGCCACACAGACAGCAGCGCTCCGGCGCAGTCAGTCGCCTGCAAACATGCGCCGCTGTCTCTCTGAGCACCACCGCGACGCGCGCTTTGTAAGACGCAATGCCTGCGTCACGCATGCACAGCGCGTCGCAGCGATCGATGACCTGCTCTTTGAGCTCAAGCTCGTGTTCGACGCGCTCGAGATCGACTTTTGGCTCGATCGCGGAACGCTCCTAGGCCAGTACCGCACTGGCGGCGTCATTCCATGGGACGTCAACGGCGACGTTGGCGTGTTAGACTCGGGACTCGACAAGCTCCGGACCACGCGCGTGGCGCTCTCAGACAACTACGAGCTCAACGTCGCAGACAGCGCAGTGTATCCACAAGGTGACTGCAGCGATAAACTCTCGGCGCGCTTCGTCGACCGCACACACGGCTTCTACGTCAACATCGTTGCGTTCAAAGAGACTCTGAGCTCCAATGACAGCGTCACGATGCGAATCGGCACTGCGCCAAGTCGTGCGTACGACCGCTGCGTACACTGCGAGACTGTCGACACGGTACATGCGCATCTGAAGCGCTTTGTTGTTCCTCGCGACTGGATCCTGCCGCTCCGTTCGTGTCGCTTCGCAGCATTCGCGCTGTCGTGTCCAGCAGAGCCGCTCATGTACCTCACACATCTCTACGGCGACGCGTTCCAGCAGCCAGAGATCTGGTACGAGTAGCAGTAGTCTAGCGAGTGTGTATGACTGCCAGGTCGTCCATTCAAGACCAACACTGTGATTGATTCGCTTAGAGCTCGTCATGGTTCTCTGTCTCGAGTGACTTCTGTCTGCTCACTGCTGATGTTGGATACCACGACGCACTGCCAGTCGGATACATGAAGACGTTGCTGGACGTCAGTCGCTGCTGCTCCTCTGACGCTCGCTCAGCGCGCTCGACAATCGGCGTCCAGAGCGTCCAGGCTGCGAGCGCGTCGTCGATGCTCGCAAAGTGGGAGCGCGTCCCACGCGCTGCTTCGACCAAGAGCACGTCGTACGCACTCGGTGCGTCGCCAAGAGTCCACGGCGTCGAGCGCGCTTCACTACCAGCTCGCACAGGTGTCATTGCTCGGTACTGAGGACTCTCAGCACCATCGTACAACTCGTGCTGCCAGCCGCTTGGCGGATCGAGTCCATCGAGGAAGCGACACGTCCACGCAATGCGCTCGCTGGCGTCGTTCACGCGCGTCTGGAGCGTCACGCGCAGCTCGCACGCGGCGTCCGAACCGTCCATTGCTGTCTCCAACATTGTATCTGAGCCATCGCTCCGTGCGTCTTGGAACGCGATCACGACCTCAAGACGTCGCTCGTGCATGGCTTTCGCTGCTTCGAGCACGAACGCAGTGCCGCGCCACTCGACAGCGCTGCTTATGAGCTGCACGCGCGCTGCAGTCGGGACGAACGAGTTGTTTGTCTTGAGTGCATGGCCAGTCGCGATCGCGTAGTGCTTTGCATACGCGTTGTACTGACCGAGTAGCAGTGCGTAAGCGCCGCTGTCGAGCGTGAGCGAGCGCGTGAACGCGAGACTCCGCGCTGCGTGCTCTGCCACGACGTCATCACCAGTATGAAGGCTCGGTACCGAGACGACGAGGCTCAAGAGCAAGTGCAAGTGGTTCACCATCACGTCGCGAATGATCCCAGCGCTAGCACATCGCACACAAGCGTCAGTCACTTGGACGCTTCGAGTCACACTCTAAAGCGACGGTCGCACCTGTGAAAGTACTCGATCCGCGTCACGAGCGTATCGTCTTCTGCCATGCGGATAGTGACTGAGCGCATCGAGCGAGTGCTCCACCACGGCGCGAGTGCGGCGCGATTGACGTCCAAGTACTCGCGTAGTGCTTGGACTGCGACTTTGCCAGCGTAGTGGTCGACCAAGTAGATCTCATCTGGCTGTGAGGTGACGGTGACACGTTAGCCTCGATACCAAACGACAGCAGCAGAGCGATAGAGAGAGAGCGCGCTTTCGTACGTCCAGCGACGCGCGCAGTCGACGCTCGAGACGCTGTGCAGAGCGCAAGTCGACTCCAAATGGCTTCTCGACAAGTACGCGGAAGAACGGCCGAGAGCGAGAGGCGCTGGCTTGCGGCGGTCGCAAGTACTTGTGCGCGAGTTCGCTCGTCTAGCAGGAGTAAGAGGGACGCAACATATACACTTGCGTTAGTCCAGTGCGTCTTCACTGATGCCTTCGCAAGTGACGCATGACGCACTTGCGCAAAGAACGCGGGCGGAATCGCGAGGTACACGAGACGCCCGACTTCGACTTGAGCAGCAGCTGCTGTGTCGGTGGATTCGGCCGCAAGCGACAAAGCAAGTTGCTGATACTGCGCTTTGTCACGCAGTGGCGCGTACGTGATGCTTGGGAGGAAGCGATCGTGGAAGAAAGCGACGCACTGTGCTCGCACATGTTGATGATGGCGGCGCTGAATGGCTGCGATTGATGTAGTGTCCGCCCCATTGTCATCACGTCCACAGACGCGCTGCACGAACGATTGGTTGAAGAACGCGTCCTGCCACGCGAGTCCAGCGACGTGCGAGTTGGATGCTGCTGCGACGAACTGGTAGCGCTGGTTGCGCTCAACGTGCGCTTGGCGCGCGAGGCGGAACGCTGCGACCCAGAGGTACTTGCTCGCCAAATTGCCTGTTGCGCCGATCAAAACGACGCGAACGAGCTCTTGTGGGGTTGCTGATACTGCGCCACGGCCGTCTGTCGGTTCGAGCGCATGTGCGAGCACCACGAGCACGAGTGCGACTGCAAGACGCAGCACGATCGTCCTCATGCGCATGATGTGCATTATGGTGAGGTGAAAGTGATATCAATAGTGATAAAATATGGTAAAGACATTACACTTTGCTTGACAGTGTCTTTTGGTAGTATTGTCACTGTGAAATGTCCGAGCTTGTGGTTCAGAAACACATCACATGAAGCCATATTGACATTGTATCGCTGTTACAATAGAAAACAAGAGCCAAATGTCGCCCTCGGTTATTGCAATAGCGCCGAGTCTTAAGCTGTCTTACACCATACATTATTCAAGATCAAGTTGGACCGACTGGATGCATTTCGCGCCACATTCTCGCTCGACGTCAACGGCGACTTCGCAAGCAAGTACATCACGTACGTCACACTCCTCTCAACGACAGCAGCAACGATGGCGAGCAACGCGCCGCTCAAGCCCACGATGACGATGCAAAAGCCACTGCCAATGCGGCCCAAGCTCCCGATGACAACAGCAGCTGCTGCTGCAGGCCATAATGCGCCAAAGAAAGAGCCAAAGGAGCGACGGAACGTCGACGCGCGGCTCCATGGACTCGCGATGGAGGTCGTCGACTACCTCCTCGACGTCAAGCGCTGCACGACAACCGACACTGTAAAAGTGCTGACTGGCCGCGCAGTGTCATCGCGCGCGACGCTCTATCGCCGCATCTCACTCCGCGACGAGCACAAGAACAAGCGGCAGAAGCAGCAGCAGTTCTCGCAGCACCAGCGCGAGTCGCACCACGGCGCGGCGTCGCTCACGCCACAGCAGCAGCAGGAGCAAGAGCTGCTGCACCAGCGCCTCCAGCAGCAACTCCAAGAGCAGCTCCAGCAGCACTTGCAGCAGCACTTGGCCTCGCACGGCAGTGTCACGTCAGCAAAAGCTACGACGTCCGACGCCGAGCCGTCTGAGCGCGACGTCCAGGCTGCTGTTGATGCAGCCGTTGCGACTGCGATGGGCGTCGACCATGGCGCGTTCAGTGCCGTCGCGAGCACAGACGCACTGCCGGCCGACAGCGCAGTGGGTCTCGCAGCGCACGTGAGCAGCTTTGACCCGTCGCTGCCGTTCCGCTTCGAGCCAACGCTGACGCTCGAGTCGCTCCGGCGCGCGAGCGTCGAGCTCGCAGTAGCGAGCGCATCGCCCGAGGTGCGTCTCTCTCTGCCCATCAGATCTATACACGCAACGCAATGAGACAACAGCCTCACACTATGCGCTGTGGACAGGTGCTCACGCCACGCAACTTGCTCTTTGCGCTCACGCGCGCACTCGGCGACGTCACCGCTGCGTTCCAGTGGAAGAGCGACAGCCTTGCAGTCTCGGGTCCGTCTCTACTCATCGATGAGGACGCCGTAGTCGTCAGTCACTGACGCTCTCCGTGTCTGTCGGTATGAACAGAGTGGTTGCCAGCAGATCGGAGAGGCTTGAGCTTGGCGCTCGGTCGGCTCTTGCTCTTCCTCGTGCTCCTCGCAGGTGCGTCCATCTGTTGAGCACAAGCGCCTCGCTGTTGAGCTCACGAACTTGTCCTGCGTCTCGCTAGACGCCTGCCGCATCGACCTCCCGGCCGCCGCACACACAAAGATGCTCAAGAACGCGCGCAAGTACCTGCAGACGCACGTCATTGAGCCGCTCGTCGTGCCGCCAGAGGTCCTCAGTGCTGCCGCCACGATGCAGCAGCAAGCAGACACCGATGCAGCGACTGCGTTCCAGTTTGACGACGCGTCGCCGCTCGAGCTCTTTCGCCTCAAGACGGTGCACTTTGCGGATGAGCGCGGCTGGGCACCGGTGCGTCGCCTTGAGTGACTCGCCAGTTCTTCATCGTGCGACATAGCCTCATAGTCTCTCGTGTGTGTATGGGCGCTGCTGTAGAACTTGAGTCCGCGCAACTTGCTGCTCGCGCTCACAGCAGAAGCCGGCGAGCTCTGTGAGATCTTCCAGTGGAAGGGCGACAGCGCAGCGCCGCCACAAGGTTCGTACATGCACTGCTGGACCGTGACGCCCTCATCGCAGTGTGTACTGGCGCTCACAGTGCTGTTGTGTTCCGCTCGGTCTCTTGTTTGCTGCAGCGTGGGGCGTGGGCGAGCGCGAACACTTGGGTGAAGAGCTCAGCGACGTCCTTCTGTACCTCGTTCAGCTTGCAGGTGCGGCACTAAGCGTTCGTCTGACGTCGAGTGACTGCATGAGAGGACTCTCACACTTACGCTCTTTTGCTCTTGCAACTATGGCGCTAGACCGGAGCTTTGCCGACTTGTCGACTGCAGCGCGCAACGCAGTGGCCACGAGCGCGAACCAGTTCCCCGCATGAGACGCCCTGTGTCTGTCGATAAGGACAGCGTCGCTCGCTCTTTCGAGTCGTGCGAGGACGAGTGTCGAGCGTCTGAGTGTATCGTCAACGACTCCGTCTCGTGCTCAACGCCAACACCATCTCTGTCTGTCAGTTGCTTCAGCCAGAACTCCTCGCTCTCGGTGCTCACTCACCCACCCACCCAAAAAGACAAAGCAGAGGCAAACTGACGCCATGACTTCACTTGGTCAGCACCACCACGACTGCTTCGTCAGCTAGTCCAAGCTCGTCCTTCGCGTCTGTCGTCATTGACGCCACTGCTGCAAGCACCTCACACACGCTGCTACACGACGAGCTAGACGCGTTTACTCTAGACGACATCAGCACGCCACGCAGATCGCTCGATCACGCGCTGCTACAAAGCATCAACACGAGGCACAGCTCGAACGCCAGCGCGAGCAGGAGCATCGCGCTACCGACTGCATTCAGCAAGCGTTGTAGAGCAGATGCAGCGCTTTCGAGACGACGCATGCAACGAGCGAGCTGCGGTGTCTCTCAATCGGCAAGTGCAACGATTGTGCATCAGTGCATGAACGAGCGCGACCTCTTGCGCATGGCTGCACTCGAGTGCCACAGAAAGATCGACTGCAGGTCCAGTGTCGCTGTAAGCTCACAACGATATGCGCACGCTCTAGTGCAAGCGCCACATCAGGACCTCACAATGGGTTGAACCATCGCGCTGCGTCGTGACGATCAACGCGATGCTCGTCATGATCGATGCGCTCGATGCCATTCAGCAACACGCCAGCTCCAGACCACTTCGCAAGAGCAAGCCACACACACACGATGACCAGTCGTAGCTCCAGCAAGCGCAGCTACGATAAAGCACTGCGCACGACGCACAAACGCGCGATGTTCGCTGCTTGCCGCAAAGGCGACATCGGCTGCGTGCGCGATCTTCTCGAAGGCTCGAGCAACGGACACGACGACAATGCACTCGTGAACGCCAGCAATGCTAAGGGTGCATCACCGCTCATTGTCGCTGCAGCAAGCGGATACAAGGCGATCGTGCATGTACTGATTGAGGCTGGCGCGCCGATCGATGCGACCGACAAAGACGGCAAGACACCGCTCATTGCAGCATGTGCTGAAGATCACGTCGAGGTCGTGCGGCTCTTGCTTACGAGCGGCGCAGCGGTGGACAAGCAGACGCGCAGCTTGGGGAAGACCGCGCTGTTCGTTGCGTGCGAGAAGGGCCACGTCGAGATCGCGCGGCTTTTACTTGAGAGCGGCGCAGACGGCAACAAGGAGTCGCCCTACTATGGCACTCCGTTTGGCATTGCGTGCGAGAACGGCGAGGTTGAGATCGTGCGTCTGCTGATTGAGAACGGCGCCGAGCTTGACAAAGACGACTTCATTGTCCAGACACCGCTAACTATCGCATGCCGCAAAGGCGAGGTCGAGATCGCACGTCTTCTGCTCGAGAGTGACGGCGGCGAAGACTGTCCGGCGATCAGACTCGACGCAGCGCTCTACTTCGCTTGCATCCTTGGTCACGTCGACGTCATCCGTCTGCTGATCGAGTACGACGCAGAAACGAACGAAGAGACCAAGATGAGCAGCTTTGGCGGCACGCTGTTCTACTTCGCGTGTCGATTCGGCCACGTCGAGGTCGCGCGCATCATGGTTGAGCACGGCGCAGACGTCGACGAGAGGACACCGTTCGGCTCGACGTCGCTGATCATGGCGGCTAGAGACCGCCGCCTCGATGTCGTGCAGTTCCTGCTCGAGTGCAACGCTGACATCACCAAGACAGATGCTGACGGATCAACAGCGCTCCACGCCGCTTGCACGCAGACCAACACAAACGTCGAATTGTATCTCGAAGCCATGGCCGACGGCGACGACGCCAGCTCAGACATCGAGGATTCGGTTTCCGAGTACGACTTGCTCAACAGCAAGTACGACAGCACACAAGACAACGTTCGCGCTGACATCGTCCTCGCCTTGCTCGCTCATGGCGCGGACATCAACGCTGCAGCTGCCGATGGCTCGACACCACTCCACGTCGCATCAAAGCACGGCCGCCTCGCAGTCCTACGCACGCTGCTCGAGCGCGGCGCAGCCATCGATCGACGAGACAACGACGGCCAGTCAGCGCTGCACATGGCGTCCAAGTACGGCCGAGTCGACATCGTCCGCTTCCTCTTGCTCGAGTGCGGCGTCGATATCGACGCGACATCGAACGATGGCTCGACTGCGCTCTACGACGCCTGCATCTGGGGTCGTCTCAACGTTGTGCACGTCTTGCTCAAGCACCACGGAGACGTCAACAAGCCGCAAGACGACGGGTCGACACCGCTCCATGTTGCTGCACAGCACGGACACATCGAGGTCGTGTGCGAACTGCTCGCTGCTGGTGCGTCAGCCAATGCTGCGAACAGCGCTGGTGAGACGCCACTTGATGCAGCAAAGACGTCAGAGCATGAAGACGTGGTTCAAGCATTTCGAGCCGCCGCCAATGCTTGCGATGCAGCGTGAAGTGCATTGCCACTGCGAGCAGGTGAGTGGCAGTGCTGATGACGATGCCGCTCAAAGTCTGGAACTAGTGTCTCGAAGTGTTCTAGTTGTAGTAGGGCTGAGTAAGAACAAGTACGAACTTGGAGCGTGTGTCTGCCACCTTCACGAGACTCGTACACACAAACTCAGTGCGACCAAGCGAACGAGCTTGTGGCTGTGCTGACTGGCGGTGCTGGCGCTGCTCTTGCTGGCGCGAACGAGGCGACTTGGACCGAGTGCGTCGGTCGCAGTTCGGTACATTTCGCGAAGTGACCTTCACTATCGGCTCCAGAAGATGAAGCCATGTGGTGATGGAGACGAAGAGCGAGCGACTTGAGCTCCTGTTTCGCGATGCGAGCGCCACTCATTCCTCATTCCGCTCGCTTCAAGTGACGTGAGTGAGTCTGTGAACGTCCAATGAACGCCGCGCTCACAAAGTCCCTCGGTCCACGCTACGGATCCGTTCCTGGCGTCCAGGCGACTGACGACAATGCGAATCAAGAGACCGCGGTGTTCACCACGCGATCGGTGCTCGAGACGCTCTTCTTCACGCGCGCAGTGCCAGTGTACCGTGTGCTCACAACGCGGAGTCTTCAAGTCGCGGATCTCCTTCCGCTCGACCCATCGAATGAGAGCAAGCGCTGTGCCGCAACACTCGCATCCACGCTCGCGGCGCAGCGCCAGAACCTCTGGCGCGCGCTCCTGCTCGCGTACGGCAAGCAGCTCGCGCTCTGCGGCGTCGGACAGCTCTTCATGGCCAGCTACACGGTCTTTGCACCAGTCGTTCTCCACGAAGTCGTGCGCGGCTTCAGCGTCGAGGCGACGCAGCTCGACCTCCACGCGCTCGCGCTCTGGTGCTCCGCGTTCTTCGTCGTGCGCATCGCGAACGCGTTCGTGACGACGCAAGTCAACTACACGATCAACCAGCTCTGGTTGCGTCTCACAGGCGCGATCCGAGCCATTGCGTTCGAGAAAGCCATGCGCACGCGCGCACACGAAGCGACGAGCACCAGCGGCACCGACTCGGCGTCCAAGCGCGTCGACGCATCGAATCTCATCTCGTCCGATGCGACCGACATCGTCGTCGCTGTGACCAAAGTGCACAGTCTCTGGATCCTACCGCTGCAGATCACAGTCGAGACGTGCTTGCTGTACGTCATCCTGGACGTCGCGGCATTCGCCGGTGTCGCAGTCATTACTTTGTCGCTGCTCGCAAACTACGCGCTCTCACGCACGATGGCGCGGACGTACCGCGCGTGGATGCGCATCAAGGACGAGCGCATGCGCACGGTCAAAGAGCTCTTTCACGCTATCCAGGTCGTCAAGTTCAGCGCGTGGGAGCGCCGCTTCGAGCAAAAGCTCCTGCGCGTGCGCACTGAGGAGCTCCGACGCATCGCGACGTACGCGTACGCCGGTGCAGCGAGCACGTGTGCGCTCTGGAGCGCGCCGCTCGTTGTCTCGACAGTCTCGTTCGCTGTCTACGCGCTCGTGCTTGAGCAGCAGTTGACGCCGGCCAAGGTCTTCACGGCCATGGCGCTGTTCAACGCGCTGCGCGACCCGCTCCGCGACTTGCCAGCGACGATCCAGGTCCTGATCCAGGCGCGGGTCGCACTCGCGCGTCTGCGCACGTACTTGAACGCGCCCGAGGGTCGCGACAACGAGCGTCGTGCGCAGTGGCGATGGGCCTGCTATCAGCATCGTCAATGGACGCTTCTCGTGGTCTGTGCCCCAATCGCCATCTCGATACGATGCGCCACAACGGTTCATGCTCCGTGACGTCACGCTGCACCTTGAGCGAGGCGCGTTTGGAGTCGTCTACGGCAGCGTCGGCGCTGGCAAGTCGTCGCTTTGCGCTGCGATGCTCGGCGAGATGCACATCGTCAGTGGACAAGTAGCAGTGCGTGGTCGCGTCGCGTACTACGCGCAGCAACCGTGGATCCAGAACCTATCGATCCGAGACAACATCCTCTTTGGCAACGCGTTCGACGCTACTCGGTACGCTGCGGTGCTCGACGCCTGCTGTCTCGTGGACGACCTCGTGCAGTTCCCAGCGCGCGACGCGACGGAGATCGGCGAGAAGGGCGTGACGCTTTCAGGCGGTCAGCGAGCGCGCGTGAGCCTCGCGCGGGCGTGCTACGCGCAAGCCGACGTCTACATCCTCGACTCGCCGCTCGCTGCGATCGACAGCGTCGTGCAGTGCGTGATCGTCGAGAAGTGCCTCTGCGGTCTGCTCGCAGACAAGACCGTCGTACTCGTGACCCACAATCCAGAGATCCTCGCCGCGCCGTTCGTGACGCACCGCATCGGCATTGCGAACGGCGCTGTCTCCAACTTCACTTGCGTTCGCAGTCCTCGCAAGCGCACACAGCGCGGATGCGCGAGTGCGGACGCGCGTCGTCGCAGCGCAGCCGCTGCATCATCACTATTGCATATCCCTACAGCACAAGCCAGCGGCGTGCTCGTTCAGGACGAGACGCGGCAAGAAGGCAACATCGCCGGCGCTGTCTGGCGACGCTACGTGGATGCGATCGGTGGCGTGCGCACGCTCGGACTGCTCGTAGCAGTGCAGCTGCTGTGGCAGGCCTTCCAGATTGCGAGCGATCTCTGGCTGAGCCGCTGGACGAGTCGTTTCGAGCACGGCGAACGTCAAGAGCAGGACGACACTCGGGCGTTTGTCAAGACGTACGCGAGCCTCACAGCTGCTGCTGCCGCCATGGTGCTCGTGCAAGGCGTCGTCGTCACGCGCATGGGTCTCCGCGGCTCGGCGTACGCGTTCGCAGCCATGACTGACGGCCTCTTGCACGCGCCGCTGCGGTTCTTCGACGCAAACCCGGTCGGCCGCATCGTGAATCGGTACAGCGGTGACGTCGCTGTGGTCGACAAGTCTCTCCCAAAGGCCTTTGCGACGTGCGCGAGTTCGCTTGTGGCTGCGCTCTGTGCGCTCACGACTGCCAGCAGCGCGATCCGCTGGTACGTCGGCGCACTCGTGGTCGTGCCAGCCGCACTTGCGTATGTGCACGTCGCACAGGGTTACACGCGCTCGTTCCGCGACGTCTTGCGGCTGCTCAAGGTGCTACTCTCGCCGATCTTCAGTCACTTTGGCGAGAGTGAGTGCGGCGTCGTCGTGCTCCGCGCGTTCGGACCAGCGTACGTCCAGCGCGCGGTGCGCGAGCACCACTGGCGTTTGGACGTCGACAACGCGCTCTGGGGGACTGAGATCGAGCTCTTGCAGTGGTTTGCGCTCCAGCTCCAGCTCCTCGGCTGCGTCATCCTCGCTGCTGTCGGTCTTGCGCTCGCAGTCTTTAGCGACTCGCTGCGTACCTCGCCGGCGCTCGTTGGGCTTGCGCTCTCGTATGCGCTGAGCGTCGATGCGTCGCTCTTGACGCTCACAAAGGCGTGGTCGGACGTCCAGAACGACATGGTGAGCGTCGAGCGCGTGCTCGAGTACAGCGCGCTCGAGCGTGAAGGCGACAGCAGCCGTGCGCTCATACAGGTCGAGCCGCCGGCCGAGTGGCCGCAGCACGGCGCGATCGCGTTCGAGCACGTGGCGTTCTGCTACAAGCCGCACGATCCGCTCGTGCTCCGCGACGTCTCATTCTCGATCAGAGCGCAAGAGCGTGTTGGGATCGTCGGCCGCACAGGCGCTGGTAAGTCGAGTCTCACGATGGCGCTCTTCCGCATCAACGAGCTCGCGCACGGACGAATCGTGATTGACGGCGTTGACATCGCGACGCTGTCGCTTGAGGCCCTGCGGTCGCGCCTGTCGATCATTCCACAGTCGCCTGTGCTGCTCGAAGGCTCGCTCCGAAGCTTCGTAGACCCGTTCGACGACTACAGCGACGCGCAAGTGCTTGAGGCGCTCGCACACGTTGAGCTGCTTGAGGCGCTGCGGTCGTACGCAGAGCACACTGTTTGCGCGACAGCAGCCGAAGTGCTAGAGTCACGAGCAGAAGAAGGTGTCGTTGATACCGAGACCGTGCGTCTCGACGCAGATGCACGTCGATCTGCAAGCGACGACGCGGTGCTGCGCCTCCCATTGAGCGCAAACGGCGACAACTGGAGCGTCGGCGAGCGGCAGATGCTGTGCATGGCGCGCGCGCTGCTGCGGCGCTCAGCTATCGTCGTGATGGACGAAGCGACCGCGGCGATCGACATTGCAACTGAGACGAAGCTCCAAGCGATGCTTGCGCGCGAGCTCAGCGGCGTGACGCTTCTTACGATCGCACATCGCCTCGCGACAGTGCTGGCGTGCGACCGCGTGCTCGTGATGCGCGAGGGCCGCGTCGCTGCGTTCGGTCCAGCGCATGAAGTGCTCGCAGAGGTGACGGCCATGAGCTCGGACGTGAAGAACGAGCTCGGACTCGTTGCTGTCGAGACAGCGCAGCAGAAGTTCGACTGAAGCCATGTGTCAACTCTACATAGAGCGATCAACATAATGATTATATTGAGTTGTTGAATCGAATATTTGGAGTTCTAGTTTGACAAACAACACACAGCACGACATCGATCACGATGAAGAGCGACGAGCTCTCGCTCAGTGGCGTCGTCGCAGGCGCGAGCGACGACGACGTGCATCAGCACCACCGCAACGCGCTCTCAGCTGCGCTCATTGACCCGAACGTCGTCGGTGTCGACGCACATAGCGCGAGTCTCGATGCGACGCACGCAAGTGGCACTCGCACTGGTGCGCTCTTTGACGAGTTCTACGACGACTGGGCAGCGTTTGACGCGGCTGTGGCACTCGCGATCGAGCAGCACCACCCGATCCGCAAGCGCTCGTCACTGACATTCGAGGTCTACAACCGCACAGTCTCGAAAGGTGCGTACGTCCATGCGTAGGAGCGTACAGCCTTCTTCTCGAGCGTCCATTGCTCAGTCCATTCATACGACACATCTGTATTGCGTCACTAGGCCGCCACGACCGCAAGTGCATCGCCGAGTACCTCTCGAAGACGTTCAAGTGCACGCACGGCATCAAGTTCCGTCCGCGCGGCAAAGGCCGACGGGAGCGCCACAAGCTCCGCGACACGGGCTGTCCGTTCCACATCTACGCCACAGTCGTCGAGTTCGGCGCGACGTACCGCGTCAAAGTGCGGCAGCAGGACCAGCACAACCACCCGATCGGACCTGATGCACTCAAACACATGAACAGTCTCGTTGATGCAGACTACGACCTCGAGAGCGAGCACGGTGACGCAGTGCACGAGCCGCACGAGCACCAATCGGCGGCGGCGACGACGAGTGCGACGCTGTCGAGTGCAGAGATCGATCTCGACGGCGCGCTCAGTCACAAGAGCGTCAGTGGACATCACCATCAGCACCACCATCACCACCATCCAGACAGCAGCAGCCACCACCACCACAGCAGCAGCACGAGCGGTCTCCCAGACCCTCACGCCACTCATGATGAGAGCGACCAGAGCCACGGAGGACTCGACCACGCGCAAGCCCAAGTGCTGCTTAAAGCCCAGGCGATGGCGCAAGCGCACGAGATCCTCCAAGCGCAAGCGCACGTGCGCGCTCATGCGCACGAACATGCTCGGATGCAGGCAGCAGATGCCCAAGCACAGGCGCTGCTGCACGCGCAGGCGCACGCTGACATGCTCGTCGACGCGGCGGTGCACGAGAGCGAGGCGCTGCTTGAGAGTGCGATCGAGAGCCCAATGAGCAGCGACTTTGGCGACGCGACAAAGGACGCACCGACGCACGTGCCGCCAGCGCTCGAGCCAGAAGCCGCTACCACTGTCACTGCGACAGAGGAGCCAGCAGCGCCAGTTGTCGCAGTCGACGACGCTCCTGCATTGCCTCCGAAACAACAACAGCAAGCGCAAGAGGAGGACGCAGCGCTGGCGTCGCCACCACCAAAGTTCGAGCCGACGACGACGCTCGAGGCGATTCGGAGGAAGATGGCGGCGTTCGCTGACGAGCGCGACTGGAACCAGGTGCGTATGTGTCTCTCTACTGACTGATAGGCGATGGATAGAGCGCTCACAGGACGCACGTGTACGTGGCTTTGTCAGTTCCACACGCCGCGCAACTTGCTGCTTGCGCTCACGGGCGAAGTCGGCGAGCTCTGCGAGATCTTTCAGTGGCGCGGCGACAGCAACAGCAACGTCGCAGGTCTGTCGTCCTTTGGTATGAGAAGCTTGAGACTGACTGAGCGACCTCACTCACGCACTCCGTCGCCTGCTATGACCAAATAGACTGGACGCCTGAAGACAAGGAGCACTTGGGCGAAGAGATGAGCGACGTGCTCTTGTACCTCGTGCGCCTCGCAGGTGTGCGCCTTGTGTGCGTGCGGCTCTGAACGCTCTGGCAATGGACTCACGCACGTACTCACGTGGCGCCACAGACCAGTGCAATGTCGACCTCGCGGCTGCTGTGCACGACAAGATGGCGAAGAACGCGCGCAAGTACCCGGCCGAGCTCGTGCGCGGGTCGTCGAAGAAGTACAACGAGTACAAGCGCCGGCGCGTGAGCAGCGCGGATGTACACGCAGCATCGTCGCTCCACAACGACAGTAGCAACGACGACACGAACGCAAGCGAGACGGCGCTCATCTAAGACGCCACTGTCACACTCTTCTCAAGCAAAGACACTGTCGATTCGTTGTACGAGCGCACGGCGCCGTCACTTCTCTCTCTCTCTTCCTATTGCGATCGCACTCGCGCGGCGTCTGTTGGTCCAACGCGACGCTCGTTCGCACGACGCTCAATGGCTCGCAGTCTAGACGTCCTCGGCCGCGTCGCCGTCGATCTGGCGGTTCTCGATCTCGAGCTTCTCGATCATCTGCAGGAACTCCTTCTCTTCGTTCACACTCACGACCTTTGGCTCCATCTTGACCGCCATTGCACCCTTCTTGGCCGTGATGTGCTCGCGCACGGCTTCGATCGCTTCGTGGAGCTTCTGAATGCCCTTTTGCTTGTCGAGCGTGCTCGTCGTCATGACGTACATCGGCGGCGCAATGAGCTTGACCTTGACTGGCACGTCGTCCGTGCTCGTGGCCTGCGCAGCTTGGAGTGCGGAGCGAATCGCTTCAATGCCTTCGTACGTAAAGCACGTGACTTCAATGTCCGCGCGGACTTTAATCGGCTGCGGAGTTAAGCGACGGCGAATGTGCGTCTGGAGCGACGCGCGGATCTCGGGCGTGAGACCGAGGTCGTCAAAGACCGAGTCGTCCGTGATGCCCATCTTGAACACGTCGTAGCAGTGGACGTACTCGACGCGCTTGTCATCGTCGTTCGGGTTCTCGATCTTGAACTTCTTGTACAGCGGCCACGCGATCTGCTCGTACAGCGCTTCGATCTCCAAGCCCGACTCTTGCGAGACCTGACGGAGCACGCCGTGCACGGTCTTCGCCTTGTTGTAGCGCTCTTCGCACTTGGCAATGTCCTCTGGCGACACGCGGCGCTTCGACAAGTCGATGTACCCCTTCTCCTTGTCGACACGCAGGACCATCACGACTTCGTTCTTCCCAACGCGAATGAGCTTGTTGATCGACCGAATGCGACGGCGCGAGAGCTCCGAGAGCAAGATCATGCCTTCGATGTTGTTGTACTCGAGGAGCGACACGTACGCGCCCATCTCGGCGATCGACCGGACGTTCACCATCACGAGCTCATCGATCTCGGGGTACTTTTGCTCGTAGAAGCGGCACTGGAGCTGCAGGATCTCGCCCGCGACGTTCGGGTCCTCGCCGCCAGCCGCAGCAGCAGCAGCGTTCGCGTTGTTCACGTCTGCCATCGTGGATAGAGGTTAAAGAGGTAGGTTGCACGAGCAGGAAGAAGGCGCGCGCGAGGGGAGGGAAGCGGATGCACACGCTCGCTCGAAGGTAGTGAAGACGACAGCGGGGGCTCTCGCGAATGGCGGCGCTCCTGGTGATGTTGTTGGTGGCCACGCGATGGTGTGGTGCGCGCCACAAGAACATTTTCTACCAGTGGCTTACAGTAGCTCTTGATTTTTGTCACTATTGAAAAACACTGTACACAATGTACCGTTTCAAAAGGTACATTCAGTGGACCACTCCACATTTTAGGTTCGCCTGTATACTAAACATAATTCATATCTTGAGTCTAAGATATGACCGCAACACCATGGCTTCACTCAGGCCTCAGCCATCGGCAGCAACAAGTCCAAGCTCGTCCTTCATGTCTGTGCTCGTGGACGCCGCCACTGCAAGCCCTTGCACATGATGACCAAACTCAACGACGCAGCCGTTGCTCAGCACTACCGCGAGTCGATGCGCGATCGTGAGCAGTGTCACACCGCATAGCGCGCAAAGCGGTCGTCCTCGTCTTGATCGATGCATCGACACAAATGGATCGCTGCCATTCTGCAGTAAGTCTGCCGCACCGACGACATCGGGTGTGTGTGCGCACTGCTCACAAGCGACAGCTGCGACGACCACTCCTGACTCTGCCTCCACATGTTCACTCGTTGATCTTCTCGATAAAGACCGCAGAACGCCACTCATTCTTGCGTGCACGTACAGACACTTCGACGTCGCACAACTTCTGCTTGCGAGCGGCGCAGACATGAACAAGCCAAAGAAACGATCAGGCGAGTCACCGCTGTTCTTTGCTCATAACGAGGGACACATTGACACCGCAAGTCTTCTGATCAAGCGTGGCGTAAACGTGAGCCGAGAGAGCCGCTACGCTAGCACACCACTCTGTGCTGCATCCACTCTGTGCTGCATCCACTCTGCTGCATCCAAGAACGGCCACTTTGACATCGTGCGTCTGCTTCTCGACCACAACGCGGCTGTGAACGTACGCGACCATGACGGCTTCACACCGCTCACGTTTGCGTGCTTCAACGGTCATACCAACGTCGCACGTCTCCTTCTCGAACACGGCGCTGACGTGAATCGGGTCGACGGTGAAGGTGAGACGGCACTCTACGTCGCAGCTCCAGACAACAGTGTCGAGACCGTGCGTCTCTTGATCGAGTTCGGCGCAAACGTGAACATCAAAGGCCGACGCTGCCGCACGCTGTTCTTCGCTGCCGGCATACGCGGCCATGTCGTCGGCGGTGCTCGCATCTTGCTTGAGCATGGTGCGCAAGTTCACGAGGAAGAACATGCTCGCTACACGACACTGTACTACGCGGCTCGAGATTCGCAACCCGATGCCGTGCGCTTCCTGCTGGTCGAGAGTGGCGTGGGCGTCAACCAAGGACGATCGATCAGCCACACACCACTCTGTGTTACCTGCGCCACTCCGTATCCTTACACCGAGTCACGGGACGAGCGTCGTCTCAATGTCATTTGCACACTGCTCGAGCATGGCGCAGACGTCCACGCAACTGGATACGACGGCAGGACGCCGATCCGAGCCGCCATCGAGAGCGGTCGTCTCGATATCCTGCTCGCGTTGATGCAGCACGGCGGAGACGTCAATCGAGTGAGCGGCGACGGGCGTTCGCTGCTGCACGTCGCCGCCAAGAGAGATCAAGTCGACAGCGCTCGCTTTCTCTTGTTCGAGTGTGGCGTCGACATTGACGCGACATCGAGCGACGGCTCGGCCGCGCTCTACGACGCCTGCATCTGGGGTCGTCTCAACATTGTGCACGTCTTGCTCAAGCACCACGGAGACGTCAACAAGCCACAAGACAACGGATCGACACTGCTCCACGGTGCCGCGAGGTGTGGAAGGGTCAAGGTTGTGCAGGAGTTGTTAGCTGCTGGTGCTGCAGTTGACGTTGTGGGCAGCGCTGGCGAGAGGGCGCTCGACGTAGCAAAAGAGCTTGAGCGAGCGAACGTGACGCAGATGCTCCTCGAAGCTAGTGCATCTGACAGCGCTTGAAGAAGAGCCGTGATATGTAGCAATGAGACTCGCGTGGCTGTTGTGTCTAAACTCGACGTTGAGCCACCTCCACGCTGCTCTGCTGCATTCGCCAGTGATGGCTGTGCTGTTCGAGGACCAGTTGCTAGCACTCGTGTTTGGCGACACTGCTTGCACGCAGCGAGCAGCAAGGCATCGTCCTAGTGATCAAGACTCAGTTGATGAGCGCCAACACAATCGAGTCTGTGAACATGGAGCTCTTCGTAATGCACAAGATCACTATACCATCATGAGAAGTCTAAGCGTGTGCGGTGCACGCTTCGGCAAGACGCACAGCATAGGATTGATCGCGACCCAGATCGCTCGATCACGCGCTGCTACAAAGCATCAACACGAGGCACAGCTCGAACGCCAGCGCGAGCAGGAGCATCGCGCTACCGACTGCATTCAGCAAGCGTTGTAGAGCAGATGCAGCGCTTTCGAGACGACGCATGCAACGAGCGAGCTGCGGTGTCTCTCAATCGGCAAGTGCAACGATTGTGCATCAGTGCATGAACGAGCGCGACCTCTTGCGCATGGCTGCACTCGAGTGCCACAGAAAGATCGACTGCAGGTCCAGTGTCGCTGTAAGCTCACAACGATATGCGCACGCTCTAGTGCAAGCGCCACATCAGGACCTCACAATGGGTTGAACCATCGCGCTGCGTCGTGACGATCAACGCGATGCTCGTCATGATCGATGCGCTCGATGCCATTCAGCAACACGCCAGCTCCAGACCACTTCGCAAGAGCAAGCCACACACACACGATGACCAGTCGTAGCTCCAGCAAGCGCAGCTACGATAAAGCACTGCGCACGACGCACAAACGCGCGATGTTCGCTGCTTGCCGCAAAGGCGACATCGGCTGCGTGCGCGATCTTCTCGAAGGCTCGAGCAACGGACACGACGACAATGCACTCGTGAACGCCAGCAATGCTAAGGGTGCATCACCGCTCATTGTCGCTGCAGCAAGCGGATACAAGGCGATCGTGCATGTACTGATTGAGGCTGGCGCGCCGATCGATGCGACCGACAAAGACGGCAAGACACCGCTCATTGCAGCATGTGCTGAAGATCACGTCGAGGTCGTGCGGCTCTTGCTTACGAGCGGCGCAGCGGTGGACAAGCAGACGCGCAGCTTGGGGAAGACCGCGCTGTTCGTTGCGTGCGAGAAGGGCCACGTCGAGATCGCGCGGCTTTTACTTGAGAGCGGCGCAGACGGCAACAAGGAGTCGCCCTACTATGGCACTCCGTTTGGCATTGCGTGCGAGAACGGCGAGGTTGAGATCGTGCGTCTGCTGATTGAGAACGGCGCCGAGCTTGACAAAGACGACTTCATTGTCCAGACACCGCTAACTATCGCATGCCGCAAAGGCGAGGTCGAGATCGCACGTCTTCTGCTCGAGAGTGACGGCGGCGAAGACTGTCCGGCGATCAGACTCGACGCAGCGCTCTACTTCGCTTGCATCCTTGGTCACGTCGACGTCATCCGTCTGCTGATCGAGTACGACGCAGAAACGAACGAAGAGACCAAGATGAGCAGCTTTGGCGGCACGCTGTTCTACTTCGCGTGTCGATTCGGCCACGTCGAGGTCGCGCGCATCATGGTTGAGCACGGCGCAGACGTCGACGAGAGGACACCGTTCGGCTCGACGTCGCTGATCATGGCGGCTAGAGACCGCCGCCTCGATGTCGTGCAGTTCCTGCTCGAGTGCAACGCTGACATCGCCAAGACAGATGCTGACGGATCAACAGCGCTCCACGCCGCTTGCACGCAGACCAACACAAACGTCGAATTGTATCTCGAAGCCATGGCCGACGGCGACGACGCCAGCTCAGACATCGAGGATTCGGTTTCCGAGTACGACTTGCTCAACAGCAAGTACGACAGCACACAAGACAACGTTCGCGCTGACATCGTCCTCGCCTTGCTCGCTCATGGCGCGGACATCAACGCTGCAGCTGCCGATGGCTCGACACCACTCCACGTCGCATCAAAGCACGGCCGCCTCGCAGTCCTACGCACGCTGCTCGAGCGCGGCGCAGCCATCGATCGACGAGACAACGACGGCCAGTCAGCGCTGCACATGGCGTCCAAGTACGGCCGAGTCGACATCGTCCGCTTCCTCTTGCTCGAGTGCGGCGTCGATATCGACGCGACATCGAACGATGGCTCGACTGCGCTCTACGACGCCTGCATCTGGGGTCGTCTCAACGTTGTGCACGTCTTGCTCAAGCACCACGGAGACGTCAACAAGCCGCAAGACGACGGGTCGACACCGCTCCATGTTGCTGCACAGCACGGACACATCGAGGTCGTGTGCGAACTGCTCGCTGCTGGTGCGTCAGCCAATGCTGCGAACAGCGCTGGTGAGACGCCACTTGATGCAGCAAAGACGTCAGAGCATGAAGACGTGGTTCAAGCATTTCGAGCCGCCGCCAATGCTTGCGATGCAGCGTGAAGTGCATTGCCACTGCGAGCAGGTGAGTGGCAGTGCTGATGACGATGCCGCTCAAAGTCTGGAACTAGTGTCTCGAAGTGTTCAAGTTGTAGTTGGAGGGTAGCAGCAACCACACCATAGCAGCTACAACATGAAGCAGCATAGTGCAGTGCATTCGATACGTCCGATCGTGCTGCAGATCGACTCACAGCACAAACTTGGCGCTGATCGCGTCGCGGCAGTACGGACACTCGCCAAAGACCGTGTTGAACGACTGCCGCGCCGTTGGCAGCGCTTTGAGCCAGTCAAAGAGGCACTTTTCGTGGAATGGCCGATTGCACTTGACGTTCTCGCAGAGCTTGTCAGGAATGATGGTCTGTGCAACCGCGGATGCCGCATCCGAGGTCTTGTTGTGACTGTCTGTCGCTGTTGCGTCGACGTCCAAGCGATAGCAGTAGCAAATACCGCACTCGACTGCAAAGTCCTCAACTGCTGTGTGCGTCGGCGACGGGAATGCGACGTCGAGGATCGACGCGAGGTTCTCGCGCGGCAAGAGCGCTTCGTCCCACTGGAACACGTGCTCGCTCCAGCGCGTGCGCAGTGGCGCGACGCTCGCGTCGCTCCCAAAGAAGCTCAGCTCGCACATTGCGCGCGCGTGCGTCGGGTTCACGTCAATCTGGATCGACGCGTGCTTCTCGAGCGCAATGCGGCGTCGACCAGTTGCGCGCGTCGGTCGGTGCGGCTCGAGCACGCACGTCATTGCGTCCAAGTCGTCGAGGACGTCCCAGAACGTCTGGTACTTGGCAATGAACGCGTCAAACTGGCTCAAGATGTCGGCCAAGACAGCGCATGGGCCTGCTGCAGTCGACTGCGATGGCTCCCACACGAGCTCGAATGGCTCTGGCGCATCGACAAAGCACACTGGCGCGTGCTCAGACAGTGGAAAGTCCGCAGCAAGCGCCAGTCGAATCGCGTGCTTGCGATGTGCTGCGTCCGTCGTCTCGAGCTCGAGCGAGCGCAAGTCGTCCGTGAGCATGAGCACGCGGTGCCACCCGATCGCGTCGATCTCGGCCATGAGCCGCGTGTAGTACGCTGCGCTCGGGAGCGCCGTGTGCTGCAGCTGCTGCGCAGGTGCACAGATCGCAATGAGCTCTTCGAGCTCGCGCACAAAGCTCTCGAGCGACGACGACTGCGCCAAGCGGATCTGTATATGTGCATGTTTGCGCATGAAGCGCGAGTAAGCTGCGGTGCAGTGCGTGCAGATGCGCATCACGTACAGCCAAACAAGCACACAAGACCGACCTTGAGCGTGTCGTGCTGCGCAGCGAGGATCGTTGCGAGTCGCGGCTCGACGTCCAGCTGTGCGCGCTCCAAGCTCACGCGCGCGCCGACGCGCCGCACATTGCGCACGCGCACTTTGAGTTCGTCGTTCCCGACACGCACAAAGCCTGCGTAGCTCGTGCACGCAGCGCACTCGGGCGTCAAGTGTGTCATGGTTGCTGCCATTGTCGTTTGTTGTATTGAGTGTTCACAAAATAGACTCAACTATCGATAGTGACAAAACCGAGTGACAACTCAACATGCCTCGACATCATGGACATGTGATGGAAGTCGTGGTTGTGATCAATCGAGCTCGTTGTGCTCATGACGTCTGAAAGCGCATGCTCGAGCTTCGACAGCGCCATCTAGCGCCACGAAGCTCAGAAGATGGATCAACCGACCGAGCTTGAGTCGTCGGATTTGCTTGCACGAAGAAGGTCCCACTCACAACTCGATTTCGTGCATTCGTGCATTCGCGCAGTGTGAGAACAGCAAGAGAGGACCGCGCGCCATTCTTCCCTTCTCCATCCACGACTCGAGCGGCACGAAGCATGCGCGTCTTCCACGCATCGGCGACGCTGCTCGTCGCGAGCGTATGTGCTGCTGTCGTATTCCAAGCCACGACAGCTGTGTCGCTGCTACTGCATGCAGCACCTGCGCCACTGCTCAACCCACTCAACCGCGCGCTGCTCGCGTCGAGCGGCGCTGACGACACACTCCTGTGGTCGCAGCTCCCGACGTTCTACGGCTCGAATGGCGTTGCTGCAGCGCCGATCCGAGGCTGCACAGGCGCGCTCATTGCGCCGCGGTTCGTGCTCACGACAGCAGCGTGTGCGACGCAGCACCGCATCGCACAGGTCTCGTTCACACAGAGCAGCAGCAGCGCCGATGTGACGCTGTCGAGAGCAGTCACTACGAGCACCACACATCCGCGATTCAAGGTCTCTGGACCGTCACGCTACAATGTCGCGCTGCTGGAACTCGTAGCGCCAGTGCCGATCGTGACACTGGCGCTCGACTTTGCGCCAGCGCTCGTCGACGAGCAGTTCGTGCGCGTGAGCTCATGGGACAACGAGGTCACGAGCGTCCGTGTCGCGAGTCTCGCTGCCTGTGCAGGCGACAGCGGACTCGTGACAGTGCCGAGCGATACAACAGACGGCTCGCTCGTGTGTCTCGGCTCGACCGAGTCGCCGCAGACTGAGAGCGGCAGCTCGATCTTGGTGTACAAAGCGGCGTCCACGGCACTCCTCAGCGGCTTTGAGCTGTCGCGCGAGTCAGGCGCCTCGCGAGTGTTCATCAGCATGCGTGGCGTCGCCAACTTCATCAACGCTGTCGCAGAGAACCTGCGGTGGAGCTCACACGCGGGTTTGCCACCAGCAGAGCCAGAAACACCGACTCCTGCTCCAGCGCCGCTGACGTCAGAACCGACTCCGACACCAGTTCTCCCTCCGTTACCAGTACCACCAGCAGTGTCGATGCCAACGCCAGCACCACCGGCAGTGCCAGCTCCGACGCCAACCACCAAGTCGCCAACCACCAAGTCGCCAACCAATGCGCCGACGCCAGCGCCAACGAACTCGTCTGTTCCGACGCCAGCGCCGAACGCGACGGCTCCAACGCCAATGCCGACAAACACATCCACGCCAACGCCGTCGCCAACACCAAATCTACCGACGCCAGCGCCAACAAACACGTCGAATTCGACTGTTCCAGTGCCGTCACCGTCGACACCTGGGCCTACGAGACCGACGATAATCCCGTCGTATCAGCCGACTGATGATCCTACTCCACCACCATTCCTATCTCCGACACCAACGCCGCCACCGTTTCCGTCGCCGCCACCAAAGCCAACGCCGTCAACGCCAACGCCAACAGTGATAGTCACGCCACCAAATCCGCAGCCAGACCCATCGCCGCCGCCAGCATACCCGCGCGCACAGTACCCATACGTCGCGACATTGCACCTCAAGCGCGGCGGCAAGAGCTTCTGCGGCGGCACGCTCGTGGGTCCGTACCACGTCCTCACGGCGGCGCATTGCGTTGCAGACGGCATCGTGAATTGGGTCGCGCTCGGCTCTGGCACCGGCGCGCTGCAGGAGATCCCGGTCTCGCACGTCACGCTTCACCCACAGTACGAGCCTGAGAGCATGCTGTACGACGCAGCGGTGCTCGAGCTCGCAAACTTTGCCAGCTCGAAGCGATGGGTCAAGCTCGACGCTGCGCGCGACTACCCGGACCAGACAGTCGCGCGCGTGGTGAGCGGCATCACTATGAGCACAGCGTTTGTGAACGCACTGCCGCTCCCGATCTGGGCACGCGCCAAGTGCGAGGCGCAATATCCGGTCGTGTCAACGCCAGTGCTCTGCGCTGGTGGCAGCACCGGCGTCGACGCCTGCGCTGGCAACTCTGGCAGTCCGCTCGTTCTAAGCAGCGCAGGCGACGCGGACGTTCTCGTCGGGATCGTCAGCGCTGGCTTTGGCTGCGGCACGAGCGGCACCCCAGGCTTCTACACGCGCATTGCGAGCGTCGCGGACTTTGTGGCGCAGTTCACGATCCCAGCAGTCCCGGATCGGACTGTCCCATCGAGTGGCATACCGACTGTACCTCCACCAATCGATTCCGTGCCAGTGCCAGCGCCAGCGACGGTATTGCCGAGTCGTATCCCAGGTGGCGGCAGTCAGACCACGCATACGCCAGTCGCTGCATTCAGTGGCCCTGCGACACCGTACCCGTCAGGCATCCGTAGTGCAACGCTAGATCCGGACGTGACGCCGATTGCGAAAGCCAAGGCGCTCGTGTTCCTCGCCGGCGAGTACGAGCACTCGCTCGTGTCGCGCTCGCTCTGGACAAAGCTCGTTGATCCGACGAACACGGTCGTGCTCTACTCGACCGGGAATCTCCAAGGCGTCCTCAATGCGATCAAGCAGCGCAGTGCTTTGCCGCTGAACCAGCGCCTCGACCGATTCAAGACTATCGAAGATCGCCAACGCGTGAGAACCAACGCATCGCAGTGCTAACGTCAGTGCCGTGAGGTCGTCATGTTGGCATAGTAGAATTTGTAGAAGGAGTAGCGTTTGCAAGTGTGTGTGTGAGAGAGAGAGAGCGGTGTCCATGGCGCGTGCCTTCAACAGCTCTGCTGGATGGCTCTGCGAATGCCTTTGCTGGCGAAGATATCTGTCTTTGCTAGTAGAGATGTCTGTCTGAGCGCACTCATACTCGACTGTCGACGCCAACCGCTGCACTCCTGTCACTCGCCATGAGCAGCTCATGTGCCGTAGCTCACAGCCTGCACATTGTGCGCATCGGAGCGCAAGAGCTGCTCTTCTGCGTCGCCATCGCCATTGCTGCGGTCACTACCTCGAGGCTTGCGTATGAGCAGGAGCCCTGCGATAGCGACTGCGCAGATGACTGCAATCGCAAGTCCGTATGCAGTGACTTGCGATGCACGGAGCGAGCATGATGCAGCTCACGAAGCGCGAGGCGTGTCTCTTCCTCGTTGTTGTCGTCGTCTCCAACTGCATGCAGCAGCAGCAAGGGTGGCGGTGGCTTCTGGTCCGCACACGACGGTGGTTGTTTGCCATGCACGCACTTGCGCGTCGCGTTCGAACCCACTTCGTAGTAGCCATGTTCAGTGATGCGTGAGTGTGCTCTAAGGGACTGGCGCGCCGACCAAGAGCCAGCGACGGTCGAGCGACGGCTTCTCGAGCGACTCGCACACTGGTGCTGCATGTTCAATGCTCAAGTGCACCAAACAAACGTAGTCGTTGTCATGACTGCGCTCAATGTGCTCGTGAACCACAATTTGTGACAGGTCATTCCTTGACGTGTATCTTGAAGGGTCAATGGGTCAATGGCTTCAGATTCGTTTGTCGTTTCTTGGAAAGGTGGTACTTGGAGATAACCACACGCGCGGAACCGCGAGCGCGAGTGGAGTAGTGCAGCATGCTCGCTCACTCGACATCACGCACACACACACACACACACTGCTGGTGCTGGTTGCGTTGTGTTGCTGCTGGCACATAGGTGCTTGTGTCTATGGGCGATTCGTTGTTGTGGTGGGTGATGGCTTATTGGCTTTGCGTGGCTGGCTGTCGAGAGTCGAAGGCTGAAGATACGTTGCGTGAAACGACTCGTCGCACTTAGCGGGAGGCTGTCCTGTCGGCCTCCAAAGGGAGCTATCTGGATCGTGAAGAGCCTCGCGATGCTTCCCCGTGCGTCGTGCGCGCCATTGCGCGATTCGCCACCGTCTACACAGCAACAGCAGCAGCAACAGAAGCAGCAGAAGCCACCAACGCATCGGGATCGCTCGCTCGTAAACTCACTCCACATCTCGACCAGCGCATTGCAACGTATTGCACTCGCTTGCAGTCGTGATGCCACGCCGCTTCGCGTCCATTGTCTCGCGGCTCGTGGTGTTCGCTGCGCTTGCCGCGAGTGCGTGCAACGCTGCAGTCGATGCTGCTCAGAATGCGCGAGCGAGTACGTCGTTGTATGCTGCTTCGATATCTGATCTGTAATCATTGCCCTTCAGCTACTAACTACGTTGTTGTTGTACTCTTCAGGCTGCTTTGAGTTCCCTGTTGTCGTCGTCTCTGCTGTGAACCGCGCGTACCCAGATCCGACGTGCAACCAGCTGCGGTACCCAGCGCCAGACTGCCTCAAGAACAAGGTCGTGACGCGCGTCGAAGTCGTCGACCACCAGAACGGGTCGCTCAACTGTTTTGGTGCGCTGCCGACTGCTATCTACGACGATGTTGAGTCGAACTATCGTGGGCAGACGAGCTTGTTCTTCCCAAAGCACCAGATGAACGTCAAGTTCCGCGAAACCACGAGCTTCGCCGGCTTGCCAGAGGACAAGGCGTTCATCCTCAACGGCCCGTACCTCGACTGCTCACTCCTGCGCAACCACATGGCGCATTGGCTCTTCCGCGCCACAGGGCGCTACAGCCCACGCACAAAGCACGTCGCGCTCTTTCAGCGCGAGAGCCCTGAGCAGCCGCATGCGCGGTACGTTGGCATCTACTTGCTCCTCGAGAAGCTCTCGTACGGTCCGAACCGCGTGAACCTCGCAAAGCTCGACACCAAGTGCAAAGACCACACGGACCTCTCTGGCGGCTGGGCGTGGCAGAACGACCCGCTGAGCTACGGCGCGATCTCGCCGAACGTCGTCGTTGACCAGTACCAGAACGAGTTTGGCATGGGCGAGCGGCCGCTCCTAGCGTACCCGGACGCCAGTGCGCTCTCGCAGCGCGTGCGCGACTACTTTGTCAACACCTCGACCGGCTTCCTCCCGCAGCTCTACCGGAACCTCTGGTACAACATGACGAACCCCGACTCGCTCGAGACGCACCTCGACCTCGGGAGCTTCGCCGACTACCTCCTGCACACCGAGATGTCGCTGAACGTCGACGCCTACCGCCGCAGCACGTTCTTCTTCAAAGACCGCGGCCAGACGATCAACGCAGGGCCGGTCTGGGACCTGAACCTTGCGTACGGCAACGGCGCGCGGCGGAACTACAAGAACTGGATCTTTCCGCAGTACACGTACTGGAAGCGCCTCATGTGCAACTACAAGCTCACGTCGCTCGTGATCCAGCGCTGGAAGCAGCTCCGCGCAACTGTCTGGAGCGACGACGCGATCCGCGCGTTCCTCGATGCGAGCGCAGCGCCAGTGAGCCGACAGCTCGAGCAGTGCAAGAGCGACTGGAAGAGTGACTCGGCGCAGTGCGCGTTCGTGAGCGCCAAGGACTGCAACGGGACGTACATGGAGCGCGTCGCTGACCTCGAGCGCGCGGTGCTTGACCGCAGTCGCTGGATGGACGAGCACATCACCGAACTGTACAAGTCGCTCGATGCGAAAAAGTGCTCGGGCGTCGGCGACCTACCCAAGTACAACTGTGCTCTGAACGGCGACGACGACGGATGCCTCACGGCGCCAGAGAAGTACTACGCGAATGTGACGTTCCCACCCGTGCGCGAGCCGTACGCTGGTCCGTCGTGTGAAGAGAAGCTCGTGAACCTCGCTGGTACGTCGTCAAACGCCGCAGCAGCGTACGAGGTGCCGTCGGAAGACGACTGCTGGAAGTCGGCAGGGCTGTACGTCTACCCGCAGCAAAAGGGCATGCGCGAGCGCAACCTCACGCACTTTTGCAACGGCTACGGCTCGTGTCCGCAAGGACCTGGCGCCAAGTGCGCGTGCCGCTCTGGTATTCTCTTGGAGCCCGACTCGTGTCGCCGCATCGACGCTGAGAGTGAGAAGTTCCTGCCTGCCAAGACTGCGTCCGCGTCGGCATCGGCATCCGGCTCGAGTGGCGCATCCACGCGCTGGACCAGCAGCACGGCGTTTGTGCTCACAGCGGTGGTCTTTGCAGTCGGCAGCGCGTTCGCAGTGGGGTACAAAGTGCGCGAGCGCGCGCGTCGGGAGCGCCTGAACGTCTATCAGCCAGTGCGCTACGGCAGCATCGAGGACGCGCAGATGTTTGCGAGCACGCCGCGGCATTGACACCGCGGAGTGAGTCGCCTGGAGACGCACACGCGAGACAGAGAGAGAGGAGGAGCACTCGTACATGAGGACGATGCATACACACAACGCCATGACGCACAAGAGAGCAAGAGCTGAGGCTGACTGACTGACTGGATCCATCGACTACTCCATCTTCACAACGTCACGAGATGGTGATCATGCTCACCAGTGCGCTCGCTGTCTTAGAGACTGCGTCGCTACTCGCAGCGTCAAACTGTTTGGAGCTCAGGAGCTCCAAGACACCAAGGAGCGCGTGCTCGTGCTCGGCGCCATCGAGCTCTGTGCTCATGTCGACGTACCTCGCCAACTGTCCGAGCAACGTGAACGCATCGCGCACAAGACGAACCGACAGCACGTCGTTCTGCAGCGGATGGGAGCTGCCGACGGTGCGCAAAGCAAACGTCTCGTGGTGCAGGAGCTGCACGAGGTAGTAGACTGCCGAGCGGTGGCCATCGCCGTCGCTCGCACTCCCACGCGTCGCATCGAGCACAAAGCGCACGCCTGTGGACGGGAACGACCACGTGATCGCAAGGAGCACGTGCACGATCTGGAGCTGGAGCTGCTGCATGTCCTCGATACTACTACTGCTACTACCAGCGTGACTCGTCGATGCGGCGGCGGTAGCAGCGCCTGGTGCCCGCGCAGTGCTTCCAGCGTCGCTCTCGTGCGCGTGCGAGCTCCCAGTCGCGAGCATCTGCGCGCAGCGATTGAACAGCAGCGACTTCTTTGCCGACGCGTCGATGACTGGGAACATGTCGCGCACGTGCAGGAGCTGGCTCAAGAGCGCGAGCGCGTGGCACTTGGTGCGCGCTGAGCTCTTTGGCGCGAGCACAATGTCCTGGATGACGTTTCCAGTGAGCAGCGGCGTGAAGTCGGGCTGCGTCGCAGGCGCCGCGAGGCTCAAGTCGACCCAGAAGCTCAAGACACAGAGACCGTGCTCGACCACGACCGACTGGTTCACGTAGTTGCGCACGACGCGACAGAGCGCGCTGAGGAGCTTTGCGCGCTCTTGCTTGAGCGCCGAGGCGCGCTCGGCAGACGCTGGCGCGTCTGCCAAGACCGTGTGCTCAGTCTGCGCCACCAAGTACTCGTCCAAGGACGCAAACCGAAGACCTGGGAGCGAGATGCGTGGGTGGTCCATGAGCCCATGGCTGGGACTGGCGCTTACGGACGGCGCTCCGAACGGACCGATACCAGTCGTAGCAGACGCAGAGTCCGTCGCACTGCTGCTCGCTGCAGTCGCGCTCGAGACGAGCAGGAAGCGCTGGAAGCGCTCGCTGTGGTGCATCACAAAGTACAAGAGCCGCAAGACGCTCGAGAGCACGTCTGCGTCCAAGTCGTCTGGCGCTGCGAGGTACTTTGTAAAGACTGGCGCAAGTGCGAGTGCAGTAGCGTCGCCATGGAGCATCTTGGCCAGTGTGTCGTAGAGCTCTCGCGCGCGCTCGGTTGCGAACGCAGCGTGGCTCAAGTTCGTCTCGATCGCGAAGCTCAGGAGCGACGCCTGCGCCTGAGCTTGCGCTTGACCTGCGAGCTGCGAGAAAACGCTCTGCGAGAACCCGATCGGCTGCGTCGCCGCCGAGCCTGTCGTGTGCGGCGAGCTCGCGAGTAGACTAGACGCAGTCGGCGTCGGCGGCTTTGCTGCAGTCTCTGCGCCGTCGATCGCAGTCGCGACAGCCGTCGGCGCGCCACTTGCGCCATTGAAGAGCGTGAGCAAGTCGCGCGACGATGTTGTCATCAATTTAGAGAGCAGCTCGGCATTCTCCTAGATATGATATCAACGTAGCGAGTCTGTGAGCACGACAACGTTCTCTCTCTACAAGAGCAGGAGTAGCAATGTTCTCGTACCTGCGCATAGCTCTCTTGCGTATCAACAGGCAGCTCTGTCTGAATCGCTGCGACGCTCGTGCTGACGCTTGCGCGGCGACTCGTTGGTGGCGTGGTGAACTGCGACGCTGACGGGCGGACTGGCGACTGCTGCGACTGCGAGAGCTGCAAGCGCGACTGGCTCGCTGCGATCGCGTCGCTCTCGTGCTTGCGGCGCTTGCTCGCGAGTCGCTTCTCGGCATCGAGGCGATTCTGCTCAACGCGCTGGCGCTGCTGCGCCTCGAGCTTGTGCTGGCTCTGCAGCGCCTCGATCTCGCGCATCGCGCGGTTCTTCGCTCGCTCAGCGTTGCGGTAGTTCTCTTCGAAAAAGCTCTTGCTCGACTCCAAGGACGAGAGCTTCTTCTGCAGCTCCTCCACTTGCTTTTGGCTCTCGCGCGCAATCTCGACCTTTGTCGCCGCCATGTCTGCGTGCAGGTAAAAGTTGTCGTCTTTCGACTCCTGGAGCTTCGCCTCGAGGATCTGGGCCATGCCAACCGCTTCGCCCTTCTCGCGCTTGAGCTGCTCCACGAGGTCCAGCAGCTATAACAACGTGCAGAGGTGAGCAGGAGCAGTCAGCGCATGCTGTAGATCTGAACATGCAAAAGTACAGAGTGAGTGCGTACGCGCTGTTTCTCGGCTTGCGCTGCTTGTAACGCGTCATTCTGCTGTTGTGTTTGCTGCTGATGGTGTATGTGTTGTTGCATGTGCTGTTGTTGTTGTTGTTGCTGCACTTGTTGTTGTTGTTGCTGCGCTTGTTGTTGCTGCGCTTGTTGTTGCTGCGCTTGTTGTTGCTGTTGCTGCGCTTGCTGTTGCTGCGCTTGCTGTTGCATGTATGCAAGACGCACTTGTGCCTGTTGCTGCAGCGCTCGCTGCTGCATGTACGTCAACGGGACTGCTTGAGACTGCTGCTGCTGCATGTACATCTGCGGTGCTTGCGATTGCTGCTGCTGTTGTGAATGTGGCTGGAACGTGTTGCCACTCGTGTTGCCACTCGCGCCGTACATCACGACGACTTGCGCCTTCCTCGAGCTTGTTGTTTGTTGCTTTGCTCACAGTATTTCACTATCGGGTCTTCAAAGCTGTACAAATTGCTTGAGCAAACACACACAATAACATGCGGACAGCAGCAACGCGAGTGCTCGCGCGGCGCCAGCGCAGCAGCGACTTCGCTGCACGCCATGCGACGTCGCTTGCAAGCACTGGTCGCCCAGCAGCGCAGAGCGCGCTTGCAAGCCAATCACCTGCTCGAGCGTACGCGAACCCGTTCCTCTCGAGCAGCCACGCGCGCGTCGCTGACAACACCGACAACGCAAGCGAACCACTCGAGCCGCTCCTTACACTCTCGCCGTCGTACGAGCTCTTTCCGAACGACGTGCACTGCTTCTTGGGACTCAATGGCAGCGGCAAGTCCCGCTTCTTGCGCGAACTACAGCAACAAGCAACTGCACAAGCGACTCAGCAGCAGAATCGCAGCATCAGCCAAGACCAACCGCGTCGACCGCGCTGCCGCATCGCAACGCTCAGTCTCGACGCGCATCGCGAGTTCGTTGCGCGTCACGGCGACCGAGTTGTCGCGGACGTCCTCGGCGGCGTTGGCTCCCCGAGCGCACGCGACTTGATCGTGCGTCTCGGGCTGTTCCCAGTCTGGGAGTCGCGCGTGCGGCACTTGTCGACCGGTGAGATGCGCAAGCTCCTGCTCGCAGAGACGCTCTTAGCTGTGCCGCGCGCAAACGTCTTGATCCTCGACCAGCCGTTCGACGGGCTCGACGTCGCAGCGCGGAAGCAGCTCGAGTGGATGCTCGGGCAGCTCACGCGCGGCTTCACGCGCTTGCTCGTCGACACTGGCGGTCGCAACGACGCGTTCGCGTACCGCACGCAAGTGCTGCTCGTTGCGAACCGCGTCGAGCAAGTCTTCCCAGAGGTCCTCACGCACATGGTGCTCCTGCGTGCGCCACCAACAGCATCAACAGCGAACAGCAGCAGCAGGGAGGCACTCGCTAAGGAGACTACGAGCGCCAAGGACATATCGATCATCCCATGCGCTAGTGACCAGGCGACAGACACGGCGCTGTTTGCTCAGCTCGAGGCGTTCTTTGACGAAGAGCAGCAGAAGCGGCCGGCGATGCCGCACAACGAGATCGTCGCGCTCGTGCGATCGCTCTTTGACTGCGCGCCAGAGCAAACCACCGTCGATAGCAGCAGCGACAGTGTGAGTGGCGCTCGTGCGTCAGAGCGTTCACGTGTTCCTGCTGTTGCGCTCCGTCAAGTCTCGATCGCGTACGACCGCCGCGTCTTGCTCGATGGCGTCGACTTTGTCCGCGCGCGGCACGAGCACTGGGTTCTCTTGGGACCGAACGGCTCGGGCAAGAGCTCGCTCATGCGCGTGCTCTTGCAAGCGCCTGGTCACGGACTCACGCGTGGTGACGTCTTCATTGGGAGCGACCGAATCGAGCGCGATGGACAGCAACAGCAAGAGCTCACGCAGCGCGTCGGCGCCGTCTCGACCGATCAGCACATCCACTTGCTCCACGAGAGCGTCCGTCAGCGCCGCAGCGACAGCGCCAACTCGTCTGACGCAGTACGCTCGACCGCGTTTGACCTGATCGCTGCGACCGCCAAGTCCCGCGCAAAAGCGCTCGTCGCGGTCGAGCTCCTGCGTCTGTCGTTCGATGCGATTGCGTCGCGCAGTCTCGCGGAGCTGTCGCAGGGCGAGCAGAAGCTCGTGCTCATTGCCAAGACGCTCGCGATGTGCCCCGAAGTGCTCATTCTCGACGAGATCACGCACGGCCTCGACCCGTTCAACCGCGCGCACGTCCTGAACATCGTGAACGCGATCGGCGAGCACGCGCACGCAGCGACGCACGTCATTCTCATCACGCACCACGACGACGAGATCGTCGCGTGCTTTGGCGACCGCGTGTTTGAGATCCGCGACAAGCAGCTCGTTGTGCGTGGGTCTGTTGTGCAGTCGTAGAGTGATAACGAGTCGATCGCAGCAGCCAGAGTAGACTTGACAGAGGCCACAGCACACACAACTACTCACTCTGCCAGAGCAGTACTCTCGCTACAGAGCAGCATCAGCTCATCTGCTCTTCGTCTAAGTGTCATTTGCACACTGCTCGAGCATGGCGCAGACGTCCACGCAACTGGATACGACGGCAGGACGCCGATCCGAGCCGCCATCGAGAGCGGTCGTCTCGATATCCTGCTCGCGTTGATGCAGCACGGCGGAGACGTCAATCGAGTGAGCGGCGACGGGCGTTCGCTGCTGCACGTCGCCGCCAAGAGAGATCAAGTCGACAGCGCTCGCTTTCTCTTGTTCGAGTGTGGCGTCGACATTGACGCGACATCGAGCGACGGCTCGGCCGCGCTCTACGACGCCTGCATCTGGGGTCGTCTCAACATTGTGCACGTCTTGCTCAAGCACCACGGAGACGTCAACAAGCCACAAGACAACGGATCGACACTGCTCCACGGTGCCGCGAGGTGTGGAAGGGTCAAGGTTGTGCAGGAGTTGTTAGCTGCTGGTGCTGCAGTTGACGTTGTGGGCAGCGCTGGCGAGAGGGCGCTCGACGTAGCAAAAGAGCTTGAGCGAGCGAACGTGACGCAGATGCTCCTCGAAGCTAGTGCATCTGACAGCGCTTGAAGAAGCACAACACACTTAGCGACGAGACTTCTCAAACACACTGCGGCATGTGCGTCTTGTACTCATAGTCAACACTGAATCACCTGCTTGCTCGTCGACTCGAGGCGATTGCGATGTAAAGGCGGCGATGAGATGGCATCGTTGCGACTCGTTGGTAGCATTGCTACGACAGCTTGAGTGCGTGCTGAGGTGTGTGCGCATGAGCGAGCGTCTCACCAGCACCACTCAACACACGGTGATGGTGATTTGGGTGGAAATGGAGCTTGTGCTCAAAATGCCATCCCTCAACGCCTGCACAACCGACAAGACTGACAAGACCATGAGTGGTGACGGCAGCGACGGTAAAGCAGCACACGCAATAGCACAAGCGCTCGTTGCTGCCGGCCGCAGTGGCGACATCGAGCAGGTGCGCGTGCTGCTGGCAACATGCAACAACAGCAACGTCAAGAACAACAGCGCGCGCTTTGACTCCGCCTTCGTCGACAGATACGACGACAACGGCGACACTGCGCTCATTGCTGCGATCAAAGAGGGACACGTCAGTATCGTGCAGCTCTTGCTCGCGTGCGGTGCAGACGCGAACAAGCCGACGCACCACAGCTCGCAAGAGATGCCGCTGTACTTTGCGTGCGAGGACAACCGCGTCGAGATCGTGCGCCTGCTGCTTGCAAACGGCGCAGACGCAGACAGAGTGAGCACCTACGACGGCACGCTTTTGGGTCTTGCGTCAGTGTATGGGCATGTCGAGATCGTGCGCCTGTTACTCGAGCATGGCGCCGATGTCGAGATGACAGACGAGGAGGAGGGCTGCTCGCCACTCTACTACGCGACGATCAACGAACAAGTCGAGGTCGTGCGCCTCCTTCTCCAGTACAACGCAGCGACGCACAGATCGCGCCGAACGAGCATCCCGCCGTTCCTCATGGCGTGCTCCGGCCCCAATGTCGACGTTGCGCGCACCTTCCTCGATCACGGCGCAGACGTCAACAGCACCATCTGTGGCTCGTTCCCTCTCCACATCGCGACGCTAAATGGCAGCTTCGAGACTGTGCGGCTCTTCCTCGAACGCGGCGCAGACATCAACTGCCTCGACCGCGATGGCTTGACTGTGCTGCACTCGGCGTCGAAGCGCGGGTATGTCGACCTCGTGCGCTTCTTCTTGCTCGAGTGCGGCGTCGAAGTCGACGCGGCAGCGAGCGACGGCTCAACAGCGCTACACTACGCATGCGAGCAAGGTCGATCCGAGATCGTGCAGTTCTTGCTCAAGCACAACGCAGACGTTGCCAAGCCACGGAACGACGGCGCCACGCCGCTCTATGCTGCTGCTAGACGCGGCCATGTCGACATTGTGCAGGAGTTGCTCAAGCACGGCGCAGCAATCAGTGCTATCAATGGTGCCAGCGAGACGCCACTTGATGCAGCGAAGGCGTCTGGACACGACGCCGTAGTGCAAGCGCTTCTTGACAACGGTGCCTGTGATCGTACTTGAAGCGCTTCGGTTGCACGTAGTGCTTTCTAGAGACAAGAGACTCAAGAGTAGACTCATGACGGTTGTGGTCGCTCTTATCATGTGTGTGTCTGTGTATCACCTGAGCGCTTGTCTCGTTCATCAAACACATCAACTGAGCTTGCGAGCACGGTGCCTCTTGTTGTGCATCGACACAGAGCCTTCACTCGACCTGCAGCAACTTGTCCTTGCCAAACTTGTTGCCTTTTGACACGCATGCGACATGTTCAATAGTGGACGCGTGCATGAAATCCATCTGGAGTCAATCGGTCGCAATTCGGCGCAGCATGGAATCCACGACTCACCGCTCTCCAACACGAGCAGCTCACCTCTCGATCCTCCAGCGCGCTCGAGTGCTCCATTGCTGCATCTGCTGCGCGTCGTCCACCTCACGGCACGCGCACACGCCCACACACTCACACGCACATACGCACAGTATGAGTCTCCGCGTTGTCAAGTCGCTCGTGAACGGCAAGTTTGTGTCGCCGGCCGCTGCGACGACGCAGCGCATCACGCTGATGAACGCCGCGACGGGTGCGCCCGAGACGCAGTTTGACGCCGCGGATGCTGCGCTCGTAGGCTCGGCCGTCGACGCTGCGCGCGCAGGACAGAAGCACTGGAAGCAGCTCGCGCCAGCAGAGCGCGGCGCTGTGCTCCGTCGCGCAGCCGACATCCTCACAAAGCGCAACGACGAGATCGCGCGTCTCGAGACGATCGACACGGGGCGACCGATCGCTGAGACGTCGATCGTCGACGTCGTGAGCGCAGTCGACTGCCTCAACTACTACGGCGGCGTGCTGCCGTCGATCGGCGGTCAGTCGCTCGACTTGCCTGGCGGGAGCTGGGCGTACACGCGTCGCGAGCCACTCGGTGTGACTGCTGGCATTGGCGCGTGGAACTACCCGCTCCAGAGCGCGGCGTGGAAGTCAGCACCGGCGCTCGCGTTCGGCAACTCGATGGTGTTCAAGCCGTCGGAGGAGACGCCGCTGTCGGCGCTGGAGCTCGCGCAGGCGTACTTGGAAGCCGGCGTCCCAGAAGGTGTGTTCAACGTCGTGCTCGGCGCTGGTGAGACGGGCTCTGCGCTCGTGGACCACCCGGACGTCGCCAAGGTCTCGTTCACAGGCTCAGTCGGTACTGGTACGCGCGTGTACGAACGCGCGGCTCGGAGTCTCAAGAAAGTCACGATGGAGCTCGGCGGCAAGTCGCCGCTCATTGTGTTTGACGATGCGGATCTGGACGAAGCCGTCGCTGGTGCAATGATGGGCAACTGGTACTCGTCTGGCCAAGTGTGCTCGAACGGCACGCGCGTGTTTGTCCAGCGCGCGATCTACGACGAGTTCATTGCGCGTCTGCACGCACGGACGCTCAAGCTCCGGCTCGGCGACCCGCTCGACCCAGCGACAGACATCGGTCCGATGATCCACGAGAAGCACATGAAGCACGTGCAGTCGTACATTGCCAAGGGCGTTGAGCAAGGCGCGACGCTCTTGGAAGGCGGCGGCCAGCGCGTGGCGCCAACTGACGCGCTCAAGAGCGGCTACTTCCTCACGCCGGCGATCTTTGTCGACTGCACGGACGACATGGCGATCGTCCAGGACGAGATCTTTGGGATGGTCATGAGCGTCCTGCCGTTCGACTCGGAGGACGAAGTGCTCGCGCGCGCGAACGCGACGGAGTTCGGTCTCTCGGCCGGCGTCTTCACGAAAGACCTCCAGCGCGCGCACCGCATGGTCGCGAACCTCCACGTCGGGACGTCCTGGATCAACAACTACAACCTCGCACCCGTTGAGACGCCGTGGGGCGGCTACAAGAAGTCGGGTCTCGGTCGCGAGAACGGTCTCGCAGGCATCGAGTCCTGGACGCAGCTCAAGTCGGTCTACGTCGAGATGAACAGTGTCTGGTGTCCGTACGCCAAGTGAGTCGTCGCTCGGTTGATAGGAAGGACGCAGTGAGTCGAACATCAGACGTGCGCATCGAGTCCATTGTGTGGTGTCGGTCGTCTACGACTCTCTGTGCTCGTGTTCTTGTCGTTCGCCACTTAGAACGAGAACGACGTGCGACTCGCCTGCTCGTGCCCTCGTACGTCGTCTGTCTTGGTCGAACTGTTGGCGAGTGACGCAGTGTCAGCGACGCTACTGATTGCTGCCTCGCCACTGAACGCAAGCGCAAGGTAGTTCTGTTGCGGCGCCGGTGGTGGAGCAGACATCACGACATTCGTTGGATGGATGATCGCAATCCCGGTGTTGGTCGCGAGGTCCTTTGTCGCGTCTGTTGTGATCGATGGCGGGAGCGTCACGTACACTGCGTCGACTGCAGCAGTCGTGTCGTCGTCGTACTCCATGGCGTCAAACGACGGCGCAGACGGTGAGTAGAGCGGTGAGAGCGCTGGCGACGCGAGCCGTACGCTCACTGGAGCTTTTGTATCAAACGTACGCAGTGGAGTAGTAGAGCTTGCGGACGCGACTGACGGTGTCTTGTGCCACGGTGCAGCACTCGAGTCGAGGAACGAGTGACCGACCATGTCGGGCGACGCCGAGATGTGGTCCTGGCACATCTCGCAGAACGACGCGGCGATCGGATTGAGGAATGTGCACTGTCGGCAGCTCCACTCTTGCGGCATCGGCGCAAGGATCTCGTCGTACGTCGCAGCGTCTTCGACAACGACAGCGTGCGCTTCAACGACGTCGTGATCGGCAACGTCGGTGTACGCATCCTGAGCGTGGTGTGCTTGGTAGTACTGGCGGTAGGCGTCAGTCAGTGCCCGTGCGTCGACTGCCTCGCTCTCGGCGCTTGTCACGTCTGTTGCCTCGAGTGGCGCTTCTCTAGGCGACAAAGCGCTGATGCTCTGTGTGCTGTCGTACGCGTACGACGCAGCGGTTCCTGATGTATCGATGTGGGCGCTGTACCCTTGCTGCTGCTCAGCGTATCCTCCATGCTCGGCGTACGCGCCTGGATCGTGTGCGTAGTAGTACGAAGAGTAGTCGTACGCTTCGTAGCCAGTCGCAGCTCTAGTCGGATCAGCTGTTGTCCAGGCTCCAGCGTCGCTGTTGGCGCTCCTTGCGTCAGTGTGACTCGTAGCAGCGTAGTCGGCATAGTCAGCCGCGTGCGTGCTCTGGAGCCCAGCGTACGCGTGGCTGTTGCTGGTGTGGTGGTGGTACTGCACTTCATCGAGCACTTGCTGGACAGCGATCTTCAGTCGCGATGGGATCTGCAAGCTAGTGACAACAAAGAGCACGAGCACCGTTGGACATTGAATGGGTCACACACTCGAGAGAGAGAGGCTATCGAGCAAGTGTGGACGTACGAGTGCCACTCCTCGGTCGCGAGCTGCGCAGTGCGCAAGTCGCCTGCTGTCTGGAACCAGTGCTTGCTGCCGGTCAAGACAAGACGCACACACAGTCGATGCGAGGCACCGTGAGCAAGAGCAAGAGCAACTTGTGAGCTCTCTCGAGATACCACGAGCACACACATAGAGAGAGAGACGCACTTGACGAGGTAGTCGACGATCCGCTGGATCTCGTCGCCACTACCACTCTTCCCGATTCGCTCAGCGGTCATCCAGAGCACGTCCGCAGTCGGCAGGTCGTCTGCCACGACCTTGTCCATACTTCTAGCGATTCTTCTGCGACTGAATGCGCTCCTTGCTCTGTCGAGAGCCTCGTGCTGCGCGAGCACTCGCTTGCTTTGACAAAGACCACGAGCAGGAGCGTCAACAGCGTCGAGGTCTTACCACCTGAGAATAGCAAAGTGTCCGTCTGAAGTGGACAAACGTCTTCACAATGTGGACAAGTGACTCTCTATCTTCCAGTGCTTCTGTCCTGCGCGCGCAGCGTCGACGGCCGAGCCTACGAGCGCAGCATCCGCGGCGTCAAACTGCGTCTCGGGCGCACCCGTCGCGGCGTTCATCAGCGTGATGCGCTGCGTCGTCGCAGCGGCCGGCGACACAAACTTGCCGTTCACGAGCGACTTGACAACGCGGAGACTCATACTGTGCGTATGTGCGTGTGAGTGTGTGGGCGTGTGCGCGTGCCGTGAGGTGGACGACGCGCAGCAGATGCAGCAATGGAGCACTCGAGCGCGCTGGAGGATCGAGAGGTGAGCTGCTCGTGTTGGAGAGCGGTGAGTCGTGGATTCCATGCTGCGCCGAATTGCGACCGATTGACTCCAGATGGATTTCATGCACGCGTCCACTATTGAACATGTCGCATGCGTGTCAAAAGGCAACAAGTTTGGCAAGGACAAGTTGCTGCAGGTCGAGTGAAGGCTCTGTGTCGATATACTAGTATGCGGACAAGTGACTCTCTATCAATGGCTCCGATGACGCTAGCTCTCTTGATCGCGACTATCGTCCTCGTCGTCAGTGTTGCGAACGCGCTCGTCCGTCTCGACATGGTGGTTCTTGAGCGCTCGGTGCGACGCGAGTCGCTTGAGCGACGTGTAGCTCAGCGAACAACCAGCCAAGCCACACGCGATGCGCGGCTTCTCGACGCGCGCTGGACGCTCAATGCGCTCGCCGTGCGCACTCGCGCGGTGCTTCTTGAGCTGCGCGAGCGTTGCAAACATCGCAGTGCAGTGGGCATCGCCGTCGCTGTGTGTACAAGCAAACTGCGCGTGCGTCTTCACGTGCGCGTCGCGCTGCGCAGCTGACGCAAGCACGCAGTTGCAGCCGCACACGTGGCACAGTCGCGCAACAAACGCTGGTGCGCCCGAGGGTGGCACTGGGAGCGCAAGTGCGTCAACGTCGACATCGTCGTCGTCACCAGGGCCACGCAGCAGTGCGCGCTCTCGCCGCGCAGATGCGGCGCGCTGCTTCTTGCGGAGCCGTCGGTGCGCTTGCCACCGCGACTGGTACATCGCTCGCCAGTCGTGCGCGTACGCAGCGTCGTGTCGGCACTCGCGCGCGTCGAGCTCGCGCGCTGTGAGCGATGTGAAGAGGTCGCACCAGAGGCGACGCGAGCGACTGATCGCAGCAAAGTCGCGACAGACGAGTGCGAGGCGACAGAGCCGCTTCGCGCTCATGAACGCACATACGCGCTCCATCACGTCCGGGAGCAGCAGGACGTTGAGTTTGCGTGCTTCTGCGGCGGCGTCCACGGTAACGCGGCGCTTCTTCACTGCGCGTTGGCTTTCGACGAGGCTCCGGACGCTCGGCTGCTCTAGCTCTGCGACATCGTCTGGAGCAAGGAGCGTGAGCGGGTAGCTCGACGGGATGATGTGCGCACCGAGGAGCTGTCGTTGCCGCGCAAACACCACGTCGACGTCTCGGAACGCGAGTGTGTGAGCAAGTGTCTCGATCGGCGACTCGGTCGAGCGCTCATTGCGGTCGGCGCTCGGTGCTGCGTCGTCACCATAGTCTTCGCCGTCGTAGCTCGCGATGAACGACGCAACGTCTTCGTCTGAGAACGCGAGCCACTCGCGCCAGACGAGGCTCATCCAGTCGAGCGGCATTGCGTAGAAGTCTGGAGGCGCGACGTCGCGCGTCAGGCGGTCCTGGAAGTCCAAGAGCCACTCGAGAGCGTCTCCTGCTTCGCGATTGCTGCTTGATACGCGCTGGCGAAATGCTCGAACAGCATCTGTGCGATGCACCGCAGTGTACACGATGCACAGCAGCGCGTGCGTGCGCTTGCGGCGGTCGGACGCATTCGCTGCGTAGATGTCCACGAGCGCGCACAAGACGTCCAAGACAGCGGCGATCGGCACGAGGTCGACATGTGCACACAGGCCGACGAGGAAGTGGAGGCGACCTGAGCCTTCACTGTCGCTGCTGCTGAAATGGCGCTGCGCCTGGAGCACACTTGAGACGATGCGGTGTGCGAGTCCGTTGATAAACACGCACGAGACGGCAGTGAAGGCTGCAAGACTCACAGGTGCGATGTCAGGAGCGCTGCAGTGGCCACTAGCGTCCTGATCTGAAGAGCTGCTGGTCGAGGACTTGGTGTCGAGCTGTGATTGTGTGGCAGCGTCGACGATCACTCGCTCGAGCGCTCGTCGTGCAATGCGCTTCGAGCGCGCGCAGCTGAAGAGGAAGTCCTGCAGTCCGCTGAAGAACTTGTCCATCAAGAGGTCTGCAAAGAGCACGTCGCTTGAGCTGCTCTCAGACTCGCTTGGACGCACTGCGCTTGAAGCGTTGGCGCTGCTGCTTGCGATCGCGTCGAGGACGCTCGTGCGCACCAAGAACTGCAGCACCGCGTCGAGCAGCGTCATCGCGGCAGCTTCACCGTCTTCTTCAGCGCTTGCAACTGCGACGACTGGTGCACTGAGCGCATGAGCCGCGCCGCCGAGCGACTCCATGAGCCGCCAGAGTCCCACAACGCGCGCAAACGTGCAGGTCACTCGAGGCGTCGTCGGCGGAGCTGCTGCTGCCGTCGTGAGTGCATCTCTTGTTTGAGGCTTTGCGCCAGCGTACGTTGCCAGTACGTCTTGCATCACGCGCGGGAATCGCTTTGCCATGCGGTCGAGGAACGGGAAGAGCGCATCCCACGTCGATGCACACGGCATTGCGTGGTACGCTGGCTTGCGGTCGCGCCACTCGCAGTTGCGACTCGGTGCTCCAAACCGGACGCTGCACGATGTGAAGAGCTGGTCGCACAAGAGCTGCAAGACAAGGTGCGCTGGTGCAACATCGCTGCTTGCAGCGTATCGCTCGTCCGCGCACTGAAGGAGCTGACCGCAGAGCAGCACAGTCACGCCACTCTCCATCGCACTGCGCGATAGCCACTGCGCACCAGGATCACAAAACACACTGCGCGTGACTGCAGCATCGCCATTGTAACGATGCGATTCCGCTACGGTGGCGTCCTCGTTGCTTTCGGATGGCTGGAACAGTGAATCGACGAATGCACAGAGCTCGGGCAGATGCTGGCGCATAGCGTGGAGCTCGGAGAGTGTTGACGGCGACTGGAACACGCGCCGCGTCGCGACACTCACGACGTCGTTGAGTGCTTGCAATCTCGCGACGTGCTGCTCCTGTTGGTGCCGCGGACGCTGGCGCGCACGTTGAGCTGCTGCTGCTAGATGCGAGGAAGCGACGAAGCGACGCGCATTGCTTCGAGCGCCATTCGCCATCGTTGTTTTGCTTTTGACACACAACGAGCCATCCGAAAAATGTGATATAATAGAGTCTATTTCGTGTTTATTAACGTATGCATCTGCTAATACTTTAAAGTGATGCAATGTGTGGCGCACATCAACTGCAGAAACAGTTATAGCGAATCAGCATGCTGTATTCGATCGAAAACGCTATTTCAGCGAATCAAATGCAATGAACCCATCTTGGAAACGCCTGTCAAAATCCAGGATCTCGTTGAATGGCAGGACAAATGCGTGAAGACTTGGACGATGACGACTTGTACATGCACAGACACACAATACCAACAGGAAGCGCTGCATGTACATGTACGCCCACGAGGCGGTGGCGCTAAACAGCAATGGCAGATTTGGTGTGGATGCGACAGCACCAACACTTGCGAGGATAAGCTGGTCCGTTGAAAATCCTGCGTTTCATCTAGTGGTGAGAAAGGGATCTGAGTTGCATACAGCTTTCAAGTACAGCTGTCGTACATTCCTACCTTTGTCCTGCAAGTGTCCTGGATATCATCGCATGGGCTATTTCCGGAACGGCACACAACTGCTCCTCGCACGACGACGACCTCCGAGCGCTCGACGACGACGACGACGTACAATGCGACCTGGCGCCGCGCGCAGCAGCAGTTCTCGCGCCGCCGCCGCCGCACGCGCAACGGCCCACATGACCTCGCCTTTGCAGACGCAGCAGCCGCAGTCGACCGAGGCGACAGCGTCACCTGTGCGCACGATGGACGCGCAGCAACTACTCTCACCGTCTGCGACTGCGACCGAGAGTGCGCTTGATCCGATGCCATCAACATCCGCACCGACGATGCACGCAGTGGACCAGGCGCAGCAAAGCGGGAAGCTCCTGCTCGGACAAGTGCGCAAGCACGGCTTTGAGCGGCCGTTTGCGCGCGACCAAGTCATCTCGTGGACAGGGCACAGCATCTCGGCCGTGTGCTTCTACGTCGCTGCGATCAGCCTCCTCATCCAGGGCGAGACCGACAGCACACATGGCGTCATCTCGCTGGTGCGTTTACCTGTCTGCCTGTCTATCGATTGCTCTTGTTGCGCAAGCGTGCGCTCTTGTACTCACAACAGGCCGTGGACGTGCTTGAACAAGCAGACTCTTGTCGCATTGGCCGTGCACGTGCCGACGTTCGTGCTCTTGCTCGCCGCGTGGATCTCGTGCGAGCGCATTGATCCGTGCAAAGACGTCTCAGAGACGCTTCCGAACGGATGGCTCGGGATCAAACTCACAGGACCGCGATGGGAGAAAGCGCGCTACTGCGCTCTCTGTCGCAAGACTGTCCCTGGTCTCGACCACCACTGCACGTGGTACGTTGCTGCGATTGATTGCTCTTTGTATTGCTCTCTACCACACATGACTGACGGACGAATGGCCACTCGATAGGCTCCAGACGTGCGTCGGGAAAGCCAACTACGCGCAGTTCTTCACGATCGCAGTCACTGGCGCCGTGCAGTTCGTCGCGCAAGTGCTCTACGCGTCGTTTTGTCTCGTGTGGCTCGACTTGCCATTCGCGCCTACGAGCTCTGCGAGCCTCGCGGTCCAAGGCGTCCTCATTGCGTGTCTCCTCATCTCTGTCCCGTGCACGATCATGTACTTCATCCTCCTCGGCTTCCACGTCTGGCTCGCGTGGCTCGGCTACGGCACGTACGAGTGGATGCTCCGGCGCCGCAAGCAAAAGTCCGCTGCGCGCAAAGCGCGCGACGCAATGGCGAAGAAGCTGAGCGCAGGAGGCGACAGCTTTAGCAGCAACAGCGGTGATGACGGAACGAGCGCGAGTGGCGGCGATGGCAGCACTCGGAGCGTCAGTCGACCTGCGTCCGACTCGGTCGTGAGCACCGACTCGCGCCACCTCTCGTCGATCGGCAGCGGCAGCAACTTTGTGAGCGTCGACGACGATCACGTGAAGACGCGCGAGCTCACGTCGCTGTAGCGTGCGGCAGGTGCTTGTCTCCTTGGCGACGCGACTGCGTCTGTGGCGCTCGAGGCGATGGCGTCGCCAATAGCTCGCTGCTGCCGCTCGTATGGCGCGACTGACTGTACAATAGAGTTGCACGTTCCATTCTCTAGTTGCTTGTGCGCACGCGTGTGTCGCTGCTCTCTGTCCGTCTGTCTGAGTGACGCTATGGCGTATCTACTGCTGCTGCTGCTTGACCTGCTTGACGGCTTCTTCGACGCGCTTGTGGAGCGTCGGGAGGATCTTGATGTGCGAGTCCACGCAGCCGCTCACGCAGCTCTCCATGCCCTTTTGCGCACTCGCGATCTGCGCCTCGCTCGGCTGGCCCGACGCTGGGAGCGCGTCGCGCGCGCGGTCCTGGCAGTCCATTGCGCAGCGCTGGAGGCGGTGCTGCTCTCATTCACAAGTGGTTCGTTCGCTAGAGTGAGAATCATTGGTCGGCGGTCGTTGCCAAGTACGCTCAGTGGTCATGAACAGACTCGGACGAACCTGGAACGACTGCATCTCCTGCTGCAAGTAGTTCTGCACTTGCTGCATCGGCATCTGGCAGCGCTCGACGCAGTTTTGGATCTGCTCAGCGCTCCAGTTCTTGTTGTCAAAGCACTTGGCGCTGCACGTGTAGCCACCTTTCTGTCTCGATCGCAAGCAGCAGAGCAGCGTGGCATGGCACAGTAGCGTCAAGCCGAATGCGCGTCAGTGCGTTGCATCATTTGGCAATTCATGCACACGACGTCTGTCGCGACAGTTGCGACAGCGCGCACACAGCACGAGACAGACCTGCAAGTCGCGAAGGACCGAGCGGTCGAGGTTGTCCATCATCTTGGTCACAGCGTCGTTCATCTTGTTCTCCGCCATGGTGCTCGAGTCGCGCGTGACGTCTTGCTCTTGCTGTTGCACTTGCTCGTTTAGTGTTGCGCAAATGCGTGTTGACCACAGCTCATCAAATAGACGATTTCGATAGTGAATAAAATCAGTGAATGACACTATGAAGTACTTTTGACGCAAGATCTAAACAGCCGACTGAAAAGGGGAGGGATCACATAGAGATCATCATCTCGCAACGACGACGACGACGACGACGCGTGCAATGACGGACGCGACGACGACGCCAGCGAGCAGCAGCGACCTCCAGCTCGGCGCGTGCTTTGGACGCTACCGCGGCTGGAAGACCGTCGGCGCGCCAGCAAGTGTTTCGACGCAAGAGACAACGACTGCAGCTCCGGACGCAGAGGAGCTCCCATCGGCACAAGTGCAGAATGAAAGCGGCGACAGCGAAATGAACGACGGCGATGCAGCGACAACTGCAGCGCCAGAGGCTGCTACCGAGCCAGCTGCGCCGCCGCCAGGCGCGATCGTGGTGCAGTTTGAAGCGACTGCGCGCGAGGACTTTCGCGTCGGTTTTGCACCGCCTCGCGTCGGTCGTGAGCCGAGTCAGTGGGCGTACGAAGTCGCAGTTGGCTTTAGCGGCAACACTGAGGTCGTCTGGCGCAAGCACAACGCGAAAGCGCGTGGGTCGTCAGCTGGAGAGCGCGAAGTGGACCTCGCAAAGGTCTTTGCTGGCCGCACGTGCTCGCTTCAGGACTTTGTCGCGTACTGGATCGTCGTGCAGCAGGGCGTGCTCGTGTTTGGCATTGGCTCGCAAGTCGGCGTCGACACGATCGCCAAGTACGTCGACGACGACGCTGTCGGCGTGCAGCAGGTCGCGCTGACGACGTGGGACACGCCCGCGACGTTCCGCAACATCGTGTTCACGCCCGTGTTCGACAGTCCGCTGGACGTGAACAGCATGGTCCCTGGGACGATCGTGCGCACCGATCCGTCTGGCCAAGTCGACCTCGTGACACCGGAAGAGCGTGCCGAGTACGACCGCGCCGTCGAAGCGGCGAAGCGCCGAGCCGAGCGCTTCGGCGGCACGTACGTCCCTCCGGCGATCAAGTCGTTTGTCGACCCGAAGACGATCCGGAAGCTCCAGCGCACTGGCGCGGTCGAGCCTGGCTTCACGACAGGCTTTGACGTCACGAGCACGGAGGAGCTGAGCAAGCGCGAGCAGCGCATGAAGCGGTTCAACACGCCGGAGTTTGCGCTTGCGTACTCGACCGAGACGGTCCGCGCGCTCACAGACGGCATGACGCAGGACGAGTGGCAGGCGAAAGAGGCCGAGAAGGCGAAGCTCGAGGAGCGCGCGCGCAAGTTTGGCGTCGCGACGGAGAAGCGCGAGCTGAACCTCGTGCCAGCGAACGCGAAAGTCATGAGCGAGCGCTGCGATGTCAAAGCTGCAGGTGACAGCAGCGCAGAGGTCCGGACCGATGCGATCCACATGTACGCGCTCGACGACCGGTTCCAGCAAGTGCGCACGAGCGACGTGCTCGCGTACTTTACTGGCTACGGTCCGTCGTACGTCGAGTGGATCAACGACAGCTCGTGCACTGTGGTGTTCCAAGACCCGTTCACGGCTGGCCGTGCGCTCATTAGTCTCGCGCAAGAGATCCCGCCGCAGAGCAAAGCCGCGGAAGCAACGCCAGCTGCGAGTGCAGACGATGTCGAGATGGACGGCAAGACTGCAATGACCGACAGTGGTGCAGCAGACGCTGCGACTGCAGAGAGCGCGAGCGCAACTGATGCCCTGGACGACAGCTTCAACCGCTCGCAGTGGCGCTTTGGCTTGCCGATCAGCAGCAGCACGCAGCCGAGCCACAAGACGTGGCGCGTGCTCCTGCGCAAAGCCACGGACGACGACTTCCCGGCCGAGAAGACGAACAAAAAGTACCACGAGCGGTCGCAGAGCGGCCGTGACCGCCATCGCCACATGGCACAGCGCAGTCGTGGCCATCGACAAGCGCCGTACGATGCGCCATCGCAGCGCAGTGGCAGTGGCAGTGGTCTCCGTGGCGATGGTAGCACAATGCCGAGTCGCTACAGCTCCAAGCCGTCGTCGTCGTCGAGTAGCAGCCGCGCGCACCCGTACGACAGCAGCAGCAGCGGACGTCGCCGCCGCGATCGCAATGACTCGCGCGACTTTGACGAACACGATGACCGCGACAACGCCGACTCGCGTCGCAGTCGCCGCCGTCCGCGCGACACTGGGAAGCCATCGGACCGCATTCGCGTGAACGACGACGGCTCGATCAACTTTGTGCGCAAGAGCGACAGTGCGTCGTCGTCGTCGGCGATGGCTGCAGACAGCGTAGCGCCAGCGACGACAGACTGAGCGCTGCTGCATGACACATCGCCACGAAATGAGCGAACGAGTGAGTGATGCTTGAAGACCGTGGCACTGAATAGATGGTAACCACACTGTCGCAGCAGCCAGAGGAGGCAGCGCAGTAGTACATTTGATACTTTCTATCGCGTCGCGCGTCGACTCGCTGTGCAGTTGTGAGCGAGTTCATGACGGAGAGTCTGTCCATCGGTAGTGGACACCCTCCTCAAGAATGTCCACAAAATACTCTAGCCACAAAATTTCTTATAATTACATATATAGCCACTGAAGCGGTCTTGTATTAAAGTTAGCGGGGGCAAAAGATCCTTGATCGAGCAAAAGCACAAGCCAGCAACGAAGACGACGACGTCGAGCAGCAGCAAGTGATCGCTCACGCACGACGACGACGGAGCTCTTTGTGTACGACTCGCGCACGTTCATTACGAAGCACACGCACACACACACGCAGACAGCTCGCACCTCCAGACAGCAGCAGCATGGCCGCCGACACGCCTGCAAGTGACGCAAAGAAGAAAGCCGCTGCGGCGCCGCCGCTCGCGAAGCAAGCGAGCCAGGGCAACATCTCGGAGGAGATGGAGGACGACCTCGCGACGCTCCCAAACATGAAGATCGCAGACGTGTACTTTACGCTGCAGCACCAGCACGCGCCTGGGAGCACGCTCGCTGCTGACGACGCGTCGCACAAGACGGCGCTCCTGGCGCTCATCAAAGAGAACAACATGGCGCCGTTCTACGAGCGCGTGTGCCGCGAGTTCAAGTGGCCAGTTGACGCTGCGCTCGCAGCCGAGATGAAGGCAGCGAACGCAGAAGAAGCGCGCGTGCTCGACGAGCGCCTCGCTGACGCGACGCAGAACTTGGGCGACATTGAAGTCTTGGAAGCGCTGCTCGCAAAGGCGCGCATGTTCTCGCGCATTGGCGACGAGCAAGCCGCGCTCGAGGCGTTCCGCGTCGCAGGCGAGAAGCCACAGTCGATTAACCAGAAGATCCTCGTGGCGCTCCACATCATTCGCATCGGCCTCTTCTTCTCGGACCTCGAGCTCGTGGAGAAGCACATCAAGAAAGCAGCAGTGTACGTCGTGATTCTCTCGTGATTCTTTTATTGCCACTCTTCCAGAGCTAACAGATTGGTTGTGATTCTACAGGCTGATTGACGAAGGCGGCGACTGGGACCGTCGGAACCGCCTCAAGGTCTACGAAGGCTGCTACTTGCTCATGGCGCGGGACTTTAAGAAAGCCGCCAAGCTCTTCCAAGAGTCCGTCGCGACGTTCACTGCGACCGAGCTCATGTCGTACCGATCGATGATCTTCTACTGCGTCCTCACGTGCGTCTTGAGCTTCAGCCGCGTGGACCTGAAGAAGAAGCTCGTCGACTCGCCCGAGATCCTCGCTGTGCTCCACGACATTCCGCACCTCGGCGACTTCCTCAACGGCCTCTACGACTGCAACTACAAGCGCTTCTTCACGGCCATGGTCGACCTCCAGCCGTACATCTTGCGCGACAAGTACCTCTCGACGCACGTGCGCTTCATGTACCGCGAGCTCCGCGTCCTGGCGTACGCGCAGTTCCTTGAAGCGTACCGCAGCGTCACGATCGAGTCCATGGCGACTGCGTTTGGCGTGAGCGTCGGGTTCCTCGACACGGAGCTCGCGCGCTTCATTGCTGCTGGTCGCTTGAACGCAAAGATCGACAAGGTCGCCGGTGTGATCGAGACGAACCGCCCGGATGCGAAGAACGCGCAGTACCAGGACGCGATCAAGAAGGGCGACTTGCTGCTCAACCGCATCCAGAAGCTCGCGCGCGTGATCAACGTCTAGGCGCAGCAGGTGCGTGAGCGTCGTCTCGACACTCGAGCGAAGGAGATGGAGCACTATCAGACGACAGTCCACCGATCAAAGCACACACACACACACTTGGGATGCATCATGGCCTCACTTGGTCCAGTGTGCGCAAAGCTGGCGATTGTCAAACGTTCAGATGTGGGGAGCGAGAGCAGCAGCCATGGCTCCTGCTTTCATCTGTGTGTCTGTGGCCGATGGTGTTGGTGGTGGTGATGGAGCTGTACGTGCACCAGGACGCTCAATGTACGAAAGCGAAGTGTAGTACTCTGTGGCGTAGCTGAGCTACAGTGTGGTGTGCGGGTTGCTATCGATGGGTCTTTGGCTCAGACGAGGAGCTGGAGCAAGATCTCGAGCTCGATCTTCATCGTGTCCTTCTTGCCGTAGCCGCGGATCATCGCGATCGCGTCGTGGTGCGCAAAGTCTGCGACCATGCCGTGAAAGAGCGCAGTGAGGCCCTCGACGTCGACGTCGTGGCGCGTCTGCTGGCTCTGCTTGCACTTGGCGACGCGGCTGAGGAACTCAGGCTTGTCGAGTTGGCTCCGGACCTTCCGGAGTACCACGAGCTTGTCCGAGCGCGGGAACTTGGGCAAGTGCGCCTCCATGTAGTTCGCGCTGTACTCGTCCATTTCGTAGATCACAAAGACGCGACCAGCGATCTCGACGCTCGCGCCGACGTAGAAGTCGTCGAGCCCCAAGTACGCGCTCGCGCCGCCGCTGCGGCTGCTGCGTCCACTGCTGCTACCAGCGCTCACGCTCTCGCGCCGCTTCACGCGCATGCGGTCGAGGAACTTGCCGCCAACGATGCCAGCGTTGCGCTGCACGGGCTCCGAGATCGTGACGCTCTGGTCCGACACAATGACCGAGATGATGAACCGGCGGTGGATGTCCTCGGGCTTTGTCGTGTCAAAGCGCGCGCGGAAGCGCAGGACCTCGGTCGTATCGAGCGACTCGATGCTCTTGAGCGGCGCTTTCGGGAGCAAGTGGTAGCACGACTGGAGCGAGTCGTCATCAGACCCAAAGCCGTCGTGCGGCGCAGGCACGAACGGCGGCACGTGCTTCGGGTCGTCCTGGACGACGATCGCTTTCCCGAGCGGCTGGCTCTGCGCTTGGTACCACTGCCGCGTCGAGTCGTCGGCGTCGAGCAAGAGGATGCGGCGGTTGTACACTTGGAGGTACTTGCCGATGGCAAAGTCCTCCCACGAGTAGAACGTGTGTGCGTCCTTGGCGAGACTCTCTTCCGTCTCTTCGTCGCACACGGCGGCGCACGCTTGCTTTGCTGGGTCTTTCGACAACTTGGCGCGGTTCAGGAGCTTTGGGAACGGGTCGCAGCCCGAGTTGCGCTCGTACGACTCGAGGATCTCGATCGTGTTGTCGGCGAGGAAGAAGTGCACGGTGTACCGGTGCTTGATGCCGTAGAGCTTCTCCGTGTCGTTCCAGATCGCAAAGAACCGCAGGACGTGGCGATCGTGGTCCAGGAACCGGCGCAAGTGGTCGCTCGGCCGCGCGAACTTCCCGAGCGTCGCCTCCATGAAGTCTTTCATCGGGTACTGCTTCTTGCCGTAGTGTGCGTCTGGGTCTTGGCCAGTCTCGCGCGCCATGTGCGCTTTGCGGATCTCCGTGTACGCGTCGCGCGGAAGCGGCTCGTCCGGCGGCACGTAGACGCTCTGCGACGAGTAGTACTGGCGCGTGAAGAGATCGGCGGTGATGAGGTGGAACGTGCGGCCGTAGAACGTGAGCTCGCGACCGACGTTCAGGTGCTGGTAGCTAAAGAACTGGAGGTTCCCTTGTTGGTCGCACTCGGGCATTGGGATGCGATGGCGCTTGACAAAGTTGCCTTGCAAGATCCCGCTGTTCTCGATCTTGGGCTCTGTGATCTGGATCGTGTTGTCCTCGAGGTAGTACATGACCTCGCACTTGCGCACGCGGTAGTTCTCGTAGTTGCTCTCGTGTACGGCTTCGAGGAAGTAGCCGCCGAAGCGCAGCACCTTCTTGTCATTTGCAATGAAGTTGGGGCAGAACGGCTTGCTGCTCGTGAGCGTCGCTGCCGCGTTGTCGAGCGTCGAGTAGCCGGCTTCGCCCTGCCGCTCGAGCTCGCGCACGTAGAACGACGCAGGTTTTGCATTCCCAAGCGCGTGCCCGCGTGTCTTGGGCTCTGTGTCACCGTGGCGCCGGAACATCATCGGCACGGCTTGTTGCTTCTCGAGCATCGCTTGGTTCGGCATCGTGCTGCTGCCCCGTGCGCCTTCTTGTGGATGTCTGAGCTGAATAGAGCGAGCTGGTCGTGTCGTGTGCGTGCGGCCGAGCAGGGGCTCCTGCAACGACGAGCGAGCGAGAGATCGGCTAGTGCGCTTCGCACGAGTGCGTGCGCGATGTTGGGGCGTGCGATGTGAGGCGATGCCGGTCAGAACGAAGCTATGTGTAGCCATGTGGTGTCGACTTGAATCATAGTTCGTATTTTTCAGGATATGACCTTTTCTTTGCTCAAAATCACACAACTACCCGTTCTAAAGATACATGTATGTGGTCTAAAGATACATTTATGTGGTCTGTACACAAACTCGATCGTTGCGGTTTCAGAATAATACATTTTTTCATACATTTTTGACCGAGCTGGTAGCGCGTCGGATAAAATAGAATCCTGACAGGGATATCGTATGGCAAAGTCTACGACCGCGAGGGGACCGCGCTGGTTGCCGGATGAGGGGAAAATCCTACAAAAAATGGAAACCGCAACGATCGAGTTTGGGTGGGCCACATAATTTTATCTTTAGAACGACTGTCTAAACATAACAAGAAGCTATATTTGGACCGTGCAATTTGGACATCGTTGATTTCGACAAATCCTTGATTATAGCACTATCCGATCGCGGCGTTCACCGCCATACATTTTTCAAGATAAAACCTGTTCCACACTGAATGACTGCTCAAGATCCACGACCTCGACGTCGCGCGCGCATCGTCGTCCTCATGCGTCGCGCTGCACCATCGAGTCGATCGTGCTCAGGCTCAGCGCGTTGCTCGTGTTACGCGCTCACGACAAACAAATCTGAAGCCATTGACCCTTTCAAGATACGCTTGAAGGAGTGACGAACAGCGTGCGACGCACCTCACGAGCACATTGAGCGCAGTCATGACAGCGACTGCGTTTGTTTGATCCACTTGAGCATTGAACATGCAGCACCAGTGTGCGAGTTGCTCGAGACGCCGTCGCTCGACTTCTGTTGGCTCTCGGTCGGCGCGCCAGTAGCGCAGAGCACGCTCACGCAGTTCTGCTCTGGGCACGGCTACTGCGAAGCGGCTCCGAACGCGACGTGCAAGTGCGTGCATGGCAAGCAGCCGCCGTCGTGCGCGGATCGAAAGCCACCACCGCCGCCACCCTTGCTGCTGCTGCATGCAGTTGGAGACGACGACAACAACGAGGAAGAGACACGCCTCGCGCTTCGTGAGCTGCATCGCGCGTCGCTCCGTGCATCGCAAGTCGCTGTCATTGAAGAGCCGTCGATCGACCCGTGCTGGCTCTCAGCAGGCGTGTACATCACTGACGGCTCGCTCACGCCGTTCTGCTCTGGCTACGGCTCGTGTCCGCAAGGTCCTGGCGCCACGTGCACGTGCACTGCCGGTCGGAAGCTCCCAACGTGCGCTCGCAGCGACGACCCCGTGACGATTCCGCCGTTCATGCAAGTCCAAGCAGCACCGAGCGACCAGAGCGAGCCGCTCGAGACGCAAGTCGCGCTGTACGCAGTCGCAGGGCTCGTCGTTGCTGTCAGCGCACTCGTGGTGGTTGTGCGCAAGCGCCGCGAGCGAACACGCCAAGCTGCGCTGTACCCGCCAGTGCTCGGCGACTCGGTGACCAACACGCCGCGCACGTACGGCACGTAGAGACGCTTCATGAACACTCGCACTACTGCGGTCGTGCATGTCGGTCGTCGTCTCTCTCCACTCCAAGTGCATCTCAACCATCTCATTCCTCCATAGATCACCGCCTTGAGCCTTCCTGTTCGCTTGGACGTACGTCTAGAACTGTCAGTTGATGATCGTCGTGAAGTTCCCAAAGCCATTCGTCGATTCACATCGTTCAGCGCAAGACACTCGCTCGATCATTCGCTTGCTTGGCCATGACACGAGCGTCTGTGGCTCGACTCGTTCGACTCGCAGCAGCAGTCGCAGTCGCGTGTGTGTCGCTCGTCGCGGGTCTCGACACTCTCAGCAATGGTACGCACAACGCCTTGTGCTTGTACTTGGACACTACGAGTCCGCACATGCGTGACCATGACTCTCTCTCTCTTGCTGACTCCCTGATGTCCTCTATCCTGTCACTAGCGTGCTTTGAGCTCCCGATCGTCGTCGCGACGCCGATCGACAAGGCGCTGCCGAGCGATCCGTGCGTGCAGCAGCCGCTACCAGCGCCCGACTGCATGAAAGCGCCAGTGCAAGCGACAGTTGAAGTCGTCGACCACAGCAACACGACGCTCAACTGCTTCCACGACGCACGCACGAGTCACTACGAAGCATCAGTGCACTACCGCGGCCAGTCGAGTCTCCATTTCAGCAAGCACCAGCTCAGTGTGTCGCTCAACCAAGCGAGCGCGCTCCTCGGCTTCCCACCGGACCGCGAGTTTGTCTTGCACGGTCCGCTGATCGACAGCAGCTTGATGCGCAACCACCTCGCGCATTGGCTCTATCGCAGCACAACGCGGTACTCGCCACGGACACGCCACGTCGTTGTGTTCATTCGCGACAGCGCAGACCCGACAGACCTCACGCCAGCGTACAAAGGCATCTACGTCGCGCTTGAGAAGATCTCGTACGGACCGAGCCGCGTTGGGCTCGCACCACTGACTCCTGCGTGTGTCACTGACAACGAGCTCAGTGGCGGCTGGGCGTGGCAAGTCAACCCGCTCGACTACGGCGTGTACTCGCCGAACCTCGTGCGCGACCAGTTCGAGACTGCGTTTGGCTCCGGCGAGCGTCCTGCGCTCATGCATCCGCACCCAAACGCGTTGACCCAGCGCATGCGCAACTTCTTCGTCGACCCAAAGACTGGACCACTGCCGCGCTTGTACAAGTTCCTGTACTTGAACATGACAAACCCAGACGAGCTCGAGACGCACGTCGATCTCGGGAGCTTCGTTGACTACTTCCTGCACTCGGAGATGTCCCAGAACACGGACGCGTACCGCCGCAGTACGTACTTCTTCAAAGACCGCGGCGAGCCGATCAACGCCGGTCCGGTCTGGGACTTCAACCTCGCGTACGGCAAAGGCGCGAACCAAGCGCAGTGGCTGTACACTCCGTTCCCGCTCTGGAAGCGCCTCACGTGCCACTACAAGTTTGCATCACTGGCGATCCAGCGCTGGCGCGCGCTGCGTCAGACCGTCTGGAGCAACGACTCGATCCGCGCGTTCCTCAATGCGAGCGCTGCGCCGATCGACCGACAGCTCGCACGCTGCAGCAACTGGACCAGCGCCGACTTGTACTGCGCGAACGTCCGCGTCGGCGGCGGATCCTTTCGCGACAACTTGCGGTCGCTGCTCGAGACGGTCGAAGCGCGTGCAAAGTGGATCGACGAACACGTTGGCGGGCTCTACATGGCGCTCAATGGCACAGTGTGCGTTCCGCTCGGGACGCTGCCGCAGTACAACTGCGCTGCGAACGGAAGCGACAGCGGATGCCTGACGGATCCAGACAAGTACGTCCACGCAGTCGCTTTCCCAAGCATCCACAACGCTTCAGCTGACAAGATCTGCAAGACGACAGCGGACGGAGCAGTGCCCAAGCCGCTCGAGAAGCCGTCGCTCGACTTCTGTTGGCTCTCGGCCGGCGCGCCAGTAGCGCAGAGCACGCTCACGCAGTTCTGCTCTGGGCACGGCTACTGCGAAGCGGCTCCGAACGCGACGTGCAAGTGCGTGCATGGCAAGCAGCCGCCGTCGTGCGCGGATCGAAAGCCACCACCGCCGCCACCCTTGCTGCTGCTGCATGCAGTTGGAGACGACGACAACAACGAGGAAGAGACACGCCTCGCGCTTCGTGAGCTGCATCGCGCGTCGCTCCGTGCATCGCAAGTCACTGCATACGGACTTGCGATTGCAGTCGTCTGCGCAGTCGCTATCGCAGGGCTCCTGCTCATACGCAAGCCTCGAGGTAGTGACCGCAGCAATGGCGATGGCGACGCAGAAGAGCAGCTCTTGCGCTCCGATGCGCACAATGTGCACGCTGTGAGCTACGGCACGTGAGCTGCTCATGGCGAGTGACAGGAGTGCGGTAGAGTTTGCATCGACAACCGAGTGTGCGTGCGCTCAGACAGACGCCTCCACCATCAGCAAAGGCATTCGCAAAGGCACATGGACACACAGCAGAGCTGTTGACTGCACGCACCACAGACACTGCTCGCTCTCACTCACTCACTCATCGCATCTGTTCACTCATCCGCTCACTCGCACTAGCGCATCGTCACCCCTCTCGTCTGGCTCAGTAGCTCCAGTGCTCAGCTCTTGACTCGATCGTCCTAGACACACAACACCGTTCTCTCTCTCTCTCACAGTCACATCCACGTCACCTTTGTCTTGCTCACTGTTGCCGGGCGTTGCTCCACTTCTCTTTGCCTCCAGTCGACTCAGCATGAGTTTGGTATGTCTCCGTTCCTCAAGAGGAATGCGCCGATCGCCTCGAACGACGGACGCGTCGCCGGATCGGCGTGCCAGCACCGCTCAATGAGCGCCTTGAGCGCCGGCGGGACCCTGGCGTCGCGCAGCAGCGGCCACTCTGTGCTGCGAGCGCCGCGGTGGACGGCCCTTTGCCGACAAACTCGCGCAGGCGCTCGTAGTACGGCTCCTCCTCCATGAGCAGCTCGTTCATGAGCACGCCGAACGAGTACACGTCAGTCTTTTCGTTCGCTATCACGCGCGCGTTGAGCAGCTCAGGCGCCATGTACGCTGCTGTGCCGCACACGCCGCCGTCGCTGTCGTCGTCAACAGTCTCGCCAGCATCGTCAGTGCCGTGGTGATTGCCGCTGTTGTCGCCGCCCGTGTCTCCGCTGGCACCAGAAGAGGCAGCGCTGCTACGTTCATGGCCGACGTTGCTGCGGCGCTCGAGCACGTGGGACGACGTCAGCGCACTCGTCCTCGCGCGGATCGTCGCGAGCCCAAAGTCGGCGATCTTGGCGTGGTAGTCGCTCGACACGAGCACGTTCTGCGGCTTGAGGTCGCCGTGCGTGACGCCGCACGCGTGGAGCTGCGCCATGCCGAACGCCACGCCCAGGAGCAGGTTGCGCTTCACGCGGCCGTCGGTCATCGCCGCCTCCACCTCGGCGTCGTCGCAGTAGTGCAGCAAGTAGCTCAAGCTTCCGCGCGCCACGAGTTCCATCACGATCGCCACTGGCGCAAGCGTGTACCCAACGAGCTGCACAATGTTCGGGTGAGCGCCGAGCGCGCCGAGCACGCGCGTCTCGGTCGTGAACATCTGCCGGTCGCGCCGCGAGAGCTGCGTCGCGTGGAGCTGCTTGATTGCGACTGGCGTGCCGCGCCACGAGCCGCGGAGCACGACGCCAAAGCTGCCGCGGCCGAGCGGCGGAGCGTCTGGCGCGATCACCAGGTCGCGCGCATAGTCGAGCTGCGCCACATGCGACAGCGCGCGCATGTCGAGTGGAGCGCTCGAACTCGAGCTGACGCTCACACTTGTGCCTTGGCGCCGAGCACTGCTGCTGTGGTGACTGCTCGCGGCAATGGTAGTCGCAGTGGCATAGCTGCTACCAGTAGCAGCAGCAGGCGCCGCCATCGCCGTTGTGTTGGCGGCGTCGCGGATCGTGCTCGCTGCCACAGTCGTCGCAGTCGCAGTAGAGTGGCTGTGGCTGGAACTAGCACTTGTGGCGGTACGAGCGCTGTTGACCGGAACGAACGGCTCGGTCGCGTACAGCGAGTCGAACGCCATGCGCAGCGTCGGCGTCTCGCGCAGACGCTCTGGTGCCTGCACACACGGCACGTCCTGCGCGCGTCGCAGCGCCACAAGCCGCTCAAAGACGCTCTCTAAGAGCCGCGCGGCGTAGTACTCTTCGCGGCGCGGTGCAGGCGGCGGTTGTGCGTCGCGGAAGAAGCTCCGCGTGATGGCTTGCGACGTGTCTGGCGCGCCGTCCTTGAGGCGCGGGAGCCACGGCGGCAGCGGCGTCGTGTCGGTCCACACCTGCGCCTGCGCGCGGACCCAGTCCTTGGCCGCGCGCGTGCGCAGGTCAGGGCGGCCGCGTTTCGTCACTGGTACGTACGCTGGGATGCCCAGCGCCTGCCGCGACGCCTCTGCGCTGTCGCACCGACTCGTAGTGGTGCTACTGCGCGTCGTAGTGCGCGCTGGCCGCGTCGCCGACACGCCGAGCTCGCACATCTGCTGCGCGACCGCCTCGACCGATGACTTGTAGCGCATGTCGAGCGTCCCGTCCTTCTTGTAGTGCAGCGCTTGCTGCTGTGGCTGGTGCGACGTAGTGCGACTGCGTGGCGCACTCGTGCTGCTCGTGCTTGCGTCGCTGGCTTGGCGACTGCCGGATGCCGCTGCAACAGCCGCACGAGAGCTGCTGTAGCGCATGTCGAGTGTTCCGTCCTTCTTGTAGTGGAGCTGCGATGATAACACCACTGGTGCCGGCGCTGGTGCGAATGCTAGTGCTGGTGCTGGTGCTGTGTGGGCGTAGTGTTGCTGGTGTTGCTGCGGGTGCGATTGCTGACGAGCGTACGCTGGCGCAGGTGGAGGTGCGAGTGCTGCGCGAGAGCTGCTGTAGCGCATGTCGAGTGTTCCGTCTTTCTTGTAGTGGAGCCCGGCGTCTCGACTGCGAGTGCTGCTGCTGCTGCTACTTCTGTTGGTGTTGCTACGACTACCACCGTTGCTACTGTTGGAGTAGTAGTTGTAGCTCGGCGCAGCGTACGACGACGACGATGGTGCATAGCTGCTGTCACCGCCATAGGACGACGCCGACGAGACCGCGGCTCGGGAGCTGCTGTAGCGCATGTCGAGCGAGCCATCTTTCTTGTAGTGCAGCGTCATGGCTCCTGTTGTGGTTGCTGTTGCTGTTGTCGCTGCTGCGCTTGGAGCGGTTGTTGTTTGCTGCCGCACAGATTGCTTGCCCGGGTCCCTTGCTGCTCTTCTTTGCTTCTCTGACCTTGTGTGTTTGAATCGGAGCTTCAAGTGTCAACAACCAAAAGATCCATGTCCAAAAGCAGCTCAAAAGGTCACGAGAGCAAAAGCGATCTAATTGGCGAAGAGATTGAGGAGGTCGAGCGCGCTGACGCTCCAGCAACAGACGAGCGATGTAAGCCTCGCGTTGTTGTTGCTGCTGTTGTTGCTGCTGTTGTTGCTGCTGTGTTATGCACGACGTCTCGAGCAGATCTCTTGTTGTCATCGTAATGCATGTATGCATCTGTAGATGGCTTTGATTGCCTACAGGCACAACAACAATGCCATGAGGATACTTGAGCTCCTCGGTCTTGACACGTTGATACTTCGGCAATCGGTGCACTTGCCAGTAGCATCAAACACCAACAGCATAACACAAGCGCAACATCACACACGAAGAGCATTACGAGAGACGAGAGCACGAGGAGCAGGAGCTGAGCTGACGGGTTATTACCATGTGATCCTAATCGACAGTTCATGATAAAGACGAGCACAAATGTAGCGATCACATTTAAGCCAGTAGGTCCAAAAACATAACTGAATTTCATCCCACACATGGACAAAGAGACAAAACCATGATTGGACCAACGACAACAACAATCGACAAAATCATAACCTTACAAAACACAGTTCATTGGACTTGTCTTTTGTATGGAAACTGTAGCATCATCGAGATTTTAAAATGGCAAATCAATTTGGCCTAGTGGTACCCAGACAAATCAAACCATTTGGGATAAGGTAAACAACCAATTTATGGCGGAGAAATGGATGCATAAGCTTTTCTTGCGTAACTCACTTCAAACGCATTCTCTTCGGGCCTAATCAATATCAATCGAAAGTGCGAAAGAAGCACTATCTAAACAGGTGCTTTGCATGTTTAGACATCACTTAAAGACGAGTTGTGTTCGTTTTTGTGATAGAGTTTTACGGCAGCGTTTTTCGGACGGAGTAGTTTTTGACTGGTGAAAATGAATACAAAAATCAAGTGAAATTTGATCATTTCCGTGATGCGATCCAAAATCTACAAAGTTTTCATTACAACAGTGCTGTACGATTGTATTTGCAAAAAACTGCTTTCCTGTCGCTTGCACCCATTTTGGCAAAACTATAGTTGTTCAATTGCGTGTTTTGTGAGGCAACATTTGACTTGAAGTTTGTATTAAATGATGCACCCTACGTTTTCCTCACAATCGGCCATATACTGATAGCCACAGATATAGACCAATCAGACTCATCTATTTCTTTATTCCTGCGATTCGATTAGATATTGCCAATATTCTGCCATTATTTGGTCGTCGGCCATAATGTATGCGTTTACCTTTCTCTTCTTTTGAACAAGGACTGCAACAACAGATGGAAAATAATATAGACCACCAGTTTTGCACTTTGTCAGGAAATGTATCATATATATTAGATATAGTCCATAAAAGATGTGAGCAGCACAAACGACAAAAACGACAAATTGTCGCTCAAATAATTATCCAAATCCATAACCTAACGACACTCAGGTACTCGGGACTCGGGGGCTTACATTGGTGCGAGACCAACAACTTCAGAAGGATAGAGGTGCAATTTACCGTGAATTGTAATACAATCAACACAAGTTACAGTGAACTGAGCATAATATAATATTTCCGCAAACCTGATGATTCAGGACGCGCCACGCTCAGCAATCTATTCACTAGAACAAAGGTGGTGCTATTTTACGGATCCCCACTTCATTTTGAGCAATTGTTCACGACGTAGCGAACGTAAACTACCCCGTGTGGGTGGAAAATAATTGTGCACATGAAATCCACAAACTTAAGCCGTACGATGTGATTTGATTGAGCAAAATACTATTTTCTCTGTCCAAACGCGAGGTCTGACAAATGCACCTATTCTTACGGTTCTGAGGTCAGCAACGCGAGGCGACCAGAAGCCAGCGCGGTTTTGCAAATCGGAATTTTGCATTCGCCAAGCACAATGGAGAACAGCTCATATTGCAGCCGAGCACGCAAGAGCGGAAGCGAAAGCGACAAAAGCGCTTACCATGCTTTTTCCCAAAGTATGTCCCGCGAACGCGTTGGAACAGGCTCCTGGACAGATCATGGCGTTGACTGGCGGGGAGCTACAGAACCTGGTGCATCACCAAACGCGCAGTCTTACAAAACAGGAGCTCAAAGGACGCACAATAAGCAGTAATAACAACAAAATCAGTAATCAACTACTCAACCCTTCATGCCAAAACGCACACGCAGTACATGGTAGTGCTAGGTAATTGTAGAATTATTGTTGTGTTACGTTGGTGGATTGGCGATCGTAATTTTGTAGTTCTCGAGGTACCCACCTTTGCGATATATTTGATTGTCACAGGGCGTTGTGAGGTATCATGCCGAACGGCCTCGGCTTTCAGAAAGCACATGGACGCGTTGACGATTTTGCATTCTTCATGTTCATTGGCTAAAAGGCGTCGACGTTGCTGGTACGCTCGTCCCTCTCGATTCCATTTTGCGCGAGTCGAGCGGTTCTGCACCTCCCGAAGTCGTCACGTGCAGCACGGTCACGAGAATTGAACATCTGTCGAAGGGGCCTCGACGCTTGTTTCTCTTAAAGCATGATATACAATAGACCCATAAAGGACTGCACATCGGCTCTACTTTCCGACGGGAAATAGTCTTAAAACACGCAACCTTCTTCATTGTGCTCGTGACTCAATGACGCGAAGGCTGAGCGGTATTGCCAATCTGGAGACGAAATTGATGTCGGACTGGACGAGAACAACTCGTACCAAGCGTGAACGAGGCTCTTTGAGGCTGCTTTCCGCCGATTTGATAATAGTTTTCGTTCGTCGCCGCTGACTGGTTAGCTCACGACGCTTGCAGCGTGAGCGTTCTCAACCGGCGCAGGCACCGACGCCTTCGCCTTAAGCCGCTGTACTTGCACGCTTAGACCGTAGTTCAGTGTGATAAGCTGTACTTGCACGCTTAGACCGTAGTTCAGTGTGAAAAGCTCGTCAATGGGCGCGGACTACTGTTTGAGCATCGAGAGGTGCTTTGCGTTGGGTGCATCGTCATCGGCGTGATCGGGTAAGCAGATGACGACAATTACAAGCTCATATCAAAAGGCTCGTCGTTCTTGATACCGGCGCTTGGTTGGGCGCCCACGATCCTTGTGACGAAAGGCGAAGGATCTTGCACAGTGTTCAAGCGAGGGCGCACGGCGGAAACATGCGCAATGAGCATACCAGCGGCGCTCTCGGTCATGCGGTAGCGAGCCATGTCGACAGCAAGGCAGCACACAGATATTTCGTAGCGCATTCGATTGAGCTTGAGAAGAGTAGAGGCATCGACTGCAGTCAAATCTGCGTGAGAACCTTTCCTGTCTAGATCGTGGCCGCTCAGCGTCTTCGCCACCTTGCGGCCTCAGTAGTGGTGTTGAAGATGTGCGTAATGACTTTGTGGGTCGTGACTATGTACCATCCGCCACGGTTCACAATCCCTGCGAAGCGAGGTTTGGGTTCACGTTTGCTTGAAGCGCTCCACCTCCGCGAATGAGTAAGACGTCAGCGTCGCGACTGCGCCTGCTAGAGAGGCAACTCTGTCAAGCAAATGATTCACGTTAGCGTGAACGCCCGGCGCAGATCGTGCGCCCGTCGTGCTGCAAGTGACGACTTCGGGAGGTGCAGAACCGCTCGACTCGCGCAAAATGGAATCGAGAGGGACGAGCGTACCAGCAACGTCGACGCCTTTTAGCCAATGAACATGAAGAATGCAAAATCGTCAACGCGTCCATGTGCTTTCTGAAAGCCGAGGCCGTTCGGCATGATACCTCACAACGCCCTGTGACAATCAAATATATCGCAAAGGTGGGTACCTCGAGAACTACAAAATTACGATCGCCAATCCACCAACGTAACACAACAATAATTCTACAATTACCTAGCACTACCATGTACTGCGTGTGCGTTTTGGCATGAAGGGTTGAGTAGTTGATTACTGATTTTGTTGTTATTACTGCTTATTGTGCGTCCTTTGAGCTCCTGTTTTGTAAGACTGCGCGTTTGGTGATGCACCAGGTTCTGTAGCTCCCCGCCAGTCAACGCCATGATCTGTCCAGGAGCCTGTTCCAACGCGTTCGCGGGACATACTTTGGGAAAAAGCATGGTAAGCGCTTTTGTCGCTTTCGCTTCCGCTCTTGCGTGCTCGGCTGCAATATGAGCTGTTCTCCATTGTGCTTGGCGAATGCAAAATTCCGATTTGCAAAACCGCGCTGGCTTCTGGTCGCCTCGCGTTGCTGACCTCAGAACCGTAAGAATAGGTGCATTTGTCAGACCTCGCGTTTGGACAGAGAAAATAGTATTTTGCTCAATCAAATCACATCGTACGGCTTAAGTTTGTGGATTTCATGTGCACAATTATTTTCCACCCACACGGGGTAGTTTACGTTCGCTACGTCGTGAACAATTGCTCAAAATGAAGTGGGGATCCGTAAAATAGCACCACCTTTGTTCTAGTGAATAGATTGCTGAGCGTGGCGCGTCCTGAATCATCAGGTTTGCGGAAATATTATATTATGCTCAGTTCACTGTAACTTGTGTTGATTGTATTACAATTCACGGTAAATTGCACCTCTATCCTTCTGAAGTTGTTGGTCTCGCACCAATGTAAGCCCCCGAGTCCCGAGTACCTGAGTGTCGTTAGGTTATGGATTTGGATAATTATTTGAGCGACAATTTGTCGTTTTTGTCGTTTGTGCTGCTCACATCTTTTATGGACTATATCTAATATATATGATACATTTCCTGACAAAGTGCAAAACTGGTGGTCTATATTATTTTCCATCTGTTGTTGCAGTCCTTGTTCAAAAGAAGAGAAAGGTAAACGCATACATTATGGCCGACGACCAAATAATGGCAGAATATTGGCAATATCTAATCGAATCGCAGGAATAAAGAAATAGATGAGTCTGATTGGTCTATATCTGTGGCTATCAGTATATGGCCGATTGTGAGGAAAACGTAGGGTGCATCATTTAATACAAACTTCAAGTCAAATGTTGCCTCACAAAACACGCAATTGAACAACTATAGTTTTGCCAAAATGGGTGCAAGCGACAGGAAAGCAGTTTTTTGCAAATACAATCGTACAGCACTGTTGTAATGAAAACTTTGTAGATTTTGGATCGCATCACGGAAATGATCAAATTTCACTTGATTTTTGTATTCATTTTCACCAGTCAAAAACTACTCCGTCCGAAAAACGCTGCCGTAAAACTCTATCACAAAAACGAACACAACTCGTCTTTAAGTGATGTCTAAACATGCAAAGCACCTGTTTAGATAGTGCTTCTTTCGCACTTTCGATTGATATTGATTAGGCCCGAAGAGAATGCGTTTGAAGTGAGTTACGCAAGAAAAGCTTATGCATCCATTTCTCCGCCATAAATTGGTTGTTTACCTTATCCCAAATGGTTTGATTTGTCTGGGTACCACTAGGCCAAATTGATTTGCCATTTTAAAATCTCGATGATGCTACAGTTTCCATACAAAAGACAAGTCCAATGAACTGTGTTTTGTAAGGTTATGATTTTGTCGATTGTTGTTGTCGTTGGTCCAATCATGGTTTTGTCTCTTTGTCCATGTGTGGGATGAAATTCAGTTATGTTTTTGGACCTACTGGCTTAAATGTGATCGCTACATTTGTGCTCGTCTTTATCATGAACTGTCGATTAGGATCACATGGTAATAACCCGTCAGCTCAGCTCCTGCTCCTCGTGCTCTCGTCTCTCGTAATGCTCTTCGTGTGTGATGTTGCGCTTGTGTTATGCTGTTGGTGTTTGATGCTACTGGCAAGTGCACCGATTGCCGAAGTATCAACGTGTCAAGACCGAGGAGCTCAAGTATCCTCATGGCATTGTTGTTGTGCCTGTAGGCAATCAAAGCCATCTACAGATGCATACATGCATTACGATGACAACAAGAGATCTGCTCGAGACGTCGTGCATAACACAGCAGCAACAACAGCAGCAACAACAGCAGCAACAACAACGCGAGGCTTACATCGCTCGTCTGTTGCTGGAGCGTCAGCGCGCTCGACCTCCTCAATCTCTTCGCCAATTAGATCGCTTTTGCTCTCGTGACCTTTTGAGCTGCTTTTGGACATGGATCTTTTGGTTGTTGACACTTGAAGCTCCGATTCAAACACACAAGGTCAGAGAAGCAAAGAAGAGCAGCAAGGGACCCGGGCAAGCAATCTGTGCGGCAGCAAACAACAACCGCTCCAAGCGCAGCAGCGACAACAGCAACAGCAACCACAACAGGAGCCATGACGCTGCACTACAAGAAAGATGGCTCGCTCGACATGCGCTACAGCAGCTCCCGAGCCGCGGTCTCGTCGGCGTCGTCCTATGGCGGTGACAGCAGCTATGCACCATCGTCGTCGTCGTACGCTGCGCCGAGCTACAACTACTACTCCAACAGTAGCAACGGTGGTAGTCGTAGCAACACCAACAGAAGTAGCAGCAGCAGCAGCACTCGCAGTCGAGACGCCGGGCTCCACTACAAGAAAGACGGAACACTCGACATGCGCTACAGCAGCTCTCGCGCAGCACTCGCACCTCCACCTGCGCCAGCGTACGCTCGTCAGCAATCGCACCCGCAGCAACACCAGCAACACTACGCCCACACAGCACCAGCACCAGCACTAGCATTCGCACCAGCGCCGGCACCAGTGGTGTTATCATCGCAGCTCCACTACAAGAAGGACGGAACACTCGACATGCGCTACAGCAGCTCTCGTGCGGCTGTTGCAGCGGCATCCGGCAGTCGCCAAGCCAGCGACGCAAGCACGAGCAGCACGAGTGCGCCACGCAGTCGCACTACGTCGCACCAGCCACAGCAGCAAGCGCTGCACTACAAGAAGGACGGGACGCTCGACATGCGCTACAAGTCATCGGTCGAGGCGGTCGCGCAGCAGATGTGCGAGCTCGGCGTGTCGGCGACGCGGCCAGCGCGCACTACGACGCGCAGTAGCACCACTACGAGTCGGTGCGACAGCGCAGAGGCGTCGCGGCAGGCGCTGGGCATCCCAGCGTACGTACCAGTGACGAAACGCGGCCGCCCTGACCTGCGCACGCGCGCGGCCAAGGACTGGGTCCGCGCGCAGGCGCAGGTGTGGACCGACACGACGCCGCTGCCGCCGTGGCTCCCGCGCCTCAAGGACGGCGCGCCAGACACGTCGCAAGCCATCACGCGGAGCTTCTTCCGCGACGCACAACCGCCGCCTGCACCGCGCCGCGAAGAGTACTACGCCGCGCGGCTCTTAGAGAGCGTCTTTGAGCGGCTTGTGGCGCTGCGACGCGCGCAGGACGTGCCGTGTGTGCAGGCACCAGAGCGTCTGCGCGAGACGCCGACGCTGCGCATGGCGTTCGACTCGCTGTACGCGACCGAGCCGTTCGTTCCGGTCAACAGCGCTCGTACCGCCACAAGTGCTAGTTCCAGCCACAGCCACTCTACTGCGACTGCGACGACTGTGGCAGCGAGCACGATCCGCGACGCCGCCAACACAACGGCGATGGCGGCGCCTGCTGCTGCTACTGGTAGCAGCTATGCCACTGCGACTACCATTGCCGCGAGCAGTCACCACAGCAGCAGTGCTCGGCGCCAAGGCACAAGTGTGAGCGTCAGCTCGAGTTCGAGCGCTCCACTCGACATGCGCGCGCTGTCGCATGTGGCGCAGCTCGACTATGCGCGCGACCTGGTGATCGCGCCAGACGCTCCGCCGCTCGGCCGCGGCAGCTTTGGCGTCGTGCTCCGCGGCTCGTGGCGCGGCACGCCAGTCGCAATCAAGCAGCTCCACGCGACGCAGCTCTCGCGGCGCGACCGGCAGATGTTCACGACCGAGACGCGCGTGCTCGGCGCGCTCGGCGCTCACCCGAACATTGTGCAGCTCGTTGGGTACACGCTTGCGCCAGTGGCGATCGTGATGGAACTCGTGGCGCGCGGAAGCTTGAGCTACTTGCTGCACTACTGCGACGACGCCGAGGTGGAGGCGGCGATGACCGACGGCCGCGTGAAGCGCAACCTGCTCCTGGGCGTGGCGTTCGGCATGGCGCAGCTCCACGCGTGCGGCGTCACGCACGGCGACCTCAAGCCGCAGAACGTGCTCGTGTCGAGCGACTACCACGCCAAGATCGCCGACTTTGGGCTCGCGACGATCCGCGCGAGGACGAGTGCGCTGACGTCGTCCCACGTGCTCGAGCGCCGCAGCAACGTCGGCCATGAACGTAGCAGCGCTGCCTCTTCTGGTGCCAGCGGAGACACGGGCGGCGACAACAGCGGCAATCACCACGGCACTGACGATGCTGGCGAGACTGTTGACGACGACAGCGACGGCGGCGTGTGCGGCACAGCAGCGTACATGGCGCCTGAGCTGCTCAACGCGCGCGTGATAGCGAACGAAAAGACTGACGTGTACTCGTTCGGCGTGCTCATGAACGAGCTGCTCATGGAGGAGGAGCCGTACTACGAGCGCCTGCGCGAGTTTGTCGGCAAAGGGCCGTCCACCGCGGCGCTCGCAGCACAGAGTGGCCGCTGCTGCGCGACGCCAGGGTCCCGCCGGCGCTCAAGGCGCTCATTGAGCGGTGCTGGCACGCCGATCCGGCGACGCGTCCGTCGTTCGAGGCGATCGGCGCATTCCTCTTGAGGAACGGAGACATACCAAACTCATGCTGAGTCGACTGGAGGCAAAGAGAAGTGGAGCAACGCCCGGCAACAGTGAGCAAGACAAAGGTGACGTGGATGTGACTGTGAGAGAGAGAGAGAACGGTGTTGTGTGTCTAGGACGATCGAGTCAAGAGCTGAGCACTGGAGCTACTGAGCCAGACGAGAGGGGTGACGATGCGCTAGTGCGAGTGAGCGGATGAGTGAACAGATGCGATGAGTGAGTGAGTGAGAGCGAGCAGTGTCTGTGGTGCGTGCAGTCAACAGCTCTGCTGTGTGTCCATGTGCCTTTGCGAATGCCTTTGCTGATGGTGGAGGCGTCTGTCTGAGCGCACGCACACTCGGTTGTCGATGCAAACTCTACCGCACTCCTGTCACTCGCCATGAGCAGCTCACGTGCCGTAGCTCACAGCGTGCACATTGTGCGCATCGGAGCGCAAGAGCTGCTCTTCTGCGTCGCCATCGCCATTGCTGCGGTCACTACCTCGAGGCTTGCGTATGAGCAGGAGCCCTGCGATAGCGACTGCGCAGACGACTGCAATCGCAAGTCCGTATGCAGTGACTTGCGATGCACGGAGCGACGCGCGATGCAGCTCACGAAGCGCGAGGCGTGTCTCTTCCTCGTTGTTGTCGTCGTCTCCAACTGCATGCAGCAGCAGCAAGGGTGGCGGCGGTGGTGGCTTTCGATCCGCGCACGACGGCGGCTGCTTGCCATGCACGCACTTGCACGTCGCGTTCGGAGCCGCTTCGCAGTAGCCGTGCCCAGAGCAGAACTGCGTGAGCGTGCTCTGCGCTACTGGCGCGCCGGCCGAGAGCCAACAGAAGTCGAGCGACGGCTTCTCGAGCGGCTTGGGCACTGCTCCGTCCGCTGTCGTCTTGCAGATCTTGTCAGCTGAAGCGTTGTGGATGCTTGGGAAAGCGACTGCGTGGACGTACTTGTCTGGATCCGTCAGGCATCCGCTGTCGCTTCCGTTCGCAGCGCAGTTGTACTGCGGCAGCGTCCCGAGCGGAACGCACACTGTGCCATTGAGCGCCATGTAGAGCCCGCCAACGTGTTCGTCGATCCACTTTGCACGCGCTTCGACCGTCTCGAGCAGCGACCGCAAGTTGTCGCGAAAGGATCCGCCGCCGACGCGGACGTTCGCGCAGTACAAGTCGGCGCTGGTCCAGTTGCTGCAGCGTGCGAGCTGTCGGTCGATCGGCGCAGCGCTCGCATTGAGGAACGCGCGGATCGAGTCGTTGCTCCAGACGGTCTGACGCAGCGCGCGCCAGCGCTGGATCGCCAGTGATGCAAACTTGTAGTGGCACGTGAGGCGCTTCCAGAGCGGGAACGGAGTGTACAGCCACTGCGCTTGGTTCGCGCCTTTGCCGTACGCGAGGTTGAAGTCCCAGACCGGACCGGCGTTGATCGGCTCGCCGCGGTCTTTGAAGAAGTACGTACTGCGGCGGTACGCGTCCGTGTTCTGGGACATCTCCGAGTGCAGGAAGTAGTCAACGAAGCTCCCGAGATCGACGTGCGTCTCGAGCTCGTCTGGGTTTGTCATGTTCAAGTACAGGAACTTGTACAAGCGCGGCAGTGGTCCAGTCTTTGGGTCGACGAAGAAGTTGCGCATGCGCTGGGTCAACGCGTTTGGGTGCGGATGCATGAGCGCAGGACGCTCGCCGGAGCCAAACGCAGTCTCGAACTGGTCGCGCACGAGGTTCGGCGAGTACACGCCGTAGTCGAGCGGGTTGACTTGCCACGCCCAGCCGCCACTGAGCTCGTTGTCAGTGACACACGCAGGAGTCAGTGGTGCGAGCCCAACGCGGCTCGGTCCGTACGAGATCTTCTCAAGCGCGACGTAGATGCCTTTGTACGCTGGCGTGAGGTCTGTCGGGTCTGCGCTGTCGCGAATGAACACAACGACGTGGCGTGTCCGTGGCGAGTACCGCGTTGTGCTGCGATAGAGCCAATGCGCGAGGTGGTTGCGCATCAAGCTGCTGTCGATCAGCGGACCGTGCAAGACAAACTCGCGGTCCGGTGGGAAGCCGAGGAGCGCGCTCGCTTGGTTGAGCGACACACTGAGCTGGTGCTTGCTGAAATGGAGACTCGACTGGCCGCGGTAGTGCACTGATGCTTCGTAGTGACTCGTGCGTGCGTCGTGGAAGCAGTTGAGCGTCGTGTTGCTGTGGTCGACGACTTCAACTGTCGCTTGCACTGGCGCTTTCATGCAGTCGGGCGCTGGTAGCGGCTGCTGCACGCACGGATCGCTCGGCAGCGCCTTGTCGATCGGCGTCGCGACGACGATCGGGAGCTCAAAGCACGCTAGTGACAGGATAGAGGACATCAGGGAGTCAGCAAGAGAGAGAGAGTCATGGTCACGCATGTGCGGACTCGTAGTGTCCAAGTACAAGCACAAGGCGTTGTGCGTACCATTGCTGAGAGTGTCGAGACCCGCGACGAGCGACACACACGCGACTGCGACTGCTGCTGCGAGTCGAACGAGTCGAGCCACAGACGCTCGTGTCATGGCCAAGCAAGCGAATGATCGAGCGAGTGTCTTGCGCTGAACGATGTGAATCGACGAATGGCTTTGGGAACTTCACGACGATCATCAACTGACAGTTCTAGACGTACGTCCAAGCGAACAGGAAGGCTCAAGGCGGTGATCTATGGAGGAATGAGATGGTTGAGATGCACTTGGAGTGGAGAGAGACGACGACCGACATGCACGACCGCAGTAGTGCGAGTGTTCATGAAGCGTCTCTACGTGCCGTACGTGCGCGGCGTGTTGGTCACCGAGTCGCCGAGCACTGGCGGGTACAGCGCAGCTTGGCGTGTTCGCTCGCGGCGCTTGCGCACAACCACCACGAGTGCGCTGACAGCAACGACGAGCCCTGCGACTGCGTACAGCGCGACTTGCGTCTCGAGCGGCTCGCTCTGGTCGCTCGGTGCTGCTTGGACTTGCATGAACGGCGGAATCGTCACGGGGTCGTCGCTGCGAGCGCACGTTGGGAGCTTCCGACCGGCAGTGCACGTGCACGTGGCGCCAGGACCTTGCGGACACGAGCCGTAGCCAGAGCAGAACGGCGTGAGCGAGCCGTCAGTGATGTACACGCCTGCTGAGAGCCAGCACGGGTCGATCGACGGCTCTTCAATGACGCTGTCGACCGTGCTGCTCGTGTTCAAGCGCATCGCGCTCGCACCGACGCACGGCGCGTGCGTTGCTGGCTGCCGCACAGGCGGGAACGTCACGGCGTTGATGTACTTCTCTGGGTCGCTCAAACAGCCACCGTCATTCCCATCCGCTGCGCAGTTGTACTGTGGAATCGGACCTGCTGGCTCGCACACAGTCGAGTTGAGCTTCATGAAGAACCCCGCGACGTTCTCGTCCATCCAGCGCGCGCGAGCAAGCACTGCGCGCTCGAGCGAGTCGACGTTTGAGAAGAACGTGCCACCGTTCTTGTTTGTGTTTGCGCACTGGAGGTTCAGACTCGTCCAGTCGGCGCAGCGTGCGAGCTGCCGCGCGATCGGCGCAGAGCTGTTGGTCAAAAGGTCCGAGATCGCTTGGTCGCTCCAGACGGTCTGACGCAGCGCGCGCCAGCGCTGCGGCACGAGCGACGCAAACTTATAGTGGCACACCAGGCGCTTCCAGAACGTATGAGGCTTGTACAGCCAGTCGCGCTGGTTCGCGCCTTTGCCGTACGCGAGGTTGAAGTCCCAGACCGGACCGGCGTTGATCGGCTCGCCGCGGTCTTTGAAGAAGTACGTACTGCGGCGATACGCGTCCGAGTTCTGGGACATCTCCGAGTGCAGGAAGTAGTCGACGAACGAGCCAATGTCGAGCACGCGGTCCAAGTCGTCGACGTGCGTGAAGTTGTCGTACAGGAACTCGTACATGCGCGGCAGTGGTCCAGTCTTTGGGTCGACGAAGAAGTTGCGCATGCTCTGCGTGAGCTTCTTCGCTGGTGGGTACATTAGCACTGGCCGCTCGCCAGAGCCAAACATCATCTGGTACTTGTCGCGCACAATGTTGGGCGAGTAGACGCCGTAGTTGAGCGGGTTGTTCTGCCACGCCCAGCCGCCACTGAGCTCCTCAGCGCCGCGACAGGTGTGGTCGAGCGGTGCGAGCCCAACGCGGTTTGGTCCGTACGTGATCTTCTCGAGCGCGAGGTAGATGCCTTTGTACGCTGGTGCAAAGTCCTCGAGTCGGTCGCGAATGAACACAACGATGTGGCGCGTCCGCGGCGAGTACCGCGTCGTGCCGCGGTAGAGCCAGTGCGCGAGGTGGTTCCGCATGAGGCTCGTGTCGATCACGGGGCCGTTAAGCACAAACTTGGTGTCTTCTGGGAACCCGAGGAATGCACTCTCGTTGTGGAGCTTCACCGTCATCTGGTGCTTGCTAAAGTGAAGGCTCGACTGACCGCGGTAGTGCGCAGTCGAGAGGTGCGTCGACGTGCGCGCGCCGTTGAGGCAGTTAAGCGTCCCGTTCAAGTGGTCGATCACTTCGAGGTTCACGCGCACGGGCGTCTTCATGCAGTCGAGCGCTGGAAACCGCTGCTGGTTGCACGTCTCCGTCGGCAAGCGCTCGTCGACTGGTGTCACGACGACGACTGGGAGCTCAAAGCATGCTAGCAACCGTGATCGTGGCAGCAGCGCACGCGCACAAACACACACACAGATACAGGCAGTCAGTATGTGGTGAGAAAGCACATGCAATGTCGTGAATCAGCGATCTATGTGTACGCACTCTTGTCGAACGGCTCAAGCGTCTCGGGCGGCACAGGCGTGGCATCGACTGCCACTGCGCTCTTGAGTAGAGGCAGCAGCGCGAGCGCCAGCGCAGACGCGATCCGGCGCATGTGTATTCTAGTTGTTGTTGTTGTCGAGTAGAGAGAGTAGAGAGAGAGCGCGCGCGCTGTTGCTGGGGTCTCTCTTCCTTCTTTCTGCTGCTGAAGCTGCTCGATCTTGATCTTGCTGCTTGGTCGTCAATTGCAGAGTGAAGTGTGCAATGCAATGCGTCTGCTCATGGTAACCACTTGGTTTGAGTATGCTCTAATATGATGGCTTCTAAATCAACGACCATACAAACACCAAGTCACAATGGATGGTCAGCTGACGAAATAAATCAGTTATTTGTGAGATCTTTCGTCGTGCATCAAACACCTCGAATTCAGTATGCGAATACAAAGCACAAGACATCGTTCCACAACCACGACGAGATCTTTCAACAACCACAGTTGAACAATCAACGGTCTCATATCCGATACGAACATACGAACAACAAGTGCCATCATGAAGTTCGAATAGAATGATACAGAGATGCTATTTGTTCGCACAGAGGAAGTCTCGATCGAAATAGACGTAGACAATTTTCAGCTTGCACATTCACAGTTCAGGAGTGACTAGGAAACCTATACCCATAACCTTGAACGTACAAATAAGTCTATTCAAGATAAGAGCAGACTTGAACTAAACTGACTATTTTGGACTGCTATATATATGATGATCAGAGAAAAGTTCTCAACGTCGGAAAAGTCGAATTGCTGCATATACTCCCTCAAACTTCAAACTCAAACACACAACCAACATACTTGCGTGCAATGCGCACCATCTAACTGGAGCACATACAGACATCGCTCGAGTTGCCTCCCATGTTCGTCCCCATGCAACACGTAAACGTGATTTCCCAAACCGACAAGTTCTTGCGCCTCTGTAGCATTGGACAGATCTTGCAACTACAACTATACTGACGACTGAACAAACAACAATCCACACATCTTAACGCAAGATACGAAAAACCATCCTCGCTATTAATGCTTGATCGCCATCCTTGTCCCTACCGTCGTCATTGACGTTCCTAAATGCTGCTCGATGTCGTCCTAGCGCGCACGCTTGTTCGGCGCTATGCACATGTAACTCTTGCGCTTCGCCATTGTCGATTCTCCTGCCAACGTGCATGAGAGACAGCTTGAGAACTGTGTTAGTGAATGAAATGAGTGTTTGTAACCCTGTACAATATCTGTCTAATGATTTGATAGCAGACGTTGTGCCTTGTGTTGGGTCGAGCAAGACCTCTGACGCGTGGAACGAAGACACCCATCAGAGCTTGACCCAAGATAAGTGTATTTTTGTCGCTGCACAGGACCGCGTTGCAGAAAAACCACTTCGGAAACAAGCTGACTCTATTTGCTCTCCGTCAGTGATCAAGGTTATTACGATCGTTCAGATGTGGGGTTTGTCGACGAGTTATGAGAGTGCGTCCTGGTGACTGGTGCTACACGATCGATACACGCAGCCTTATAAACTTGGACGATACGCCGGAGGTCACTGTGGCTGTTCCCAACGCGTTTAGCCAGGCAGAGGAGACCGGTCAGCCGTTCGTCGCGCGCATCCTGCTTCACATCAATGAGCTTTCTTGCAAGTAAGCGATGGTCGCAATAGCTGACGCCGAAGTCAAGATATACATGACCAGCGGCGTGTGCCCGGCGTGTGGGTGCATACGTAGTTTTGGAGCAAGACTTGTTCTGTGGTAGTGATACTTATCGAGTAGCAGGCAGATCAAACAACGGAGACGTACTGGCCAAAGGTATGATGTTTACAAAGGTCTCCAGTCTATGAAATACAACAAGCTTCCGGGCATTCGGCAGTGCCAGCACTTTGGCATTATAAACGAAAACGAGGGCGCCGTGAAGTGTCGCTAGATGGGCGACTCTAAGCTGATGTATGTGGACATGGCTCGCCGCTAGATCGCTTAGGACTTCGCTTCACTCGGCTAGAAGTTGCGCCGTGGAGCACATGTACGACCGCAAGCTCGGTACCGATAACGTCGCTCACATCTACGACATAGTCTTGCAAAAGGTGCCAGACGAGTACAAGAACGACTCGCTCTACGAAAAGGCGCCTACAGACCAAGACGCAGCAATGACACACGATATAACGAAACTGCGGCACCAGACCACAAAGAGACGAAGGCAAAGAGAGCGCTGTCTGACGTTAGTATACTTCAGGTAAAATGAAATAAAGATACTTCAGGCAGTCTGAGTTTAAGATACGTTTGTATTATCAGTTTGCTCATATGATAAGGACAAGTTTATACAAATGGTAACATTGAGGTTGGCAAACAAACGCGCTTTAGATCACGCTCTAGATCAATTCTGATGCAGCTCAACTGCTCAACAGATAGAGCAGAACGTTCTGAATCTAGAGATCCAATATATATAAGTATATTTGAATCAGAAGAATCAGGGACGTCAACTACGAATTGCTTTAGTTCTCAATACGCAGAGTTTGGATCAAATCAGAGAACGCACTATATATTGTGGTGTAAGTGGTTGAACAATCTCAAAACGTTAATCGATATACTTTCGTTTTAGGTGCCTCATATTATGTTCATGTTTATTGTGGTAAATGAGTATTTTTGTCTAATTCGACTTGGCACCTGTATACCTGTTAATCGTTACACTAGACCTGAGTAATATATACATTATAGACCTATCAACAAATGGTATTGCGATAGCGCAAGTCGAGCTACTGTCCAGTATACTTTCAAGTTCTAGTTTAATACCAAACAGCACCTTTTTGTTTTCATGAGACATGGTTTCATGAGACATGGACGCTCGCGCGCGGACATCGTAGTTGTTGTGTGTCAGCGAGACAACACGCGGTGCATAATCGTTAGATATAATTACCGGTTTCTTGAATGACGCAATAAGTGTAGTAGCATATAAAATAGGGAGACCTATGTACGAAATGAAATACGAAATGGTTCTACTTCTAGATTGATTTTGCATGATTATTGGTGGAGTTTAGAATGTAAATGATGGAGTCGGACTAGTCTAAGAATAACCGAGAAAAACGGTAATGTCAACACGATGTGTAGTGTGTGTTAGCTCTCCCGACGGGAACGACAGAGCTCGGAGGACGAGCTGTCATGAGAACTCATTATGTCAGTCTTCGTCGCTACATTCGCCGTTACTCGCCATGTTGCGTTATACACAAGTTCAACTAAACGCAAAAGGCTCGTTTTGTCGAGACTTCACATAAGTGCGAAAAGAGTTTGAGAGAGTTTTCTCGAAAACTATGAAGTTTGTAGTTATGTTTTGTGGCAGCATCAAGAAGCATCTCAGCAAGGTGTCGTGCTGGACACTCGACGCACTTGTACAATCGGTCAACAACGCAGCAACGACTAGCCACCCGATTAGCCTCGACAGCGAGGATCAGTCGTTTTGGGACCCCAAGGCGCACCTTGCACCGCACTACAAGCGCTTGAACGGAATGCAAAAGTACCAGATGTTCGAGATGAGCGCGGACAAGCCTGGCACGGTCACTTGCCGCAAGCCGCCGTCGTCACCGCCAGTCGAGGTAGACTTGAACGCGTCACGGACCAAGCGTCTTCGGACAACTGTGCTGCAGAATGGCGAGCGATCGCGCGTCTCGTCGACCCACCAGACAACGTAGAGAAGATGTGCGACGTGCACGCGAAGATCGTACCGTTCGTACCTGCAAAGTATCGCGACGACTTACTGTACAAATCACCAACGCCGGCAATGGTAGCATCAGCAGCAGAGATAAAGCGAGGCCGACGAGTGAGGGAATCAGCGAAAGCGAGCTCGTCGCGCAAGCGGAAGGCGCAAGCGGAAGCAGACGACGACGGAAAGGAGGTGCAGTTTATGTCACTTAAGTGCGTTTGTGATACTAGGAGGCGACCTAGCGTTTTTCTCGAAACCTATCAATAGATCGTAGTTACGTTTTCGAGTAAACGAAACTCATATATGGACGAGACCTATATCTTACACGCAATGGTTCTAAGTCCAGATCGTATACCGAACATCAACTTCAGTTTGGTTTTATTAAACAATGACATTCAACATGGGCAGTCATGCTGCAACGTTACATGAGCCTTCTTCTTACGCCAGCGAAGCTTGCGTGCAGTTGCAACTGCTGTGCCACGTCGCGATACGGCATACAAATCGATATGGGCATACACGGCACAGCGCAGCACGAGCCATCTTGCGCCAGCGACGCTCGCGTGCGATTGCAACAATACTCTATACCTGGTGTATTGTACAATGTGGGTCACATGATTCATTCATTATACGTTATATGTAAAGTTGATGTATATACGTTCGCGTTTATATGTTATGTTAAACGTTCAATGACATAGACGACAACTCGACCATGCCACTCGCGCCAGTCGCGCTCGTGACGACTGCGTGGCTCGCGAGCAAGAGCAGACACGCAGATGCACACACTGCTGCTAATCACTGCCATGCAGACGTCGTGAGCGCGTTCTTGCTCTATCACGCAAGCATTGGCATCGCCAAGATCTTTGTCTTCTTTGACGGCGATCGCGAGTCGCAACTTGACGTGACCGAGCTGCATCCGCACGTCCAAGCGCTCTATCGCGCTGGTCGAATCGCATTCTACTACCGCGACATCGACAGCAAGAGCAGCGACGCAGAAGCGACAGATCATCGATCTCGCTTCGAGCGCTGCGCAAACTGGAGTCGACTCGGTGGCTCTGCAGATCATGACGTCGCTGCGCGGCAGATGCTCAACGCTGAAGTCGCGATGCAGCTCTGTCTCGAGCACAACCATGCGCGCGCACACTCCGCAGAGCAGCAGCCCACAGCAACAACAGCGAAATGTGATCCATCCAGTCGCATTGGCGAGCTGCGCTGGCTTCTGCACCTCGACATCGACGAGCTGCTGTACCTCGACGCATTCGCAAGCGACTCGCAAACAGATGCGCTCGCGACTCTTGTCGCGCAACTCGAGGCGCAGGACGTGCAAGAGCTCACGATCGCCAACTCGGAAGCTGTGCCAACGCACTTGCACGGCCGCAACTACTTTGCGAGCACGACGACGTTCAAGCGCCACCCAACGCGCGTGCCGTTGACAAGCGCAGCGCAGCGCAAGCTCGCGTTCTGGCAAGAGCGTACAGCACACGCGCAGTTCTTCCTCTTCTACGACAATGGCAAGTCCCTCGTGCGCGTCCGAGGAGACATTGCGCCTGCGAGCGTGCACCACTGGCACACAGTGTCGCGATCAACTAGCAGCAGCAGTAGCGTCCTCGTCGGCACCAAGACCAACTTCTACGATGCGCGACAGAACGTTGCGCCACAGGACGTGCTGCTCGAGCCAGAGGGCTTGCGCACGAGCATCTTGCACTTTGCAGTGTGCGGACTCGAGTGGCTCGAGGAAAAGTACGCGCGTCTCGGTCGGTTCCCCGACGTCTGGGGCGGTCGAGGACCCACCGACCGTGCGATTCCGATCGCGCCATGCTTTCACACGCAGGCGCGCGACATCAGCACTAGCAGCAGCAGCAGCAGTGGAGACAGCAGACTCGAAGAGCTCTACCGATCGCACGTCATGCTCGACGCGTCGAGTCGCGAGTGGCACGAACAGGTCGCGGCTGGTGTCTGCGACGTCATTCAGTTCCCTCAAGCGCTCCTCGCGACGTTCGGATTCACAGACGACAGACGCGAAAGCGAGTGCGAAGGCAGCAGCTCGGACACGACGGCAGCGCCGGTAGTCTCGAGAGCAGCAGCAGCCCCAGCGCCGTTCGCAGTCGAGAAGGCGTGGATGCTCGCGTCCATTTCGCAGCAGTACCTGTAGCGCCAGTGCGTGTGTGACCGACAGCCTGACGAACAAGCATCAACAACAGAGTGAACGAACCGAACGCGAGCGCTTCATTGCCAGTCAGTCGCCTGCACTGCGCACTCGCACGCGCTTGCCTTCCTTCTGTCCTTCCTGCGCTGCAGCTCGCGTCCACGGTCTCACTTCGCCACTTGGACGCGTCTGCAGCGCGCTGTGACCTCCACGATCGCTCGCAGGCGCGCTAGTTCTTCGTCGCTGGGCGCAGCGGCTCCGAGTTGTTCGCGACTGGTGCCGTCGGGTTGTTGTAGTCAAAGTCGTCCTGGAAGTCCGCGCGGCGCTTGCGGTTGCGCAGCACGTGGTTGCGCTGGATGTAGTACTGGTCCGGCTCATCTGGCTTCGTCTCGAGGCTCCCAACGCCGTAACCGCGCGAGCGGTAGAGCGTCTTGTTCGGGTAGTACGGCACGTGCGGCGCGACGTGGTTCGTGAACGGCGCGTCCGACGTCTCCGAGATCGGGACCTTTGCCCACGTGTCTGGCTACAAGAAGCACACAGCAGTAGCGAGTGAGTGATCCACCACGCAATGTACAGACACACATACACAAGAGGACGTACGTTCTGGCCTGGGTCCGTCGGGAGCGCGTCGGTCGTGTGCTGGAGCCAGAGGTGCCACTGCGGCGGAATGAGCGTGCCCTCGAACTCGTCGAACGAGTCGACCTTGAACTCGGTCCAGCGGTGCTGCAAGTGGAGCTCGTCCGGGTCCTCGTAGTACTTGTTCCCGAACTCGTCCTGGCCGACTTCGCGGCCAAACTTGATGTCACCCGGGTTGTAGAGCTTCCAGAGCGAGAGCTTCCAGCCGTAGCGCTTGTACGCCTCGGCGTACTTTTCGTACAGCGAGTAGAACGAGCGCACCTGCGTCTTCGAGAGCTGCGCCGTCGAGGGCTGGAGCAGGCGGCCGCCCACGAGCGCCGCAGTCGTCGCCGAGTGGCGTCCGCGCGCGAGCATCATGATCTCGTCGTCGTCTCCTCCCGTGTCTGTTGCTGCGAGCGCCGAATGAGCGAAGGGAGCAAAAGAGCGGTGGAGAGCGCGTTGCACCAACGGAATTTGCATACTCATTTCAAGTACACAATGTCATCCTATTTGCAGTAATGCAATAAATAGTGACGCGTCACTATTTCTTCAAGTACCGACCTAGCTTACTCTTCATGAGCTTCATGAGCTCCTCGTGCTCCTACACTTGCTCCTGCTGCCTCTTGTCTCGTCACGACGCTCACAAGCCACAACTCATGACGATGATCCACTTGATTCCATCAACACAGCACGCACACGCACTCACTTGGCTCTTTACATCTACGACACGCGCAGTCTCGGCGTCACTTAGATCTCAATCTCCTTTGCGCCTTCCGCGCCGCCTTTGCCCACGACCTCGTTGATCTCAATGATCGAGCCTGCGCGCGGGTTCGCACTGTCAACAGACGACGTCGACGACGCGCGCTTGACCGACCCGAGACTGTCGCTCGAGACGCTCGAGAGGCGCTGGAACGCGATTTCGCTCTCGGTCGACGGTCGGTACGTCTGGCTATTGCTCGTCGCGATCACAGGCGGTTTGACAAACGCTGCAGCTGGTGGTGGCGGTGGCGGTGGACGCCGTGGTAGTGCTTTTGGCGCCGCTGGTGTCGCTGGTGCAGCCGCAAACGCCTTGGGCGTCGCCTGAGCGGCAGTGGCAGCAGACGCAGCTCGCGACCGATTCGAGCTCTCGTCCTCTTCTAGGACCATCGACGGGTGCTTCTTCCGGTGCTGCAGCGCGTGGAGCGAGTCGCCGAGACCGTCGCCGTGCGTGTACAAGTCGCCGCACGTGCTGTCGTGGAGACTATTGACGCTCGCAGTGCTCGTGATCGTGTCGCGCGGGAGCGAGCCGTTGACGCCTTCAGTCGACGCTGCACCGCCTGTGCGCGCCCCGCTCGAGTCGAACGCTGGCGGCGCACGACCGCTCATGACACGCTGGTGGTTCGTTGTCTTGCTGCTGTCTGGCGCGGGGTGGAGCATCGCAGGCGGGTGGAACACGACGCTACTGCTGCTGCTGTCCATGCGGAACGTCGTGCTCACGGGTCCAGTCTGCGGATCGTTCGAGACGCGGTACTGCGACGGCGCAGCGCGCATCGCAGCGTTGTTGTTGCTGTAGTAGCCCGGACTCACTTCGCCAGCGGCTGTGAACAAGCTCTCGCCGCCGTTCTGGACGCTCGAGAACACGGACAGACGCTGCTGCTCGCTCGGTCGCTTCATGTGGCTGCTTGTGGTGCTCGCATCAAAGTTTGGCGGACGCGGGAGCTCGATCGAGAGCTGCGGCGTGCCGAGGTCGTTGTCGCCATGCGGTGCGCTGTATCGCCGCCGCTTGCGCTGGCGAAAGAGGAGCACGACAGCGGTAACGATGAGCACAGCGCCGACAGCGAGACCAACCGAGAGTCCTGTTGTTGCGCCGCCGCCACTGCTCCCAGACTTTGCTCCTGGTGTCGACGACGTGCTCTGTTCGCCGGACGGCGCGGTCGTCGCAGCGGCAGTTGCGGCAGCAGGCGTCGCTGTTGTCGCGCGCGGCGCTGCAGTCGTCACAGCAGGAGAGGGTGACGATGACGTCGGTGTGACCGAGTCGATGAGGTTCTTGATGAGGTCGTCTGCAGACGGCCCTGTCGGCGTCGTCCCGGACCCAGACGACGTGGACGCGCTCATGACGCGCGCGTGTGTATGAGTCTGCAGCTCGAGATCGATCGATCAAGTCCACGCTCGCGCGCTTGCTCGATCTCTGCTGCTGCTACTGCTACTACTACGATGCAGTGGCGCTCGTTCAGACTGCAGCGTCTCCTGCCTGTACGCGTGCGCTCGCTCGCTCGCTCGCTCACTCACTCGTGTCGCTTGTGTCGAGGCGGTCGGTGTAGTGGTGCAGCCGCAGCGCTCGCTCCGAGACAGCGAGGCACAGTGCAGAACTAGCTAGCTACAGTAGAGACGCGGGCGACTGCTGGTCGAGTGGACACGCGCACCCACGAGCAGCAGCAGCAGATGTACCGTGCGAGCTCAGTGAAGTGGTCATTTCGAGAGCAGATGTCTTTGCTTTTCAACAGCCATTTTGATCGCACGAGCGAGGTGTGCACATTAGACCGGCTCTATTGACTTCATGTTTGTATGTGGGAACCGCGTCAAAACGATAACCGCGCTTCAAACAGCAAATCCGAGCCAAACGTGCGGTTATCGTTTTGACCGAAGATATAGAGGATCATATTTTGCGTCAAAACGATAACCGCACGTTTGGCTCGGATTTGCTGTTTGAAGCGCGGTTATCGTTTTGACGCGGTTCCAACAGCGATTTCAATAGTGAAGAAATGCAGCTTCTGTTTTTCAAAAATTTCAGTCGTAGCTACGAAATATACTTTCGTGAAGTAATTTTTGGAATGCACGTAAACAATATTGGTGTACATAAAGAGCATTCACGTGTATAACTACTTTATATAGGCGTTCTCTAAATAAGTGTTTGTACGGAAAAATCAGCCATGCGAAAGTGAAAACGCCTCAATCGAAAGAACAACGCAAGCGAGCAGCAGCATGGTGCGTCCGTACGCGCGCGCGACGGTCAAGCAGCGCGCGAAGGGCCTCAGCCTCGTCGACAACGGCACCTGTGTCGCTGCAGCAGCGCGCGAGCCCAAGCTCTCTCGCAGTGCACTGCGCGGGATCGTGAGGCGGCGTAACGGCAGGCCCGCGGTTACCAGCCGCCCAGCACTGCTGTCGGCTATAGACAAGGCTGTGCTGCAGCGCATGGCCATTGAACTTGGTCGAGTCAGCCACACGCACTTGGCAGAAGCGTTGAGCAGCAGCCTCGGGCGTTCAGTGTCTCCGTCTACTGTCGGTCGTGCGCTGCGTGAAAAGCGGGACACCGACAGCGACGACATCATCTACTTTCGCGACGGCGGTGTGTCAAAGAGCATCCTGCTCGAGTGGCTTGGCTCTGCTACTCACGGCATATGGCTCTCGATGTACATCTTGACGTGCCAAGAGGTGTGTGAGTATTTCTGGTGACTCACTTGCCGGTGACTCGAGCCTACCAGATGCATGCGACCTGGCATGCATGACATGGCTTCACCAGCTGTGACTGATGCCTGCACAACGTGTCTGCTATCCACAGATATCGGACCTTCTCATCGCGCGCAAGCAAGCCGACGTTGACGTACGACTCCTCGCAGATGGAGAACAAGCAGCGGTGCCCAAGTCGCTCGTTGGTGAGCTCAAAGCGCACGGCATCCCGGTGCACTTGACTCCGCCATCACGAAAGATGCATCGGAAAGTACGTGGCTCTCGTCTAGTTGTTCACATAACCATTGTGGCGCGGCTTGCTAACTCTTTTGTCTTGTGTCCAGACTTGCATCATCGATGCGCGCATTCGCCTCATCGGCTCGGCCAACTTCTCGGGCTCGGCCATGACTGACAATGTCGAAGTGCTGGAGAAGATAGTTGGCGGCCCGAACCTACCGAAGGAAATCAAGGCCTTCATTAGCAAATTTCCTATTATAGTGAGAGGAGCACCGCCAAGCGAATTCGCGACGATCGAGTGAAGCGCATGGCCGAAGAAGCTGCCGCAGCCGCAGCCGAGGCTGCCAAGAAAGCAGCAAAGAGAGTCCAGCGTCTTGAGCGAGCAGCCGCAGGAGCCGCATTCAAGGCTGCAGAGAGAGCCAAGCGACTCGAACAAGCGGAAGCCAAGCGTCTCGCGCGAGCAGAGGCCAAAGAGATTGCTGCGCGCAAGGCTGTTGAGAGACGAGCAACATCGGAGCAAAGAAACGCCCAAGCAGCACGTTGGCGCCGGCGACAACTACGACAACTATCAGTGCTCGAGACGGTGTTCGGCATCTAAGAGTGTGCGCTCGATGTGTGTCAGTCGTAGGTGTTCTCTATCAGCAAGCATCGGCTCATTCCGCGCGTACATGTGTCATCAATGCGCTTACTCCTGCGCTCTTGATCGATCTTGCGCTTGCTTGTGCTCGCACTTGCTCACTCGTGCGTTCGCTCGTACCTCGCCCATGTCCACATGCACGCGTACTCTTGACAGTCGTAGAAGCGCCGTTCAGTAGCGCTCGACTAGACGGTTGTCGAGATCACATCCTAGAGAGTGTGAGAGACCTCGTTGGCAAGAGCGCCAATGGAGAGACGATGACACTCGACGACTTCTTCTCTAGCTTGACACAGTCAACCACCTGCCAAGACTTCACACTCAAAGGAAGCAGCCGTGCATCGAATGATCAAGCTCTTTGCGATTACGGCTGAATACACGCTGCGAATGCATATGTGTTGTCTGTAAGAGAGGCTCGCGAAAGTGTCAGCAGGCAGACTCACTCACCCTTGCGAAGCAAGTCGAGCGCTTTCGCGACGACCGTCGCGCTATCGCAGCGCCGTTCGTGTGAGTGTGTCACTACCACCACCAGTGCAACTGAATGCAAACGAGGCGTCTATTGAAACACACACAGGCAAATGAACAAGCAAGCCAACTCTGTGTCGCTCAGGGCGTCAATCAAAGTGCTTCCAGCTACCGAGGAACGCGTGGTGGATCCAATAGCCTCGAAAGTGGCCAAGCGTGAGGCACAGCCCTTCGACTGGGATGTGTCTACTGTTGTCTCGGTAGACGTCGTGGTAGCTCCGGTCTTGCTTTTCGTGCAGCAGCGCGACGTAGTCGGTCATGAGCCCCGAGCCCGAGACGTCTTGGATGATCGAGCCTTCCATGTCGCGCAAGCCGAAGAAGTGCATCATCGCGGTCTGGAGTAGCCACTTGACGTGTTTGTTGCGCGACGCCGTGGCGGCCATGGCCCAGTTCAGAATCTGGAACGGCCGGTTCAAGCCGTAGTCCGCGCCGCCCTTGTCACGATACACGGGCTTCTCCCATTGCGGCGGCGGCGTCGCCTCTTTGCCAAAGATGACGTCGCAGTCGCTCGGGAAGCGCACCTCAGACGCCGCAATCGCCGGTGTCGTGTCGGCATCGACTGCCAGGCCGCCGTGCTTGTACAGGAGCGCAAATTTGAGAAAGTCGTAGCCGACGACGTCTGGCACTGCGAGACGATACGCGCGCTTGACGAACGGCTGGAAGCCTGCGAGGATCTCGTCTGCGTCAGTGTGGATGGTCAAGTTGAACCCTCGTTGTGCGTACTGCACGTGGTCCTTTGGCGCCTTGCTGATGTCGCCGATCCAGACCATGTGCACTTGCACTGGCGCAAACGGATCGATCTGCTCGCGTCTGGTCTGCTCAATGAACTCCGGCGTCAAGAGCTCGTCGTCATCGATGCCGTGCATGCTTGTGCTCATTGTCGATGTTGCTGAGACTGTGCCAGGTTCAAGACGCTCGCTGTTCGCTGTCGAGACGCTGCTGCTTCCGGTCGGTCTTGATACAGCCGCATCAGAGCCGATCGCTGCTTGGACTGACGACGACGCGGTCGAGATGAGCCGCTGACCTGTGCGCTGAAAGTGCGCCAAGCGGTCTTGCAGCATCGACGTCTCGACGCCAATGAGTGCGACGTAGCCGAGCGCAATGAGCGACATCGCGAGTGCTGCGAGGATCCCCACTGTGCGCCGCTGGACGATGTTGTCAATGTCCCCAAATGGGTGGTTCGTCAGCCGTGCTTGTTTGTCGAGGCGACTCGCAAATCGGACAGTGAGCTCAGTCTCGCAGTGCCGAGACCCGAGTCACACGCACGCTGCTTGTGAGTGTGTGTGTATTGAACAAGCACGGCTCGGTAGTACGCGGGACACCAGTGCTTGTAGCGACGCACGGCTTCAGCAGCACCCGCACTAGCTCTTGTGTTGATTGGAGTGATCCTCACAGTGTTGCCTTTGATTCATCTGAGTCACCTACAACCTGAAATTTGTTGAACGCAACACGATGGAGCCATCTGTCACGGCGCTCGCGCCGGCTCGACGACAGCACGAGTGCACTTGAGTGCTCGGGATGTTACGTACACCAAGACGCACGAAGCGCACCTTGTTGACTAAATTTCAGTCTGCTCGTGCTGCTCTCGTGGTCGTGTGTCATACGCGTCATGCGAGGTCTTGTACTCGTCACGACGACGACATTGACGCTCTTGTTGGAACTTGTACTCGTGACGCTCAAGAGCGAGTTCGACCAACGCAATCCTACAGCGACAGCGCTCGACCAGCGAACGCACACACGCGCACTTTGTGTCAGAGCACGCGATGGTGACAACCTTCGCGGATGGATGTTGTCTGCCGAGCGCGCACACTCGACAGTCAAGAGCTCGATGTGTGTTAAGGCAGTCGAGACATGGCTACACTTACCTCAGCGGACTCTGCACCGGATCTCGTCGCTCGTCAACGCACTCAGATCCTGTACGTGCGCACAGGCACCACTCAGTATCGCTGTTGCGACTCATTGTAGGACTCTCAAGCGATCGATGATCAGTCGTTTGCCTCGCGTGCATTTGAACACCATTGCCATTCCAACCGCTCAAAGACTGGCGGCACGACCCCTACGTTCAAGAACAGGCTGGACATACGGATGCATGAGCTGAGGTGCCACGGACGTCCTGGGCGAATCAAGATGATTAGAGTAGCGCTCGTTGCTTCTCCATCTGGAGCATCTGGAGCATAAGCCAGTCGTGTGTCACCAACTTGATTATCACGAGACGCAAGCCGAGCAGATCGACTTCAAGTCCACTGCATGCGCGCGGCAGCGTCAAGACGAATGGCGCTCGCGTTCCTGCTTCTCGATCTAGAGCATAAGCAACTGGTGCGACGCCGACTGGATTATCACTACGAGGTACACGCAAGCAGACGATGGATGGTCTTGGAGGCCATCGGATTAGCGGTTGTGCCTTCACTCTAGGGGCTTCACGTCCTGCTGTCAACGCTACTGGCTATCAGCGTGATCATTGCCGCAGAGCCGTAGCAGGCATCTGTGGGTCCTCGGTGCTGCCGTAGCGCACTGGCTGATAGACGCTCAAGTGCTCCCGACGCACGCGCTCGCGCACTTTGTACGTCACTGCGAGTGCGTTGCCTACTGCAAACAGCACTGCAGTGAGCATGAACACTGTGCTGTTCGTCCAGCGCGTCGATGCAGTCGGTGCAGCTGCAGCTATGGACACTGGCGCAACCTTCGCTGGCAAGTACTTCTCGCTCTCAGCGTCGATGCGGCGGCACGAGTCCGGCTCCAAGAGGATGTCCAAGCGACACGCGCACTTGGCGCCAGGACCTTGCGGACACGAGCCGTAGCCGTTGCAGAAGAACGTGAGGTTGGCCTCGCGCGCGCTCGTTGGGTGTCGGTAGACGTAGTGGCCGACAGACGTCCAGCAGTCGTCTTCGGACGGGACCTCGTCTGCTGCTGCGGCGTTTGACGACGTGCCAGCGAGGTTCACGAGCTTCTCTTCACACGACGGACCAGCGTACGGCTCGCGCACGGGTGGGAACGTCACATTCGCGTAGTACTTCTCTGGCGCCGTGAGGCATCCGTCGTCGTCGCCGTTCAGAGCACAGTTGTACTTGGGTAGGTCGCCGACGCCCGAGCACTTTTTCGCATCGAGCGACTTGTACAGTTCGGTGATGTGCTCGTCCATCCAGCGACTGCGGTCAAGCACCGCGCGCTCGAGGTCAGCGACGCGCTCCATGTACGTCCCGTTGCAGTCCTTGGCGCTCACGAACGCGCACTGCGCCGAGTCACTCTTCCAGTCGCTCTTGCACTGCTCGAGCTGTCGGCTCACTGGCGCTGCGCTCGCATCGAGGAACGCGCGGATCGCGTCGTCGCTCCAGACAGTTGCGCGGAGCTGCTTCCAGCGCTGGATCACGAGCGACGTGAGCTTGTAGTTGCACATGAGGCGCTTCCAGTACGTGTACTGCGGAAAGATCCAGTTCTTGTAGTTCCGCCGCGCGCCGTTGCCGTACGCAAGGTTCAGGTCCCAGACCGGCCCTGCGTTGATTGTCTGGCCGCGGTCTTTGAAGAAGAACGTGCTGCGGCGGTAGGCGTCGACGTTCAGCGACATCTCGGTGTGCAGGAGGTAGTCGGCGAAGCTCCCGAGGTCGAGGTGCGTCTCGAGCGAGTCGGGGTTCGTCATGTTGTACCAGAGGTTCCGGTAGAGCTGCGGGAGGAAGCCGGTCGAGGTGTTGACAAAGTAGTCGCGCACGCGCTGCGAGAGCGCACTGGCGTCCGGGTACGCTAGGAGCGGCCGCTCGCCCATGCCAAACTCGTTCTGGTACTGGTCAACGACGACGTTCGGCGAGATCGCGCCGTAGCTCAGCGGGTCGTTCTGCCACGCCCAGCCGCCAGAGAGGTCCGTGTGGTCTTTGCACTTGGTGTCGAGCTTTGCGAGGTTCACGCGGTTCGGACCGTACGAGAGCTTCTCGAGGAGCAAGTAGATGCCGACGTACCGCGCATGCGGCTGCTCAGGGCTCTCGCGCTGAAAGAGCGCGACGTGCTTTGTGCGTGGGCTGTAGCGCCCCGTGGCGCGGAAGAGCCAATGCGCCATGTGATTGCGCAGGAGCGAGCAGTCGAGGTACGGGCCGTTGAGGACGAACGCCTTGTCCGCTGGCAAGCCCATGAAGCTCGTGGTTTCGCGGAACTTGACGTTCATCTGGTGCTTTGGGTACACGAGGCTCGAGTGGCCGCGATAGTTGGACTCGACATTGTCGTAGACAGCAGTCGGCAGCGCACCAAAGCAGTTGAGCGACCCGTTCTGGTGGTCCACGACTTCGACGCGCGTCACAACTTTGCTCTTCAGACACTTGGGCGCTGGGTACCGCAGCTGATTGCATGTTGCGTCTGGGAACGCGCGGTCCACGACCGAGAGAACGACGACAGGGAACTCAAAGCAGTCTGTTGACACACGTGCACAAGCGTTGTGAGTAGTCGAACGACATGTGGACACAGCGCTAAACGAGCAACAAGGTGTCAATGCAGCAGACGACGTACGTGCTTGTGTGTCTGGGGCATCGGTAGCCGTAGCGTTGCATGCACTGCATGCGATGAGCGCAGCGAGCGCTACGAACCGCGACACAATCGTCGCGAAGCGGCGTGGCATCACGACAGCAGGAGCGGTGCGTTTGCGTTGGTCGAGCTCTAATCGTGAGTGACTGCGGTCAGCGAGCTCCTTCCTCGTCCGCTGCTGCTTGAGTGGCTGCTAGACCGCGAGCGAATCGCGCAATGACGCAGCGCGTCATGCCACTCGCGCTCGACGTGAGAGGATCGGCGCATGCAGTGACGGATGACGGCGAGTCATTTTGGCTCACTCGTGCTCGTGTCGCATGTCAACAAATCAGCCACTTGACAACCGATATAGTTAACGCACTGGTAATTTACAGCTTGTGTTTTGTATGCAATGAGACACCAATAAATCTACTATTATGAAAATAACTTGAAAATATAGTGACAGCAACAACTTGCACGACTTCGTCACTTCACCATCGCTCGCTCAGTGTCTCTCGCTCTCTCTCTCTTGACTGCGCTGCACACTCCTCTCACGCACACTTGCGCGCGTGCCATTGCTGCCACTCACTCGCTCACTTTGTCTGCTCAGTCGCTAGTACGCGCCGCGAAAGTCCTTGAACTTGTTCTCAATGTCCTCTTTCAGCTCCGGATCGACAGCGTTGCGCACGCCAATGAGCGCCTTCGAGACCGCTTCGGTCGCGCCGATCATCGGCCGCAAGACTGCGACCGGCACTGCGCGGATCACGGACCGGACGTAGCCTTGCGAGCCCGTCTTCTTGTACTCGACGAGCGGCACGGCGACAATTGTCTTTGCTGCGACGTGGAGTTCGCGCGAGAGCGAGTCGTACGCTTGGTAGAGCCCTTCGGTCGCATTCGACGGCTGCTGCGTCAAGTACTGGCGCCCGCCAATGCCACCGCCGCTGTCTTGCGCACTGCGGATGCCGCCTCCGCCCATGCGGCGCGAGTTCCGCCGGATGCGACTCGTCGCTTGGCGGTACTTCTGCTGCTTCTTCCGGAGCGCAGACGACGTCGAGACCACGTCATCCGCATGCTCGAGCAGCGCTTGCGTGCCTTGCGCGACCTTGGACGCGGTGTTGAGCGTCTCGATCGTGACCGACTTGAGGAAGCTCTTGGCGCCTTTCTTCAGACCGCGCACAAAGCGCCGGTCCTTGCCGTAGTGCTCCATCGGGAGCAAGATCAAGTCTGCAGCGCCCGAGCCAATGTTTGCAAACGGCCGGAGCGGCGGCATCGAGACGCTCGCGACGCACTTGTGGATCTGGTGGCGCGAGATGTCGTTAACCCACGACATGAGCACTTGCTCGCCGAGCGCCGCCCAGCCGTCAATGCCGCTCATCTTGACGCGTCGGAGCACGAGCTCCATGCCTTCGAGCACAAACAAGTTGATGACTTCGAGGTAGTCGCCAGCGCGCAGCGCAGCATAGTCGACGCGGTTCGGCCGGTAGTCGATCTTGATCTTGCACGGCCGCACGTCAATGTTCTGGAAGAACCAGCTCCCGAGACTCACGTTCGTCTCGTGGACTGGCGACGGCGCGTTCAGGACCGACATCTCCGTGCCGTCCATGCCGCTCACGTCGTGCGCGTTGTCGTCAAAGCTCGCGTCGTCGTCAGTCGACGCGCGGCGCTGTATCGTCGCGGAACCAGTCGACGGTCGCCCAGTTGCGTCGCTTGCGCTCTCGACTGGGACGAACTGCCGCAAGAAGCTCACGACCTCCTGATCCAAGTTGATCCGGAGAGGCAAGATCGTGACTTTCAGCCGGTGCTCTTCGCACAAGTTTGGCCCTGGCCGCACAGTCGTGAGGTGCACGTGCACCATGCTACTTCCGCTCTCGCGCGGGTGCGTCACGTCCGACTTCCAGTAGCAAATGACTTTGCGGATCTGCGACGTCGAGATGTAGTCGAGGATCTCGACGTCGCCGAGCGCGAGCACTGTGCTCGACGCCAGTGGCTGCGCATCGTCGTCATTGAACATGTCGAGGCGCAACTGGATGCGCGAGACCATGAGCTCGAGCATCTCTTCAGTCTTGCGGCCGCTCTTGAGCGAACGCTTGCGCGTCGCGCCAGTCACACCAGCACTGCTGCTGGTCCGGTCAAACGTGCCCGAGCCTGCAGGGGCGCTCTGTGCGCCGCCAAACAGCGCAGCTCGGCCAGCGCCAGCACTTGCAGCGTCTGCGCTCGTACTAAACAGACTCGCGTGCGGCGACGGGACGTAGTCGTCGAGCAGTGCGTTCAAGAGCTTGTCTTTGCGGCCAGTCGGCTTCACGTCGTCTGGCACAGTCGTCGGCGCTGCTGCTGCATTCGCACGCTGCTGCTCGAGCGCGTGGCGACTCGCAATGCTCTGCGCGTCGCCGCTCCAGTCCGAGCCGCCAAAGAAGCGCATGCAAATGTTAAAGTTGCGCAAGAGCACGTGCGTGACGACGACTGGCGGCGTCGCGACGACGCGCATCGCAGCGTTCTCGCGCGCAATGCTCTTCACTGCGTCGTCCGACTCGCGCTCACCAAACGACAGCGACGCAGCAGCGCCGCCGATCGGGATCTCGACGTGATGCGGGTAGATGCGCGATGGCAAACCAGTCGCGGACTCGCCGTGCGACTCGTCGTAGAACCATCGCGCAGTCGGTTCGTCTGGCGGCGAGAGCGTCGGCTGCGTCACAGACGTCGTCGACATTGCCCGCGTGCTGCTCGTGGTCGACGTGAACGACGCTTGGCGCGCCACGATCGGACGCGGCGACGACAGCTCTTGGTACGACGCGCGGCGGCGCTTGTACGCATCATCCTCGTCATCGTCGTCACTGCGAGATGCATCGTCGTCGTCGTTGTCGTCTTCAAAGAGCGCGTCGTCGCGCGCGTCGCCGTCGTCTGTCGACTCCAAGTCCATCATGCGGTTGAACTGCGTCTGCATCGCGCGGTCGAGCGCAAAGTCGAGCTCGACCTCTGTGTTTGCGTTCTCGCCAGCGCCAATGAACGACATCGACATGGCGTGGTGCGGCTCCGCGCTGTCGCCCTCTGCGATGCTCTCGAGCGCGTAGCCGTCGTCGTCAAAGTAGTCCAAGCGGCGCGAGAACATCGACTCGGTGCCGTCGTCGGTCTGCATCTCGCTCAGCTCGACGTCGTCCTGCTGGCGCTCGTGGCCCCACCAGTTCTTCGTTGCGCTCGGGAACCTGTCGCCTTCGTCGTCGTCATCATACGCATCATCATCGTCATCATCGTCATCATCGTCATTGCCGTCGTTGTCATGACTGCGCAGTGCGTGCGACGTCGCAGCGTCGAGGTCTTGCATCGCAAAGATGTCGTCGCCATGATCCGAGTGCCGCTCGTCATCATCGTCGTCGAGCGCTTCAAAGCCTGGCGAGAGCGGCGGTGACGCTGCGTCCAAGCGCGTTGAGGGTGGTGGTGTGCTCTGCTGCGCAGTGAGCCACCGCGCTGCTTGCTCAGAGTGGAGCACAGCGCTCTTGTCTGGGAGCGAGCCGACCGGGTGAAGCTCTGGCGACGCCGACGCGACTGCACGCTGCTGTGCGAGCGCAGCTGCAGCGTCTGCGCTCACGTGGTCAAAGAACCACGGGTCTGCTGCACTCGTAGCCGTACTCTGCGCTGGCTCGGGCTCCATCAAGAACGCGCCAGCGTCTGCCGCTGGAGCATTTGCATTGTTGCTGTTGGCGTAGTAGTCCTCAATCACGAGCTCGTTGATGCGAATGCGCGGCTTCGTGTCGTCGGATCGGTACTTCATGCGGAGCTGCGTCGCAGTCAGTTCGTCGTCGCGCGCAACCGAGTTGACGTGCACCATGCGGTCTTTTTGCTTCTGGATCGCGTCGAGGCGCGTGCGCAGGAGCCGCGCTTCCGTGTCGGTCGAGACGTGCGTGCCGGGAAAGATGTGCTTGCCGCCGCTGAACGCGTGCTCGTCAATCTGCGCGAGCACGTTGATCGAGCTCGCGTCGTCTGCGCTGCTGCGTCGATCTGACGACGCGTCGTCGCTCATAGCTCGTCGGTCAAGTCGAAGCGCACTGCGGTCCATTGCTGTCGTCGTCGTGCTTGTGCTGAAGCTGTCGAGGACGCTCGCACTGAGCGCTGGCGACGATGCAAGCGGCGCTTTCGACGCACCGAGGGCTCGACTGCTGCTACTGCTACTTGCGCTCGTCGAGTGGAGATTCGTCACTACAGTCGCACTGCTGACGTCGTTCACGCGGTCCAAGCCCACGTACGCAGTCGTGTCCTTTGGGGCTTCTTCGATCGCGAGCTCGTCCGACCAGGTCGATAGGACCTCGAGGAGCGTGTTGAACGAGTCAAAGCACGCGTAGATGTGCGCTGTGCCGAGGTTCAGCTCGGCCGAGAGCTCTGGGAACGCAGCCGATGGCGCACGTGGCTTCTCTTCCAAGTCGGTACCTGCTGTTGTAGCTGGACTTGCAGGCATGACTGCGCGGAGAAACACGTCAATGACGTCCATCGTGACCATCTTGAGGAATCCGTTCTGCTCCAGGAACATGAGCAGCGACGGGTACGACGTTGCGAGTGGACCTGTTGGCGCGTCTGCAAAGCTCACGCGCGGCTTGGTGCTGTTTGTCGTGACAAAGCGCTCGCGGCCGAGGACGCAGCTGTCAATGTCGTCGTAGCTCGTGCGCGCGTGCGTCAAGAAGAGCTGGAGGTCGCTCGCGACGATCTTGTAGCCCTGGAGCACAGCGCCCGTCACGACGTTTGACGACACGCGAACGTTCCCGAGCAAGAGGATGATCCGCGAGCTCAACACGGGCGGCGCGTAGTCAACGAGGACGTCGTAAAAGTGCACAAAGAGCTTCGTAAAGACTGTCTTTGGCGGCACTGCGAGCTTCACGGCGTCGTACGTGCCGTCTGCGAGCGTCTGCGCGAGCGCAGCAGCGTCGTCGGTCGACATGCTCGCCGAGTCGAGCGGAATGATCGGCGCGGGGTACTCGAGCAGGACCATGTCGAGGAGCTGGAAGAGCCACTTGGACGCCACGTCGTACCGGAGACTCACGTGCGAAAAGTGCAGCGCGACCTTCATCTCGCGCATCTCTTGCGTCTGGTCGACAATGTCAACGCCGACAAACAGCATCGGCGCGTCTGAGACACCGTACGGCGTCTTGTAGATGATCGGCGCAGAGGTCTTTGCGTCGCAGTTCTCTTCGACAAGCGTCACATTCCGTGCCGAGACGTGTGCGCGCGACACGAGCTGGCCGAGCCACTGCGAGACCTGGAAGATCTTGAGCTGCTCGAACGCAAAGTGGTACGCAAACGCGACGCCAGTGGCAGCGCTAGCGTCTGTCGTCTTGGCGATCTTGACGCGGTCCGAGATCGTGAGTGCGCCTTCATTCACAACGACGCTCAAGCTCATGTAGCTCGGCTGCGTGCGCTGTCGCGACGTCGCGAGCAGCTCGTTGTAACCGTTGATGTCGATCGGATTGATCATCAAGAGCGCGTCAAAGAGCACCATCACGCGGTCGAGCGTCGCTTTCGCCAAGTCGACACTCGCGTGCGGAAGCGCAATCGCGACGCTAAAGAGCGACGCAGCGGCTGCGGCGGCTTCAAACTGCTCGGTCCGCGCAACAGCGTCCATGCTCCAGCCATTGAGACCGACGCGACCGCCGTCGTTGTCGTCGCCACTCACTGCTTCGTCCGACTGACCGATCGTCGCTGCGTCCGGGTGCTCGTCCGTGTCCTGTGATAGGTTCTTCTTGCTCGCGACTGCTGCGCGAATGTCGTCATGCGACGGCGTCTGGAGCCGCAGCGTCAGTCTGCACTGCGTCAACTCTGTCGCGTCGCCGCTGCCAGTGAGCATCACAGCTTCAGTCACGCGACGCGCTCGCTGGTTCCCGCCTTCGGGCGTCGCAAGCACCGCGCGCACGCGGTCAAACGTCACGTCAAACTCGCTCAGCCACGGCAGCGCAGGCTGCTCGTCTGTCGTGGGCGACGAAGGTGCATCGTCGCCTGAGACAGCGCTCACGACTTTCACTGCCTCGAGCGTGAGCACGAGCTTGTCTTCGCACAGCCCGCGCTTTGACGACGGACCGAACCGGATCACGTCGCTGTTGACCATTGGGAACCGCAGCGACACTTCGACGCACTCGGTCGAGAGCTCGAGCTTCTTTGTATACGACGCGATCGACGCGGCGCTGTCGTACGGACGCGCTGCAGCAGCAGCGGCTTGCGCTTTGCTCGACTCTTCCAAGAGCTTCATGTACCGATACGCGCGGTCGAGGACGTGCATGTCCCACTCGAAGCGAATCGGCTGCACTTGGATCTGGAGCGAGAGCGCCTCGGTCACTTGGACGCCGCTGTCGCTATCGTCAGCAGCTCGAAAGTCGAGACGGAGCTGGACCGACACGTTCGCAGAGAGATTGTGCACGGGTCGTCCCGTTGCAGGCGACACGTCAGTGAACTGGAGCACGCGCGTCGAGAGCATCGCGCGCTCGTGGTCGTCGACGTCCATCGACATGCGCGGGTGGATCTTCTCGCTTGCGTCGACGCTGCCAAACGTCAGTGCGAGCGTCATGTGCTGCGGGTACACGAGAATGCTGCACAGCGTGTCTTTGAACGTGAACTCGAGCCGCTCCATACCGGCGACAGACGGCAGCGCAGACGCTCTCGGTGTGCCGTGCGTGTTCGTTGTGCGGTCGCTTCGCGCAGCATCGCTCGCTTTCTCTTCTGCCTCGTCATCGACACTGTCAGCAGCGACATCGTCATCGTCGTCTGGGAGATCGTCGTAGAGCAACACGATCGCGCACTCGAGCAAGTGGAGCTTCACGCGGTTCAGCACTTGGCGCGAGCTCCGCGCGTGCGATGGCAGCGACGCAGAGCGCGCAAGCGATGCGTGGCTCTTTGCTCCGTCGTCGTCACTCGCGTCGTGGTCGTACATCGCAGACGCGTACATCGACTGCGCCATGATGCTCGTGCTGCCAAAGTGGACGTTCCCACCGGCGAACGAGCTCGCGCCAGGGTCGCACTCGTAAAAGCTCTCGTCATCGTCGTCCAAGTCGGAGAGACCGACGCTCTCGACGCTCTCTGCAGACGACATCTTGCGCGACAGCGTCCCAAACGCACCGTCGCGTGGTGATGTCGCTGCTCTTGCTGAGCCAGTGCGGCGCTGGACCATGCGCAGCTCGTCGTGCGTCTGTCGGTACTGCACCAAGAGCTGCTCAATGCGCTCAAACTCTCGGAACGACAGCGTCACAGCGTCGCGGTCGCTCGCCACAGCGCTGCTGTCGTCGTCTCCATCGCTCGCGAGCCACGCTGGCTGCTGCTCGCAGATCGACTTGTACATTGACGCTGCCGTCTTGTACCGATCGTCGTCGCGACTGCGTCCAGCGCTCGCGTCGACTGCGAACGCGTCAATGAGCGTGCTTAGCTCTGGAAAGTGCTGCGGCTGGAGCACAATGCGCACAGCGTGGACAAAGATGTCGGCGTCCACTGCTGGAGCTTCAAGCGCTTCGTAGTGCGACAGCTTCACTTGGATGTAGCACTGGCGCGACGGGTCGCTCGCTAAGAACGGGTGGAGGATCAAGTCGCTCTTGTCTGCAATGCCAGCGCGCACGCTGTCGTCGTCAGGGCTCAAGAGCAGCTCCATGCTCACGCCGCGGAACTTGATACCTTTCTGCGAGATCCCAAACACTGCGCTCGCAGCCATCGACTGCATCCCCGCGGCGCTAAAGCTCTGGTCCGTACCGCTGCTGCGGCCGTACACGCTCTCGACTTCGCTCGCTGACTCGTCCGTGAACTGCGCCCACGCGAGGCGACAGAGCAGCGCAACGTCGCGTCCGTTGTGCTGCTCGCCCGTCTCGAGCCGCAGACAGACGTTCGAGAGCGTGACTTTGATCTTCGACGTCACTTGCTCGATCCAGCTCGCGACAAAGTCGAGTCCTTCCTGCGAGACTTCGTCAACTGGCTCCGTCGCACGCGCAGACTTGGCTGGCGCAGCCGGCGCAGTAGAGCTGCTGTTGTTTGTAGACGCTGGTGTCTTGCCAGCCGAGCCAAGACGGCGCGACTGGAGCCGGTCGCTCGCAGAGTCGTCGCTGTCGTCGTCGCTTGCAGTCAGCGGCACGAGCACGATTTCAATGTCGTCGACTTCGACGAGGCAGCTCTCGCTCATGATGTTCGCGTACGAGATCGACACGCGCACGGATCCAACGTAGCCCTTCTTCACGCGGAACGGCAGCGCATGGGCTTCACAGAGCTCGGCGTTGAGCACGTCAGCGTTCAAGAGCAAGTCGCACAGCTCGATCTTCCCAGACCGCAAGTGCACGTCCAGCTGATCGAGATCCAAGTTGTCGTCTGCGAGGAACCGGCCGATCATGCGCTTGAGCACGAACTTGTACAGCCGCTTGAGCGCTGGGTCGGTCAAGTGCTTGAAGAACTGCATCGTTAGCTTGTGTGTTTGTGTTTGTGCGTACGTCTGCTGTCGATTGAGTGACTTCGTGCGCGAATGTAGTGCGGCTGCTGCAGACGTTCACGCGTTGAGCGGCTGAGTGCACGCGTGTGGTGGCTTGAGCGTCTTTCTCGCACACTCAAGCGCGCGCGCTCTCTTGCGCTTGAGCGCGTACACACGCAGTGAACGTGCAGCACGCGAAGGTTGCGAGTGCTTCAACCGACGCCTGGTCGCAGTCGTTCAGCACGCGCTTGTGTGCTTTGGCACCGGAATCGCAAGCGCGCGGCAGACGAGTGCGAGCGCAGCGCCGTGTGCGCACGCAGCGGCCGTGCAGCTGCGAGGTCTCGAGCGCTCGCGCGGGTCGCTAGGTCGCTCCTGCACACTCACACGAGCAGCAGCAGCAGCGAGTGCGCGGCAAATGGCGCTTCTTCGCTTCTTCGCTTTGTTGTTTCCAACCTGAATATGTAATGAGCGAATTCAGCTGCGATTATGCGAATAGTGAGAATCGCGCGAAGCAAAAATAGATTTCTTGCAACTATTTCTTTGTGCCAATGAGAACAATGATAGGTCAGTATTTTGACGAATGAGCGCTTGCTAGAGCGTAGTCTACATATTCCTTGCAGAATGAAGCGATCCATGCAGATCGAGAGACACGAGAACATGCATCTCAAGAGGTCGCACAGTTTCTTCAACCTTGTCTTCGAGAGACTCTCTCTCTCAAGGCTTCGGTCGTACTCGAGCCACTATGAGCGCGTACTCGAGCCACTATGAGCGCGTACTCGCTGCTGCCGTCGTCGTCCATGCGGCGGAAGCGCTCTAACGACGCCGTGTTTGAATGAACGCACTCTTTTCAGACTCTTCACTCGCAACAGCAGCAGGAGTCCATGGCGAGCACCAACACGCAAGTTCAAGTCCTAATCCTCTGTATCGTCTCGACAGCACGAGCAAGCACGTGATCTCCATGGGACGTCGAGAGCACAGTCGAGAAGACATAGCTCTGTTGCACTCGAGAGAGATGGAGGCTATCATGTGCGAGTGTTCGTCGTCGTCGAGCAGATCAAGTCAGCGCTATCAAGTCAGTAGCCGATCTTGAACCGTCGCGCCTGCTGACTGACTCGAGCCTCGACGATCCAAGGACGCCACCTCGATGATGCACGTGCACCAGCACAACGCCGCACAACAGCACAGATGGATGACTGACTCATGAACATCAACTTCTCATTGCGCCAGCGTCGGCGCGATGGTAGCGCTCTCTCGCTCGCTCGCTTTCTAGGCTCTGTCTGCATGTGCACTCGAACCAAGTGCTTCGAGCGCCACATTCACAGATCAAGCATCGCTGCTTGCTTGAGCACTGCTCGGATGCGCTTGAGCCACGACGCGGTGATCTCGGGCGTCTTGTCAGCGATGCGAACGCGCTCGCCGCGATCAAACTCTAACTCGAGCCAGTAGCCGGTCGTGTGCTGTCGCACTGCAGCGACTTGGCCGTACACGCTCGCCCACTTACCTTCGACGTTGACTGAGAACGCAGCAAAGTGGCGACCCGAGAGCACGCAGTACACGCGCGTTGCTTTCGTGAAGAGCCAATTCAGGTGCAGCACGCGCCGGCGCAAGCGTAGCCAGCCAGTGAAGCTCACGTCCAAGCCGCTGCTGCTGTCATTGCGACTGCGCTGGAGCTCGTACGAGCTTGTGCTGGCGCTACTGTGTCGACTCAGTGGGCGTCTTGGGCTTGCGCGCGGGCGTTCAAAGATCGATCCATCGTGACGACACTGGTCGTAGTGGATCCCAGCTCGGAGCACGCGGATCCACGTCTCAAAGTTCGTTGTGTCGTGGTCGCCATGCATCCAGATGCGACGCCCTCCAGTGTCTGTGAGCACGAGTCCGCGGTTGATGCAGTGCAGACGCTCGACATTGACAAGCACGTGACGTCCAAGACGCACTGCGTCGCGGTGGTTGTCTCGGAAGACCGACAAGTGTGCGCCGTCGAGGACGCAAAAGCGCAGCGAGAAGCCGCGCTTGCTCGCGCTCGTCTCAATGTAGAGCCAGCCGACGCACACGTGGTCGTTCTCGAGCACAGCGTTGAGGATCAGCGCGAGTGTGTCGGTGCTGTAGTCGTGGTGCTGATCGTTGTGCGCTGCGCTCGAGTGTGTGAGAGTGCTGCTCGTGTCTGTCGCACACGCAGTCGAGCAAGATCGGCGCACTGAGTGGTTGCCGCACGGCGCAACGTCACTTGTATCGATGGCTGGAGCAGCAACTGCAGTCGTCATCGCACGCTCATGCGTTACAACAACTGCGCACAGCGCAGGCGAGGCCGACGTCGAGACGCGCCACTCGCGCGACGTGCTCGGGAGCGTCGTTGCTTTCTGCATCGGCGCCTTGAAGAGCGTCATGCTGTCGACGGACGTGCGCGATGGCGTCTTGCAAAGCGTGGTGCACTGTGTCTCGAGAGCACGCTGGTCTTATTTGCACATTGGCACGTTAGAGGAGCAGGCGGATCGTCTCGCATAGTACCTCGATCACGTGAGCGTACGACTGCCACCGACCTGCCTTGCGATGAACTCCCACGTAGCATCAAGGAAGCGTTCGTGCGCTCCGAACGTCGAGGAGAGCTTGCACCACTCACGACTGTGGAGGTCTTTGTGCATTACCCCAAATGACCCAAATGCCCCGAAGTCGGGTCGGAGTACTCTCAAACGACTAACCGCCCGCTCAAGAGACACTGTACTAGCACGACGCGATGCGTACGATGCTCTTGCTGCTCATGGCGTGTGCGCTACGGCTTCCAAGTGTCGTGTTTGCAGACGACACGAGCGAGCTGAAGACGCCCGTGTGTCGCTACATCCCAAAGAACTCGCTCGCGTTCTGCTCCATGGTCGACTACGTCGCTGTCGTCGACGCGAACGACCTCGACGGCGTGGCGTCCGATGCGAAAGCCAAATTCTACTACGAGAACGCAGACGTCGTGCTCCAGCGCTTTGGGTGCCACGCGCGCTACAGTCTCTACAAGTGCGACGACTGCCGCGACGCGTACAAGTACTGGGTCTGCAGCATCCAGTTTCAAAAGTGCGGCAGCGCCGTGCGCACCGACCTCAACAGCAACGACAAGAACGACGCTAACCGTGGCAGCAGTACCGACAGTCACGTATATACGCCTGCGTTGTGCACGAGCAGTAGCGACGCTGCGTGCGTCAGTGGCTCGACAGGACGCCATCGCACGTGCCTGTCACTGTGCGAAGACGTCGTGCGCAAGTGTCCGTACGTGCTCAACTTCCAGTGCCCGACGGTGCGTGCGACCTCGAACTGGAGCTGCTGTGAGACGCGTTGTGCGCCGTAGGCTGCCTTACTGTGACTGACACTCACGCTATTTCTCTCTCATGCGCTTCATACACTAGACCAACACGGTGTTCTTCTCAAGCGACATCGCGACGTGCAACAAGATGGACCGGACGAAGAACCCGGACCACCCAGAGCTCCCGTGGCCCGGCACGTTCGCAGACTCGTGACTTGAATAAATAGGAGCAGCTCGCTGTCTCTTGCTCGTGTGTCGATGGCTATCGTATAGACCCATGCCGTTGGTGCTGCTGGACGAGGTCGCGCTCGTAGCTCTCGATCTCGTGGTACAGTTGAAAGAGCACGTGCAGCGACTCGATGCGACTGCCTGCGTGCACTGGGATGTCAAGCAGCACGCACACGAGCTGCACGAGTTCGTCTAGACTCACGTCGAGCGACGCGAGCGCCGCGGTCGCAGCTGCGACTGATGGTTCGTGCGTGACGAGCGCCTCGAGCTCTTCTGGCCAGAGCTCCATGAGCATCTCGAGCGTCGGCATAGCGTTCTTGTACACGACCTAGAGCACAAGCGAACGAGAGAGAGAGAGAGATTGGTCGTCAGCGTGTCTGCAGTTGCTCGCAACCAAAGCTGATAGACGCGAGCACGTACATTCGCGAGTGGCTTTGTGCGCTGGACGTTCGCGACGCTCTCGATCCACTGGTCGATCTCTCGCGGTCGGTGTGCTGCGTCTTCGATGCTATGGACAAACGGCGTCTGGCGCGCTCGCGTCGCTGCGCGCTGCTGACTCTGATGTGTCCGCAAGAGGAGCTCGAGCTCTGCAACGTGTGACGAACTACTCGTTGGCTCACGCAGGACCTGCATTCCAATCGCAGTGTCGGTCTTGCCGTCTGGACGAGCGATCTACTCGACGAACGAACGAGTCAAAGCGTACGAGAGCATGGGCGTCAGTCAGTGCACTCACCAGCTCAAAGAGCGCGAGAGAGTCGTACCTGGATGCCGTCGAACGGCAGACCGATCGCTGGGATGTACTCGGGCACGAATGGCTCGAGCCGCGTGCGAATGTCTATCCGCTCGGGCGAGTACGCGTCGACCAACTGATGCGAGGACGAGTAGCCAACCACGCAGTCGTCAGCACCAGCATCACCGTGTGTGCTTCATCCGCCACTCACACACAAGCGTTGCGTACGTGGAAGAGATCAGCGACTTCCTGTGGCACTGGCACCACAAAGCGCTGCGCTTGCGATGCGTGAGTGAGTGCACTGGCGCTCACAGTGTCGGTCGTGTGCTGCTGCTGTCGTTGCTGCTCGTCGCTCGTGTCGGTCGAATCGAGTTGCTGGAAGAACGCGTCAGGGACTGCGTCGCGGTAGAGCGCGAGGTCTTTTGCTGCTGTCTTTGGACGGCTGCTCATGTGATTGCTACTGATCTGCTGCTGTTGCTGATGTCGAACGTGACGGCGATCGCTGTTGCTGTTGTTGGCGTCGTCGTCACTCGATACGTCGCTGTCGTGGTCGTCCGAGTCAGACGAGCTCGATGCGTTGAACTCGGCAGCACGCGGTGCCTCTGTCTCTCGCACAACGTACTCGTCATTGTCACTGCTGCTACTGCTGCTATCGCTGCTGTCTCGACGGCTGTGCTGAATGCGCAGGACGTCAGGTCCGCTCGACCGGTTCGCTGGCTGCTGGCTCGTGGTGCTCAGACTACTTGCTCGATCACTCGCGCTTGGTCCTCCTGTCTGAAGAACACATAGCGTTCGTCAAGAGCGAGCTAGACAAAGAGAGAGAGAGAGAGACTCTCGATGGCTTCTCTCTACCTGTCGAGCACTTGCGAGTGGACTCCCTGGGATCTCTGGCGGCTCGTCCGAGTCCTCCGAGTCAGCGTCGTGATCGACGTCGAGGTCGTGAAATGCGACTGCCGCCATCTTGACTGGCATCTCGACGCTGCTGCTCGCAGCGCTGCCTTCGCTGCGCGCACTTGCGTTGTCATCGCTGCCACTGTCGCTGCTATCGTCGCTATCGTCACTGTCGAGCTGGTCGTGCCTTGTGAGCGTCTTGGGTCCTGTCCGGACAACGAGCGAGCACGCGGCTGAGCGTGAGTGTGCTGATGGACCAAATTGGTCGCATGCAATAGAAGTTGGCGCTGCGTACGTGCGTGCTTGGCTGGCGACAGTGACGCATTCGTGTCCACGCTGGAGCAGCGATACGTCGTGTGAGGATCCAGGTGGGTAAGAGCATGAAGGACAGGACTGGATTGAAGCAAGACGCACCTCACTTGCAAAGCGTCGTCGAGCTCGTACATCTCGTCCATGCTCTACATCACATGGTGGCATTGTTAGTCCCAGGCATCAGCAAGTGCCTCCAAACATGTTCATGAGCAAGAAGGGGGTCGTACCTCATCCTCTAGCAGGAGCCGATCCTGGTAGCGCAAGCAAGATCCATGTGAGCAATGTGAGCTAAGCGTCGCTGATGTACAAGTAGCAGTATCTCCAGCCGCTAACACACACAGATGACGAGCAAATACGCACCTCGTCCGAGTCACTCATTTCGCTCGTATCCTCACTTGGTCGTCTGGAGGTGCTGGTGTTGTTGCCGTGTTGCTCTCGATCCCAGCGTCACCGCATACGAAGCGCTGCTGACGCAGAATGCGCTCGCCACTTGCTGCTCACAAGCGCTACACTCACACGTTCTCTTACACACACGCACGGACGCACAGAGACGCACAGACACACAGAGCGCGTGCGGCAGCAGCAGCAGTCGAGCGGAGGTGCAATGCTGGCGCTTCGAGCAAGTGTCCAAGCGACGCGCAAGTGATTATCCGAGGTCATTTCATTCATCCTTCTTATATAATGTATGTGATATCAAAGAGGATCGCAAACCTCTTTGAAATGCATTAATTGGTGTAGAACACGCGAACTAGCGTCGCCCAGCAACCTCGCGCCAACAATCAGCATCAGCGCAACAACAAGCACAACAAGCACGAACGATGGCCGAGTTCCAAGCCGTGATCCTCGCTGGCGGCAGCGGCGTGCGGCTGTACCCGCTCACAGAGGACACGCCGAAGGCGCTCTTGCCTGTGAACGACAAGCCGCTGCTGTGGTACCAGCTGAGCCTGCTCGAGAACTCGGGCTTCACGGAAGCGCTCGTGGTCACGGCCTCGAGCATGCTCCCGCAGATCCAGGACTACGTCGCGCGCGAGTTCGACGGCAAGCTCCACGTCGAGCTCTGCGAAGTCGAAGACAACGTTGAGACAGCAGACGCGCTCCGCGAAGTCGCAGACAAGATCAAGCGCGACTTTGTCGTGCTCGCAGGCGACCTCGTGACCGACGCTGTGCTGCACAACGTCGCAGACTTTCACCGGATCCACGACGCGAGCGTCACGATGGTGCTCAAGCAAACGGCGCGCGTACCAAAGGGCGAGAAGCCGCGGCGTGAAAAGGACATGGTCGACTGCATTGGGCTTGTTGAGAAGGAGCACCGCGTCGTGCTCTTGGCGCAAGCCGTGCACATGAACGAAGACATGTACGTGTCCAAGAGCTTGCTCAAGCGCCGGACGAACTTTGTCTTGCACTCGGACCTGTACGACGCACACCTGTACGTCTTCTCGCACTGGGTCGTCGACCTCTTGCTCGAGAAGAAGTACATCGCGAGCATCAAGGCGGACCTCATCCCGCACTTGGTGCGCCGGCAGTTCCGCGGCCCAAGCGTCTTGCCTGACGCCGTGCGCGCAAAGGCCGTGAGCGACCAGAGCCTCGCTGCGTCGCTCTCGCTCGCGACGCAAGCGTACGACGCAGACGACCTCGTGCGCGTGTTTGGCTTCACGCTGCCGCCAAACGCGTACTGCGAGCGCGCAGACACGACCGCTGCGTACTTGGCAATGGACGCAGAAGTCGGCTCGCGTCTGCGCGTCGTGCGGTCGGCGTCGATCTCCAACTGAGTACAAGACCAACGTGCGCTGTCCATGCGCACTCGTAGCCAGCAGATACAGCAGTAGGAGCAACAAAGGGCGAGCGCGTATGGACGAATGGAATCGACCGTGTGAAATGTCGTGCTGTTGTTGCTGGCGCAATGTGCAAGTGGCTGGCATTGACCAGCGGATAGACAAGCCGTGTGGTGCTAGTGCAATCACACACAGAACAACCTCTACACAGTGACTCGATGTAAAGAGCAGACAAGACTTCAGTTGGCTACAGATACCCCCAGACTGCAAACGCAATTGATCAGGTTGAACAACACACGCAGTTGCGTCCCTTGTCTCTTACTGCGTGGTCTTGATCTGCTCGACAACGCGCATCGCGACGTGCGTCATGCGCTCGTCACTTGCAATGCCGCCCACGAGCTCGAGGCATGCGACGTACGCAGTGAAGAGCGTCTGCGCGACTGGCGCGTCGTACTTGTGCATCATCGAGTAGTTGAGTCGGTCGGTTGCTGTGACGTACATGATCGTACCAGGACCCAAGTGCGGGTTCGAGTTGTACACGTGGACGCTCTCGATCTGCATCGGAACTGCGCTGTTGCCACCCGCTGTTGCGATGTCGTGCGTGAGTGCGAACGGGTACTTGCCAATGTTCGAGATGTTGACGTCCGATGCGATCGAGCGCGGGATCGGCATCTCGCGCGCGAGTGACGGCGGCATGCTTGAGTGAATGGTCCGGTGCAAGAAGAGCATCGTAAGTGGCATGAGCGCACTCGCGAGCGAGGCCTCGAGCTCCTGTTTACACGCGCGCGCGAGGTCCCAGAACGCCGTTGTGTCCAAGTCGACGCCGTCTTTTGCGAGTGACTCGAGTGGGTTCATCGCCATGTACGTCCCGACTGGGTCTTCGTCGACTGGCGCGGCGATGCGCTTGCGCATGTCAAAGTCGGCATCCGCTGCAAGTATGAACGGCTTGCGATTGGCTTTGCTCGTCGACGACTGTGGCTCATGTTTGCCGCTTGCGACTGCGTACGCGAGCACGATCGACGCTGCCAATGCGCCAAAGAACGTCACGCGCTCGTCTTTGCAGCGCGCGAGCGCTTTGCGCATGGACTCTGGCGAGCCCTGTCCGAAGAGCGCCGAGCTGCTGTTCGCGTGCATTGGGATCACAAAGTCTGCTTGGTCGCTCCGTGGCGCGAGCGCTGGCGAGAAGCGCTTCAGCTCGTGCTTGAAGATTGCTTTCCCAAAGAGCGCAACAGCCCAGCGACAGAGTCGCAGGCGCCACGGACGCGGCGCGAGCCACATGTCGTAGAGCGATGGACGCAGCGGGAGCTCACTCGGTGCATCGGTGCTTGCTTCAGACTTGCGAGCTTGCTGCTGCGTCAGTGCCACAGCGAACGTGACGATGTCGTTCAGCACGATCAAGCCCGAGATGCCGTCGGACATGTAGTGGTCCGAAAAGACCATCAAGCGCACGATGCTGTCGCTCGCGTCGTGCCACGCGCGGACGTAGAACGGGAACTTGGTGTACCGGTCGAGCTTTGTATCGCACTCGCGCTCAGCAAACTGCTCCCAGCGCTCGGTGTCTTGCGTCACGACGCTGATCTCGAGCAACTTGCGTGCTGCGACGTCTGCAAGCGAGAGCTGCGGATGGATCTCTGCGAGCGCAAACTCGTCGCGCACTCGTGTGGCGCGCATGCGAGGGTGGCGATTGAACGTTTGCATGACTGCGAGTGGGAGCTGCTCGAGGAACACGAGACGCGCGTCCGAGCTGGCACGGAGCACCATGACATGGACGATAATCGAGTTTGCGTAGTCCGTAGTCGCCATGACGCGCTCGTAGCCGCGCAGTGGGACGCGAGTGCCAGCAGCTGAAGCCATGATCGATACGAGTTGGGTTGATGATGCGCGAGTAACCCGCGAGTTGAGTTGATGTGCGTGAAGGCAAGCGAGTTTGAAAGTGAGCGATCGACGCACAAGCATTCATGTGCGCTTGACTTGGCGGTCCATGTGTTTGCCTGTCCCCTTGCTGTGAGAATGGACCGCGCATTGCGCATGTACGTAGGGCGTCCAAGACCAGAGAGAACCTCAGAGCTGAGAAGAGCGGCCATGATCAGACTCATAGTACTCGATCGCTGACAGTGTTGAGTCTATCCGATGGCATGGGCGTCTTTGACGCCACGCACAATCGAGTCGAGCTGCGAAAGCGACACAGATGAGCGTCGACTCCATTACGCTGTGGACACTCGCGTGCCTTACTCGCATGCGTACATCACGCGCTTGCTTGAGCAGAGCTCATTTTGGCAGAGCTCATTTCGGCAGCTCAAGCAGAGATGACTACGAGTTGACTTCAACTTGGTACATTGTGTGGGACACACCACGAAAATGGTACACTCGAGCATCAAGTCGCCATTCGCGAACGACATCAAGCGCTGCAAACATGCCACGCGTCCGACGCAGCACGCCGATCATGACGATGACGACAATGGCGCTGCTCTTGGCGCTGCTGCTGCAGACTGCGCTCCTATTGACGAGCGTCGATGCAGACTACAGCCCGAAAGACGACGTCGTGATCCTTACAGACAAGAACTTTGAGAAAGAGGTGCTCCAGAGCAACGACTACTGGCTCGTCGAGTTCTACGCGCCATGGTGCGTCTCACGTGTGCTCTTTGGTGTCGTATGCACTGCAGACTGCGTCGTACATGGCAAGCGAACTGACGTTGCAATGCGCTGTTGATGCGTATTGCCTGCGTGCACAGGTGTGGGCACTGCAAGCAGCTCGAGCCAGAGTACAAAGCAGCAGCGAAGAAGCTCAAGAAGCACGTACGTCCCGCTCGAGCTCTTCTTGCAACTTGAACCAGCGCTCACTCTATGCGTCTGTGTATGTACAATGGACGGTACAGGCGCGACTCGGCGCTGTTGACGCGACAGTGCACCAGGTGCTGGCGCAAAAGTACCAGATCCAGGGCTACCCGACGATCAAAGGTGCGCTCTCCGTCGTCTTCATGAGCTACCAGCACATGGTCTCTCACGTCTACTCTCTATCTGATGCACTGCAGAGTTTAGCGCAAAGAAGAACAAGCCGACCGACTACCGCGGCGGCCGCACAGCGCGCGACATTGTCGCGTACGTGAAGAACAGCGAAGAGGCGAAGGCGCTCGGCGTACGCAGTGCGAGCGTCACGACGCTCGAGTTTGCGCACGTGCACACGTTCGTGACGACACACGCGTCGGTTCCGACTGCGATCTTCTTTGGCAGCAGCAACAGCGCGAAGAAGAGCAAGAAGAAAGCGAGCGGCAAGGTACAGCAGTCGATCGTCAACGTCTCTTACCAGTCTTTCGCTCTTAGCTCACGAGTGCTCTGCTCTTCCTGCTATCATGACAGCCGCCGTCGTGGCTCAGTGACGTCGCAGAGGAGTTCACTGCGCCTGCCAAGGGCAAGAAGGCAAAGAAGAAAGCGCTCAAGGTCCCGACTGTCAACGTCGCGTTTGTGCCTGGGACGGAAGGGAAGATCGCCAAGCACTTTGGCTTGGACGGTGCGTCGTCTCTGCTCATTCAGGCCGTGGCTGTCGCGACTGAGCCATCGCTGACGAACTCACACCTCGCCACTCAACAGAGTCTCAGCTCCCAGCGGTCGTGTTTGTCACGGCTGGCGGCGCCAAGTTTGCTGTCAGCGACGCGCAGCCACTGAACGAAGCAACGGCAAAGCGCTTCATCACTTCGTCGCTTGCGTTGGACGCTGCTGCTGTCGAGCAGCTCGCGAGCGTGCCACTGTTCCCAGCGCCAGAGGTCGCAAAGAAGAAGCCGCGCGCGCACGTCGATCGCCTCGACGAAGTCTCAATGCGCGCATGTGTGAAGAAGAGCGGGAAGATGTGCGTCGTCGTTGCGTCGCGCTCGAAAGCGAGCGACGAAGCGCTCAAGACGCTCGCAAAGGCGTACCGGCGCGACCCGTTCACGTTCCTCACGACCGACGTCCACGACGTGATCTTCCAGTCGCTCACGAGCTTCCTCGGTGCGCAAGCGAGCGACGTGCTCGTGCTCAAGCCTGGCAAGAAAGTCAAGTACGCAGCGCTCGCAGACGCGAGCAACGAACAGGCGATTGCGCAGTTCCTCGACAAGATCCTCGGCGGCGCCGTCACGTTCACGCCGCTCTCGATCCAAGACGCAAAGGTCGACTTGGACCTCGCAGGCAAAGCTGCTGCTGCGGGTGCGACGGAGCCAGACGCCCATGCAGCGCACGAAGAGCTCTAAGCCTCTGTCTGTCACTATGACCGACCGTTTTGAACCAACAAGCTCGACACAGTCGTGTCCAGCGCCACAGACCACCGCTCGTATCGATCCATTCGACGCCAGTGCGAGCCTCAAGGTGCTCGCTCATTCGCAGTGTCTGTCTATTGCGCAGTCCTGTTGTCTCCTACAACGCGCTTGTATGTGTGTCTGTCTCTCTAGAACGAGCTGAAGCTCGGACGCGTGACCGAGACGCCGCCGAGCACTTGGTCGATCGGCACGCGCTTCTGCTCCATCGTGTCGCGGTCGCGCACGGTCACGCACCGGTCCTCGAGCGTCTCAAAGTCGACTGTGAGGCACATTGGCGTCCCGATCTCGTCCTGCCGGCGGTAGCGCCGACCGATGCTCCCCGACACGTCGTAGTCGACGCTCGCGCCGAGCGAGAGATCCTGGAAGAGCTGCTCTGCAACGTCCAGGAGCGGCGCTTTTTTCACGAGCGGGAGCACGGCGAAGCGGTACGGCGCAATGTCGGGGTGGAGCCGCAAGACCGTGCGCTTGCGACCGAGCACTTCCTCTTCGTCGTACGCGTCGAGGAGCATCGCAAGCATGACGCGACCAGCACCGAGCGCTGGCTCCACGACGTGCGGGAGGAACTCGGTCTTGGTCGCTGCGTCCTGGTACATCAGGCTCTTGCCACTCGCGTCCATGTGCTTCTTCAGGTCATAGTCCGTGCGGTTCGCAATGCCCCAGAGCTCGCTCCAGCCAAACGGGTACTCAAACTGAATGTCTGTCGTCGCGCGCGCATAGTGCGCGAGCTCCTCTGGTGCATGCGCGTGCTTGCGCAAGTGCGTTTCCCGCAGTCCGTACTTGACCAAGAACGCGTAGCACTCGTTGACCCAGTAGTCAAAGTACGCGTCCGAGTCGTCTGGGTGCGTGAAGAACTGGAGCTCGAGCTGCTCAAACTCGCGCGTGCGGAAGAGGAAGTGCCCCGGCGAGATCTCGTTCCGGAAGCTCTTGCCCATCTGCCCGACACCGAACGGCAGCTTCTTGCGCATCGTCGACTGGACGTGCGCAAAGTTGATGTACGCGCCTTGCGCCGTCTCTGGGCGCAAGTAGATCCACTCGCACGTCTCGTCCGTTGCGCCCATGTTCGTCCGGAAGAGCAAGTTGAACTGCTTCGCAGGCTGGAACGCGTGCACGGCGCCGCAGTTTGGACACGCGACGTTGCGCTCGGTCAGGAGTGCGTCCATCGCAGGGAGCGTGAGCGTCGCAACGGCATCGATCTCGGCTTGCGTCGTGAGCGTCGCTTCCAAGAGCTGGTCCACGCGCACGCGCGAGTTGCACTGCGAGCAGACGGTCATTGGGTCCGTGAAGTTCGAGACGTGGCCGGACGCGTTCCAGACGGCAGAGTTCATGAGCACGGACGAGTCGAGGCCGACGCAGTTCGGGCGCTTCTGGACAAACTCGTACCACCATCGGTCCTGGATGTTCTTCTTCATCTGCGTGCCTGCAATCATGTGTGAGTGGCCATGCGCGCGTGTGTGTGTGTGTGTGAGAGAGAGAGCTCCGAGGCGCCATGGCTACGATGTGTGGACCAGACAGACCCAGCGAGCGAGTGACGCACCGAGCGGGCCATAGTCAAAGCTGTTTGCGAGACCGCCGTAGATGTCTGAGCCTGGGAAGATGAACCCGCGGTGGCGACACAGCGCAACGAGCTTCTCTTGCAAGCCGCTCTCCGTGCTCTTCTTTGCGCTCGCAAAGCTCCGGCGCGCGATCGCAGCCACCGCTGCGCTCTGACGGCTCGCGTGTGCGCGCAAGCGGTGCATCGTAGCTCGCTAGATTGACAGTTGCAATGTCTTTGCGATGAACAGGGGAAGCAAGTGTCAGCAGGCGAGCAACAAACGCAGATAGATGCACGACGCACGCGACGCACCTCGCGAGTTGTTCGGTCGTGTCGATGCTGAGCTTTTGATGTGCGGCGATGGAGTGGCGATGAATCGCAGCGTGGACCACACAATGTCCTTTGTTATCTAGTACGCAATCCTGTGCAACTTCATAGTGCACACCACAACAGACGACTGACAAGCAAGCACATGAAGATGCGACGGCAAGAGCTCCTGCTGCTGCTGCTCGGTGCGCAGCCGCTCGACGACGCAGCGCAGTGGCGCGACGCGCTGCAGCTGCAGAAGCAACTATGCACTAGCAGCAGCGACGAAGCGACGGATCCAGATACTCTCATGCAAGCGATCGACGCTGTTGTGCCACACATCCCAGTCTTCTACGACCACCTCTCGCACCGCATCGCCGCGCTCTTTGCGCACTGTCAACGCATCCACGCAACTGCGTTCGCGCGCCTCATGCGCACATGGCTACAGCGCGACAGCACATCGCGAGCATTCCGCACGTGGCTCATCGAGTGGCTTTGTCGGTCACAGACAGTGACTGCGCCAGCGCAACGACTCGCTCCAGACGAAGCCAGCAACAGCGACAGCAGTTCAAGCGTTGCAAGAAGCAACAGCGAGCTTGCAACTGACGCGCAGCTGTGGCGCAACGCACTGTGCGCTGCGCTACTGGCTGAAGAAGACACTGCGCTCAAGCACACGCTCTTGCGACTGCTGAGCGAGTCGGAAGTGCGATCATCGCAGCAGGACAACAACAGTGGCTCGACAGACCAGGACATCGAGCTAGAGCTCACCAGCGTCGAGGCGCTCTTGGACTTTTACTGGGCTCACGCGCACGAGCTTGCGTCATTCGCGCTGCTGTGTGCGACGAAGCTCCACGCACTCGCTCAACAGCAGCACACACGCGCGCAGCTCAGCGAGAGCGTGGTTGTGTGCTTGCGCTGGAGCAAGCTCTTTGCGCCGCTGCTGTTTGTGCCGTTGCTGCGCCACTGCACAGCGTTGCAAGTGTTCCCGGCAGCAAGCTCGGCGTTTGAGGCTCACGCAGTGCTGCAGCAGCTCGTGCGCGATGCGCAGTGGATGCAGATGCAGACTCAGCAGCTCGCACAGCTCCACGCGACAGCCGATCGCCTCAAGCGATCGTGTGCTGCGAACGCAGTTCACGTCGCGCTCTCTCGAACGAGCGATGACTGGTGCGCAGGGTCAACGAGCAAGAGCATCGAGTCGCTGTCAATCGCAGAGCAACAGCGTGTCTTGCACGACTTGGAGCGCGACGCTGCACTTGCACCAACATCGCTCTTGCCGCACGTACTGCTTGTGTTTGGTACAGTGGTGCAAGCGGTTGCAAGCGATCGCAACAACAAGGCGACAGGCGACGCAGTGGTCGCTAGTGCAGTGCAGTCGCTGGTTATGCTTGTCGAGCTCCAGTCGGACGTCAGGAGCTGCTATCTCATCGCAGCGCTCATGCTGCAGCTCCGTATCGCTCGCTTCTGTGTCTGGACGCGGATACCCACGCTGTTTACCGAAGTCGTCGAGGCGCTCAGTACGCTTGTTGCTGTCGAGGCAAGTGGCTCAAAGCGCTGGCTCGCGCGTATGCTCCAGCAGCACTTGCTCTTCGAGTGCGACGTGAGCGTGCTTGTTGCAAACTTGCCAACGCTTGCGCAGTTCTTGCCAGCGCAACAGCGACAGCTGCTACACTTGCGCTGTCAGTCGTAGCCTATTGATCGACGCACTAATCGAACAAGCAAGGAAACACGTGAAAGTGAGTTGTGTTGCACTTGCTGTTGTTGTGGGGGTGTTGTAAAGGATGGGTCGCTCGTGCTGTTGCTGTCTGTGTATCTGTCTACTGCTGCGATTGCTGCGGCTGCTCTTTCGTCTTGGGCACAACCGGCTCAGGCTTGGAGTTGCCGCCTTTCGGGCCACGAATGCGCGTGCGCATGTCGAGCTGACCGCGCTTGCACTCGAAGTACGCTTGACGGTAGCCCTGCCGACCGCGTGCATACAAGTCCACGAAGCCATCGCACACATCAGCGCCTGTGTGCAGATCGTTCCTCGAATGGCATCAATCATCGCAGCTTCTTGCACACACAAACGAGTCTACATGCACGCAATATAGCGCAGACAAACGTACTCTGCACTCATGGGCATACTCGCGGAGCTTGAGGCACTGCTTGAGCGTGCGCGTACCGTCGCTCATGCACTCCTCTTCGACCATGCAGTCGCGCAGCGCTTCGGCCATGTCACGACACGACTTGCCCATGATGCTCCTCTTGTTTCTTGATGTTGCTCACTCTTATGAGTTGTGATAGTGACAAAATCGCAATTTGTAGCGGTCGTTTATATTATGCGCAAGCAGTGTTACCAAATATACAATAAAATCGTACAAAGCAATAATGTTACCGTATAACACTTGTCGTATCCGATAACAACATGGACAGTTCACATCGAGCTCTCTTGCTCGACGCGCAGGATGGCTTGTAAGGCGAGACCAAGTCAGCTCCCTCCACCCATAGCCAAGTGAACCGCTTGCTCAATCGAAACGTTTGTGAAGCAGTCGTAAGCTCACATCCTATTCTATTTGCCACAACGAAGACACACAACCATTATATTGGTGCTAGCATGACACAATGAAGTTCCAGCGCACGTCCCAGTCGGAATTAACATCACGAACTGTACGTGGTTGCATTTTCATCAAGTGTAAATCATAATGCCATTCTCGGCAGTCAGAAAAAGCGACCGGTTGGCCAGACGTTGCTATTTTACCTGAATTTACTAAGCACGAAGAGGTGACACACTGATAGAGGGATAAAGACATGAGCCACTAAATGAAAACAAAGAGAGAGAGAGAGAGATCATTACTATTGGCGCTTGCACGGCACAAAGAAATTCTTACTTACGATCTCGTAATTTACAAAACAAAATTGTCACGACAATTTGTCCTTTGAGTCAAACACAGTTGGTCATACTTGGCACAGAAAGGACGAATTTGTGGACAACACGTCGCACAAACAGACGTCACACTTATGTTTATATCTACTTCAACCAAGTACTGATCTTATTGGCACACTTCTCCAAAAGAGTTGCCTTATGTTCTTCTTGAAAACATTACTCAAATTGACAAGATTTGCCGAATCTTGCCAAGTTGTCCCACCATAGTTGGGCGCCAGCGCTAAACCCTCTCCGATGCGGTAGTTTAAACGTAAATGATCAATAGACAGAAGGGTTGTTGCTGTTCGCAACGCGCCGATGTAACACAGACAAGACTTGCAAACCGCGAAAGCGCGGGCTTGCTAGCAACGCGAGAATCATTGTAGCTGATGGACAATGACTGGGCAGGTGAACGCACACACATACAGCCCACTCATGAACCGGGCTGTCAAGCAAGCACAAAGAATCTGGTTTGAGACCGAGTGAGCGGCGACCGAGTTGACAGTGCCGCTTCGTTAGTCGGCATCTTACGTCGAGTAATCACGTCCAAGTCGTATGGAACGACAGTGAGACCGACAATACCCGACTGCCAACTCACATGTGCACGCGCTTTTATGTCGAGTGAACAGTGACAAGCAAATCACAACAGCACAACTACATTATGAGCTTGCTTGCACTAAGAAGACGTTGTGTGTCTTCTTCTGTTTCCAAAGCATTAAATGGCAGACTTAATCGCACATGCCGACGAAGCCGTCCTCGTCAGTCTGGATAGTCGATCCACTTGGTGCCTTCGTATGTCATCTTCTGTTACGACGTCAACGATGTCGTACTCAGTACGCGCCTGGCGTGGTCGCATAGTATAATGAAGTTGTTCGGCTCTGGTGCGACATGCCCTGTGCTGAGCTATGTTGGTGCGTTGATTACGGTGTTGATGGCATGTTAAGTAATGCAAATACAAATGCAGGTCGATAGATGCTGTTTTAGCTCGCTCACAGCAACGTTAACATTGAGAACACATCATGTCAAAACTTGCCGCTTTCAAGCACTTCAGAAAATTTATCAGTATCATATCCAATATAAAAATTGTCGAGAGGGCGACACTAGCCGAACATGGACAATCTAATCGTGACTAAGGTGCTATATGCCATTGATGAGTTCTCGAAAGAAGCATCGCGGAGGAACAATGTACCATGATACACCAGCTATGGGTTTATTTATGTAGGTATGAAGAAAATTCACGCACTTCAGATCAGACAGTATTCATGGTTGATATGTAATACTAGCCAATCTGTGTATTTGGACTCTTAGTGTCAATCATATCCTTGTGAAGTAGTTCTCGCGTTGCATGCGTAGTCATACACAGTCATACTTATTCACAATTAAGGTTGGAATTCACACTTCGAACTGTACACTCACACTTTAGGCCAATTCAAACGTGTGCGCTTATTTGCATCCGCCACAAGTCACTGGAATCAATGTGATATTATGAATACATGACCTGTGTGTCGTTTATTTTATGGCAAACTGTAATGGTGTTACGTGTGACGCGCTCGTCTCGTGGTTGAAAGAGAGACGGTACTACGAGCTACCGGTGTCCCGCGCTGCGACCATCACTGATTGTGCGCTTTTTCTCCCCGACTTCAAGGACGACAAGAGCGAAGACGCGCGTCTCGCGTGGTGTGACAAGTTTATGCGGCGAAGCGGCCTCACGATCTGGCCGCAAGACCAAGGATCATCTACGCCAGCTACAGAAGCATTCGCATCCGAGGTGTGTGCGCTTTTGTGTGCTTCTTTCATAGACTGTTCGCTTGACACGCCACGTTTGTATTGCCTGTACATTATGGACCAAACGTCTGTGTACTATGATCTCGGTGTGCGCACGACTGTCGATGTAGTGGGCGCGAAAGCGTGCCTTGCTCGGTCGCGGGTCGCGGCCCGTTCCGCTGCACTATTGCGCTTCTTGCTTGCGCAGATGGCCGACTGCTGCCGCCGAATTGCCTTTAAGGGCAAGCCAGGCCATGACGTGCACGCGCACGTACTCAAGCTGTGCGACTCGTCCGCTGCGTCAGCATCAGTGCAGAAGAATGCGTGGTTCTGCGCGCGTGTGATGCTCAAGTAGATCGAGGACGTGTGGCACTACGTTGTCAGCGGCCCCTCCGTCCTCATCCTCGACTCTCTACGAGTGCCCCAAGCTCTGAGCGTGCAGAATGCAATCGCAGACCTCGGCACAGTGCCAGTGTATGCACCGGATGGCGCGACAAGTGTCGTGCAGCCACTGACGTCGGCGTGATTGCTCCTTTTAAGCGTCGAATGCGCGCGCTCTACGTCGAGCGACACGCTGGACTTCATCCTCCTGCAAGTGCCGCAGCGAGGCGTAAGGACATGGTAGAGAGGACGCTTCAAGTACTGCAAGAGATCGAGCCGGATGTCGTTCGCAATGCGTTTCGCAAGGCAGGGCCAGTTGTGCCATTTGACCCAGCCATTGAGTAATAAACTTGCACACATTGATGTATTTGCAAAACACGGTGCAAATTGAAGTGTACCTATTCGTACATATTGTAATGTGTGGCGAGGTGCTGCATCTTTCAGAGTGGTGGTAAGGCAAACTGTAATGATGTTACGTGTTGTGTTGTAACGTGCCAACTTCTCGCATCAATGTGGATTTGTCATATTGGTATTAATACCGCGGAGCGTACAAATCATAGTTTTCGACATCATGTTCATGTGTCAAAATATTTTGTCAAAAATATCTTAGAATTCTTGGTGCTACAAACTGGACCAGAAGTTGAAAACAAGAGCAACAGCATACTAAAACCAAATGCAGCGATTTCGAAGAGCTCTCATTTTGACTAGCCATCTATATTGAGAACATAGCAAACTCGGTCGAGATAGCGTTCAGCAGTGTGAATACGCAAACCTAGGCTTTTGTTTGAAAGAAGAGCTGAACCATTTTTTCAAAAATATGGCGATCTAGAAATCATTTAAGGTCAAAATCCAGTTTCTGGCTCCCAGAACGTTTAGGACAAAAAGTGGACATGCAATTAGCGTAAGCGAGCCAAGTGTCGAATATTGGTGTCCTCGAATTGATGGAAAAATGAATTTAGGTTGAATCCCGATTTATCGATTTTGACCAATCATCGCTTTTACCAGGCATTTGATTATCACAGGCAGAATTCACTTGTTTATTGCACTATAGCAAACCAAAACTGTCAAGATCGTTCGAAGACAAGTATGACGTCAACGAGTCCTTCGCAAGAGGACTTGCCGCTACAAATACACTCGTACAGTCCAAGAAGCTGAGCTGAGTGTGCTTGAAGCTTTCATAACGCATTGTTCTCGTAAGCTAGTGTAAAGATGTTTGGCAAAGTGATGGCGAAGAACAGCGACATGGACGTGTTCAACGCTCTCACGCTCATGGACAACGCGTCGTTCTTGGAGCCGCTCAAGTTTGGCGCGGGCGACGGCGATCTCATGTACTACTTGTACAACTGGCGCTGTCCGCGCATGACAGGCGACCGCGTCGGCATTGTGCTCTGCTAGTCGTTGGTCGTTCGTGCCTGAAGAGAGAGATCGTGTAGGTGAGTGAGTGAGATAGCGAGAGGAGCTGCGCTCGTGTTCGAGAGTCGTGGCGTCTGCTAGGCACAGAGAACCGAGAGTAAGACGCAAGAGCTGAAGCAAAGGACACTTGTCGATAGGAGAACTCTTGGTAATGGTGAGATGCGAGTTCGTTCACAATGGGAAGAACCACAGACGAGTGTCGAGTGTTGTGTATGCTGTTGCTGTCTCGGATGTACGTTGCTCTCAACGTCTCTCGCATCGCCATGGATGGCTTTGGTGTTGTCGAGAGGCTTCATTCATTGCTGTGTCCTCGAGTGCGAGTTGTCGATGTGGAGCCTCTTGGAGTCAGTCGTCCGACTCCGATCCTCGATCGTGCTTGAAGTGAATCACGATCGACAGAGTGAGTGAGCGCACGACGAGACCTCAAGACAGCCACGAAGCGAGCGTTCACTGCAGGTCGAGCAACTTGTTCGCTTGCTTGCATGCGTACATGCGTACATCGATGCTTCCACCTCATGACGAGTTGGTTGCTCGTTGATCTCCTCTCTGTGTGCTCGCATGCACAAGACGACATGGCTGACTGCTACGTCGTACTCACTCAACAAGCTTCCTAGCGAACATGCGCCAGCTGCTGCTACTGCTGCTTCTGCTACTCTAGAGCCAATCAAACAGACACAGCGCAGCGCGACGAGCTTCGTGCTCTGCGACGTTCATGATCATCACATACACCGAGAATCAATCTCAACTCGCACGTGCTCCTGTGCGATCGTCTGACTGACTGGCTGGCGCATGCTGCCATGTGAGGAAGAGGAACTCGCTGTTGTTGTTGTTGTTGCGACTGCTGTTTGACTCGCTCGTGGTTCTTCTCAAAGCGCCATTGCAACATGCACTCCAATAGACATTGTGAACAAGTGAGCGCATATGAATCAAAGCAGCAGACTGTGGTCTGTAGACACTAGAGAAAGAGAGAGAGCGCACTGTCACCATGGCCGTACGCATGTCAGCGAGCGCTCCCAGGTCGTCGTCGTTGAGCATGCGAAAGACCAGCTCGTTCTTGTTCTCAAGTGTAGGTAAAACCCACACACATAGCAAAACACCCAAAGTGGTGGATGTCAAACCCAAACCCAAACTGCACACTCAAAACTGAACTTTCGAGTCCTGTCACAGTTCTTGAGACGGATTGACGTCAAGCATCTCGTCCTCTTCTCTCTCTTCTAACTCCCTCTTCTCTCGTCCTGCTGCTCACTGTCGACATCTTGCTGTGCATCTCACCACACACACAAGAGCGTCTCGTTGGATGTGTCCATGTCTAGGCATGTGCAGACACGCGTCTAACAACAACAACAACAACGCAGCATGGATCGATGTCTTGTCATTCTCTTCCTCTTCGTTGTTGTTGTCGCTGATGTTGTGCTGCTCTTGATCGTCTCCTCCTTGCTCGATCGCTTTGACTGCGACTTGCTCAAGCTCGCTCTTGTTCTTCGCTCCAAAAGCGTTGAGGTCACACAAACAACGAGCAACGCGCGTGCGCTCGCACGCATGTCAATGAGCGTGATAGCGTCTACAAACAACAAGCAAATGAGAGCTCTCCCAGCTCAAAGCACCTCGAGAGGCAGAGAAACAAAGGAGCAAGTAGCGTACAACAACAGTGGACTGCTGCATGACCAGCTATGGCGTCAAATTTTGGCGATCCGAGCATTCGAACACAGCAGCATGCGCATGCGCATGCGCATTCGCGTTAGTAGTCGCAGCTTGAGATCTGCTGCACACGAAGCTCAGCAGAGCTCGGAGCAGCGCCATTCATTCCTTTTGCTCTGCCGTGTTTGTGCAGCAGCACGCATACGCGCGCTCGCACTCGGTGTGTGCTGTGCTGTGACCTCTGCAGATCGAATCGAGAGTTAAAGTGGTGGTGGTGGTGGTGGTGGCAAGAAGACGAGTCTGCTCGACTCGGTCTTTGCTGCTTTGCACCCAGCACCATTGCACAGTCCTTTGCATTGCGTGAACAGGAGCAAGTGAGCAAGTGAGCGAGCAAGTGAGCAAGTGAGCGAGCAAGTGAGCGCGTGCGCGGTCCAGTCAAGCACCGCCACGCTGAATTGCGTCGAGAAGACGACAACAACGACAGCAGCAGTGCCGTGGTGTGTGCGCACCACGAGATCAATCGATCGATCGATCGAGCCATTGCTCATTGCTCGACCGCACTGAAAACGTAGACAAGCCCAGCCAAAGCGACGACGACGAGTTCGTTCGTTCGCAGCAGCAGACGCGAAAAAGTGTAGGTTTGGCAAAGAGCGTGACGCGCACTCGACAGCGAATCGCTGGTCGTAGTTGAGAGCACTTTTGGCTGTGATTCGCTCGATCGAGCGTGACGCGCTCTGTCAGTAGTGCCTCGCTTTTGTCGCTACCAGAGTCCATGCACATGCGCAGCAGCATACACAGTCCAAGATCAAGAGTGTGCATTGTGAGCTGTGCAGCACCGATTCGCTGCATGAAGCGCGTCATGACTGAAGTCAGCGAATCACAGAGCACAACACTCGCTCACAAACGCGTGACGCACTGCGTTTCTGCTTGGTGAAGCGGCACACAGACACGTCAGCTCCGAACCTTGACAGACCCCCTGATCTCAGTGCACATGAGCTGTCGCAGGCGACGACGACGACGGCGACGACTGCGCGCTCCAAGCAGACGCTCTCGATGCGAGTGCGATACACAACTCGCGACTGGATGTGGCTGACTGACTGACTGACTCGGTGCTGGGTGCACACACACTTTGCATGCACATGAATGAGACCAGCGACGACGGCTGTGTGAAACGAGCATCGAGGCAGGCGCTCGCTGCTGGCTCGACCATGCGCGCGCGTATCTCGGCGGTCTACAGACTCTGCAGACTCTGTGGTGTGTGGTCGCTACAGCTTCGCACACCTGCTGCTGCTGCTGCTTCGTGCGCTGCGAGGTTTTGACAGACGCACTCAGCGAGCGCACTTGTACGCTGCTCACTCCTCCTTTTGCCACGTGCTGGTCATACCACAACCACCACACCAGAGCCATCAGCAGTGTCGGCACTGCGCTACAACTCAACTCGCTCTCTTACACACACACAAGTGAGCGTACCACCACTCGAGTGTGTGCCCCAACTGCCACATCACCACACACCACATATCAAGATGAACTTTGGCGCGTTTGTCTCTCCACCGCGTCGCCGCAACCCACAGCAACAACAAGCTCGCTACACAAGCGAAACGGAGCTGCCGGTGAAAGGCATCTCGATGAAGACGCTCAGCGAGTGTCCGCGCCAAGCGCTGCCGCTCCACGTGCGCGTGTCGGCCGACTCGAGCATTGTCGACAGCCACGCAGTCTACCGCGTCGTCGTGCACAGCGTGACGTCGAATGCGTCGTGGAGCGTGGCGTACCGGTACTCGGAGTTCCGCGCGTTCAAGAGCACGGTCGAAGAGGTCTTGACGTGCGACTCGACCAAGTGCAGCGGGTCGTGCCAAGCCATCCGAGACTACATCCACGCGTGCTTCCCGAAGAAGCGCGTGCTCTTCTCGACGTCGCCGCGCGTCGTGCGCGAGCGCGCGTCCAAGCTCGAGAACGTGCTGCTGCACTTGCTGCGGTGCGTGCTGCTCCCCGGCAGCGCGATGAAGTGCGCCGACGCGCGCCGGAACTTGCCGCTGCACCTGTTCGAGTTCCTCGGCGTCGCAGACGCCCAGGACCGTCGCTCGCTGCTCCAGATCTACGTCGACAACTACCAAGCGGCGCGGAGTCTCCAGCGCGCGTCGTTCGCGAGCACGTCGACCGCGTGCTCCGAAGACTGGCACGCGTCCGATCTCGGCCACGACGACTCGCAGTGCGTCATCTGTCTCGAAGACGTCGAGGTCAGCGCACACGAACACAGTCGCCGCAGCAGTGCATGCAGCCACACGCACGCTGACAGCACTGACAACAGCAACGACGACGACGGCGACGACAATGACGACGATGACCTGACAACCGAGTGTACCACAGAAGACTCGGTTGTCAGCTCCACGTCAGACGCTGCTGCTGATGCTGTCGACCACGACGCCTCTGCAGTCGAGCTGCCGTGCGGTCATGTGTTCCACCGCGCGTGCGTGTTCGAGTGGCTGCTGTTCCAGTTCCACTGCCCGCTCTGCCGCAGCCGCGTCGGTCCGCCCGCCGTGACGAACTACTGCCGCGCGAAGAACCGCGTGCAGTGGTGGCTCGGCGAGTTCGAGGAAGACCCGCTCCGCGCCGCATGAGCAAGTCGTCTCAAGCCATCTCGAGTCACGAGAAGCTGGACACCAGACGCTAGTCGCCATGACTACAGCACAGTAGCCGCTCATAGTCGACGTACATTACAAAAGCACATCAGAGTACGACAAGGACGCGTAGTATCTATGAATCCCACACACACACACAACCGATGCTATCGAGCAGCACACCACAACACTCTCTCTCACGCTCAGTCTTGCACGGTCGAGTCACTCCTATCTGCGCTGGCTGCTCTTGCGTCGCTACCGTCGTCTCCTGATGCTTCAGAGTAGCTTCATGACTCTTAGATGACTGAGCGTTCGCTTCTTCACTCACTCTCAGTGCAGCCTCTCTCACCCGACAGTGAACGCTCGCGTGAGACTCTCGAGCTACTCGTGACGATCGCACGCTGACGTGGCGAGCGAGGACGACAGGGCGACTATTGCTCCATTGATACCCATCGATTCGGTCACTACGACCTCATCTCCTTCTACTCTCTAGTGCGCCTTGGAGACGTAGTCCTTCAGAATCGTCTCGATGCCACTCGCTAGCTCTGCTGCGGTCGGTCGCTTCGCAGGGTCTGTGTCCCACGCGCGCACTATGAGCTGCTGCATCGCGAGTGGGAAGTCGTGCATCTTGGCGACTGGCGGCCGCGCGCCTTTCGGGACATTGGCGTACACGGCGTCGCGCGCGAGGTCAACGAACGGCTTCTCGCGCGACCGCATGGACCAGAGCACGAGCGAGAGGCTGTAGACGTCGAGCTTCTCGTCGAGCGCCGTGTGCGTGTACTCCTCTGGTGACCGCCACTTGCCTTTTGCCACGGGCGTCTTGAACGTGCACTTGCGGTCCGTTGGCTCACCGTCGACGAGCTGCGGTCCTGCGTACTTGATGCGATTGAAGTCGTTGAGCAGCAGCGTCCCGCGCGCATCGACGAGGAACTGCCGCGTCTGGATGTCCGTGTGCGCGAACGGACCGCCTGTAGCGCTGTGGAGCTGCGCCAAGCCGCGCGCAGCATCACGCGCGAGCTCGAGCGCTCGACGCACAGACACGGGCTCGCTTGAGTCGTAGAGCAACTCGTCAAGCTTCTGCGGGACGTAGTCGACGACGACTGTCGAGTTGCACCAGCCAACGAGCGAGACGATGTTCGGGGCGTTGCGCACGGGGAAGATCGCCGCGACCTCCTCGACGTGGCGCGTCACGATGTCCGAGCGATTGAGCAAGTGCGTCTTCACGACCTTCACGGCGACGTCGCGACCTACAGACAAGCGCAAATGAGCAAAAGACGTGAGTATGCATCGTCAGAGACGTGGTGAGATGGAGAGAGAGAGGAGGCAGTCGACTCAAGCTGCACCACCAACAGACGGACCTTTCCATGTTGCGCGGTAGACTTCGCGCCAAAAGCCCTGACCGAGGAACTCACCGAGCTCGAGCTGGTCGATGTTCCCGCAGTGGAGCTCGAGCTGCTCGGGTCGGAGCGCTGCGACAGCAGCAGAGAAGTCGCATCCGTCCTGCCAATGAGTGTCCATGCATCATGCGCGTGCGTTAGTCCAGGCGCTCGCAATGAGACGCAGTGGCTGCCACCCAGCGCTTAATGCACACAAGCGTTCATGGGTCAATCAGTGCTGCGTATCGCTCTCGTACCTCGCGCTCGTACAGCTTTGGATTGAGGAACCACGGACGCTCGAGCGCTGTGACTGGCGCTGCAGATGCCGCGGCGTGTGCGCGATTCGCATCGTCTTTCGCCATGCGCAGCATGTGCACGGGATGCCCCGGCTGCACGATGTTGGAAAGCATCGAGATGTTCCAGACAAAGAGCACGAGGAGCGCGATGGCGGCGGTGTACTTGAGCAGCTCAGCGAGCGTCCATCGGCCCATGCGAATCGCGTGCCAGCGAGTGCCGTTCTCGAAGCGCGCGAGGCGAGCCATCGTCTCGGTCGGTGCAGATCGCGCTCTGGTCACTCACCCACTCACGCGCAACGACGTCGACGTACGTGGTCCCTTGACACACACACACGCGCGTACTTGCTCTCTCTTGCTCTTGCTGCTCGCTCGCTCTTGCCGCGTTGTATGTCAGTCAGCTCTTGACTTTTATAGAAAATACGTTGGGTTAACATACTGCTTTGTGTAATTGTGCATAAATAAATGACTTCTTTCGTAATATTATATTGTACTGCGGCTATATTGGAAAGTGATGGACGCCCCCACGTTGGCTTCGACGAGAACCGCGAACGACGCACGACCACCGCGTGGCCACGATGAGCAGCAACAATGGGAAGAAGAGCGCAGCGGCGACGGCGAGCGCCAAGCCCGAGCTCATCACAGTCGAGGAGCAGGAGGAGTTCCTCCGCGTGATCAAGCAGCTCAACCTCGTGAGCGCACCGTCAGCAGCGCACGAGAAAGAGCAGCAGCTCGTGAAAGAGCACAAGTTCTGGAAGACGCAGCCGGTGCCAAAGATCGACGAGTACCCGCAAGAGCACGGCGCGATCGATGCGCCAAAGACCGTCGCAGACGTCCGCGCAGAGCCGTACGCAATGCCGAGTGGCTTTGTCTGGTGCGAGGTCGACTTTACGAACGACGCCGAGGTGAAAGAGGTCTACGACCTGCTCACGCACAACTACGTCGAGGACGACGACGCGATGTTCCGGTTTGACTACTCGGTCGAGTTCCTCAAGTGGTCGCTCACGCCGCCGGGGTACCACAAAGACTGGCACATTGGCGTCCGCAGCGCGTCGAACAACAAGCTCCTGGCGTTCATCAGCGGCATTCCAGTCACGACGACAGTGTACGACCACACGATGGCGATGGCCGAGATCAACTTCCTCTGCGTGCACAAGAAGCTCCGGACGAAGCGCCTCGCGCCGGTGCTGATCAAAGAAGTGACGCGCAAAGTGAACCTCCGCGACATCTGGCAAGCCGTGTACACTGCGGGCGTGACGCTACCGATGCCGCTCGCGTCGTGCCGGTACTTTCACCGGTCGCTCAACCCGAAGAAGCTCATTGACGTCGGCTTCTCGCCGCTCCCGCCGCGCATGACGATCGCGCAGATCGTAAAGGCGTTGAGCTTGCCGCGCCAGACTACGACGCCAGGCTTCCGCGCCATGGAGCCAAAGGACGTGCCAGCAGTCACAGCGCTGCTCAAGACGTACTTGAGCAAGTTTGCGCTCACGGCTGCGTACGACGAAGACGACGTGCGCCACTGGATGCTCCCGCGCGCCGGCGTCATCAGCTCGTACGTCGTTGAAGACCCGAAGACGCACAAGGTCACGGACTTCTGCAGCTTCTACCACTTGCCGTCGACGATCATCGGGAGCACCAAGTACAAGACGCTCAACGCTGCGTACTCGTTCTACAACGTCGCGACGTCCGTGCCGCTCGAGCAGCTCATGCAAGACCTGCTCATTGTCGCAAAGGACCAGAAGCACGACGTCTTCAATGCGCTCAACCTGATGGAGAACGACGCGTTCCTCCAGCCGCTCAAGTTTGGCACGGGCAGTGGTGAACTCCAGTACTACTTGTACAACTGGCGCTGTCCGCGCATGGCGCCGAGCTCGATTGGCATCGTGCTCTGCTAGAGAGCGACTCTGGCATTAGAAGGAGCTAGGAGCAGCAGCAGCGCGCGTGCGTGCGAGACGACGAGACGGACGGCTGTAGCAGTGCATCGAGTGTTGCAGTATGTCGCTCAGTCTCCTAATGGCGCAGGCGTCACCGCTTCATACACGTAGTACTTCGCACATGCGAGAGACGCGTCTTGTGCTCGTGTGTGTGTGTCTTACGCCAGTGGTCGAGCGCTGATGTCCCACCAGCGCAGGCGCTGGAGTCGCGAGTCGTCGACGCGCAGCACTTCAGGCTCGAGCGCGATCGTCGCAGCGCAGGCGTGAGCTGTCGACGCCACGAGTGGGAACGCAGTCACGCGGTGGTTCCACAGACGCACGACGCTCCGCAGTGGCGCCACGAGCGTGAGGAGGTCCTAGTCGTCGATCGAGACGACAAATGCCGTCGCGTACTGAGCGCTCGTCACTGCGGCGTCCTCTGCTGGTGCTGTCGTCGTGGGCGTGTCAATGGCGTGTGCACTGCCAAACACGACGTACCCGAGACGCACGAGCTCGTAGCTGTCCACGCAGCGAGCTCTCGAGCTCTCGACGTTTGGCTGGCGCTGTCCAAGACCACTTGCGTTTGCGAGACGGATCGCTAGCGCCTACTCTGCGTTGCTGCATGGACTCTCGCGACCGACAGCGCACTCGAGCGACACCTACTGCTGTCGCCATCGCGCTCCTGACGTCATGCAGCGCCACGCAAGCGGGAGCAGACTCACACTGAACGGCATGAGCGTGAGCACAAAGATGCTCTGGACGCGTCCGCCTGTGCGCAGCGCGAGACTCGTTGTGGCAAACTCGTGGAGCTGTGCGTTAGCAAAGTCGGTCGGCGAGACGCACCCGGCGACGCGACCGCAGTAGCCGAGCCACACAGAGTCTGCGAGCGGCGCGCGGAACCAGTGCAGCGCACATAGGTAGAGCACGCACGGACCAAAGAGCGCGTCGCTCACGCGCACGTGTGCGAGCCGCGCGACGAGGCTGCGCAGACTGTAGTACACGAGCAAGACTTCGACGATCGCTGGGTACGTGACAACCCACGCGTTCGCGAGCGCGCGCTGCAGGCCTTCGAACATGCACGCGGATGCCCAGAACGCAAAGAGCGTGGTCTTGAGGTTCGGGAGCATGAACAGCGGCAGCATGTTGAAGCTCGTGCAGTGCGCGAGGCAGCCGATGCCGGTCGCGCGTCAGCTCGAGACACCGAGCGCGAACCCGCGATACAGCGCGATCATCGCAAGCAGCCAGCGCACAAGGACGCGGAGCGCGAGTGCACTCGTCACGAGCGTTGTCCAGTCGTACAGGCTCACGGCCGTGTCGATTGAGGACGCAGCGAACTGGAACAAGGCGTAGCGCTCGCCGTCTGAGATCGCGATCGACGTGACTGAGAAGATCTCGCTCGCGCTGCGGAACTGGTCGCTCCACTGGTCGACGATCATGAACGAGCACGCTCTGCTCGAGTCCTCACACGACTGCGAAGAACCCGTGCGCATGTCGAACTGCCGAAAGCCGACGCCCAAGTTCAGACTTCCGTCGTTGCTCATCACGTCCGAGTACCAGCGCAAACCCGCGAGGTCTTCGTACCAGCCGTTGCGCCACGTTCCGCTAGTGTGGCGTAGCCACGCGATAGTCTTCTGCTTGCGAGCAGCACGAGTCACACCGAGCAGACTCGGTCGATCTCCAAGCGCATTTGCAGTCGCGATGTACGTGCCCACGAGCCGAAACATGCACGCGCTGCCGCCCCAGCCAGGCACAGCGAACCGCGCCGAGTACCCGTTGTCCCAGTACGGCATGACGAGCACCGGTAGCGACTGTGGGAGCGCGAACATCGTCGCGCTTGTGAGGTCGTCGACAATGCGCAAGTGGTCGCGTGTGACGTTGTACCCGAGCGTGGTGCACGTTTGCAAGATCGCATCGAGCGTCGCTGCGATCTCGTCGCACGTGTGTGCGTACGCCGCCTGTGCATCAGGTGTCATCGTGCTTGTGGAGCGCTTGACAACGCGGTAGCCGTGGATCGCAATGCCCGTCGTGTCAATGACTCGTGTCGTTCCGAGCGCGAGCGCGTCATTTGCAGCAAGTGGCGCGTACGACCGACCATGCACGACGCACACGACGAGGCGATCGCTGTACGACTTGTCATTGAAGCCGTCGATGTGGCTCAGTCCGCGCTCTGGCGGCTCGCCGTAGCTCTCGAACCCGATCTGGGTCGACGAGTTCCAGACTGCGCTGGCGAACTGCTCAAGAGCCACATGAACGAGTGGAACACTGCGACCAGCAGCTGCGCCGTTGTGAGCGACGCGCCTGCAACTCGAACATGATGCAGTCGCTGGCTCTTTGACGGTCTTGACTCGCTCGGTGCGTGGGTCTCGAGCGAGACTGCAGTTCGAGCACGCGAGGACCCAATCGGATCTCGGAGCCGACTCGTATCGCGCGGCAGCGACTTGGCGCAATGGCCAGCGCTTCCCGAGTGTTCGTTCGTCGCCACGACACAGCGTTCGCTCGCAGTGACGATCTCCGCTCGGTGTCTCCATCATCGTGGCGATTGTCGTCAGCGTGCGATCGTCACGAGTAGCTCGAGAGTCTCACGCGAGCATTCACTGTCGGGTGAGAGAGGCTGCACTGAGAGTGAGTGAAGAAGCGAACGCTCAGTCATCTAAGAGTCATGAAGCTACTCTGAAGCATCAGGAGACGACGGTAGCGACGCAAGAGCAGCCAGCGCAGATAGGAGTGACTCGACCGTGCAAGACTGAGCGTGAGAGAGAGTGTTGTGGTGTGCTGCTCGATAGCATCGGTTGTGTGTGTGTGTGGGATTCATAGATACTACGCGTCCTTGTCGTACTCTGATGTGCTTTTGTAATGTACGTCGACTATGAGCGGCTACTGTGCTGTAGTCATGGCGACTAGCGTCTGGTGTCCAGCTTCTCGTGACTCGAGATGGCTTGAGACGACTTGCTCATGCGGCGCGGAGCGGGTCTTCCTCGAACTCGCCGAGCCACCACTGCACGCGGTTCTTCGCGCGGCAGTAGTTCGTCACGGCGGGCGGACCGACGCGGCTGCGGCAGAGCGGGCAGTGGAACTGGAACAGCAGCCACTCGAACACGCACGCGCGGTGGAACACATGACCGCACGGCAGCTCGACTGCAGAGGCGTCGTGGTCGACAGCATCAGCAGCAGCGTCTGACGTGGAGCTGACAACCGAGTCTTCTGTGGTACACTCGGTTGTCAGGTCATCGTCGTCATTGTCGTCGCCGTCGTCGTCGTTGCTGTTGTCAGTGCTGTCAGCGTGCGTGTGGCTGCATGCACTGCTGCGGCGACTGTGTTCGTGTGCGCTGACCTCGACGTCTTCGAGACAGATGACGCACTGCGAGTCGTCGTGGCCGAGATCGGACGCGTGCCAGTCTTCGGAGCACGCGGTCGACGTGCTCGCGAACGACGCGCGCTGGAGACTCCGCGCCGCTTGGTAGTTGTCGACGTAGATCTGGAGCAGCGAGCGACGGTCCTGGGCGTCTGCGACGCCGAGGAACTCGAACAGGTGCAGCGGCAAGTTCCGGCGCGCGTCGGCGCACTTCATCGCGCTGCCGGGGAGCAGCACGCACCGCAGCAAGTGCAGCAGCACGTTCTCGAGCTTGGACGCGCGCTCGCGCACGACGCGCGGCGACGTCGAGAAGAGCACGCGCTTCTTCGGGAAGCACGCGTGGATGTAGTCTCGGATGGCTTGGCACGACCCGCTGCACTTGGTCGAGTCGCACGTCAAGACCTCTTCGACCGTGCTCTTGAACGCGCGGAACTCCGAGTACCGGTACGCCACGCTCCACGACGCATTCGACGTCACGCTGTGCACGACGACGCGGTAGACTGCGTGGCTGTCGACAATGCTCGAGTCGGCCGACACGCGCACGTGGAGCGGCAGCGCTTGGCGCGGACACTCGCTGAGCGTCTTCATCGAGATGCCTTTCACCGGCAGCTCCGTTTCGCTTGTGTAGCGAGCTTGTTGTTGCTGTGGGTTGCGGCGACGCGGTGGAGAGACAAACGCGCCAAAGTTCATCTTGATATGTGGTGTGTGGTGATGTGGCAGTTGGGGCACACACTCGAGTGGTGGTACGCTCACTTGTGTGTGTGTAAGAGAGCGAGTTGAGTTGTAGCGCAGTGCCGACACTGCTGATGGCTCTGGTGTGGTGGTTGTGGTATGACCAGCACGTGGCAAAAGGAGGAGTGAGCAGCGTACAAGTGCGCTCGCTGAGTGCGTCTGTCAAAACCTCGCAGCGCACGAAGCAGCAGCAGCAGCAGGTGTGCGAAGCTGTAGCGACCACACACCACAGAGTCTGCAGAGTCTGTAGACCGCCGAGATACGCGCGCGCATGGTCGAGCCAGCAGCGAGCGCCTGCCTCGATGCTCGTTTCACACAGCCGTCGTCGCTGGTCTCATTCATGTGCATGCAAAGTGTGTGTGCACCCAGCACCGAGTCAGTCAGTCAGTCAGCCACATCCAGTCGCGAGTTGTGTATCGCACTCGCATCGAGAGCGTCTGCTTGGAGCGCGCAGTCGTCGCCGTCGTCGTCGTCGCCTGCGACAGCTCATGTGCACTGAGATCAGGGGGTCTGTCAAGGTTCGGAGCTGACGTGTCTGTGTGCCGCTTCACCAAGCAGAAACGCAGTGCGTCACGCGTTTGTGAGCGAGTGTTGTGCTCTGTGATTCGCTGACTTCAGTCATGACGCGCTTCATGCAGCGAATCGGTGCTGCACAGCTCACAATGCACACTCTTGATCTTGGACTGTGTATGCTGCTGCGCATGTGCATGGACTCTGGTAGCGACAAAAGCGAGGCACTACTGACAGAGCGCGTCACGCTCGATCGAGCGAATCACAGCCAAAAGTGCTCTCAACTACGACCAGCGATTCGCTGTCGAGTGCGCGTCACGCTCTTTGCCAAACCTACACTTTTTCGCGTCTGCTGCTGCGAACGAACGAACTCGTCGTCGTCGCTTTGGCTGGGCTTGTCTACGTTTTCAGTGCGGTCGAGCAATGAGCAATGGCTCGATCGATCGATCGATTGATCTCGTGGTGCGCACACACCACGGCACTGCTGCTGTCGTTGTTGTCGTCTTCTCGACGCAATTCAGCGTGGCGGTGCTTGACTGGACCGCGCACGCGCTCACTTGCTCGCTCACTTGCTCACTTGCTCGCTCACTTGCTCACTTGCTCCTGTTCACGCAATGCAAAGGACTGTGCAATGGTGCTGGGTGCAAAGCAGCAAAGACCGAGTCGAGCAGACTCGTCTTCTTGCCACCACCACCACCACCACCACTTTAACTCTCGATTCGATCTGCAGAGGTCACAGCACAGCACACACCGAGTGCGAGCGCGCGTATGCGTGCTGCTGCACAAACACGGCAGAGCAAAAGGAATGAATGGCGCTGCTCCGAGCTCTGCTGAGCTTCGTGTGCAGCAGATCTCAAGCTGCGACTACTAACGCGAATGCGCATGCGCATGCGCATGCTGCTGTGTTCGAATGCTCGGATCGCCAAAATTTGACGCCATAGCTGGTCATGCAGCAGTCCACTGTTGTTGTACGCTACTTGCTCCTTTGTTTCTCTGCCTCTCGAGGTGCTTTGAGCTGGGAGAGCTCTCATTTGCTTGTTGTTTGTAGACGCTATCACGCTCATTGACATGCGTGCGAGCGCACGCGCGTTGCTCGTTGTTTGTGTGACCTCAACGCTTTTGGAGCGAAGAACAAGAGCGAGCTTGAGCAAGTCGCAGTCAAAGCGATCGAGCAAGGAGGAGACGATCAAGAGCAGCACAACATCAGCGACAACAACAACGAAGAGGAAGAGAATGACAAGACATCGATCCATGCTGCGTTGTTGTTGTTGTTGTTAGACGCGTGTCTGCACATGCCTAGACATGGACACATCCAACGAGACGCTCTTGTGTGTGTGGTGAGATGCACAGCAAGATGTCGACAGTGAGCAGCAGGACGAGAGAAGAGGGAGTTAGAAGAGAGAGAAGAGGACGAGATGCTTGACGTCAATCCGTCTCAAGAACTGTGACAGGACTCGAAAGTTCAGTTTTGAGTGTGCAGTTTGGGTTTGGGTTTGACATCCACCACTTTGGGTGTTTTGCTATGTGTGTGGGTTTTACCTACACTTGAGAACAAGAACGAGCTGGTCTTTCGCATGCTCAACGACGACGACCTGGGAGCGCTCGCTGACATGCGTACGGCCATGGTGACAGTGCGCTCTCTCTCTTTCTCTAGTGTCTACAGACCACAGTCTGCTGCTTTGATTCATATGCGCTCACTTGTTCACAATGTCTATTGGAGTGCATGTTGCAATGGCGCTTTGAGAAGAACCACGAGCGAGTCAAACAGCAGTCGCAACAACAACAACAACAGCGAGTTCCTCTTCCTCACATGGCAGCATGCGCCAGCCAGTCAGTCAGACGATCGCACAGGAGCACGTGCGAGTTGAGATTGATTCTCGGTGTATGTGATGATCATGAACGTCGCAGAGCACGAAGCTCGTCGCGCTGCGCTGTGTCTGTTTGATTGGCTCTAGAGTAGCAGAAGCAGCAGTAGCAGCAGCTGGCGCATGTTCGCTAGGAAGCTTGTTGAGTGAGTACGACGTAGCAGTCAGCCATGTCGTCTTGTGCATGCGAGCACACAGAGAGGAGATCAACGAGCAACCAACTCGTCATGAGGTGGAAGCATCGATGTACGCATGTACGCATGCAAGCAAGCGAACAAGTTGCTCGACCTGCAGTGAACGCTCGCTTCGTGGCTGTCTTGAGGTCTCGTCGTGCGCTCACTCACTCTGTCGATCGTGATTCACTTCAAGCACGATCGAGGATCGGAGTCGGACGACTGACTCCAAGAGGCTCCACATCGACAACTCGCACTCGAGGACACAGCAATGAATGAAGCCTCTCGACAACACCAAAGCCATCCATGGCGATGCGAGAGACGTTGAGAGCAACGTACATCCGAGACAGCAACAGCATACACAACACTCGACACTCGTCTGTGGTTCTTCCCATTGTGAACGAACTCGCATCTCACCATTACCAAGAGTTCTCCTATCGACAAGTGTCCTTTGCTTCAGCTCTTGCGTCTTACTCTCGGTTCTCTGTGCCTAGCAGACGCCACGACTCTCGAACACGAGCGCAGCTCCTCTCGCTATCTCACTCACTCACCTACACGATCTCTCTCTTCAGGCACGAACGACCAACGACTAGCAGAGCACAATGCCGACGCGGTCGCCTGTCATGCGCGGACAGCGCCAGTTGTACAAGTAGTACATGAGATCGCCGTCGCCCGCGCCAAACTTGAGCGGCTCCAAGAACGACGCGTTGTCCATGAGCGTGAGAGCGTTGAACACGTCCATGTCGCTGTTCTTCGCCATCACGAGCGCGTCTTGCATGAGCTGCTCGAGCGGCACGGACGTCCGACGTTGTAGAACGAGTACGCAGCGTTGAGCGTCTTGTACTTGGTGCTCCCGATGATCGTCGACGGCAAGTGGTAGAAGCTGCAGAAGTCCGTGACCTTGTGCGTCTTCGGGTCTTCAACGACGTACGAGCTGATGACGCCGGCGCGCGGGAGCATCCAGTGCGCGAGCTCCTGCTGATTGTAGTGCGGCACGAGGTCAAACTTGCTCAAGTACGTCTCCAAGAGCGCCGTGACGGCTGCGACGTCGCGCTTCTGCATCGCGCGGAAGCCTGGCGTCGCTGCGTCCTTTGGCAGCGCGTACATCTTGATCGTGCGCGTCATGGTCATGCGCGGTGGCAAGCGCGAGAAGCCGACGTCAATGAGCTTCTTCGGGTTGAGCGACCGGTGAAAGTACTGGCACGACGCGACTGGCATCGGTAGCGTCACGCCCGCAGTGTACACGGCTTGCCAGATGTTGCGGAGGTTCACTTTGCGCGTCACTTCTTTGATCAGCACCGGCGCGAGGCGCTTCGTCCGGAGCTTCTTGTGCACGCAGAGGAAGTTCACTTCCGCCATCGCCATCGACTGCGCATACGCGCGCACAGTCACTGGGATCGCACTGATGAACGCCATGAGCTTCCCAGTCTTTTCGTTCCGCACTGCGATGTGCCAGTCTTTGTGGAAGCCTGGCGGCGTGAGCGCCCACTTGAGGAACTCGACCGAGTAGTCGAACCGGAACATGTTGTCGTCGTCCTCGACGTAGTTGTGCGTGAGGAGGTCGTACACTTCCTGCGCTTGCGCTGGCACGAGAAAGTCGATCTCGCACCAGACAAAGCCACTCGGCATTGCGTACGGCTCTGCGCGGACGTCTGCGACGGTCTTTGGCGCATCGATCGCGCCGTGCTCTTGCGGGTACTCGTCGATCTTTGGCACCGGCTGCGTCTTCCAGAACTTGTGCTCTTTCACGAGCTGCTGCTCTTTCTCGTGCGCTGCTGACGGTGCGCTCACGAGGTTGAGCTGCTTGATCACGCGGAGGAACTCCTCCTGCTCCTCGACTGTGATGAGCTCGGGCTTGGCGCTCGCCGTCGCCGCTGGCGGTGGCGTCGCGTCCATACTGCCGATGGTGATCCTTGTTGTTTTTGTTGTTGCAATGATTCACTTGAGCGAGTGAGTGAGAGTGCTGAAAGTGAGGGAGTTGGATCTAAATCGTGTGGGCCACATCGTATAAGAGGCTTCTATTCAGAGCTGGCAGTATTCACTTGCTTTTACTATTGATGTTTGGCATTGTCTGCTCAGTATTGGAAGAACACACACAGATTTCTGCTTCAACGACGACAACAGCAACGAGCATCAGAGAAGCAGCAACGACAGCATCGACTCCACTCTCTGCAATGACGACGGCGAGCGTCGCGACAGCACGCGCGAGTGCTGCGACGCCAGTGCATCCGATCAACCGCACATCGCTCGACACGCTCGGGATCTCAAAGCTCCTCGCAGAGCGCGAGCTCCGCGGCAACGGACTCGCAATCAACAGCGCGTGCCATGCGCACGCGAGCTTCATGACGCGCCTCGCGTGCGACGCTGTGCTCGACGGCCATCGTGGGTGCGTGAACCACTTGCGCTGGAACCGCAGTGGGAGCTTGCTCGCATCGGGCTCGGACGACCACCAGGTCATTATCTGGGACTACGCGACGCACAAGCAGCGCGAAGCGATCCAGACTGGACACACTGGCAACATCTTTGCAGTCTGCTTCGTGCCCGAGACGAACGACCACATCATTGCATCTGGTACGTTCAACATCGTATCTTCTATCGCCTCTGCTGCGTACGCTCACACATGCGCTATGTCCGTCTGTAGCGGCTGCGGACTGCGACGTCCGCGTGCACTACGCGCCGTTCCGTCCAGACGCAACGAAGCTCTTTCGCATCCACAACGGCCGCGTGAAAGACATTGGGACGTCGTGGGGCGTCCCAAAGGTCTTTTGGAGCGTCGCAGAGGACGGTGTCGTGTTCCAGTTTGACGTTCGCGCGCTCCCAAAGACTGATGGTCGCTGCGAGACGCACGATGCATCCGGCGTCGTCGTGCGTCTCGGTCGCGACCGACGCGGGAAGGTCCTGCGCGGCATGGGCATGGCGACACACCCGCTCGATCCGACCAAGTTTGTACTCGCGTGCGGCGACTACTACACGCGGCTGTTTGACCACCGCATGCTCCGACTCGAACCGCCAGTGCGCGGTCGCAGCAGCAGCGACGCCCGAGCGACTGTACCAGTTCAGGTCTTTGCGCCGCCGCACTTGCACTTGAACACGTTCAGCGACCGCCGAGCAAAGCTCCGACACGACGAAGCGCACGGCACGAGCATCCAGTTCAGCAGCGACGGCGCGCAAGTGCTCACGAACTACCACAACGACCACATCTACTTGTTCCAAGTCGCGCCGACGCGAGACGCAGACGCTGTGACCGAGTGCGAGCGACCCGAGCGTTCAACGCAGCCAATGTGGCGCGCTGGTGCGCACATGGACGAAGCGATGCGACCGCTCACGGTGCCTGCAAGCGACGTGCGTGAGCTCCACTCACAGGGTCTCGTCGCGCTGCTCGCGCGCAACTACGTCCGCGCGCTCAAAGCGTTCACGACTGCAAGCAGCGCGTGCGTTCTGTCGTCAATGGCGCCGTCGTTCCGCAAAGAGCTGCTCCACCACTGCGCAAAAGCGTACCTCGGTCGCGCCTGGAGCTGCGACGCGTACCTCGCAACAGTGTGCTGCAAGCGCGCGCTCGCACTCGATGCAACGGATCGCAGCGTCGAGCTCACGTACATCCGAGCGCTCCACGCTGACAAGAAGACTGCGCACTGCCGTGTCGTCGCACAAGCGTACGCAGCCAAGAATCGCGCACATGCATCCGACGTTGAGCAGTACCTCGATGCGGCGTCGTCGCCACAGAGCAGCAGCAATCAGCAGCAGCAGCACAGAGACGCAGTGTACGCGACGCCACCGTCGAGTGCGTCGGACGCAAGCGACAGCGACGACGACGATGACGACAACAACGACAGCGAGCATGGCCACGAGAGTCCTGCGCATGTGGACACAATCGACAGCGAAGCCGACGACGTGGACGCCAGTAGCAGCAGCAGCGACGACGAGCACAGCGACAGCGACGATGCGTCTGTGAAGAGCGACAGCGGCGCGTCGCAGCCGCCATCACCAGCTCCACTGTTGCCGTCATTCCCTGAGACGGACGACGCGTTCTGGACTTCGCGCGACGTCCTCGGTCAAGCTGTGAACTGCGACGTCGTGCATCGGTACATTGGGTACTGCAACAACGAGACGGACATCAAAGAAGCCGCGTTCTTTGGTCCGAACGACGCGTTCATTGTCGCTGGGAGCGACGACGGCCGCGCGTACGTGTGGCACACTGCGACTGGGCGTCTCGTGAACGCGATCGCTGCCGACGAGACGATTGTGAACTGCGTGCGGCCGCATCCGTTCGACACGTGCCTCGCCACGAGCGGCATTGAAGACGTGATCCGGCTCTGGAGTCCTACTGGCGACACCGACTTGGCGCCGAGTCTCGACGACCTCGACGCCATGACGAGCGCGAACCAGCGCCGCATGGCGAACGACAACTGGAGCTTTTACTTTGGCGGCGTCGAGCGCGACGTCATTCGCGTCGTGTTCCAGCCCACAGGCCGAGAAGGCGTCCAGGAGTGTGCGACGAGCTGAGTGTCGGATGTAGTGTCTGTCGTAGTGCGTAGTACTGTAGGACGAGCTGCTGTACGTGGCTCGCGTGGATCGAAGCGTAGGTCTGAGCATGTGACTGAATGGATGGACGAGCGACCAAGAGCCCTCTGACTCTTGTCGCGACTGGATGGTCCGCACTCTGCCTCTTGTTGGCGGTGGTCGTGTTGCAGTGAGGACGCAGGACCTTGGTCTGCTCATTCGCGAGTTCGAGTCTGAAGAAGTCGCAGTCGAAGTTGGAGGAGATCGCGCATGCTTGAGGACCTCCGAACGATCCTGTGAGCTCGCTGCTTGTGTAGAGACCCTTGTCGGATCAACTGAGCCGCCCGTGGCGCACGCGGCGAAGAGCGACGAGGTCAGGACGGCTGGATCGTACTAGTACAAGGAGAAAGACACACACACACGAAAGGAGTGCATTGATAGAATGGTCAGGTGCTGTTGCGCTGGACCAGAGCTGCGAGAAGCAACGTTGTCTGCTCGTGTCGCCGCACAGCCTAGTTGAAGTGACCAACAATACGTGAATATTATTAATTGAAGTCGAAATTTAGGTTTTTTACTTTGAATTTGGGTTTGCGAGGGTGCAAATCGCGCATACAAACATCAAGTCATTTGACTGACTCACGTCGCAATACGAGCGTGCAGTAGCGCCGCTGGCATGGAGCTCGAGATGCCGCCACGCCATGGCGCTGACGGCGATGCCGCCGCAGCGCTCCGTGACAGCTTCGAGTCGCTCGCGCCAGCTGCGAACATGCCGGCAGCGCGTCCGACTGCGCCGGTGTACGCGTTCTTTGAAGCTGCAGCAGGCGCTGGTGCTGCCGGTGATGCTGGTGCTGGAAGCGCAGCATTTCTCGGCGCTGCCCGCGACGCTGCGCGCGCTGCGGCGAACGGCGACAAGACGACTGCGCTCGTGCTCACGTGCTCGGTCATGCTCTCGATTGCGCTCGTCTTGCGACTCTGTGCGATGCACATGCAGCGGAGCAAACACAAAGCGCGGCGCGTGTGCTGCGGCGCAGTGCACTTCAAGACCGTGCTCCACGCGCTCGACGTGAGCGTCTACGTCGTGCTCTGGTACGCCATTAGCATCGGCATGACGCTCTTTAACAAGTGGTTCCTGCGCGTCTGGGCCGACGGCGGGTACCCGTTCGCAACAACGATGACATGCCTCAACATGTTTATCAAGTGCGCGCTCTCGCGCGTCATGAACGCCTGCAGCAGCAGCGCATCGATCGCCCAGGCGCTCACGTCGCGCACGTACTGGCGCCTCGCTGTACCAATTGGGCTCTGCACAGCACTCGACATCATGCTCTCAAACCTCTCGTTCTTCTACATCACTGTCACGTTCTACACAATCGTCAAGTCGGGCGGGAACGTCTGGTACGTGAGCAGTGCTGCCGCTTGAGGAGCTCATCCATGTCCTAGGTCGACGCTGGTTCTGCAATAATGCGTATACTGATGTGTATACTAACGTGTATACCCACAGGAACCTGATCTTCTCGGTCTGCTTGGGGCACCAACGACCGTCGTACGCGCTCGCAGTCGTGATCGTGCTCATCTCGTCAGGTCTGATGCTCGCGAGCTACGGCTCGACGCAGTTTGTCGTCCACGGCTTTGTGCTCGTGCTCGCAGCGTCCGTGATCGGGACGCTCCGGTGGGTCCTCACGCAGTCGCTCTTGAAAGCCATGGACGACACGACGCACCGCATCCTCGCAGTCGTGTACTACATCTCGCCTGCGAGCGCGCTCGGGCTCTTGCCGATCGCACTCGTGACCGAAGGTCCGGCGCTCGTGACGTCCAAGTTCCTCCGTGACCCGCACTTGCTCGTGGCGTCCATGGGCTTCATCTTTGTGAGCGGCTGCCTCGCGTTCGTGCTCATCTTTGTCGAGATCCTGCTCGTGAAGAAGACGTCGGCGCTCTCACTCGGCATTGCTGGGAGCTTCAAGGACGTGACGCAAGTCGTGCTCGCCGTCCTGATCTTTGACGACCGCCTCAGTTCGCTCAACGTCTTTGGTCTCGTCGTCGCAACGAGCGGCATGCTCCTGTACACGTTCCTCAAGCACTCGGCGCTCGAGCAGCAGCACCAGATCGACGACAGCAAGAGCAGTAGCAGCAGCAGTAGTCTTGAAATGGCGCCCAAGTACACGCGCGTGCCGACGACGTCGTCTGAGCCAGAGGACGAAGACACGGACGACACGGTCCGGAGCGAGACGCTCTTCGAGATCCAAGTCATCAACTTGGACGACGACGCGCGGCGCGTGCGACTCGCATCGGCATCGTCCAAGCGCGAAGACGCGCTCGTGCGGCGCGAGAGCAAAGACTACTACAACAGCAACAGCGTATAGAGACAGCACTCATTGCCACAATAGAGATCAGACACTTGGTCGACGGACGCGTGCTCACACGAGCACGTGCGGGATGTAGTCGCGCACGAGGCCGTCTCGGCAGACAGTGAAGACGCGGCCAGTGCGTGGCGCCACAGCGACGTCGCGGATCGCGTCGTAGAGCGGACCCGTGAGCTGCGTTGCGGCAGTCGCGTCAGTCCACGTGCAGCACACGCCGTCGCCATGCGCAGTCCAGACTCTTGGGGCTGCTGTGTCTGCTGAACCTGCAAGTGCGATCGAGTGGATCGGCGCAGCGCTTCGCGATCGGAGCGCAAGTGGCGAACTAGCACGACAGACATGAATCAATCAGAACAAGATGTCAGGATTACTCTTGTAGAGAGAGAGAGAGAGAGAACGCCAGGTAGCCAACGTACGTTGTGCGACGGAGATCCCATGTCGTGAACATGCCGTCTTCGCTGCCAGTGAACAGCAGCGGTGTGCCACTTGACGCAGTCGTAGCGCACGAGAGGATTGGACCCGTGCCGGGGAGGTTCATCGCCTGACGCCGTAGAAGCACAGTCATTCGTTAGAAGACTGGTCAAGCGCTACGCCAATCTGTCAGTAGCAGTAGCAGCGATCGTACCAGTTGACGCATGCGAATGTCGACACCGAGCGTCTCGCCGTTCTCGAGTCCAGCAAAGAGCACTTTGCCGTCGGTCTCTGCTTCCAAGTCGTGCGCTGCTGGTGGCTCGTCAGTCTTGCTTTGAGTCGTCAACGCTGCGCTTGTGTCGTTCAAGACACTGAGGCAGTGCACAGCGCTCTGTGCGTCGTTGCCCCACTTTGCGATCACTTCTTGCGTCCCACAGGACCAGAGGTGGATCAGTCCGTCGCTGCTGCACGCTGCACACACACAGACATATACATAGGATATATACGTTAGCCAAGCTCGAATCTCTCTGTACAGTAGCAACGTATATGTACGTACAGAGGACGTTGCGGCCGCGACCGAGGATCGCAGCGTCTTCAACGCCGCCGCGATGGCCCTTGAGCACAGCGGCGCACTGTCCGCTCACGACGCTCCAGATCCGGAGCGTGAAGTCCAGCGACCCAGTCAAGAGCACGACGCTGCTCGGGAAGAAGCGCGCGCACGTCACGTCCGACACGTGCCCTGGCAGCACAAACGCTTCGGTGCGGTCGAGCGCGTCCCAGAGCGCGCAGTGGCCGTCAGCACCGCCAATCGCAATGAACTTCTCGTCCTGCGAGACGTCGATTGCGTGGAGCTGTGGACCGCGTTTCCCAGTCGCAGCCGCAGCACCGAACGTCGCGGTTGGTGCCTGAAAGACTGTGCGCACTGTGCGCGGCTCGTGCTGCTCGTCGACTGTGTGCGCGTGCACTTCGATCCACTGTCGCTCGCGCTTGACGACCTCGACAAGGTGCTGCTGCTGCGGAGTCTCGGCGTATGCGGCTGCTGCATCCAACTGCGGTGCGCTCAGATCGAGCTCAAAGTGCGCGCTCGCTGGCGCATCGACGGCAATACGGAGCTCGTCGCTGTCGTTTTCACGTTTGCTGCTGTCTGCGAGGCGCACTGTGCGCTGGTAGACGTCGAGCCAGCAGCGCACGTCGTCGGTACCATTGCTCTCGTCCGCGATCTCGTGCCAGTCTGGCTGCACTTGCATGTACAGCTGCGCCATGTTGCTCTTGCTCTTGTTTGGTTGATCTGTTCGTTGCTCGTTGTGCTTGTTTGACTAGCAATGGAATCCTCATACGTTAATCAAGATAAACGAGTGACACACAAAATGCACACAACATATATCCGCATAAGTCCGAATCGCAAGATACGTCCACTCGAAACGCCGCGACTGGCACCGCACATTGAGGCATTGAGGGCACGACAACAACAACGAGCAGCAAGAGCAGCAGCATTAGGACGATCAATGGAGCCTGGACGTCTGCGCGCGTCTGTTGTTGCGTCGTACTTGCGCTCCGCGCTCTCGAGTGCGAGTAGCAGCACCAAGCAGACGCCAGAGCAAGCAACAGCAGCATCAGCCGCACTCAGCTCGAGCTCGAGCGCCGTGTCGACAGCACCGAGCAGCGATGAAGACGAGCACAAGAGTGGCGATGCTACCGATGCTGTAACGAGCGACCTCAATGGCCATCATGCGCATGCAGACAGCGATGCGGCCGACACAGCAGCAAGCAACGACACAAGTGACTTCATCGATTCACATGAAGCAGCAGACCGATCCTCATCGCCACAAACGGCGTACCACGTCACGTACGAACTCCCACTCAAAGCCAGCGATAGCATCATCGGCACCGACGACAGCAACAACGTATCGACTGGCCAAGCCACGACAGCGACAGCGACAGCAAAGCAGCGCCAGCCGCAGCTGCAGTTTATCGACGTGCTGCTCCAGCCTGACGACCATGGACTTGGTCTCAACATCAAAGCAGTGCCACGGATGAGCGAGACACTCGATGGTCGTCCATCTAGCGACGACACTGTCCTCGTAGTCGAGTCGTTCCGACGCCTTCACGTGCACGACGTCGGACCCGCTGAGGCGTCGCAGCAGATCCAACGTGGCGACATCCTCCACTCCATCGACGGCAACAGACTCTGCGACCTCGAGCAGCTCGTCGCAACAGTCAACGCGCACACTCGCAACGAAAGCAAACACTCGCCGTTCGTGCTCGTGCGCTTCTTGCGTACCGTCCACGAGCACGAGACGGCGTCTCTTGATGCCGCGACTCTGGACGAGCGCTCGCAAGTGTCGACAGAGTCCCTGACCGACATGCACACAGCAGCCACAGAGCAAGACCGTGACGAGCCGACACTCGCAGTCGCGTGGCTCACTGACCCGCAGCACTTGACTCTGCTCGTGCGCGACCTCGCAGCAACGAACGAGCGCCTGCAACAAGAGCTCATCGCCTCAAAACTTGCGCAAGAGGAGCAGCGCATCCATCTCGAGCAGCTCTACGCGCTCTACGCCAAGACGCAGCTCGAGCGCACGTCCACGCTATCGCTCCCGACAGTCTCGCGCTTGCGCTTCCCTCGCCGAGCGAGTACCAAGCAGCAACCTGGCAGTGGCTCGACTGGCCCTCCTTTGACAGTCATACCCACGACCGCGACTGCCGCGCCATCTTCGACAGTGTCGACAACGACTGCTGCGCTCCACACGGAGCTGGAACTCGCAGTGCGGACAGAGCACGAGCGTCTCCGCTCGCACTACGACCTCCAGCGCCGCATCGAAGTGCGCGAACTGACAGAGCAGCACGCGAAAGAGCTCGCGCACGTGCGTGAGACAATGGCAAAGAAGCTCGCAATGCTCACGCGAGGCTTTGACGACGCGCTCGCAAGTGCACGCGCGCAGTTTGACGCGCAGCTACAAGAGCAAGCTGAGCGCTCGAGCGCCACTAGCAGCAGCGGGAGCAGCATGGAGACGTGCTCGTGCGGGACGTGGATGCGGCTGCAGCAAGAGCTCTCGATCCACCAGTCGCTCGAGCACGGTGGCAGTGGCAGTGGCAGTGGCATTGGCAATGGCGACACTGTCGAGTGCCTCGTGTGTGCGCTGCTCACAGACGCGCGACGGAACGCACGCGCTGACTCGCCGACAGGAAGCAGCAGCAGCAGTCGCGGTAGCGACGCAGACGACGGCGCGAGCCAGCGCATCGCGTGCGTGCGCGCGCTCTTGAGCGAGTACGACGGACTCAAGCACGAGCGCTCGGAGCGATGGCGCGCACTCGAGCTCGGTCCTGTGAAGCAAGTCGAGCCAGAGCAACAGCCATGACAGCGCCACGGTATCAGGATGTACGAGACACAGTGAGTCCCATCCGCACGCTAACAACGCTCGTCCATTAGCGGTGTCGTGCTGTAGCACCACGCTCGTCTCTCTCTCTTTGGTGTTGCGCCGTCGCGTGTCGAGTCGCAGTCGTCCGTCGCCGTCAGTCGAACACGGTCAGTGCCTCAGAAGAACTTGATGTAAATAACGAGGAGCACGAAGAGCGCGATCGCGACGATCGGGCCGTACTGGCGGTAGATCGCTTGCATCCGGAGCTTCTTCGCGCCCCACTTGAGGTCCTTCGACCGGTCCGCCAAGTTGGACGAAATGCGCGACACATCTGCGAATAAAGAGTATCAACACACACCGTTGGTATCAGGAACGATTTGATACCAAAGCAACCATGACAGAATCCCACGAGACGTACGCTCGATCTGCTCGCCGCGGTTGAGCACCTCTTGAATGTTCTTGCGCATGATGCTGTGGATGTCCGCGAGGTCATCGTTGAGGCGATGCATGTTCTGCGACGAGTTCGGGTCCGTGTACTCTTTTCGCTTCTTCTGGATGAACTTATCTGTGATGCAACAAAAGAAGTATCAAGACAGCGTGATACTGAGTATCACACACGCAGACACAAAGATCAGATCAACCGAGACGTACCAAACTTGATGAACGCGTACGGACGCGCGACAGTCGTGACGACGTCGCGCCAGTTGCCGCCGTAGTCGCGCTCGAGCTCGTCGACAAAGCCAGCGTGGATCTCTTCGAGGTACACGAACGCGAGGCGCTTCGGGAAGCTCCGGTCCGAGAGCGTGAGGTAGCACACGCCTTCTTGTATTAAGTAGCTGCAGTTGCGCACAAGCAGAAGAGCGAGTGTATGAGTAAGAGAGAAGGCGTGATTGCAGTGAACGCACGCGACAGACGACGCACTGGAACGTGTACGGCCCAGACTCGATGCTGCACTTGGTCGGTGAGCGCTGGTCGAGCTTCTTCATCACTTGCTTGCCCTGTAGTTGCAACGCCATGCGATCGAGTGTTTGATGTGAGCGGCAAGAAGCACATGTGCGTGCATTGTCGATAGGTCGAGATCACATGGAAACGAAGACGTACCTGCTGCTTGTACGTGTCCAAGTTGCCGTTTGCATCGCCGATGCTCTCCATCGATGCGACCTGCCGCCGTACAAACACGCCAAGTCAGTCAGTCCGTCTCTTGTGATCGCTTGCGCTGTCATAGCTCGTTCAAGCGATGCAATACAGCGATTCGCATGCGCACACGCGATCGCATTCAATAGAAGACACCACACAAGCTGCAAGTGCGCACCAGCAGCATGCCGTCCGACACGCGCGCGACGAACGTGATGATCGGCATCTCGTCGTCGTTGTTGCTGCTGCTGTTGCTCCCTCTCTTGCTCTCGCACAAATTGAACTGCTTCGGTGTCACGCGTTCAACATTGTCCAATCTGTCGGTGTAATTCAAACAGAAACATTAGAATTCTTAAAAGTATACAAACACAACACAATATTGATTGTGCATGTCGGACGAAGACATGTACTTTGCTCTTTCATACAAAAAACATCTACAAGCGAATCGACATGTCCGATTGAGAACATGTCCGATTGAGATCGTGACAAGACCTCCGCACTTGTCATGACAAGCACGCTCATGCTCAAGCGATCTTGGAGCTTGCTCGTGCGTGCATGAGTCGACACCAGACGGATCAAACGCAGCTCTATTGCGTCTACACTCACTCTCACTCACTCACGACTGCGTACGGACTCACGTCGACGTCGTGGATGGCACGTCGGCAATGACATCTGCGAGTGTCGCGCTGCTGTCAATGCGTCCTGCGCGCTCGACAACGTTCACGACCGACTCGAAGAGCTGCTTGCCCACTTCCGGCTCGTAGTGGTGGTTAAAGCCGTACCCGAGGTGGTCGACAGACGAGATGTAGAACTGCCCGAGCGCCGCGAGGAACTGCGTGCGGCAGTTGTAGTGCAGCGACTCGACGTGGAGCAGTTCCGACGCTGCGTCCTCGTCCGTCGTCGCGCCTGCACTCGATCGCCGGAACGCGTGCGTCATCGGGTACGCGTACTTGCCGACGCTCGAGACAATCGCGTCGCCGGCGTTCCGGTGCGGCACTTGGACCGACTCAAAGAACGCGCGGTCGGCCTGTGCGTGGAAGTTCTGGTCAAAGCCGATCATCGGCAGCGCCATCGCCGCAAAGCTCGCGCGCATCTCGTTCGTCTCGTGCTTGGCAGCGCGCGCGAGGTCCCAGAACCGCGCGCTCGCGACATCGATCGGCGTGCTGCTGAGCGTGCGCATCTGGCTCAGCGTCGCGTAGTTCCCAACAGTGTCAGGTTCAATTGGCTCGGCCACTTGCGTGCGCAAGTTAAAGTTCATCCCGAGCCGGAGCTGGAGCGTCGAGAGACCCGTGAGCGCAGCGTAGCCCGCGAGCACCGACGCAGTGAGCGCGCCAAAGAGCGTCGTCTGCTCGCGGCGGCACTGAGCCAGCAGCGCGTCCAAGTTCGCCTTTGAGCCGCTCGCAAACAGCAGCGTCGACGTGTTGCTCGGCGGTGGGATCGTGAACGGTAGCTGGTCGCTCCGAGGCATCACGACGGGCGAAAAGTCTGACGCACTCTTGATGCGCGACCGCCCGGCGATCGCCATCAGCGACTTGAGCAGCGGACCGACGAACGTCCGTGGGTCGAGCGTGATGTTGTAGAGCGACTTGCGCACTGGCAGCGGCTGCGGACGCTCGTGCGCTGGTGCATTGCGCGAAAGCGCAGAGGCGAACGCAAGGATGTCGTTGAGGATCGTGAAACCCGAGGCGCCGTCTGAGAGGTAGTGGTCCGAGAACAGGAACAGCCGCGCGCAGTCGTTCGCTTCGTCGACCCAGACGTGCAAGCAGAACGGGAACTGCTCGTACCGGTTGAACGGGATGTCGGCCTGTGCACTTGCGTACGCGTGCCACTGCGCGTCGTCGCGGATCGCAGCTGCAGTCGTGTGCTCAATGTGCAGGAGCCCGTGCGTCGAGAGGTCCTCGAGCGTGAAGTGGGGATGGATCTCACCAATCGCAAACTCGCCTGCGACTTGCTTCGCGCGCATCTTTGGGTGGCGATTGAACGTCTGCACGAGCGCGTCCGGGACGTGGCGCATGAACTCTCGGACTTGACCGCGTACGAGCATCACGTGCGGGACTTTGATCGACGCGGCGTCTGACATGGTCATGAGACGCTCGACGCCACGGAGCTCAAAGCGCTCAGTCGGACCACTGCTGCTGCTGTTGCAGACTGGAGCTGTCGTATGCAAGTGATTCGCATGAGCGAGGTTTGGGCGTCCAATGCGCATCGCCACAGGAGTGCTCGGGCGTGCGATCGCAGTCGAGTGGAGCTGCATCGAGCGCACTTGTGCTCGTGCGAACGAAACCTGCGAGACCTTGAGCGGCGCAGCATCCGCCGCAGCCAGGAGACGTGCGACGCCACGAAGTCCAACGCGCTTCGACATGCTGCTGACAAGTGCGATCGCTCTTGCGCTGATGTCGCGTTGAGTGGTCTGGCCACGTCAATCAAGGTGATGAGCAATTTGACGACGTCAACACAGAGCATACAGTTTTCAATATAAAAGCAAGTATACAACAATCAAGTACTTTTGTTGTTAGTACATTCGTACGAAAACCAAGACAAATTACAAATTCTCGTACAATTCTTGTTTTGTACAGGTTCAATGGAGAACTGAAGGAGAGTGCGATGGTATACGATGGCGTGCTGGTCAGGCTCAAGAAACTGCATGCAGTACACGTCGGCAAAGTAAGACGGACCGTGCCTGGAGGAACTACAGACTAACTCACCAAGGCCCGATGTTGTATCCGCCAACATGCTGGAAAATCTCACATGTTGTACCTACAACATGTTTTAATAGCAATGGCTCGGAAAAAAGTTTTCGATACTAAAATCAAGATATACGCCAATTTGCACGAAAACGGCCATGTCAAGGTTTCCCTCCAAATACAAAGGGTTAGGTGGCCAAACGGGCACAAAAAGGCATAGTGGGATGCAATCAAGTGCTTTGAGAGGTCTGGTCGTTTGAAAAATGGCGCGAACTCGTGGCGGTTTGAATCGCCGACACACGTCTCCACCATTCACTTGAGAAATCGCTGAGAGATCACCAGACCATCGGTGCGTGCACGGCGTGTGGTTGCATGCATTGCTACATATGTGTATGTATGTGGACTCACGATCTCATGCGCTCGTTGCATGCGTGTCTGCGAAGGGAGCTATGTCAAAACGCGTCATTAGAGCAAACAAGAAAGCGCAGCGCATGCTGTGGCAGCGCGACGCTGACGACGAAAGCGCGCCAGTGGTCCAGACGCGACGCCCAATAGGCAAGGACGCGGCATACCTGATTGCGCGTAGTCGCGCGCAAGTGGAGGAGAAGCGAGCTGTGAGTCGTAAGAAAGAGATGAGAACGCGGGCAACAAGCCGCGCGACGACGCCAGCGCCTGCTGCACCGACGTCTGAACCTGCTGCAACGACGGCCGGTGCGACGACGCCTGCTGCGCCAGCACCTGCTTCGACGACGCCAGATGCGTCTGCCAGCCCTGCAATAGTTCCTGTAGTGCCTCGTGCAGCACGTGCGTCGCCGCGCACGCCCCAGCGTCAAGCAAGAAACCGCGCGCAAAGACCAAGAAACAGCTCGAGCGTGAGGCGGCGGCAACAGCAGCGGCAACCGCGCGCCCAAGAAAGACAGCGCACGCGAGTAGCGATCGAGGCCACTAAAGGCAAGGCACGGCAGCTCGGCAAACAGCTGCAGCACGATTTGCCAAGGCGCGTCGTACCAGCGCTCGGCCCCAAGAAGAGATACGACAGGAAAGACTCGAACAAATGCAGCAGAGCAGATCGGCACCGGTACCGCAGGCGACGCAAACACTAACTCAACTGAGCGAGTACATCGCGCTCGGATCAGACGAAGAAGGAGACGGACCCGACGCATGGAACGAGGATGGAGAGACAGTGGCCGAACCCGAATATGACGCAGTACCGTACGAGACAGACGACGAGCCAGCGACTGACAAGCACGACGCGGCCATGGATGGCGACTACAGTCCGGTGAAATGGCGCAAACTCAACCGAGACGAGCTCCTGGACCTCGCGCAAGACACTGACAAGCTTCGTCGTATGCGTGTCGACGGATGGGAGACTGGTACGTCGTACATACAACATGCCAATGTTGTATGTACAACGTGTGGTGCTAACATGTCCGATGCTGTTTGTGAAACAGACGAATTTGCCTTTCCAGCAGACTACAACTACCCAGGGTCCGGTCGGTGGTAAACACACTCCAGCGCACGTTCAATTCGGGCGACACGAACCGAGGCGTGCTCTCGTTCGATGAAGCCGTGCTCCCGACCCGCGGCCGGTTCAACGCAACGCGCCAGTGCCTCAAAGACAAGCCTCACAAGTGGGACACGATGCTGTTCCTGACTTGCAGCGCCGAGACGTCGTACTGCCTCTGGTGCGTTGCTTGCGTGCTTATTTTGCATGTGTGCGTATCTGCGTGTCTGCATGTTGCTCCGCGGTCCCCAAAGGGACCTCGGAGCTCAACCTTTTTTGGACAAGTTCGACACGTTGTTTATCTAACATGCAGTTTCGGCCAATGTCGTACGTACTGCATTCCAGGCTTGAAGTGTACTGTGACAAGGCTGAGCACGCGGCAAGCTCTGTCGACACAAACAGTGGGCCGTCGGCTGCCGTCCGGAACCTTGAAGAAGTGCTGCCGGCTCGAGTCGGCGGGGTGTTCCACGCCGTCGTCACTGACAGATTCTACACCTCGGTCCAGCTGGCGCTCGAGTTGCTGCACCGGAATGCGTACCTCATAGGAACCATCCATTCGAATCGCCAAGGCTACGCAGACGCGATTGCAGAGAAAAACCGCCCGCGGCCAGCGTCTATCGAGCGAGTCACATCCCGCTTCGCAGTGTCCAAGTGCTGCCCACGAATGACCGCGTGTGTGTGGTGGGACAGCCGTCCAGTCCAGCTTCTGGCGACCAACGGCAGCCGAGAGATCGTGTCCTGTGGTACGCATTTGCGTTTGCGAAGTCGCGCATGCTGTATCTTCGTACATGCTTACAGATGTGATGTTGTATGTATGCCTTGTCTACACAGAACGACGCTTTCCGGGCGGGGCAAAAGTCACAGCGCGTTGCCCAACGCTCGTGCGAGACTATCAGCGCTGAATGGGGGGAGTCGACGTTCACGACCAGTTTCGGCTGCAACGCTACTACCTCCAGCAGGCGATGGCGTTCAAGAAGTACTACCGCCGCTTGTTTCTTGGGCTGGTCGATGTGGCGATCGTCAACGCGTTCCTGGTCCATCGCGAGGTGAAGAAGCGAGCCGGCAAGAAGCCCATGGACCACGCAAAGTTCCTCATGCAGCTGCAAGACCAGCTTCTTGCAAGCAGCGCGACCGACTTCGCTCCAGTGGTACGTCGTACATACACCATGTGCACTCACTCACATGTTGTCAAACTAACTTGTGTGCTTGTTCGTGCATTGCTACAGCATACGAACCTCGCAACGCAAATGCGACCTGTTGGACGGGATCACGCGCTCGAGGAATGTCCCGACTATCAGCAAATCGGGGACTTCAAGCGCCGTCGCCCGCGTCAATGCAAGGTCTGCTCTCTGCTCAAGACTACGAAGGGCGAGCGGATAGGAACAAAGTACTTCTGCCCAGCGTGCAGCGACGACACAGCGAGGTCAGTAGTGCTTGCTTGTGTGGCGACTTGGTGTGCGGTGGTGCGATTGACTGACGCTTGTGTGTCTGCTACTGAGTCTACTTGTGCAACCGCGCTCGGCCGCGCAACAACAACAACGTACTAACGTGCCACCAGACCTGGCATAACGTTTGGGAGAACGGCACAAACCTGCCACCACCCATCGTCGGGCGCGGGATGCAGATGCGACGCCCTGGTTGAGCGCTGGGCAAGCGCAAGCGCGGCTCTATTGCTGCTCGAGGCGACGACGACAGCAAGCGCGACGCTGCGAGTGAATGCGATGTCGGCGGCGAGAATGAGCGTGAGGCAGTGAGCGAGGGCAACGACGGCGGGACTGGAGGCGACAGCGAGATCGAGACGACGGCAGAGCGTGCCGAGGACGCCGGCGATGCAGACACGAGCGCTATGCGACCACGCGCACGAGGCAAGCGCGCTGCAGTGGTCCATTGGAGCGACAGCGACGACGAGAGCGATCGCGGCGCGGCAAGCTCGGCTACGAGTGAGTGGGAGGGCGCAGACGCCGTGTAGATCGACGGGCGCGATGCCAACGAGTCGGACGACTTTGACGATGAGTGAGCGTGTTTGGATGTGCAGTTATAGCTACATATGCTATCTCAATCCATTTCACCTCTCTTTTGGCACACTTCGTCTGGTTTCTCTTGATTCCACACTGCTTGCGTGTGCTCAAAGTGGGACTCTCGATAAATGGGCCATTTCAAACATGCGGTACATACAACATCGGCAAAAGAAACATGGTCAAAAACAACATGCAACCACTTGCACATTGTATCAGCAAGTCCATGTCCACCAAGTGACACTGTTTGCATGTCGCGTTTTCCAAGCGCAGGCGTCGCACTTATCGTAACCTATTCAAAAACCTAGTATAGATTCTAATTTAACATGTTGTACGTTCAACATGTGAGTTTTTCGATAACCGTACTTATGTGAATCCGGGCGGTGGTGGGTTAACGATCTACATTGGCAGTGTTCTAAATGAGCCCACGAAAGTATTGAAGTGACAGGTTCATACTGCGCAGTACCGCAATTCCTTTGAAAATAACATTTAGAAGCACAGCTTGGACGTGCGCTTGATCACAGCGTTCATGAAGCTCTTCATCGATGATGACTTTGAACCTCGCCAGTTCCGTCAACCGTAAAAACGACTAGCGCGCGACAAAGGCGGAATGGGACACTTCGACTTCCAGCGTCAGCTCGTCAGCGCGTCGGCAAGCTGTGGTACTTTGAAGAGTGCCGACGTACCCGACGATTTGCTAACGTCATGCCCAAATGCGCGAACATAAACTGCTGGTACGATGTGATGCGCGTTGACGAGCGTCCAAACATACAAGCATGAGCCCAGAGCAATCGTTTGCACAGTTTGAAACAAGAGAAGTCCAGTGAAACATAGGTGATGAGGGAGGAAGCCAACAGAATCGGCTGAGGCACAGCGAAACATTCATGTCATTGATTCGCATGCATGACCAACTGCAGTCACTAGTCACTATCGTCGCGAAGCCTCTTTGATTGTGGATCGGCGCGCGAGCGAACTTGTGCGCGCTTGTTGCAAAGAGTTGGACAACCGCGTGGAAGAAGAGCTTCTTCATTATCTTCACAATCGCTGGTGTTGTCTGGCGACGCTCCGACCGCTGACACGCTGGGTCTGAAGCTCGCCGATCCACTGCTGCGAGCTGTGGTGGTGCTATCTCGGTTTCTCGTCGCCGATTCACGTGCCACAGGACGGCTTCGAGTTGCTGCGTCGTTGAATCCCGTTCGAAACTGCGCAGGCTCTGGTCGACAGCGCGTGCATTCGATATTATAGTTGTTGTTGCGTTGAGTGATCGCGCGATTTTGCGTGGTATACACAGATACTCCCTGCCCTAGTTGGTTCTTCACGCCATCCAGTTCCATGTTAATCTTCTTGTGCTATATCTATACGTCGTAAGATGCTTGAACTGACTACATTTGGGAACACATTGCGTTGCGAAGGTTACAAATGGTTTCGCAGTCTAGGTGGCGCATCAAACGAAAATGTATTGACACTCTAAGCGTAGGCAACACTGGGAGCAACTTGAAACTGTCAGTCGTAACACTTGTACAAAGCGAAACGCTACGTTTGTCAACTTTGATAGCGCCATCGCTTTTGATGACCCATTATTCCGTTTTTCGTGTCACCCCTGTGTTCAGTGCTGCCAAAATAGTTTGGTCTCAAGTTCGATTTCTGGATTATATGTGGTTGAAGAGACTATTTTTGGGTGTTTGCTGGAGCTCAAGTTCAAGTTCTGGATTATAGGTGTTTAAAGAACGTGTCCTCGGGTGAGCGATGACAATTTTCGTATGTAAGAAAACAATACTATATATGGCGCATCACTACTCACAGTCTGTGCAAGTCTCATGTGCAAACTTCACCTCCTCTACCCATACACATCCAGGCCTGTCATGGTCTTGTCATAAATATTACCATGATTTTGTATAGGGTTTTGGTGGCTCTTAGAATTGGCCAACGCCAAAATACCGTTTTTACACTATGCGCTTATCGGCACGCTCATTGGTGCGTTTTGTAGCTTAGTTAGATTGGAATCACATATCTAAATAGCGTCGTTCATTTCGCAAAATCGAAAAGAAAATATTGGCGGCTCTAAAGACTGGCCACCAGCGAAAGAATGACTATTTTCATATCTAAGAAAACAGCACTATATAATACAGCAAGGATGTGCAACAGCAGTCGTCGCGGCGGCATGAAGCAGAGCCGCAGGGGTGAGACGAGACGGCGTCGACGCAGCTGCAGCTGCAGCAATTGTCGATTGAAGAGGTGCTGGCGCAGCATCGCGTTATGCGCTCGCCCAATTGAGCTCAGTGCTGATTGCAGTCATCGACACGATCGTGTACGCCTCGCTACAAGGTGCCGCAGTCGTCAAATGCCGAGTGAGTTCCGATCTCGTCTTCGCCGCGTTGCTCTCGACTTCGACATGGTCCTGCGCGTCGCTTTTACCGCTAAACGTCGAGTGAGCAGTGTCCGTGAGCTTCGGCGCAGCTATTGCCGACGCCGTGTCTGCACTTACCTTTTCGGTCACCGACGTCGTCGTTCCAATTGCTGCAGCCTTGTGAGAGTGACCCAGTCGCTGCAGCCGCTTGTGAGAATGATCCAGTCGCTTGCGAGAGTGTTCTAGCTGCAGTCGCTTCCGAGAGTGATCCAGCCACATCGTTCGGCGCCGGAGCGTCTGCGGCCGGCATCAACCGCGGCTCCAACTGGAGCTCCGTGCGACGATCCATGCGCATCTGCAGTCGCTGGAGAAGACGACAGGGTGTCGGGCGCCGACTGTGCCGCCGGCGCGCCATCTGCGACACCGTCCGCGCTCGCCGCCGCAGCAGTAGTCGTACCGAGACTCGCAGCGTCGGTCGTCGTCACCATCGTCGCGCGGGAGCCGCAGTTGTCGAAGTGAGCGCGCGCGTATCCTAGCTTATCTGCTTTAGCGCGAGTGTTCGCGCGCTTGAGAATGGGATGATGTAACGGGGCAGTACCCCATGACACTATGTAGTTACTTAGGTTAATTAGGTAGTTTGGTGAGCTCTCGTGTAGATACTTGAGAGCTGCCACTTGGGTACGCGCTGCCTGAAGACCAGGCCAGCGCCTGCGTGTCAGCTCCAGATTGGTCAGCGAATCGGTGTCGCAGCACCGACTCCTCGTGACTCCCAGCAAGCGCCGTAGAGGCAGCTTCCAATTCAGAGTCAAATTTGCCCCAAAGCTATCGGCTATCGCTTCCTCACAGTGTACGCAGGTGACGGACACTTGGACTGTCACAGGAAGCAACTCGAAGTCGGGTAAGTTTTAACCACTCTTACAAACGAAATGCTACGTTTGCCGACATAAGAGCGCCTCGCATTTGTAGCCTTTCTTAGTACTGAAAACAATGTGAGATGGTATGGATTCAAGTATAAGTTCTATGTACTGAGTATGCATGAAGAGGGTACTCAGGTGTTCGCTCGAGAGGAAACTGAGTTATAGTGCCTAATGGACTATGTATCTAAAAAGTTGTTTGTAGCAATAAATGAGATAGCCCAGAACAAAACGATATCAATAAACCATTTTGCTGTTTCGAGAAAACGGCTTCAAAGTGAGACCATCGATTTTTGTAACTAAGTGAAGTATCGAGAAAAACTCGGTTTTGTGTTTTGACGAAAACGATTGCTGGTCATTCGCTCATAATGCGCAACGAGGGATCAACAACGAAGAGAATCACGACGCAAGTGACGGCGAGGACTCGCATGTCGCTGCTAGCGCGCCGAACGACAGTGGAGATGAAGAGCGGATCGAAGAGGACACGTTTGACGACGATCAAGCGAGCGCTAGCGCCGCTCCAGCTCGTGCCAGTGTCGGCGTCGTTTGGTCAGCAGACGATGTCAAAGAGCAAGTGACTGATCTCATCGTGGCATACATGCGCAGCGAACGCTATCTCAAGGGAAACGAGATAAAGCTCCAGCAGTTCATCATGTAACGCAAGTCACTGAGCAACGAAGAACACAAGGTCAGCGCCATGACGGCGCTCGCGATACTCGATGACGCAGCTGCGCCGAGCGTCGACGCGGCAAGGGCGTGTGCGACAAGTTCGCGTACTACCTACACTTGGTCGGACGCATGTTTCGCGATGCGTTCTACTTGTGCTACGGCGTGTCTACTGCGACGACAGCGCGCTCAGACGCAGAATCAAGGATGGCAATTTCTCACTAAATATATTATATAACTAACATACACCGAATGACCTTATTCATTACACTATCGGTCCATGCCTTATTGAATATCATACAATTTTTACATAAGCTCACGTACAATATTAAATGATCTCGCGTCACATATGACAAATTCGTTTGGCAACTCGACGACTCGAGCGGCACCACCAGTAGTGACTCGACACTCGAGTACACTCTCAATTGATCGACCATCCTCGACGACGGCACACGCACAGACCAACCACACGCAAGATGGCCACGGCTGCCAGTGCGCGCGTTCCGCTGTGCGGCTACGAGCGCGTCATGGCGATCGCCGGCCACTCGAACTCGATTATCGTCCATGCGATGGTCCTCCGTGCCAGCTCGGACGCGCGTCTCGCGTTCCTCGAGCAGCTCCCGCTCGCGGTCATGCAAACGTTCAATCGCCACCCTCGCATGCGCGTCACGCAAGTGCGCGACGAGTTTGCTCTCGCAGAGATCCAACCGCAGCTCTCGCTCGCAGACGTCGCAGCACGCAAGCTGCTCGAGATCAGCGTCGTGACGCAAGACACCGAGCGCTGGGAGCAGTTTGCTGAGCGCGAGTGCGATACAAAGCTCGACCGGTACACTCAGTTCCCGCTCTACGTCCGCGCGTCGCACGACACGAGCGACAGCATCGTGCGCTTGATGGTCTTTTCGGACCACTACATGTCCGACGGCATCTCGGGCTTGATCGTGCTGAACGACATCGTCACGTTCGCTGTGGCACTGACGCAGCAGCAAGCTCGCAAGTCTGAAGCAAGCACCGATGCACCGAGTGAGCTCCCGCTGCGTCCATCGCTCTACGACATGTGGCTCGCGCCGCGTCCGTGGCGCCTGCGACTCTGTCGCTGGGCTGTTGCGCTCTTTGGGAAAGCAATCTTCAAGCACGAGCTGAAGCGCTTCTCGCCAGCGCTCGCGCCACGGAGCGACCAAGCAGACTTTGTGATCCCAATGCACGCGAACAGCAGCTCGGCGCTCTTCGGACAGGGCTCGCCAGAGTCCATGCGCAAAGCGCTCGCGCGCTGCAAAGACGAGCGCGTGACGTTCTTTGGCGCATTGGCAGCGTCGATCGTGCTCGCGTACGCAGTCGCAAGCGGCAAACATGAGCCACAGTCGTCGACGAGCAAAGCCAATCGCAAGCCGTTCATACTTGCAGCGGATGCCGACTTTGACATGCGCAAGCGCATCGCCGCGCCAGTCGACGAAGACCCGGTCGGGACGTACATGGTGATGAACCCACTCGAGTCACTCGCAAAAGACGGCGTCGACTTGGACGCAACGGCGTTCTGGGACCTCGCGCGCGCGTGCAAACAGGAGATCGACGCCTCGCTCGCGAGTGCGCTCATGCCACTTGCAATGCTGTTCATCCACGACAACGTTCACGCAAACATCTCGCCAGATCTCGTGCGCGAGCTCCCGGTGCCGCGCTCGATCTCATCGGACGTCAACATCTCGAACATTGGTAAGTACCCGTTCGCACTCACGCACGACATCGCAACAGCGGATGGCAACAGCGCAGTTCCGATGCAGATCGAGAGCGTCCACGTGTACAACTCGAACCCGCACTTGGGTCCTGGTACGATCATGTACGTCACAGCAACCGACCGACTCAACTACTCGATGATGCACAAGTACGACGCGCCAGTCGCGCAGACGCTCTTCACTGCGTACATCGCATGCCTCGAGCTCGTGGGCGACATTGCAAGCGACGAGCGCATGACGCACGTCGCGATGCGCGTCGTCGAGCAGATCAACGACTATGAGGGTCGATCTGTGAAGGAGTGCACAGCACCACAGTCTCCGGTAGCAGTCGTCGCATAGAGCGAAGCTGTAGATGAACATCGTTGCTGTTGTCTAGAGTATCAAGAGTGTAAGGAGGATCGTCAGCTCATCAAGACTGACGGATCGACTTGGAAGTGCTGTGGTGTGGTGCTGTGGTGTGGTGCTGTGTTGTGGTGTGGTGCTTCTTCTCAAGCGTCGCGCTGCGTGTGCTCGCTAACCGTGACATCGAGATATCGTTGCAAGTGCGCACACATCACGCACTGATCGACCGCGCTGCGTCGAGAGCGTCCACGATGGTGCGGTCGCGCGTGTCGACGCGACAGCTTGCAGCGCTCACAGCGACTCTCATCGCGCTCGCTTGCATTGCGCTCTTTGGTGTCGAAACAACGGCCTCGCGCGACCGCATGACGTACTTTGAGCGCGTGAAAGCGTTCGTCTCGACAGACGCATTGAATCGCGCTGCTGCGAGCGCGCGCTTGAAGCGCCTCGCCGCGACAGGCAGCGCGCAACGCGGTGCAGATGCAGCGAGCACAGACAGCATGGACGATGCGGCAGACGAGCTCATGACACCGGCGCTGATCGAGCAGATTGAGCGCGAGCAGGTCGACCCGCTTGCGCCGGTGCAAGTGCACATGGTCTGGATCGGTGACGTCAGCAAGGCGCCAAAGGACCACGTGCAGTACGCACAACGAGGGTTCAACTTGACCATCCACACTGACGCAGACGAGATCCTCGCAGGCTTCCAGCCGTTCGTCAAGCGCGCGTATCGCCTCGCAGTGCCAGACGTCGTCGGCTACGACTTTCTCAAGTTTGCGCTCCTGTACAAGCACGGCGGCTTGGCAGTCGACGCCGACACGTCGCCAGTGATCGACGCGTCCGAGCTCGTGTTCCCGAGCGACTGCGACGTTGTGTTTGGCAAAGAGGCGTCGGTGTCGCCACTGCTCTGGGAGAAGCCAGTGTTCCGCGAGTCCGGTGCCGCCGAGTACGGCTTGAACCGACCGTTCCAGATCCTGAACTGGGCGATGGCTGCCGCGGCGCCGCGCAACAAGCACGTCAAGTGGCTTCTGCAGACCGCGATGACGCACTTCTTCGGCTTGCGCGACATGGAGACGTCGCTCGTCCAAGACATCTCGGGCTCGGGGCTCATGACCGACTACGTCGCGCTGCTGCACGAGAAGCACGGCCGCCACTTCCGCGACGTCTTCATGGACAACACGCAGCACGTGCCAGTCGAAGGACTGTGTCTGACCATCGGGCACTTTCACAACCTCTGGACGCGCCACTCGTTCTTGAGCAGCTGGAAGCAGCACGAAGCGCGCTGGTCGTGGGAGTACCTCTGTGCGCTCGCTCTCGTCGTCGCGCTCGCTGCTGTGCTCGGCTGCGTCGTGACCAAGCGCCTAGCGAACAACACTGTGCGCTTGGTCGTCGTGCCAACGGAGCTCCGGTACAAGCGTGCGCGAGAAGCAGCAGTCGCCAAGAGCGAGGGTCTGGTCAACGCAGCGAGCGATTGCAGCAAGGAAGAGCACGATCTGTTGTAACACGGGCGAGTCGTTCGTCCAGAGTGAGCGTGTCCGCGTGAGCGTGTTCACATGAGCATGTTAGCATCGACAGCGCTCTCACAGGTGCAAGACACCAGCAGTGACCATGCCGATCGACACATTCCATCTCAAACCTGGTCGAGGTTGGCTAGCGTGTCCGTCAGCGCAGAGTACTGAACGAGTGGCTGGCATTGAGCTGGCATTGAGTGCGCACGAGCGGTCGCCATGGACCTCGTGCACACGCACACGCGCTTCTGAGTCGTGACGCACCAAATGCTGCTGCTATAGACACGAAGCGCAATGCCAGCGAGCGGTCGGGACGATTTGGTTGGTCGAGGGCAAGCAAGCGGGTCTCGAGGGACGTCGATGGCGTCGAGTGCGCAAGTGCGAGCACGAGAGTATGAGAGTGAGCATGTTGGAGCAGTTAGAGCGAGGTCTGTGGATGAACGCCGCGCAGTCAAGTCGGGGGTTGCAGCGTGAGCCTCAAGGTCATGGTTAGGTGGCAATCAAGGGCAGAATGAGGGCGGCGACGCGCCGAGCACTCCGTCCGAGGTTGCGACGAGTCCAGTTCCAGTGTGAGAGTGCGAGAGGGTGCAAGGGCGTGAGAGCGCACAAACACTAGCGCTTTCGCGTTTGAGAGACTCGCGTTTGAGCGAGTGTGTTCGTAGGCGCGCCTTGAAGACCAAGAGCCGAGAACGAGCGAGCGTCTGAGCACGAGCAAGGTATGGACAACGAAGCCATGGACTTTGTGTCGCTAAACCAGATCGCTCTTGTGGTTTCTCGTTTGCATGTCTGCATGGTGGTGATAGAGCTGTGATCACGGGGCATTGACCTCGATCTCGATCTCAACAGACAGGTCTCGACACAGGGACACAGGAAGTGTGAGATGGAGGGAGAGAGAGACCAATTACGTCGGCTCTTCTACTTCTTCGTAGCAGCACTTAGGATCAACATCAGCATGCTCGACGGCGGCGATCGTTTGTCCAACGAGCTCAACAACGCTAGATCGACAAACATCGCGATCTCAACCTCGACGACGACGACGATCAAGTGGCCATTCATTCCGGCCCGAGTATCCACGCTCCAAGCGCGTTTGAAAAATAGAGCGTTGAAGCGCGCATCTCCATTTCGGCGAGTGGACATTGGCATAGTGAGATACTGATGTAGTGTCTACGTATGGCGCACCTCCATGTTGGGTTCGAAATACAGACCTGAGTTTTGTTTGGAAATCTGGAAGTAAGCGATAATTAGGAAACTGACTCAAAGCATACTTTGATCGAGTCATATCTAGTACAGCGTCAACTATAGTATACGAGTATTTGTTCTGAACCAAGCATACGATTCTCAAGTCTAATCTGTGTAGCAAACTTGTGCATGGCGTGCGCGAACTTTCTCGCCCTCTTCTAATGCATACGTTTTGACATCCAGGACATCAAACAACCCGTTTGGACTATCTGGAAGCCACAAGCAGTGATGCTAGTCACATGGATGATGATACGTTTTTTGCTCCGTGAAGCTCGTAGCTCGCAGCCGCGCGTGTGCTCGCACGCCTCGCCTCGCCTCGCCCGCGTAGATCGGTCGTCGAGCGTCGAGCATTCGCGAATCCGCTCGCTCCAGCTCACTGCACCTGCGCCGCAGACACCTCCGACACTGCTGTCGCTGCCATCCACAGTCGCTGTCGCTTCTACACCACTACCACCTCCACTACCACACGCGCTACTAGCGATCAACCACCTCGCACAACCTCAAGATCGATACGATGGCGCCAACCACGACGACGACCACCACCACTACGAAGACGACGACGACCGGCACGGCCGCAGCCGCTAGCAATGCGACTGCAAAGCCCCTCAAGCGCTTCGAGCTCCGCGGCTTTGAGCGGGTGTCGACGCTCACGGACAAGGGGAGCTACAAGGTCGCACACGTGATGGTCGTGCGCGGTCAACTGGACGAGCTCCTGCGCCACATTCCGGCGGCGCTCGTGCTCACGTTCAACAAGCACCCGCGCATGCGCGCCAAGCAAGTGCAGGGCGAGTTCGCGGTCGCCGAGGTGCAGCCGCCAATCGTGCTCGAGCACCTCGTGAAGGCGCGGCTCCTGGGCATTCGCGGCACGAGCAAGGAGGAGGAGCGCCTCGGCAAGTGGCAGAAGCACGTCGAGGAGGAGAGCAACTTGCCGTTCGACCGGTACTGCCAGTACCCGTTCTTCCTGCGCGTGTGGGTGGACAAGGCGAGCAACACGGCGCGCTTGATCCTGTTCTCGGACAAGTTTGTGTCGGACGGCATGAGCGGCACGGTCGTGCTGCACGACCTGCTCTCGTTCGCGTCGGCGCTCTCGCTCGAGAGCCCGAGCCTGGAGAAGGACAAGAAGGAGCTGCCGCTGCGCGACTCGCTCTACAACATGTGGCTCGACGGCATCGTCGGCTCGTCCTGGACGCGCTTCTGGGTCAAGTTCTTCGCATCTGCGGGCTTCAAGCGCGAGCTCAAGACGTTCAAGCCGCTCTTGACGCCGCGCGCGGACCAGCACGACATGACCGTGCCGGTCGAGTGCAACCACACGTCGGTGCTCTTTGCTGACGGCGCGTCCGAGAACCTCAAGAAGCTCCAGGCTGCGTGCGACCGTGAAGGTGTGAAGCTCCAGTCGGCGCTCGCAGTCGCTGTGCTCCTCGGCTACTACGCGACGCAGCCGCCAAAGCCTGCAGCAGCGCAGCCTGAGCTCGAGCCTGAGGCAGCAGTCGCGAACGGCGACGCCAAGAAGCCAGCGGCCAAGGACGCGAAGAGCAAGAGCAAGAGCAAGAAGCCGGCCAAGCCCGAGCCGTTCAAGCTCCGCGTCGAGACGCTCATTGACATGCGCCGGCGCGTGGACTACCCGGTGCAGGAGGTCCAGATCGGCGACTACACGACGTCGTACCCGATCGAGTCGTTTGCGCACACGGGCGTGGCGCTTGACCGCGTCAAGTTCTGGGACCTCGCGCGCGCGAACAAGCAGGAGCTCGACGCGCTGCTGCAGAGCTACGCGCTCCCGAAGCCGCTCATCTTTGCGGACCAGAGCCTGAACGAGCGCACGCCGCTGCCGTTCTTCGAGCAAGTGCCGATCCCGCACGCGACGACAGCGGATGTGACGCTCGCGAACCTCGGGTCGTACATCCACGCGCGCACGCACGACTTCCGGACCGTGGACCCAAAGACAAAGGGCCCGAGCACCGGTAAGCTCGTGGTCGAGAGCGTGACGTTTAGCAGCACGGCGCCGCACCTGTCGTCCGCCGCGTCGCTCTTTGTCTCGAGCGTGAGCGCGCTCTCGTACGGCTTTGCGCACAAGCTCGAGGACAAGGTCGGGCGCACGCTCTTGGCGAACCTCGTCGCCGTGATCGAGAGCATCGGGAACGTCGCGGCCGACGAGCTCTTGAGCGACGTCGTCACGAAGGCGCGGACGCAGCAGCTCGAGGTGAGTGCGAAGGCGGCGGGCGAGCACAAGACGTCGACGACGACGACAACGACCGTCACGAAGACGGTCGAGCACAGCGCGTCGGGGGCGGCTGCCGTTGCGACGACTGCGTAAAGAGGCACACGTCAGTGAGTGGGCGAGTGACCGCGTCAGAGGCTCTTGCGCTAGAGTGAGCGCTTGAGGGAGCGAAGAGGAAGAAGCAGTAGCAAGAGGAGAAGAGGAAGCGCAGATGCGAGCGATGAGGAAGGTGATGATGCATGTAATAGCTGAGTGTTGCCACACGTGTGTGTGTTCAAGTGTCGGCCAGTTCATTGAGCTCTGCGGCAGCTCTTGCGTACCAGATGACTGGTACGAGCTGGCCAACGCAGCTCACGATCTCGAGCAGCCCATCAGTTGAGAGTTTTGTGTCAAGGTGGTGCACGTGTGTGAGCTCAGCGGTACCTTCGTGTCCGCTGAATGCAGCGTGCATGCACAATGCATTCGCGACCTACAAACGATGCGTCTGCTGCTGGAACAAGGTTCCTCCATGACGACGCTCACTGACAACGCGACTCTCAACAAATTTGCGTTGCGCGACGCGGCCCGGCAAGAGCATGGTTGAGAGCCCTCACGAACGAAGACGCAACGCGAGTGCTTCGCATTGTGCGATCGATCGATCGTCGCGTCACGGGCATTTGCATGTGACAGACAACGTGGATGTGGGTTCACTTGTATGGCTAGATTTGAAAATAACTGATTTTAGTGCTGAATCTCAATAAACCGGCTAGCATGTAGTTTTGACACTCTATGCGTCTTTTTGTGTAATTTTTGAATAATATATGCCTTATGACGGTATATATCGAGCTTCAAGCGGCTGTTTCTGCAGTACAGCTTCAAAGTCGACATTGGTGACGACTCGCGCCACTTTCGGTCTTGGGGGCAACGCTTCGAGCGAGCAAGAGCAGGCGCATCGAAGCGAAGCACAAGCGAGCGACGCACGATGGGCTCGACAGCGTCCAAGGAGCGCAAGTTCTTCCGCCCGTGTACGTCTCTCAATCTGCGTGCCCGTGCTGTGAGCGTGTGCTGCTCGTTTGTGCGGAGAGGGGAGCGATGCAGCTGCTGCGAGCAACGCACCGGGAGTCAGTCCACATGGAACGCAGCGACCAGCACTACTGGGAGCCTGAGTGCACACAAGGAACGTGTGAGACTCACAAGACATCGTCGCATTGGGGCACATTGCTCGATCCTTTGCATCTCTACTCTCTCTCTCTCTCCTTGACAGTCGATGCAGGGGAGTTCACAGTCGCGTGGCTCACGTTCAAGGTGCGCACTGCGTTTGTTGCTCGACGGACGCCATGCCCGATCCACTTGCATGACGCAGCGCTCGTGACGCATTGGCACAGGGCGATGCAAATGAAGACCAGGAGCACCGGCTCGTGGCGCGCAAAGACGGTCTGCTGTCGTCCAAGCTCCTTCGCGGACTCTTTGGCGGTACGTCGTCGCATGTGAGCGAGTACCCACCAACCACGCGTCTCTGAACGCTCGACCAACGCAAATGGATGCGCAGACGCGACGATGAAGTGCCTCGCGCAGTGTCCAGGCGAGTTCATCTCGAAAGAGGCGTTCCTGTGCAGCCTCGCGCTCTGCTACGTGTACGTCCGTTGTTCCTTCTCTCTTTGTGCATCTCGAGACACAAGCGTCTCGTACTCACGCGTCGCTCTCTCTGTGCGAATGCCTGCAGTGGCAACACAGAAGACCGCATCAGCTACCTCTTCACGATGTACGCGATCGTGTACGCAGCAGAACGGTACGTCCCAGCATCAGACGAGCGAGTCTACACAGAGGCTTTCTTTCAATCCGCACGCCATTGCTCCTTCACTCACTCGTTCACTCTTTCGTTCGCTCCACTCAGTGACGACGGCTTCATCTACGAGACCGACTATCTGTACCTACTCGAGTACCTCGAGAGCTTCAACGTCATTCCCAAAGTACGTGCAGCCCACGCAGTCGGTCAGCGCTCCACGTGGTGATGCTCACGCCCAGTTGCTGCACGCGCGTTGTCGAGTGCAGAAGTTCTACGCTGCGTTTGAAGAGTGTCACGTCGCTATGGGCGGCATGCTCTCGAACGCGCAGTTTGTCGAGTGGGTGCGCCAGTACCCAGTGCTCATGGACGTACGTACGCGCTTGAGTAGGCGACGCTTCGTTGGATCTCCCAACACACGCGATCAGGACTCACGTGGATCGACTTCGTGATGTGTGCGAATGCTAGTTCCTCGCGCACCACTTGCCGCCGTCGCCGCTTCCGTCGAGTCCGCTCTCGGTCCGCACAGCTGATGACCAACGCCCGAACGTGTACGTCCAAGACTCCGCCTACTTGCCTGGCTGGTCATGGCTCTCTCGCTACCACTAGCACGTCTCTGATATGTGATGTCGACTGCTCGCGTGCTCAGAGATCCGCTGAACCACAGTCCGTCGTGCCGCCTCGACAAGCAAAAGAGCGGTAGCGCCGGTCACTTCAGCTCGTTTGACTTTCTCGGTGGCGAAGACAGCGGCGACGACGACTCGGACGAGCTCTACGACTCGGACCAGATCTCCGAGATGGAGGAGTTTGGCGGGAGCTACAGTGACGCACATGCTAGTGGTGGCCACGGCACTGGTAGCAACGACAATGGCTCGGACTCACACGACGACGAGACTGCGTTGTACACGCCGCGAGGGACGTCAGGGCTCTACATCAGCAGCCACGACGACGACTGCGCAGGTCCACAGACAGCACGCGCTGCGCCGCCAACGCCACTCTTTAATGGCAGCGACCATGGTTTCAACCGCAACGCTGGGCGAGCGCCAGCGTCTGGGTTGCGGTCGTCGCGTGGCGTGCAGAAGATGGGGCGGAACATTGGCAAAGCTGTCGGCGGTGGGATCTCGAAAGTCGGTCGGAGCATCCTCCACGTTGGTAAGTCCCAGGTCCACAGCAGCAGCAGTGCAACTGCAAGTAGCAACAGCCACGCAAAAGGGAGTGGAGCGGACCCAGTCGAGCCTGGCGCGGCGTCGCTCCTCGCTGCTGGCTACGCGTTCTCGTCCGAGTCGCAGACGAGCAAGAGCTACGTCTGCGGGTACCTCCACAAAGTCAGCGACGGCAAGTGGTCGAAGCGGTCGTGGCACCGCCGGTGGTTCGTCCTCGACAAGCAGCAGGGCGTGCTGTCGTACTACCGCCACAACCCAGCAAACCTCCTGTCTGCTGCGCCGCATGGGAACATTGTCCACATGGACGAGACAGACGACGACGACGGCGATCGCGATAGCGGCAGTGGTGGCGACCACGACCACGCACCTTCGAGCTCAGCGTCGCCGTCCAAGTCGCAGCACGAACAGCAGCCGAGCGTCACGTCGGCGACGAACCGACCCAGCAATCGCACTGACGCAGCCGCAAAGCCCACTCTCGATACGACCGACCACGCACACGACAAGCACCAGAACCTGCTGTACCTGTGCAAGACGCATCCGTGGTACAGAGGCGAGTTCGACTTGAACGCCGACAGCGTGTCGCTCCTGTTTGAAAAGTCGCTCGCAAAGAGCGCGCCGACGAGCTACTTCTTCCAAGTCTCGACGCTCTCGCTCCACGAGATCGACTCGAAGCGCGGCGTGCAGTACAAGGTACCGCCTTTGACTGGATAGTCGCTTGCTTATGATGGATGACAGAGTCGTGACTGAGGTGCTTGCTCGTGCTCGTGATGATGCAGCTCTGCGCAGACAACGAAGGCGACTTTGACCTCTGGACCCACGCGATCGCGACTGCGATCAACCGCAAACACACGCAGAGCGCGTCGCAGAGCCGAGGTGCGAGCGCTGTCCAATCTCTCTCGTACGCCACTAGCCGAGTGCTAACGGATGATCCTTCCTTGTCGACTGTCTGCTAGCGCCTGTGCTCTCGCATCAGCAGCTCTATCGACAGCGACTGCTCCAAGCGCAGCAGGAGCTGGAGCAACAGCAGCGACAGCAACAACAAGAGCACGACGAGAGCTCGGTCCACACGAGCACAGCGGTCATCACGCCGACATCTTCGTCTGTGGAAGCCGACAAGGCGCTCGAAGCCACGCGGTCGCCCACCAAGCGACCTGCCGGCGCAAACCCACCCGCAGCGCCAGCGCTCAAGCCCATTCCACCGCCGATTGTCACGAGTTACCAGCACGTCGCAGTCGCAGAGTCGTCGCCGTGGCGCTTGGAAGTCGCTGTCGAAGGGACGAAGCAGTGCTTGATCCTCGGCTTTGTCGTGAACATGGTCGCGATGAAGTGCATCGCGTCCGAGCACGTCGTGAGCAAGTGCCTCGTGTGCGTCGTCGTCACCGCGGCGTACATGCTGAGCATCTACAACCCGCGTCCAAGCTTCGCCGTACAGTCTGCTCGAAGCCATCACAGCACCGCTGGCGCCACCACGGCGTCCGACAGCACAAGCGCTGACGCAGATGGGAGCAGCAGCGCGCCGTGTGCAGATCCGACACTGTGCTGTTTGCATCGCATCGCACCAGCACACGCCAGTACGTCTAGCGCCAGTGCGAGCAACCTCGTGGATCCAAGCGGCGGCCTCCATCGTGTGACGCCGCCTGGTCGCGCGCTCAAGAAGTTTGCGATGGCAAGCTCCATGACGCGCACGCACATGAATGAGAACGGTCGGTCCACGAACGTCCCGCACTCGTGGACAACGTCGCGCGGCGAGTCGTTTGCAGTCCGGAGTCTCGACTACAAGAAGACGCGGCGAAAAGAGGTGCGACCGTGTCTGCTAGTGCTGCTGCGAGTGGCGATTCTGTGCAGCAGACTGACGCTGTGGTGATGTGGTGTCTACTAGGCGTCGCTCCCTGCGCTCTTTGAGTTCCTCGGCTGTGACTTGATCCGCACGGACAGCAAAGTCGACTTGATCTCGCAGCGCGTCGAGCTCCCAGCAGACGTCGCAGACGACAAGCTCTTTATCATCAACGCACAGGTGCGTCTGCATCTCGTCACGAGCCGTTGCGTCGGTCGATCGTGAATCTCACGCACGTGTGTTGTGTCCAGTTGCCGTCGTATGCGCCGAGTGTCTGGGGCGACGCAAGTAGCAATGGACCAGGCTTCAGCCTCGTGCTGTACTGGAAGATCCCCAACGCTGTCGTCGAGGTGCGTTGCCAACAGCTTCTGCCACCGGACAAGAGGCAACCATGACTGACACGAGAGTCCTCTCTCTCGTGGCACAAAGGAGCTCAAAGACCCGCAGACGCCAGCGCTGCGGCTGTTCAAGCGGTTCCTTCACGCGGGGAGCGACACGTCCTTGACTGACCGCTTCAAGGTCATTGCGCAAGTGACGAACCAGGACGAGTGCGGGGTCACGGGCATGGGCAAGAAGCTCTTAGCGAGCCACAACGCGACGCCAGTGCTCACGCGACCGCAGCACCGGATCTACCACTTCAACGACGGGAGCACCGAGATCGTCGTGGACATCCACTCGTTCTCGTACATTGCGCGGCGCGGGATCCACCTCCTACTCGACAAGACGTCGAAGCTCGTGATCGACATTGGCTTTGTGCTCCAAGGCGAGACCGAAGACGAGCTGCCGGAGCAGATCCTCGGCTGCTGTCGCTTGGACCGTGCCGACGTTGCGCATGCGATGGGCATGCCTCGATAAAGCATCTGATCTTCTCCGTGTAAACCTCCGACATGTGAGTCATGACGTCTAGGTGCTGTTGTACGACTCATCACACGGAAATGGACTGCAATAGTGTAAAGTGGCAACGATGTTCATTACGACGTTACTTCTACAGCGCTATGGTAGTGCGAGTGATAGGCACATGCTCATGAAGACGTCAAGCGCATGCCGCGGTGGTGGAGAGGAAGAGATCAGAAAACCTTAGTTGTGCATCAATCTTGGAAATCAGACCCGAAAGATGGTTAATTTGAAAGGTATTCATCACGTCTCGCCTCTTCGACGTGCGCATGCAGACACACATGTACGTACGCACATGCACACACGACACGCCATACAGTGGATGAAGTGTATGCTCAGAGTACGATTCTCAACAACAAGGGCTACTACCCCCTTGGTTCAGAAACTCTAGTCTGAAAATTGAAAAGTGGATCATCATAGCATACGCGATGCAAGCACACACACGCACACACAGATGCATTTGGTTCACAACACACACATACACACGATGGAAGGCGCTGCTCGTGGTTCTTGTCGAGCCGGCTGCTGTTGCTGCTGTTGTAACGACGACGATCGATCGATCCTGTGCTGTAGTTGACCTGTGCCGATTGTGATGCAAATGACTGAATGAATGCAGTCGAACAGTCGTTTTGAGCCAAACAGCGCTCCTCCAGTCATGTCGTAGGACTTGACATTTGTATGATCAAAGCCTTTCTTGATAAATGTATGCACTATAAAGTGTCTTGATGTTTGTATGATAGAATGTACATGTGGCCAACATCAAAGTTGTGTTTTGTGACACATCATGATTAAAATCACGAGATTTTCAACTTACAACGAAACGAATCATGACGCAGAAATAGCAACATGTCATGATTCTGCTCAACGCTGTCTGATCCAAACGACACTGAAAGCCGAGCCATCTTGAATGCTCTGCATCGCGTCTGACGTCGCTGCTCGTTGTCAACTACGTCGACGGCAGAATGGCGCAAGGCTTCTCTGGCGGCTTCTTCTTACCAGCGCAGCGCTCCGTGCACTGCAAAGGCGGCTTCTTCGCAACCGATGACGCATCGACGCATCGTGTGCCGCTGCCTTCATACCAACAGCAGCAACGACAACGATCGACTGTAGAGCGTGCCACTTTGCGGCGTGATGCTCGCTACGATGAAGTTACCGAAGACATCGTGCGAGAAGCCGAGCTGTTTGCGAACAAGAGCGGCAGACACAGCCTAGCGAGCGAGAACGAGCGAGGGAACCAGCGCGGCGCAAGTAGCAGCAACAACAATGCGACTTCAGCCCCGCGCTTTGTGCGACCACGACACGAAAAGGTATGCGTGTGCATGTACAAGAGTCTTGAGTGTGTCTTCTTCGCTTGATCTCTCTCTCTCTCGCACACAAGCAGTCTCAAGACCCTTCTTGATATCATCGTAACTCTGCTCGCTCTGTCAAGCACAGCTCGCAACGAAGACACCGCTCAAGCAGAGCCGGCAGTCCACGAGCAACAACAGCAACACTTCGAGTCGACTATTTTACCCTGGCAGCATGCGCGAGGTGTCCAGTAGCACAAGACCAGAGCGCGCAGCTGATCCAGAGTCTCGAGTCCCGACCAAAGACGTGAACTCAAAGTTCCAGGTGCGGTACTGAACATCGTGAGTGTGATGGTCTTCAACGCTTCTCCTGGGCATGTGGTCGAGTTGGCTCACGACCAAAATCAACTGCAGCTTGCAATGCAGGAGCTGAACCAGATCAAAAGCGAGTACGACCTGAAGCAGCAGCGGTGCGTCCACACTTGTTGTCTGACTGTCTGCGCTGACACAAGCACCTCACGAGTTTGCTCACCCGCCTGTGTTTGACAGCCAGAGCTCGGCGCCCGTACTCGGCATTGCTCACAACGCCACACAGCGCTCGCTGCTGTCGTCGTCCAAGCCAGTGCGACCTGCATCCATTACAACTGACTCGACGCACCATCGCTCGCAACCAGAAGCGATAACAGAGTCCCCGATCGCTGACAAAGACACACTCAGAGCCACACCACTGCTACAAGCTACGGATTCATCAGCGCCAGAGAAGAACCTCAACTCGCCTCGGCAACGACTTCAGGTCGCAGAGATGGTCATGCGCAAGCTCTACCGAAAGAACCTGCAAACGGAAGAGCTCGTCGCAAAGCTCAAGCTAGAGAACGCGCAACTGACAGCACAAGTGGAGCAGCTGCAGTGCGAGCGGCCACAGTCGCTCGCATCAAGCAAGCATGAGACTGGATTGCAAGAGAACCAACTCGACAATGAGGCACGTCCTGCAACGAACAGCAACAGTGTGCTCAACGCAACAGCACTACCGCACATTCGACCGGAGAGCGTCGTGACTGTTGCAGTTGCTCACGCACCGACGCTTGTGAGCATCTCGCGTCTTGACGAGCAACAACTCGACTACTTGCGCCACTTGGCCGCGGAGCAGGACAAGACGATTGCGTCACTCAAAGTTCGCATCGAAGACCTCTCGACGCAGCTCGAAGCTGCGCGGCGTGAGCTCAAGCAGACACAGTGCGCTGGCGCAACGTCACGACCAGGCGGGAAAGCAACGACAACACCTCGGCAGGTTGTGACACGGCTCCAGAGCAAGCTCCAGGACGCACTGAGCGAGTCGGAGCGCCAGCGGAGCAACTACGTCAAGCTCAAGCGCGACTTCCAGCACTTGCTCGGACTCAAGACGAAGACACTGTACGAGAACCCGACGCAGCTCAACGCCAGTGCACGTGCGCTCGTTGAGCTCATGGAGAAGACGCTCGCGCAGCTCGAGCACGAGCATGCGCAGCACCTGTCGCTCTACAACGACAAGCTCTACGACGTTGAGCAGCAGACGTGTGCGTCGTACGCGCAGCAAAAGCTCGTGGAGCAAGAGGTCGAGCGCATTGCACTGGACGTAAAGCAGCGCGACGACGTCGACGTGCAGATTGAGCAGTGCATGGTGAGCGTGTTTGAGCGCTTGCGGCAAGTCGAGACGGAGAACGTGCTGCTAAAATCAGGAGCTGCACCGGTTCAACCACGACACGAGAGCAATCACGACTCGCGAATAACGCAATCATGACGTGTGGATCATAGAATGAACATGTGCCCTGGTCGTTCTCACTTCTTGAGCTCAGTTGTCCAGATCAGCGGCGCCGAGTTCTCGACATGCACGACAGTGTGGCGATCGTCGACGTGGTTCGAGCTGCTGATGAGACCGCCAAAGCCCATCCACTGGTCTGTGAGGTTCCACTTGAGACCAGTCGTCGTGGTCGACGTGCACGGTCCGTTCACTGGGATCAGTCCGCACGTACGCGCTTCAAAGTGGAAGTTCGGCTCAATGACGTGGTGGAAGCCCGGCAAGAGCAGCCGCGCAGTCGTGTCTTCCGACAGTAGCGCGATCTGCGCAAAGCGGTCGTGCCAGCGAAAGAGCGCGTTGATGTTCTGCATCTCTTGGTCAAAGCGACCGCCCATCGCGCCAAAGATCATGACTGCGAACTGCCCGAGTGCTGGTTCGCGCTCCTGGAGCTCCCAAATGAGCTCGAGGCACTTGTCCAAGTCGTTGCTGTTTTGATCTGGGTCGCAGATGATCTCGGTCCCGCGCGCGCTGTAGAACGCGCGCACGTCACTGCGGAGCGAGTCCAAGTCGCCTTTGATGTACTGTGGCACCACGAGCTCTTCTGCTTCGACCTTGACGCTGCGGTCGTACAGACGATTCGCGCCGCCGTCGGCACACATGGTCACGTGCGCGTTGCTCCAGAGCGTCCAGAAGAGCTCTGTTGCGCGGATCTCCGGTGCGTGCGCGGTCACTTGCTTCTTGATGTGCCACGAGCTGTGCGGCGCATTTAGCAGCAGCACTGCGAGGCGCGGCACGCTCGTTGCGCGGCACTGCGCTGGGTCAGACCAGAACAGGTTCGAGTGCGTCTTCGTCGGCAGCGACGATGGCGGCGGCGATGGTGTGGACGACGACATCGTGCAGCGCGAGCGCGAGAACGACGAGAACCGCAATGATGCTCGTAATGACCTGCTAACGACCTTGAGCATTCGATCTTGTTTTCTAAATTTTCTCCTACAAAACATAAAAATCTCGTTTGTGATTTTCGCGATAACCCCTTTCGCAAAGAATGCGACAGGTGTTGGACATGTGTAATGGTGATTTTTGATGTTTCAGTTTGGAGTAATTTTATATAGTGAAATAACTTGTTAAGAGCGTTGCGAACGTAACGAGTTATTTCACTTCCGGAGGTTCCACTTTCCTATATAGGAGAGTGGCACCCTTGTACAGGAATTATTCTCGATAGTCAATAGCTTTTTCGATACACGATTTGACAAGGTTTCAGAGGGATAGCGTTTCAACAGGTATAAAAATCAAGAGGTTTTATTGAGCAAGCGAGCGAATGTGCAATGGCGCGATACGAAGGCGCTCGACACCAGCAACGAGCTCGTAAACGTCCTCGGCAAGAATGCCTGTGTGTCGCCAACAGTTCGCTACTGTAGTGGCGCTGACAGACTCCCAAGCAGACTGTGCCCAGCGCATGGCGTCAAGCACAGTCACTTTAAAGAGACTGTCGACGTCGATGTCGACAACTTGGTCTCCCTCGGCTTTTTCACTATCCACAATACTGTCTAACTTTTCCACAATCGCGTCATTGCGCAGTCGCTGCAGTTTGCTCTTGAAAGCTTGTATCACACCGGCATCTTGCGGCTGCAAGTGCGCAGTGGTGTTGGGAGGTAGGAAGTGCACAGTAACGTGCGTCGTTGTTGCTGGTGTGCGATGCGCAGAGGCATTGTCGAGAAGCAGTAGCACGTGTCGGCCTTCCGCTCGCATTTGGGCGTCGAAGTGTTCTAGCCACTTTTGAAAAAGCGGACCCGTCATCCATCCCTTTTTGGAATTGGTTTATTCCACACCAAGCGACTCAGCGCTGCTGCCGCCGAAGCAGCGCGGCTGCTGCGCAGTGCCAACGAAGAGCAGCGGGAGCTTGCACGAGCCATCGGCGTTAGCAGCGATTGCCACTGTGAGCCGCTTCTTGTCCTTCTTTCGGCCGGCTATGCTGTCCTTGCTGATGGTTGTTGATGGCGCCATACAGTAGAAGAAGGCTGATTCGTCGAAGTTGAACACGTCACGAGCGCTGTATTGACTCGTTATATGCTGCAATGCTGCTCGTCCATCTTCTACGACCTTCTTACTTGCCGACGCTGCTTCACCGTGTACTATCCTTGCTTTCAAGCCGTGGCGCGCGAGCAGATTCTGGAGCCACCCAATAGAATAACCCATGCGCTCGAGCTTTGGTTCGGTCTTGTAGTCAGGCGCACGCATCATCTGCGCGCGCAAGCGCTCGGCCTTCGCTTGCATGGTGGCGTACGTGACGACAGGGAGCTGGAGCTGCTCGCACACCATCACCCAGCGCACAAGAGCGCTCTCGAGGGCGGACGACGCGATAGGTTGAACGGACTTGAGCTCTGGGCGCGAGCATGCTGTGGCTGGCGTCATTGGTTTCTTGAGGAGCTTGGATATAGTCGACGCGGACGGCCGCTTACACAGCTTGAACTCGCTGGTGGCCCATACAGCGAGCTCGTTCAACGACATGCGCGACTCGTCTCGCTTGCGCTCACAGATGCGCAGCTTCTGCATGGCTGTCAAACGCGTGCGCGTCGAGTGTCCAGGCATTTTGCTGCTTTGCCGAATGATTCAGTTTGAGTGGTGGAGCTGTACAGTACGACCCTGTTCAAAAAATAGTCTTGGTGTCAATCGCTTATTAGAGGATATACGTTTTGAGTGGTATTGACTATCGAGAATAATGCCTGTAGCTGTATCTCGAATCGTGACGCGCCCAATAGAAAAATGATCACAGAGAGCGCGTCACGGCGCCATTCTCCTATATAGGAAGGTGGCACCCCGTCACGTATCCGAGAGATAACATGTATTGCTTCGTTATTGAAGTAACTTTCGGATACTTCAACGAAGTATGAAGATTATGGAGAGTATGGAAGTACGCATCCAACTCTTCGGGACATAAAGACCACTGCAACTTGTGTGGGCCACATCAGTTGCAGGCAATTTCTGTGGGCCACATCAGTTGCAGGCGAATATCCGACAAATGCAATAGTTTCAACAATGATAAAATTTGTCACTTAATGTACACTTGGCTTCTTCACTATTTAATCGCAAATACAAATAGGATGCATTGGTTGGGTTGACTGATAAATACAAAAAACGACTGAGTAGCTACTGTTCAAGGCAGATGATTATATAGTATACAAATCCTTTTTGGTATTATCGACAATAGATTCACTAACTTCTGACAAATCAGCGCTTCAAATCGGCTGTTAGTCTATGGTCAAGTTATGGAAATCTGATAGTTAAAATAAATCGCAAAAAGTGTTAAACGAACAGTATAAAATTGAACTCGTTGCAATCTATTCATACTACCAAAATATTGGTTATTCGCGAGGCAGGGTAGTATAAGTATAGAACGTAGACATTTCGTAAGTTACTCAATCGTACCATTTTTAGTGTGATTGCCGCAACTAGCGTTCGTAGAGTTTGAATAGTATATAGGTTGACCGACCATTTATCGTTGCACTTTGGGTGTTTTAGCAAATACAATATACAAACCGTACTTTTTCGACTCTGACACAAGTCTGTTCATGATCTCTACATCCGATTCGTGATCTTCAAAGTATGGCTTTAAATAGGTTGTCTAAAATGTAAGTTTCATTTCGATTCTTTTTAGCAAAGACTATATTCAAATCAAATATATGTTGTTTGCGTATCTTACCTTTAACTAAGCTACCTTTTTGTCCTTGCGTGCGTGAGTGTGTCTGTCTTCGGAACCGCGCAGTTAGGTGTCACGCTTTTAGTGAGTTGAGGTCAGATTTGTGGCTGTTCATTTGTGTGACATGCTTCGAAATTTGTTTGCGAAACTGAAGTTAGTCGATTTTTGGTATATTTTCGGGACTGTCCCGATGTCAAATTGTCGTTATACGTATAGGTTTTTGGGGACATATTGGGGACTGTCCCGGCTTTCAGCCGACAGCACCTCGCGCGGACCGAAGCAGTGCCATGCAGCTCGGGGCTTGCCGACCTGCGCTGCGCTGCGGTGGCAAGCCCCGAGCTGCATGGTGCTACTGAGGTTTTGCGCGGTGGTGCTGAGGCGTCAACTCCAATTAACACTGAACAAATAACTCCAACTAAACATTATTTTCCCGCCCGCGCAGCGGGCGGCGCTCGGCTAGTTGTATATATACCATAATGACGCACATGTATTCGTCGAAAACAGTGACATTGGTCTGTTGCTGGAAGTGTGGTTTTTAGATGTTCGTGGTTGTGGTTAGTGCTGATATTTCTGCTGTTTTTTCTCGCTCTGTTGCATGTCATGTTAGTAATTTTTTGCTTGCTTTGATTGTTTTTGTTGACAAAATGACGCTCATATATTGGTCGAATACGATTGTGTATATTAGCATGGTTTTTGTTGATGTGAGTGGTTGTTGTAGTGGTTCGTTGTTGTTTTGAGGTTGTATTTGTGGTGGTGTTGTGTTGGTTCGTGGTTGTAGGGCTGACTCTTGCTGACACTTGTTGACTCTTGTTGTTGGTGCTCGTGTTGCTGCTCTTGTTGTTGGTTGCTCTTGTTGTTTGTTGTTGTTGTTGCTCTTTTGCTCGCTCATGCACAGGTGTTGTCGTGTTTTGGTGTTCAGCAACCACGACGCACAAGAACACTCGAATCACTCGCGGTTTCTTGCTAGCTCTGCTGTCATTGCTGAAGGCTCAACAGTGTCTCTTGATCGCTTGTGATCGCAAGAGCTGTACAAGGCTTCGTGGTTCATGGCTTCGCTGTCCACAACTCGCTCGCTCGTTCTCGGCTCTTGGTCTTCAAGGCGCGCCTACGAACACACTCGCTCAAACGCGAGTCTCTCAAACGCGAAAGCGCTAGTGTTTGTGCGCTCTCACGCCCTTGCACCCTCTCGCACTCTCACACTGGAACTGGACTCGTCGCAACCTCGGACGGAGTGCTCGGCGCGTCGCCGCCCTCATTCTGCCCTTGATTGCCACCTAACCATGACCTTGAGGCTCACGCTGCAACCCCCGACTTGACTGCGCGGCGTTCATCCACAGACCTCGCTCTAACTGCTCCAACATGCTCACTCTCATACTCTCGTGCTCGCACTTGCGCACTCGACGCCATCGACGTCCCTCGAGACCCGCTTGCTTGCCCTCGACCAACCAAATCGTCCTGACCGCTCGCTGGCATTGCGCTTCGTGTCTATAGCAGCAGCATTTGGTGCGTCACGACTCAGAAGCGCGTGTGCGTGTGCACGAGGTCCATGGCGACCGCTCGTGCGCACTCAATGCCAGCTCAATGCCAGCCACTCGTTCAGTACTCTGCGCTGACGGACACGCTAGCCAACCTCGACCAGGTTTGAGATGGAATGTGTCGATCGGCATGGTCACTGCTGGTGTCTTGCACCTGTGAGAGCGCTGTCGATGCTAACATGCTCATGTGAACACGCTCACGCGGACACGCTCACTCTGGACGAACGACTCGCCCGTGTTACAACAGATCGTGCTCTTCCTTGCTGCAATCGCTCGCTGCGTTGACCAGACCCTCGCTCTTGGCGACTGCTGCTTCTCGCGCACGCTTGTACCGGAGCTCCGTTGGCACGACGACCAAGCGCACAGTGTTGTTCGCTAGGCGCTTGGTCACGGCGCAGCCGAGCACAGCAGCGAGCGCGACGACGAGAGCGAGCGCACAGAGGTACTCCCACGACCAGCGCGCTTCGTGCTGCTTCCAGCTGCTCAAGAACGAGTGGCGCGTCCAGAGGTTGTGAAAGTGCCCGATGGTCAGACACAGTCCTTCGACTGGCACGTGCTGCGTGTTGTCCATGAAGACGTCGCGGAAGTGGCGGCCGTGCTTCTCGTGCAGCAGCGCGACGTAGTCGGTCATGAGCCCCGAGCCCGAGATGTCTTGGACGAGCGACGTCTCCATGTCGCGCAAGCCGAAGAAGTGCGTCATCGCGGTCTGCAGAAGCCACTTGACGTGCTTGTTGCGCGGCGCCGCGGCAGCCATCGCCCAGTTCAGGATCTGGAACGGTCGGTTCAAGCCGTACTCGGCGGCACCGGACTCGCGGAACACTGGCTTCTCCCAGAGCAGTGGCGACACCGACGCCTCTTTGCCAAACACAACGTCGCAGTCGCTCGGGAACACGAGCTCGGACGCGTCGATCACTGGCGACGTGTCGGCGTCGACTGCCAAGCCGCCGTGCTTGTACAGGAGCGCAAACTTGAGAAAGTCGTAGCCCACGACCTTGGGCAGTGCGAGGCGATACGCTCGGAGCACAAACGGCTGGAAGCCGGAGAGGAGCTCTCTTGCTCGGGTCTCGATCTCGTGTCTCACTTTGTTCGTTTGGCTGTTGCTGCTTGTGATTGTTTCAAGTGCTGTCATGGTAGCTGCGCGCTTCTTGTCACCTTGGAAGCTCCAGGACTTGCTCAAACATCGTACAGAGCTCTTGCGACTGCGCTCACATCGACAGCAGCGCCAACAAGTGTCGTACGGGTGAGGCAATGGGGCATTCAAGCGTGTGTACATGCCTGCTCCAGTTCAGTGGTTGGAATCTGGAGTATTGCTAGACTGCGATACGAAGCGCGACGTAAAGGCTCGGAGATCGATGCGATGCGATGTCGATCTCGCTCACTCAAGAGCTCGACTCTGCTCTGATCATACGTCACCTTGAGTGAGCTCGACAACTTCCTACTCGTTGTGTGTGAGCGATCCAAGTACCAGCGTGCTCGTGCAGCCGGACCAACGGAACGCTCGGAGCCATCTGGCTGGGTGGTGTCCACCACCAGCTGCTCCTGATTCCGACGATCCTGCCAGTCAAGCCACTCAAGTGGACACGTTGACGACATACAACAAGCAAGTCTAGCGACTGACTCGATGCAGCGCAAAGAGGACACTTCCACTGCAACACCTTGCTCACTCGATAGCGAGCCTCGCAACGCGCACAGCAGCCGCAAAGGTGCGGTGCCACCAGCTGCTGCACGAGCAAGCCACTTCATCTTCCAGTCGATAGCAGTCGCTTGATGTTCCAGCACACGACGACGACAACAGCGACATCGACAGCATCTTGTTCGCAAGATGCAACAGCACCACCTTTACATGCTCCTCCAAGCGACTCGACAGTGATCGACTGCACCTCCGCGTCTCCAGTCTCACTCGCTCGCTCACTCTCATTCCCCATTCTGCGCCTCGACCACGACCACCACATCCGATTTCCTCCTCCGTCACTTCACACCATGTTTGTCAACAACAAGATCGCAGTCGTCGCAGTGTGCGCCACCGCTGCGCTCCTCGCGTCCCAGACCGACGCAAAGCCGTCATACAGCGCCAAGATCCCGAATGGCGAGGCCATGGGCAAGTCGCTCGGTCACGCAGGCGAGGACTACACGGCGTTCGGCACGATGTTCAGCAAAGCAGGACTGAGCTGGAGCGCAGTGTGCAAGCAGATGTGGCCCGGTGCGTCGATCAACGTCGGCGCTGCGCTCGGCGACCCGTGCTGCAAGTGGACGGAAGGCGCGACGCCCGAGAAAGTGCTCAAGGCGCCAAACCCGACCGCCGACGCGTGCGCTGCGTCTGCGCCAGCCGCGACGCCTGCTGCTGCGGCTGTGACGCAAGCGCCGGCTGGCAAGGCGTCGACTGCACCTGCCGCTGCGACGACACCGGCGCCTCCTGCGAACGCGACGCCAAAGGTGACACCGGCCTCGACAAAGGCGAACGGCGGAGGCAAGGCTCCGCTCGCACCGACGATCCCAGGCGGTCAGCTCTGCGAGTAAGCGCCGCGAGTGCGCAAGTGTGTGTGTGTCTCCGTCTACCGCATCCATCCGTCGATCTATCACTCCATCGCTCGGTCCGTCAGCTCTCTGCAGCACATGCATTACCAGCAGCAGTAGCCGTAGAAGACGAGGCGATGGTCTCTATGTACTCCGTCCTAGACAACCGATGGCCACCGACTGCCATCGCGCATGAACAATAGCACTATGCGTCTACTCTTCTCTCTTTCTCTCTCTTGTTCACGCTCTCATGTGCGCTTGCTTGCTGCGTCCTGGTGACTAGAGCTGACGGCGACAGCCAAGAGCTCAGAGCGCGACGCGATCGAGTGTACGCACTGTGACGCGAACACCAGCGACCACACCGTCGAGACGCAACACCGCGTCAGTTCCAAGACGTCTCAAGCAGCTCTTGCTGCCATGAGCGCGCTCATCGTCAGCCGCTGCGATTGCGAGTGTGCGTGCGAGTTGACTTTTGCTCGTTGCTCTGAGCAGCGCAAGCGTCGGTGCTGATGTCGACTCGGACGTGTCGCGGCTGCTGCTTCGTTGGAAGACGCACATGGGGACCGAGAACTCTTGCAAGAGCGTCACTGCCGACGCCTCTTGGCCATCTGCAGTCGCTCCAGAAGCGACAAACGTCTGGAGCACTGCGAGCGGACACGCACTCAAGCAGTTGGCTTGTGGTGCGTCCCAGTCATCAACACGCGCAGTGTCGCGCAAGCTCGCGCTTGGGTCGTACAGGTCGTAGACCACTGGGTAGGAGAGCACGATGCCAGCGAGCGCTGTCGTCGAGACGTGCACGTCTGTGAGCTCAAGGACGCAGTGGCACGCACGGAGACGCGAGTGCCTTCGACGAGCGAGGATCGCGTCGAGGAGCTGGTCACAGATCGCTGTGATCGCATTCAGAAGCGCATCCACGCGCTCACCAGTGTCTCTACGGCTGCTGTTGTCGTTGGCTGTCGAAGGAGCTAAGAGCGCTGGCTGTGGCAAGTGCGCACTCACGTTCACGACCACGAGCGAGCGCAGCTGTGATGCCAAGTCGACGCACTTGTGCGTGAGGAACACCCGGTGGTTCACGAAGAAGACGTTGCTGTCGAGCGCGAGCGCAATCACTCGATCTACGTCGGGGACCAGCGCGTGCCACTCGGGCAGCACTAGCGTCTGTAGCAAGAGCGCGGCAACTACCGGCGCAAGCGCACAGCAGTCGACGAGACACGACACGCGCACGCCTTGGGCAACGAGCGCGAGGTCGTGGAGCACTAGGCTGAGCTGAGCGACAGTCGGGACGGCTGTTGTGCTGCCATTGCGGCGGCGATGCCGTGGCTGCTTGCTTGTTGTGGTTTGGCGATTGTTGCGCGAGGTGTGCACGAGCGAGGCGTGGAGCGCAGCGATCGTTGCTGGCTGCGTGACTCCATCGTTGTTCTTGTTCTTGGTCGTGGCTTTGACTTGTTGGGCGCCAGCGTGCACACTGAGCGCTCGTGTGAGGCGCGACACTTGTGCGAGTGCACGCTGCTCTGCGTCTGTGAGGAACGAGTCGATCTCGCGGATGTGCGCAGCGAGCGCGAGCGCAGCGACACTGCTGCTGTTGCATCGAGTCGTCATGATTGGCTTGTCGGTTCGTTCAAGTCAAGGATTTGATAGTGATAAAAACGATAAAGTACGGTAAAGTGTCCTCAAGTCAAGACGACAACGAAGCACTCGATCGATCGATCCCAGTCGTCTTGTACTCGTGCTTGAACGTCTTTGGGTCGTGAACATACCTCCACTTCGATCTGGTCAAGACGCATGAGGATCCTCGCTATCATTGCAATCGCAGCGTTTGTCCAAGTCAGTGTCATTGTCGATAGGTCAATAGTCTCCTGAACACACCAGCTTCACGACGACAAGCGTCCAAACAGTATCAATCAGTTGCCAGGATGAACAACGCTTCCAACGAGCATCGATACATAAGAGCTCTCGAGCGCGCGCGCTCCTCGATCTCGAACACGAGTGCACATGTGCAGCATGTTGCAGGTGCAAGGTCGTCGCGACTCGGTGATGCGGTTGATAGTGCAATAGCCGAGGTAGTGCTAAATGCAGTCTCTACGAATAAGATATCGCATCGAAATCCTTGCTTATGTAAGCAGATACCTCTTTCAAACCCAAACTCTACGCAATACAGCAGGTCAATACTACAGTTCAAAAGCGCTGGTTAGACGTCTCGGAAACGTCACGCTCGGATTGCAAACCACACGCTTGACCAGCTGATCGATCGAACCGACTGGATGTGCTCGACAGACGCCTCGATCGATCACTCACGCGCGGTGATGTCTGGCTGAATGCGTGGCGTGCGCGCAGGTTCAAGCGCAACGCGCATGTCGCGTGCTCGTGTGAGCGCCTGAATGCACACCCAGGCATCCCGAACGCGTGCGTGGCACCTCTCGACCCGCCACTCGATCGCATGCGTATCATCATCGTCGCCACCTGTGCGCGCACGAATAGCACGAGCTGGCGCTGGCACGAGCAGCTCCGGAGCGCTCACTCTCGAATTCGCCACGTGCGTGTCAAGTGCCTCTCCAGCTCTCCTCTACGCTCCAGCTCGCCAGCAACACCCGCTCACTGTCACAATGGTCGCCGACGCTCCGTTCCACCACGTGCGCAACAGCCACCTCCGCTCGATGGACAACGACGTGCTCTTCCACATCGGCCTCACGTGCTCGAATGAAGAGAAGCAGCGCGTCGCGGCGCTCTTCGGTGACGTCAAGTTCTTCATCACGGGCGGCAGCGCGGACCGCATGAAGCAGTTTGCGCAGAGCGTGGCGCAGACGCTCGACATCCCGACGCCGTACGGCTACGCGCTCTCGCCGATCGGCTCGACTGCGCGCTACGTGCTCTTCAAGGTCGGCCCAGTGCTGATTGCAAACCACGGCATGGGCATGCCGTCGGTCTCGATCTTGCTCCACGAGGTCACGAAGCTCCTCGAGTACGCTGGCGCGCACGACGCCGTGTACATTCGCATGGGCACGAGCGGCGGCGTTGGCGTCGAAGGCGGCACCGTCGTGTTCACGTCTGAGGGCGTGAACAACAAGATGGAGGCCGTCCACGAGGTCGCGGTGCTCGGCGACGTGCAGCGCCGCCCGGCGATCTGCACAAAGGAGGTCGTGGACGAGATCACGCAAGCTGCTGTCGACCTCGCGCTGCCGTACGCGGTCGGCAAGACGCTCACGTGCGACGACTTCTACGAAGGCCAGGGCCGCCTCGACGGCGCCGTGTGCGAGTACACGTCCGAGGACAAGCTCAAGTTCCTCCAGCACTGCTCGGAGCACGGCGTGAAGAACATTGAGATGGAAGCGCGCGGCTTCGCGGCGTTCTGCTACAAGCTCCAGATCCCAGTCGCCGTCGTGTGCGTGACGCTGCTCAACCGCTTGAACGGCGACCAGGTGCTCTCGAGCCACGAGACGCTCAAGGGCTACGAAGAGCGCCCAGCGGCCGTGCTCCTGCACTACATCAAGAAGAAGGTCGACGCTGCGCGCAAGGAGCACTAGATGCCCACGAGCGACTTGGGCTGCGGCCACCGCTGTACTAAAGATCAATAGAAACACATCTCGCTACGCGTGCTTCTCTCTTTCGTTGTCGCTTCATCTACACACACACACACGCACTTGATCGGCTGCCAATGACGCTGTCGTGCAGAAGAAGCGACGACAGTCATGTCCAGAGCTCAGCGTGACCCTCTGCATGCATGTATACGAGCGAGAGAGCAATCTCCAACAGCGTCGACAGTAGCTGAGCCTGGACATATGGAGCTCCTAAGACTCCGAGGACGAGAGAGATCGCAGAGTATCTACGTCACCTGCAGATGCACTTGTTCGTGAGTCCTGGGGTGCGCTCTTAGCGCACAAGCATTGTCGCAGCCTCCCGACCGCCACATTGACACACGACAGCGCAGGCGACAGCACGCGCGCGACCACCATGGCGTCGGCGGTGCATCCGCTCCAGCCGATGCAAGCGTACGACCCGAATGCGCCACCGCCAAGCTACGGCAACCCAGGCGCGTACAGCAGTCCAAACAATGGCGCACCGCCAGGCTACAGCTACGGCGCTCCGAATGGTACTGCGTACGGAAGTGCTCCGCCGCCACAGGCACAGGGCTATGCGTACGGTGCGCCAGGTGCAGCAGGCTACCCTCCGAATGGCGCCCCGCAGGGATACCCTCCGCCCGGCGGCTACGCATACGCTCCTCCACCAGGCAGTGCGCCAGGCTATCCGAACGCAATGCCTCCGGGCAGCACACCAGGCTACCCAAGTGGCGCTCCTCCGCTTGATGGCGTGCAGCCGTTTGCATACGGCGCTCCAGGAACAGTTGTCTACCCTCCGAACAGCGGTGTGCAGGGCTACCCTCCAGCCAACGGCGGCGCACCAGGCTACGCGTACGGCGCACCGACTGGCGCTCCTGGCTACCCTCCCGTCAACGGCAGTATGCCAGTGTATCCGATCGGCGGCGCTGTCGTGTATCCACTCGCAGGAGCGGGAGCACCTGGTGACGGAGTGAACAAGATCGGTGCCAATGGCGGCGCATACCCACCGCCAAGTCAACAAGTACCAACGACGCTAGTCAATCCGCACAACGACGTCCAGTCTGGTCGTTGGGCAGCTGGACTATGCTCCTGCTGCGACCACTGCGTCCCGAACTGCTTCATGTCGTGGTGCCTCCCGTTCGTCGCACTCGCACAAGTGTATGCGCGCATGGGGATCCAGCCGTACATGCCAGCGCTGATTCAGTTCTTCACCTTCTTCGTCATGGCTGCCATTGCGCGATTCGTCCCAAGCAGCGGAACTGGATCGCGAAGACGGCGGTACGCCACGACAATCGTCAACACCGCAACGTCCAGCAACACGACTGCGACGCCACTGCCGGCGTCTGTCGTGATCGCGATCGCGCTGGCTGGACAGCTCCTGTTTCGCGCCATGGTCTGGCGCGCTCGCAGCAAGGTCCGCGCGCGCTTTGCGATCCCCGGCAACTGCTGCACGGACGGACTGGCGTCGTGCTGCTGCTCGTGCTGTGCGATCGCGCAGATGGCGACGCACGTCAAGAGCTACGCGCCTGGCAGCTGCAGCTTCCGTGGCCCAGACGTGCTGCCGCCGTACCCGGGCTAGCTCAATGGAGGCTTTGACTAACACGAACCAATGGCTACTGCACTGCTTACTCGAGCACGTTCAATACACACACGTTTGTGTCTATAGTGCGCTTGCCTGTGCTTCGTTGTTCTCTTGCTCTTGCGCCTTGAGTGTCTATGACTGCGCTACGTGCGGTGGTAGTCTGGACTCGAGAATGTGCTCGCGAGGTGCTCTGCCTGCACTTGCACGGTCTCAAGCTGATCATTCCATCGTAGTCGTGCAGTGCATGCGTTAGTGAAGCAGTCGCTAAGGCGACAAAGAGAGATGCAACAGCTCATGACGCACCTGTGTCTCTGCGAGTCGCAGCAAGAAGCTGCATCATTCAGACACGCACACAAGCAACAGACGTGAGTGTGCTGCACGTTTTGTATGTATACCGAGAGCAGTAAGAGCGTGGTGACAAAGAAGAGCACGCCAAGCGACGTACTCGATGCGCTCTGGTCGCGTCTCGAGACGGTTCTGCTCGTACTCGAAGCGCAAACGGCGGCGGACGTAGTCACGTCGGTCGCGCGTCGGCATCTTTGCCGCTGCCTGCGCATCGTTTGCACATTCGTGGAGCAGCAGAAAGCATGCCACACACACATGTAGAAGTGAGCAACAGCACGACACACTACAGAGCACAGGCATCGACGTACGCGGTAGATCGCTCGATAGAGCCGCAGTGCTTCGCTCATGTGTCTTTGTCGAGTGTCTTTCTTGGTCAGGAAGTACGTTGCTCAAAACCCTACCAGTACATTCAAAACCCTATCATAACATTTCAAATAAATAAACTAAAATTTGACTTTAATGACAACCTCTATTTCGTCACTATCGAATCTCTAAAGTTCAAGTTGTGATCTCACTTTGAATCTGCGGTCATCAAGCGCACACGTACGTACGTCATGCTCGCCTCGACGCTCCGCCGCGCTGTCGTGACGACGACGACACGTGCGTCTGCACTCCGCGCGTCGATGTCGACGAGCGCGGAGAAGAAGTACTTTATCCTCCAGTACAGCTACACGCCAGACATTCTCGAGAAGCGCGGTCCGTTCCGCGGCGAGCACCTCGCGCTCGCGCAGGCGCTCAAAGCCGACGGCAAAGTCGTCATGGCTGGCGCGCTCGTGGACCCAGTCGACACGGGCGTGTTCATCTTCCACACGGCCGACACGCGCGACATTGACGCATTCGTGGCAAACGACCCGTACGTCAAGAACAACCTCGTGACAGCGCACTCGATCCGCGAGTGGGCAGTCGCAATCGTCTAGACGAGCAAGTGCTCTCTTCATCATCATTGTCGTCGTCGACCGTGTCAAGCGACGCCGCTCTCCTGCGCACCAGCGATGCCACAGCAGCAGCAGTAGGCAAGCAATACACTCGCAACACTCCGAACACAGTACGTCAGCTGTACGTTCACTTTTGTAGCTCAACGCGCAGGTGCGAACCACATCCTGTGCGTCTACGACGGCAACGACGACGATGCCGTTGCCGATGCGAATGGTTCGTTGTGAAGGAAGCGCCGCATCATATCGAGCGCTGCGACTGGCTGATCCGCTGGTACGAGGTGGCCCGAGTTGAGCACGACGACGTAGCTCATGTTGCCGCTCGTTTTTGCAAGGCCAGCGACTGTGGCGTCTGCGTCATCGAGGACCCATGGCTGACGCGGCGCAGCGCGGTAGTCGACCGTCCCAGTCCAGGCCAAGCGGTCGATCATGCGGCCAACGCCGAGGTTGTTGCATGACGAGCCGTCCATGTTGCCCGCGTAGAAGAGGAACTTGTAGTTGTCGAGCAAGTCGCGGAACGTATTGATCGGGACGTCGAGCATCTCGTCTGCGAGCAAGTGGCGCACGATCGCTGGTGCATCCGGCGAGATCCCAAACGACGCGCCGTCAGTCGAGAGCCACGGCGTCCCAAGCGGTACGTGGAGCGCGCGGCGTACGTCGTCGCTGTTAAAGTACCGCGCGAGGACGCTCGTGAGGTCCGTGAACGGGTTCCCAGGCTTCCGAATGTCGTAGATGAACGGGTTCCCAGCGCTCTTGTAGATCGAGTCCGTGACCGCTTGACAGACCTGGAACGCGTCAACGTGCCGCCCCTGGCGATGGAACTCTTCGCAGACGCTGATGTCGGCGTTCGCGCGCTCGTACTGCTGCGAGTCGATCAAACCGAGCGCAATCGCAAAGTCCGGGACCGACCGCGTCTGGAGCACGGGCCACATCTTGCCGTTCCCGATCGCGACGCCTGCGAGCGGAACACGCACGTCCGAGCTCGATGCAGGCAACGCCGCGGCGTTCTGCGTGTGGATGTAGTGCGCAATGTACGGGACGTACTTGCCAGCGTACGACTCGCCGCAGACGTACACGGGGTTCGCAGTGTACTCGGGATGGCGCGCGTAGAAGCCCTGGAGACCGCGGTAGAGCTGCTCCGCGAGCTGGTCCTGCGTGTTCACGTACCCGCTGTCGTCGCGCACAGACGAGTAGCCCGTGCCAACGGGCTGGTCAAAGAACAGCATGTGCCCGAGCTGCGTCCACGAGTGCGGGTGTGGAATGAGCTTGCCGTCGCGCGTGATGCGGTACGGACCCATCTCTGTGAGCAGACCGGTCATGGATGACGCGCCAGGGCCGCCGTTGAGCCAAATGAGCAGCGGCGTGTCGGCGCTCGGGACCACCGCCGGCGCGCGGGCTTCGAAGAACCAATAAAAGAGCTTCCCGACTGCCTCTGGGTTCACTTTGATCAGCCCCGCGTACTGCAGCACAAGTAGCAAAGTAACAGAGCGAGCAGTGTGAGTTAGTGCTTGAGAGAGAGAGACCTGTGGGTCCTAGTGTCATGAGAAGACGCACCTGCGTCTCCAATGGAGCGCCAAAGCCTGGGACAAAGTGCACGCGGTCGCTCTCACTGTCGTCGTCGGTCGTCTGACCGTGTGCTGCGCCTTGACTGAGCAGATCTGTCTTATCGACAGTGTTGGCATCCGCGAGTGCGTGGATCTGCTGCGCTAGCTCTGCCGCGTTTGGCTGCAGCTTGCTCGCGCGCATGCTCGGTGGCGGACCATTGTCGTTGTGCGACCGCAACGATGCAGAGGATGCGCTGTGAGCACTCCCACTGCTGTCACTGCTGCCGCTGCTCACGGCATTCACGTGACGAGCGCGCTCGCTCGCTGGTGTCGCAACGTGCGCGCGCACGCCAAAGTACAGCACGACAGCGATGAGCAGCCCGACCGTCGCGATCCGGCGCACGTGGCGCTTGCGCGCAGCATTCCGGCTCTGCTGGCTGCTGCTGCTGCTGTAGTTGTTGTTGTTGCGAGTGTGCGGGTGTCTGCTGTCGCTCGTATCTTGTGCAGACCCAGTCGTAGGACGCCGCAGTGGCGTCGACTCATTCATTACTGTGTGTTCGCTTGCTTGATAGCGCTCGATCTCGTCGATACACACGTCGACACTCACACGCGTACAAGACGCACGACGCACGACGACGACGTGAGAGACCCCAGTTGATAGATGTACGTGCGCGATGATCGCAGCGAAAGCAAGAATGGTCGCGCGCCTTTGTTTTGCTCGCGTCGCGCAAAGTGTGCACGTTTACATACTAAATTCAAATAGGAATGTCCACTCTGTCATTTTCTGCTTGGGCGAATCCTAATTTCGAATGCGCGTCATCACCATATATAGCCCTGTTGAAATCGATCACGACCTACATCGCATTTGGCAGGCTCTGCGATCGGATTGGCCAATCTGAGATGACATCGACGCGTCCAGCCATGCAATTTCCCAGACCTGAAGTTGACTAGTATGCAATTCAAGAGACCAACTTAATATCTGCTGCTAGCTGCTCTTCATGATCCTTTGCTGTCCTACGATCCTTGCTGTCCTATGATGATCCAATGCAATCATACGTCATCTGCGTGCAAGTGCATGCGTACGTGTTAAGCAAGGTCGCAGGCTCTATACATACGCGCGGTCGCTCTACTCGTAGTTCTCTCAAGCTGCTCTCATCTACTTCGACGCAACGGCGTCGACTTGCTTTGCGAGCTCGAGCGCACGCGCTTTTGCGACGTTCATGCACGCGTGGAGCGTCTGAGGCGAGAGCACAGTGCCTCCTGGCTTCTGGACGCCGCAGAGCTGGCCCGCTGTCGTGTACGTCACACTGAGCGTTGCGCTCGCGAGCTCCTCTTCCTGGCTCGTCGGGTCGAGCAGCACCGTGTCATGCACAAACGCAAAGCTCGTGGCGTACGCACTGTGCTGGACACGCAGCGCTACAGGCTCTTCATCTGAGGACACATACATACATACATACACGTGTTGGGTTAGTATACGAGCAGGTCCACAAATGACCAGCGCCAAGTGCGCTGACTGCTCCAACTGCTGCTTGAGACGCACCTGGACGGATCGACACGACGTGGTCTGCTTCGCCAATCGACACGGCTGGCAGCTTGAGTGTCTTGAGCGCCGCGAGGATCGCAGTCAGCGCCGCGTCGAGCACGTTGCCGTCGTGGTCGACGCACATGACGTCAATGAGGAGCTTCCACGCCGACTTGCCCTTCTCGATGCTCAAGTCCGACATCTCGACGACGCGCGAGCTGTCGAGGCGTAACGACACACACAGAATCAAGTGTACAAGAGTGCGAGAGTGAGTACAAAGTGCTCATGGACGTGCAGCAAGCATTGTCTGAGTAAGCCATTGACGAAGGTGTTCGTACCCGATGATGATGTTTGTGAGCTGACTGCCGATGCTCTGTGCCTCCTCTGACGGCCGTCCAAGGCTAAAGCGCGTGGAGCAGAGCGGTGTGAGGTGGACCTGGATCGCTGTGTGGCGTGACAAAGAGGCATCGATGTGTCAGACCAATGTACACGGCCACTCGTCGCAGTGATCGCACCACAGATCTGCAGTGGCAAACACACAGATACTCAAGCATAGATGCGTACCAATCTCGCCCTGGTCGGGCGTCGAGACAGCAGGCAGACCGACTGCGAGCTTGATCGCAGCGACGACAGACGTCTTGCCGATCTTCACGAGACTCGAGCTCGCTGCCGTATGCACGACGTTTGTCTGGATGTGCACTGCGCGCGCAGCGTCTGGAGCGCGCGCATCTGTCCGCACGCCGCTCTCGAGGCACTTGCGCATGTACTCGGCTGGGAAGAGCTTCTTGTACATCTCGGCGTCGAACGAGAGCGCCACTTGCTGCGGCTTCGTGGACTTCATGGCATGCATGGCGTTTGTCGTCTTCATGGTTGTTGTCGATGTTGCTGTTTGTATCGCAACCATTGGTTTAGACGCATCTGGACGTTTGTGTCGATTAAATACACATGACTTCAAATCAAGCGTTTAGCTGCTTCAAATGCGCAGATTTCAATATCTAGCACCAATGTGGTCCACATATATTTGTTTCAGAACTGGCGCGAATTACCTCGTGTTTGTCACTATCGCGAAAATCTCGAAGACGACGAAGACGATAGCCACCCTCAAGCGCTCGAACCTCGAAGCGCAGCAGATCACGAGCAGCGCGCTCTCACGTGCGTCTCTCTCTCTCTCTCGAGTGCCTCGACTGCGTCTGTGCGTGCGATCGCTATCGTCGGCGACGACTGCACAAGCGTGCGCGCGCACACACACACACACGAGCGCAACCATGACTGGCAACGATCTGAACGACGTGGTCGAGTCGCCGCTGCCGCTCGCACCAATTGTCGGGCGACGCCGCACGCGCGCGACTGCGCAGATCGACCTCGAGCAGCGCCGCATACTCTTCAAGCGCCGACGCGAGCGCGCAGCGCTCCTTGAGCAAGCAGCGCGCAACAACAGCAGCAACCACACGAGCGCCACCAACAGCACTACGACGAGCGACGCCACGACAACCAGCAACAGCAACAAAGACACCCACATGACAGACGACAACGTCGAGAACGTCCATATTAACACGAGCACACCGCCACGAACTGCGCGATCGAGCGCTTTACAAGACACGCGCGCACCGCTCGACACATCACACGCAACAGCAACAGCAACAGCACGCGCGCTGGCGTCTCCGACCGTCAGGATCGTCGTCGGCGCATCGTTTGGCGACAAGATCAGCGCAAACAGCGTGATTGAGCGCACGCCGACAAAGCGCGAGCTGCAGTCGCCGCCGCAGATCCGGCGCATGAAGCCAGTGCCACAGGTAGTCGTCCCGACGCCAGAGAAAGCTGTGCCTGCGTCTGCAGGGCTCGAAGAAGTCGCACCAAGCAGCGACGCGATCACTACAACAGGAACAGCAGCAGCAGAGGCGCAGACGACAACAACAACAGCCGCGAGCGCTGCTGCTTCTGGCAGCACAGCGTTCCCGAGCGAGAGTGCGATGGCCCCAGACACGAAAGACGCGCCAGTGCTCAAGCCCAAGCGCGTCGCAGCGCGCGGGATCGCGCAGAGCGGCTCATCGTTCTCGACGCGCAAGCGCATGATCTCGTTCTCGCCTGAGCGCGACGAGCGCCCCGAGAACCGCGCGCTCGCGCTGCTCAAGCTCGAGAAGAACTTGAAAGCGACTGCGAAGCTCCAGCAGCGACTCGAAGGCGTCGGCGTGCTGTCGCGGAACGAAGAGCCGCGGTCAGCGTTCACGACGCCGCTGAAAGACCGCACTGCCGCGGCGCCAGTGCTAACCGCGCGCATGCTCCAGTCGCCAAATGCGACGTACACGACGCCTGTGAAGCCAATGGCGACGACACCCGGCGCGTTCGAGACGCCGTCTGCACCGACCAACATCACGCTCGAGTTCCCAAGCGACGACGAGGACGACATCGACGGCCTCGACCGCCAAGACGCGACGCAGCGCCGCAACAATGCTGTCACGCCAGTGAAGCACGCTCCTATGATGCCTGCGTCGTCCCAGGACGCTCCGTGCGACGCGTCGCAAGACGCAATCGACCGCGAGGACCGAAGGACTGACGGCGGCGACGTCAACAACGATGACGACGATGACGATGAGCTCGAGTGCTGCGCAACTCAAGTGCTGTGCTCACAGGTCTCCGAGGCCGAGTCGCTCGCGCCGCCGCTGAGCTGCTCGCAGGAGCCGAGTCAGCAGCTCTCGCAGCCGCAGCGCAGCGACGACTTTGGGTCGTCGTCGTCGATGGCGTTCACGAGCACGTCCGTGATCGAAGACGTCGGGCTCTTCAACTGCGAGTTGGACGTCGAGTACACTGGCGGCGTGTACGGCGAAGGGACGGACGGGAAGGTCTCGGCCGCGGTCATCAACGGCCAAAAGGTCGCGCTCAAGCGTGCCAAGCCCCACGACGGCTTCCCAGAGGACGAAGCGAAGCGCCGGAGTGCCGTTGAGCTCCACTACTTGCGCCGCGTGCGCCACATGCAGGGCTTTGTGCAGTGCCTCGGGCTCTGCGACGGCATTGACCACACGTGCATTGCGCTCGAGGTCATGGACTGCAAGCTCAGCGACTACTTGCGGCGCTACGGCACAAACACGAGCAGCAGTAGTCGCGTGAGTGGCGCTGCTGGCTCGAGCACGAGCAGTGGCTCAAAGCGCCGGTTCGTCCTTGCGCCAGACGTTGCAAAGAGCTTGCTCAAGCAGATCGCACTCCCGATGATGCTCTTGCACGACCAAGTGAACGTCGCCCATGGCGACTTGGCGTGCCGGAACATCCTCTTGCGCACGCCGCCGAAAGGGTACGAGCAAAAGTGGGAGCCGGTCGTGAAGCTCTCGGACTTTGGCCGCATTCGCGTGCCGTCGACCGAGCCCAAGATCCTCGACGAGCGCTTTAGCTTCTTCAAGAACTGCGACGTCGGTGCGTTCGGACGCGAGATCCTCTATCGCTTCCTCGTCGGTGAGATCGTGCCGCCGTCGTGTCTCGAGACACGAAGTCTGCACAAGCAGCTCCAGGACGTCGTCGTGACGCAGGTCCCGGACGCAGCAAAGGACCGATTGGGACCGTACTACCGCCTCTTCATGCGCTGCACGGGCTGGGGCGTCCGGCCGTCGTTCCGCGAGATCTACGACCACTTGGACGACCTCGAGCACTTTGAGACGACTGAGAACGGTCTCTTTCCGCTCAAGCCGAGCGGTAGTGCGACGGCCGATGCGTCGTTCCTCTCGCCCGTGCTCGACAGCAGTCGCCCGAACAAGTTTGTCTCGAGTGGCGGTGGTGGTGGCTCGAAAGGCGGCAAGTACGACACACCGAGTGGCGCGCAGCAGCGCACGTCAAACGGCGCAGCGCGGTTGCTCCAGTCCAAGAGCGGGACGACAGACGGCAGCGTCGCGACGCACCATGCGAGCCACAAGACGGTCAACTTGCTCAAGCCGCGCTCGGTGCTCCGCGGCACGCCGCACAAAGTCGCAAACCCAAGCGCCGGTGGTGCTGCGGCGCCAGGCGACAAGCTCCACCCGCGCAACTTGGCGACAACGAGCGGGTTCACGCCAAATGGCCGACCAATGCTGTTGAAGAAGACGCCGCCGTCTGCTGGTGCCTCGCGTCGGTCACTGCAGATCCTCAGTCAGATCCAGCACCGCACCACTGGCGGCGCCGACAAAGCCAAGTAGCGTAGACCTGCGTACTGTAGAAGTGGCGTTCGGTCACGTCCAGCTGACTAACTTACTACGTGGGACTTCGAGCTAGCAACCACTTGGTGTCCTCGTTCATCGCATGGCGTCTGCCGCACGAGCGCTTGGATGAAGAGGAGGTTGGGATCTTCTGCGGATCTTCATGAGACTCAGGACAGTCATGCCGCCTCTTCAAGGCGTCGCCGCTGCTCATGTCAAAGCGTCGTGTGCGTGTGACTCGCCAGAGCTCGTCGCGCGTCAAACGCAGCGACAGCAGCAGGAGTAGCAGACACGAGCACGCACAGCAGTGAAGAGCAGTGAGCATGGCGCGCGACGACAGCAGTGAGAAGCGATGCGAGCTGCTCTCTGGCGCCGAGACGTACGCGATTCAGCTCCTTCTTGGTGTCATTGCGATCGCGACGCTCTGGTACAAGCGCCACGTTGAGCGACCGCGCCGGACGATGCAGATCTGGGCAATGGACGTGAGCAAACAAGCGATAGGCGTACGTTGGGTCCTACTCATCCTAGGCGGCCGAGATGGGTAGGTGTCTGTCGTTGTGCCTTTAGCTGACGCTCGATGCGATGCTTGTGATGTTTGGCTCGACGCTGCTGCTCCTCGACGCGCAGGCAAGTGTCGGACACGTGATCAACCTCTGCATCGCGATCCAACTCCCTGCCGTCACGGACGAGTGCGTCTGGTACTTTCTCAACTTCATCAGCGACTGCACGCTCGGCATGGTCGTGTGCCTCGCGTTCCTGCGCCTACAGCAAGAGATGGCGTTCTCCATGAGCTGGAGCACGATCCAAGAGAGCGGCGAGTACGGCAACCCGCCGTCGTATCGGTGCGCTGTCTCTTACGTACTTGTCTGCTCGATCGGACTGTTCTGTGCTAGCGTGTACTGACTGCGATCGCTGGACTCGTGACAACACTGCGGCATCGTCGATGCGACCAGGATCTGGGCGTCGCAGCTGACCGTGTGGCTCCTTATCATCGTGTTCTCGAAAGCGATCGTTGCGTCCGTGCTCATTGCTGCGTCCGTGCCGCTCGGGACGTTTGGCGAGCTCCTCTTTGCGCCGCTCCGGAGCTACCCGTTCGCAGAGCTCTTGCTCGTCATGGTCGTGTGTCCGAGCTTCCTCAACGTCGTGCAGTTCTGGATCCAAGACAGCTTCCTCAAGCGCGACGTGAGCATCCTCCCACCCGCGTACGCGCGCTTTCGCCACAGTTTTGAAGACTCGCTCCAGACAAAGCTCCTCCAAGAGTACTCGTAGTCGCTGCGTCAGCAAGCAGGCAGGACCAAGCACACGCACAGACAGACAGTGACAGGAGAGCGACCGATAGACAGACTCGAGCACGTCGTACGTGCGGTCGTGTTTGGTGGGTGGACAAGTAAATAGCCGAGTGACAGGCGCTGTCAGTCCAACGCTACAGAGACACACTCTAGACGCCTGGCGCAGCAGTCGCTGTCGGCGCTACCGACGACGCGGACGCTGTAGTCGGGAAGCACGGGAACGGCCGCAAGTTCTCCATGTCGTCCATGGCCTCCAAGCCTTTCAGGAACTCGGGGTTCACGTGGAGCCAGTCGCGCATGACGACGCCTTCAAAGTACCGCCCGGGCTTGTCTGCAGGGTTGTACTGGTACTCACTCTCGGGGTTGAGCGACCACACAAAGCCGCCTGCCCACCCAGGCTGCTTGATGATCTCGATCGTGAAGTCGGTGCACCGCTTCGTTGTCTTCTTCGGGTGCACGTCTTCCGCGTAGAGACCGCCGAACTCACCGAGCAAGAGCGCTGGACCGGTCTCAGTCGCGAGGAAGCCAAACATGTCGTCCATCGTCGCTTTGATGCGTCGCCGCAGTGCGTTGTCTTCGAGCTCGACGTAGCCGTTGATGACGTTCCCAGGCCCGGTCTTGCCGCCGCCGTAGAGGTAGTACTGTGGAAACACGGCCGGCGTGTAGTAGTGCGGTGCCCACACGACCTTCTCCTTCACGCTGAACTCGAGACCCTTGGTCTTGGCGCCGTGCAAGCCGCCACCGAACCAGTCGTAGTAGTCAAACTTCTGGCCGTCGATCGTGAGCGAGTGCTGCGCGTTGATGCCTTCGACAAAGCCCATCCACTTGGGGCAGCCCTTGAGCATGCGGTCAGCGATGCGCGTCGCACCGGCGCGAAAGTCAGTCGCCGTTCCGTCGCCCCACGTGCCTTTGTACGGCTCGTTCTTGAGGTCAATGCCCATGACGTTCCAGTAGTCGTCCGAGCACAAGTTCGCCGTGAGGATGTCGATGGACTTGAGGAAGTCGGCCTCGGTGACGTCGTCGTTGTACCAGAGGTTGCCGTTGTCGCTGATCGTGAGCGTGTGCATACTGAGGAGCACGCCGATGTTGCGGAAGCGCAGGACCTTGAGGATGCTCTTGAGCAACGACATGTAGTCCTTCACGGAGATCGCGCGGTTCTCTTGCTTGTTGATGATCTCGCCGTTCGGGACCTTGTTCGTGAGGATCCACGTCGCCATGAGCGGAAGACGCACGGCGTTGAACTTGTTGTTGGCCAGAAACGACGCGATTTGGTACTGCGAGGGTCATAGAGAGCAAGAGAACGAGAGAGAGAGAGAGAGCAGTCACAAGTGTCAGGCTCTGTTGTGTTGCAGTGAGGCGCTCGAGGCTGAAAGAGCGCAGGACGTACAGCCGTCGTGCCGTTCTCGCTGTTGTCCCAGAGACCGAGTGGAATGGCTTGACCACTGTTGCGAGCACACATCGATACACGTCCAGGCGTTAGTTCACGTGGCGATACGCAGGTGAGCGCTCGTCTCTAAACACGACACTGTGGACTGCGGCTGCCGCGATGACGGCGTGAGAGACGTACGTTTCCATGCCGAACCTGCAGAGCACAGTCAAGACAGTGTTAGCAGCCGAACGTGCGTGAGTGTGCTTACGAAGCGAGTAAGAGCGATCGCACACGTGGACGTACCAGTTGATGCCTTTGATCTTGAGCGGCACTTCAGTGCCGTTCTTCGAGACTGCGACGATGTGGCCGCTCTTGCTCAAGTAGTTTGGAAGTTCGCACTCTGTCAAGCAGGACGACGGCAACAAAGCACCAGTGTGAGTCGCTGCGGCCGTGACAGCAGCTCGTACATGAAGCACGCACCGCTTGGCGGGTACTTCTTCGGGTTCCCAATCACGCCGTCGTCCGAGATGATGTCCTTGTCGACCACCGTGTCGTTCTTGCCGCCGATGATCTTCTTCTTGTCGAACTGGATCTTCTCAAAGACCTGCGCGCGCGACTGACTCGCGTCGTGCGTCTTCGTGGCGTAGAACGCGATGAGGAAGCCTGCTGCGCCGAGCATGACGACGATCGCAAGCAGTCCTGGCCACGTCTGTGTTTGCGCGATGCAGTCAGCGCACATGCGCACACGTGAGCAACAAGACGACCAAGTCGCTCATGTACGAAGCAATCGATTGCGAGACGTACGCGAATGCGTCCTTTGTAGTCGCGCGGCTTCTCTGCAGTGCCCTTTGCAAGCGCAACGGCTTCGATGTCTCGGTCCAAGAGCGAGCCGCGCACAAACACGTCGTTTGCGACAGAGTCCGAGTTGCGCGAGTTGCGCTCGGACGTTCGGCTCGTCGTGCTGCTGCGACTGCCGCTCGCATCAGCGAGGTTCATGTAGCTGTAGCGATACGACGGTCCGTTCCCAGTCACGTCGCCAGCAGCAGCAGGCGACGCAATGACGTCGTCGTTGCGGATGCTTCCGGCCATGGTACACACTCGACCGTCGTCAACGAAGAAGGAGCGGTGCGCTTGTGGTCGTGGCGGCGACTTGGAGAGTGTTCTGGTAACGAGGCGCAGACGTTGCGAGTTGAATCGATGCGATGGCGCAGAGCGCGCGCTGCTCGCAAGTGCACGCGCTCAAGCAGCAGCAGCAAGAGTAGCAAGAGCAGCAGGAGCTTGACAAATTGCTGCCTGTTTGCAAGAGCCAAGCCATGTCGGTGCGCGAGTCGGGCCGGATACTCGACACCACACACGCTTGACCTAGTCAGTTGACCTTTTCGTAGGTGCACTTTTTGAAACCCAAGAGCTATTCGTGTCCCAAGTCCTGCAACAGAGTCGGCGAAGCGGACACTGCAGCGCTGTTTGCGAGCCATGTGCAGGAGATCGAGCGGACTAGAGGTCACAGTCGTTTGTCGCTCGAGAACCTTCAGCACGCATTCGTTGGTTTTGCATGACGGACACGCTGCTGCTGACATGCACCGGCGCCAGTCAGTCAGTCAGTGTGCTTGATGCTGCATGTGCGCTGCTTCCCTTTCCAGGTGGCGGTTTGCAACGCTTGACAGGTCATTACGTCGTGAGCTGCTGTTGCTCCAGCTGATGTGTGCCTGCAGCTTGGCGGAGCTCGGTGTGCTGCTGTTCTAGCCATTCAAGTCGATGTGACACTGCAGCGAAGTGAACGTCCAAAACAAGGTAGTGATGAACGACATGTCTGGTTTCAAACTATCAAAATACGGCACTATCATCAAATTGTACTTGATACTTGTAAGCTTTGAGAAGGCGCATCGGAGCACTACACCTGGATTTGCAACATGACATTGATTCTGAAGTGTAGCCATCCCTGACACAGCGTGCGAGCCACACACTCGGTACCTGCTCAAAATTCAGGTACAGGTCGTAGATGAGGCGAGCACAACGATCGACGTCGCCTTGATACTCTCAAGCGCTTCGCATATCACTGCGAGCGCTACGAAGCAGCACTTGCATGGGTGCACACGATGTGGACCAAGCACTGCTGCACGAATGGCAAACAACTGGTAAGCAACGGGTGGAGACAACGAGAGCGAGCAGCGATCCTCTTCGTTGGCGATGGCACTGCGATGTCTCAAGACCGACACGATTAGCGCTTGACAAGAAGATGTAGGTGCGTGAACGAGGGCCATGGAGCAGTCAATGCAGTGCTTGTTGAACGTTGTTGTAGGTGTGGAGCAGTTCTCGCTCTCTGTTCGCTTCGCTTCGCTTCTGCTTTCTGTGAAGCACACGTTGCTAGCGTGTGTACGGCGGCAACACGTCTGGTCCGTCAAACGAGCAGCTACCGGGCTTGTAGCTCTTGACGTGCGTCGCCATCTGCGCGATCGCACAGCAAAAGCAGCAGAACGACGCGAGGCAGTCGGTGCAGCAGTTGCCGGGGATCTCGAACCGCGCGCGGATTGCAGCTCGTCCGCGCCACACCAAGATACAGTAGATGACTCTCGTGAGCATGATCAGGATCGGCGCGATCGTGTTGCTGAGCGACGTGCTGGATGACTGGTAGCTGTACGTCGAGTAGTTGTACACGTACGTCGTCTTCGTCGGCACGAGGTACCCGACCAAGCCGATGATGTACAGAATGAAGAACTGGACCAGCGACATCAAGTACGGCTGCAGCCCCATGCGCGCGTACACTTGCGCGAGCGAGACGCACGGACAGCACCACGGCATGATGCAGTTCGGCATGCAGAAGTCGCAGCACGCGCACAGTCCTGCCGCCCAACGCCCGGTCTGGATCTGGTCGCGAGGATTCACTTGAGCTCGATTGACGTCTCCTGGCAGATAGCCAGTTGGCTGCAGTATGCCGCTGGTGTACATCGCGCCGTTCGGAGCGTAGGCATAGCCACTTCCTGGTGCACCTGCAACAGGTTGCTGTGATGCACCACCGATTGGATATGCCGGCACACCGCCGTTGACGGGAGGGTAGCCAGGAGCGCCAGTCGGTGCGCCGTACGCGTAGCCTGGTGCGCCGCCGTTGGCTGGAGGGTAGCCCTGCACACCGCTGTTCGGAGGGTAGACAACTGTTCCTGGAGCGCCGTATGCAAACGGCTGCACGCCATCAAGCGGAGGAGCGCCACTTGGGTAGCCTGGTGTGCTGCCCGGAGGCATTGCGTTCGGATAGCCTGGCGCACTGCCTGGTGGAGGAGCGTATGCGTAGCCGCCGGGCGGAGGGTATCCCTGCGGGGCGCCATTCGGAGGGTATCCTGCTGCACCTGGCGCACCGTACGCATAGCCCTGTGCCTGTGGCGGCGGAGCACTTCCGTACGCAGTACCATTCGGAGCGCCGTAGCTGTAGCCTGGCGGTGCGCCATTGTTTGGACTGCTGTACGCGCCTGGGTTGCCGTAGCTTGGCGGTGGCGCATTCGGGTCGTACGCTTGCATCGGCTGGAACGGGTGCACCGCCGACGCCATGGTGGTCGCGCGCGTGCTGTCGCCTGAGCTGTCGCCTGTGCTGTCGTGAGTCAAAGTGGTGGTCTGGAGGCTGCGCTGCCGCTGCTCTTGGATGTCTGCGCGCTCAGAACAAATGTTGATATACATCTGTCCTCCGAGGCTAATCTGAGGCCGCCGATAAGATCTCAAGCACATGTGAGCGAGAAGGAGTTGAGCTCAATGCTGTGCGTGTGTGTGCTGCCATTCAGGTTGAGTCTGCGTCGCCAGGACCAGCGTCATGAAGCAACATGTTGAGGTGTCGTCATGAGATCGAAGGGATCGCTTGGTGCTTCCAGGTCACTTGGTGTTCACGTTTGTGTGCGACCACACAAATAGAGCGACTTGCAGTGCGGTGCACGAGAGCGCTCCTCGCTGATCCGTTTGTCGACGCGATCGCTTGGCGGACATGGCGTTCATGGATCACCGCGTAGCTTGGCAACAACAGCGCACGTATATCCGCCGAGTAGCCGTGGCACTCTCTTGCCTCGTGCTCTACGCCACGTCAGCCTCCGCAGCAGCAGCTCCTGCCGTGAACCTCGCGACTGCGTGGTACCAATCGACTCGATGTAACGAGCTGTCCGAGTCGACAGCATGTCTGCACTACGAGCGATGCAAAGCAACGCATCGATGCGCACGAGGCGACGAAGGTGCTGCTTCTATCGCAACGACAACAGAGCTCGCATGACGACGATGAGCTTCATCTCTTGCACTGACTGCCGCTCGCTCTTGTGTCGTGCCAACTAGACTACTCGATCAAGGCAGCGACGCATGCGAGCTTCACGCGGCAGTTTGCCGGTGGCAATCGCACGCGCGTGGCGCTCACGAACGACTTTGAGGACTGGAAGTCTGGCACGCATCGCTGGAAGTTTAGCCAAGGTGCGTGTGTTGGCTACCCGCAGGTCGACAGAGTCTGTAGTTGATTGCCACTGTGAGCTCACGACAAAGGGGACAACGCTGTTGCTTGGCAGGTGTGAACGCGGCGATGTCAAACGCCAAGGTCGGCTGGGATACGTTCGACTTCCCAGTCATCGGATCGCTCGAGCTCTCGGCCGGCTTCTTGATCTTTGACACCGACAGAGCTGAGCTCCGTGGCGACGTCATTCTCCAAGGCGCGTTCGCCACGACGCTCCGAGGCACAAAGGTCGCAGTGTTCAACTTCATGACAGTGTTCCTCGGCAAAGACGTTCGCGTGCGCTTCATCGGCAGCGTGGCGATCAGCATCATGAGTCGCAGTAGCATGATCGTCGACACGGAGTTCCAGATCCGTCCTGGGACGCTCGGCGGCTTCCCTGGCGGCGGATTCATTGGCGCGGACGCGACAAACAACAACCGCAATGGACCTGGAAGCACGAGCGTGCGCGTGTACGTGAAGACCGTATCGACGTTCGGGTCGCACGTCCCTGAGATCCAGGAGATCGAGACGTCTGCCGCCGCAGGACAGAAGATCCAAGGCCACTTTGTGCTCTTCTACGGCGACGACGACAGCGTACAGACCCAGCCGATCGCGTACGACGCGACGGCGTACGATGTCCAAAAGGCGCTCGAGGTCGCGTTCCCTGACATCGGATCACTGAGTGTCCGGCGCAACGACTTGGCGCAGCAAGTGCCCGAGAGTGGTCGGCTCTGGCGCGTGACGTTCCTCACTGCTGTCGGCAACGCGCCGCAGCTCCGCGCAAAGAGCTTTCTTCGAGCACTCGCAGTCAAAGTCGTGACACGTACAGTGCGCCATGGGAATCAGCTCGCTGGCACGTTCCGTCTCGGGTTCTTGAGCAACACCACGCGCGCGTTGGCGCACAACATCTCGGCTGAAGCGATGCGCACGGCGCTGCTCGAGGACTTTCCGTCGCTCATTGACGCGCGTGTGGTGCGCACAGATCCACTCAGCCAGTGCGTCCAGGGGTCAACGCAGCCAGACCAGAGCGCCTCGACGTTGACGTCATCGGCTGTGACGCCAGAGAACCGATTTGATCCATCGCAGTGGCTCGCGCCGACCGAGCTCCTCGTCGAACGCGTCGACAGTGTCAAGAACTACCCAAACAAGCTCTGCGCTGGCGGTCGTGGCGTTGCAGACGGCTACGTCTGGAAGCTCCAGTTCTGGACGCGCGAGGGAAACCAGATGCCGCTCAGTCCAACGTCGTCGACTGCGCAGATCGTCGACGCTGCTGCACCGCTCACAGTCATCTCAAGCGCACTCACTGGCGCTGGCGCATCGATCGAAGTGGTCGACTCACTGACGTTCTCGCTCGCATTCGGTGGCGCTGGCGCGTCGTTTGCGAGCAAAGGTGGCCGAGGATACGTGGCGCCGCACCGAGAGACGCAGTCGTATGCGCAAATGTACTCGGACGAGCGCGTGACAGATCTGCTCGGTGGTAGCGGTGGCGCTGGCGGTGGCCGCGACCCAATTGACCTCTTTCCAGTTGTGCAGCCCACGCTCGGCGGCGCTGGCGCCGGTGCGCTCATGCTCAGCGCTGTGAATGACATCTTCATTGGGCAGAACGGCAAGATCGCTGTGAACGGCGGGCACGGTCGTCCTGGGTTCACTGCTGGCGGTGGCGGATCCGGCGGCACGCTCTTGCTCAGTAGCGGTGGCGCAATCTCGCACCACGGCGCGATCGAAGCGCTTGGCGGTCACGGCGGCAGCAGCTCTGGTGTGAACGGACTTGCAGCAAACCCAGGCGGCGGTGGCAGCGGCGGTCGCGTCGCAGTCTTTGCGCAGTCGTTCTCGACATGGGGCGACGGCAGTCTCCTCGTCAGTGGCGGGTCGTCGCAAGACACACAGCGCGTCGGCGGCAAAGGATCGCTGCACATCCAAGTCCAGTCAAACATCGCGATCCGAGTCGACCCGACGATCGGTGCCGCTGGGACGTCCAAGTCTCTTCTTGTCGATGGGAGCGAGAACTACGACCGCGGCAGCGCTGGCATTGTCCACACCAAGAGCTACCAAATGTCGCGCAACGGCCCTCACTTCGTCTTTGACGCGCTCGCGCCGCGACCGACGCGCGTCTCGTTCTTCGTGCGCATTGGGAACTTTGCAGACGGTAGAGTGACGACGAACCGCGGCGCGATCTTTGGGATCCACGACAAGGTCCCGTCCGACGACACGACTGGCAGTAGCAGCGGTGACGACGACGACAAGGACGAGTTCATGATCAGCACCGCGATCATCGACGGTGTCTTCATGCACGAAGCGAACGCGTTCGAGTGGCCGCGGCGTCCGTTCCAGCGCAAGATCCAGCTCGATCGATGGTACAAGCTCGACATCTTCATCAACTGGCATCGGCACACGTACTCGATCCAGCTCAACGACGTCTTGCGCGTCCAGAACGCGCCGTTCCGAGGCGAGCAAGTGCACTCGATCAGTCTCAACAACCTCCACGCCATGTCGACGTGGTGGGACGAGATCTACGTCGGCGAGAACCACCTCGTGGACTTTGTCTGTCCATACGTCGTCTCGAGTCCGAGCAGCGCGAGCTACCGCAGCGCAGCTGAGTCTGGCAACGGCAACGGTGTCGTTGTCGTGAAGAAGCGGCCGCTGCGCAAGCTCTGGGCAGCGTCGCTCCGCGGTCCAGAGACGTCGTACCACAAGATGGTCAAGCACTCAAGCCACTTGTCTGCACGCGAGGAGTTCCAGCACAACAATGGCGGCATCGTGCCGCTCGACGGTGAGCCCCACCGCGCGTTCTTGAACGACGTTCGCGAGGCAGAGAGCGAGCAGCCGGACGGTAGTGGCGAAGAAGACCTATCGACTGACGAAGAGATCCTGTCGCAGTCGGAGCTGCTCGTGATCCCATCGCTGCGGCAGGACAGCTCGATCGTCCTTCCGCTCGAGACTGGCGTCGACTTTGAGACGCTCGCAGCCGATCGATCAAGTAGCACGCGCACAGCGAGTGTGTCGAGTCGCGCGAGCATGTACTGGTACTCGGAAGTCTACAATGACTCGACGCTCGCGGGCGGCATCGGCGCGTGCTCGACGCTCGACAACCTCGAGTGGCGCAACGAAGGCATCATGCTCCACTTTGTGAACCTCACGGACCCGTTCGGACGCGCGCGCGGCGATCTCCTCGCAGACCGACCGCAAGTGCTCTATCACCGCAAGACTAGTCGCTTCGTCATGTGGATGCACGTCGACAACGCGAGCAACACGATGGGACTGAGCGGCATCGCAACAAGCGCATACCCGAACGGTCCGTTTGTGTTCCAGCGGAGCTTCTACCCGGACGGCGCGCCGCTCGAAGCTCCTGGCGGTCAGAGCATCAACGAGACGCACGACTACACACTGGCGCTCGTCCCGGCACGAGATGAGGCGTCAGAGCCCCAAGCGTTCTTGCTCCGCGCGTATTACAAGACTGTCGAGTACTGGCTCCCGCGCGCCGTCATGGACCCACTGTGGCAGAGCGTCCAGACGCCAGACGGCAAGACAAACTTTGGCTTGAGCTACCACCGCGCGCTCTACCACAGCGGGTACGACGACCCGAACGACATCTACTTGCAGCGCTGGCGCATGGAGGACGTCGCGTGGGAGCTCGTGTGCTGCGAGCCGACGAACACGACGAACTGCGTCTCGTACACGCAGATCCCGTCGAGTCCGAGCGCGATCTGCCCGGACGGCATGGAGAAGCAGCAGATCCGCGGACAGTCGCAGATGGCGGACGGGAACCACATCACGACGCGGTACAAGGACCCGAACGACGACGTCAACAGCTTCATCCGGCCAAACTCCGTGCCGTCACACACGCCGTGGGGCTTCCAGGCCTACAACGTCAAGACGTGGCGCGGCACGTACTTTGACGCTCTCAGTACGAACATCACGCGGTTCGTGTTCAAGCGCTTCGCAGGCGAGCGCCGACGCCTCGAGATCGAGCGCAACCCCGCGACGCAGTTCACGTACCCAAACGACGAAGAGCTCGCGTGCGACGTGATCCCGACGAACGACACGATGGCGCTCGACTTGCTCCTTGGGACGCTCGGTGTGCCGATGAGCACGGCGTTCACGGCCAAGTACTCGTCGTTCGATCTGCTCGAGATCGATACGAACAGCGACGGCAAGATCACGGCGAGCGAGATCGCGCTGCTCGAGAAGAAGCGCGCGCAGAAGACGCTCACGGCGCAGCTCGTCTCGGCGCTCCTGACAGACTTTGAAGCCATGAAGTGGTCGCAAGTCGAGCTCCTCGACGCAGACCGCGACGGCGCGATCACGTTCGCCGAGTTCGAATCCTGGGTCGGTCTCGACACGAACTTGCTCTTTGACAAGTTTGACATTGACAAGAACGGCTACCTCGACGAGAACGAGCTCGCGCGGACGATCTGGTACCGCCAGATGCCGCGACTCGACACGGTCATGATCCTGCTCGACCCGTCGTTCGACGGACGCGTGTACTACCAGCGCTTCCGGACGCTCGTGATCGAGACGCCCGACTACATCTTCAGCTCGTACGACTTTGACCGGTCCGACACACTCACGCAGAACGAGATCGACTTGGTGCTGAAAGACCTCGGACCTGCGTTCGCAGACGCCTCCGTCTTGGACGCGCTCAAGAACGCAACGACCAAGAGCATTGCGCGCGCAGACTACACTGCGTGGTTCAGCTCGTCGACGAGTCTCCTCGCGAGGTCGCGCGACAAGCTCAAGGTCGACAATGCGATCCACGCCACGCGTCCCGACAGTCTCACGGGTCCGCTCCACGTCGTCGAGCGCCGGCGCGCCAAGTACATTGCGATCAGCCGCTTGACGAGCGACTACCTCGGAACAGAAGGGCTGCTGCGCGAGGTCGAAGGTGACTTTGAAGGTCGCGAAGCGCTCATGAACTACTTTGAGTTTGCCGAGCAGCTCTTCGGACTCAGTGACGAGGACTTTCAAGCCGATGTGGCGTCGGACACTGCGAGCGGCGTACAGCCGTTCCGTGCATTCCTGTCGTCCGAGGCGCTGCGCGACCGCGCGTCGTACTGGAACGGACGTCACTGGGAAGGTCGGCCGTCGGCGCCACCGCTGTTCACGTACGGGAAGCAGTGCTTCCAAGTCGCAGGTGTCAGCGCAGCCGACAGCGGATGCCTGCCATGCCTCACGCGCTCGCCGTACGTCACGTCAGCGATCGACGCGTTCCAGTCGCAGACGCGCGGGACGGCGCACTGCGAGCCGCAGAAAGAGCTCGACGCGTACATCAAGGAGTTTGACCAGCAAGTGTCGATCCAGCTGCAGTACCAGCAGCAGTCGGTCTTTGGTCCGCAGGGCTTGCAGCCGCACATGTCGCCGTGTTTCAACCAGTCCCAGTTCTTCCCGTGCGACGTACACAAAGTCGTCGACGGCAACATCGCAGACGACCTGCGCGACGTGCACGCGCGCGAGACTGCGTGGCACTTGGCGTGGGAGAAGCACCCGAACAACGTCGGGTCGTCCACGACGATCCGCGCCGACAATGTCCAGCGCGAGTCAACGGGTCCGTCGTTCATTGAGCGGTTCCCGAACCGGATCCGCGCGCCGCTCTCGAGTCAGATCCTCGACACAGTCGCAGTGTCATCGCCAGACGAGCTGCGAGACGCCCTCGGAGGCGGGTCGTAGTAGAGGAGTGTTGTGCTTCGAGGTTGCGCAGGCACTCGAAGACAAATGAGTAGCACACATGCGGATGACAGAACGTGAACAACAACAGCGGTCACTTACTTATCCACTACTACTACTGCACTACTGAGCACTCATGTTTCGTAGTACGACAAGCAGACTACTTCTCACACACTTCCCATTCTCGTAGAGAAGAACAGCAGCGAGTCTTCCCAAAGAACTAACTCGCAGCAAACACCTCCGAGCCGATGGTGTGCACGAAGACCAGCTCCCGATTTGATCGGAAGCCAGCCTCGCTCCAGTTCGCGGAGCCGCTCAAGCACCTGGCGATCAACGATGTAAATCTAGTAGACGCAAACACAGGCACAGACAGAGAGAGAATGAGAGAGTGAGCAGACCAGAGATGTGCGAGAGTGAACAAAGCCAACTTGCCTTGGTGTGCATCACGATTTGTGGGGCGCGAAGCTCAAAGCGCACAGGTTCGTTGTGGGTCGTCGACTCGCGCAACCTCTGCACTTATTCGAACAGATGCGCTATCTTCGAGTACGGCTTGTTCGCTTCGTCGTGGTCACATATCAGCTTCACCTTGACGCCGCGGCGTATCGCCTCGAGAACAGCGCGTTCGAGCTAAGACAGACACGTGACGACACGTTAGTACTTATCAACATCATTCACCACTTCGGGGAACACGTCGTGACACGTACCAACTCATAGGAAAAGATGTAGATACCGATCTCTAGACTGACTTCTGCGCCGTCGATGTCGTCCCGGATGAGGTCGATCTGTGCTTGGTTTCATTAGAGCTTGCGTGCCGTCTTTGTCGTGCAAAGACACAGAGTGTATTTGTGCGTGCTCCGTTGCCTCGGTTGCGCTTTCCAGTATGCGCCGCTCAAGCTCTTCCTTCTGATCGGCGAGCGCTTGCTTCAGCTGATCAAGCGTAGCGCGCAGGTTGTCCTGGACGCGGCGCTGCTCTTGGAGCCAGGCTGCATGGCGAATATTCGCGTCCATCGCCTCCTTTACGGCTGCTCTCTCTGCTTCGAGTTGGTCTCTGTCTTGCTCGAGGTGCTATCGTTCGTCGTACATTCGCGCGCGCTCTGTCGCGATCGCTGCACGCTCGTTGGCGATCGCGTCGAGCTCACGATCGCGGCTCTCACGCTCTTCGATCGCTTCAGCACGAGCGCGTCTGACTGTGGAGAGCGAGATGCGCTACGAGCACATGCAGTTGAACAGGCCGGTAGTCGCTTTGGCGCTCGCGCCCTCGTTGACCACGATCTTCACCGTTGCGCGGAGCCACTCTTGCGCTTGCGCGTGTGCGATCGTGCTTGCTTTGGCTTGATGGTGGAAGGCGCGCCGCCCCACGTGTGGAGTTGCCTGGAGACCCGCAGGAGAAGTCGCATGTCGACGGAGATCGCGCTCAGCAACGTCTACTATGCTCCAGGGCTGTCGAAGAATCTCCTCTCGTTTGGTACTTTGAGCCAGCCCGGCTGTCGTTTGCAGTCGATCGGCGACCGACTCGCAGTCGTGAATGGCAAGCAGTCTCGTGTGGTGTTCTACACTGCAATGCGTCACAACGTGCTCATGGCAACCGTGACCGCTCGCGTCGCGCGAGAAAGAGCCTTTTGCAACGTCGTCATGAACGCCATCGCGTCCACTCCAGCACCAATCGTGGCCCAACATGTATCTTTGGCGGACTTCCACTGGCGTCTCGGCCATTTGTCGTACGACTCGATCGAACACATCGCAACGAACACGCACTCAGGGATTCGTTTGACCGATCGCGAGCGTCCGATTTGCATCACGTGTGCAGAAGGCAAAGCGTCTAGACAGCAGCAGCCTCAAGCCGACTCTAGCGTGAACGCACCGATCGACAGAGTCGGTGGTGTTGTGTGTAGCTATCTCAAGGGGCCGCTCACTCCGCGAGATCGCCACGGCAACAGGTTCCTAGTGGACTTCATCGACTACGCGAGCAACTACGTGCGCGGCTTCGCCGGGAGGACAAAAGACGAAGCGGCGAAGAAGTTCCAAGAGTTCATGGTGTACTTCGAGAAGCGCCCTCTCGTGTCGCGTTCATGTGCTTCGGACCGACGGAGGAGGCGAGTACCGAACTATCGATCTCTTTTGCGCTCGCAACGGTGTTAGACGGCAGATCAGCGAGGCAGAGAACTAAGCGTCCAAAGTCAAAGGCGAGCGTATGCATCGCACTGTGTTCAACATGGTGCGATGCATGCTGTTTGGATCGCGCTTGCAGCTGACGTCCTGGAGCGACGCTGCTGAGTACGCAGCGTACATCTTGAACAGATCTCCGACACGATCCAACCCAGGGCGTGTATCGCCGCTCGAGCTCCTGACTGGTAAAGCCCCATCGGTTCAAGACATCGTGGGTTTTGGCTCGCCATACAGCGTGCATCGCAACCCGGCAAAGAAGACGCTTCACAAGCACGCTGTGCGTGGACTGATCGTTGGAAAGAGCGACGAAACAAAGGGCGACCGAGTACTGCTCGTGGACGATCGGAAGGTTGTCACTACTCGACAGGTCTCAACCATTGAGACGCTCGACGAGATTGCAAACGCGCACATCCGAGACGCTTTGACTCGTGAAGACGCCGGTGTGCTCGACTCGCTCGCTGCACAGCGCGAACGTCAACGCATTGGTCGCGGGGATTGCGACGATGACAGCACGCCGTTCGCGTCACCGGCTGACCGTCCAGCCTCACGCGCAGCACCGCGTCGATCCAAGAGATTGCGCAAGAAGTCGCGTAAGAAAGCGGAAGCGGACGGCGATGCCGCCACCACTGGTCAAATTTACATGGCCGCTCAGCTGGAGACGGAAGGAGGTGTGGCGCTGATAGCGTTCGCATTTCGCATGCGGATGTGCACAGCAGCTCGGCCGCACAGCCGCTAGACCCGATCAACTACCGTGCAGCTCGACGCAGCAGTCAAAGTGCACTGTGGGCGCAGCCAGACCAAAGAGAGCTGCTCTCGCTTGAGCAAAACGACACCTGGGACGTCGTTCGATGCGAGCCAGGTGCGAGAAAGCTCCACACGAAGTGGGTCTACAAGACAAAGACGCGAGCAGCTGGCACCGTGAAGCGATACAAAGCTCGTCTTGTTGCGTGCGGCAACGAGCAAGTACTCGGCATCGGCTTCGCTTTGGCGTTTGCTGCTGTGCTCGATCTCGCTAGCAGCCGTGTCATTTTGATGCTCGCAAGCGTCTGGATGGTTCCTGCGCGTCACGGCGTCGTCACCAGTGCGTACGTGAAAGCGCCGATCGAGTCTGGTCAAACGATCGTCCCCCAGATCCCTGATGGTATGACGATCGCGCAGGAGCATATGAAGACGCTCGGCGCGAGGAACGTTCAAGAGCTCGGTCTTTTGCTCAAGCGCAGATTCTATGGTCTCCGTCAGGCTGGGCGTCTTCGGAGCAAGCATCTGCATCAAGCGTTGTCTGCTCGCGAGTTCACACAGTGCACAACAGACTCGTGCATCTACGTGAAGCGAGACCAGAACGGCATCAATGTCGTTGGCGTCTATGTCGACGATTTGCTCGTCACCGGCCTCGAGCACAGGGCGCGTTGACGAGTTCTTTTCAAGTATGGCGTCGCTCGATCTCAAAGATCTCGGCGTGGTCGCAACGTTCCTGGGAGCGCGAGCGCAAATGGACACAAACGGACGCTACGCGCTCGATCAACAGCACGCTATTGTCGAGCTTCTCCAGCGTCATGGGCTTGCAAAGGACAATCCGGTGCGCGTACCGATCAGCGAAGATTGGAGTGATCAAGGAGGCGACGTCATGTTGCCTGAGGTCGCTGGGCGCGAGCTTCCCAGTATCGAGGACTTCCAGTCGCTCATCGGCAGTTTGCTATGGGTGCCTCGATGTTCGCGCCCCGACATCGCGTTCGCTGTTCACTGTGCGTCGCGTCGATGTCACGCGCCTACTGTTCAAGACTGGCGACTGGGAAAGAAGATCGCACGCTACCTCGCAGGATCTCAAGATCTCGCACTGCACCTGAATGAATCAAGCGAAACCAGCATCACGATCGAGTGCTTTACAGACGCTGACTTCGCTGCGAGCAAGCCCGACCGCAAGTCCGTCAGCGCTGCGATCTTCCAAGCGAACGGAATGACTGTGGCATGGATCTGCAGAAAGCAGAGCGCAGTCGCTTTGTCTACTGCAGAAGCCGATTTTGTCGCCGCCGCTATTGGTGCACAAGTCGCTCTCGGTCTCCATGAACTGCTCTCCGAGATTGGCGTTTCTGTGCAAGTGCCGATCCTCCTCAAGATCGACAATCAAGCCGCGCTACAGCAGATCCAGAGTGAAGCCACGGCAGCTGCTGCCAAGCACGTCGACATAAAGCGAAAGTTCGTGCGCGACTACGTCGCAAAGCATGTCATGCACGCAGAGCATGTTAGCACAAGCGACAATGTCGCCGATATGCTCACAAAGCCACTCTCGGCATTGCGACTGAGCGACCTCCGCGCCAGAATCGGCGTAAGTGATCATCCCAAGACCTAGCGCGCCACCCGTGTGACAGGAAGGAGTGTTGGAAGGCGTGCCGCCCCACGTATGGAGTCGCGTGAAAACCCGCAGGAGAAGTCGCAGAAGCTTGAGTCGTTGCAGATCTGGTGCGTCGCGACGCTTAGGAGTGACTGCTCGAGCCGTCTGTTCGGCGAGGACACGCATGCATACTTGTATCACACTTGCATTTACCATCTCTCGCTCAAGCCTCTGCGCTCGCTCTGTGCGCAGCATCGACACTTGGTGCATGTGTTGTGATGTGAAGTGCGAGCGAGAGAGGGATGGAGTGAACTCTAAGCACAAGCAAGACGTCGCTCGGTGATCAAGGCGTTGAAGTTAGCGGCGCAGTACCGTGAAGTTCACGTGGATACGAAAACCAAGTCAAACTGCGTCACCCATTTATGTACGAATTCGGACTTACTGTGCATTTGAAACAGGTCTTGTGATTTAAAGGGGGTATTTAATTTTTCCGAGTATTATTTGTCGCAGTGCATATTTTAAGGATATTAAATGTTACTGCTTTTGACCATCATTCTTCAAAAGCTACCTTGTTTTTTGCACTATAGTCCGAGCTTAATAAAAGTCGAGCTTGGCGAGCCAGCGTGACGCTTTTAATCTTAAAGTTTGTATCCTCGTGTTGTTTACTGTACTCTCTTTTTCGAGCCAAGCCGAGCCAAAACACCTTGCCGTTTGTATTTTATACGTTCGTACTGACGAATTTGAAAACCATGCGGCGGCAAACGCAAAACTCAAAACTTGCCGCAGCTTGCCGCAGCACCAGCGGCAACACTTGCACTCGCCCGCTCCAGTTGCTGAAAGGAAAGCTCGAGCGCACGCGTGCGAGTGACAACGACACAGCAGCGGCAGCAGCAATAGTGAGCAGCCGACGGGTACACCAAGGGAACGCGCTATGGACTCCTCGGACGACGACGTGCGTGTGCATGGCTGCATTGGTGCCTGTACATGTATTCATCGGAAGGAATGCCAGGCGACGCAGACGCTGACTTGATCGACGTTGTGTCTGTGTGTGTGAATGTACCGTCGATGCCTCGCTCGTGCTGCAGGTGTACATGCCGGACAGCCCCGTGGCGAAGAAGCCAAAGGTGACAAAGCCAAAGGCGCCAAAGAAACCAGCAGGCGAGGCGAAGAAGAAAGCGCCTGCGAAGAAAGCGCCGGCGAAGAAGAAAGCCAAGTACTCGGACGAAGACGACATCTCGTCGTACGCAGGATCGGACGACGATGTCCCAAAGGCGTCGCCCGAGAAGCAGTCGATCGAGCAGATCTACCAGAAGAAGACCCAGCTCGAGCACATTCTCCTGCGTCCAGACACTTACGGTGCGTCGCGTGTGCCTGAATGAGTCGTCACAATGCCGTGAACTGGCGCATGCTCACACACTCTGTGCTTGCAGTCGGCTCGATCGAGCCCGTGACGCAGAGCATGTGGGTCTTTGACGACGCGACCAAGAAGATGGAGATGCGCAAAATCACTTACGTACGTGCACTTGCAATGGCGCTCGTGCTGTGCTGTGGTGTCTAGTGTGACAAACAGACTCGCTCACGTGTGCTCACATACGCTGCTCCTCTTGCTACAGGTGCCGGGTCTGTACAAGATCTTTGACGAGATCATCGTGAACGCGTGCGACAACAAGCAGCGCGACAAGTCAATGGACACGCTCAAGGTCACGATCGACGTCGAGAACGGCGAGATCTCGGTCTGGAACAACGGCAAAGGCATCCCCGTGGCGCTCCACAAAGAGCACAACGTGTACGTGCCGGAGCTCATCTTTGGGCACTTGCTCACGGGCAGCAACTTTGACGACAAGAAGAAGAAGACGACCGGTGGACGCAACGGCTACGGCGCGAAGCTCGCCAACATCTTCTCGACGCAGTTTGTCGTTGAGACTGCGGACGCGAGCACGAAGCAGAAGTACAAGCAGGTGTTCGCTGACAACATGAGCGTGAAGAACGCGCCGGTGATCACGTCGTGGTCCCGCAAAGACTTCACGTGCATCTCGTTCAAGCCCGACCTCGCGCGCTTCAAGATGACGACGCTCGACGACGACATCGTCGCGCTCTTTAAGAAGCGCGTCTACGACGTCGCAGGTGTGACCGACAAGTCGCTGAGCGTGTACTTGAACGACGAGAAGATCGCGATCAAGTCGTTCCCGGAGTACGTGAGTCTGTACAAGAACGCAAAGAAGGCGGCTGCGACGACCGACAACAACGGCGGCAGCGACGACGAAGCGATGCCAGTGTCCGACGCGGACGTCGTGATCTTTGACAAGCCGGACGGGCGCTGGCACGTCGGTGTCTCGCTCAGCGACGACGGCTTCCAGCAAGTGAGTTTCGTGAACGGCATCTGCACGACCAAGGGCGGGCAGCACGTGAACTACATCACAGACCAGATTGCGGCAAAGCTCACGGCCGTCGTGAAGAAGAAGAACAAGGGCGACGGCGTCAAGCCCAACTACATCAAGAACCACATGATGGTCTACGTGAGCGCCCTGATCGACAACCCAGCGTTCGACTCGCAGGTACGGACAGTGTTGTACGGCCAATCAAGCTTGGTAGCCATACGCTTGTGGAAGACTCACCTTGTTGTGGTGCATGCTCTCGCGACGTGTAGACGAAAGAGACGCTCACGACGCGACCAACAGCGTTCGGCTCGACGTACACGCTGAGCGACAAGTTCCTGAAGCAGGTCGAGAAGAGCGGCATGGTCGAGCGCATCCTGTCGTTTGCGCAGTTCAAGCAGACGGCTGAGCTGCGTCGCAAAGGCGGCGGCGGCGCAAAGAAGTCGCGGCTCACTGGTATCACGAAGCTCGATGACGCAAACTTTGCTGGCACGGCAAAGGGTCAGGACTGCACGCTGATCGTGACAGAAGGAGATTCCGCCAAGACAATCGCAGTCGGCGGTCTCTCGGTCGTCGGGCGCGACTACTACGGCGTGTTTCCGCTTCGCGGGAAGCTCCTGAACGTCCGTGAAGCGAGCCACGCGCAGATCCTAAAGAACGAGGAGATCCAGAACGTCGTCAAGATCCTCGGGCTCAAGTACGGCCAGAAGTACGAGTCGACAAAGAGCCTGCGCTACGGCCACTTGATGATCATGGCGGATCAAGATCACGACGGGAGTCACATCAAGGGTCTTGTGATCAACTTCATCCACCACTTTTGGCCGTCGCTGCTCCAGATCGAAGGCTTCATTCAAGAGTTCATCACGCCGATCGTCAAGTGCACGAAAGGGAAGAGTGTGAAAGTGTTCTACACGATCCCTGAGTACAACGCCTGGCGCGAAGCAACAAACAATGGACGCGGCTGGAGCATCAAGTACTACAAGGGTCTCGGTACAAGCACGACGCAGGAAGCGAAGGAGTACTTTTCGGACCTCGGGACGCACCAAGTCGGGTTTGTGTACGACAATGACGGCGACGGCGACGCGATCGACATGGCGTTCTCAAAGAAGCGCGTCGAAGAGCGCAAGGACTGGCTCCGCGGCTACGAGCCAGGCACGCACGTCGACTACGACGTCGACGAGATGGCGTACTCCGAGTACGTACTTGCGTGTGTGTTTGCTGATGGCGTGGCGCTAGACTCACACCACTCTGTGTGTATCCGACAGGTTTGTAAACAAGGAGCTGATCCTGTTCTCGATGGCGGACAACCTCCGGTCGATCCCGAGCGTCGTCGACGGCTTCAAGCCATCGCAGCGCAAGGTGCTCTTCTGTTGCTTCAAGCGCAACTTGAAGGTCGAGATCAAGGTCGCGCAGCTCTCGGGCTACGTCTCAGAGCACTCGGCGTACCACCACGGCGAGCAGAGTCTCAGCGGCACGATCGTCAACATGGCGCAGGACTTTGTCGGGAGCAACAACCTCCACTTGCTCTCGCCAAACGGTCAGTTTGGTACGCGGCTCATGGGCGGCAAGGACGCAGCGAGCCCGCGTTACATCTTTACGAACTTGGAGCGCATGGCGCGCGTGATCTTCGACCCCCTTGACAACGACGTGCTCAACTACTTGGACGACGACGGCCAGTCGATTGAGCCCGAGTGGTACATCCCGATCATCCCCATGGCGCTCGTGAACGGCAGCGAAGGCATCGGTACAGGCTGGTCGAGCTCGATCCCGAACTACAACCCGCACGACATCATCCGCAACTTGCGCGAGAAGCTCAATGGCGACGCTTTGAGTCCGCTCGTGCCGTGGTACCGCGGCTTCAAGGGCCACATCATCGAAAAGAGCTCGGGCAAAGCGTCCGACAACCAGACGTTCACGGTCCAGGGCTTGTACGAGCTCAAGGACGAGAGCACGCTCGTGATCTCGGAGCTCCCAGTCAAGACGTGGACGCAGACGTACAAGCAGTTTCTCGAGTCGCTCCTCGAAGCCGGGACGATCAAGGACTTTCGCGAGAACCACACGGACGCGAGCGTGCTCTTCACGATCACGTTTGAGCCCAAGACCCTGAGCGACATTTGCAAAGCCCCGGGCGGCGTCGTGAAGAAGTTCAAGCTCGAGTCGTCGATCTCGACGTCCAACATGCACTTGTTTGACGCACAAGGGCGGATCAAGAAGTACGAGACGCCGCACGAGATCCTCGACGAGTTCTACGCCATTCGTCTCGACTACTACAGCCGCCGCAAAGCTGCGCTCCTGCACAAGCTCGAGGAGCAGATCAAGGTCTTGTCAAACAAAGCGCGGTTCGTGCTCGCAGTCGTGAGCGGCGAGATGGTCGTGAGCAACCGCAAGAAGGTTGAGATCCTTCAGCAGCTCATTGACGACGGCTACGACCAAGTGCTCCCGAACGGCGGTAAAGCCAAGAAGAGCTCGGGCGATGACGACGACAATGAGTCGGACGACGAAGCCGACGCGAGTGACGCAGCGCGCGGCTACGACTACCTCTTGTCGATGAAGATCGTGAGTCTCACGAAAGAGCGCGTCGAGAAGCTCCGCGCCGAGCTCGCAGCGCGCGAAGACGAGCACCGCGAACTCGAAGGCACGGCGATCGAAGTGCTCTGGACGCGCGACCTCGACAAGCTCGAAGCGCTCTTGGTCGAAGACGAAACCGAGCGCGAGCGCATCGCTGCGTCGATGCCAAAGCCAAAGAAGAGCATCAAGGGCGGCCGCAAGGTCGCTGGGAAGCGCAAGCGGAGCAAGAAGGACGACAGCGACGACGACGACTCGGACTACGAGACGGTAAAGCCCAAGGCCAAGCCAAAGCCGCGCGTGACGATCAAGCCTGCAGCTGCGCCAAAGCCAGCGGCTGCGCCAAAGTCGACTGCTGCAGCGACGAAAGCAGCCAAGAGCACAGCTGCTGCGAGTGCGAAGGCGCGTCCGATCACGTCGTTCTTTGGCAAAGCTGAGCCAGCGGCGGCAAAGAAGGAGCAAAAGGCAGATGAGGACTCGGACAAGGACGACAACGACGCCAAGAAGGACGACGACTCGGACGACGAAGTCGAAGTGCTGTCGCTCGCAGAGCGCCTTGCGCGTCGTGGGCAGCAGACGCCAACGAAGGTCGCGCTCAAGAAAGTCGTGAAGAAGAAGCCAGCGATCGAAGTATTGAGCTCAGACGACGAAGCAGCAGCCAAGGACGATGACGGTGCGTCGGACGACGACGTCTTTGCAATGGACGTCGACGACAGCAAGACCAAGACGAAGAAGGCACCTGCTACGAAGGCAAAAGCGCCTGCTAAGCCGCGCGCGACTGCTGCAGCAAAGGCAAAAGCACCGGCAAAGCCTCGCGCAAAGGCAAAGCGTGTGCTCTCGGACGACGAAGACGACGATGAAGACACGCCTGTGAAGCCGAAGAAAGGTGAGTTGACAAGAGAGCGAGGATGAGGATGAGTTGGAGCTCACACTACTGTGTGTCTTTGTGTGTGTGTGTGAGCAGCACCTGCAAAGCGTCCGAGCGCCGCGAGCAAGGCGCCAGCAGCTAAGAAGCAGAAGCGCACAGTCGATGATAGCGACGACGACGCAAGTGACGACAACGACGACGATGGCGCTGCTGCGAGTCCAGTGGTCGCGTCGAGCCGCCCAACGCGCACGCGCGCGCGCATCACGTACACTGCGATCTCGAGCGACGAAGAGGACGACGAAGAGGACGAAGCCGACGACGACGACAACGAGAGCGACGACGAGTGAGCGCATTGTGTGTGAATCTACAGTTGCGAACGCAAACGAACGAGCAAGAGTAGGAAGAGGATGAGGATGAGGATGAGAAGAGCTGTAGTCGTTGACTGCACGTGATAGCGTTGCGCTGGCTGCGAAGGCTCCATTGTGATGGCGCTGTGACCGTCTGTAGCTCTTCAGTAGTACGTCCTACTCCTGCTCTTTCACAAGCGGCTTGAGACGCAGCGGGTCGACTTCGCGAATGAGTGCGCGCGCAAGTGCCACGAGCGGATCGAGGAGCGGGACGCCGTCGACTGCTGTAGCACCAGCGAATGCGAACGGGAGCTCGGTGCATCCGAGCACGATGAGCTCTGCGTCACTGCGAATGAGCTCGCGCGCGTAGCGATAGCAGTTGGCAACGCACTGCGGCTGCACGACCGGCGCGTTGCTCTTGATGCCCCACTGCGGGTTCAAGATCGTATCTTGGAGCTCGCACTGCGTCGCGTCGTCGACGAACAGGACGTCGTAGCCAAGTGGCGCGAGCAAGTCGTCGAACACGCGAGCGTTGCGCGTCCCAGTCGTCGATAACACGCCGATCTTGCGGCACTGCGGCGCGACGTGCGCAATGAACGCGACCGTCTCGTCGAGCATGTGGAGACAGCGAACGTTGTGCTTTGCGTCGGGTGCAATAGCGCGGATCTGCCGCTCAAACGCGCTCCAGATCGGCGGTGTGTGGAACGTGATGCACGGAATGCCTGCAACGACTGGCGCATCGAGTTTGTGCAGGAGCGCAAACGTGCGCGCCATGCCGTTTGCTGGGTTCTCGACGTCGATGTGCATGGTGTCGTTCGTGTTGGTCTCGCTCTCCTTGTTGTCGTCGTCGCTGCTGCCTTCCGTCGTCTCAGACGACAATGTGAACGCTGCGTGTGCTTCCTTACCACGACGCTGTTGCGCGTACGCGCTCAAGAAGTCGACGCGACTCGCAATGTCACCAGAGCGCGAGATGTGGCAAACGTCGAGGTGCCCTTGGTCAATGCCATTGCTCTCGGTGTGCTGCAGCAGCGTCTGGTGGAGCAAGATGCCTACTGCTGGGCCAACGCCGCCGAGGATCCCCACGAGCGCCATGCTGCTTTCGCTCTTGTGTGTCGATCGCAGATCCAGACTGCGAATGACGCAAAGCGCCTTTGTCGTCGTCGAGGAGCTGCAAGCGACCGCGTTGTGTACACTCGACAGCGAATCACCAGTCGCACATGGATACGTCATCGAATGCAAACGAATACATTGGCATTCACTATGTGGCATTTCAAAACAACAAAAGACTCGACATGCTGGCCAATTCGTGGACCCATTGGCCAACAGCTCTTGCGTGGCTGTGCACGACCGCGACGTCAACGCCGCCAAGAACATCATGCTCCCGACGCAAAGTATCCTGAACGGCAGTCCTCGTCCAGCGTACTTGTCGCGACAACAGTAGTAGGAGCATGAAGAAGCTTGAGCTGTGAGCTGGGCCACATGACTCGGTCACTGACCAGCTCACACGGTCGAGTCCGTAGTCTAGTTACTTGCTTGGTAATGGACCCATTGACCATGGATGTGCGACTGCTCCATTAGTCAAAACAGAGCTCTTTGTGCGCTGCGACGCGCTGCAGCTCGTGCACGAACGCGTCGATCTTGTGGTGCCACAGACGGAACGGACTCGGGTCGCGAAACACTGCGAGTGCAGCGCTTGCAGCAGCAAACTCTTCAAACTCCATCTGCGTCGTGTCGCCGTTCTCGAGCGCCATCACGGATCGGAACACGAGCTGCGCGCGCTTGAGATCGACAATGCCACATCCAGCACTGGCGTGCGACTGCTTGGTACCGTGTTGCAGCAGCTCGAACGCGATGAGGAACGCTTGGAACTCGTCAAAGTTCATGCTGTTGCGCTTCGTCTTGCCGAGTTGAAAGCCTTGAAGACTGAGTGTTGTCGACAGCTCGTACTGCTGTGCGCCATCAGTCGCTGACTCTGGTCGCTCGTTGTTGCTGCTTTCGTTGTCGTCCTCATCGCCATCTTGCTTGGCAAAGTAGAAAAAACACGGCTCGGAGGAACGCGCGGTGCTCGAGCAGCATGCGCGCGACGAGCGGACAGCTGAGCTTCCCGACAAAGTCGACCTCTTGCAGCCGTGCGCGCGGCTGGAACGCGTTCGGTACGACCACGCGATCGCAAAGCGCAGCGACGATCTGTGCAGGGCGTGGTAGTGCGCACGCGCGTCTGCTACTTGCTGTGAGCGACGCTGGGAGTGCTCGGAGCTTCTTCTCACGACGCGCCAGTGCTTTTGTGAACGCGACGCGAACGAGCAGCTCTGTGAACTGCGACTTGGAGATGCTCACATCGCTCAGGTGTGTACGTGTTGGACCGATGCAATCTGCTCGGATGCTCGAGCTGTAGACACGGAAGAAGAGCTCGCGCGCTGCGTCTGTGTCCGGTAGCTTCTTGTCTACGCGCTTGAGCTCTCGCGCAAGTCGGAGCCAATCGAAGCAGCTGAGACCACTTGACATGAACGCTGCGCTCGAGTACGTCGTAAAGAGGTGCGAGAGGTAGATGCAGGAGCGCTGGAGCACAAGCTCGAGCTCGCGCACCATCGACTGCGACTGTGCATCGGTAGTCGCTTGTGCTTGTTTGTCACCGACGCGTTGGCCGACGCACTCGGCGAGCAGGTCATCAAGCCGCATGCAACTTGTGTCCCAGAACGCCCGCAAGTCGCGCGTGTCACTGGCAGTCGCACCAGCGATCCCTTGCAACGATGCTTCGTTGCTCTGGTCCGACAGCGTCCTTGTGTCGCCTCGTTCGTATGTTCCTCTCGTGAGCGCAGCGCTGGCATCGCTGCCGTAGCCTCTGACGTCTGTTGCGACGACTTGGATCGCTTGGTTGAGAAAGTAGCACTCGCTCAGGAACCAGTGCGGTGGTGACGACGCACGACTGCCATGGTTGTTGCCACTCGCTGCGCGATGTGCAGTATCGCGAGCATGCGTCACTTGGCACTCGCTCGCGCGCTTTGCTGCGACGCGCCATGCGAGTGCAAGGAAGTCGCGGATGCGCTGAAGCGAGAGCCAAAAGTGCTGGTGCGTGAGCGGCGGCGCTGACGACGAGTTCAGCGTGAGGTGGTCGCTGATCGCATCCGACAAGTGCCGCGCTCTTCGCTGAACGAATGCGTTTGGGTCGTGCTCGCACAGCGCGAGGCTCTGACGCGCTTGTGAGCACCAGACGTCGCGAAGACTCGCAAGCATGCGAGCGCGTGCGTCGTCGTCTGTAGCGTGCCAGTGCTGGTGAAGCACTGCTGTCGTTGGATCAACGAGCACCTCGCGGTTCTCGAGCCAGTGGAGGCGCTCGAGCGCGTTGTAGAGATCGTCAAAGTGGATCTCACGCGCACTGCGACCCGAGAGCTCGAGGACGTCGACAAAGAGCTGGTCGATGTCAACGAGCGCAGCGTCGCGCACGAGACCGGCGTGGACGACAAACTGACCGAGGAGCGTGCGCGAGAGTCCAGTGAGGTACTTGGCGTTGCTCGCATCGAGCAGCTCGCGCTTCTTCTTCTTCTTTGTCTTTGGCTTTGTCTTGGTCGCCTTGGAGGTCTTCTTGCTCTTCTGCGGCGCTCCAGCGCCAGCTGATACCTTGCCAAGTGCCTTGCCGAAGCGTCCGCCCTTTGATGCAGCTGCAGCTTCTGCGCGTTCGCGTGCGAGACGCTCTCGCGCGAGCTCGTCGGCCTCGAGCTTTTGTGCGAGTGCGACGTAGAGCCGCTGCATCTGGCGCTTGCGCCACGCGAGTTGGCTCGCAAAGAGCTCGAGCAGGAGCGCGAGGAAGACGCTGAGCTCGAGCTTCTTCTCGTCGCCAGTCGGGTGGAAGAACGGACCGAGCCGAGCGCGGAGCTCTGCGAGCGACGGCGTCACTGCAAAGCGCAAGACGATCGCATTGAACGCTTCGAGCATCAGCGGTGCACCGCCGTTCAGCGCAACTGCGCTCTGGAAGCACTCGCGCGCTCTGTCGAGTGGCGACTGCGCTTGAGTCACCTCGCTCGTCGCACTCGCTTGGTTTGGTTGACTCGCAAGCGCACGCTGCGGATCGTCGCTCGCTCGACTCTTGAGCTTCTTGCGCGGCGAAGTGGATCGCGGGGACGGCGACGTTGGGTCTCGCTTCCCAGGACTCGACGGTGGCGTCACAAGTGCTCGTGTGCTACCACTGCCAGGACTTGTACTGACGCTCTTTCGACTTGAAGACTTGACGAGCGGCGACGTCGGCGGTGCGCGCGCTGAGCGCTTGAGCGCGCTCACGTGGAACAAACGGTAGATCACGCGTGTGAGGAACGTCGCTTTGAGCGTACAGATGTGCGGCGTCGCGTCAGTAGCCGCAGCGCTGCCGCTCTCATCAACGACTGCGACTGGCGCGTCGTACGCAATGCCGATCGTCGTGGCGTCGATGACCTGGCGGACCCAGAGGAAGAAGCAAAGCTCTTCGCGCGAGCGCGAGCCGTCGAGAAAGTCGCAGAAGAAGCGCACGGCGCCCGACTCGCGCCTGCCAGTCGCGAGGCACTGGACAAACCGCGCCGCATCGTGTAGTACGCTGGTGTCGTCGCTCGGTTGCCCAGCCTTGCGCTCGAGAAAGTAGTGGAGCACGACGGATGCGAGCGACGCTTGACGCTGCGCGCTGTCGATGTTACTGCTTCGTGGCAAGAGCGACTGCGCTTCTTCAGCCATGAGGAAGCGCTGGTAGAAGACCCAGATGAGCTGCTCGCACACTGCGATCGTATCGAGCTTGACTTGCGCTGCGTCGCTGTCGCTAGTGGCACCAGCTGATGGCTTCTTTGCCTTGCGCATCGCTGGTGCTGCTGTGCTCTGGCCAGCTATTCGCGCGTCGACTGTGGCGTTTGGCGCTTGCGAGGAAGAGCTCGCTGTCGCTGGTGATGACGACGATGATTTCGCGAGTGGCGGTGCAGTCACTGGGACGGCGCCTTGCCGACGCGTCCTGGTCTGACTCTGCGCTGCTGCGAGCTGCTTGTCCGTCATCAATAGGCCCGAGAGGAACTGCTTCTGCTCGGCGAGCGCTGCTGCCGTGTCAGTCTCTGCCACTACAAGCGCTGGCGGCTTCTTGCGAGTCGCAGACTCGGTCGCGTGCTGCTGCTGCTGATGCGGCCAGCTCGAGAGCCCAAGCATGTTGCAGAACCAGTCTGGCTGACTCAAGTGGCTATCCGCACGAGGCACTTGAGCTACTGTCTGGTCCTGACGCTTTGGCGACGACGGCGGTGTGACGCCACTGCCATTGCTGCTGTTGCTGCTCTGTCGAACGAGCATCGCGCTTGTGAGCATTGACACGCTCCGCTCACGCGTGAGTCCTACCTCTGCTCGAGTCTTTGCATCGGTTGGCGTGATCGCACTCGCGCCTTTGCTGGTGCTAGTGTCAGTCAAGACACTCACGCTCCCTCGTCGCGCCTCGAGACGCGGACGCTGCGGTGCTGCCACAGCTGCGTCGTCATCGCGAGTAGCGCTTTGCTGTCGAGCTGGCACGCTCTGCGGCGGATGGCTCGCGCCACCACCACCGCCACTGCTGTTTGCCAAGAGCGACTGGATCTTCATCGCCTGGTCGATCTGGTGCTCACGCAGCGTCACGTTCTCGCTCTCGAGGTGCTTCACGCGGCGCTTCTCGCTCTGGAGCTGACCGCGCAGCGCTGCGAGCTCTTCGTCTTTGAACACTGCGCTCGAGAGCTCTGCGATCTTGCTCTTCTGCACCTCGTGCTCGCGATGACAGAGTCGGATCTCTTGCTTTGCCATCTCAAGAAGCCGCGCGAACTCGTCGCACTGGGCTTGGAGCTGCTGCAGCGCGTCGCGCTCGGTCACTGACGCGTCTGGACGCTCTGCGCTTGCGACAGTAGCAGCCGTCGGGAAGAGACTCGACATGCGCCGGGCATTGTAGCTCGCGTCCTGCGTCGACTGCCTCTCGCTCGGTGCGTCGTCGCTACTGCTGTTGTCGCTGCTAGCTCCAGCGCCGCTCGCGGTCGCAAAGCCGAGGACCGTCACGCTGTTCTGGGCGTGGAAGTCGCGCAAGTCGGCCATCTCGGTCTCGAGCTGCGTGTTCACGAGCGCGAGCTCTGCGTTCGCGTGCTCGCTCCGCGTCAGTTCGCTGCGCACGGCGCGGAGCTCGCTCAGGAGCGTCGAGCGCACAAACTGGTCGAGCTTGCCCATGCGCTCGGCCACTTCGACGATGAACTCGTGCATGTACAGCAGCTCGTTGTCAGTCGCGCCACTCTCGAGACTGCTGCTGTTGTTGTCGAGTGTTGTGCCACCGACTGTCGCGCTCGCATCGAGCGGCGCTGTCGTTGCAGCAGCGACTTGCTTGATCGCAAACTGGAAGAGCTCAAGGAGCTCGCGCGCAGCGCCACGCGCGATCGCTTCGTTGTGCTTCTCCTGCTGCACGCGGCTGCCGATCGAGAGGAGGAGGTTGTCAACTGAGCAGCAGATGCGGAGCATGTGACTACGGTCGCGCTCCGGCATGGGCAGCGCCGCGTTGTCTAGAGACGTGGGCTTGCTCTCGCTATGTGCGTTGGCGTCATCGTCGCCAGTCCACTCGGACATGAGGCTCGCGCAGCTGAGACTGTTCTGGAGCGGTCGGAGGAGATCAAAGAAGGCGATCGCCTCGCCTTCGTCGTTTGGCGGACTAGCGCCAAGCGAGGACGACGCTGCGTAGTGTCTCTCGCTCGTGCTCTCGACTGCCGGTGTCCGCGCCTCAGGACTCCGATCGCCACCACTCGAGACCTTTGCGAGGAGCGTCCGCGACGACTTCGTGAGCGACGAGAGCTGCGCTTGCAGCGTCTGCATGCGCTGCGACTGTGTCGAGTACCGCAGCTCACTAGCCAGCGGCGCTGCCACTGCTGTTGACAGTGTTGATGCGCTTTTCGTTGGCGACGGCGACGCCTTCGACGACGGCGAGCGAGTGTAGCTGAGCTGCTGCGTGAGTGTTGGCGAGGTGCTGAAGTCGCTCGATCGCTGCGCGAGCTGCGACGCAGTGATGCGACTGCTGAACGACGACGATGGCGACGTCACGAGCGCAAACTGACTCCGGAGGCGCGTCACGTGCTGCCGGAGCTTGAGCGGGAGCTTGGCCTTTGGACTCGAGCCAGACGGTGCGTCGGCATCACTCGTGCTGACTGCGAGCGCTGCGCTCGAGCTCGAAGTACCACGCACGTTTGGCTGCGTCTTCTTCATCAGCGCTAGTAACGACGCTGCGCTCGACGTCGGCACGTTCTGAGACGATGACGAGCGCGCTTTCGGAGAGCTCGGCGCTGATCCTTGCGGCGACGCAGTCGAGAAGCCCACGCGGTACTTTGACGCTGCAGCAGTCGACGACGATGCGGACGACGAGAGCAGCAGCGATGCACTCGCACTGCTGAGCTTGCTCGACGCCGAGTGGAGCAGTGCGCTCGTGAACTCGTGCTCTTTCGTCATGCTTGTGCCGTCTTCAGATGCCGCACACGTTGTGCTCGCGCCGCTCGATCATCGCACTCGCACGTCCACAAGAGATGGCGTCGCGATCGTCGTCTTTGTGATCGAACAAGCCGGACGACAGTACCAAGCGACACACACGACTAGCGAGCTGGTAACGACTGATGGACACACGTCATACACAGATGCATGTACCTTGCGAGCCGAGCTCGTCTCTCTCTCTCTCTTCCTACGCTCTCTCTCTCTCTCTTGATCCGACCGCGTCTTACAACGTCATGGGCGGGAACCGCGCCGCTGCAACGCCGCGTGCTTCCAAGTCCTTGCGCGCTGCTGCGTCGAGCGCTGGCATGCGCGCTTGGCGCCACGAGAACGTCGCGCGCTTTGCCTTTGTGCCGCGCACGACAAAGTTGCGGTCGTCTGCGAGCGCGAGCAAGTCGGCTGCGTTCACACGCGGCGCATCGACAACGCCGTTGAGCGCGTCCGAGAGCGCTCGGCGCACTGCGTTGACTGCGTCAATGATCGCGAGACGGATGCCCGTCTTGGGCGGCAGCACGACGACGTGGCCGTCGACTTTGATCGTCACGACCTCGGACGTCACGTCGTTCACAAAGAGCCACACGTTCGACGCACGACGGGCGCCGAGGAGCAGCATCATCGGGTAGTAGCTGACCGAGTCGGGCGGCAAGAGCGTGCACTTGTTGCAGTACATGCGCGCTTCGCTGCCAGTGAACATCCGTTCCGCGTACACTGCGTGGAGCTTCTGGTGCGGCAGCGCGCGGTCGCTCTCGTCCGCGTCGAGACGCACGGGGAGCGAGAAGACGTTGCGGCCGCCGAGCGTGACTTTCACGTTGTCCTTCTGCTGGATCCACGACACGCTCGCGCCATTGCAGTCGCCGACGCGCACGCGGACCTTGAGCTCGGTAGCACTGGTGTTGCTATCCGACGGCGGCGCAGGGACGCCAAAGTCCACTGGGAACCGCTGGTCGCGCACGTAGTAGAGCAGCGAGACAGGGAAGCTCATGCGCGGGAGCACGTCGTGGTAGCCGCGCGGCAACGACAGTGTTGCGCTCTCAACAACATCGTCGTCGTCGTCGTCGTCGCCACTGCTACTGCTGCTGACGACGCTCGATGCAAACGTGTAGAGCGACACGGTGCGTCCGTCGTATGCGATCGCCGAGAACTCGGTCGACGACGACGCTGCTGACGTCGCGTCGCGACTCGTACTAGCGAGCTGCTCAAACATCGCAATGCGCGCGCGGCTCTTCATCTTGGAGAAGAGCGCGAACGCGTCGCTGTCGATCTTGAGGTCGACGCGGTCGAGGCCCGTGAGGTCGTCGTCGCTGAACGTCGCTTGGACGTCCAACGACCCGCCGATCAAGTGCTCGTCGTAGTTGTGGACAACGAGGAACCGCAGGACGTCGGCGACGCGACTGCGACGATCGAGCGCTCCATGTGCAAACGCGAGCAAGTGGTCGTCCACGCGCTGCGAGCTCGCGTACGCGTCGAGCCAGAGGAGCATCGTCACGGCTTTCGTGTCGAGCACGGTGCGGAAGACGTCGCTGTGCTTCTGGAGCGCCACGAGGCGGTTGCAGAGGTCCGAGATGAGGAAGTTGAGCGTCTGGTACCGACGCAGTGAGATCGCGCGCTTGTGGCAGATCGAGCCCAAGTTTGGACGCTTGTACGGCGAGTGGAGCGCGAGGATCTCGAGGTACATGCGCCAGACTGCGAGCGGTTCGCTCCAGACACCGCCATCGGCTGCGAGCTTGGCCTTCAAGCTCGCTTTCATCTCGCGCAAGTACTTGGTCGCAGACGTTGCGTGGTAGAACGACGGCGCGAGGAACAGGTCCGGGACGCCGAGCACAGCAGCGAGGATCACTACGTGCAGTAGGAGCTGCCACGACTCGACTGCGTCGTTTGTGTCGTCTGCTGCTGCGTCAGTGTTGCTGTCGTCGGACGACACCGACGTCTCGCTCGCGCGCTTGTCGACCGATGGCAGTGCAAGGACGCTCGTTCGGCTGTCGACCAAGTACATGCCCGTCATGACGAGGCGACAGAGGTGCAAGTTGAGCGGCATCTGGCACACAAACGACCCAAACGTCGTCATCGTGGCCGTGGCTTCGTCGGCCGAGTCGATCGCGTCAAAGTGCGCCAAGAGCTTGTACGCGCCGTCAATGCTCGCGAGCTCTGGCGCGTCCATCGCTTTCGTCAAGAGCGCGCTCGGCGTCCCAAAGTCGCTCATCTTGCCCTTCAAGAGCAAGATGATGCGGTCGAGCGGCTTCCGGAGCATCTCGGGCGTCGAGTACGCGAGCATGCACGTGTCGTAGAAGCTTCGCGTGAACAAGTGGTACGCAGTACCAGGCATGACACGACCAGCACGACCGGCGCGCTGCTTTGCCGACGCTTGCGAGCACCACGAGTCAATCAGGACTTCCGCGTGCGAGCTCCCTGCGTTCGGCATGTCGATCTGCTTCTCAATACCGCAGTTGATCACGTGCGTGACGTCCGGGATCGTCACGCTGCTCTCTGCGATGTTCGTCGAGAGGATGATCTTGGTCGAGCGCTCGCGGATCGTCTGGAACGCCGCTTGCTGGTGCTCGAGCTCGAGCGCCGAGTGCAAGACAAACACGCTCACGCGCTCGTGCGTCGTCGACGCTGCGACGACGCTCAGCGTCTCAAACAACGCGTTGATCGCGCCGATGCCAGGGAGAAAGACCAAGATGCACTGCGCTGGCTGCTGCCGCGCGACCGTTGCAATGAGGAGCTGAATGAGCTCGACGACGATCACGAGCTGCTTGTCGAGGATCGGACTCACGCGCGCGACTGCGACCTCACTGCTTGCGCGCTCGCGGGCGTCAACGAGACCTTGGAGCTTGCTCTGAATGAACGCGATCTCTTTGCGCGCGCGGTGGCTCACAGTCGGGACGCGCGCGTCCAAGTCGTCGAGGTACACGTGCTCGACAGGAAAGAGCTTCGATCCGACAAAGAGCGGCTTCTTCTTCATTAAGCGCGTCGTGAGCGCCGAGGCAAAGTACTTGAGAATGACCTTCGCGTCCATCGTCGCCGACATGATCACGAGCCGCACGTGCGGATGGTCGTTCAGCTGCAAGCGCAAGAGCAAGAGGAGCAAGTCGACGTCCATGCTCCGCTCATGGACTTCATCGAGCACGAGGTGCGTCATACTCGCAAGCGCATTCGGGTCGTGGATCAAGCGCTCGACCATGTAGCCAGTCGTGACGTACGTGATCTTTGTCCGGCGCGACGCGAGCTGCTTCTGGCCAATGCGGTAGCCAATGACACCACCGATGCGGCCGTCGTCGCCAAACGCATTGTCTTTGCGCATGCTCGCGACTGTGTTTGCGAGCTCGATCGCTGCGATCCGGCGCGGCTGCGTGACGTAGATGTTCACTGGCCGATCTGGTGACGGCGACGCCAACGCAGCGTCGAGGAGGAACTGCGGCACGGACGTGCTCTTGCCGCAGCCAGTCTCGCCTTGGATGATCGTGATCTGGTTGTTTGTCACGTTCTCGAGGATCTCGTGGCGGTGCTTGAACACTGGGAGCGTCGCCATGAGCCCTTGGAGACTTGGCGGTGCCGATGGCGTAGTGACTGGGGCTTCTAAAGGAAGCAAAGGAGCAGTAGTCGTCGACGTAGCGTTTGCCGGTGCACTTGATGTCGACGACGTCACAGAGCGTGGTGACACTGGCGCGCTGTTAGTCGTGGCGCTCGACGCCTTGGCGTTCTTCTTGGCCTTTGCAGCCGCCTTCTTCGCCGCTTTCGTCTTCTTGTTCGCAACGACGCGCTTCACGACTGACGCAGGCGTGAGTGCGCTGAACGACGATGTCTTGACTGGCGCTGGTGCTGGCTGCTCTGGCGTCGGCGCTGATGCTTGCGACTCTGGCGCTGGCAACGTCACTGGCGGTGTTGATGGCGATGCCACTGCCAGCGGCTTTGGTACTGCTGGCGCTGAGACGTGACTGCGTCCACTGATCGTGAGGTCGACGATGCCGAGCGAGAGCTGGTCGCGCGGGTCTGTCACGCTCGGAGCAGCGACGACAACTGGTGGCGTCGCCACTGCGCGCACGACCTTCGGCGATGGAAGCAGCGCAATGAGGTTCGCGAGCGTGATGCTCGAGTGCAAGTACATCTGCCAGATCGCATCGACACTGTCGCTGGTGCTCGAGCCAACGCTCGCGAGCATCGCTGCGATGTGCGACGGTGTAATTGCACGGTCACTAAGCGCGTCCCACGCCGCTTGAACGCCTCGACCGTCGCTCAACGCGTCGCACACGCGCACAAAGACGTCAGATGAGAAGAACGTCGGACACGCGAGTGGCTGGGCCTCGCCGAGGATCACGCGCACGTGGAAGAGCTGCTTGAGCGCAGCGAGGTACGCTGCGACAGTCGAGTAGACGCTCCAGTCCATGGCGCCGCGAGCTGCTGCAACCGGCTCAAGAGGCGACGTACTGCTACTGCTGCGATGGCGGCGCTTTGACTGGTACAGACAGATGAGCGACGTGAGCAAGAGGATCTGAGTTCGCCGGTGCGTCAAGAGCGCGTTCTCTTCGAGGTACGTGTGATCGCGGCGCTCGAGCACGACAAGCGTGTACGCGACTGTCGCGATGTTTGCGCACTCGGTCGCTTGCGCTGCGGTCGTAGTCGCAGCCGTCGACCATCCGTCGCAGAGCGTCTTGGCTCGTGCTGCTTTCGTTGGCTCAAGGTCGAGCGCACAGACGATCATGTCTCGGAGCGTCTCGCGCACAGCGGCGTGCGTGCGCTCGCCGAGTGGCACTGCGAGCAGTTTCGTGAGCGAATCAGCCGGTGCGAGTGTCACGACGTGGCCGCGGTCGTCTCCTGGTGCAAACTCGCGCACGTAGGGTGCTCCGAGCGCAGCGTACTCGAGGTGGCGCAGTGGCGCAATGAGCACTGCGATCGACTTGCGCGCGACGACGAGCGGGTCAAAGCGGTTGCTGAACGTCCGCATGCGCGTCTCGATGAGGTCGATCGCAGACGGTGGGTACGCAAACACATCCAACAGCGTCTTGAAGTGCGCGAGCTTGCTTGGCGGCAGCGCCGGCTCGATCGCGAGCGGGTACCGTTCGAGGAACGCTGATGCGTAGCCGTAGAACCGGTAGACTTCAAAGAGCGCGCGCAACAGACCTGGTGTCGCGGCCTCCATCTGCGCGAGCACAGGGTTGTCCAAGAGCGGGAGCTGCCGCGTGATCCACTGCGCTGCGTCTTTTGGGAACACGGCGCTCGTGCCGCTCAACACGCGCTGGACGGGGAAGTTGAGACGCGTCGCCATGTCAAACTGCGCGTCCAAGAGCGGCGACAGGTCGTTCGAGCACACGAGCGCGAGGTCGACGAGCTGCTCGACGCAGAGCTTGAGCGCCGCCGCAACGAGCTCGGGCGTGAACACGCGCGCGCTCACCGTCTGCAACTTGTAGTCGATCGCGAGGCTCGCAAACGGAATGTACCGCACGCCGCGCATGCAGAGGAAGTCCGAGTCGCGCGCGAGCACTGCGTACGCGTCGCCGGATCGCACGAGGTCTGCGAGCTCTTCGTCGGCTTCGCGCGTCGCTGTGACGATCGGAATGCCGTGGCGCGTGAGCACCGTCCGGAGCTTCTCGCGCGCAAATGGGAAGCAGCCGTTCGTCTCGTGCAGGAGCTTGGCGGACCAGTCGGTCTGTGCGAGACGCAGTGGCGCCGTTGTGACGATCGCTGCTGTGTCAATAGGCAGCGGCTGAGCAAGTGGCTCCGTGTCGATAGCATCGATCGCATGCTCTTGCTCGTGCGCTTCGGATGGCGACGGCGGTGGCACAAAGAGCGTCTGACCGAGCTGGCGGATCTTGTCGGCTTTGTGCTGCGCGCGGTCCTGCTGGCAGTAGCTCTTGCGGTGGTCCTCGCCGCCAAAGCACTGCGGCGGGTCCGCGACAAACACGAGCGAGATGTTGGACGCCTGAAGCGCTGCGAGCCACTGCTCGAGGTACTGCTCCAAGCGATCTGGGCAACCACCGAGGAGCAGCCACGCGTGTGGCGAGAGCAACACTTCACCGCTACTGTTCTCGCGCTTGTGCCCATCTTGCACGTCTCGAAAGAGCTTCTCGCAGGCGTCAAAGAGGAACCCGACGCAGTCGACTGCGAGTGTCACGTCGCGCAGCTCGGGGCAGTGCGTTGACACTTGCGCCTCATGCTTGGCGCAGAACGTCGTGAGACCGCGGATGCCCATCGCAGTGCGCTTGTCTGTGCGTGTCTAGAGCAAGCAAGTGGCGATGCACAAGTGCAGACGAGCGCCCTCCAGTCGATGTGGTCACGACAGTTCGAGGTCGACGACGACCTCAAACAAACTTGACGTCGTCGATGTGCTTCTTCGGCTTTTGCGTCTCCAACCGTCAAGCATTGGCTAATTGCTACTTCACTATACTTATATCAACTGTTGAATGAGAATCAAACGTGTGGCCCATTTTGAAGTGTGCACTTGCATTCACTATGCTCGTACACATGGGTTGATTGATACAAATCTGAAGCAACAACAAGACCTCAAAGCATGATCCTCGCATGTGCTCTTTGGTGCCCATTGCGCTGGAGTAGGTGCTGCTGCAGCTCTAGCAATCGCAGTGCTTGACGCACCTCGCTCGTGTTGCTATCGCTGCTGTTGACTGGAGCGATCGGTGGACACTTGGCAAACGACGAAGACGATGCTGTCGTTGCTGGCATGCGCGAGTGGCGAAACATGCGCAAGTCGCTGTCTGGTACGCGCTTTGCCGCGCCTGCGCCAGCGACTGCAGGTGGCTCAGTTGCACTGCGTGCGATCCAGTCTGTGAACTGACTGAGCTCGCTGGCCGTGAGCGCGAGTGCTGACCGGTCTGTGGATGCAGCCGTCGAGTGACCAGTGTGCTCTTGTTGTTGTGTATCGAGTGACTGCGGTCGGCGACGCTTCTTCGTGCTGCGCTGCTCGCAACAACGACGCGAGCTGCTGTTGCTGCTGTCTTCCGAGTCGCCACTCGAACTCGACAGCGCAGCGCTCTCGTCATTACCATCGCTGTTGTCGATGTCACTGCCATCGATCGCACTTGCTTGGAACTGCACGCGTCGACGCGTGGGCACTTGCTTGCGCGGCGCAAGGAGCGCACTTGCATCTGCAACTTGCACTTGTTGTTGTTGTTGTTGTCGTTGCAGCGTGCGCTTGCGTGGCTGGCGATTTGTTGCAATCAATGCAGTTGTGCGTTGCTTTCGCATGTTTGCTGTTGTTGTTGTTGTTGTTGTTGTTGTCGTAGCTACTGCGTCACACACATGTGCGAGTGTTCGAATGAGCTACAGCTGCTGCGCTTGCTCCGCTTCAAGCGTCGAGATCGTCGTCATGACTAGCGCCTTCTCTATACAAGACGTGCTCTGCTCGCTCGCTCGCTCGTTCTCAGCGTCGTGTTGCCATCGCAGTCTGTCTGAGGTCGACGACAACGACGACGCTTCGAGTCGCGAATCCCTCGCTTCCGTCACTACCACATCTATCCATCTGTCCATGTGCACGACCTCATCATGAAGCACGACGCACGTGACACCATCTCTCCACGTGTGCTGTTGCTCTTGCGATGGTAGTGGCTCATTCACAGACAACACAAACACAAGCATGAGCGCTTCGTTGTTCCATTCATCGACTGCTACTCCTGCGCTCCTACGACACTCGACACATTCATCCAAGACACACACACACACACCAGACACCTTCCTGCACTCCATCACACACGCACACGCACGACACACTCACGCACTCCCATGCACTTCCGACGCAAGGCACAAGCGCCAAGACAGAGAGGGAGCTTCGCACGCACACACTCGCTCGATCAGCTCTTCCTCGTCTCTCTCTCTCTCGCAACTGGCGCCTCAACAACGCTGCGCCACACGCTCTCACTCAACAATGTGCTTGCGGCAGATCGGACACGCGACCGACTCGACATCGGTGCTGCTGCTGCTGCGCTCCGTCGCCGCCACGAGCGCTTGCTTGCACGTTGCGTGCAGCGCGTGGCCGCACGGACGCAGCGTCACGACGTCGTGTGCTGCCATGTCGCGCTGGCAGATCGGGCAGTTGCTCTCGTGCAGCGGCTTCAAGAGCGCGAGACCTGCGCGCGTGGCGAGCGACGCCGAGATCGAGTGGAACGCCGTCTTGAGCTCCGTGCCCACGAGCACGCTCTGGTACGACCCGCCGAGCTTCGCAGCCACGCGCTCGAGCACGCGGAGGTTCACTGTGCCGTAGCCGACTGCAAACGCCTTGAGGTCGTACTTGCCGTAGCTGCTCGCAATGTGCGCCGCGAGCTGCTCGCCGTGCCCCGGGTCGCTCGGCTGGCCGTCCGAGAAGAACACGAGCACGGGCTTGTACGTCGCAAACGCGTTGCGCGAGAGCACTTCGTTCGCAGCGCGCAAGCCCGCGCCGTACGCCGTGCCGCCGCCGCGGTACTTGATCTCTGCCTGGAGCATCGTCGTGATGTTCTGCGCCTCGTGCGCAATCACAGCAAAGCTGTCGAACGTCACGACCGAGACGAGGTCGAGCGACGCGCCGTCGCTCACGCGGTTGTGCAAGTACTCGCGGTAGGCGGCGAGGAGCTGCGTCCACGGCGCGCCGCACATCGAGCCCGAGCAGTCGAGCACAAACACGTGGTGCATCCGCCCGCTCTCGACCACGTGCGCGCACTCAAACTTGTGGCCGCTCACGTACGCAAAGCCGTCATGCTGCGTTGGCGCCGCAACGGGTCTGTGCCACGCCGGCAGCACGCAGAACGACGGCTCGTCGCGGTGCTCTGGCGCGTCACACGAGTACGCGCAGGCGCCAAAAAGCGCGCGCTCGGCCGGCGACGCGCACGGGTCGTCCCACCCGAGCGTCTTCCAGAACTGCGCATGGAGCACTTCATCAAGTGCTTGTGGTGGCGGCGGCTCGAGCGCGCGCGTGCAGTGGCGCCGCTGGTCGCTGCTGTCGCCGACGTAGACGCACGCTGCGGCGCTTTGCTGCTCGCACGCCAAGTAGTGCACGTGCGCGCGGCCCATCTTGGCGCAGTACAAGTTGCACATCTCGGCCGTGCCGCTCTCGCCGGCCGCGTACTTGCGCTCGCGCACGTCAATCTCGTCCGTGTCGGCCACAAAGTACGTGTTGCGCATGTTGCCGTGCGACGTCGCGTGCGTGCCTGCGTGGCCGTTCGCCTTGGTGCAAAAGTAGCTGCAGCACGGACAGCGCTTGTTGCAAAAGTGCAGCACGCGGCTCGCGTCACTCGCATCGGCGTCCGTGTCGTGGTCGTTGCGGCTGCCAGCAGCACTTGTGTCGTCCGACGCAGCGATGCACGAGTGCGCGCCAGTGTGCGTCTGCTGCCCTGGCGCGAGCACGACTGCGCACTTCTTCCGATGGCCGTTCATCTCCTGGAAGCGGTACGTGAACGCGCCGCGCTTGCCACTAAACGTCTTGCTCGACTCGCGATGCACGACCTCGACGCAGCAGTTGCCTTGTTCGTCGCACAGCGCCTGGCACTCGTGCGCGTTCGAGCACATGTGGATCGCAGGTACGGCCGACTCGGCGTCAAACACGCGCGCACAGTCGTCGCTGCTGCTGCTCTTGCCCGACGCCGACGCAGCGTGCTCGACCGAAAACGCCACTGCGACGTCGGTTTGGCCGTGAAAGTGGTCATCGTGGCCGCACAACTGGCGACAGCTGTCGATCGAGCACTCCATTGTGCACGTCGTGAGCTCGCACTTGTGCGCGCTGTGCGGCGTCGCGACGCTCAAGACGCACATGCCAGCGCAGTTCATCGCCGAGCACGCCAGACCGCATCGGTGCGTCGCGACCGAGCAGCGGTGCTCGCCGTCGTGACCCACGATCTCGACGCACCACAACTCGCAGTTGCTCGCGCGCACGAGACTGCACTCGGTGCCGCACGTGTGGTCGCCATCGATGCACTCGCACTTGCCTTCGTGACCCGCGGGCTTGGCGCACAGCGGCGTCTTGCTGCTGCTACTGCTGCTGTCACTCGAGAGCTCGCGGCAGTACGCGCAGCGGCCGAGACACGCGTGGTTCGTGCCGCAGTCGTGGTCCGTCGCGACCGACGCGTGCGCGGCTGGCAACATGCAGCCGAGCTGGCACGACCCGCACGTGCGCGCACATCGCGTCCAGAGCGCCTGGAAGCGGCCGAAGTGCTGCGCTTCGAGCGCGTGCCAGTCGTCCGGGAGCCGGCCGCCGAAACGTGCGCGGACCCACGCGAGAGCGCGGAGCTTGCGTCGGCGCGTCACAAAGAGCAGGAACACATCAAACGCGCTCTGGTCCATCGGTGTGAGCGTGCTCGGACGCGCGTCGAGGTACATGCAGTGCAAGAAGCGCTCAAAGAGCCGCTGGAGCGACGCGCCGACTGCGCGCATGCTCGCTGCGTCGTCCTGCAGCGCGCAGACGTCGAGGCCGACGTCAATGTCGCAGTCGCGCACACTGTCGAGCGCAACGGTCGTGTCCAGCTCGCGCCACTTGGCAGCGAGCTCGGGGTGCGCTTGGCACAGCGCGTGCAGCGTCACGTCGGTCGCGCCGAGTCCGAGGTCCTCTCTCAGGTGGCGAGGGATCTCACATACGTCGCGCACGTGGTCAATTGGCACCAAACAGCCCGTGCGCACGACGCCCGGGAGCTTTGCGCGCACGTCCGAGAGCTGGAGCTTCGCGTTGCTCTCGTCGAGCGACGTCCAGTCCAAGATCGAGATCTTTGCGAGCAGCAAGCGCACGCAGTCGAGGAACGCCTGGCCGCTCGCAAAGCCCATGCGCGCGTCCGTGCAGAGCACGTCGTGGACAAAGCGCTGCGCGTCTGCGAGCGAGTCGTAGTACCCAGTCGTGCCGAGCGGCGGCGAGCAGTTGATCTGGAGCTGACCCGAGTACATCTCGATCAGGAAGCTGCGCTCCATGCTGGCGCCCACGAGCTTCTCAAACTTGGCGACAAACTCGTCGACGACGCCAGTCTGATCGCATGGGTTCACATCCTTGACCGCCATGTACAGGACGCCACGGAAGAGCTGGGGGTCATTCTTGATGAGCTGCACGCCGCGCTGGAAGCGACTAAAGAGCTCGTCAATGTCTTTGTCAAAGCGCGAGTCGATGCGGAAGACCGTGAACATCGAGATCGCGGCGTTCAAGACTGAGAGGAAGACATCCTCTTGCTCCGTGCGTTCAAATGACCCGAGCCCTTCAAAGTCGAGCACGACGAGCAAGACGCCGCTCGGCAGCACGCGGAGCGTCATCCACGCGCCGTCTGTGCACCGCTGGCCTGCGATCGCAAACGACGAGCCAGTCAAGTGGTTCAAAAAGAAGCTCTTGCCAGTCGACTGCTTCCCCATGGACGTGATCACGACGCACCGACCGCGCCACGACGCGAGCAGTGAACTCAAGAGCCCAAAGCGGATCGAGCGCGCAATGTCGGCCGACTGGAGCTCGCGCGACGCCATCAAGCTGCTTGCACACATGTCGCGCGACGTGTCCTGTCCGTCCGTCATGATCGTGAGCATGTTGTGCTCTGCGCGGCAGATCTGGATCGGCACAAACGTGATGAGCGTCTGGAGCAGCGACGTCGTGCGCTGCATTGGCACGTCACTCAGCAACGCACGCACGCGCGCTCGCGTGTCGCCACTGTCGTCGTCGCTGCTGTTTGTGTCCAAAACAGCGAGTCGCGATGCGAGGTCCATGCCATACAGCGGCTTGTGCAATCGACGGAGGTGCTTCATGATGCTCGCAAAGTACGCGCGGCAGTCGTCAAACACAGCGTCGTCAGACGCACTCGGACACACAACGTCGACCTGGAGCGGCGCTTTCGTGTCGTCGCGCTCGAGCAGACCAGCGACTGGGAACTTCTCAAAGACGTGGAAGAACGCCCACAGCCAGTGCTCGAGTTGTTGTTGTTGTTGCTGCTGCTGCTTGTTGTCGTCGTGCTCGCGCTTGTTCGTGTCGCTCGACCACGAGCGAATGCGGAACGAGTCGGTTCGGACCGTCACGCGGACGTCAAACACCTGCACGCGGTTCGCGAGCGGATCTGCCATGAGCAGCGCACTCCCAAACACTTGCGCCGACGCACCAGCAGTCGATGCGAGGCGCACGCGAGACGCGCTCGCAAACGTCACCGGTACGCCGCGGAGGTCTTCGCTCGAGATCGCAGCGATCGACGTGACGCTCGACCCGATCGCACTGTCGTCGTCTTTGACACAGAGGCTCGCGACAACGAGTCCGTCTGCGAGCGACAGCGCGCTGCTCGTCCATTGCTGTGGTGCGTTGCCATCATCGTCGTCATGACTGCTCTTGCTGCTCTCGTGCAGCAGTCCGACCGACTTGCGCGACGTCTGCTGGTTCCGGTAGTTGACCGACTGACACGCGCGCATCGCGTCGGTCAGGAACACGCTGTTCTCGAGCAGCAGGACGTCGGTCAGCGGCGTCACGAGCGACGTGCACACGCCAAGCTGAATCGAGTGGATGACTTCCATCGAGCCAAACGACTCGCTGAACTTGTACAACAACACGTCGTCGCTCGCAGTCACGAACGCAAGGAGGCGCTCCGATGCGAGGAAGTCGCAGTGCGTCGCTTGGCGGCCAAAGCGCTTGACGTGCGTCACGCTACCTCGCGTCGCGTGGCTGACAGCGCTCAGTTGGCGTGCAGCAAAGTGCACGCGCTCGACGCTCACGCCGTCGCTCGCAGTCGTGACCACGAGCACAGCGCTCGTCTGGATCGAGAACACGTCGAGCACAGTCGCGTGCGGGCGCAGTGGAAACACGCCGAGCGAGCGCACGCCCGCGCCGACAGCACTGTCGACATCGAGCTTGAAGACTTCCATCTGCTCTGTTGGCGGCTCCCACACGTCTTCGCGTACGTCGCACACAAGCGTCTCTTGACGACCGCGCACATCGACACGGACGCTCAAGTCGTGCGCGGTGTCGCTTGCCCACGCTTGGTGGTGCTCGACAAACGCCTTCACCACAGCTCGGCGGCGGTCGTCGTCGCACGTGCGGCGCAGCGCAGTGACTGTCTCGTTCGCCCACTTGGTCGGCAGTGTGACGCGAACAGCTTCGAGCACCTTCTCAACCGCGTCCCACCACACGAGCTGCAAGTGCTCGAGCACTGGATCCATGCGCTCGCGAAACGCGCTCGAGATGTCCGACGCGTCCATCTTGCGGCCGCTGAACCAGCCGCGGATCGACGCTAGCAGACCGCGACGATTGCTGACACTCGAGTCTGCAAACACGTCCGACGAGCGCGTCGACTCGATCTTCTCGAGCGCTGCGTCCAGCTCAGCGTCCATGCGCTCACTGAAGAGCCCGTAGAAGTTCTTCATGTGCGTGCGCAGACGCGCTGGCAAGAACACGAGAATCTGCGTCTGCGCGTCGATGCGGCGCCACACCTCTGCGTCGCTGCGGAGTGTGCTCAAGCACTGTGTCAGTGCTGCGCTCGCGCTCTCACACTCGACCGACTGCAGCAGCACGTCGACGCAAAAGAGCTTCGGCGTGAGACGCAGCAGCAGTGCGCGCTGCTCGGCAATGAACGCGTCGACGTCGTCGCGACTCTGCACCTCTGCGTCCGCGACGCTGCGTGCAAACACGTCTTCAATCTGCGCGAGCTCACGAACTGGCATCGCGTCGAGCGCAGTCAAGAAGCGCGCACGGAACGCATCGTCGATGACCCACGTCGCGTAGTGCACGTCGACTTTGACCTCTCGCGCGCGCGTTGCGAGCCACTGTGCGAGCGCGTTGGGGCCTGTAAACGTGGCTTTTGTCGCCACGGTGCGCGTCGTCGCTGGTGCGAGCGCCGTCGTCACGAGCGCAGGGAACGCGCCTTTGATCAAGCGCAGACGCCGTGGGTTGCTTGTCGCGGTCGCTGCTACTGGTACTGGTGCTGGTGCTGGTGCCGTCGTCGCGAGTGACAGATCAATGTCGCGCACGTGCGTGCAGCGGACTTCGTCGCGCTCCATCTCCTGCTTTTCGACGCGGAACGCGACCGAGTACGACTTGGCTGGCTGCTTTGCGCCGCTCGTCATCGCCGCTACGATCTCGCGCACTGTCGTCGCGTCTGCTGCAGAGAGGCAGCACACGACGTGCGAGCTCAAGCACGTGAGGAAGCGCAGGATGTACGTCGCAGTATCGCGAAGGTGCTTCGGATCGAAGACGCGGTCGTCGAGCCACGCAAAGAGCACGAGCGTCATGTGCTGCGGCAAGCGCGTGCTCGTTGCGTCCGTGTCGCACTCTGCTGGCGGCAGACGCACGCAGTAGATCCCTTGGTCTTGCGTCCGCAAGCGCGCGTCACACTCGCTTGACCAGCAGCCCAAGCGCGCGAGCTCTCGCTTGACTTCCGTCTGTTGACCAAAGAGCGACGTCACGAACACGCCATTGCGCATCGTGTCACTGGTGCTGGTGCTGTCGCTCGCGTCCATCGCTGCATCGTCGTCACAGTGTCCAGAGCTTCCGTGCTGCTGCTGCTGCGATCGCGTGTCTGCGTGACGCGCTGCTGCAAACACGTCCGAGCGGAGGAAGCGCGCAAAGTCGTCGTCAAACTCGCACGACATGAGCAGGTCGTGCGTAAAGTCTTTTGGGTTCACAGATGTGAGCATGCCAAGAGCACAGCTCAACCGCATCACCTCTAGCTCGTCGAGCACAGGCTTCACGACTTCTGCATCATTTTGCACTTCGACTCGAAGACTCAAGAGCCGAAAGACGTCGTCGCTGATCATGCGCAGCGACTTCTCGGTGTGCGAGTACCGCATGTTCGCTCGTGTGCTGGTATGTGTGTGCGACTGAGACGATGGTCGGTACTGTCGATTGGCGGTCGCGCGTGTGCGAGTGAGTGCTCGTGTGCGTGCGAATCGACGACTGAGCGGTCTTGAGAGCACGAGCAAGATAGTGAGAGAGCGAGAGGCTCGTTTGTTGGCGCAGTAGTAGCGTCGTGCGGTCACAACTGCGGTTCTGCAGTGGCAGTTGACAACAGCACACGACTGGGACTGACTGGTCGAGCAGCGTCGTGTTGTCGGCACAGCAAAGAAGAGCAGTGGTTCACACCCAGTCACCGTCATTGTCGTGAGCTCTCGCTCTCTCTTTCAACGCGAGTCAACATACACACATATGCACGTACGTACGTATGTACAGTGTCTTGCAGAGCACTTACTGTGGTTCCATCACAGTCGTTCGGCGTCTTGCGCTTGATGGACTGTGCGATCCATCAAGATGACTCGTTGCGACGTGGTGCTTGCCTGTCCGATGCAGACACTCTTGTGCTGCTACTGGCAGTGGCAGTAGCCGTGACCAACATACACATGTGTGCGCACTTGTGTACTGCTCACAGATCACGCACACTGCTGCTGCTGTTGCTGCCGACGCACGCTCTTGCCGTTCACAAAGACATCGACAAAGCTGCGGCTGTCGCCATTGTGAATGAGCTTCTGGAAGACGTCGAGCGCCGTGTCGCGACTCGAGACGTCCACGTGTCCGCCTGCGCGCACATCGACGAGGATCGCGTCAAAGCACTTGCCGTCCGCAAAGCTGCCGACGTCGCGCTCGAGTCCGAGTGCCATGGCGCCGCCCATTGTCGCGAGCCAGAACGCGTCTTTGTAGTCAAATGGCGCTCGCTTCTGCTGCGGCAGTGACTGCTGTTGCTGCTGTTGTTGCTGTCCACTAGTCGAACTCGTGCCACTGCTGGACACAATGTCGCGGATCTCCAGCGCCTTGGCCGTGAGCACGCACGTCTGGATCGCGCGCAGCATGCTCGGCGAGTAGCCACCAGCGATGTCCGTGCCGAGCCCAACGGCGACACCGCGTTCGAGCGCTCGATTGACGTCTAGGAAGCCGTTTGCAAAGAAAAAGTTGGAGAGTGGACAGTGTGCGATGGACGCGCCAGTGCGGTTGAACGCATCGAGCTCGGTGTCTGTCAAGTGCACTGCGTGCGCCATGCACGTGCGCGGCGTGAGCAGGTTGGCAGCGTCAAAGAGCTCGGTGTCGCGCTGTCCCGGGTGCAGCATCTCGACAAACGCCTCCTCGTCGAGCGACTCGGCAGCGTGCGACTGGATGTGCAGACCGCCGTAGCGCGCAGCGAGCTCGCCGAGACCGCGCAGGAGCTCGGACGAGCACGTCGGCACGAACCGCGGCGTAAGCACCGGTCGCACGAGTTCGCTCTCTTTGCCGAGCACGTACTGGACAAACTGCTCGGCGTCCGCAAGCGCGTGCGCAGCGCTCGGGGACACGTACGTCGCCGGCGCGTTGCGGTCCATGGACACGAGACCGACCAAGCCGCGCTGTCCGCGCGCTTCGATCAAGTCTACGAACAGTTGCGTTGCGTCGACGTGGATCGTTGCAAAGTACTGCGCAGTCGTGATGCCCTCGGTGAGCATGCGGTCGAGCAGCTTGGTGTACCACTCGCGCGCGAACGCGAGGTCGGCGAACGCCTGCTCGACTGGGAACGTGTACTTGGTGAGCCACTGCATGAGTGGCGTGTCGGTGCCTGTGCCTGTGAATACGTACTGCGGCGCGTGCACGTGCGTGTCGACAAAGCCGGGCATGAGGAACTGGTGCGGCTCGAGCACGAGCACCGTGGGGCGAGCAGATGGAGCGTGCGGTTCGCTGCTGTCTCCACGCTTCTCTACTGCTGCTACTGCTTGCTCTGTCTCCTGAAGCGCACGTAAGAGCGCAATATCTTCTGGCTGCGTCTCGTGGTGCAGCGACTCGATGCGACCCGACGTCGTGTTGATGCACAGGAACGCATCTGGCAGGAGCTCGATGGTCCCGCGCGATGGTGCGTGCACGATCGCGCCGCGCACGTAGCGCAGAGATGGAGACGGTGCTGTTGCTGCTGGTGGTGGTGGTGATCGTGGCTGTGAAGGTGTAGAGAGTGTGGGGACAGCAGCGACTGTGTGCATGGTGCGTCGAGTGCTTGTGCTTCAAACAGGCAGCAGGAAGTAGCGCAATGACGAAATGGCGCGGGTGCTTGTTGTTCGGGTTGTTCATCTCGATGTGCAAGTATGCAAGTGAGTGCGCGTTCTTTAAAATCCATTACTCGATGATCGGTTAGAGACGTTTCGTTCTTCAAGTGAGTTGAAGGACACATGCATACAATGAGCAAGAGAACACTGTTTGCAAAAGACCTTTTTGGTCTTGCTGAGAAAGAGCTGATGTGCACGAGAGTATCCATGTTCGTTGTTTCTGTCACTTTAGAACCGTATATATAGGGAAAATTCCAAAAAGTGACTCAAATCGATTTGTTGGTCCAAAAAGTGACTTAAATCGGTTTTACCAGGAATATTCGTACTTATTACAGCAATGTCTATTGACACAAACCAGTCTTGGTCACTCTCGATTTCAAGCACGATGTTAGCGGCAAGACAAACACTGCGCTGCATCAGAGCACCACAGCACCAACTAACTGAGACGAAATATCTGGCGAATGCACGGCGCTGTCAGCCACTGTTGTTGCTATTACTGCACCTAGCGGTAGTGCTCACGATTGACACAGCACTTCCTTTGCAAGCGCGAGTGGCGTTGAGTAATTGCGGCCGCAACAAACTCATATCACAAAATCTTGCCTAGTGAAGCAAGACTATACATCATAGCTGAACGTGATCGTGGCAGATTCGATGAAGACGTCTCGCGTCCACTTGCTCACGAGCTGGTTCTGCGTGTTGGTGCAAATACCTGCTGCGCGCTCGTGAAGCCCTAGAACTGCAGCACGATGTAGCGTAAGCCGCAGGAGTCACAGCATGTCGTCTCAAGCGCTGGCCCTCCTTACGGCTTGCGCGAATCAAGCGCACTGCTCAGGAATGAGCGCGCGAGCGCAAACTTCTTCTCTTTCAGTGTGCGGAGAGCCGCGAGGCTCTCGCTGTGGTCGCGAACAAGACGCATGTGGGCCAAGATCGGGCTGGTCACTTGCGTCGATGGCGAGGGGCGTTGCGACTAGCGAGCGCATAGTCGTCGGCAGCGGCGTGCGCGGTTGTTGTACCAGAAGCGCGAATTAAGTGGAGTTCGAGTGGCTGCCGCAGCAGCAGCGCTTGTGCTCATTTGTCTAGACGCGTTCACGAGGTTCTTCAGCCCGTCCGCAGTCTCGAACGACGTGTCGGCGGTTCAAGCGAGGCTGAATGTGTGGCACTTGGAGCGGCAAGACACGCTGTCTCGGCGCTACAACGACTGGGACGCGCTCCATACCTTGCTCGCACCGATGAAGAATAGGTCAAGTTCTTGCATGGCGTGCTCGCGAATCTACATCAGCACGCAAAACGCGAGTTCGCCAGTCGCTCGGGTTTCTTGTCAGTCGAATGGTTACGAAGTAAGCAGTCGCGCCGTCGAAAGTCGAGCACGCGAAATGCTCCACTCAATCGATCGATCGACCGTCCACTTGTTTGCACGTGTCAACATCAACAGTTACAGTTCAGTCAGATCATGTTGGCTCGTTGCAGCCGACTTGTGCTCATGCGCCTCGGCACACGCCATCTCACCCACTCGAAGACTACGAACGTAACATCACCTCGATCGCGCAAGGTACCTCTGGCGCCGTGCGCTCGCCGCCTGATGCCATCGTGTCAGCCTCTTGTCCGTCAGCTTGGCGTGCAGTTAGCAGGCGAGCAGCACATTGCTTGCATGTTGTCGCAATGCTTGAGCGGCGGCGCATCGAATACGTCGATTGTGATCAAGTTTCTTTGGCGTCCACTGCTTTGGCAGCTACGCGCACTTGGGTAGCCACGCAAATCGCCGCCATTCGAATGCTCGAACAGCGAATGCAAGTCCGACCTGGTCGTCCAAGAAGGCGACGAGCATGATCTCGTCGATGGTGTTCTGTGTCTGCCGCTCTTGCGCAGCAGTGTTGGACGACAACGGCTTCGTCTTGCGGTACTCGCGGTTCGTTCTCCATGTGACTTGAACTTGTGTGTGCTTGTGGACCAGGAGCTTCACATTGAGTAAGGCTCCTGATCACTTCTGGTACAACAACCGCGCACGCCGCTGCCGACGACTATGCGCTCGCTAGTCGCAACGCCCCTCGCCATCGACGCAAGTGACCAGCCCGATCTTGGCCCACATGCGTCTTGTTCGCGACCACAGCGAGAGCCTCGCGGCTCTCCGCACACTGAAAGAGAAGAAGTTTGCGCTCGCGCGCTCATTCCTGAGCAGTGCGCTTGATTCGCGCAAGCCGTAAGGAGGGCCAGCGCTTGAGACGACATGCTGTGACTCCTGCGGCTTACGCTACATCGTGCTGCAGTTCTAGGGCTTCACGAGCGCGCAGCAGGTATTTGCACCAACACGCAGAACCAGCTCGTGAGCAAGTGGACGCGAGACGTCTTCATCGAATCTGCCACGATCACGTTCAGCTATGATGTATAGTCTTGCTTCACTAGGCAAGATTTTGTGATATGAGTTTGTTGCGGCCGCAATTACTCAACGCCACTCGCGCTTGCAAAGGAAGTGCTGTGTCAATCGTGAGCACTACCGCTAGGTGCAGTAATAGCAACAACAGTGGCTGACAGCGCCGTGCATTCGCCAGATATTTCGTCTCAGTTAGTTGGTGCTGTGGTGCTCTGATGCAGCGCAGTGTTTGTCTTGCCGCTAACATCGTGCTTGAAATCGAGAGTGACCAAGACTGGTTTGTGTCAATAGACATTGCTGTAATAAGTACGAATATTCCTGGTAAAACCGATTTAAGTCACTTTTTGGACCAACAAATCGATTTGAGTCACTTTTTGGAATTTTCCCTATATATACGGTTCTAAAGTGACAGAAACAACGAACATGGATACTCTCGTGCACATCAGCTCTTTCTCAGCAAGACCAAAAAGGTCTTTTGCAAACAGTGTTCTCTTGCTCATTGTATGCATGTGTCCTTCAACTCACTTGAAGAACGAAACGTCTCTAACCGATCATCGAGTAATGGATTTTAAAGAACGCGCACTCACTTGCATACTTGCACATCGAGATGAACAACCCGAACAACAAGCACCCGCGCCATTTCGTCATTGCGCTACTTCCTGCTGCCTGTTTGAAGCACAAGCACTCGACGCACCATGCACACAGTCGCTGCTGTCCCCACACTCTCTACACCTTCACAGCCACGATCACCACCACCACCAGCAGCAACAGCACCGTCTCCATCTCTGCGCTACGTGCGCGGCGCGATCGTGCACGCACCATCGCGCGGGACCATCGAGCTCCTGCCAGATGCGTTCCTGTGCATCAACACGACGTCGGGTCGCATCGAGTCGCTGCACCACGAGACGCAGCCAGAAGATATTGCGCTCTTACGTGCGCTTCAGGAGACAGAGCAAGCAGTAGCAGCAGTAGAGAAGCGTGGAGACAGCAGCGAACCGCACGCTCCATCTGCTCGCCCCACGGTGCTCGTGCTCGAGCCGCACCAGTTCCTCATGCCCGGCTTTGTCGACACGCACGTGCACGCGCCGCAGTACGTATTCACAGGCACAGGCACCGACACGCCACTCATGCAGTGGCTCACCAAGTACACGTTCCCAGTCGAGCAGGCGTTCGCCGACCTCGCGTTCGCGCGCGAGTGGTACACCAAGCTGCTCGACCGCATGCTCACCGAGGGCATCACGACTGCGCAGTACTTTGCAACGATCCACGTCGACGCAACGCAACTGTTCGTAGACTTGATCGAAGCGCGCGGACAGCGCGGCTTGGTCGGTCTCGTGTCCATGGACCGCAACGCGCCGGCGACGTACGTGTCCCCGAGCGCTGCGCACGCGCTTGCGGACGCCGAGCAGTTTGTCCAGTACGTGCTCGGCAAAGAGAGCGAACTCGTGCGACCGGTGCTTACGCCGCGGTTCGTGCCGACGTGCTCGTCCGAGCTCCTGCGCGGTCTCGGCGAGCTCGCTGCGCGCTACGGCGGTCTGCACATCCAGTCGCACGCTGCCGAGTCGCTCGACGAGGAGGCGTTTGTCGAGATGCTGCACCCGGGACAGCGCGACACCGAGCTCTTTGACGCTGCCAACCTGCTCACGCCGCGCACGTGCATGGCGCACGCAGTGCACTTGACAGACACCGAGCTCGATGCGTTCAACCGCACTGGCGCGTCCATCGCACACTGTCCACTCTCCAACTTTTTCTTTGCAAACGGCTTCCTAGACGTCAATCGAGCGCTCGAACGCGGTGTCGCCGTTGGGCTCGGCACGGACATCGCTGGTGGCTACTCGCCGAGCATGCTGCGCGCGATCCAGACGTGCGTGCTCACGGCCAAGGCGCTGGAGATCCGCGACATTGTGTCCAGCAGTGGCACGAGTTCGACTAGTGGACAGCAACAACAGCAGCAACAGCAGTCACTGCCGCAGCAGAAGCGAGCGCCATTTGACTACAAAGACGCGTTCTGGCTCGCGACAATGGGCGGCGCCATGGCACTCGGACTCGAGCGCGACGTCGGCAGCTTTGCGGACGGCAAGTGCTTTGACGCGATCCTCGTCGATGTGCGCGCAGGCGGACACGTGGACGTCTCGAGTCGCGACACGGCGCTCGACGTCTTCCAGAAGCTCATTCACAATGGCGACAGCCGCAACTTTGTCGATGTCTTTGTGAACGGCAAGAGCGTGCGTCGGCAGCAACAGCAGCAGCAGTGTGCGTGATCTGTGAGCAGTACACAAGTGCGCACACATGTGTATGTTGGTCACGGCTACTGCCACTGCCAGTAGCAGCACAAGAGTGTCTGCATCGGACAGGCAAGCACCACGTCGCAACGAGTCATCTTGATGGATCGCACAGTCCATCAAGCGCAAGACGCCGACCGACTGTGATGGAACCACAGTAAGTGCTCTGCAAGACACTGTACATACGTACGTACGTGCATATGTGTGTATGTTGACTCGCGTTGAAAGAGAGAGCGAGAGCTCACGACAATGACGGTGACTGGGTGTGAACCACTGCTCTTCTTTGCTGTGCCGACAACACGACGCTGCTCGACCAGTCAGTCCCAGTCGTGTGCTGTTGTCAACTGCCACTGCAGAACCGCAGTTGTGACCGCACGACGCTACTACTGCGCCAACAAACGAGCCTCTCGCTCTCTCACTATCTTGCTCGTGCTCTCAAGACCGCTCAGTCGTCGATTCGCACGCACACGAGCACTCACTCGCACACGCGCGACCGCCAATCGACAGTACCGACCATCGTCTCAGTCGCACACACATACCAGCACACGAGCGAACATGCGGTACTCGCACACCGAGAAGTCGCTGCGCATGATCAGCGACGACGTCTTTCGGCTCTTGAGTCTTCGAGTCGAAGTGCAAAATGATGCAGAAGTCGTGAAGCCTGTGCTCGACGAGCTAGAGGTGATGCGGTTGAGCTGTGCTCTTGGCATGCTCACATCTGTGAACCCAAAAGACTTTACGCACGACCTGCTCATGTCGTGCGAGTTTGACGACGACTTTGCGCGCTTCCTCCGCTCGGACGTGTTTGCAGCAGCGCGTCACGCAGACACGCGATCGCAGCAGCAGCAGCACGGAAGCTCTGGACACTGTGACGACGATGCAGCGATGGACGCGAGCGACAGCACCAGCACCAGTGACACGATGCGCAATGGCGTGTTCGTGACGTCGCTCTTTGGTCAACAGACGGAAGTCAAGCGAGAGCTCGCGCGCTTGGGCTGCTGGTCAAGCGAGTGTGACGCGCGCTTGCGGACGCAAGACCAAGGGATCTACTGCGTGCGTCTGCCGCCAGCAGAGTGCGACACGGACGCAACGAGCACGCGCTTGCCGCAGCACATGACGCTCGTGCTCTTTGCGTGGCTCGACGACCGCGTCTTCGATCCGAAGCACCTTCGCGATACTGCGACGTACATCCTGCGCTTCCTCACGTGCTTGAGCTCGCACGTCGTGTGCTGCCTCTCTGCAGCAGACGCGACGACAGTGCGCGAGATCGTAGCGGCGATGACGAGCGGCGCAAAGCAGCCAGCCAAGTCGTACTCGGTCGCGTTCCGCGTCGAAAAGCAGGAGATGGAGCGCGACGAAGTCCGCTGCACGCACGTGCGCGACATTGATCTGTCACTCGCGACGACGGCACCAGCACCAGCACCAGTACCAGTAGCAGCGACCGCGACAAGCAACCCACGGCGTCTGCGCTTGATCAAAGGCGCGTTCCCTGCGCTCGTGACGACGGCGCTCGCACCAGCGACGACGCGCACCGTGGCGACAAAAGCCACGTTTACAGGCCCCAACGCGCTCGCACAGTGGCTCGCAACGCGCGCGCGAGAGGTCAAAGTCGACGTGCACTACGCGACGTGGGTCATCGACGATGCGTTCCGTGCGCGCTTCTTGACTGCGCTCGACGCGATGCCAGTTCGTGAGCTCGCGCAGATTGAAGACGTGTTTGCACGCAGCGTCGCGGACGCAGAGGTGCAGAGTCGCGACGACGTCGACGCGTTCATTGCCGAGCAGCGCGCACTGCTGCTGCGTCTCACGCCGAAGCTCTTTTGCGTCGACGTGCTGCTGCAGTCGGTCGAGTGTGAGAGCGCGAGCGCAGCACTGACACAGTGCTTGAGCACACTCCGCAGCGACGCAGAGGTGTGGCGCCGCATCGACGCGCAGACGCAGATTCTCGTGTTCTTGCCAGCGCGTCTGCGCACGCACATGAAGAACTTCTACGGGCTCTTCAGTGAGCGCATGGACGCTGAGCTGGACGCAGCGCTCGAGAAGATCGAGTCGACGCGCTCGTCGGACGTGTTTGCAGACTCGAGTGTCAGCAATCGTCGCGGTCTGCTAGCGTCGATCCGCGGCTGGTTCAGCGGCCGCAAGATGGACGCGTCGGACATCTCGAGCGCGTTTCGCGAGCGCATGGATCCAGTGCTCGAGCACTTGCAGCTCGTGTGGTGGGACGCGGTTGAGAAGGTGCTCGAAGCTGTTCGCGTCACACTGCCGACCAAGTGGGCGAACGAGACAGTCACTGCGCTGCGCCGCACGTGCGACGACGACCGCCGCCGAGCTGTGGTGAAGGCGTTTGTCGAGCACCACCAAGCGTGGGCAAGCGACACCGCGCACGACTTGAGCGTCCGTGTCGATGTGCGCGGTCGTCAAGAGACGCTTGTGTGCGACGTACGCGAAGACGTGTGGGAGCCGCCAACAGAGCAGATGGAAGTCTTCAAGCTCGATGTCGACAGTGCTGTCGGCGCGGGCGTGCGCTCGCTCGGCGTGTTTCCACTGCGCCCGCACGCGACTGTGCTCGACGTGTTCTCGATCCAGACGAGCGCTGTGCTCGTGGTCACGACTGCGAGCGACGGCGTGAGCGTCGAGCGCGTGCACTTTGCTGCACGCCAACTGAGCGCTGTCAGCCACGCGACGCGAGGTAGCGTGACGCACGTCAAGCGCTTTGGCCGCCAAGCGACGCACTGCGACTTCCTCGCATCGGAGCGCCTCCTTGCGTTCGTGACTGCGAGCGACGACGTGTTGTTGTACAAGTTCAGCGAGTCGTTTGGCTCGATGGAAGTCATCCACTCGATTCAGCTTGGCGTGTGCACGTCGCTCGTGACGCCGCTGACCGACGTCCTGCTGCTCGAGAACAGCGTGTTCCTGACCGACGCGATGCGCGCGTGTCAGTCGGTCAACTACCGGAACCAGCAGACGTCGCGCAAGTCGGTCGGACTGCTGCACGAGAGCAGCAAGAGCAGTCATGACGACGATGATGGCAACGCACCACAGCAATGGACGAGCAGCGCGCTGTCGCTCGCAGACGGACTCGTTGTCGCGAGCCTCTGTGTCAAAGACGACGACAGTGCGATCGGGTCGAGCGTCACGTCGATCGCTGCGATCTCGAGCGAAGACCTCCGCGGCGTACCGGTGACGTTTGCGAGCGCGTCTCGCGTGCGCCTCGCATCGACTGCTGGTGCGTCGGCGCAAGTGTTTGGGAGTGCGCTGCTCATGGCAGATCCGCTCGCGAACCGCGTGCAGGTGTTTGACGTCCGCGTGACGGTCCGAACCGACTCGTTCCGCATTCGCTCGTGGTCGAGCGACACGAACAAGCGCGAGCACGACGACAACAAGCAGCAGCAGCAACAACAACAACAACTCGAGCACTGGCTGTGGGCGTTCTTCCACGTCTTTGAGAAGTTCCCAGTCGCTGGTCTGCTCGAGCGCGACGACACGAAAGCGCCGCTCCAGGTCGACGTTGTGTGTCCGAGTGCGTCTGACGACGCTGTGTTTGACGACTGCCGCGCGTACTTTGCGAGCATCATGAAGCACCTCCGTCGATTGCACAAGCCGCTGTATGGCATGGACCTCGCATCGCGACTCGCTGTTTTGGACACAAACAGCAGCGACGACGACAGTGGCGACACGCGAGCGCGCGTGCGTGCGTTGCTGAGTGACGTGCCAATGCAGCGCACGACGTCGCTGCTCCAGACGCTCATCACGTTTGTGCCGATCCAGATCTGCCGCGCAGAGCACAACATGCTCACGATCATGACGGACGGACAGGACACGTCGCGCGACATGTGTGCAAGCAGCTTGATGGCGTCGCGCGAGCTCCAGTCGGCCGACATTGCGCGCTCGATCCGCTTTGGGCTCTTGAGTTCACTGCTCGCGTCGTGGCGCGGTCGGTGCGTCGTGATCACGTCCATGGGGAAGCAGTCGACTGGCAAGAGCTTCTTTTTGAACCACTTGACTGGCTCGTCGTTTGCGATCGCAGGCCAGCGGTGCACAGACGGCGCGTGGATGACGCTCCGCGTGCTGCCGAGCGGCGTCTTGCTCGTCGTGCTCGACTTTGAAGGGCTCGGGTCATTTGAACGCACGGAGCAAGAGGATGTCTTCCTCTCAGTCTTGAACGCCGCGATCTCGATGTTCACGGTCTTCCGCATCGACTCGCGCTTTGACAAAGACATTGACGAGCTCTTTAGTCGCTTCCAGCGCGGCGTGCAGCTCATCAAGAATGACCCCCAGCTCTTCCGTGGCGTCCTGTACATGGCGGTCAAGGATGTGAACCCATGCGATCAGACTGGCGTCGTCGACGAGTTTGTCGCCAAGTTTGAGAAGCTCGTGGGCGCCAGCATGGAGCGCAGCTTCCTGATCGAGATGTACTCGGGTCAGCTCCAGATCAACTGCTCGCCGCCGCTCGGCACGACTGGGTACTACGACTCGCTCGCAGACGCGCAGCGCTTTGTCCACGACGTGCTCTGCACGGACGCGCGCATGGGCTTTGCGAGCGGCCAGGCGTTCCTCGACTGCGTGCGCTTGCTGCTCGCAAAGATCTCGATCTTGGACTGGACGTCGCTCGACGAGAGCAACGCGAAGCTCCAGCTCTCGGACGTGCGCGCAAAGCTCCCGGGCGTCGTGCGCACGGGCTGTTTGGTGCCAATTGACCACGTGCGCGACGTATGTGAGATCCCTCGCCACCTGAGAGAGGACCTCGGACTCGGCGCGACCGACGTGACGCTGCACGCGCTGTGCCAAGCGCACCCCGAGCTCGCTGCCAAGTGGCGCGAGCTGGACACGACCGTTGCGCTCGACAGTGTGCGCGACTGCGACATTGACGTCGGCCTCGACGTCTGCGCGCTGCAGGACGACGCAGCGAGCATGCGCGCAGTCGGCGCGTCGCTCCAGCGGCTCTTTGAGCGCTTCTTGCACTGCATGTACCTCGACGCGCGTCCGAGCACGCTCACACCGATGGACCAGAGCGCGTTTGATGTGTTCCTGCTCTTTGTGACGCGCCGACGCAAGCTCCGCGCTCTCGCGTGGGTCCGCGCACGTTTCGGCGGCCGGCTCCCGGACGACTGGCACGCGCTCGAAGCGCAGCACTTCGGCCGCTTCCAGGCGCTCTGGACGCGATGTGCGCGCACGTGCGGGTCGTGCCAGCTCGGCTGCATGTTGCCAGCCGCGCACGCGTCGGTCGCGACGGACCACGACTGCGGCACGAACCACGCGTGTCTCGGCCGCTGCGCGTACTGCCGCGAGCTCTCGAGTGACAGCAGCAGTAGCAGCAGCAAGACGCCGCTGTGCGCCAAGCCCGCGGGTCACGAAGGCAAGTGCGAGTGCATCGATGGCGACCACACGTGCGGCACCGAGTGCAGTCTCGTGCGCGCGAGCAACTGCGAGTTGTGGTGCGTCGAGATCGTGGGTCACGACGGCGAGCACCGCTGCTCGGTCGCGACGCACCGATGCGGTCTGGCGTGCTCGGCGATGAACTGCGCTGGCATGTGCGTCTTGAGCGTCGCGACGCCGCACAGCGCGCACAAGTGCGAGCTCACGACGTGCACAATGGAGTGCTCGATCGACAGCTGTCGCCAGTTGTGCGGCCACGATGACCACTTTCACGGCCAAACCGACGTCGCAGTGGCGTTTTCGGTCGAGCACGCTGCGTCGGCGTCGGGCAAGAGCAGCAGCAGCGACGACTGTGCGCGCGTGTTTGACGCCGAGTCGGCCGTACCTGCGATCCACATGTGCTCGAACGCGCACGAGTGCCAGGCGCTGTGCGACGAACAAGGCAACTGCTGCGTCGAGGTCGTGCATCGCGAGTCGAGCAAGACGTTTAGTGGCAAGCGCGGCGCGTTCACGTACCGCTTCCAGGAGATGAACGGCCATCGGAAGAAGTGCGCAGTCGTGCTCGCGCCAGGGCAGCAGACGCACACTGGCGCGCACTCGTGCATCGCTGCGTCGGACGACACAAGTGCTGCTGGCAGCCGCAACGACCACGACACGGACGCCGATGCGAGTGACGCGAGCCGCGTGCTGCACTTTTGCAACAAGCGCTGTCCGTGCTGCAGCTACTTTTGCACCAAGGCGAACGGCCACGCAGGCACGCACGCGACGTCGCACGGCAACATGCGCAACACGTACTTTGTGGCCGACACGGACGAGATTGACGTGCGCGAGCGCAAGTACGCGGCCGGCGAGAGCGGCACGGCCGAGATGTGCAACTTGTACTGCGCCAAGATGGGCCGCGCGCACGTGCACTACTTGGCGTGCGAGCAGCAAAGCGCCGCAGCGTGCGTCTACGTCGGCGACAGCAGCGACCAGCGGCGCCACTGCACGCGCGCGCTCGAGCCGCCGCCACCACAAGCACTTGATGAAGTGCTCCATGCGCAGTTCTGGAAGACGCTCGGGTGGGACGACCCGTGCGCGTCGCCGGCCGAGCGCGCGCTTTTTGGCGCCTGCGCGTACTCGTGTGACGCGCCAGAGCACCGCGACGAGCCGTCGTTCTGCGTGCTGCCGGCGTGGCACAGACCCGTTGCGGCGCCAACGCAGCATGACGGCTTTGCGTACGTGAGCGGCCACAAGTTTGAGTGCGCGCACGTGGTCGAGAGCGGGCGGATGCACCACGTGTTTGTGCTCGACTGCTCGGGCTCGATGTGCGGCGCGCCGTGGACGCAGCTCCTCGCCGCCTACCGCGAGTACTTGCACAACCGCGTGAGCGACGGCGCGTCGCTCGACCTCGTCTCGGTCGTGACGTTCGACAGCTTTGCTGTGATTGCGCACGAGGCGCAGAACATCACGACGATGCTCCAGGCAGAGATCAAGTACCGCGGCGGCGGCACGGCGTACGGCGCGGGCTTGCGCGCTGCGAACGAAGTGCTCTCGCGCAACGCGTTTGCGACGTACAAGCCCGTGCTCGTGTTCTTCTCGGACGGCCAGCCGAGCGACCCGGGGCACGGCGAGCAGCTCGCGGCGCACATTGCGAGCAGCTACGGCAAGTACGACCTCAAGGCGTTTGCAGTCGGCTACGGCACAGTGAACCTCCGCGTGCTCGAGCGCGTGGCTGCGAAGCTCGGCGGGTCGTACCAGAGCGTGCTCGTGGGCACGGAGCTCAAGACGGCGTTCCACTCGATCTCGGCGTCGCTCGCCACGCGCGCAGGTCTCGCGCTCTTGAAGCCGCTGCACGAGAGCAACTGCCCGATCTGCCAGCGCGACATGGCAGCACACGACGTCGTGACGCTGCGTCCGTGCGGCCACGCGCTGCACGCAACGTGCAAGCAAGCGCTCGTGGCGGCGACGGAGCGCAGCAGCAGCAGCACCGATGTCGAGTCGGTCGCGTGTCCGATCTGCCGCAAGCACATTGTTGAGTGAGAGCGTGTGGCGCAGCGTTGTTGAGGCGCCAGTTGCGAGAGAGAGAGAGAGACGAGGAAGAGCTGATCGAGCGAGTGTGTGCGTGCGAAGCTCCCTCTCTGTCTTGGCGCTTGTGCCTTGCGTCGGAAGTGCATGGGAGTGCGTGAGTGTGTCGTGCGTGTGCGTGTGTGATGGAGTGCAGGAAGGTGTCTGGTGTGTGTGTGTGTGTCTTGGATGAATGTGTCGAGTGTCGTAGGAGCGCAGGAGTAGCAGTCGATGAATGGAACAACGAAGCGCTCATGCTTGTGTTTGTGTTGTCTGTGAATGAGTCACTACCATCGCAAGAGCAACAGCACACGTGGAGAGATGGTGTCACGTGCGTCGTGCTTCATGATGAGGTCGTGCACATGGACAGATGGATAGATGTGGTAGTGACGGAAGCGAGGGATTCGCGACTCGAAGCGTCGTCGTTGTCGTCGACCTCAGACAGACTGCGATGGCAACACGACGCTGAGAACGAGCGAGCGAGCGAGCAGAGCACGTCTTGTATAGAGAAGGCGCTAGTCATGACGACGATCTCGACGCTTGAAGCGGAGCAAGCGCAGCAGCTGTAGCTCATTCGAACACTCGCACATGTGTGTGACGCAGTAGCTACGACAACAACAACAACAACAACAACAACAGCAAACATGCGAAAGCAACGCACAACTGCATTGATTGCAACAAATCGCCAGCCACGCAAGCGCACGCTGCAACGACAACAACAACAACAACAAGTGCAAGTTGCAGATGCAAGTGCGCTCCTTGCGCCGCGCAAGCAAGTGCCCACGCGTCGACGCGTGCAGTTCCAAGCAAGTGCGATCGATGGCAGTGACATCGACAACAGCGATGGTAATGACGAGAGCGCTGCGCTGTCGAGTTCGAGTGGCGACTCGGAAGACAGCAGCAACAGCAGCTCGCGTCGTTGTTGCGAGCAGCGCAGCACGAAGAAGCGTCGCCGACCGCAGTCACTCGATACACAACAACAAGAGCACACTGGTCACTCGACGGCTGCATCCACAGACCGGTCAGCACTCGCGCTCACGGCCAGCGAGCTCAGTCAGTTCACAGACTGGATCGCACGCAGTGCAACTGAGCCACCTGCAGTCGCTGGCGCAGGCGCGGCAAAGCGCGTACCAGACAGCGACTTGCGCATGTTTCGCCACTCGCGCATGCCAGCAACGACAGCATCGTCTTCGTCGTTTGCCAAGTGTCCACCGATCGCTCCAGTCAACAGCAGCGATAGCAACACGAGCGAGGTGCGTCAAGCACTGCGATCGCCACAGCAGCAGCAACAGCGCCGTCCACAGTCGTGGGAGGTACCTAGCAGCAGTACGATGGCGTCACCACCGCGCAAGAGCGTCCGTCATAGTGTCGACGCGCTCTTGCGCGACGCCCTTTCAACACCATTGACAAGCGATCTGCGCACGCTGCCGCTGCTCACGAGTCCATCGCGGAGCATACCGAAAGACAAAGCAGCGATGCTTGAGCTCCTTGCCGAGTGCAAAGCGTACGCTGTGCTCGATGCGAGTGACAACCAAACGCCTCGCGCCTGTGCTCATGCTCTTGTGTCTCGTTGGCTCTGGATGCGCATGAACGAACAGGAAGGCAGAGGGCTTGCCAGCACCAGCAGCACCGCCATCACTGACAGCAGAGCAGCAGCAACAGAGTGAAGCGAGCAACCAGCTCAGCGGACGCGCACTCACGTCGCCAGTGGATCCAGCGCTCGTGATCCCAGACGCCTACTTCTTCCGCCCACACTCGTTCGAGCCACTCGAGCGCGTCAACCTCAGCGACTGGAGTGGCTTGTGCACTACAGCAAGTCCGCTCATGCAGCAGATCGCCGATAAGCTCTCGCCGTCTTGTGTCGAGTTGGATCTGAGCGGCCTCATACAACTCTCAACGCCAAGCGGTGCGCTCTGTCTCGACATGAAGAGGTCTTCTCATGGGAACTCATGCAACGTACTCACACAGACGTGTCGTGTGTCTTCAGACCTCCAGCGCTTGCTCCAGCGCTGTCCGCATCTCCAGCGCCTCGTCCTCGCAGAGTCTGCCAGAATCTCGGTACGTTGGCATCACCGCACGCCTCTCTTGCTTCTCCTACTGCTGCTGTCGACTCATACCGAGCCACACTAACCTGTCGATCATCTCCTGTCTGTAGCGCGCTGGCTTTGCAGCGATCGCTCGCGCATGTCCAGCGATCGCGCACCTGAGTCTACGAGACAGCAGCGACGTCACTGACGACTTGCTCCAGCGCATCCTCGCGCGCTTCTCGCGTCTCACGAGCCTCGACGTGAGCGGCTGCGACCGCATCACAGACGCTGGCGTGCGCCTCTTGTGCGCAAAGCGCCACGTGCTCCTTGAAGAAGTGCGACTCGATGACTGCCCGCTCGTGACGCACACGTCGCTCCTTCAGTTGATCAAAGCTCACGGCTCGCACCTGCGCGTGCTCTCGGTCCGAAGCAGTCGCCATGTATGTGACGTCGTCGTCTGCACACTCTTTGTTGCGCAACCAAAGCGCTTACAGGAGCTGAACGTGCGCGACTGCGTACGACTGACGGACACGAGCATCGAGTACCTCTCGACAGTCCCGAGCTTCTACGACACGCGCAAGGCCACAGCGTACTACGAACTCACGACGCTCGACATTGCTGGCTGCGTCGGTCTCACGAGCCTCGCGTGCTGCTGGATCGCCGCGTCGTGTCCGTTCGTCAAGCACTTGAACGCCGCGCGGTGCACTGGTCTGTGTGACAAAGCTGCAGTCGCGCTCGCGAGTCTCGAGCGCCTCGAGTCGCTCGACCTCTCAGGCTGTGTCACGATCTCTGACGCAGCACTCGAGCGGCTCTTTCTGTCGAATGGCACGACGCTCGCGTCGTCTGCAGCGTCAAGAGCGACTGAGAGCGTCGTGGTGAAAGCGCTCACGACGCTCGCAATTGCCGAGTGCCTGCGCCAGAGCGACGCCACAGTGCTCGCGATCGCCACGTCATGCACTGCGACGCTCACGTCGCTGGACCTGAGCAACGTCGCGCCATTGCAGTCGTCGACGCTCGTGACGCTCATGCGCTCCTGTCGGCTGCTCACGACACTGCGGCTCCGCGGACAACGGAGCGTCACGCGCGCAGTGCTCGCCCACTTGGCGAGCTGCAACAAACGCTTGCGTGTCCTGGACCTGAGCTACTGTGTGTGCGTCGACGACTTGGCGCTCTACCCGCTGCTCGTGATGCAGTCGCTCCAAGAGCTCGCTGTCACAGGCTGCACGGCGATCACGACACGTGGACTCCAGAGCCTACCAACGAGTCTCGTGCGACTCGAGCTCCAGCGCTGCACAGGCGTGACAGACGACAGCTGCCGCGTCCTCGCGGAGCGGCTTCGGCAGCTCGAGAAGCTCGATCTCTCGCGCTGCGCTAGCGTCTCGAGCCGCGGCGTTGCGGTCGTGCTCGCCAAGTGCCGCTATCTGCACTCTGTGAACGCCTACGAGTGTCCACATGTCCAATCGACGGCGCTCAGTCGCGTCATCGAGGCGCTGCCGCTGAACGCGTACGGGCTCGACGTCGTCGACGATCCGGACGCAGTGTTCCGTGGCATCAGCGCAGTCGACGTCCAAGCAGCCGAGAAGACGCGCCGGCGCGAGCGCGCACTCGCAGCACAGACTCAGCAGCACGACGCTGCACGGACGATCCAGCTCCGGTACGTGGCGCTGTGTCAGCACCGCGAAAGCGTGCGCGCGCGCGAAGATCGCGAGTGGCGAGCGTTCTGCGCGGCTGTCGACATCCAGCGCGTTGCACGCGGCTATTTGTGCCGCAAGACGTACGTCTTTGTCCGCGCGCGCGTGACAAAGGCGATCGTGTACTTGCAGTACCGATGGCGCCAGCGCCGCGAGCAGCGCCGCGTGCGTCGCGCCGCAGCGTTCTGGACAAACCGCGCGCTCCTCAAGACGTTCCGGCTCTGGCAGCAGAGCTACCGCGACGCACAGCGCGAGCGCGCACTAACTAAAGCAGCACTGCTGGCGTCCAAAGCGCTGCGGTTCTGGGGCGAGAAGACGCTCGCTCGGATCGTCGCGGCGTGGCGCGCGTACGTGCGCGAGCGCGTCGTGAAAGCCAAACGCGCGCTCGGGTTCTGGAAGTTCCAGTCGCTCCCGCGCGTGCTCGCAGCGTGGCGAGCGCTCACAATCAGCGAGCACGTACGTCGCCAAAGACTCACGCACGTGTTCCTGAACGCAGTCGAGCTCGAGACGCACAACTCGACGCGGCAGCTCGAGCAAGCGGTACGTCCGTGCGTCTTTGTGTCTTCTAGCTAGGCTTGTGTGTGGTGAGGCTCACGCGTGTCTATCTGGCTGTGTGGACGCACGCAGCGCCAAGCGAACGCGCTCGTGAAGCGCTTGATCTGGCGCCTCTGGCGCGAGTTCGTCGTGGACCAGAAGCGCTTCTTGCTCAAGGCGACGCTCTCGATCGTCTGTGGGGTACGACTGACGCTCTCTCTCCTTCGGCTTGTTGTCAACACTAAGGCTCTTACCGATCACCGTCCATGTCATCGCTCCCTCTCTCTCTTTGATGCTTGCCTCGCAATAGAGTCTGTCGGCGTGGGCGTTCCGCCAGTGGCACCAGAACGCTCGCTACCGACGTCAGTGCCGCGACAAGACGCGCGCAATGCTCCTCAAGTTCGTGCACCGCGAGAAAGCGAGTGTCTGGGCCGCGTGGCGAGACTTTGTCCATCGCCGCAGAGCCAACAAGCGCGCGCTCCTGCGCTTCTCGTCGAGCATCCAAGTGAAGTGCTGGCTCAAGTGGAAGCAGCACCACGACGAGATCGTGCGTCTCAAAGCCGTTGGTGCACGCGTCGCCGCGCGGTTCCGGCTCCTTGGCGCTGGCAAAGCCGTCGCGACCTGGTACGAAGTTACACAGGACGCGATCGAGGCAAAGCACCGCATGCGCCGCGCGCTCGCGTACTTTACAAGCGCATCGCGTGTGCGGACGTTCACGGCCTGGGCCGACTACACAGCGTATATGAAGGCGTTCCGGATCCGCACGCGCGCGCGCATGGAGAACGCCTCGCTCGCGTATGCACTCACGTCGTGGGTCACGTTCACGCGCTTGCGGCGCGAAGTACACGCGACAGCGACGAAGCTCCAGGCGTTCTGGCGCGGCGTCCTAGCGCGCCGATCGACCGAGGACTTGTACTATCGCCGCATCTGGGCAGCCGTGCTCATTCAAACTGCGTGGCGCGGTCGCTTGGGTCGCCTGCTCATGCGCGCCGCGACGCGGCAAGCGCGTTTGCGCGAGTACCTCCGCGCCGAGCGCGAGCGCGATCGCATGGACGCAGAGGAGCTGAGCATGCGGCAATACACGCACGCGATCGATATGATCGTGCTCTTACAGCGGCAGTGGCGCGGCGTCGCAGCGCGCCAGCTCTTCATCGAAGTCCGGCGCGCGCGGTACATCTTCAAGAAGCAGCAAGAGGCCGAGATGCAGGAGATCATCCGCGCACAGACTCGCCAGCGCGCGCTCGATCGGATCCAGCACGAGAAGACGCGGCAGCTCGCAGCGGTTGAGATCCAGCGCCACATCCGCGGCTACCTCGGCCGCAAGTGGTACCGCTCGCAGCAAGACGTCATTCACCAGCAGCGCGCTGCGCGACGTGTTCAAGCCGTGTACCGCGGTCGCATGTCGCGGCGCCGGACGTCAGCTTTGCGGCGGAGCTACATCACACGCATGGAGATCCTCGCGCGCCGCGCAGTCGAAGGCACGCTCTTGCGCACACTCGGCGCCAAGACGCGGTCAACGCAGCGCGGCCTTCGGGGCTTCGTCGCGTACTTTGGGCTCGACCCCGCCACGTTCCTCACCGACATCCGCGTCGTGATGAAGGAAGTGCGCGAGGACTTTCACTCGCTCAAGCAGTTCTTCGACGTCGTCAAGGCCAAAGTCCACGCAAACGCGACGGCCAAAGCAGCGACCGCGACAGCAACGACGCCGCTCTTGAGCCCTGCAACGCCATCGTCGACCGCAGCGCTCGCAGCAAACGCCGCGCGTCTCGTCCAGAAGCGCGACGCGGCCAAGAAGTTCCTGTGCGACTTGGAGACGATCGTCGACACGACTGCCACGGAGAAAGAGACGCAGACACAGTTGATCGCGTCGGGCATGGCGGTGCGCATCGTCCTGCGTGGCCACCACCGCTGCGGCGAGACGGCGTTCGTGTTGGGCGTGAAAGATGGTATCGCTGAAGTCAAGATGGACGTCGACAGCGCGCTCGAGTTCGTGCCGCTCCAAGTGCCAGCAACGAAGGTCGAGCCGGCCAAGTACGCGCTGCATCAAGTCCCAGAGCTCGCGTTCACGGTTGCGTACACCAACACGGTGAACGGCAAGATCAGCAGTCGCTGGCGCCAGCAGCTCGAAGCCTACGCCGCAACGATCGCTGACGAGTCGAAGCGGTACTGCGCCGCGCGCGTGATCCAGTGCGCCGCGCGCGTCTACCTCGCGCGCATGCAGTACCAGCGCGAGCTTGAAGCGCAAGGGATCCACGCAGCGCGGCGACAGCAAGCGCTCTTGCGCGTGCTCCAGACGTTTGGGTGTGCGAACACGCGCATCGCCGCGATGCTGCTCCAGCTCCGCTTTGTGCGCGCGCTCAACTTGCCGCCAGGACTGCCAGACGAACCGCTCGGCGTCCAGAAAGTCGTCGATCGCGTCCAGCGCTGGCGCGGCCGGCGCACAGAAGTCCACCAAGCGTTCCTCCACCTCGTGCCCGAGGTCTTTCAAGGCGACGGTCCGTTCCACGGCCACATGATGCCGGCGCCGTACACGCGCGTACTTGACAAGCTCCTGCACTACCCGCTCCAGTGGCTCCAGCGCACGACGTGCGTCCCTGTAGCGCATCAGCTCGAGAAGCGCGGCCTCGCAGAGCTCGCGGCGATCATCGGCGGCGCGGAGTTTGTCAAGACGTTTGAAGAGCGCCACACGGACGCACGCGAGCACTTCTTCCCACAGCTCCAGCGCTGCGGCTACTGCGCGTCCGAGGGCTGGGCGCTCGTCCACGGCGTCTTTGAGACGCGCAAGGTCCCGGTCGACTTTCCATCGCTACGCAACGCGTCGCGCAAGAAGACGTTCGTGACCAAGCGCGTGCCGCATGGCTGGGGCGTTGCGCACTTCCTCACTGGCACGGCCGGAAGTGGCGCAAAGCGCATCAACTGGCTCGAGCGCAACTCGATCGAGGCGCAGTTCAAGAGCCTGACGCTCGTGAAAGCCATGAAACAGCAGGAGCGCGAAGAGCGCCTCGCGACGCAGATCCTCGCGCGCCAAGGCACGCTCAACACGCTCCGGTCCGCTGAAGGCGCACGTGGCTATGCGAAGCGCCACGCCGAGCTCAGCCTCCTTGAAGCAAAGACAGTTGTGTTCTACAAGCGCTTGCTTGATGAGCACGCGCTACGGCAACGCGAAGAAGCGGCGATCTTTGCAGACGAGCAGCGCTTGAATGCACTTGTCGAGGACGAGAAGCGCGAGCTCGCGCGTCAGGGGCAGCACTTGCACGAGCTGCAGCAGCAAGTGCCTGAAGTCGTTGTCGACGTCGACATGGTCGCGTCGAGCAAGACGGCGCTCGAGTTCCTCGTCCCAGGCTCGGTCATTGACGTGCTCTTTGACGACGACGTCTGGTACGCGTGCGAGGTCGTGCGAGTCGATCCGTTCGAGACGTGCGCGGCGGAGATCGTGTACATCGAGGACCAGCGCCGCGAGACGATCAAGCTCCTTGAAGCCTCCGTCCTCGAAGCAAAGCTGTTCCAGCGCGCCGAGGCAGCAGGCACTGCCGTCACAACGTCACCACCACCACGTACCGTGAGTGAGATCACAGCAGCAGCTGCTGCAAAAGCGCGCGCAGGCGAGATCCCGTTCCGCCCGTGGCGCGCTGGCAGCGCAGTCGACATCTCGTGGACGCCGCCGCTCGACAATGGCGCAGCGATCACGCAGTACGTCCTCGAGTGGTGCGACGACGCAGACGAGAGCGTGTATGGCACAAAGGAGATCTCGGCGATCGCTACTGGCGGGAGTGGTGCTCTTACAGCTAGCAGCAACATGACGGATAGCACTGCTCCTCAGCCGATAGAGACCACGAGAGCTGACGAAGAAGACGTGCAACGACCACCGACCAAGACGACGCTGTGGCCGATCCCACCCGAGCGCGCGCAGACGCTCCGAGTGCGCATCGCAGCCGTGAACGCAAAAGGCGCGGGCTTGGCGAGCGTCTACACTGCGCTACCAGACGAGCTCACAGTCGTGAGCTTTGAGACTGCAGAGCCGCTCGTGCAACCGCCAGTCGACACGACTGCGCTCGAGCGGCGCGAGCGCCACAACATGGTAATAGAAGACGACTGGTCCACGGAGCACCGTCGCCGCCTCACGTGCTCGATCTGCCACGCGGCACAGACGAGCGAATCAAACGTACACGACCACATCGCGCGCACGCACGCCTTGCCACTGCTGTGTCCGTTCAAGTCGTGTCGCCAAGTGTGTGCATCGGAGCGCGCGCTGCGATACCACATCTGGCGGTGCTCGGTCCCGACGCCGACGCCGGAAGAGCGACAGACCGAGCTGTTCATGGAGATCTTTGACATCTCGCCGCAGTACTGTCTGCGGAAGCCGCGACGGCACGTCCTGCCGCCCAAGAGCGCGCTGCTCTTGGACGCTGACGGCGATGCAACGAACGACCCGCAGACGGTCGAAGAGATGTACTTGGAGCGCAAGTACGACGACGCCTGTGTCGAGTGGCATGCTCGCGCGCGCGACATCCACGAGCGCAACTTGGTCGAGAGTGCAACTGCGCGTCGCCGCGAGCGTGAGAACCGATACGTCCCGCCAGTGGAGCGCTACGGCGTTGACTTTGCATCGGCCGAGCTCAACGTCGCGCGGCGGAACGCAGTGCTCGCGACGATCGCGACGCTCGAAGCCGACTTGGCGGCGTTTGTGCTCGAGACGAACACGCAGATGGACGCCTTCAAGCACGAGGAGACGGAGTTGCTCGAGTACATTGCGCTCAAGGTCAAGCGCATGAAGACGAGCGAGGAGGAGTGGCAGCGCCAGTCGCTCCAGCGCGAGAAGAAGAAAGCTGCCAAGTCCTTAGCCGTTGTGCAGGGCAAGATCGCCGTACTCACGACAACGTCGACCGAGCGCATCAATGCCATGACCGCAGAGATCGAGCGCCTCCGAGCGATCGAGAAGGCGTTCGTGCCGTTCACGCACCAAGTCGTCAAGACCCAGCGCCTCGGGACGCTCGTGCGCGAGACTCACGCCCAGACAAACGCGATCCTACTCACGCACCGCACGATCCTCGACCACTTCCACGACGACTTGAGGAAGCTCCTGCGCCGCGCGGACCGCGAAGTCGAGGGCTTGGAAGCCTGGGACGCCATGATCGCAGCGCGACGCAAGCAGCTCGAGACGCTCCAGGACGAGCTCCGGCGCCTCCAGCTCTGCCACTTGGCTGAGCTCGCGAGCTACAAGCAGCAGCGCGACGACGGCGACGAGCGCTTTGAGCTCCAGAAGCTTCGCGAGCAGCAAGTGCGGATCATCACGCGCCAAGAGCGCGCGGCACAGGCGCTGCTCGCATCGATGAAGCAGACAAACGCACAGGCTGCCGCGGCAAAAGCAGCCGGCGGTGGCGCAGGAGGCGATGGCGACGGCTCGTTTGAGCTCACAACGAGCATCAAGTCGCTCGCGATCGTGAACCACGACCTCGTGCTCCACGAGAAGTTCATCAAAGGCAAAGCCGCCGACGCCGAGTACCTCCGCGACGAGTCGTCGGCCAAGACCGGTGCAGGAACTGGCGACGGCGTGAACTCGCGCCTCGTCGACGCTGTCAAAGGCGAAGAAGCGGCGACGACCGGGGCTACGGCGCAACAAGCCGGCGAGCAGTCGAGTGAAGGCGCTGTCGATGCTACAGCAGACAGTGGCGAAGCCAATGCAAGTGCTTTGGTGGCCACATCGCCGCAACGCATGCCCACCAAGCGCGCTCGCAAGTCGCTCCATGAGCTCCCGCACACGTACACCCGCCTCGAGTGCAAGTTCGTCGACGGCTTCATTCGCGACTGCGTGCGCATCGAGTACAACGACGGCTCTGTGTACGAAGGTCCGTGGGTCGAAGACGTGCACTACAACAAGCCCACGAGCGACCTTGAGCCGACCAAGACGCGCCACGCCGCGGCGCACTGGGGTAAGTTCACGTACCGTGACGGCACAGTCTGGGAAGGCGACGACGTCGACAACTTCTTCTCGCCGTTCACAGCCACAGGCGAGAGCTTCCACGTCTCGACGCCAGCACGCAGTGGTGGCGCGGCGACCAAGTACATTGGCGCTGTGCGCATGGGCAAGTACCACGGCTTTGGGACGCTTCACACGCACTACACATTCTCAAAAGGCGAGTACACGGGCGAGTGGTGCGACGGCAAGCGCCAGGGCTACGGCATTGAGCACTTTGACGTCGGTGAGGTCTACGAAGGGTACTGGTCCCACGACGTGTACCACGGCGACGGCGAGATCGTGTACGACGACGCGTCGCGGTACGAAGGCGCATTCCGCTTTGGCAAGTGGCACGGCGACGGTGTGCGGACGCTCGCGAGCGGTGATCGTATCCTTGGCCACTTCACCGACGGCATGCTCAACGGCGCGGGGATCATGGAGTTTGCTGACAAGCGGCACTACCACGGCGACTTTCGGAACACACGGCGCCATGGCATGGGCGTGCTCACGTTCCCAAACGGCGATCGGTACGAAGGTCCGTTCGAAGACGACCAGCCACATGGTGAAGGGCGGTTCATCACCAAGACAAGCGGATCAGCCGAGCCGCTCGTGCGCCTTGGCAAGTGGGTCCGTGGCGAACGCGCGGCGTGGCTCAGCCGTCCGAGCAGCGAGCTCGCAACAAAGACGTTCATCGAGTCGTTCGCGGTGCTCGCAAACGTCGCTGGCGAAGTCGAGATGGCGCTCGTGCGGCCGGCGTTCACGTCACCGTACGCTGTCATGGTCGCGAGCATGCTCCCGACGCTGCCAGAGGGTGTGGACCGCGATGACGCGTTTGTCCAGACGATCGTGCGCATGCTCGCAAAGACGCAGAACGTCATGATCGGGACCGACATCCTCGATAAGACTGTCGCTGAGCACACGACCGTGCAGCGCGAGCTCGACGACGCGCTCGAAGCGTTTGAAGCGCTGCGCAACACAGTCGACGACGCGGAGCGCACGCTCCGCGCACAGACGCGCAAAGTCAATGACCAGCAGGACGAGCTCGACGCCATGACGGCAAAGGAACTCGAGATGCAGGTCAAGCTCGAGAGCTTCTGGAAGCGCGACGCCGCGACGCAATCGCTCGAGCGGACGTACAAGCGCGCAGTCGATGCGCTCCACGACGTCGACATCATGGACTGGTACAAGCTCCGGACCGCAAAGCTCGACACGGTCTACCTCTCGCTCCTCGAGGCGTTCGCAGTGCTGCTCAACTTTACGGAGAACGCCTACTTGAACGGCGCGCCATACGCGCCGACGCGCGACGACCTCACGATGCTGCTCTCGAGCAGCCACGAGAACGTCTTCTTTGGCGACAAGGAAGGGCTGATCCACCACTACGACGTCAAGGCGCTGTACGTCCTCCCGCTCTTTGACGTCTACTCGTTCAGCGACGGCGTGCGCCGCACGATGCTCCAGAGCATTGCCCATGTGATTCACCACCCGCGCTTGCGGCCAAACAACGTGCGCTTGAGTCAGATCTCGCCGGCTGCGACTGCTGTCTGCGCATGGGTTCGCGCCGCGTACTTCTACGCGACGAAAGCGAACGAAGTCGCGCCGATCATGCACCGCGTGCTCGCGCAGCTCCGTGTGCTCGAGCGTCTGAGAGATGCGCTTGCACATGAGCAGCGCGTGCTTGCAGACGAACAAGTTCGCGTCGAGAGCGTGCGTCGAGCGCTCACAGACCAGCGCGCAGTTGTTGATAGACTGCGAGCGCGTGCACAGGAGCTCGAGCGCGTGATCACGGGCATCCAAGACCTCGATCGCAACGAGCACGTACCGATCGAGAAAGAGCACGTGAAGCGGCCGCAGACGTATCGCCCGCCGTCTGCGAGTGTCACTAGCGCCGCAACAGGTCGCGCAAGTAGCGATGCAAGCGACTCGGACGCAGCGCAGCAAGCAACTTCGTCCGCGCCAGCGCCATTGCCAGCACAAGTCGCTGTGAACCACCGCCAGGTCTTTGAAGAGACGCACGACGAGCACGCGCTTGAGAAGGACGCAGCGCGGCGGTCAAAAGAGCGCGTGCTCGAGCAGATCCTCACGAACCCCGACCTCGCGCAAGACTTTGCAGTCCTCAAGCGCGAAGTCCACAAAGTCATTGACCGATGTGACGGCAAAGCCACGCTCCACGCCTTCCCTGCTGCGTTCGAGCGCATCATGCTCAAAGCGCTCGACCCGAGCGTGTACGGCGTGAAGAAGCTCCGGACGCTCCTCGCGCTCATGGACGACACGTGTGTGATCGTCGAGCCAACGAACGAAGGCGAGGTCGAGACCGTGCAGTTCCCTGTCGAACCGGACGAAGTCGGCGGCTTGGCGCTCATGCCGCGCCTCGCATGCGTCTGCCGCATCTGTCCTGGCGTGAGCTACGCGAGTCGCCAGGAGCTCGCGATCCACGAGACGACCAAGTGGCACTACTGGAACCGCCAACGCAAGGACGCGGGCGAGGCGCCAATCAAGTGGACGCTCGCGTCGACGTTCTGGAGCGAGGCGTACGACAGCGTGGACAATGCGATCTGCTACTTTAACCGCATGACGGGTGAAGTCGTCAAGAGCAGCGAGCCGCCAGCCGAGATGCAGGCGAACGACGTCTTACTCGAGCTGCTCGAGGACGCGCCAGCAGCGGCGCCAGTGGCAGAAGAAGACGGCGCGCTCGTGGTGGCAGAGAACAGCGCGTCAGTGTCAGCGATGTCTCCAAGCGATGAAGCGGCGCTCGAGACAGCAGTAGCAGCAGATCCGTGGGAAGAGGTCGCAGACGACGCTGGGAACGTGTACTTTTACAACCGAAGCACTGGCGAGTCGAGCTGGGTGCATCCAGCCTCGCGTCCAAGTCCATTGCAAGAGGAGTCTTGAGTAGAGAGCGAAGGGCGGTCGCAAAGGGTTCGTGTCTGTGCGTGTGCGTTGGAGCAAAGAGCAAAGCAAGTCTTGTTCAGTAGATCGTCGAAGTATCGACTCTAGAGCATAGCTGGAACGGACAAACCCGAGCTTGTGTTCTCGTATCCTGGAGTCTCATGTCGTGAACACAGTCAAGAAGCACAAGAAGAGCTAGCAGAAGCGAACCAGATCGATCGGGTCGAACCAAGTCGAGTCGACGTGCGTCTTGGATGGCTGCGGCTCAGAATGATCGCCACGTTCTCCGTCGTTGGACCGAGTCGAGTTGCAAGGTGCGCCAAGAGGTGGCGTCCAACTCTGGGACGCATAGCCAGCCGCGTGTACGTTCATTGCGAGAGCTCGAGATCGATTCGAGTGTGTCTGGCCCATCGCTCGCTCAGGTGCGCGCCGACCAGAACCCACCACGAAGGCCGGAAACCGCGCTCGCTCGACCTTGCGTTGACGCTCGAGAAACCTGGAGCGATCGGTGTGTGCGAGGTCGTGGTGGTGGTGGCAGAGACCGACGAGGCTAGACTATGTAGCAGGTCAGCCAGCCGCAATCCTTGTGTGCGCTCGAGTCTCATCACTCGGTCAGCAAGCCGATCCGATCCGAGCGCGATCCAAGCACATCCGGCGCTGCATCCACCGTCCTTGACGACCTCATTGCCTCGAAAGCGCCGGAGCTTGCGGCCAAAGCGGTTGTTGTTGTTGTCGTTGATCTGAGTCGCTCTGTGTCCCACGAACAGAGCGATCCAAGGCAATGGCTCTGCGCAAGCTGCTCTGTGCGCGAGAAAGAGCAGTCCGACTCCTTGTTCGAGGCTCAAGTCCAAGTCCAACCACGTTGTTGTTTCGTGCAAGTCGTCTCGCAACTCGTGCAACGACAGACAACTCGAGCAAATTTGCTCGACTTGCAAGACTTGCACAAAGGCAACGCTAAGCAACTCAAGCAACTCAAACAAGACAAACAAGAGGAGGAAGATGAAGAGAATGGGGTCGATGGATAAATAGTTCGGCTCGCATTCGTGTCCGATGCCATTGTCGCCGCACGATCGGAAGACCAAAGCGGACGACGACGGCACATGCACATCCAGCGGCGCTGCTATCGCGACACGCGACGACACTGGCACAAGGTTGTTGTTGTTGTCGTTGTTGCTTGGTGACTGGGTCGATGGCTGGGTGGGTGGATGGATGGATAGGAGGATACATGGGGTGGTCGATCGAAGACGGAGGGACGGACAGACATCAATGGGCGTCGCGACTCGACAGCGCTCGCTCGTTCATCTCGCTGCTCAGTTGAGGATCGACGCGATCGACGAGTACCGCGGCGTGCTCAGATCCGGCAGCGTCGGCGACGTCGGGGACGCATCGCCAGTCGGCGACGACGCGACGTGCGCGAGCGATAGCAGAGTCTCGGCCACGTTCGGTGGCACCACAGCAGCCGCTTTGGTCTCCTCGACCGTATCTGCTGCTGCGTCTGTTGCTGTCTCAGTCTCTTCCGTTGGTGGCTCCGCGTTCTCGTTGCCAATGTGCACGGCACAGAAGCCGCCCTTCTTCGCACGCGCCGAGCACCATGACAGACTGCAGCGCCGGCCACCGCCGTGCGAGTAGCACAGACCGCCGCTCTCAGACGAGCTCTTGCAGCCGCTGATGCGGCATCGGCGACCACCGCCGTGGCGTTTGCACAGGTCGCGGCTCACCGCACCGTTGTTGCAGCCGTCCATGCGGCAGCGCCGGCCGCCGCCGTGCGAGTAGCAGAACCCGCGGCTCCGTGAGCTGTTCTTGCACATCGGGAAGTCACACTTCTTCGGGAAGCAGTTGCGCTTCGCAGCCTTGGCCTCGTCGTCATCGAGGTCGTCGAGGTCGCCCGACGATGGTGGCGCGACGTACTCCTCGTCGATCTCGTCGTGTCGGCGCTTCTTTGGCAGCAGACCCGCAGCGTCCGCACTCTTCTTCTTGCTCTTGGCCTTGGTCACCGTCGCACGCGGCGTCTCAACTGGCTGCTGTTTGATAACCACAGGGCCAGTCTGCTGCGTCGGGGTCTGGATCTGGTACGGGAGCTTGTTGCTCTTCGAGAGCATCGCACGCAGTGGCGGGAACCCGCGGTTCTGCTGCTGGTGCATGTGCTCCTCGTACGCCGACGGCGCTGGGACGTGCCACTTCTCGCTCGCGGTCACGACCGAACTGCTTGGACGTGGGGCCTGGGGGTTCTTCACCATGAACTCGGCACCACTTGCTGCGTAGTTGTACGGGTAGCCTGCGCTGCCGTTGGGGTTGCTGTTGCTGTTGGCCGCAGCGTGGACTGGACGGCCGTACGCGTCGTAGGCGCCGTGGTACGGCGTCGCGTACGGGCTCGCGTGCTGCTGCTGCATGTGCTGGTTCGGGCGCTGGTACAGGTACGGCCCGGCCGCGCTGCTGTTGTTACTGTGGCTCGACGACGCGGTCGACATGGGCGGGAGCAGCGGCAAGTGCGCGCCGTCGCCCATGACACCGGCCGAGCGCGCGGCGAGGACTGCTGGTGTCACGTGACGCGCGGTCGTGGGCGGCGCCTGATCGTGGAGGAGGTAGATCCACGTGCGCTCCTGCACCTCGCGCTCTTCGGCTTCCTTCGTGCGCATGGTTGTTGTTGTTGTTGTTGTTGTTGTTGTTGTTGTTGTCGCTCAGCGGGGTTCGGTCGACCTGTGTGGTGGACAATGCGGGTGTGCAAGCACGCGCGTGTGTAGTTGGTGTTGGTGTTGGTGCTGGTGGTGCTGCTGCTGTTGTTGTTGTCAGAGGCAACGCTGTCGCTCGAGCGTTCGAGTGTGTTTGAGCTTGTGCTTTATGTGAGGTGCGTTGCTTTGGTTTGCGTTGGTTTGTGGCCGAGTGCGCGATTCGGGAAATGACCGGCGTGGAGCAGCAGTGCGAGAAACGAGCGAAAGAAGCCTCGCCAGCAAGCAAGCAAGCAAGTGTGCGCGAGCGCTGTTGAGTGTAAGGAGTGGGAGAACAGACAGCGCGGGCGAGAGAAAGGCCGTGGGTGGCGTTGCCGCGGATGGGCGTGCACGCCGAGCTCGGATTTGGTTGTTGCTTGCTTTGCTTTGCGCAGTTCTGTTGTTGGGGCTTTGGGGTCTTTGGTGCAATCATCGCCGTCGGCACCGGCGCGGCGGAGCAGTGTGAAGCATTGCGCTTATCGAGCGAATTGATCCATACGCTAGTGCATGCAGCACGTGTGTGCACACACTTCACAACACAATGTGCTTGTCATGTCGAGCTATCACCAACTCCATCGGTTCGGTTTTCGTCGACTGGGTTGGGAGGGAGAGTTCGGAGTAGAGCAGGAGACGCCGCATACTGGACGCAAGTCACTTGCGCGCTGACAGCCGGTCACGCTCGCAGCAGTCGGTAGACGCACAAACCTTTCGCTGCTTTTCACGCAACACATACATTCGTCGACTCAAGCTTGGCCGTTGGCGACGACGACGACGAGTCGGCACATTTCGCAGCAGCAGCAATCCAACGTGTCCAGCTCTTGTGTGTGTGTGTGCGTGTGTGTGTGTGAGCAAAGAACGAAAGCAATGTGAAGGCGAAAGCAAGAGGCAACGCAACTGAGACGCAAACACGCAAGCAAGCAGCAGGCAGCTTTCAAAGCCTTAAAACTGCAAAACATTGAGAGAGAGTCACTGAAAAGCACGCTTTCTTGCTTTTGTCACTATCGTATCTTGCTTGCAATTTCGAGACACGGATTTTCGAACGCGGATCCGATTGTGACTCGGCAATTGTATGCGAGCGCGTACGCTCGCTCGTGTCCAACACTCTGAACCGATTTACTGGACTCCAAAGAGGGGCTACTATTCTTGCGGTGCGCGCCGCAACACCAACGACGACGAATGCTGCATATGCACACGGCGACGACGAACAGCACGAGCGCAAGCGATGCGGGTGTCTCGGTCAGATGGCGATGACGACGTCTAGCATCTAGCAACTTGCGCGCGCATGTTGGCGCGCGTGCACGCAATCTCAAATGCGCGCTCTCTAAAAGCACCGTCACGTACAGCTGACGCAGTGCGGCGCAACCTGCTGCGGCTGCTGTGCATTGTCTGCAATCCTCGAGGCTCCTCGCTCGAGTTGCGTCGCGCGAGCGAGGACTGCCAGCACCAGCACCTAGAATCACTGCCACACCGACTTGGCAAGAGACACCTTTGTGTGATCGCGGCCTTCAAACACGCTCCTGTGGTGCGGCACTCACGTGATTGCGATCGACCTTGGCCTTGGCCAGCACGCAAAGCAGCTCTCGGTCAGTCGAGACTCTCTAGAGCACCAGCAGCAGCAGCAGCCTGAAGCGCGTCGCCACGCTCGCCGCGTTCGCTTGTCGTTCGGCCGCAACAAGCCAACAGACATGCACATCGATTGTCAAGGACGACGACGGCCCGGACACGGACGGACGGAGGAAGAGGGGCAACTCGGTTCAGTCCAGTCGACTGAACGGATATGCCTGTGCGATCAGTGAATCCAGACGCACGACGAAACAAGCAAGAGGGTTCTGTTTGTTTGTTTGTTTGTTTGTTTGTTTGTTTGTTTGTTTTGCCGATCGACTCATGCAACGCGCAGCAGGCAATGCAGGTCGCAATGCGAGTTGCTGGTGTGTAAGTGCTCGAGGCTCGCGTCCGATCGGTTGATCAGTCGATCCACGTAGCGCAACGAGCGCAATGAGCCGGATGCATACACACATACGCACCGACCCACTGCACAAGAGCGCCGTGACCGCATGTGCACGAAACGAGCGGCCACACATCTATCCATCGCTCGTCGGTGCGCTTTGCATCGGTCGATCGCTTCAGAAAACACTCGTCAGACCCATCGAGAATCGACCGATCAAATTGCGACGATAGCTTGACGCAGAGTGTGTGTCGTCCGCCCCGGCTCTGCGCTTCGTCGACCGCTTTCGGCGTCGTCAGCACCTTTGCAAACCCGGCTTCGTTCGCAGCAACGCACAGCAACGAGTGAGCGAGGACAACCAGAGCAAGCACGAGCAAACGAGCGCGCTTGCCAACCTTGCTCGCTCGCGATTTTGCTGCCTGCCGCGCGTCTGGTGTCTGATGTCTACTTGACGCCACCACAAATGCAAATGCACACGAATCTGCGCCAGCGGCCGCAAAGCGTGGATCCGCTTCCCGATTGTCGCCGACGACAGTGTGCCGGTGTGCCAAGCATGACCAGGCAATGTATGGTTCAAACCGAGACTGAGTTCGAGCGCGAAGGCAATTGCAAGCTGACACGCCAGCTCTGGCAGGCGAGCTCACGCTCGGCAACCCCGGCGTCCACAAACACCAAGTTGGGCGATCAGAATCGTGCGCGGTGCCGAACGAACGGCGGCTCGACTCTCGACGGACAGGAAACGAGCGGACACAGCAAGCGATGACCGCACTGCAAGCTTGCTTGTTTGCTCTTGCTGTGGACCCACGCGAGGCCGGTGTCGGCGAGTGAGCAGTGAGATGCAGGTGAGAGAGCCGCGAGGAGCTTGATTGGTATCGAGAGCCTGGGCGAGTCGACTGACGAATCAAATCGGAGCTCGCGTCGCACCAGAGATCAATCAACCAGCGCTCGCAAGCTCCTCTCTACTAGTGTCTTGGTATCTTGCTCAGCTATGGCCACTTGCTCGTGTCCGTGTCGTGTCCGTGTCGTGCTGCGTGTGTGCATGTCCCAACGAGCCGGCGCGCAGTGCGGCGGCAACTCGTGTTGAGTGGCTGGAGCGCGGCTGTGTGGCTATGTGCAAAGCGCGTGGCAGCAGAGGTGATTCGTCAGAGAGCGTGGCGTCTTGGATGTGTGGAGGTGTGTGAGGCTTGAGCAGCAGCAAGCAGCATGCGTCCTGTTGGATCGAGGATCGGAGCCGACTGAGGGCTGGTCGAGACAGTATTGGTATCGAAGCGGCCGGCGACACATTTACATCTGACCGACATGTCAACGAGCGCTGCACGCACGCAAGCACATGCCGAGCGCGACTGACACCACGACGACGACAACAGACAACAGCAGCAACGACAACAACACCGACACGAGATGCGAACGCAGTGCGTTGTCGTCTGAAGCTCGCTCGCACCAATCGAGCAGCTACAACGACTTGAGGTCCACTCTTGAGTGCTCGTCCCGGCTCTTGCGACCTTGCGCCGTCGCTTGCAGTGCCAGTCAGCGGAAAGCGGGCTTGTAATATGGCGAGGTACAGTGCTGCTAGCGTCCCGGTGCTCGACGTGGACGACGCATTGTGAATGCGCATTCTCGAGCGCTGTTTCATTCACAGAGCTTAGAGAGCACGGCTCGATAGAGAACGCAAGTGAGCGAGAAGAGAGCGCCTGCAAGATCGCGAACATCCTCGAGCGCATCATCTCGATCGATGTTCTCGGGTCTCATCATTCCGCGCGTTTGACGGCGTAAGCCGAGGTCGCGATTGCCACAGATGCTACGCAATAGTGAGGAAAGCGAGGGTGCGAACGTACAGTACTCGCTGCGCCCTTTCTCTCGCGCACTTTACTGACCACATTTGTGCGTGGTCCACACACATACGCGTAACAAGTACTCTTTGTCTGCTTTTAGTTCGAGCGTACTGTCGAGCACAAAATTTGTGGCTACAGTTTCGTTTTGTGTCAACCACTCCAAAAAAGCAGTACCGTGCATCTGGTATTAAATCGATCGAAAGTCGTATTGTCAGCAACACTGATTGCAATCGCGTCCAAATCAGCCAAACACTACTCCAGCAACAGTGAAGCGACCTCGATCTTGACCAGTTGGTCTCGTGCTCTCTCGTTCCTGTGCTAGTGTGCTCGTGTGCTCCAGCTGCCGCGACGACAACAGTCACAAGAGAGCTCGAAGCGAACCAAGTCTTCATCTGTGAGAAAGAGCGTACGCTGCCGCTTTGATTCCGCTGCACAACAACGGCATCGATAGTCAGACTGCTGCTGAGAAAGGTGGCGGCGAGTGAGCGACCTGCGAGCAACACCGAGCAAACAAGCACCACTCGCTGCCGACGCATTGCTGCTTCTGTAGCTCGGCGCGCATTGCCGCACTAGTCGAGAGAAAGTGAGCAAACGACCACTCGCACGCCCGAGACACGCAGGCACGACGGCGCACCTTCATCTGAACACGAGCAGCGCGGCGCCGGGAGCAGGAGCCGCGGCAGTGACGGCACCAGGACCAGCAGCAGCAACTACTGCGACAACGACGCCGTTCCGCGGTCTGGCCGAAGTGAGTCTCGCAGCTGCAACGGCGGCGATGAACCGCAATGTCCGGCCCGAGAACGTTGAGTTCACTGTCAAGGTACGCTCGCGTGTCAAGCATCGTGTCCTCGTCCAGGCGAACGTCGTCAAGATGCTCACACCGAGTGGACGCGACTGTGGACATGCAGGCAGCAGAAGACCTCATCTTGGTCGGGAAAGAACGCTCGATCGTGCGCGTACCGGCGAACAACATGTACTCGTGTCTGATGCAGAAAGCCCAGCGCTTCTCGTCGCTCTTTCGCCACTACAGCAAGCACCACGGACTCCCGCGCGAAGCGCTCGACTTCTTCTTCACAGTACGTGCGTCTATGTTGTTCGTGTGCGTCGCGTCACAGCTCATCGTGACTCATCGCCTCTCTCTCTCTCTTGTCCACAGAATCGCTTGGACCCAGAGGACTCGCCCGAGTCGGTGCACCTGCAAAAGGTACGACACTGTCGTGTGTGTGTCCTGATCCAGCCGCTCCAAGTGTCTTCTGTCTGCAAGCACGACGCACGAGCGACTGATGGACGGACGTGGTTCGTGCAAACAGAACGACATCATTCTCGTGCGCCGTCGCGTCACGCCAGTGACGATCACGACGCCATCGCACAGTGACGAAGCGTACTTTGCGACGATGCGGCAGCTCTTCCTCGTACGTGCGTCCATCGACTCGGTCCGTCTGTCTCTTAGTATGGCCGTGCTCACTCACGCCATCGACACTATGCCATGACAGAGTGGCGAAGGCAGCGACGTGACGCTCGAAGTCGGTCCGGACAAAGAGATCCTCTCGGCGCACCGCCTGATCCTCACGACGCGCTGCGAGATCTTCTACGCCATGTTCCGCCCCGGTGCAATGCGCGAGAGCGAAGCTGGCGTCGTGCGCATTGAAGATCACAGCCCTGACATGGTGTCCAAGATGCTCGAGTTCATCTACACGAACCGCGTCGCAGACATTGGCAAGCTGAGCTCGAGCGTACGTGCCGATGCCTTTCGAGTGTACGCCGTGTGTGGTAGATCATCGACGCACTCACGGCGACTCCGCGTTTCTCTGTGTGTCTGTCGACAGCAACTGATCGACCTCTTGACGCTCGCAGAGCAGTACTTGCTCCTGCCGCTGAAGAACCTGTGCGAAGTCGCGGCGCAAGAGGTGCTCACGATCAGCAACGTCGGGCGGTTCCTGTGCGCGGCCGAGAAGTTCAACGCAGCGTACTTGCGCGAGTACTGCATCAGCTTCTTCGTGGACCACATGCAGGAGATCATTGACGACGAGAACTTTCGCGACGAGATCGAGAGCTGTCCGTCGATTGCGCTGACAATACTCCGTGCGTCCACGCGCGTCGTTCGCGCTGCGCCTGAGCCTGCGCCGAAGCGCCGACGCCTCAACATGCCGTTTGACGAGCCGGACTTCTGACGACGCCACGCGCGCGCGACGCTCTCGACTCGCACGCATATTTATATTGCTCTGTCTCTCGTGTTGCCGCAGCGCAGACCTGCTGCGCGCAGACGGACACGAGCGCCGCTCACTCGCGCGTGTGTGCTGACGCACTGCGCACCGTGCGACGTCGGTTCTCGCAGTCCATGTAATGAATGCGTTTAGTGCTCGCGTGTCGTGTCTCTATCCTTCGTGGCTCTCGAACGGGAAGCTCCCAAACTCGTCGTTCCACTCGCGGTAGAACTCGAGGTCTTTCATCGCGACGCTCGAACGCACCTACGAACGCACAAGCAAAGTCGAAGTCAGCTCGTGCATCGCGCAGTCGTTGCTAGGCTCAACAGACTCGCAATGCAACGCACGCCGCGCAGTGCAGTGGTGAAGTCGTCGAGGTTGATCGGTCGCACAGCGTCTGCGTCCATCGTGCGAATGTCCTCGCACGTCCGGATCGGTCCCATTGCTGCCTCTGTGCACAGCGCACGCACGTCTGCGCCGGAGTATCCTATCAGGCGACCATAGCAGTAGTGAACGCGCGTGAAGTATGGGTCAGTGACCTCAGTGAGGCGGGTAACAACAGCATCCATGACGCACGAGGTACCTTTCGTCGACTCGGCGACAAACGTCTTGTTCTCGTTGCTGAGATCGTGTCGGTTGTTGCGCAGGAGGCGGTTGATCATGTCGAGTCTCGCCTCGAACGACGGTAGCGGGATGTACAGACGCTTGACGAATCGCCGGCGAGCTGCTTCGTCGAGCTCTTGCGGTCGGTTCGTCGCACCTGGCAACACGATCACCAAGTGGGTCATCAGTCTGAGCGCTAGATCGACAGACTGTAACAGAGGAACCGTGTGCTGATGGAAGAGAGAGCAGCAGACGCACCGACAACGAGGATGACGTCTTTTGCTTTTGTGCCAGCGCCGTCGAGCTGGACGAGGAACTCGGTCTTCATGCGCCGACTCGCTTCGTTCTCTTCCGAGCTGCGATCGACAGCGCACGTGAGCACGTGTCAGTGCGCAGTTGAGATCAGCGAACACTAACGATTCACACAGACGCACCTTCGCTGCGTCAAGAGCGAGTCGATCTCGTCGATGAAGATCACGGACGGCTGTGCATCACCATCAGTCCATCGATGCGTTAGTTCAGACAGGGAGCAACAAGCCACACACGACAGTACTGCGTCTCGGACCTGCTTGACAGCTGCGACGGCAAACAGCGTCCGAACGAGCTTCTCGCCTTCGCCAATCTACATACACGCGCGTCCACGTCGGATCGTTTGAGCGTTGCATTCACCAAGTGTTGCACCACCTGTAGGCTCACGTACCCACTTGCTCGTGAGTGAGCTCGCAGAGATGCTGAAGAACGTCGCGCCAGACTGGTTCGCGATCGCTTTTCCAATCAGCGTCTTGCCAGTTCCCGGCGGTCCAAACAGCAAGAGACCTGAGCAGCACGCGCGATAGCGAGCGTTAGTCTCGATCGGACGAGTCGTTCGCATGCGCTGGCTGCACACTCGACACCTTTCGGAAGTGCGCGCAGTCCTGTGAAGATGTCGGGACGCGCCATCGGCCAGATCACGAGCTCGTTCACGCACTTCTTTGCGAACCGAAGCCCCGCTGTGCGATGGTGTACCAGCATCGATCCCATTCACATCCATACAATCGTGTAAGAGAGAGAGAGAGAGACCAAGCAGCTCACGCATACATGATGCGCTGTCGTACCAATGTCGTCGAAAGTGATCGGGTCGCCGTTGTCGACGATCTCCATCTCGATCTTTGCGATCAGCTCGGGGTCGCAACTCTTGAGCCGAGGATCAATGTCTTCTTCCGGTTCTGTCGGTAGTGACAGCGGCTTGCCACTGCGGACATGCACGTTGTCACACGAGCTAGCGTGAGGGACTGCAAGTCTGCCCAACAGCATCCCATTCGTTCAGACTCTGCTGTAGTACGTACGTTGCGCCGCCATTGCGCGCGTTCTTGTCGTCGCTGTTGCTGTTACTGCCACCTCCAGTCGGAAGCACAAACGGCTTGGTCACGCCAGGCGTGTACGAGATCTCATTGTCGTTCGCAGTTGCGTGGTTCCCGCCAAACAAGAGGTTCTGGTTGATCGGGTGGTAGTTCCCAGGTCCTGGCGCTCGTCCAGACCCGGCGCCATTGCGTCCGCGCGCACCGCCACTGTAGCCATCGTTGTCACCGTCCTTTGCTCGTCCTGTTGCGCGATCGAACTGCAGCAAGCGACCACAAGCAGCAGTAGTAGCAGTGTCAGTGGACGTCCAGCTATCGTGGAAGCCATACTCACAGTGTTCTTGTCCATGCGATCCGTGTGCGCACCTGGAGCTTCTCGCCTGCAGTCTGGAACGGATTGCGACTCGCTGGCGGCTGCGCTCTCGCAGCGCCGTACACTGGCGGTGGCGAGTCGTCGTCGCTCGTCGGCTCTGGTCGCTTGCGCAAAAAGTCGCTGAGCGCTGGCTGCTTGGGTAGATACGTGCTGCCTGGTCCTGGTGCTGGCGGTGGCGACGGCTGCTGCATGCGAAAGCTGTTCACTGGTGCGCTCGTGGGTCTGCGAGGCGGCACTTGCTGAATCGCGTGAACGCCATGCGATGCAACTTGCGGCGCTTGGTACGGCGTGCGCGCAGTCGCCTCAACTGGCGCGGGAGGTGGCGCAAGCGGTGCTGGTTCAGACTGTCGACATCGTCACAGCAACACACACACACAAGAGTGTATTACATCAGCTACGAAGTCGTCTCGTTGCGTGCTCGTGCTGACTGAACACGCACCTCAGCTCGAAAGAGATCGGGCAATCGCTCTCGCACAGTCTGTAGCGACACGCTGCTGACGCTCGAGTCGTGTTGCCAACGCGCTCGGCAGTCGGAGCGCCACTGGCTCCTGCGCTCCGAGATACGCTCGCTGCCTTTGCTCTTCTGTCGATTCTGTGCGCGCACTTCATGCGCCATTGAATGCACGCGCTAGCGTTATGATCCAGCGCTGAAGCGCATGGTGAACGAGATGAACCGACAAGACTCGATGCTCGTTGACGTACCGAACTGCTCAAAGTGCAGTCGCCGGAGCGCATCGAGACCTCGCTCGTCGTGGTCGCTCGGCTGTACGCTCTGGATGTAGCGCACGATCTCCTGCTCGACGTCAGCACGCTGTGCGTCGCTGCTGGTGTCCGCTGCAGCGAGCAGCAGCTCGTACATCCGCGCTGCCATTCCTCAGTCGATCGTCGTCGTCGATCAGTGCGGAAATTGGCGCGAAGGCAAGTTGCACTCTGCATTTGCATCAATCGAGTCGAGTTACTCCATACAATTTAATATATAAAAAGAAATGAATTGTTGCGATTTTTGAAGAATGCAAAGAGCATGCTATGTGTGAGCGATGTCGTCGCCAGCTCATAGACTCGTTCGAGACGAGCGCAAGACGCGCGTGCTCGCACGCTCTGCGAGCTTTGCAGCTGCAGTCGCAGCAGCTTCTGCTCCAACGGCGCGGATCGCAGCTTTCCGACGTCGACGCGGATCTGGCGCGACGGTCTTCACGACCTGTGGCTCGTCGTCGTCACTATCGTCGTCGTCGCTCGCACCAGCTGATGCGCTCGCAGCGTCGTCATCTTCGTGTTGCTTCTGCTTCTTTGTGCTCCGCGCCGCGGCCCAAGCCTTCGCTTTTGAGTTCGCGCTTGGAGCTGGCGCAGGCGCTGGGCTCTTGCTCCGCACAGTCGCAGTGCGCTTGCCATTGCTCGTCCGAGCCTTCGCATCACTCTGCTGCTTGCTACTGACGCCGTCACTGCGCGCTGCATCTGCTGCTGACGGCTGCAGATCATATCCCAGTGGCGCGTTAGTACCTCCTATCGCTACTCCATCGCACGGTACAACACGCACGCACCTGCTGCTGCTTGGGCTTGACTGTCTTGCCACCCCAGTCAAACGGTTTGGTTGAGCCGAGCTGTCCGCCGAGCTGACGCAGCTCCTTCGCAAAGAACGCGTAGTCCGGTTTGTCTTCAAAGCCACAGGCGCGAATTGTCTCGAGCATGCGCGTCCACTCAGTCGGCAACGCGCTGCAGAGCTGTGCTGGCGTCGTCGCTTTCTTGAGCTTTGCGCCACTCGCGTCGCTCATCGCGCTTTGCCACGGCAGGCTCCCGAGCTGCAGGTAGATGAGGACGTACAGTAGCGCTTCAATGTCGTCGCGGCGGCTCAGTGCTAGTGATACATACACAGACATGACATGTCAGTACAGGGAGCAGTCGTGCTGCAGAGCAATCTACATGGAGCAATGACAGCAACAGCGAGCAGGTACGTACTCGCGCCAGCGTGGCAGCTCGCACTCAGAAACGTCGGCGTGCCCACGACACTCCCGACTTTGTACTCTCTGTGCTTCCCAGTCGCCATGATGTAGCGGTCCGAGATGCCAAAGTCGACGCAGTAGACCTGTCCGGCCGTCGTTCACATCAAGACCACGCGCTCAGTTCAGTCGACAGACTCGCTGTATCTAGCTCCAAGCACAAGCACAAGCATAAGCATACGTACGCGCGTCTCGTCGTCTGCGTCGACCATGAAGTTCTCGGGCTTGATGTCCACATAGACGACGTTGTTCACGTGCATGTACTGGATCGTGTCGAGGATCTCGAGTCCAAGGCGCGCAGCAGTCGTAGACGGGATCGGTCCTTCGTCCTGCAGCACGCGCTCGAGCGTGCGTCCAAGGCGTTCAAGCACGAGGAACCGGTATCCCTGCGACGATCCAGACACGTGCAAGTTAGTGCTCTCGGTCGAACTTCATCTGTGTGACGTACTACTGAACGCACCTTGTCTTCGCCGTATGCGCCGTCTGGAAGCCGAGGCACGCGCGCATGGTCGCGAAGACACGACTGGTAGATGAGGTACTCGGCGTACAGAGCGTCTGCGTTGCGCTCAGCTGGCGTCTTCTTGCGCTTCTTGTTCTTCGCCTTTGATGCCGGGATGTCGGGGATTCGCGACACTTTCATGACATAGCGCGCGCCGTTGTCAGCAGCGCTCAGCGCCTTGAGCGGCTCGACTGTAGTTGACATCGTCCGATCACTCGTGCGTCAGTGGAGCCTCTCACGCGCATTTACGTTCTTGCATGGTTGGATAGATGATCTTGAGCATACACAAAGAGCGCGCTGTACCTGCGTAGACGTCGCTGCATGCACCGGCGCCGATCTTCTCGCACAGGCGCCAGTTCTTGAGCTCCAGCCCTTCCATCGCTCTGGTGCTCAAGCTCGGATGATCGATGCGTTTGTGCTGGCACTGCAACAAAACAGCTAAATGCAGGATCTATCTGAAGCAAGTATTTTAACTCATAGTAACAGTACACTTCATTGCGTACTTATGTCGATGAAACTTGATAAAGTACGCAAATGACCTTCAACACCAGCTTCATCTCATGACAACAGCATCACTCAGACCCACCAATGCACATGAACGAGGTGCGATCGTGACAACAAAGTGCTCGTCCATTCAACGACATCGCTCACGCACTTGCGCGTTCACTCGATGCTACAAGACCGGATGCGCGCTTCACAAGTCTAGGACGCTTAGAGACGCGCAACAGTGACGTTGCGGCGCACGTACTCGGAGCTGTTCACGCGTTCGATCACATCGAGAACGAGTCAGTGATGCAAGCGCACACCACGTACTACACCACGTCTTGACAAACGCACCTGATGTTTGCGAGGCGCTTCGTGCCCGCGAAGAGCATGGCGTGCTTGAGCTCGTCGTTGAGAATGCGCAGGACGCTCTGCACGCCTGCCTCACCACTGTGCGAGAGACCCCACAGCACTGGACGACCGATGAACACGGCGCGTGCACCAAGCGCGAGGGCCTACATGACCGAACAGACAGATAGATACCCACACAGTTCAGCCAAGCAATAGCAGTGGAGATCATCCGTTTGTCGTCGCACCTTGAAGACGTCCGTGCCGCGACGCACACCGCCGTCCAAGTACACCTCCGCTCGGCCCTGCACTGCTGCAATGACCTCTGGCAGCGCTTCGATCGTCGACGACACGCCGTCGAGCTGCCGCGCGCCGTGGTTCGACACGAGGATGCCTTGGCAGCCCATGTCGACAGCGAGCTTGGCGTCCTCGCCCGTGAGCACGCCTTTCACGACGATCGGGAGCTTTGTGATGCTCTTGAGCCACTTGACGTCCTCCCAGTTGAGCGTGAGGTCAAAGAGGTTGCTCACGTACTGCGCGAGACCCGAGTCCTTGAGACTCGACACGCCGTGCGCGTGCTCGCCGCCGACGTGCGCAAAGTTCGCGAGCTCGAGGTGACGCGGGAGCGAAAAGTGGTTGCGCACGTCCGGCTCACGGTGTCCGAGCATCGGCGTGTCGACTGTGAGCACGATCGCCTTGTAGCCTGCTTTCTCGGCGCGCAGCACCAAGTCGCGCGTGAGCTTGCGGTCCTTGAACACATAGAGCTGGAACCAGCGGAGGCCGTCGCCATTCGACGCTGCGACGTCCTGTTCAGGAGCACACCGAGAGGGTCATGTGTCTGTGAGTGAAGATGGATCCATTCGAGCTGAGAGCAGACACGACCTGCAGTAAACATGAAGCAGCAGGTGCGCACCTCGAGGCTCGTGGTCGAGATCGTGCTCAAGATGAGGCAGTTCCCGGTCTTGGATGCTGCAGCCGCAGTTGCGACCTCGCCGTCAGGGTGCGCCATGCGCTGCATCGCTGTCGGCGCAATGCAGACTGGCGTCGCGATGCGCTGCCCGAGCACGGTCGTCGAGATGTCCATGTTGGACACGTCGCGGAGCACGCGTGGGCGGAGCGTGAGGCGCTTGAACGCCTCGCGGTTCTCGCGGAGCGAGACCATGTCGTCCGCGCCAGACGCGTAGTAGTCGTAGGCGTTCTTGGGCAGGTACTCCTTCGCGTACGCCTCGAACTCGAGCACATTGAGTGGCGTGCCGTCGCTGCCTGGAACGATTGGCATGGTGGTCGTGAGAGGGGCGGTAGTGGTGGAGGTGGTGGCGGTGGCGGGAGCGCAGCGGAGTGGGTCGCGAACTGAGCAGGAGCAAGCAAGCGCGTCAATGACCTGCAGCTCAGCTGGCTGCTTCGTCGTTCAACTTGTGTTCAACATCGAGTCGACTGGAGGGATTTGTATTGGCATTTGTATCGGGATTTGCATTGCGTGCCTCATGTTTGCGTGTGGCGTGCGTGTGGCGCACACGCATATGCGTGGGCCACATCAATCGTTTCATTCCTGAATTTTATGTATTTGAAATACTGCACACAATTGTCTTGCGGTTTGTATAATTTTGGGTCTGATCTGTGCGGCGTTTATGAACCTATCTCCACATCAATGTCCCACAAACACTTGATGTATCTATGTCTGTGTCCATTCATTGTGGTTTGTAAATATTACAAACCAATTTGAGGAAACAGCGCACAGAACTACTGGACGCGAACAACACAGGAACGAACGCATTGGCGATCGAGCGAGCGTAGTCGCAGTCGTCGGTCAGTCCCGAGAACGCCACAGCAGCAAGAACTCGTCATCACCTCTTCTCAACAGCAACCATGGGCGGCAAGGCGAAGTTCCAGAAGCACACGGCGAAGGAGCTCGCGGACAAGCAGAACCAGAAGAACAAGGGCGGTGGCGGCGCCGGCATCCAGACGCGTCTCGTTGCCAAGTTGAACTTCACGTGCGATATCTGCAAGGTGCGCCCTGTTGCTTGTGCTCGTTGTGCTTGTGCATGTGCTCGTGCGCCTATTGAGCTGCAGCAGAGCGTCGGTGTCTCGCATTGGCAACGACGTCTGCTGCTGCATGCGTGTGCAAGAATGTTGCTGACCCTCTGCCATGCACACACATTTGCTCGCAATAAACAGACGTCCTCGCCGGACATCAAGTCGTTCGAGGCGCACTACTCGAACAAGCACCCAAAGGCGGCGTTTGACAAAGAGGCGTTCGTGAAGCACGCCGAGGCGGCGCGCGCGGCTGTGCTCGAGGAGCAGGCCAAGCTTGTGAACGGCTCGCACCACAAGAAGAAGTAAACGCAGCACGACGTCTTCGTCGACTGCATCAAGTCTGCGATCGCGTCTGTGCGTGTGCGCACTCGTCACTCGTAGGCCACGGAAGACTGCAGCACGCAAGTGTAGCGATAGGGTCGCGTGCTGCCGTAGTGCCATGACCGGACAAGTGCAAGCGATTGAGCAAGATCGCAGTCGAGTCTCGACATGCGCTTGGATCGAGTCCCGACGCAGTCGACGACTACTTCTTGAACGCTCCATATAATCTAGTAATGCATCGTTTTACATCACCCATACTCTCTCGATCGTCATTCACATCGTCATGAGGTGTCGTCACGTGCGCACGAGTGTCATGCTCATGCACAACAAACATGAAGGCTCTTCATGATCTCTTTGCTCGCATCATCAAGTCGCACCTATATCCTGCAAATTGTATACTTTCACGCGAAAGAGAGCAATGCCTTGCATTTTACGCAGTCGTAAAAAGCTGTCGTGATGAAGCGCGTATTTACGCGGCGCACAACCACTGGCAGCTCCTGACGGCACGCGCTTGAGAGGCCCCCCTTAGCTCGCGATCGCCATACTTAAGGAGCTTCCGTCTGTCCGCCGCCGCCATGCTGTCCTCGTCCCGCGTCGCTATCCGCTCGCTCGCGCGCCGCGCGTTCGCCACTGACGCCGCTGCGGCGTCGGCGCCGACCAAGGTCACGCTGAACCTCAACACGCCGTACGAGTCGTTCTTCAAGAACGCGCAGGTCGACCTCGTGCAGATCCCGGGCCTCGTCGGTGAGTACGGTGTCACGGCTGGCCACACGCCGATCATCGCGCAGCTCAAGCCAGGTGTGATCAAGGTCCACGTCGAGCGCGAGAAGGACGTGCAGTCGTTCTTCACGCCGGGCGGCTTTGCGCTCACGCACGCCAACTCGGTCACGGACATTGCGTGCGTCGAGCTCGTCAAGGTCGAGGACATTGACGCGTCGGCCGCCGAGGCAGGGCTGAACAAGTACAAGGCTGCGCTCGCCGCCGCCGCGGAGGGCTCGCCGGAGAAGATCGACGCGCAGATCGGCGTCGAGACGCACACGGCGCTGCTCGCGGCGCTCGCTGGCAACTAGATCCTGCGAACGAGTGCAGTCAAGCTCAGAATGTAACACAGCGCCGCTCGCTGCTTCTCTGCCTCGTTCCCACTCGTCTGCGTGTGCGCGATCGTCGTCTCTCGGTCATTTGCTCGTGCGTCACATGTGCGCGTGGCGCTCGAGCGAGCGTGTCAACGACGATGGCGGCGACTGCCAGTGCATGCAGCGATGGCGTGACGGCAGCAGGAGCGACTGCGGCGCGTATGTGAAGAGAGAAAGAGAATGAGAGCGCGCGCGCTCGTCACGCGTGCGAATCAAACAATCAAAGCAGCACACGTGAGAAGGAGCAGGTGCTACGTGCGTGTGCGTGTATGGTCGTTGGCGTTGTAACCATCGAATACCACACACTTGCGCTCGCTCGCTTGCTCTTGCGCTCGTGCGACCACTTCAATGTCGTCTGTGTGCTGGTGCTACGCTGCTTGACAAGCGTCTCTGTGTCTGTGAATGAGTATCGAAGAGCTCTTGTGGAGCGCGCGACTGTTTGGAAGAGTCGACGAGGTGGAGGGAGTGCCTTTGGTCGCTGTCAAGATGCCACAGTCGCATCACACGCACCAAGTGAAGAGCAACGGCAGCAGCAGCGCACGCACGAGCAAGAGCAATGGCAGACATGGACGCGCCAGTCGGCCGCGGCTCGCAGGTGATCAAGGTCGTCATGCCGACGTACATCATGGCGCCGACAGAAGACGAGCGGTGCGACTTGTGATTGCCGCACTATTGCTCGCTAGGCTTGTCGAGTGCACTGACACACTCGCTCACTTATCCACGTTCATGTGCAAGAGCAGCTTCCGCCGCAAGAAGACGTGCCGCATCATCGCCGACTGCCTCAAGAAAGAGCTCGATGGCAAAGACTTTGACGAAGCAGACGCCAAGATCTGGAGCACGACGATCGCAGACGCCGTGCGCAGTCGCATCCACGCCGAGTGCAGCGCACCGCGGTACAAGATCGTCGTGCAGACGTTCGTCGGCCAGCAGCGGCTCCAGGACGTCCGCATCACGTCGCGCTGTCTCTGGGACAACGACCACGACAACCATGCATCTGCAGTCTTCAACAGCGTACGTTCGTATACGCATCGCTCAGTCACTGCGACCAATGTAGGCGCTCATGCCGTATCGTGCGCGTGTACAGCAACAGATCTGGGCAACGTGCGTCGTCTTTGGCTTCTACGCCGACTGACAGCGACGCGCACGAGCGCCTTGAGACACACACACACACATGCCGCTCATGCGCACAAGAGCTGTCGACCGATGCATAACTTATATTTATTTGTATTGAGAGGAGTCGAGCAGCGAGGCAGCAGTCGCGGTGGAGAGGTGGCGACGCCCATGGTGCGCACGCGGCAGCTGCTGCTCTTGGCGGCGCCGCGTGCTGCAGTCGCTTCACACTCACGCGCGCGCGTGCTCGCTCGCACTAGGAGGGAGAGAGAGCTATATACTTTACACAAAATCAACCACACACACACACACAGCCACACACGACTGAGGCGCGCGCGCATACATACACACGCATGTGTCCATCGACACTGTCGTCGTCGTTGTCGTCTCATGCGGCGTTGAGCATTTCCCACGTGATCTGGAGGTCCAAGTCGCCTTCGTGCGAGCAGAGGTGGTCGAGGTTCGCGAGAATGAGCTCGACTTCGAGGCGCAGCTCGTGGATCTTTGGGTACGTGATGAACTTCATCGACTTGCCGTGGCACGCGTCCATCGCCTGCATCTTGACGTTGATCAGCGCTTCGCGCTCGGTTGGGCCGTCACCGAGCGAGATGACGTGGCGCGGGATCGCACACGCGTCGTCGTCGTCGTACATCTCCCACACTGGGAACACTTCATGGTTGAACGCTTCGATCTTCCACCGGCGCGGGCAGTCGGGGTACAGGTACTCGTACGTCGATCGCGCCGACACGACCTTGATCTGCGTGTTGAGGAACGGCAGCACGCGCGGCATGAACAGCGACGCCGAGAGCTCGACCCAACCAGTCTCTGCTGCCGTGACAATCACGACGCGGCCGTGCGTGAGCGCGCTCTCGAGGAGCTGCACGACCGAGTGCTCGAGCGCCTTGAGCTCTTCGTGCACGTCGGCTGGGATCTCCGGCTTCTCGTTCACGTACTTGGGACAGAGCCCGAGCTTTGCGATCGCAGACGACGCCATGAGCGTGTCGTCTGTTGAGCGTCGAGATCACACAGAGCGTTGTGAGCAACGCTATCGAGAGACGATACGCGTGGTGCTTGGCTGGCAGGTCGAGCAGCTACGAGAGCCACTCGCGTAGAGTGACGAACGTACCCCAATCAAAGAAGATGACAACGTCGTCTTGCTTGTTTGCACTCGTGGTTGCGAGCATCGCGTTCGTCGCAGCGACTTCGAATGCCGCGTCGAGCGAGAGGCTGTTGCAGCTCTCTTCGACGCACACGTCGCCGCCAGATCGGGTGTTTGGCGCCATGCTTGTGGGTGGGCGGATGTCGATGTGGGTGGACGAGACGAACACGCGAGAGACGTCGAGCAGTTATACAGTGATGGCGCTCGCGAACGACTACTCTCAAGTCGTGCGTTCGTCTACGAGCAAGCGAGCGCGTGACGACAGACAGAGTGTACCCGTTGCGGTGCGATGAGTTTGGCGTTCAAGCAGAAGAAGCGAGCGAGGCAGGTAGCGCCATGTACGATGCATGTGTGCATGTGTTTAACAAACACACGCAGGCAAGACGCAGTGTACGACCGTACCAGCGATGCGCGAGGTGCAGCACGCGGGACCGACCGGTGGACGTCGGTAGGAGAGAGGTGGTGAGTTGGTGGTTTTGATGCGGATCGCTCGCGAAGTGCTCGCGCGTGCAGTCGTCTGTGCGCGCTGTCGAGACGAAAGCAGCGAGTGCGAGGTCGAGCTTGTCGTGACGAGCGGTACACACACACAAACACTCGAGCGCGCGCGTGCGTGTCGAGAGAACGAGAGAGAGAGAGACGTGCGCGCGTGCCGCTGCTGCTGCTTGTTCGTGCGCTCGCGCTCCGCAACCAAAATGCCGAACTGACTGACTGTGCAATGGCCGAGGTCTGCATCTGCTGTCTGCATACTCGACGCAAGTCAACGAGCAATGCGCGCAAAAACATACATTCAAGCTGCTAAACGTGGGAATCGAGAGCGAGAGGGCATCTCTCTGCCGGTTGGACATTTGAGACGCAACTTCTGATCCCAAATCCAACGACACGCTTGACAACACACGTCGTCGTGATCACAACAGCTTGATTCTCACGATCGCGGTGCTGGCTCGCTCGCTCGCGATGTCTGCTGCTGATGCTATGGTCGTCGTCGGCTAGACTAAGCAAGGCGAGCGTCGTCGGCACCACACATACATGTGTGCAGGTTGTCCAGCAGCAGCTTGACGATCTCGCCATGCGTTCGACGATTCTCGCACACAAAGACAATGGAATGTTCGCCGAACGAACACTCGAATGGATGGGTGTCAGAAGCGTCTCAATTGCGAGCTGGCTGGAAGTGACCCGTGTCTGGATGTCTCGCGCTCTTTGCGCTCGAGAGATCAAGAGATCTGGCGCTCGCAACGACGACGTCGTCCATGTTGTTGCTGCTGCTGTCGCGCACAGCGACATTGCTTTGAACTTGTTGGTCGCTTGGTGTCTCAACAACGCGTCCCACTGCGCGCACAGCAACGTCGTCGTCAAGTCAAGACGTCCGAGCTCAAGTGGTCGACGTCGCTTCGTGGTCCTGTGTGTGTCTCTATAGATTATAGGTGGTGGTCGTATGGTGATGATCAAAGCAACTACTCGCGTCCTCGTGACCAGATCGATCGCACGCTGTCTGGCTACACGCCGCGCGATACGTCCTTCTCGCCGCGCCGACCTGCCCCTCGGGTCTTTGCCATCTTGTTCGGGTTCACTTCGTCCCACTCGATGCCGACGATGCGCGTCATGAACCGGTTCTCCTGCGGCTTCTCCGGCTCCTCATTGCGCTCCTTGAACACCGCGTAGCACGTCTTGCACACGCGCTTTGGGTCGCGGTTCGCCGCGCCGCGGCGCGTGCGGCCAGGGAAGCCCATTGGGAACTTGTACATCTCAACCGAGAGCGCGCAGCAGTCGGAGCAGCAGAACCGACCGCAGTGCGTGCAGTTGCACTTGCGGTGCCCAAACTTGATCTTCTTGAGGCAGAGCATGCACACTTGGCGCTCCTTCTCCGTGATGTACGTCGGTGGGAAGTAGATGTGCGAGAGCAAGAGCTTCGTCGACTTGCGGTCGAGCTTCTCAAACACGTTCTTGCCGTCCGAGTCCTCGACGTCCATCTTTGCACCAGCTTTCACGAGCGCACCGGCGATCTGGAACAGCCCGCTACCGATCGCAGTGTGGATCACCGTGTGGCTCTCGTGCATGTCATTCGGGTTCGCGCCAAACTTGAGCAGCATGCGCGCAATGATCACGTTGTCGTCGCGCGACGTGATGACTGAGATGATCAGCGGCGTGAGCTTGCGCGAGTTCTTGACGTTTGCGCTCGCACCGCTCTCGAGGAGCGTGTGCACCATCGCCGGCGTCTTCGTTGCAGCAAAGTGCAGCGGCGTGTTGCCCTTGTCGTCTTCGAGGTTCACGAGATCCTCGATCGGCTTGAACTGGTCGACAATGAGCTTCACGAGCTGCACGTTCCCGCTCTTGACCGCCAAGTGCAGACCTGTCTGCCCGTGGTTTGGCTCGCGCGTGATGAGACCGTCTGGCCCTTCGACGCGCAAGTGCTGCACGACGCCGCGCAAGTTGCCTTTTGCGCAGAGCTCATGGAGCGTCCCGATCGGCTGACTCTTCATCATCGGCTCGGCGCCGCCGTCCATCGTCATGCGGATCGACTCGCGCGGCATTGTGTCGGCGAGCTTCGCTGGCGATCCTGGCATCTTCATGTGCGAGTCTGTACTGCGCATGTCGGACGGACGTACGGGGTACCCATTCGGCGACGTATCTTCGTCCGAGTCCCCGACGTACTCGTTCACATTGTCGATCGACGCAATGCCAGTCGCGTCTGCGACTTCCGGAAGGATCGGGACCGTGTCGGTCGCGATCGAGTAGTGCCCGAGCATTGCGACGCTCGAGCTGCTCTTCTGGCGCGTCTGCGGCAGCACGCTCTCGTCAGCGAGGTACGTGTTGTCTGGCAGCGGCTCCGCGACGACGAACGCATCGTCCTCCGAGACGTCGCCTGACGACGACGCAGACGACGGACGGACGTTCGCTGGCGCTGCAACGACTGCCGGAGCAGTCGCAGCCTTTGCTTCCGTGTCGTCGTCGTCGTCGTCGCTCTCATCGCTCTCAAAGCCGAGGTCGTTCGAGACCGTGCCGGTCATCATGATCTCCTCCACTTGCTTCGACAGCGCCTTTGTGAGCTTTGGTGCCTCGGTCGTCGCAGGCGCTGGTGTCGAGACAGGAGCTTGTGCTTCCGTCTTGGTCTTTGCCGCGACTGGAGCTGTTGGCGTCTCCTTCGTAGCTACAGCAGCAGTCGCAGCAGCAGTGACAGCAGCCGCTGCCGCCACAGGTGCAGCTACTGCTGCTGCTGGCGTCTTGCTCTTCTTTGGCGAAGCTGGACTCGCAGATGACGCGACTGGCACTGGCACTGGCACTGGCGCTGGCGCTGGCTTTTGGTTTTTCGTCTCAGTCGCGACTGGCGCAGACGTCGATGCGCGCGGCTGGGTCTTTGCAGGCACTGGCGCAGCAGGTGGCACTGCCGCTTGCGTTTGCGTCTGCGTCTGTGATGGTCGCGCTGGCGGTGGCGGCGACGGCAAACCAGTCGGGTGCTCGTACGGCACTGACGGACGTCCTTGCGATGCACGTCCTTGCGCTGACTGCGTCGATGGTCGTCCTTGCTGTGACTGCGTCGATGCGCGGCCGTGCGACGACTGGCGCTGCTGCTGCGGCTGTGCTGGCGGTGCTTTCGCCGAGTTGCGCGGCGCAGAGAGCGGCGGCGGTGCAGATCCTGTTGGGCTCGTTGGGCCGTTGCTCGTGACGACGAACTGGCTGTGGCGCGGCACGGACGGACGCGCAGGCGGCGCCGGCATCTTGTCCATGTCAGGCGACACTTTCTTGAAGCGCAGCGTCGCGGGCAAGTCGCACTCTTGCAAGAAGCCGACGACCTGGTCGAGCGTGAGCTTTGTCGTGTCGACCATGTTGATCGAGAGCAAGATGTCGCCGGGTCCGACGTTCTTGATCCCGAATGGGAAGCCCTTGCCTGTCACGCGGCTCACTTGCACGCCCGTGTTCTCGGTCTCGAGCGTCGTGAGCGCGACACCGAGGTCGCCGCCTTCCCAAATGAGCTGGTACTCGATCATCTCGTCCGTGTCCGAGTCGACGACCGACTCGACAAAGCTCCCGACGAGGTCGGCGTACTCGGCCGCTTGCTGTTCCATCCACGCCGCCATCGTGCGTTGAGTGCGAGTGAGAGCGGTCGTGCGTGCGTGTGTGTGTGCGCTTGCTTGAGCGAGATCGACTGTGTGCTATCGAGAGGAGATGGAAGAGACGACGCGTTCACGTCGTGGTTGAGGTCGTCAAAGGAGAAGAGAGCTCGATCTTGTCGTCGTGGCGCTATCTATCAATAGCCAAGAGAGAGACGAGGTACGCGTGTGTGGCGTAGACGCAGCGAGCGAGCACGTGCGCGCGTGTGTGTGAATGGGCTCCTGCTGCTGCTGCCGCGTGGACGAGAGAGTGCGCTCGTGCCGTCGTCGTTGTCGATGCTCGAAGGCGAAAGCGCTAGTGAGCATTTCGCTGTTGTTGTTTGTTGTTGTTGTTTGGATCGCCGTCCCCCGCTTTTGTCGCGCTGGATTTCAGGCTGTTTGGACAGAAACTCAGTTTTGGCCTAGCCCTGCATCTACAGGACATGTACCGCTCGCATCAAGCTTGCGAAAGGTCGGTAGAAGCGAGGAGGTTGTCCGCGCTGCATTTTCCAGGTGGTGTGAAAATTTGACAGACATCTGCTGTCGGTTTGCAACGAACTTGTCCAGTCGTCTAGTTGTATTGAATGGTCCGCCTCATTACTGCCTCGCACATCTCGTTTTTGTCACTATCGTCGCCATCACCAGCTCCCACTGCGGTCCATTCAATCGATCGATCAAATGTGCTCGTTCTTGTGCACTCGTCGTCGTGGCCTTGCTCAAGTTTGCTCTTGCGATGCTCTTGCTCAAGCTCGACGAACGGATCGATCACTGCCAGTGCCATTGCACTGCCAACATCATGTCTCGAGTCTTGGCTCCAGCAGTGAATCTGCACCGATCGTCGATCTGCACGCTCTCTCTCGATCTCGATCGATCGCCATCTCGAGGGGCTTGCGACTCGCGATCGATCTCGCCATCACGCACGCAACACATCTCGGACCTTTTCGCCACGACTCGACTCGACTTGCCACGACAGGATGCATGCAGCACGAGCCAGTGTGGCGACAGTCGAGCTGGCGACTCGATGCGATCGATGCATCGCATAGCAGACAACGAGCAGACGCTCTCGATGACAGGCTCTCAGCATGACGCGCAATGCTCTTGAGGCTAACAGAGCTCATCAAGTGTCCTGTGTCTGGTTGTTGCTGCGCTGAGGGCGCCCTCGAGTTGACATTAGCCTTGACAGCTCCAAGGTTTGTCACACACTTGGTCAAGAGCGTCCTGCTCATTTCCAATACAAGTCCTAGACGTGCTTTGATCGACACAACAAGCCGTCGATCACTTCAAAGCACGCTGTGCTTGCTTGTATTGCTCGGGTCCTCTCCAATGATCACACAGCTTGTAAGCAAGTTCGTCGCACATGTTCATCACCACAAGAAGCTAGCCGTGGAGGGTGTCATGTGTCGTGAGTGTGCTCTTACCACAGATCGCGGTCTGCGAGGTCGAGACATCACAGTCTCTGCTTCTAACAAGACACCTCGCCGAGACCTTTCCTAAACTGTGTCATTCAGCAGCACGGCAGTGATCGAGCACGAGGCGCAGGACATCTCGGCGATGCGCCAGGAGCTGATTCCGTTCCGAGGCGGCGGGACGAACTTTGCCGACGGACTGCGCTCAGTGAGCGAAGTGCTGTCGCGCAATGCGTTCGAGACGTACAAACCCGTGCTCGTGTTCTTCTCGGACGGCTAGCCGCACGACCCGAAGCTCGGAGAAGAGCTCGCAAAGCACATTCGCCAGAGCTTTGCGCGCTACAACCTCAAGGCGTTCGTCGTCGGCTACGGGAGCAGCATCGACTTGGCGCTGCTGGAGCGACTCGCTTCGAAGTTCGGCGGCGCGTACCACCGCGTGCTCGTGGGCACGGAGCTCAAGTCGACGTTCCAGACGATCTCGGTCTCGCTCGGTACGCGCGCGGGGCTGGCACTCACGAGCAAGCCGCTGCACGAGTGTCTGTGTCCGATCTACCAGCGCGACATGGCAGCGGAAGACGTCGAGACGCTGCCGTCGTGCGGCCACTCGGTCCACGCGTCGTGCAAGCGCGAGCTGCTGGAGCAGTCTGTGCAAGGAGACACGGGCGCCTCGGTCGTGTGTCCAGTGTGCCGCAGACCCAGCGCAGCGTAGTGGTGAAGTGGTGATGCTCGAGCATCGAGTGCATCGAGTGCGTGGAGATTGAGAGCGACCGAGCGCATCCAGCGAGAGTGAGAGCGAGTCACGGGCGTTTGCGCGATGGAGTCACTCGAGATGCTGTGGTGACTGCTTCTAGTGCGTCAGTGTGGACGCTGAAGTCACTGGCGTTCGTGTGTCGGTGGTCCTGAAGCTCACGCGACGAAGAGTATCGAGTTGGTTAACCGAGCAAGCAGACGCGAGAATAGCGAGCGAGCGAGCGCTTGAGTGACAGAGAAGGAGAGTCCGAAGGAAGTAGGCTGTCGTCGCCGCTCCAGTCGCAAGTGTATGTTGCATGCTTGCATGTGGATCGTGTGAGTTCAAGGTCGAGGTCGAGTTTGTGGTCGACGAAGGTGGAAGTGCAGAAGGAGAGCGCGTGCGAGTCCATCGAGCGTTGGTTGAATGTGACGTCTGTGTGTCGCGAGCGTCTTGACGCGTGAAGCTGGTCTGTCCATCGACTCTGGTGCTCGCCTGGTGCTGGAGAATAGCCGATGGTCTTGCTCCAGTGCGTCGTGAGTGACTCGTTTGTTGTTGCTCATGGCGAACGAGCTGCAAGCGCTCCGAGACGCAGTCGACCCAGCGCATCGCCCGTTCATTGTACAAGTGAGCAGATGCTCACACACTCACACTCACACACCTGCGCACGCTGTCCTACGAGCGAAGAGACTGCTACGACGTCACTGCGAGTGAGTGAGCGAGTGTCGCCTCAATCGACTCACGTCACTCAGTACCGCAGCGTCTGCTGCTGCTGCGCCGAAAAGTTGGAGATCCGCTCGAGGTTGCTCAGCAGATCGTCGAGCTCCTTTGCTGGCGCGTGATACGGCGCCGACGACTGCTGTCTGCGGCGCGGCGACGGCGGCGACGGCGGCGTGGCGCCTCGAGGCGAGTTCATCGTTGTCGTCGCGGACGTTGTCGCCGTCGCACTGCTGCGCGTGAAGCTCTCGTTCGTGTCGTACGCGTTCTTCTCGTGCTGCTGCCGCGTCGACTGCTGCGGCTCTTGCGGTCGCTGCGTCGATGCTGTAGCTCCTGCTGTCGTCTGCTGGAGTGCGTCGACCGACTGCTGGAGCTTCACGATCGCTGCGTTGCGGTCGCTCAAGTCGCGCAGCAGCGCCTTCTCGTTCGCTAGGAGCACAGTGCACCGCTTGCGCTCGTTCTCGAGCTGGCGCTGGATCGCTTCGATCTCGTCCACGAGCTCCGCCGTGTGTCCTTCGACTGTCGCTTGCATCTGCGACTGGCACTGCCGCAGCAGCCGCACGCGCTTTGCTGCCTCGTCGCGCTGCTGGATCGCAACGCCGCGCTCTTGCTGCGCCTTGGCGAGTGCGGCGCGCAGCGCTGCAGCGTCTCGCTCCGTGCTTGCTGCTGTCGCTGCCTCTGCGTGCTGCTGCTGCTGCTCGCCGCGCGCAGTGCGCAGTTCACCTTCGAGCTGCCGCACGCGGTGCTTTGCAGCTTTCACTTGCGCGCTCTGCGCCACGAGGTCGGTCTGATCCGCCTTGACCTGCGCCACGAGCGCGCTCACTTTGTCTCCGAGCGCGACGTTCCGCGCACTCACCGCGTCGATGCGACTCAGGAGCTGCGCGACTTCCGTCGCCACGCGCTTGCGCTCGCGCGCGCGCTTCTGCTCGAGCCGCGTGTAGTCTGCGCGACTCCGTTCAAGCGCTGTAGTCGACTCGCTCACGCGCTGATCGAGCGCCGCGACCTGACGCTGCAGGTCGTTCGCGTTGTCCTGAGCGCGTGCGAGCGCTGCATCGCGCTGCTGCACCTCTGCGACGCCTGCTTGCACCTGCTCGCTCCGGAGCGCAAGGTCGCTCTGCAGCTGTGCGACCTCAGTCCTTAGTGCTCCAGTCTCGGTCTCGAGCGAACGCACGCGGTCGCGCGCTGTCGCGAGGTCGTGCTCGAGCGGCGCGAGCGCAGCCAGTTCGCGCTCTGCGGCGCTCAGCTGTCGCCGCAAGTCGTCGATCGTCGCGTGGAGCTCGGCGCTCGTGCGCGATGCGTCTGCTCGAGCGCGCGTGAGCTCGTCAGCCGCTGCTTGGCGCTGAGCGTCGAGCGTCGCAGTCTGCGTCGTGAGTGCGACAATGCGCGTCTGCAGCGCTGCGAGCTCCTGGCGCGCCGCCGCAGCGCTCGTGTCGTCGAGCAAGAGCTCTTTGAAGCCTTCGTCCAAGTGCTCAGCGAGCGACGCGCGGCACTGCTGGAGCTGCGCGTACTGCGCGTGGGCAGCGTCACGCTCGCGCTCGATCTCATTGACGCGCGCACGCAGCTGCATCACTGTCTGCGCCGTCTCGCGAATCGCGACGTCGCGCGCTTGGAGCTCGCGCTCGAGCTCGTCGATGCGCTGCTGCTTTGCACGCGCTTGAGCTGTCAGTGACTCGACGTCGGCCGCGAGCACTGCGCGAGCGCGCGTGAGCGCGTCCTTCTCGTCTGCAAACTCGTTCCGCAGACGCGTCTTGAGCGACGCGATCTCGCTCCGGAGCGTTGCGACGAGCACGCTGTGGTCGTTCGCAGCGAGCTGCGCCTTCGCTGCGCGGAGCTCGTGGCGCGTCGCATCGAGCGCGCTGCTGTTTGTGCTGCTCAGTCGTGAGTGCGTCGCGCTCGCGCTCGAGCGTTGCGACGAGCGTCCGGAGCTCCACGCGCTCGCGCTCGCTGTCGGTACGCGCTGCGTCCTCTGACGCCACGAGCGACTCGCGCACTGCGAGCAACTGGTTCGCGCGCTCGAGCTCGAGCTGCAGCCGTGCGACGTCGCGCTGTGAGCTACTGGCGTCACGCGTCGCCGTCGCGAGCTGCTCCTTGAGCGCAGCAACAGCTTGTGCGTGCGCGCGCTGAGCTGCGTCCACTGCGGTCTGCTGTGCAGCGTTCGTGGCTGAGAGCGCGTGGAGCTCCGTGCGGAGGCGCTCGCGCTCGCTCTCAACGCGCTGGAGGTTCGCAATCGTCTCGTGCGCTGCGCTGAGGTCGTCCTGGAGCTGCTCGCACTCGTGCGTCTTGCTCCGCAGCGCCTGCTCGAGCTCGAGCACGCGCGTCTGGACTTCAGCGTCGCGCCGCTGCATCTTGAGCTCGAGCTGCTCGAGCGCGTGGCTCAAGTTGGCGAGACTGAGCTTCGCGTCGCGCAGCTGGCTCTCGGTCTCGACCTGCGCGCGCTCGAGACGCTGCTTCTCGAGGTCCCACGCGCTCTGGCGACTGCGCCACGCGTCGACTTCGTCGCCCAGCGCACGGTTCTCCGCGACGACTTCGGCAAACGCCTGCGCTTTTGCATCGGCGTCACCGCTGCTACTGCTGCTGTTGTCGCTGCTGCCTCGGCGCGCAATGTACTTGCGCAGCGAGTCGACTTCTTTGCGATAGCGCTCCTCGCGCTGGCGGTAGAACTCGACTTGCGAGCTCAGCGCCTCGATCGTGCTCTTTTGCTCAGCGTGGAGCTGGTCCACGACTGAGCCGTAGAACGACGGGTCCTCGATGTACTTGCTCCCAGCGAGCAGACTCATGCTACTACTACTGTTGTTGTTGTTGGTGTGGTGGTGCTGCTGCTGCGGATGAGGCTGATAGTGATGCAAGTGCTGGTTGCTGAACGAGCTGCTGCTGTTTGTCGTTGTCGTCGTGCCAGCAGTAGCAGCAGTAGCAGTAGCGACAGGAGCTGTGCCGACGTGGAACGCCATGCTACTGCCGCCACCGACGCCGATGTTGTGGCTACTGCTGCTGGTGAGGAACGTCGGCGCGCCGGACAGCGGCGCTCCACTGCTCTGGACCATTTTGCGCGCTTGCCGCTCTTCTCTTTTCAAATACCACATTGATGCTCTGAAAACAAGCCTGTTTTCTAAATTTTATCCTACAAAACATAAAAATCTCGTTTGTGATTTTCGCAATAACCCCTTTCGCAAAGGTGTTGGACATGTGTAATGGTGATTTTTGATGCTTCAGTACGGAGTAATTTAGTTCATTGTAAACATTGGACATGTGTAATGGTGATTTTCATTGTTTCAATTTGGAGTAAAAACGCACCAGATTGAAAGGCAACGTACAATAGTGAAGAAATTAAGAGATACCAAATGCATTTGGTATCAATTTTTGGTATCAAATAGCTCAAAATCATATTTTAGTTTGCAACTGCCGTAAATAAACCTACTTCCGAACACTCGAGGATAGTAACATTCGACACTTGGCTCACTTCTGCAACTTATAATGTCCAACAGAATGTCCTAAGCGTTCTTGTTATGTTTCATTTTTTAGCATTTTACTAGTATTTTTAAAATGTGACATGTCATCATCGCCTAGCTCTAGTGATAAAATCAAGCGATCTTGCAACAACGTAACCTTGCTCGCTTGTTTGTTGCAATAGTTACTTGCAACAACGTAACGTAGCCTTGTTGGTTGTCCTTCCTTGCCAGACCACTCGATGCGAACTGTGAACTGCGAACTGCGAACTGCGAACTGCGAACTTGACGCGACGACGACGACGACGACGACAACACACGCATGCCTCCTCTGTGTCATGACATGACATGACAGCTTATGCCTGCGCCGACGAGCGCTTCGCGAGCGAGCTGAAGATCGACTCGGACTGGCTCAGGAGCTCGGCCGGCGAGCCGAACTCGGCCACGCGACCCGCGTCCATGACCGCGATCTTGTCGCAGTGCAAGATCGTGTTGATGCGGTGCGCGATGATGAGCACGGTCTTGGCCGCGAACGTCTCCTTGATCGTGACCTGGATGAGCGCGTCCGTGGCCGTGTCGACGTTCGCCGTCGCCTCGTCCAGCACCACGACCTTGCTGTCCTTGAGCAGCGCGCGCGCGATGCAGAGCAGCTGGCGCTGACCCACCGAGAGGTTGTCCCCGCTCTCGGACACGACAAAGTCGAGGCCCGCGCCCCACTTCTTCACGCTCACGCTCAAGTGCACCTGCTCGAGCACGCGCCAGATCGCGTCGTCCGAGTACTCGCCGAACGGGTCCAGGTTCTCGCGCAGCGACCCGCTGTACAGCACCGGGTCCTGCGGAATGATCGCCAGACTGCGCCGCAGCTCGCGCAACTTCACGCGCTGGATGTCCACACCGTCGACCCAGATCGCCCCGCGCTCGAACTCGCAGATGCGGAACAGCGCGATCATGAGCGAGCTCTTGCCGGCGCCCGTGCGGCCGCAGATCCCCACCTTCTCGCCGCCGCCGATCTCCATGTCCACGCCGCGCAGCACCAGCGGCAGCTCCGGACGGTACTTGAGACACAACCCGTCGAACCGGATCGTGCCGCGCGACGGCCACAGCTCCGCGTTGATCGCAGGACACGACGCGCCGTCGTCCTCTGCCGGGATGCTGCGGAAGTGCAGCAGACGCTCGACGCTCGTCATGTTGTTGTCCATCCGGTCGGCATACCGCACGGTGCTCTGGACGATTGACGTGAGCATGAGCGAGTACGTGAGCGAGATGCCGGCGACCACGGCGCTGATCTGCCCTTTTGTCGCGACCAAGTAGAGCGAGATCACGAACGTGATCACGACCGAGATCATGTCGAGACGCGCAGCGAGCCACCGACCCGTACACCAGTACGCAAAGTACGCAGCAGTGTTCGCGTCGACGACCTTCGTGTTGAGTGCTGCGAACGTCGTCTGCATCTTGAACGCGCGGATCGTGTGGAGGCCCGTGAGCGACTCGCTGAACAAGTTGTACACCGGCGTGCGCGTGATGCCTTCGAGACGCTTGACTTCGCGCGACGTCTTCTGAAAGTAGCGACCAACTGCGACGAAGATCCCAAGCATCGGCAGGTACGAGAGCACGATCCAGTACGACGCAGCGGCTGAGACTGCGAATGCGCCGACACAGAGCGCGACGTTCTGGAACGTGAGCTGGTACTGCTGTGGCAATGCGGCGTCGACTTGGTCGAGGTCGTTCGAGAACCGATTGAGGATCCGACCCACGGGCGTGACGTCAAAGTACGTGTTCACTGGTGCGCGCAGGACGCACGCGAGCAACTCGTTGTGCAAGTTGCGAGAGCACCGGATGCACACGTTCACGAGTAGAAGCCCACGTATGACAGTCACGCCGCAGCAGAGCGCGATGAAGCCGAGGTACCACATGCCGAACTTGAGGTTCGAGTAGCTCGGGTCGATGCCGTCACGCGCCATGTTCTTCGCCCAGTGGCCTTGCCACCAGTCCACGAGCGTGCGCACGCCTTGGCTTGCGGCGTAGAGCAGCAGAATGAGCGCGAGCACTGAGACGCCGTTCCAGCCGGCTTCGTCAAAGTACGTCTTGTAGATGTGTCCCGTGACTTTGCCTTTGATCCGGTCTTCGGCTTGCACGAGCTTCGCTGGGTCGTCGACACTGACACTCGGTCCGCCGTCGTTGACGACACCAGTCGCAGTAACGAATGGTTCCGACTCGCTCACTGACACGGAGGCTCTCGCGATGGCGACAGAAGCGTCGTGCTGGTGCAAGTCGCCGTCCTCTTTGTGTTCATCGTCATCGATCACATCTTGCTCCTGCTTGTCGAGTGCCGCGCTCTGGACGCCCAGCGCCGGGAACTGCGCCAGCACCTCGGCGTACGTGCCGTCGCCGACGATACGGCCGTCGCGCACGACCAAGACCTTGTCGGCGCGCGCGAGCAGGTCGTAGTGGCTGTTGAGCACGAGCAAGCGCGTCTTGTGCGCCGCAAGACCCACGACGCACTGCTCGAAGATCGCGTGCGCCACGTGCGGGTCCACGGCGCTGAGCGGGTCGTCCAAGATCAAGATGTCGTACTGCGCGCGGTACATGGCTCGCGCGATCGCCACGCGCGCCTTCTGCCCGCCGCTCAAGTTGATCCCGCGCTCGCCGATCTCGGTCGCGTCGCCGTCCGGCAGCGCGTGCAAGTCGAGCGCGAGCTGCGTCGCCACCAGCACTTGCTCGTACCGCGCGGCGTCGAACGGCGCCTCGAACAGGATGTTGTCCTTCACGCTCGAGTTGCGGATCCATGACTCCTGGCTCACGTACGACACCTCGCCGTGGACGTCCACGCTGCCGCTTGTCTTGATCATCTCGCCCAGGAGTGCGTGCAGGAGACTCGTCTTGCCAGACCCGACCGTCCCGACGATCATCACGAGCGACCCGGCGTCGATCTCGAGGTTCACGCCTTCAAGGCGAAATTGCGCGTGCCCGTTGCTGTGATCGTCGTTGCCTGGAGTGCTGATGTCGTCCAGCGCCGACGCGCTCTCATCGTCCGGATCGCGGCTTCTGCGTCGTTGCACTATCGCTGCGGTGTCGTCGCCAGTGATCTCGACGTTGACTGGCGAGCATGGCTGCAAGGACCACTGAAAGTTCGCGTCCGTGACAACGACGCTCCCACGCAAGTGCGTGCTGCTTGCGAGTGCATTGACGTCGCACAAAGGTCGGTCCAAGAGCTCTTCGCTGCTCAAAAACGCATCGATCCGCTGGCTCGCGACGCGCGCTTGCGAGACCGTCGCGATCGCGCGTGGGAACATCCCCACAGCAGCGCGGCAGACGTTGACCATCGCAATGAGCGTGAACGCGTCCGTGACGGAGACCGTGCCGTGCATCAGGATGTAGACGCCAAACGTCACACCAGAGAGCAGCGTTGGCGTGAGGAAGAGAAGCGCAATGTTGAGGATCTGGAGCGTGTGGAAGCGGCGGTAGAGCGCGACTTCGACGTCGCGGATCGCCTCGATGCGGCGCGCAATCGAGTCTTCCCACGCGTAGAACTTCATCACGCGAATGCCCTGGAGCGCTTCCGATGTCATCTTGACGCGCTCGTCAACCGCGCGCAAGAGCTGCGCTTGGAGTCGACCGATGCGGCTCGCTTGGTAGTACGACCCGTAGAGCACGAGCACGAGCAGCGCGGCGCCGCTGAGCGCCGACCAGACGTCAAACAGACACGCGATGAGCACGATCGTGACGAGAAAGCCGAACGGCGACATCACGATCCAAAAGCCCTCGGTCATGCAGTTGAACATGCGCTCGGCGTCGACACTCATGAGCGTCACGATCTCGCCAGTCGTGTACGTCTGGCGCGCAGCAGACGACAGCCGGAGCGCCTTCTGGTAGATCACAGTCATCACGATCGACCGGACGTTCGCGCCAAAGCGCAGGCAGACGTAGAAGCCGTGGTTCGAGCACGTGACTGCGAGCAGCGACGCGCCTGTCATCATTGCCACGAGCACAAAGCCGCTCTCGATGCCAAAGATGTTCTTTGCGGTCGCTCAAGAAATCGAGGATCGCCTGCGCGACGTACGCCTGGAGCGCGAGCGCGAGCGTGAACACGACAAAGTTCGCAAACACAACGGCGATGTCCCAGCGAAACGCACGTACGAAAGCGCGGATCATGGGCGAGAACAGCGTCGGTCGTGCGGACGCGTCTGGTGTGTCGCTCGTGGTGCGTTCGAAGCGACGCGACAGCAGTGGACGGTACTCGCGCAAGAACCGCTGAGTGACTGCGTCACATGAATCCGCTGGTGTCACGGGCCAGAGATCTGACACATCGAGCACTTTCGCGGCGCCGAGCGAGATGAGCGGCTGGATCCAGTGCGCCGAGAGCACAGCGAGCAAGGATGCGCGTGCGAGTGGGTTCTCACGTTGCGAGAACGGCGGTTGCTGTGTGTACGTCTCGAGCAGACCCGCACGCTTCGCGAGACACCCAGCTTTTGCATCGGCGACTACTTGCTCACTACGACAGTCAGAGGTTGCCGAGCTAGGAGGGCTCGACGGAGCAGCGACGTAATGATCACGTTGCGCAGTCATTGCGACAGCGCAAGGAAACTACGAGGAGCGAAAGAGGAGCGCGAGCTAGAGCTAGCGAGAAGGAAGAGGACACACGCGCGCACGTGTGTGTGTGTGCGAGTGCGAAACAACGAGCGAGTTGGGAAGTGAGAGGCAGTCGAGCAACGAACGGCGGATGTGTGGTCATGCGGCGACAAAGAGACAGAGCGCGATGAGTGGCGAGAGTGCTGAGGCCCCGCTGGTCGACGTCGGATGTGTGGCTGCGGCACGCTGAGACAGTCCCGACGGCTCTCCGGCTCTCACGTTGAAGTGGAATGCAACTTGAGAAGCTCGAGGAGTCGATCAGCACGCTCCAGCGCAGCAGCAAGAGCTTCACGCGCAGCAGTGCGACGACAACGACAAACTCGCCTCGAGGCGCCACGCCGTCGGCGCCGTATCGCGCGCCAGCAAAGGAGCTCGACGATCTGCTGAGCAACCTCGAGCGGATCTCCAACTTTTCGGCGCAGCAGCAGCAGACGCTGCGGTACTGAGTGACGTGAGTCGATTGAGGCGACACTCGCTCACTCACTCGCAGTGACGTCGTAGCAGTCTCTTCGCTCGTAGGACAGCGTGCGCAGGTGTGTGAGTGTGAGTGTGTGAGCATCTGCTCACTTGTACAATGAACGAGCGATTCGCTGCGCTGCTCACGCCACGCGTCCCGACAGCCTCACGGGTCCGCCCCACGTCGTCGAGCGCCGGCGCGCCAAGTACATTGCGATCAGCCGCTTGACGAGCGACTACCTCGGAACACAAGGACTGCTGCGCGAGATCGAAGGCGACTTTGAAGGTCGCGAAGCGCTCATGAACTACTTTGAGTTTGCCGAGCAGCTCTTCGGACTCAGTGACGAGGACTTTCAAGCCGATGTGGGTCAGACACTGCGAGCGGCGCACAGCCGTTCCGTGCGTTCCTGTCGTCCGAGGCGCTGCGCGACCGCGCACTGTACTGGAACGGACGCTACTAGGAAGACTGGCCGTCGGCACCACCGCTGTTCACGTACGGGAAGCAGTGCTTCCAAGTCGCAGGTGTCAGCGCAGCCGACAGCGGATGCCTGCCATGCCTCACGCGCTCGCCGTACGTCACGTCAGCGATCGACGCGTTCCAGTCGCAGACGCGCGGGACGGCGCACTGCGAGCCGCAGAAAGAGCTCGACGCGTACACCAAGGAGTTTGACCAGCAAGTGTCGATCCAGCTGCAGTACCAGCAGCAGTCGGTCTTTGGCCCGCAGGGCTTGCAGCCGCACATGTCGCCGTGTTTCAACCAGTCCCAGTTCTGCGCGTGCGACGTGCGCAAAGTCATCGATGGCAACATCGCAGACGACCTGCACGACGTGCACGCGCGCGAGACTACGTGGCGCTTGGCGTGGGAGAAGCACCCGAACAACGTCGGGTCGTCCACGAAGATCCGCGCCGACAATGCCCAGCGCGAGTCCACGGGTCCGTCGTTCATTGAGCGGTTCCCGAACCGGATCCTTGCACCGCTCTCAAGTCAGATCCTCGGCACGGTCGCAATGCCATCGCCAGACGAGCTGCGAGACGTCCTCGGAGGCGGTCGTAGAAAAGAGAAGCGTCGTGTTTTGAGTCGACAAAGTCGACAGAATTGCAGGACACTTCCACTTACAACAGCAAACGTTGTCGACTTGAAGTGGGTTGATTTGAGGTGGACTACATCGCATACTGATTTATTTCACTATTAAATATTTGGTTTGACCTCTATTTTATCACTACTACGTTTCTTATGGTTGTGCACACGTGTTGTGGTCCACAAGAACAATCGAAGTGATCGATTGACCTCCACACTTCACACTTCACGACGACCAAGCAAGGAAGCAAGGAAGCAAGGAAGCAAGGAAGCAAGGAAGCAAGGAAGCGCAGTCGCATTCGCGCACGGGAGAAGCAAGAAACAACAAGAAGCAACAAGAGCCATGGCGACGCATGCAGAGGACGTGTCGGGCCTCAAGGCGCGCATCTCGAGCCTCGAGGTCGAAGCCGAGAAGAAGAGCTCGCGCATTCGCGACCTGCAGCAGCAGGTGAAGAAAGCAGTGGACGAGACCGCGAAAAAACCGCGAGCAGTTCTACATCACGACTGCGATCCACTACACGAACGGTCTGCCGCACATGGGCCACGCGTACGAGAACATTACGTCGGACGTGCTCGCGCGGTACCACCGGATCTTTGGTCGCGACGTGTTCTTCCTCACGGGCACGGACGAGCACGGCCAGAAGATCGCGCAGACTGCAGAGGCCGCTGGCGTCACGCCGATTGAGCTCTGCAACAAGTACGCAGGGATCTTTGAGCAGCTCACGCGCGACCTCAACATGTCGAACGACGCGTTCATTCGCACGACGAGCACCAAGCACAAGACGTTTGCGCAGTGGCTCTTCCAGCGCGCGCTCGACAATGGCGACGTGTACTTGGGGACGTACGAAGGCTGGTACAACGTGCGCGAAGAGACGTTCGTGACCGAGACCGAGGCGCAGCAGACCGACTACAAGGACCCTGCGACCGGCACGCCGTTCAAGAAGATGCAGGAAAAGTCGTACTTTTTCAAAATGTCCAAGTTCCAGAAGCGCTTGATCCAGCACTTTCACGACAATCCCGAGTTCCTCCAGCCCGAGGTGCGTCGGCAAGAGATCTTGCGTCGCCTCGACGAGCCGCTGCAGGACCTCTCAGCGTCGCGCACGACGTTTTCGCACGGCATTCCACTGCCGAACGACCCCGAGCACGTCATGTACGTCTGGTTTGACGCGCTCGCAAACTACTTGTCGGCGATCGGGTACCCCGACCACGAGCTCGCCAAGTACTGGCCCGCGAGTGTCCACGTGATTGGGAAAGACATCACGTGGTTCCACACGGTCATTTGGCCGTGCATCTTGATGAGCGCTGGCATTCCACTGCCAAAGCGCATCTTTGCGCACGGCTTTGTGAACGCAAAGGACGGTACGAAGATGAGCAAGAGCATTGGGAACGTCGTGGACCCGTACGACATGATCCAGAAGTTTGGGCTCGACTCGTTCCGGTACTTTATCGCACGCTCGGCGCGCTACGGCTTTGACATGCCGTTCTCCGAGGACGACCTCATCAACATCCACAACTCGGAGCTCGCTGACACGCTCGGGAACCTCGTGCACCGCGCCGTGAACATTTGCAAGAAGTACGCCGATGGTGCGATCCCAGACGCACCGACGGACGCGCCGTTTGACGTCTACACGCTCTTGCACGAGTCTGAGCTCGCGTACAAAGAGTACGCGATCCAGAACGCGTGCTTTGCGATCCTCCACGCGCTCAAAGAGACGAATAAGTACTTGACCGAGAAAGAGCCGTGGCACATGAAGGACAACGCGCCGCGTCTTGTTGTCGTGCGCACGGTCTTGGAGGCGATCTACGTCATTGCGCACTTCCTCAGCCCGCTCATGCCTGCAGTCGCAGACAAGATCTTTGAGAAGCTCGGCACGGCGCCAGTGCTGCTCACGGAGCTCTCGCCGGACTACAACAACCTCAAGGCCGGGACGCCAGTGCACGTCGGCGACATCCTGTTCAACAAGGTCTTGAGCGACGAAGAAGCGAAGAAGCAGGAGGACGCTGCGAAGGCCAAGCTCGCGCCAAAGCAGCCGGCGGCCGCGAAGGCTGCGAAGCCCGCGACGCCGCTGTTTGCTGGTCTCGACATTCGCGTCGGCGTGATCACGAAGGTGTGGAACCACCCGGACTCGGAGAAGCTGTACTGCGAAGAGATCGACGTCGGCGAGGACGAGCCAAAGCAAATTGGCTCGGGCTTGCGCGCGTTCTACTCGCTCGAAGAGATGCAGGGCCGCAAGGTCCTCGTGCTCTTGAACCTCAAGCCCGCGAAGCTCGGCGGCTTCAAGTCGCACGGCATGGTGCTCTGCGCCTCGGACGCAGCGCACGAGCGCGTCGAGTTCATTGAGCCGCCAGCGGACGCCAAGGTCGGCGAGCGCGTGTTTGTCGACTCGGAGAGCGGCGACGCACTCTCGGCCGCGCAGCTCAAGAAGCAAAAGGTCTGGGAGAAGTGCGCGCCAGAGCTGCGCACGGACGCGTCGGGTGTTGCGACGTACAAGGGGCAGGTCATCAAGACCTCGGCCGGTCCGTGCACGGCGAAGACGCTCACGCAGGCGCAGATCAACTAGGTCGGTCAAGCAGAGCAAGCGAGTGAGAGAGAGAGCTAGTCTTGCGTGCTGCGCCTGGCGTCGCGCGCATGCACAGTGGAGTGAGCGTGCATGTCCGCGACGTCGCCAGACCGACTCGAGTGCGCGATGCGCTGTGTTGATAGCGCAATGGACCGTTTTGCATACCGTTTGTTTGCAAGCGAGAGAGAGACGACGACGTCGTTCGCATGTGAGTCCATGAACATACACACAGACGCGAGACGACTTCATGTTCGTTGTCATGCAGCACAATAACAATATCAAGATATTGTCGTCGATTATTGTGATAGTGATAAAACTAAGGAATACAGTACTACAATAATGGCAATTATTGCTGACATCACTCGAACACGAACACGAGCACACGTGTGTTGAGCGTGTCGTGCTGGTTGAAGGCGCACTTGCGCGCGCGGAACGCATCAGCCGAGACGACTGAAGGACAGCTGCGAGTGCGTACGCGAGCGAGACGATGCTCGACATCTTGTCGTCGCCGCTGCGCGGGTACATTGCGCAGAACCTGCAGTTCTACTTGAGCAAGTACATCGAGGGCATCCAGCTCGAGGGACTCGGGCTCTTTGGCGGCGACCTCGTGCTCAACGACCTCGAGATCAAGCGCCATGTCCTCATGGTACGTCTCGGTTCGAAAGCAGACGTCGACTATAACATGATTGCGTGCTGCCATGCGTGGCGTCACAGCACAAACACACACGCTCATGTGCTCTCCATTGTCATGCTTCGTAACAGGAAAGCCTCGAGATCCCATCGGCGTTCGACTTCTCGCGCGGCTTCATCCGAGTGCGTCTGTACTCTTATACATGTGTTTGCCACTGCAGCGTTTGCCTCAATGAGCAGTCGCTGACACGACTGCTGCTGCTGCTGTATGTGTACGTGTGAGAAGGAACTGCGCATCCACATCCCGTGGACACAACTGCTCTCGCAGCCGATCGAGGTCAAGCTCTACACGATCGAGCTCATCTTGACAGCGCGCTCTGACGCTGAGCGCCACGTCAAGCGCACACCATCGAGCGCCAGCGACGCCGCAGCGACAAAGTACCGCACTCACAGACGCTCTGTTGCGTGATCAAGGAGTGACTCCAGCGCTCGATCAGTACTCGCAACTGCTGCTAACCACACGCCTCTGCGTGCTTGTGTCTGTCTGTAGATCCGCACAAGAGCCCGAGCCAAAGATCGAGCAGCCCAAGTCCGGTTGGCTCCATGACTCGCTCCAGAAGATCCTCGCGAACATCAGCATCCAGGTGCCATCACTTGGCTCGTAGTCCTCTACGTCTTTTGGTCAAGGGCTGATGCGTGTCTGTTGTTTGGACACTGACTGTCGCCCATGTAGGTGAACAACCTCGTGCTCAAGTACGAGCAAGACGACATCGTGCTCTCGGTCGCACTTGGCGTACGTTGTCTGTCTGAGCACACTCATGCACACGCACACGCATGCGAGTACGTTACGCCGACTGACTCGCGCTGCTCTTGCTCATCAAGACGCTCGATGTCTACTCTGCGAGCGCTGAGCGCGACTGGAAGCGGAGCTTTGAAGAGCCACACGGACCTACGCAGGCGATCTGCAAGGTACAGCGAGCGCTGCATGACACACAGGACTTTGCGAGACACACGAACAAGCGACGTTGCTGACTGCTAACGACGTGACTGCGACTGCTGCGACGCCCAGCGAATCGATGCGAAAGACCTGACGGTCTTCCTCGACCGCTACACGCGCGGACGCAGCGACTCGACGACAGCGAACGCGTTCCGGAAAGTCGTTGGCTACGAAGTCCCGGTGCTCACGCGCACATCCGTGTCTGCTCGTGCGCGCGTCCTCATGAAGCCGCGCGCAGTGGACCCTACGAGCAACGCAAGTGCGAGTGGAGTCGTCGACTTGCCAGTTCGGCCGTCTGTCGTGTGCGACCCGTTCTACTTGTACTCGTGCCACCGTGCAAAGGTCAAGCCGATGTACGAAGTCGACGTCTTTGTGAGCGCGCTCACGTTCTCGCTGAGCGACCGGCAGCTTCACATGATCGCGCAGCTCTTGCGCATCACAAGTGCAAAGGTTGAAGCCGCTAGCTCCTCTGACAGTAGTCGACATCGATCGCTTGAGTCGAGCGCGTCGCTATCGAACACTGCCACTGCGACTGTGAGCCAGCTGGTAGCTGACAGTGGTGACGCTCTGAAGCCACTTGCAGCAAGCATCGAGACAGCATCGGAGTCATCGAAAGGCAAAGCGTCGTGGCTCGGATGGGCGATGAACGTGCTTGGCGGGAGCGATGACGAAGAGGAAGACGCGCTCGAGTCCGAGATCATCGCAGAGACAAAAGAGGCGCTGTTGCGCGCGACGACGACGCAAGCAGCAGAAGCCGCTGCAGCTGCGAAGACCGAGGTCCAGGATGGACCGTTCTCGCTCGTGTCGTGCGTGCGTCTGTGCATCCGCACCGTGTCACTCACTCTGCGCAAGCACCCGACAGATCGCCGAGACGAGCAGTCAGACGAAGCCACCACCACCAACGACACTGCAGAGACGAGCGTCAAGGAAGAGCTCGTTCCGGTCGCGAACCTCGGACTCGTGCGCGTGCCAGTGCAGACGACCAAGTCGCGCGTGTCGAGACCTGCGACACCGCTCTGCACGCTCCGCGCGCACTACGTCGCGCTCGAAGGCATATTTGTCCAAGGCGAGGAGGTCAAGTCCGAGGACCTCGTGCTCGAAGTCGAGCGCATTGAGCTGCTTGCAGCGGCGACGCCAAGCGACAGTCAGAGCGCTCGCGCAAGCAGCAGTAGCAGCACTGCGGCTGCAGTTGGCTGCGCGCTCTTCGAGTGGGGCTCGGTCGACACTGTCGCGTTTGCGAACTGCGTCTCGCATCCGTACTTCATCAGCTCGTTCTTCGGTGACGAGTCGCGGCGACTCAATCGGCGCGAGACGCGGAGCTTCGAGCTCGTGAAAGTGAGCTTTGACACCGAGATCCCGGTCTGGAAGACGCTCGAAGCGCGCTCGAGCGCAGCCGACGAGTTTGACTTCCAGGCGCCGTGCACGTGCGCACTGGTGTGGAAGAGCGAGCACGTGCCATGCACGCCGACCGTGACGCTCTATCGCGTGTGTCAAGACGTCACGCGGTCGGTCGGGTTAAAAGAGCGGACGCTCGATGGCTACGCGCTCTTGCTCGCTCTGACAGCAGCGATGACGCGCCATGATGTCCCTCGTGTCCTCGACGCACAGAAGCTCGAAGACGCAGTCGCAGCGATCGCGAGCGAGTATCAGCACCTCCGGAGTCCAGACGTGAGTGCGACCGAGAACCTCCAGCAGTTGCTCGAGCCGCAAGTGTTTGCGCTCTTGGCTCGCCAGGCACTGCACACGTGCGGCGCCGAGTCGCTTGCGTCATCGTGCCGCACCAACGACATTCGACGTCGCAGCGTCCACTCGGCAGTGCGACTTCGTCTGTCAGCGTCGCGAGATCGCAAGGCGACTGCAGACGCACCGAACCAGCCGACACGACGTGACAATGGCGATGCGATTCGAAAGCCATCGCGTGTGCTGGACGTGTCGCTCGGACAAGCAGATGCGTCGCTGGATCCGAGTCGCTACTGCGACATTGTCGAGCTCCTCTCGAGCTTTGTCGGCGACATCGTACAGCCAAACCACTCACAAGCGACTCAAGCCACTGCTAACCTTGCCAAGCCAAGCAACGACCGAGCGCCAAATGGACAGCAAGCTGTGACTGGCACGGTGCTCGTGACGCTGAGCAAGCTCCATCTCGACGTTGCGAACGATATCTCGCGGCTCGCTCAGCTCGATCTCTTGGTACGCGACGTGGTGGTCTGCATCTCGACTGGCGACGCATCGGTGACGCACTCGATCAGCGTGGGCGAAGTTGCTGTGCGCTGCAAGCCGCTCGAGCCTGCGCGCTTTGCCGAGTCGGCTGTGCAAGTCATCGGACTCGACTGCGCGCTGACAGACGAGTCGAGTGATGGCGCTAGAAGCGACGATACGAGTCGGAAGCGACGCGGCACAGTGACTGTCGACCGCGTCATGGTGTCAATGAGCGATGAGAGCGTGCTCCACGCGTGCTTTGCGCTCGACGAGTGCCTCGAAGTGGCGACCAAGCGATCGTTCCTCAGCGACCGCAGTGTCAAGCCGAGCATGAAGCCGCCGCGAGCGTTCCGTCTCGACGTCTGCAGCGTCCAAGCCTCGCTGTCGCAGTCGAGCGTCTGGGGACTCGACATGCTGACGCAGCGCTCGCTCACTGCTGCGATCGGATCGCTCTCGCTCTCGTCGTCTTTGCCGCACGATCCAACGCGACTGCATCAAGAGTTCCACAGCGGCACGTCGCCGTTCTTCGCAGCCGATACCCAGCAAAGCGGCGCTGCATCTGCTGAACCGTTCGTCACGCTCTCTGTCTCGGAGCAGAAGACAGCAGGCGTCGCGTGCTTTGTACCGCTCGTACCAACGTTCCTCGTGTCTGAAGCGAGTGCAAAGCGTTCAAACAGCGTGCCGCTCTATCGCTTGCGCGTCGCAGCCAAGGTCGCGAGCGTGCAAGCGCAGTTGAGAGGCATCGCGAGTGCTGTGAACGCAGTCACAGGCATCCACGAAGCACTGAGCGAGCGCTACCAAGGTGCTCGAGTCGAGAGACGCAACCTCTCGCCGCGACCATCTTCTACAGCAGCGCCAGTCGCTCGAGGACGCGACGTTGCTCTGCCAGCGCCGCAGCTCGGACCCGCAAAGTGGCACTTCACACTGAACCTCTGGCTCCAAGGTGGCGTCGTGCACTTGAACGAGTGCGTCGAGCTCGTGGTCCCAGCGATCACAGTCACGTCGCTCACTGAAGACACTGCGCTACCTCCATCAGCAGCAGCAGCAGTCGCTGGCGGAAACGTCACGCTGACGTGGAACTGCGGCGACACAAGCGTCGTGATCCACGAACTGAGTGCCACTAGCGCTCGCGATGCCCACGAGATCTTCCTACTCGCTGGACTCAGAGGACAGCTTGCGTACGTCCACCACGTCGACAAGCAACAGCACACGCACGCAGTCGAAGGAGACATTCACGTCTCGCGCATCGCTGCCGAGCTCTCGCGTCTTCGGCTCCACTACTTGCAGAAGCTGCCGACGTTCAAGCGCTTTCGCGTCTCAACACGGTCCCCTCGAGCGCCAGATGCTTCAGATCACGCGCACCTCGACCAGCCATCATCGTCTAAAGACAACAACAGCGTCATGACGCACCTGTGGTCGTTCAAGACCGGCGTGCAGCTCGATGATGCTCGTCTCCAGCTCTGCAGTGACGTCGAGACTACGACGCCACGCGCCTCGATGCGACCTGTCGGAGTCGAGATCGTCGGTCGCGTGTCCGACGCCAGTGCTGCGCTTCGCATCGGCAACCACCGCCCAGCGAAAGCGTCGGGCTCACAGATGCACGACGCTTTGCTCACCGACGTGCAAGTCTCGATCGGAGACGTTGGCGTTCACGAGACGATCCACCATCGTGTGCGCGCAGCAGCGTGGCGGTTTGGCGACTTCACCGCGCTGTCAGAGCACAGTCTCTTTGGGACGCTGCTGTGTCTCGACGACACGGACCTCGTGAGTGTCATGGCTGCGTTTGACATTGCGCCACTCGAGCGCCAGTCACTTGCAACGCCGTCGCCCATGCGTACGTGGCAGCTGACAAACCAGATCGTCAAGACGTTCCGGACCGAGAGCAGCAGCAGTCGCAGCGTTCGTGCAGTCGACAGCTACTCAACACACGTGGTGAAGTCTGTGGCAATCCCGCTGCTGACTTCGTGGCACCGCACGCGCGAGCAGATGCCGCGACCTGCGCCGCTCGTGTCGCTCTTCTTCAGGAACTATGGCGACAGCTCCGGGTCGCAGAAGGTCCTCGCTGCGTCAGTCGAGTGTGTCGACGTGGCGCTTACGACGTCGAGCGTCTACTGCCTCGCCTCGTTACTCGACTCGTTGCATCAGAAGAAAGCAGCGACGACCACCAGTCGCGTGGATGCAAACAACCAAGCGAGCGCAGGACACACTGCCAAGAAGCAGACTGCGCAGCACGTCACAACGCTCGAAGACCTCCAAGTGTCGATCGTTGTCGGCCAAGTCCGGTTAATCCTCCCAAACGACGCGCTGAGTGTGTCACTCGCACACGGCGACGCGAGCTCCAGTGGCAATGCGATGCTCGTACTCGAGTCGGCGACTGCATTGAGCTCCTCGTGGAACGAGATCAGCTTGGACGGACTCGGGTACCCTCCGTTCAACGCGACCAAGTTGCCGCGGCGCCAGCGTCCTCCGTCGCAGCGTCTCGGCGAGTCGCGCCATCGCCTGTGGTGCAAGATCGGCAAAGTCTACGGCGTTGTGACTGCGTTTACGCGCTCGAGCAGCGACAGTGACGACGACGACAGCGACGCCACTGGTCCGTTTGAGCACTTTTTGTCCCAGCACATGGGCAGTGGCGCAATCGTCACAGCTCGAGCGACCGAGACGTTCCTGCTGCCGTTCAACGTCGCCATTGATGTCGAAGAGAGCAACGTCAGCAGCAATGGCCAAGCGCCGCTTCGTCAGCGCCACGCAGCGCTGTCGATCACAAAAGTGCGACTCGAAGTGCGCAAACAAGAGTACGACGTCCTCGTCGCGCGCGTCGTGGCGTCGCTGCGTGCTCTCAACTGCTTGGTGGCGTCGCCAGTGTGGCGACGAGCATCCAAGACCCAGCCGACGCCGCAAAGTCCATGTACTCGCGAGCCCGAGCAGAGCGATGCTACGGCGGCAACGCATGTCGTGTACGACGTATCGAGCGATGGCGCCGAGATCGCGCTGTCGGCGGCCGACGCGTCGATCCACGTCCGCATCGGCAGCGTGCGTGTTGTGCACCACAGCGCAGACGAGTCGGGGAACTTCTCAGTCCAGAACCTCGTCGCTGGCTTCCGATCAACAGACACTCGCTCGCATGGCGCTGCACTGTTGAGCGAAGAGCTCGTGCTCGGTGCGTTCGCAGACCCAGGACTGTGGCAGCTCCGCGCAGACAACCATCCCGAGAAGCTCCTGTCCGGTCGCTGGAGCGCTCTCGACAGCAAAGAGCGCATGATGTTTCTCGACCTGCAGTCGTACCAGCTCCACCTGTCAGTGCGCTTCTTGGAGCAGCTTCAGTGCTTTGTGCAGTGCAGCACATCGTCGCGCTTTGGTGCTCAAGCCGCGCGTGTGTCTGTTGCGACGGCAGGACGCACTCACGACCCGGAGCGCAGTGTGTACGTGCCGCGCCGCAAGACGACAATCAAAGTGCTCATTGCGCCGAGTGTTGTGTCACTCTGGGACCGCACGCTGCCGAGTCAACGCCCCGACGCCGCTACGAGTGTCTGGGTCTCGTGCGGTCAAGTGTTTGCGAGCGTCGGCATTGGCGCCGAGAACTGGAGCAGTCGCCGCAAAGCGCTCGCGTCGAGTGGCGACGCTGTCCACGCGCTGAATCAGTACGTCGCAGTGCGCGAGACCGAGTTCATGCTGAACGTCGAGAAGATCGGCGTGCAGGCGTCGTCCGACTTCCCAGTCGTGCGCGTTGCCTTTCGCTTTGGGACTGTCGGGTCGCTCCCGAGTCATATCGAGAGCACGTGGACGAGCTTTGTGCGCCACGTGACGTCTGGATCTGCGCGCCTTCGTCTCTTGGACGACTGCACGCTCCGAGCGACTGGCGACGTGAACCGCGTGCTCGAGCAGCAACAGCAGCGATCGTCACATGATGACGATAAAGACACCTTCGCGCTCGCGTCGACTGCGCTAACGCGACTGAACGTCCAGTGCGAAGTCAGCGCCGTCGAAGTCAAGGTCTCGTCGCACTCGGTCGAGTCACTCGCGTCGATCGTGAGCGCTGTCCAGCGCACGCTCAAGACGCGGCCGCACAGCGAGTCGACCCGCTCGAGCATTGCCAAAGACGATGATGCCCGCAGATCGCCAGTCTTTGCTGCTTCCAAGCAAGCGCTGACGTCGACCGATGACTTCAACTACCTGCAGCGCGTCGGCGAAGCGCGGCACCCTGCGCCTGGCGAGCTCGTGCTCTCCGAGTCGCTCTTCATCGAGACTGGCAACTCGTCCGAAGCGCTGCTCCAGGCCCGACAGGCCGAGACGGCAGTGCACATTGACGAGCTCCAGTTCAGCAACTACGAGCAGATCGAAGACGACGACTTGCTTGCGTTCATTGAAGAGATCAACGCGCCGTGGGAGAGCGACAGCGCAGACGCAGCGGCCGATGTCGCGAGTCTCCCAGCGTTTGAGAACCGCACGATGAGCTGGATGGGCATGCGCTGGCGCTACCACATCCCGCGCGTCATTGATGAGATCGTCGCGAACCCCGTGCCGATCCCACCGACGGGCATGCCAGCGGGCTGGCCAGTCTGGCACGGCGGCAGCACGGACCCGAATCGCCAGTCGGGTCGCCTCTGCGACGTCTTTTGCCAGCTCCGGTGCTGGGACTACAGGAGCAATCGGTTCGTGATCGTGAGCGAGTTCTTCGTGCCGTTTGAGCGCAGCGCGAGCGGTCCGTACCGCTTGGACGCGTCCGAGATGTACGAGCCCGAGAGCTTTGGCGACTTTGTCACGCAGTGGTTCGAAGAAGACATGGAGGACTACGCGTACCATGCAAAGCTCCTTGAGCTCGCGAGTGCGACGCGACGCGTGCGGTTCTGCAACGGCCCGGCGTCTGACAAGTGGGAGCTGCGGTGGCGCAGTCCACTCTCGATCGACCGAGAAGCCGAGGTGCGTCCCTGTGTGTGTGTGCTGATGTCCGTTGTCCATGGCTCGTACTCACGGCAGTGTCGATGACGTCTTGATAGCACAAGCAAAAGCGCTTGCTCGTGAACGCGCTCCTGGCGTCGTCGATCCGCGTCAACTCGACGCTGCGCACCGAGGCGTTCCAGCGCGCAGTCGTGAGTCTGAGTGCACCGCGCATTGGCGTCTCACTCTGCCACGTGAGCTTTGTCGACTATGCGCTCGAAGTGATCTCTGCAGGTCTCAAAGACACGGTCGTGTCGGTCACAACCACCGGTGATGCGCATCGAGAGCTCGACGTGACCGTCGCGACGTCGCTGCAAGTGTATGTGCAGAACTTTGTGCAGCTCCTGAACGTCTCGGTTCTCCCGCAGGTGAACGTCCACGCGATGGTCCATGCGACTGACGACGGCGTGACCGTATCGACGATCGTCGACCCCATCGCGCTCTACTTGAGCCACACTGCGATGCTCATTCTCTCGACCATGGACAAGATCCTCGCGCCGAGCGCGGAGCAGCTCTGCGTGGATCAACCACAACATCAGCCTGCGTCATCGACTGCGCTCCTGCTCGACGATATGCGCATCACACTCGTGAACTGCACGAGTCGCGACGTCTGGTTCCGCCAAGAAGGCACGAGCGAGTGCCTCGAAGTGGCGGCGCACACGCACACAGCGTACAGCTGGCTCTCGCTCGCGTCGACAGCGTACTACCGCATGGAGTTTGCCGTCGAGAAGGACGAGACACAGAGTAGCAGTGTGGCGTCGGTGGGAGCGGCAGACAGCAACACCGAGTCGCCACCACTGACTACGAATGCAGCTGCTCCGACTACTGCGCCACCCCACTCGGTCTGGAGCGATCCTGTCGTGATCCGAGAGAACTGCGTCACGGGTCGGTACTTCCCTGGCCGCGGCTTCCTCTGGATCAGCGTCGAGCTCAAGGGACTCCAGACCGTCGTGACGCTCCGACCGCCCGTCATCTTTCGCAACTTGTGCGACCACTCTGCGCACGTGATTCTGAACGACGAGACTGCAGCAACGTACACATGCGAGTCACTTGGAGCACACAACGAGCAAGAGGAGGGGCAGACAGCGTCACAAGATTGCAACGCAGTATTCATCACGACCGACGCTGCGTTTCGCGTGCGCGTGAGCCAGAGCTCCGGTGCCTGGAGCGCTCCGCTCGTGCTAAGCGACCTACCACCAGAGTTTGGTCTCGTGCGCTCGCTCAACGACACGTCTCCAGACGACAAGTCCAAGATGGAGCGCGACCCAAGCAGCAAGCGCGCGTTGGTGACGCTCCGAGCCGCAGATTCAAGCGGCAGAGACATCTGTGGCTGGCTCGTTGCCCGTCGAGCCGAGTGCAAGACTGTGCTCCCGAACGACTTTGACCTGAACCAGCGCCACTTTGCGCAGCGCTATGCGTGGATGGAGCTCGCGCTCTGGCCAGCACTCGCAGTCGAGAACTGCACAGACATGGACGTCTCGTTTGCGTTTGTGCAGCAGGTACGTCCTGATGATCGAGGTCGTTCACTCAATTATGGGAGCGTCTGGACTAGGCAGCGTGTGACTGACAGTGTCTTGCGCTCGTGGTTATCTATGAAGCAGCGCTCAACTGCGTCGGTCTGTGCTGACACTGACGGCAGTGCGACGGTCGTGTCAGCAATCAATCCGTTCGAAGCGTCGGACGTCACAGTCGAGATCCGCTCGCGTGGCAGCACCGACAGTCCCGCTGTGTTTCGCTTTGCGCTTCAGTGCAGTCAACAAGAGCTTCGCGAGCAGCTCTTTGACTTTGGCGTCGTGCGCTTTCGCGTGCTCGTACCAACCGAAGCGAGTGCGAATGGGTCACCGACGATCACGATCCGCGCCGAGCGAGGTGCGTCGATCGAAAACTTGACTGACGTCGCGCTCGATTTGCGCATCCAGTACCCTGCGACGCTGCAGCAGACGCACGTTGCGATCGCCGCAGGTCACTCGCAGCAGATCGGGATGTCGTCGAAAGACGACGCTGTGGTCATCGAAGTCGGCGTTCGCACCAAGACGCTGGAGACCAAGAGAGCGTCTGAAAACACTGATGCGCTGCAGTGGTCGTCACAAGTGCGACTGTCGACTCGAGGCGACGTGAAGCCTTGCATCGTGCCGTTCAAGCATGTCGGTGGTGACGCAGCAGCGCTCGCGGGGTCGTACCTGATCGAACTCACGCGAGACGCTAGCCACGTGGTTCGCGTGACGATTCGACCGCAAGTCGTTGTGCTCAACTCGACGGTACAGTGCTGGCATGAGCGCATCGTTGCTGGCGTATCGTCTCGTAGACTAATGCGTCTGCTTGTGTGCTGGTGCGTAGGGCGTGGCGCTGAAGCTCTTGCCGATCAGCAGCGACGGCGACAGTCTCGCACAGGACGCAACACCAGTGGTGCGTCCTCTCACTCACTCTCATTGTATAAAGACGCGTTCACATGAATGCAAAAGCACTAACAAACGCAACTCTGGACACGCCAGGTCCTTGCAAGCGACGCAGCAGCGTGGTGCGCGCCAGTGTGTCTGTCGGTTGTCAAGAAGCGAAGCCTCACGTCGAACGTCGCGTCGTGGCTGAGCTCGACGTTCTCGCGTCGACCGAGCGAAGACGTCGACGTCTCGAAAGTCCCGCAGCCCGCAAAGCGCTCGTGTGCATTCCGCGTCGCGCTCACAGACGCTGAGAGCGACTGGACCGACGAGATCGTGCTCAAGCTCCCAGACTTGCCGCTCCTCGTGCACGCGAGCGGAAGCGTCGAAGTCCCAGAGCCGCGCGACGGGAAAGCTGCGCGCGGTCGGAAGCCTGAGCACGCGTACACGGCGCCGTCGACCCTCACACGCCGCCATCGCATCCTCGCGCGACTGCGCGACTGCAAGCATCGCATGCTCACGTACACTGTCAGTCGCGTAGGCGAGAGCATCCACGTCTTGTTCTTTGTCGACCGCCAGAGTCCAGTGGTGCTGCACAACCAGTGGGACCACGCGCTCGGCATTCGTGCGCTGTCGTCGCTGTCGTTCCCAGAGGCAGTCGGTGCGCAGCACTACATGGAGTACGACTGGAGTCTGCAGGTGCGTCTTCCGTCTCTCTGTGCTTGGTGTCCATGGGAGTGCTAGAGGCCGTGAAGTGACAACTGACTCTGATCACGTACTCGCTATCGCGCTCAGACGCACCGCAAGCACACGATCACTCACACAGACGACCCAGAGAGCGAAGCGAGTGCGCTCCACGCTTGGCTTGCGTCGTCGGCGAGCGATCTATCGTACGGTGCGAGCAGCTACAGCCCCAGTAGCGACGACGCGCGCGTGCGGTTCCAGATCGGGTCGCCGCGCGTTGGCTGGTCGAACACGCTCTGGCAAGTCGGTGGGATCCAGTTTGCAACGTTTGAGAGTGGCGGTGGCACTGCATCGCCGACGTTCCTCGTCATGTGCTCGCGCCGCGCAGGGACGTGGTACATCTCCATGACGTGCCTTGAAGACCCACTCGCGTCGAGACCAGCGAGTGCGCTCTCGTCTCCTCCAACTGCTGCTACAGTAACAGACCACAGTCATGCAAGTGCCCTCACACCAGCCAACGCTACATCACTACAGCAACACCAGAGTCCACGAGCGCTCAGCATCAGTGTCTCGATCGCCGAGCTCACGTTCCACTGCTGCGACGAGTTTGATCCCGTGCGCGACGCTCGAGGACTGATCCAGTACCCCGAGATCTTTCGCCTCTGCTGCTCGAGCATCACCGTCGCGTTCTCGTCGTCCGCAGAGCCGCCAGAGACATCACGCGCGAACGCTCGGCTCGGGTACTTGACGCACGTCCGCGCGTACCGCACGCTCTTTGTGGCGATTGAGGACCTCGAGCTCGACCACTTTCTCCAGGACTGCAACTTCCCCGTCATCCTGTCGTTTCCAGGCAGCGACGCTCGCCACGCAGCGCGCGAAGTTCGGCAACTCGAGCTCTCGAGCAAGCACGGCGCGCTCAAGCGCATCGCTGCGGAGTTGCTGAGCCAGCGCATGCCGTTCACGGATGCGCACTGCATCGTTGGCCGCATCATCTTTGTCGATACGTGGGAGTGCGAGACGATCCCTGCGTACTTTCACAGCATCGAGGTCTCAGCGCTGCCTGCTGTGCTCCAGGTCGAAGACGCGATGCTGTCGTACGTCCACGACTTTGCGCAGCCGCTGCTCGATGCGATCGCTGGCGCGCGACTCCTCGGTACTAGCAGTCGTGACACAACAGCAGCAACACAAAGACGCCCAATGGCGCTGTCACAGGCGCAAGACACTACCGAGTGCTTGGACTGGATGCGCGCGTCGTACGCTGCGATGCGCAAGACGAGTCAGCGCCGACTGTTCATTGCGTTTGTCGAGTTTGGCGCCGTCGACGTGACTGTGACTGCGCGCGTGTCGATCCCGATCGTCAACAGCTTTGACGGCACGCCCGTGCGCTTTGGCGCCGCCCAGATGCGCGACGTCTTTGCGTTCCCCGACCAGTTCTTCAAAGACGTCGCTGCCGACTACGTCGCCGATGCGATCGTGCGGTCGCCGATGCTGCTCATGTCGCTCAACATCCTCGGGAACCCTGCGTACGTTGCGCTGCTGCTTCTTGCTCTGACAGAACGATAGGACTGACTTCGTATAACACATGTGTGTATGTGACCCAGCGGCTTCTTCCGGAGCGTCGGCACTGGCGTGCGCGAGCTGTTTGAGATCCCGTTCGCTGCGGCCAAGGACGGGTACAACCCGTGGACGCTCACGAAAGGCGTTGTCGGCGGCGTCTCGTCGTTCGTTGGACACACCACCGCGGCAGTGCTCACGTCCGTCTCGGGCTTTTCGTACTCGATCTCGCGCACGGTCGAGCAGCTCACGCTCCCAACTGAACAGCTCAAGAAGCGTCACTACGCGCGTCCGACGCACTTGTCCACAGCGCTCGCTGATGGTCTCGGGTCACTCGGCTCGAGCGTCGTTGGCGCTGCTGCTGGTGTCATCACGACGCCGATTGCGATCTACAAAGAGCGCAAAGAGCAAGGTCTTGAGACGCGCATTGGCGACGTCGTTGGTGGCGTCGGCATTGGTCTCGTCGGGATCGTTGCGCGACCGATGGGCGGCGTCGCGTCGCTCGTGTCGAAAGCCACGAACGGCATCCTGTACGGCAGCGGCATGGGCGACAGCGACCGTCTGTTACCTTTCGACGACAACGCAGCGCCGCGCTTTGACGCGCGGCCGAACGAAGTCTTGCGCTACAAGCTCAAGGTCTTGACAGACGTCGTTGCAGACGTCGTGTACGCTCACGGCGTCTGGGTCGCGCCGCCCAAGCGCTCGCTCGCAGTCGACGCTGCGAGTCTCCGGTACTTTTACGCACCGTCCGCGACCGAGACGCCGTCACCAGCAGTCGATGCACTGGCGCAGCTCCTGTTGCCAGAAGACCGCGCGCGGCAGCTCGTGTTTGTGACTGTGCTCGCGTCGCGAGGCGCCGTGTACGTGATTGGCGAGAGCTGTGCGAACAAGCAAGTCGTGCTCGCGACGACGCGTCTCGACGCGATCCACGCAGTCGAAGAGGCGCTCACAGAGCCGTCGCGCATCGACGTGGGCGTATACACGACGACTGCGCGCATCGAGTGGCTCCGCTTCCGCCTCGTGCCGAGTCAGCGCCGGCGCCTGAGCCACCAACTGCGGCTGTGGATGGCAGACGACGTCCACGGCGCGCGAGCCTTTTGAGATCCGTAGTAGTGCAATCGTGATAGAGAAAGAGTGCGTTGGCGTGTCATGGATCTACCTGCAGTGCTCCCATGCCTGAAGCTCACAGAGAGCGCTACGCCAGACGACGTCATGCGCATCGTACTGATGTCGTTGACCGCCACCAAGTCTGTGCTTGACAGAGTTCGTCTGCTCTCGCTATACTTTGTGCCATACACCACCCGATCATCGCTACACTCTGAAACGGCGTGTCGAGTCAGGAGCGCCATGTCGAGCGCTCATCAGCGCGCTGGCGGCTGATCACGTCGTGTTCGCTGAGCTCTTTGAGCGCAACACACGCACATACACACATAGGCACTGCACGATGGACATCATGATGCGCCTCAAAGGCGCGGGCTTTGCGATGATCGCAAACGAGTTTCGCGAGCGCGAGAAGCAGCTCGGCGGCGGCTTGCCGCTCCAAGACTTTGTCGCGATCGTGCTCCAGGGTCTCCCGCGCGCCAAGAGCGCCGATGAGAAGTACGCGAACGTGAGCGCGCTCGTCGACCTCTTTGACGAGATCGACATCAACGGCGACGGCGCAATGGAGTTTGACGAGTTCACGTCGTTCTGCGTCGACGCTGGTATGGTCGCAACACGCGGCGTCAAGAGCGCAAACCTCAAGCACCGGTACGTGCGCGACGCGAAGCGCGTGATCAAGACGGCGAACGGCTGCGTCGGGATCGAGAAAGTCAAGTGGTCGCGCGAGTTCCGCAAGCTCTTGGCGATCAAGAACACGGCCAAGAGCGTCAAGCTCTTTGACAGCACGGGCAAGTTCCTCGCTGAAGTCGGCGGCAAGTCGACGCTCCACGTGCTCCCAGTCACGCCGCGTGCAAACGAGCGACAGAGCGATCGGCATCGCGCAAGCAGTGGCACAGAGACCGATCGTGGCAGTAGTGGCGGTCGAGGAAGGACACACAAGAGCAGTGATCGACCGAGTAGTCCAACAAGAGCAGCGAGCTCGAGCACCAAAACATCTGGACTGTCAAGCAGCGCAGCTAGTACGAGCTCGTCAACGACTAGCAGCGGCGTCTTCATCCTTGACGCGGTCTTCATCTTCAAACACCAGTGGCTCGCGCTCAGCACGACGGACTTTGTCATCTCGTTCTACGACATGAACGAGTCGCGCAAGCCGCCGATCGCGACGCTCCTGCCCGACTCGGCCACAGCTGCAGCCAAGAGCGGACCGAGCTTTGAGCTCATCAAAGCGCTGACGATCACGACGACGACCGCACAGCTCTTGCTTCGCTTCTGCGAGCACGCAGACCTGTTCTTTAGCTCTGGGAACGACTTTGTCTTGAACGTGTGGAAGATCATCGACGCCGAGACAAAGGTGCTTTGGAAGCGCTTGGTGCTGCACCAGGACATGGTCATGGATCTCATCGAAGTGCCGCAGCACGACATGCTCGTGAGCTGCGACCTCCAGCGCAGCATCCAGCTCTGGGACATCCACGACTGCCGCTCGCGTGGCGCGCTCGTCGGCCATGCGCACGGCGTCAAGCAGCTCGTGTACTCGGCGCACCACGACTTGCTCCTGAGCGCCGGCTTTGAGTTCGACGCCTATGGCTGGGACATTGCGTCGCGGCAGATCGTGATGCGGCTCGCAGGCCACCGCGCACCGCTCGTGGGTGTCCAGATCGCGCTCTTCCAGACAGAGCGCGCAGTCACCGCGGACTGCATGGGTGTGTTCAAAGTCTGGGACATTTCACGGAGCAATACGCTCGGTGGCAGCGCTCCAGGTCTCGCAGGTGGCCCGCGCGGCGGTGGCATGGCGTCGCAAGCGATCCAGCTCGAGTCGATCGATCCGTCGCAGCACTTTGCGCGCTTTGAGCCGACAGCGTTCGTCTGTACGCATCCACTGAGCCGCGATCTCTGGACTGCGACAGCAGGCACAGCGACGCTGCACTGCTTCCGCAGCATGCGTGTCCAGCAGCTCGACGAGATCCCGCTCCGAGCGTTCTACCACTACAGCGCAAACAAGTTCATCGTTGTGTCTGGACCGGTGTGCAGCATCTGGGACGGCGAGACTGGCACGTGTCTCGAAGAGTTCGCGCACGTTGGTAGCAGCATCAGTAGTAGCAGCTGCAGCGGAGACAGCAAGAGTGGCGGCAACAGCAGCAGTAGCAGTGGCGCAGTAGGCACTAACGGCGCTGGTGGTGGTAGCAACGCGCACAACGGCTCGGGCAGCGCAACGAGCGCCGAGCCGTGCGTCGAAGTGCTGTCGTGCGCGCAGGACCAGAACTGCAAGAAGCTCGTGGTCGTGAGCGAGCGCGGCGACCTCGGCGTCTTCAACGCGCTCAACTTTGTCCAGATGCGCAAGTGCCGCGAAGTGTTCTTTGGCGCGAACTTTGCCGCGAACAGCACAACTGACACCAACAACTCAGCAGCAAGCACGGCGCCATCGCCACCGACAGTGCCGGCGCTCGCGAGTAAGACACCGACGTGTGGGATCGTCGGTCTCCACTACTGCTCGGTGAACAAGCTGATCGTCGCAACGGACGCGAACGAGAGCGCGATCCTCGTCATTGACGACAACACGAACCACGACTCGGCGCGCGGCATGAAGGAGACGACAGTGCTCCGGCGCCTCACGCACATCCCTGGCGGCATTGCTGCGAGCGCGTATGGCTTCCACGTCTGCCTCGTCGCGACAATCTCGGAGCTCGACAGCGACGGCAACAGCTCGCTCTCGCTCTGGGACTTTGAGACGCTGTCGTTCGTTGGGCACTGTGAGTTTGTGCGCGACGTGAGCGCCGAAGCAACTGGCGGTGGTCCACACGCGCTGCACTTGCTCGAGTTCTGGGACGACTTCCCCGTGCTCTTGAGCGCCGATACGCTCGGCGGGATCTACTTCTACGCCGCGACGCCGCTCATTCACTGTCACACTGGGCAGCTCCTGCACTCGTTTGCAAACAACGACGACGCGCGCAGCCGATCAGAGGTGCTGTCATCGCCGTCCAGTGACGAAGCACCTAGCAAGCGAGCAGCGAGAGCGAGCAGCGCAGCGAACGACTCGATCGCAGAAGGAGACGAAGAGCGTGAGCAGGACAACGACGGCGACGAACAGGAGACTGATAGCAGTGCAAACACCAAGACGTTCATCACTGAAGCCACTGAGGCGGCTGCACGCAAGATGCTGCGATGGCGAAAAGCCAAACTGTCGACCACGAGCAGTGCGTCCACGAGCGGCGAAGACCCACAGCTCGAGCAGAAGAAGAGTCAGCAGCAGCAGACGCAAGCATCGGCCACTGCAGGATGTGCAGTCACGAGCATGAAAGTCGTGTGCGACGACGCCAACAGTCGGTACATGCTTGTGACTGGCGACGAGCGCGGCGTGGTGCGACTCTGGGACCTGAACAAGATGATCGAGCGCCTCTCGCTCGGCAAGATCCCCGAGATCAAGTGCAAGTACTTGCGCCGCGGGTACCACCCAAAGGCGGTGTTCACGCGCGACTTCCTCAAAGACGCGGCGTTTGAAGAGAGCGCCAAGCTCAAGACCAGCAAGCATCACCAAGCCATGCTCCCACACGGTGGCGACTGGCGCACCGCACTGCTCGCTGGCGACGACAACGACCCGCACTTTCAGCTCACGCAAGGTGACCTAAAGCGGCTATCGCGGCGGCGCGTCGAGTCCAAGAAGCGGTCAACAGCCGTCGTGCCGTCGCTCGGCGGCAAACCAGCCGTGCCACAGCAGCAGAGCGCTGCTGCGCGTGCGATGCAGCAAGCTGCGACAGCAAACGCAGCGTTTGCAGCCGCCGAGGCATTCTTCGGCGGCGGACAGCAGCGGCGCAATGGCTCCAAGCGCGGCGGCAAAGTCGCGGGCTTTGCATCGTCGTCGTCCAAGATGCGCGGGTCTCTGCTCGGACCATCCGCGAGAGCAAGCATGGAGCGACAGCGATCGCGCCACGACGCGCACCCAAACGACATTGAGCTCGTGCACGCGTGGCAAGCGCACGCGGACGGCGTCACGAGCATCGAAGTGAGCAAGAACCCCGACATCCTCGTCACGTGCGCGCTCGACATGCGCGTGTTTGTCTGGAACTGGCACGGCCGGTGCCTCGGCAAGCTCTTTGACGCAGAGAACGTCGGCCGCTGGACGTGGCGGTTCACGAAAGATGACTCAAAGCGTCAAGCCGAGCGCGACGCGCTCGTGGCGAGCTTGATCCGCGACCTCGAGCTCACGCCGCTTGAGAAAGCGCACAAGCGCCGTCAGACGCTCTATCAGGAGCACACGTCGCGCAAGAGTCTCAAGGACTTGCAGCGCGTGAACATGATCGTGCTCGACCACATCATCAGCAAGAACCCAGAGTTGGATCTGCTCAAGACTGTCGAGAGCGACAGCAACGCGCTCGATTGCGTCTCTGCACCGACGCAAGATGGCGCGAGCCCACTCAATGGCCAACAGTGTCTGTCTGCTCAGGACGGCAGTGCTTCGTCATGTCAGAGCCAAGTCGAGCACAGTTCAAGTGCGGCCCAGGCGACAGCATCGAGCGACGAGCGCTCGCGATCGCCACAGCCAACGCCGCTCGTTGAGACAAAGCAGACGCATCTGCGCTTGCACAGCCTCGCGCAAGTCGGTCCGCTGCTGTGCGTCAACAAGTTCGAGTACAAGAACCAGTCGCACGCGGATGCGAGCAAGATGCGGTTCGCAGAGCTCGATGACGTGCGCATGGACAAGAAGTACCTCGAGCAGGAGCTCTCGATCAGCTTCCCGTCGGCATCGCCGTCGTTGAGTCTGAGCAGTGGCGCACTCACTGGCAGCAGCAGCTCAGCGAGTCTGAACGACGTCCACAGCCAGATCGAAGGCGCTCACATTGCTGCCAAAGCGGCGTTCGAGGCGCGCGCGACGCTCGAGCGCAAGACAGCCGACATGTACGTGAACCTCGAGCTCATCAAGCAGCGCACCAAGGGGTCGCTGCATGCGTCGTACGGACTCGGTCGCACCGGTCGACAGAGCAGTAGCAGTGCGGCGCTGGACGAGCTCTTGGAGCCGTCAGAGTTTCTCAAACAGCGTCTCCCAGCGTCCAAGCTCGCGATCCGTCCGCAGACTGCGCCAGGCGGACACAAGCGCCTGCAGGAGCTCAAGTCGACGTCGCTCGTGCATGTGCGCGGCTCAAGTGATGGCGATAGCGACGCGAGCCCGAGTGATTATAGCCACCCGTTGTCGCACGCAGTAGGACTGACAAAGTCGGCGACTGCAAGTGGCGCATTGTCGTCCACACCAGGCAGTCGCTTGCTCGGCAGCAGTAGCACGCCCGTGTTCGCGAGCAGTCGTCAGCCAGTCGCACTCGATCGTCGCAAGAGCTCGCTCGACATTGGCTTCATCGAAGAGGTGAAGCGCCATGCAAAGCGAAAGCCGATGCGTGGAGGAGACGCTGGACTGCCACTGAGTACCAGCGGTGCCAGCACTGGCGCGACGGCGCTCCGACGAAAGAGCGTGCTCGGTCAAGCTGGCAGTGGCCATGCTCGAAGAGGGAGCGATGGCAGCAACAGCAGCGGGCTTGACAACGCACTGCGAAGCGCCGACCCAAACGACAGCAGCGCAGACGATAGCATAGAGAACGATCTGTCGCTCCGCAAACTGCGTGCGATCAACCAGATCCTGTCGAAAGCGCAGGAGTACTGCAGTCCGTCGCGAGAGGCGAACACTCGCCCTAGCACAGCTCCGTTTGGTCGCTCAAAGGCTCAGCGCCGTGCAAGTGACGCCAAGGCGACTGAAGAGCGAGCGACTGCAGACCCGAGCACAGGCGAGCATAGCGTCCATGGCGCTGAGGACAACGACGATGACGCTGGCGAAGAGGCTGGTGACTCGTTCGATATTGAAGGCGTCGTGGCAAGCACTGCGACGCCAGACACAGTGGACGACGCGACGACGCGCGCGCACCTCGAAGAGACGAAGGTCAAGATGGCGATTGCCATGCACGATGGCGAGCGAAGTCCGCACCGCAGCGAGGTCCAGAAAGTCCGCAAGAGCGTGCAGCAGCAGCAAAAGGTGCGGCGCATGGAGGACTACCTGCAGCAGAAGCGGCGCGAGATGAACACCAACATCGGGAACGTCTTCAAGCGCACGTCGTTTGCGTTCCAGTCGAAAGCATCGGACGATCCGATGGCAGCGCTCGTGAACGCAAGTGGCAGCGATCGCGGGGCGAGCAACAGTTCGACAGCAAAGGGCGGCTGTGCGAGCGCCACTCGCTCAGCTGAATCGTCGAAGCTCAAGCAGCGGCAGACTGCTGGAGTCGCGACTGCAGCCAACACAGCGTCGGCCTCGCTGCGCGCAAAAGTGGAGCTCGAGAAGACGGCGACAGTGTTTGGCATCTACGGCGTGCGCGAAGTGATGTCGGTCATTCGACTGTTCTGGTCCATGGACGCCGACGGCTCGGGCAGCATCTCGCTCGAGGAGCTGCTGCAGTACAAGCACTTCTTCGAGAAGCTCGGGTACAATGACATGACGACTGTGTTCCAAGCGATTGACAAGGACGGCAACGGCCACGTCTCGCTCAAGGAGCTCCTCGAGATCTGCTTTCACTACGCGACCAAGTACCAGCTCGAAGAGATGCTCAAGCTCGCCAAGGTTGGGAACGTGCGGTCGTACTTGCAGGGCAACGACAGCAGCGGAGCTGCGTCAGGCAGTGCGAGCAGCAGTGATCCGACGGCGGCACTGTCACCAGAGCATCGACGCGAGCTCCTCGACATCTTTCACGTCTTTGACAAGAACGGCGACGGCGGAGTGAGCATGCAAGAGCTCATGGAGGCGCTGCGTGTCGATGACGACGACGTGATCGCCAAAGTCATGGCAGAGCAGGCGACTAAGCGGCAGTCTACAGCCAGCGGTCGAGCAACATGGGACGCAGCGTCGCCGAGCGGCATCACGAAAGAAGACGTCGAGCGCTTGTATCGCGACTTTGATGCGAACCGGAACGCAACGCTCGACTTTGACGAGTTCGTCGCGCTCATGCGCACGCTCTACGGCCCGAAATCAAACGTCTACTTCCGCTAGACTCTCTTTCACGATACAAGCTCCACCAAGCTCTGTCGAGCAGAAGATAGAGGATGACATGAAGCGTGCTCGGTGTCATCGATCAAAGCGCTAGCGTCTACTGTGCTCGGGTGCTTCACGACCGAGTGCACGATCGAGCGGCATTGCATCGCGTCGCTATCTGTCGTGACGAGCAACGGAGGTCGTGCCGCCTCCGCGCTTTCGTTTGCGCGTTCGCTCGTCCTTGTGCTCGCAGCACTCGCTGCTGCTGTCGCACACAGTGGTCGTCCCTCTCACATGAGTCGCTCGACTCGATTTGCCACGTTGCGTTTGTTGCGGCCTCGCTGAATCTTGATGGAGATCCGCGACGTGTCGGATCCACACCATTTGACGTGATCCCGACTGGAGCTGAATCTCATCTCATCTCTCTCGTCGAGTACTATGTACTAGTACTAGTATGTGGTGGACTGTCCTTTCGTGCCGCGAGCAGGACAGGGCTGTGACTGCAACGAGGGCGACGCACGCTATCGGAGCTGACTCTTTGGCTCTTGGACGCTCGGTTCGCGTTTGATGCAAGACATGCTCACAACTTCCCTACCACCACCACCATACAGCAGTCGCAAATACAGGACATGTTCACATGATTGCTGGTCGAGCATACACACGACGAGGTTAACATGGCGACTTTGGCGACTACGCAGTCCATGTACTTGTGCGATCAAGTACGCTGGGCTTCGCCGTAGTTCAGGTGCACGTCGCAGTGTGTTCACGGACGGAGAGCTCGCTCGCTTTGTTAGTTATGTCACGGATAAGGCCATCGCAAGTGTCTCGTTCGACAAGCTCCCTGTCCCTGCTGTGCTGTGCAAAGCTCTCGTTCTCATCGTTCTCGTCGCCTCTCATTGACTACTACGTACTATGTAGTATCTCATTATTGACTAATGGTTTTTGATAGGCAAACAAGTGAAATGTGTCATTTGTTTAAATAATGAAAACCACATAATAACTGCTACATCAGCAAAAATCGCTCAATGTTTCGACATAATCGACACAATAAAACCCAACATCAGAGCGGGGTTGGTTCAAGCAAAACCACACATAAGCACAATAACTGCTATAGCGGGATGACTCAAACGCAATGCACTCATTTCGACAACACTGATCGAAATCTACACACCACGTTTATTAAACATCAGCTTCACTCACTCGTGAAATTTTGGAATGTAGACAACGAGAAAACATAAAACAAACACAAAACTACAGGCTTTATGAATCAGGGCAGCTCGGGACGTTCTCAGCCAGTCAATTGGAACGGTTTATATGAAAGCTTCGTCAAAATCGATATAATCGATCTCATACAATACGCAAGTATACTTTTGCTACACAAACAAACAAGGACATGTGTCCATACCACGCGCATGCTTATCAAAGCGGCAAAACATTTTACCCTACTGACACTACATCCAAGGCGGTCTTGTACTTAACACGTGCATTTACAACGCGTGATACATTCGCTGTTTATTCGTGTTCGAGTGCGGCACACATCTCACGATCTGGCAGATATATTTGAGCACGTTATATAACGCATAAAAGTCCAGCTCAACCCTCTCATTTACCGTGCTATTTCTATACTGTGAAGTTTGTGTGTGAGGACTTAAGCAAACTGGCAGATTTGCATATCTTCGCGTACCACAGCCTCACATAACTTACTTCCCGTACAGCTCAAGCGCCCAAACCGACCATGACGCGTGACCACAAGAACACATTGCTCCTGACCCTCGCAAGCGAGGGCGACGACGTCGCTATACCTGTACAACTGCGCCGCGCACTGAAAGCAAAACGTAGACTTCGGGTCGCGCGCGCCTGCTTCGACTTGCGCGGCACAGAGGACGACGTGTGCTTGCACGCTTTCCGCTTCACGAAGAGCGAGATCGAGGGACTGGTGTCTATCTCGATACTCCCAACAACGATTGTCACTCGCGAACACACTCGAGCAGGCACAACGGAAGCGATGTGCGTACTTCTCGAGCGCCTCACGTACTCAGGCCGATGGAATCAATGCAGACTAAGCACATGCGTTCGTTAATCGGACTCTAAAACATCTTCTACTGGGCTCTCGATCATCTGTGCGAGAAGACACGTCTGCTCGTATACTTAGATCACAACTGCGTCGCCGCCTCACTCGACTTCCTGTGCTCTGCTGTGTTCGCAAAGACCAACGGGCTCGCGGCTAAGTGCTAGGGCTTTATCGACAGACTCTGCGTCCTGTTTGCCGTCTTGGCGGCCGCAGCGTGCGACAAGAGACGATCTACAATACCAAAGACCGCTGCCATGGTCTCAATCTCTAAGCTGTAGTGTGCCCGGACGGGCTCATAGCCCACGTGTACCGATCTTTAGAGGGCCGTTGGCACGACGTGACCGTTCTCTGCGAGGCTGGCCTTGAAAATGCCTTCGCAGAGGACGAGCGATTCTGCAGGTGTGTCTTCTGGGCAACGCCGCCAACACATGCAGCGAGTCAATCAGCACCACGTAGTCTAGATCGTCGACCATGGCCGACAACCCGAAGCTGTGCTCAAACTCTTCGAGCGCCAGCATTTGCGTCTGCCGTTCCGCGGCACTATTCTTGTAGTCGCCGTCAGTGACTGCAAGAAAGCACACAGTGCACATCGCCCTCCGTCCAACAATCAAACAGCAATACGACCACCTAGCCCTTCTGTGCTTGGATAGTCTTGCGCTCCTCATCATCAGCGAATACGTGCATGTGATTCTTGAGCATCTTGTTCGTCGTCTTGCGAAGCTTGGTGGGCGTGCGCGAGAGCCTTCTCACACACCCAGAGCTCGCGGTTCTCGCATAGGATCCACTTGATCCGGTGGAACTGGCTGAGCGCGTCGAAATAACTGCTACAAATGCGAGCGCAGCAACCCCGCCTGGTGATGGCGTGGAAGGCGTCGACGTAGTCAGATGGCCGTGTGCTCGGTGAAGATGATCGACGATCGATGACGTTGGTGCACCCCTTCGTACGCGACTGATGTCGTGTGATTCTGCACAACTCGCACTTGAAAGTGCCGAGCGACACGTCGGCGAAGAGAGCGACGACCTCCTTGTTTGCTCTGTACAAGGGAAACGAATCGATGTCGTGCTCGCTCCCTGTATGACACCACATTTGCCACCTGAGGCGCCAGATTGACGCCAGCCCTTTAGCACCAGTCGTAATGGCTAACTATGGAGGACAGTGCTTCCCTTCATAACAGCAATAGCGCAACGGCAACATATGGCTCAGGGCTAAGTGGATTCTCGAATCCTGCCATGCGGTATGGACTTGTAATTCAAATATATCATATACCATAATCAATGTATTGCTAAAGGGTGTCCACACTATATTCGAACTATATCCTCCACATCGTGAGATGTGCTTCGGAAACGGTTTTCAACACAAAGCTCTCTCAGACATAGTTGATAAGAATACGTAAAGCATCTTCCGAGCATGTTTGCATTGCATACTTAATGTTTCTGCCAGATCGTGAGATGTGTGCCGCACTCGAACACGAATAAACAGCGAATGTATCACGCGTTGTAAATGCACGTGTTAAGTACAAGACCGCCTTGGATGTAGTGTCAGTAGGGTAAAATGTTTTGCCGCTTTGATAAGCATGCGCGTGGTATGGACACATGTCCTTGTTTGTTTGTGTAGCAAAAGTATACTTGCGTATTGTATGAGATCGATTATATCGATTTTGACGAAGCTTTCATATAAACCGTTCCAATTGACTGGCTGAGAACGTCCCGAGCTGCCCTGATTCATAAAGCCTGTAGTTTTGTGTTTGTTTTATGTTTTCTCGTTGTCTACATTCCAAAATTTCACGAGTGAGTGAAGCTGATGTTTAATAAACGTGGTGTGTAGATTTCGATCAGTGTTGTCGAAATGAGTGCATTGCGTTTGAGTCATCCCGCTATAGCAGTTATTGTGCTTATGTGTGGTTTTGCTTGAACCAACCCCGCTCTGATGTTGGGTTTTATTGTGTCGATTATGTCGAAACATTGAGCGATTTTTGCTGATGTAGCAGTTATTATGTGGTTTTCATTATTTAAACAAATGACACATTTCACTTGTTTGCCTATCAAAAACCATTAGTCAATAATGAGATACTACATAGTACGTAGTAGTCAATGAGAGGCGACGAGAACGATGAGAACGAGAGCTTTGCACAGCACAGCAGGGACAGGGAGCTTGTCGAACGAGACACTTGCGATGGCCTTATCCGTGACATAACTAACAAAGCGAGCGAGCTCTCCGTCCGTGAACACACTGCGACGTGCACCTGAACTACGGCGAAGCCCAGCGTACTTGATCGCACAAGTACATGGACTGCGTAGTCGCCAAAGTCGCCATGTTAACCTCGTCGTGTGTATGCTCGACCAGCAATCATGTGAACATGTCCTGTATTTGCGACTGCTGTATGGTGGTGGTGGTAGGGAAGTTGTGAGCATGTCTTGCATCAAACGCGAACCGAGCGTCCAAGAGCCAAAGAGTCAGCTCCGATAGCGTGCGTCGCCCTCGTTGCAGTCACAGCCCTGTCCTGCTCGCGGCACGAAAGGACAGTCCACCACATACTAGTACTAGTACATAGTACTCGACGAGAGAGATGAGATGAGATTCAGCTCCAGTCGGGATCACGTCAAATGGTGTGGATCCGACACGTCGCGGATCTCCATCAAGATTCAGCGAGGCCGCAACAAACGCAACGTGGCAAATCGAGTCGAGCGACTCATGTGAGAGGGACGACCACTGTGTGCGACAGCAGCAGCGAGTGCTGCGAGCACAAGGACGAGCGAACGCGCAAACGAAAGCGCGGAGGCGGCACGACCTCCGTTGCTCGTCACGACAGATAGCGACGCGATGCAATGCCGCTCGATCGTGCACTCGGTCGTGAAGCACCCGAGCACAGTAGAAGCGGCTTGCTCTTGGAACACTGGGCTTGCGACGTGTCTTCATACGCTGCTCGGTTGTCGTAGCTGCGGTCGACTTGCTTGTCAAGCACCCGTTGCCATTGAGCGCTAGATTCGAGATGTCGACGAAGGACCTCGTGACAAGATGATGGGCTCATCCAAGACAGGACCTCGCGTTGTCTGGTTGAGCGCGTGCCGCTGTTGAATCGGTCGTGGAGCAACCTTGACTGGCTGGTCGGGCAGCGCTGCTGTGTGCAGGCAAGGCAAGACGCTTTGTTCGATTGCTTGCTTAGCTCGCATCGAGTCTTTGCTCGCTCGAAGAGCTCATTCCCGAATTTGCCTCGTGCAGATTACTTCCAGCTCCACCACGATCGTCATCGTCCTGACGCTTTCGCCTTGCTTCGACTTGCACTGCTGTGATGGTCGCAACGCCAACTCGTCTCGCTGCAGTCGCCGCGCTCGCGTACATCACGCTCCAAGGCAGTGTCCACGCTGCCTCGCTCGAGACGAACCCGGTTACGCCAACAGGCAACATCGCGCCGCTGAACCACGACCACCCTGCGTTCGGCGGCAAGCTCTCGAAGCGCGCTGTCAAGCCAGTTGTGCTTGACAACCCGATCGAGAACGCGATTCTTGCTGAGAGCGGACGCCCGACGACAGCTCCAGTGTCATCGCGCACCTCATCTGTGTTTGCAACGAGCGATGGCGATGACATCCCAGTCGCGTCAGTCCACGCGCACCACGCGCGTATGCTCGAGGACTACCCGAAAGACCTCGAGAAGCTCGAGAACTACTTCGAGACCAAGATGGAACGCAACTTTGACGTTGTCGACGCCAAGTACCGCAGCGCCGCACGACCGGTTGCACCGTGGCCGGGCTCGTACTGGCCCACGTACCTCGATGGTATCAACTACCGCTGGAAAGCGGATGAAGCGAGTCCAGCCGAGAAGTACGCGCTCGGGTTCCGGCGCGATGTGCAGGACTTCAAGGACACGATCTCTGCGAGATCCGGCGTGCTCTCGATGAGCGACAACCAGCCGTGCAAGGCCGACAGCGACTGCAGTGGCGCGCGTTGCGGAATTCGCGACGGGCAGACGCGCGGCTACTGCATCCCGGACTGGTACGGCATCTGCCACGCGTGGGCACCTGCTGCACTGAACGAACCAGAGCCCAGGTGCTCGGTCACGCGCAACGGCGTGCGCTTCCACCCGCTCGACATCAAGGCGCTGCTCTCACAGTTCTATGACGGCGCTGAGCTCGGCACGGTGTTCACCGGCGCGCGCTTCGAAGGGCCGAACTCGCCAGGGGACGTCGATATGTATGGACGCTACGTCAACCCGCTCCGTCGCGACATCGGCGCCGGGATGTTCCACATCCTGCTCACAAACGTCATGGGCAAGCACGGCAAGTCGATCGTCGCGGACGTTGACAACTCGGACGCGGTCTGGAACATGCCGATTCGGTCGTACGAAGTGACGCGGTCCGAGGTTGTGGACGTTGCGGCTGGCTCGCTCGCTGAGTTTGGCACAGAAGAGTATCCGTTCAACCCGAACGCCAAGTACCTCGCGTACACGACGACGACGCTCAAGTGGGTCGTCGAAGCCATGGAGGACGGTCCGCTCGTCTCGACTGACCGCGTCGACGCGTACACGCGCAGCAACGACTACACCTACTTCCTCGAGCTCGACGCGAAGAAGAGCATCATCGGCGGCGAGTGGCTCGGGCAGTCAAAGACAGACCACCCAGACTTCCTCTGGATCCTGACCGGCACGCCGGAGCTGGGCTTGATCACGTCCGAAGGCGTCATGTACAAGGAAGTGCGCCAGCTCCTTGACGCGTCGGCCGCATGTACTGAGATCCCGTCGCTGACATCCGCTCCACCGACGCCTGAACCGACAACGGCAGCACCAACTCCAGTTGCTACTACGGCTCCACCAACATCAATGCCGACCTCAGCTGCACCAACGCCAGTGCCGACCGCCGTTGTACCAACGCCAGAGCCCACTACAAAAGTTCCAACTCCAACTCCGACCAGTATCGCGCCAACACCTAAACCAGTGACAGGCAAACCAACGCCAGGTCCAGAGACGCCAGGCGGCAAGCCGACACCAGCTCCAGAGACGCCAGGCGGCAAGCCGACACCAGCTCCAGAGACGCCAGGCGGCAAGCCGACACCAGCTCCAGAGACGCCAGGCGGCAAACCAACACCAGCTCCAGAGACGCCAGGCGGCAAGCCGGCGCCAGCTCCAGAGACGCCAGGCGGCAAGCCGACACCAGCTCCAGAGACGCCAGGCGGCAAACCAACACCAGCTCCAGAGACGCCAGGCGGCAAGCCGACATCGCGACCAACCTCGAGTCCGACATTGAGCCCGACGCCGCTGCCTACGCTGGTTCCGACACCTGTGCCGTCTGTCAGTCCGACCCCTGCACCGACGCCCACTCCGACACCCACCTGTGCTGCATCTAGCGCATACTGCGGCAGCGACGCAACTGGTGCTCAGTGCTGCGAGTCCGCGAGTGACTACTGCCAGCCGTGGAACCCGACGTACTATCAGTGTCGCTCGGTGCCAGCCAAGTGTGGCAAGCAAGAAGTCGGTGTCGACTTCTACGGCGACGACCTCACGGCGCTCTTTGGGCTACTCCTGCCAGAGGAGTGCTGCGACAAATGCACGTCGACGGTCGGGTGCAAGGCGTACACGTTTGTGAACTACAGCAAAGACGGCCTCACGGCATGCTACCTCAAGACCGGCTCGGGCGAGCGCCGCGCTGTCGTCGGTGCAATCTCCGCGGTCGTGAAAGAAACGGCTCCGAGCTGCGGTACCGCGCCAGGCGGACAGTGTGGCAGCGACGCGAGCGGCGCGAAGTGCTGCCCTTCGGGCGAGTACTGCCAGCCATGGAACCCGTACTACTACCAGTGCCGTCCTGTGCCAGCGCAGTGCTTGAAGCAGCAAGTCGGGATCGACTTTTACGGCGACGACCTCGAGACTGTTCTTGGCATCCTGCCGTCCGAGTGCTGCGCCAAGTGCGCCGATCTCGAAGGATGCAAAGCGTACACGTTCATCAACTACAACGCGAACGGCAAGTCGGCGTGCTACCTCAAGTCGGGCGTCGGTACGAAGCGCAACGTCGTCGGCGTTGTGTCTGCTGAAGTCACCAACCCAAAGCCAGCGTGCACAACTCCGCAGTACGGCGCGTGCGGCAGCAGCAGCGGCGCGCAGTGCTGTTCGTCGGGCTTCTACTGTCAGCCGTGGAACGCTGGGTACTACCAGTGCATGCAGAAGCCTGCGCAGTGCTCGCAACAGTTTACGGACGTGGACTTTTACGGCGACGACCTCTTTGCAGTCTTCAGCATCACGCCTGCCGAGTGCTGCGCCAAGTGCGCGCAGACCCACGGCTGCAAGACGTACACGTTCGTGAACGACAACCCGGGCAAGCCGGCGTGTTACCTCAAGAACGGGCTCGGCGACAAGCGCGCGGCGAAGGGAGCCGTCTCCGGCATCGTCAACTGACCAAGCTGTTGCAGCGTAGTCTGTCAAAGTTGAGTACTTTGACCGATTGTTGCGTTGTTGGTTATTTTTGTAATAATTTAGTTTGCCTTTGCCAAGAAACGAATATCAAAAAAATGAGAGTGACGATCATTCCTGTGAGTGAAGTCGTAATTTACGAGCGACAAACACTTACAAATTCTCGGACAAGCTCCTCAATCCTCACTTTTTTCACTATCAAAAAATAATAGCAATCGGACATGTTCTTTTTGCAAATTCAAATTTCGACAGCTTTTTTGGCCGGTTTCGATACAAATTTCAAGTCAATACCGGATTCGCTCCCAGCGACCGGTTTAGGTACAAACTTCAAGTCTTTTCCGGCGAACAAACGTTTGCTGTTGTTTTCCGATACAAATCAGACGCATATTTGTATCGGCGATGCAACAATGTGCACTCACATACAATTCTCCTGTTCAAACCCGAGCACGTTGCTTTCTTCACTATACAGAACAATACTTCTGAGCACTCACATACAAAAGTCGAGTTTAAACGCGAGCAGCGCTTTCAGTTCTTCAAATTCGAGTTCGCAGTTCAAGACCTCAAGACTTCAAACACTCAAGACGGTGATGAAGTCGCAGCAGAAGCAAAAGCAGCAGAAGGAGCAGCCCATACGCGTGAAAGAGATCGCATTGCTCGCTGCGAAGCACTTGATCGTGACGTTGGGCGTCTCTGCTACAGACGCGAGTGCGATCTTCCATCCAAGCATCGACGGTATGTCGCGGTTTAGTCTCAGTCGCAGGTTCCAACACCAGCCGCATGAAGATGAAGCGCAAGCACAAGACGCTCGCGGGCAGCAGCACGGACCGACGGAACACGAACCACGCAAGCAACACGAACCACGCAAGCAACATCAACAGCAGCGTGACCTGAGCATCAGGGCGATCGTCGATGACCTCCTTCTTTGTGAGGATTGCGCGATTGCAGACATCGCGACCGTGTTCGGCATGAGCACGTCCACGCTTTCCGACACACGAAAGCGCTTGACGCACAACGCTCAGCGCGCGCGAAAGAAACAAGAAGGCACAGCACTCGTGAGATTGGCACGCGCCCGACGACCGCGCAAGCCCTACAAGCTACGCTACTATTGGTTCGACGACGAGGCGTCGTCTGCGGCAAGCAGTCTTGCGCTTTACGACGGCCTCGGAGGAGCAAGGAAGTCGCTTTTGGCGGCCATGTTCGTATGGACGGACGCAAAGGCGACGCAGTCAGTCGTCGAAGCCGCGCAAGAAGCACGCGCACAAGGACGCACATTCGACTCGACGATCGTGCTCGACGCTGGAGCGGTCGCTTCATGTCGTGCGAGTGACCGAGCGCTTGTCTCGCTGACCAAGAAGGCCAGAGCAAAGATCTACTTGGTCGGCGGGCGCGTGTCGAAAGCGCTACTGCATACGAAATTTAGCGTCATCGACGGGAAGACGGTCTTCGTTGGATCTGTCAACTATTCCGAACGGGGCACTGTCGACAACATCGAAGTGATGCTGGAAGGCCGGCATGTCGCGAGCGCGCGGGAGTTCGCTGCACGAGTACAGCGCTGGGTGAATCGAAGAGCTGCAGTTCGTGTGACGAAGCAGCACATCGTCGCAGCTCTCCAGCGTTTAGACTCAGCGGCGAAGTCAACAGGGGAGAAGCGGCGGAGGGAGGCCGAGGAGCTTTTGGCCAAGACGGCGACGGCGAAGAAGAGGCGTCGCGGGCGCTCAAGTGCTTGATTACCTGGCGAGTCTCGTCATCCTCGTCGACTGAGCGATGGATCACAGCAGAACACTTGGCGCTTCGCGATGGCTACGCTCCTGTCACAACGCCTTTGTGAGCTTCCAGCACAGACACACGCTGCTGCTCCTGCTTCACGCTCGGTCGCACAAACACACAGCGCAATGGGGCTCGGTGGAGCGCTGACGACGTTCCTCACGACGTCGCTCACCGCGCTGGGTTCACGAAAGGCTTCCGGAGCAAAGACGTCGACGCACTCGAGTTCACGTGGAGCTACATGGAGCGCAAGAGCGAGCAGAGCCACGAGAGCAAAGACGACGCTGGCGTGATTGTGTTCCTCCACGGCTTCAGTGCATCCAAGGAGTCGTGGATCTGGATCGCCAGCGGCATGAACCGCAAGTACCGCGTCCTCATGCCTGATCTACCTGGTCACGGCCGCACGACGCCAGCAACTGCGCACCTGAGCTACAGCGTCGAGCTCCAAGCGCAACGGCTCCACGCGTTCCTCGATGCGACAGTGCCACACGACAAGCGCGTGCACCTCATCGGCTGCTCCATGGGTGGCATGATCGCAGGCGTGTACGCCGCCACGTATCCCGACCGCGTGCACTCGGTCACGATGATGTGTCCCGCTGGCGTCGCGATGCCACACAAGAGCGGCGGACAGCGCATTCTCGAGAGCACGGGTCGGAACCTCCTGCTCGCACACACAGCCGACGACATCAACGAGATGCACCAGCTCATCACATACGGCGCGAGCGAGCTCCCGCACTGGTTTGCATCGCTCATTGGCAAGTCGCGGGTACGTTGCGAGTGTGTGCGTACGTTGACACTGCCAGTCAAGTCATGAGTCTCACTGCTACTGTCTCTCTTCACGTGTCTTGGTCGCTTGCGCTCTGCAGGCCGAGCGCCTCGACGTCTACGCAAAGATCGTGCGCGACTGCTTCGCCGAGCCGACGGTGCTTGACGCGTACCTCCCGCGCATTCGCGCCAAGACGCTCGTGCTCTGGGGCAAGCACGATCGCGCCCTCGATGCCTCGTGCCTCTCGACAATCGAAGCCGCGATGGCCGACAACAGTCCGCGCGTGCTCGTGTTTGACAAGTGCGGCCACATGGTGCACCACGAGAAGCACGTCGAGTGCACTGCTGCGATCACCGCGTTCCTCGACGACCTCGCGCCGTAGCCACACGGGCAGTAGCGTCTCACGACAGAGCGCCCGAGTAGACACGACAGACATTGATACACTACGAGATACATGACGCTACTACTACTGGAGATACGCTTCGTAGCCGTCCAAGTCACTGCTGTAGAGCTCGCGACCGAGTGCGCGGTCGCACTGTGCGTCCCGGAGCTTGCGGAGCTTGTGGTCGACGTGGCTCTGTGGCGCAGCGACAGTGTCTTGCTTGCGCTTGCGAGCGAGTCGGTCTTGCAAGCGCTGCGCGTCGCTGCGTCCGTCTGCGGATGTGCGCTGCTGCTGCTCGTCGTGTGCTGGGAAGTGCGTGACGCGCGCAAGCTTGGCCATTGGCTGCGCACCGACGCCTGCGCGGTCAGTCTTGAACACGGTCGAGACTGGCGCGACGCGTCCACTGCCAGTCGGGCCGAGTCCGCCGTCCTCTTTCCAGCCCATGCTCATGAGCAGTCGGTAGCCACGATTCGTCTCGGGCAGCCACACTGCGTGCAGTCACACCATAGCATTCCGTACGTGTACTCACATGTGAGCAACACACGAGTCACATGAACGTAGTGAGCGCAATAGACGAACCTTTCCGCAGCGCTGGCGCTTTCGTCGTTGACAGCAAGTGCGCAGTCGACTGGTCATGCTCGGCACTGCTCGTCTCCTTGACGTACACGCTGCATGCAGTGCAATAGTACATCTTGCTGCTGCTGTTCTGTGCTCTTGTTCTCGGGTGTTGCTGGTGCGTGTGCTTCTTGAATCTGGCACTCGCTCGTGCTGCAGTTGACTGTGCTCTTGCGCGCGTTCTCGAGCGCGTCTGTGCTCGAGCGTGAACGTCGTCGTCGATGCTCAAGCCTCGCTTTCAGAGATCGACAATGTAGTCAGTCAGTCAATCAAAGTCACAAGTCGATAGTGACAAAACAGAGTATAGCTATCTTGCTTTTATCACTATCACAAAGTCATTCCCGCAATCGAGCACAAGAACGGCGGAAGAGCGGCACGACGTGCGCGAGCGGCGTGTGCGCGAGCACGACGAGCGTGCCGAACGGGAGCTTCTCGGCCACGAGCGCGTGCGCGTGACCGCGCGTGACCGCGCACACTGTCGTAAAACTCGCTGACACGACTTGGAACGTCTCGTCACCTACGTGGATCGCAGGCGGCAGTGGCGAGCTCGCACGATCGCGACATTCATCGCACTCCGACACCTCCTGCTTGACGTTCTGGGCTTCTTGCTGCAGCGCGCGCCGTGTGACGCGGTCAAACACGCTCGTGATCTGCCGCGTATCAAAGAGCGCAGCGTCGTTTGCAGCGTTGAGCACCACGCGCACAAAGTGGTGGCGCCTGCTGCCAACGTCATCCACTTGCTCAAAGCTCCCTTGCGCAAACTCCACGCCACCGCGAGCGCCGAGACAGAGCGCACCGTCGTACTCACCGCTGTTGTCGTCCAGCTGGAGCGCATCGTGCACAAACGCGCGATACGAGCGCGCATTGCGAGTTGTCATAGCGACTGGAGCTGCTGTTGCTGTTGCTGTTGCTGTGTGTGTGTGTGTGTCTGTGAGCGAATTGCAAAGTGATCGATCGATGATGGAACAGCTTGATGGCCATGACAGACGTGCTTTCAACCGAGTAGACGACTGTATGTATGTGTGTATGTATGCGCTAGAGCCCGAAGACGCGCATGAGCGTGCTGAATGCGCGCGTGGCGTTCTGTTTGTACGTCTTCGTGGCGCGGCGGACGAGTGGGATCTCGTACTCGACGCCTTTGGCTCGAAAGAGTGCGACCATGCGAGGCGACGTGAGGAACTACATGCACACCAACGCATGGGCGAGTGAGTGAGCACCAAAGGCAGTGTGTGCATCGCATGGAACGAAGGCGACACGACCTCCTCGCACCTGACAGAGCTGCGTGACGTTCTTGGGCTTGGACGAGTAGACGCACTTTTCAAAGTCAATGAACGTGCACTTGTGCGTCTGCGCCTCTGCTGCGACCGCTGTCGATGCGACTGCGTGGACGAGGATGTGGCGGTGCGGATGCGTCATCTCGTCCTTGTTGATCCCCATGAGGTCCATCGCAAAGCACTGGCGCGGCGCGAGCAGCAGCGTCAAGTCAGTGCTCGTGGACGCACAGAACGACGAGCAGCAGCTAGACACAATCGCACTCACACACACCTGACAGAGCATCTCGCGCAAGACCCAGCGCGCAAGAGCAGACGACGTCGACGCCACGCCGAGAAAGTCAACGACGTTCTTGCCGTCGAGGCGCTCACAGAGGATCCAGCCAGGGCCGTTCGCGTGGAGCTTGGCGCCAATGCCCATGCGGTTCATCACGCGCAGCCACTTGGCTTCGGCGTCAATCGCAGCAGACGCAGTCAGCGACGCCACGCCACTCGGCTCCGCCGATGCAGCACCGAGCTTCATCACGACTGGCGCGCCGGTCGCGCGCAGCTCGCCAGCGTAGAGCACGCCGCGCTTGCCGCGCGCAAAGAACCGCGCGTTGAGGACGTACTCGTTCAAGAGCTCGGCCGTCGCACCTTGTGCGCTCGTGAGGCGCTCAATGTGCTCGTCATCGAGCTTCCACTGCTTCCATCTGTACCGTGCCAGCACACACACGTCTCGTTAGCTGCATTGAGGACCACCAGTACGTTCACACCAGGCGCTTGTCGTTCTACACACCGCTCGAGATGGCTTGATGGCGCTGCAGTTGCATCTGCTGCCGCGTCGATCGGAGACTGCTGCGACTCGCACGCACTTGCACTCGCGCCGCGCTGGAGCACAGTCCGCAGCACAGCGCGGTCAGCTGCTGTGAGCAGCACTTGCAGCGGTTCGCACCGCGCAACGACGTCGAGCGTCCATTCGTGCGGCGTCGCCATTCGCCGTCAACGGAAAGTATGAAGGGCTCCGATGATAATGACTGGCTGGCGTGCGCGCAATGCTGGACTCGCTTGTACACACATGGACTGCGTCACGCTTGTGTAGCGTCCTGCATGTGCGTAGGATGTGAACAGTACAGGCAGGCGCAAGCAGCTCGAGTGACAGTGTGGCAATGTGGTGATAGTGATACTGAGCTGAGCTATGTGCTTCCCAAGTCTATCAACCTACTGCTGCTCCAGTATGGCGCCTTCCTCTGTCCATCGTGCGTCTGCTCATCGTCTATCGGTCGCTACATGTAGAGCTCGAGGAGGAACTTCTTGTAGAGCGTCATGAACTTGGCGATGAAGGCTTCAAAGTGGAAGATGTCTTTCGCGCCGCGCTGCATGCGGTGCTCGTAGTCGGCTGCGCACTCGAGCAGCTCGTGCTTGAGGTCGTCATCGAGACGCGTCATGAGCTCGCGGCAGAGCACCTGAGCGCATTGTACGCACATGTCAGACCAGTGCACACATGCACACACGCTCGCGTGTTCACCATCGTACCTTGAGGATCACTTCAGACGGAATGCAGTTCGCCAGGAGCTCGTAGATCATCTCGCGCGCCTTGAGGATGCTGCGAGCGCCACCACGAGCCGTCTGTCAGACCAACTCCCATGTTCACAAGACGTTGTAGAGCTATCGATCGGCAAAGGACGTACCCAGCAGGCGACTGCTCTTGGAGCACGACCTGCGCGAGCGTGCAGATGTACTCTTCCCACGCAGGGAGCTGGATCTTCTGCTTCGTCGAGAACGGATAGCTACGTGACCAGGAACGCACGGCATACGAGCGTCAGTTGCGTAGAACGCCACACAGAGTCGTCAACCGCTCGTCATGGATCAGCGACGCACTGCTGCACGCGGCACGTCTCGAGCATGAGGATCGCGCGGCGCAAGTTGCGCTCGCTCTTGAGCGCGATCTCCTGTCCGAGCTCTGCGTCGTACGAGAGCCCTTCCTTCACGCACACGGCTTGGAGGATGTGGCAGATCTGACACACACGTACATCTCCAGTTCGTTAGCGAGTCGGCTTGCATAGACACTAGCACTAGCACATGTGACGGACCTCTTCCGTCGTTGGTGCGCCGATGCGAATGCCGAGGCAACGACTGCGCAGCGGGTCGATCACTTTCGACGGGTTGTTGCAGCACAGCACGAGGCGGCACGTCGCAGTGTACTTCTCCATGGTCCGACGCAGCGCGTGCTGCGCGTTCTTGCTCAAGCGGTCGACCTCCATGAGCAGCACGACTGTGTCACGTGTGCTGGTGAGTCGATCGACTACGTCTGTCGCCATAGAAAGAGAGAGAGAGAAGAGAGACGAGGTCGCACCTTTGAACTGCCGCTTCGAGTTCGTGTCTGCGAGGTGGTACTGCGCGATCTCTTTGAGCACTTCTTGCACCACGAGTCGGTCGCTATTGCCCACGTCCGACGGGTTCATCTCAATGTGGTAATTGCTCGCAACAGTCGTGATCTCGACCTTTGTCGACTTGCCAGCTGCCTGTGCGCGCACGTGTCATGTGCATGTGAGCGTGAACAAGTCGATGCGATCAAGACAAGCAATGGTTGTGGCGATCCAAGATGATGAGATGCAGCAGCAAACACGAGATAGACAGTGCGCGCACCTTGAACGACTTGTGCTCGAGACGCACTTTGAGCGCGCCGTCGCCGTAGAGCTCGCGCAGCAGCGCCATGATGCGCGTCTTCTTGCCAGCGCCAGACGGGCCGTAGACGAGCAAGTGCGGCAAGTCGTCGGACGTCGCGAGGTTCTGCAGCCGCTTCGTCACGTCCGCGTGATAGTCGAGCGTGCTGAGCTCATTCGGGCGGTACTTGTCGACCCACAACATCGTGTGTCGAGCTGTCGAGTCGTCGGGCGTGCACGCTACGGATGCACGCGAACGCTCCAAGACGTCGAGGTCGAGGAGAAGGCGCGTTCGTCGTTGTTGTTGCCGCCAAAAACACTTGCGCTGTTTCGCTTGCAGTAGCGATAAAAGCGAGGGAGTGATCCAAATGCCGTGCAAATAGTAAGTACACCTTTCAGGACGACGTGCATATAACGTATTTGGACACTGACAAGTCGCGAAGTGACGTGGTGCTCTCGCGAGTGTGTGCTGCGCTGCTGGTGGCGCCGATCGTGAGCAAAGCACTCGCTTGATGCTCTTCAGCGGCATCCAAGATGGCTCGAAGCGCCTGCTCTTTGGTGTTGACAACGAGGAAGCGGCGGAAGTTGCCCTCGAGATTGTGTCTGGCACCTGCACCTATGAGCTGAGACTCGGGACGAACAGCGCAGCCAGTTGAGCCAGCAAGACCAACTGTCGAGGCGCAGGTCGCGATGGCACATCAATAGCGGTGCGCCAGTTCCGAGTACTCGCATAGGCTGTCGCGCGTTCGTTCACGCAGAGCGCGCGGTTCATACACAGAACAGCAAAAGACATCGTGGTTCGTCAGCTCATGACGACGCACTAGCGACTCGCTGCGTGGCGAACGCTGCACCTGTCACGCTGTATCTACATCGCCATCAGCAGCAGCGTTGTCTCTATAGCTTTGCCTTCATTGGGCGAGCTGCTGCGCGCTTGCCTTCTGACGAAGACGCCGTCGTGTTGCTGCTCTCGCGGTGGCTCTTGAGAATGCGCTGGATGCGCGCGACGACGTCGGCGCGGCACGGGACGTTGTCGCCCATGACAGCAAAGATGATGTCTTCGTGCGTGCAGTTCGTGATCGCCGCAAACTCGGCTGCTTGGCCCGCGCGTTGCTAACGACAGTCGCGAGAGAGGCAGTGACGTGAGCCATTGCTGCTGCTGTCGCCTCTCAGCACACACACACAAGCATCGCGATCGCTGCCAGAGATGGCGAGAAGCACGTACTAGCGCCTGCGCAAGCTTCTCGGACGAACTGCTTGGGACGACCTAATGAGATGCAGCCCCATGTCAGTGCTCGCGATGTGCTCGTCTTGTGCACTGACGTACGCACTGTGTCGTCGCGGCCGTGGAGGAGGTGGAACTTGGGCATCTGCAGTCGCTTGCTCGATGACGCGAGCGCTGTAACGAGCGCCGTCGGACTGTGCACTTGGAAGTTCTCGATCCCGAGCACTGCAGGCTTCATCGGCGAGATCTCGTGCACGCCGCGGAACGGACCGACTGTGCGCTCGCTCTCAAACACGTAGTGCTCCGTGATGTCAAACGGACCTGCGAGACCAATGAAGCCCTTGACGACGTCCACGACCTCGTGCTTCTTCCGCTTCACCTGCATCCGCGTCACCCACACACGCACACGCGAGTCAACCTCTCTCGCCTCAAACACACATCAGTGTCTCTGCGGCGCTCGCACGTGGTTCGGATCAACTCCTGCGACGCGCATCGCTGACTGGATGAGCGTCAGAGCTCCGACGTGTGCGCCTAGACATCGACACGCACAGCGTCAGCGATCGCATAGTCACACTTACTGCCGCAGCGATAACGCACCGGATGAGTGGCCACTGAGGAAGATCTGGTGCTCGTCGCCGCCGAACGAAGCGCAGTGTTTCTTCACCCACTCGACCTGCGACGCAGTCACGTCCTGTGAGTGCTCGCCGCATTTGACTGAGCAACACGACCTCAATAGCGACGCACCGCTTGCTCGACGTCTTCGACCATGTCTTGCACATGACCCGACGGGTACGTGCGGTAGTTGACGACTGCGACGAGGAACCCGAGTGTCGACGAGAGGTACTCGCCCACGAGCCCGTACTGCCACTTGTGCCCGAACGACCACGCACCGCCATGCACAAACACGAGCACGGGCTTCCGCGCAACAGATTCGTTGCGCTCGCTGCGGTTTGCTGCGCGCTCGACGCCGTAGACGTCGACAGTGTTGCGCTCGTGCGGTCCGTAGACAGCGTTCGGCTCGACGAGCGGTCCTTTCCAGACCAGGAGCTTGCCAATGCGCGCTGCAAGCAGCGGCTTCACGAGCGGGATCAGGTACTCGCTCGCAGCAATGATCTGCGCCGTGAACGTGTACTTGAGCATGCGCCAGAGCAAGTTGCGCTGGGGCGGCTGATTGTGCACGACTGTGACTGCGACAGCTGCAGCTGTGCGACGCAACGGGACGTCTTGCAAGCGCAGCATCGCGTGCTGCTGGAAGAGCGTCATCAACGTCTTGCGCACGTACGCGAGACCAGCGAGGCCGAGGCAGAAGCGCACGACGCGCTTCTTGAGGCTCACGCTCTGCGCATCGAGCGCCGGCGTCGTTGCCATCATCGTGCTTGCTGGCAAACGGATGTGGCATTTTGTCAACTCAACAGTTGGTTGACCCTTTTTAACATACGTAACGAGCACGGGCATACTAGTTTCAAGATCAATGCCGACTCAACACCCTCGGTATATCCGTACCATCGCACGCTTGGTTCTTCCTGGGCTTTGCCGCTGGTCTCGAGTCCTCGCTCGCTCGAGAGCTGCAGTACATACTGGGCGGTGCCGCGTGACCTTGCTGGCACTGTCGTTATGGCGCTTTGGACGTAGCCACTAGACCGAGATGAACCAGATCTGTTGACTTGCAGTGGGCATTGCCGAGCTGTCAACAAAGCAAACAACGCTTACAAGCAGGTCTAGCGTCTAGACCAGGGCAGTTCACGAGCGTCTTTGCCTGCGTTCCAAGCAGCCTCGAGCTCTTTGCGTCTGGCATTCTTCTCGGCATTCAAAGAGCTGCAGCGCTTCGCGGAGGCGACAGCTTGGATGCATGCAATGAAGCCTTGAGAGCAGGCTTCCGGTATGCTTGCTGGTATGTGAGAGCGACCTACAAGCCGCTCCAGCCTGCATCGTGATCGCTGTCTCGTGACTGAGTTCTTTGCATCCACCAACGCCGCCAGGGTGGGTTCTCACGTTGCGAGAACGGCGGTTGCTGTGTGTACGTCTCGAGCAGCTTCGCGCGGTGCTGGAGTGCATTGGTCGTCGGTGCGGCAGTGTGAGACGCGCTGCTGCTCTTGCGCTCGTGGTGCGCGTCTGGCGTCGATGGCGCCGCAGTATAGTGCGTTGTTGCCATCTTGATGGCTACGAAGCAGTGCGCACGTACACGTGCACGTGTGTGTGTCGACTGTGGCGTTCGTCGTGCGAGCAGATGCGGGTCAATTGCGATGTGCGCTGCAGCAGCAGGAGCGGTGGTCGTCGTCTTTGCAAGCGTCGCCAAGAACGGCTTCGTAAACAGCGGTGGTGCTGTTGTGCGCTCCAGCAAGTGTCGTCGCAAGCGAGAAGATCGGTAGTGCGAGTGTGTGGATGGTGTGTATGTGTCTGTGTCGGTGTGTCTGTCGATGAAGAAAAGCAAAGAGTGGCGAGTGAGCGCAGTCCTCCGTCGTGATGGATAGCGATGGGTGTGTGTGTGTATGTGTGAGAGAGTGTGCGAGCACGCCATCTACTGCCAGTCAGTCACTGGTGCTCTCTTGCTGCTGGCACAAGTACAAGTGGCTCTTGTGTGTATGTACGTGCCAGCCACCACGACGTCTCTTGCATGCACACACACACATCGAGCAACGAGCAGCGAGCTTCAATCCCAGTCTGATCACGGCTGTCATTGCTAGGAAGAGCGCAAGTTGCGATTTGTATAGTGATAAAATCACACGATCTTGCAACAACAACAACAACAACAACGTAACCTTGTTTGTGTAACCGTGTCTGTTTGTCTGTTTGTCTGGTGTAAGAGTTACTTGAAACAACGAACGTAGCCTTGTCGGTTGTCCTTCCTTGCCAGACCACTCGATGCGAACTGTGAACTGTGAACTGCGAACTGCGAACTGCGAACTGCGAACTTGACGCGACGACGACGACGACGACGACAACACACGCATGCCTCCTCTGTGTCATGACATGACATGACAGCTTATGCCTGCGCCGACGAGCGCTTCGCGAGCGAGCTGAAGATCGACTCGGACTGGCTCAGGAGCTCGGCCGGCGAGCCGAACTCGGCCACGCGACCCGCGTCCATGACCGCGATCTTGTCGCAGTGCAAGATCGTGTTGATGCGGTGCGCGATGATGAGCACGGTCTTGGCCGCGAACGTCTCCTTGATCGTGACCTGGATGAGCGCGTCCGTGGCCGTGTCGACGTTCGCCGTCGCCTCGTCCAGCACCACGACCTTGCTGTCCTTGAGCAGCGCGCGCGCGATGCAGAGCAGCTGGCGCTGACCCACCGAGAGGTTGTCCCCGCTCTCGGACACGACAAAGTCGAGGCCCGCGCCCCACTTCTTCACGCTCACGCTCAAGTGCACCTGCTCGAGCACGCGCCAGATCGCGTCGTCCGAGTACTCGCCGAACGGGTCCAGGTTCTCGCGCAGCGACCCGCTGTACAGCACCGGGTCCTGCGGAATGATCGCCAGACTGCGCCGCAGCTCGCGCAGCTTCATGCGCTGGATGTCCACGCCGTCGACCCAGATCGTCCCGCGCTCGAACTCGCAGATGCGGAACAGCGCGATCATCAGCGAGCTCTTGCCGGCGCCCGTGCGGCCGCAGATCCCCACCTTCTCGCCGCCGCCGATCTCCATATCCACGCCGCGCAGCACCAGCGGCAGCTCCGGACGGTACTTGAGACACAACCCGTCGAACCGGATCGCGCCGCGCGACGGCCACAGCTCCGCGTTGATCGCAGGACACGACGCGCCGTCATCCTCTGCCGGGATGCTGCGGAAGTGCAGCAGACGCTCGACGCTCGTCATCGCATTGTCGGTCATGTCCGCGGCGCGCACGACCCACTGCACCATTGACGTGAGCATGAGCGAGTACGTGAGCGAGATGCCGGCGATGACTGGCGTCACTTGGCCTTTCGTTCCGACGAGGTACAGCGACACGACAAAGATGATGGACACGGAGAGCCAATCGAGTCGGATCGCGAGCCAGCGACCAGCCGCCCAGTACGACAGGTAGAACGTGGCGTTGTTGTCCACAACGTCCTTGTTCAGCTGCACGAACGTGTCTTGCATCTTGAACGCGCGGATCGTCGACAAGCCGTTCAGCGTCTCGCCAAAGAGGTTGAACACCGGTGTGCGCGTGATCCCGTCGAGGCGCTTGACTTCACGCGACGTCTTCTTGAAGTACAGACCCGTCACGACAAACACGGCGAGCATCGGGATGTACGACAGTCCGACCCAGAACGACGCCATGGCGCAGACCACGAGCGAGCCGAGAAAGACCGCGACGGTCTGGAACAGGTTCTGGTACTGCTGTGGGAGGATCGAGTCCATCTGGTCGAGGTCGCCAGAGAACCGGTTGAGGATCCGACCGATCGGCGTGACATCAAAGTACGTGTTCACTGGTGCGCTCAGGACGCGGCGGAAGAGCTCGTCGTGTAGATTCTTGGAGCTCCGCATGCACGACTCGAGGAGCAGGAGACCGCGACCGAGCGTCAGGAGTGCGCACACGACAATGAAGCCGAGGTACCACATGCCGTACTTGAGGTTCGAGTAGCTCGGGTCGACGCCGTCGCGCGCCATGTTCTTCGCCCAGTGGCCTTGCCACCAGTCCACGAGCGTACGCACGCCCTGACTCCCGGCGTACACCAAGAAGATGCCCAGTACGACCGTCACGCCGTCAAAGCCAGTCTCGTCAAAGTACGACTTGTACGTCGTGGCGCTCACTTTGCCCTTCACGCGGTCTTCTTCTTGCACGAGCTTCGCAGGATCGTCGCCGTCTGCTGGTGCCTTTGGCTTGACGACACTGGTCACATCCGTTTCCGCTTTGCTGGCGGCTTCACGAGCTTGAGCAGCGGCCGTCACCGCCACCGCGGCTTCGTGCTGGTGCAAGTCTTCGTGCTCTTTGTCCTCGTGCTCGTCGATCACGTCTTGCTCCAGCTTGTCGAGTGCCGCGCTCTGGACGCCCAGCGCCGGGAACTGCGCCAGCACCTCGGCGTACGTGCCGTCGCCGACGATGCGGCCGTCGCGCACGACCAAGACCTTGTCGGCGCGCGCGAGCAGGTCGTAGTGGCTGTTGAGCACGAGCAAGCGCGTCTTGTGCGCCGCAAGACCCACGACGCACTGCTCGAAGATCGCGTGCGCCACGTGCGGGTCCACGGCGCTGAGCGGGTCGTCCAAGATCAAGATGTCGTACTGCGCGCGGTACATGGCTCGCGCGATCGCCACGCGCGCCTTCTGCCCGCCGCTCAAGTTGATCCCGCGCTCGCCGATCTCGGTCGCGTCGCCGTCCGGCAGTGCGTGCAAGTCGAGCGCGAGCTGCGTCGCCACCAGCACTTGCTCGTACCGCGCGGCGTCGAACGGCGCCTCGAACAGGATGTTGTCCTTCACGCTCGAGTTGCGGATCCACGACTCCTGGCTCACGTACGACACCTCGCCGTGGACGTCCGCGCTGCCGTGCTCGAGGATCATCTCGCCCAGGAGTGCGTGCAGGAGACTCGTCTTGCCAGACCCGACCGTCCCGACGATCATCACGAGCGACCCGGCGTCGATCTGAAGATTGACACCTTCGAGGCGGAACGCATTCGCGTCAGCTTGCGATGTGGCAACTGCCGCTGCCACGTCCTCGTCCGTTGGACTCTCGGTGCTCACGACAACTACGTCTGCAGCAGCGTCTGACTGTGTCCACTTGAACTGCGCGTTCTCGACCGAGATGCTGCCAGGCGCAAGACTTGGTGGGAGTTGTGCGCGCTCAGGCTGTTGCGACTGCTGCTGTTGGCTCGAGGCGCTCTTCAGCACATCGTCCATCTCTTCGCTCGTCAAGTACGTGTCGAGGCGAGTGAGCGAGATGCGCACTTGCGAGACCGCCGCAATGGCGATCGGAAAGATCGCAACGGCCAGGCGACTGATGTTGACGATCGCAATGAGCGTGTAGACGTCTGTGACGCTCAAGTCACCGCGAATGAGCACGTAGAGACCGAGGATGAGACCGCCGAGGAGCACGGGCGTGAGGAAGAGCAGGACCGAGTTCATGACTTGGAGCATGTGGAAGCGGCGGTAGAGCGTCACTTCGGACGCCCGGATGCGCTCGACGCGCGCAGCGAGCGACTCCTCCCACGCGTAGAACTTCATCACGCGGATGCCCTGGAGCGCCTCGGACGTCACTTTCACGCGCTCCTCGACGATCTTGAGCAAGTCGCGCTGTGCGTCGCCGATGAGGTCGCCGAGCTTCACGGACGTGTACAAGATCACGACGAGCAAGACGCCGCCGCAGAGCGCCGACGTGACGTCGTAGATCGCCGCGACGAGCACGATCGTGATCACGAACGCCAGCGGCGCGAGCACGAGCCAGAGCCCGTTGAGTATGGCGTTGAAGACGCGGTCCGAGTCGACGCTCATCATCGTCATGATCTCGCCGGTCGAGTAGCCCTGCCGCGCTTCGCACGACAGCCGCAGTGCCTTTTCGTACACGACAGTCATGACCATCGACCGCATGTTCACGCCCATGCGCGAGAGCAAGAAGACGCCGTAGTTGAGACACGTGACGCCAATGAACGACGCGATCGTCATGAACGCCACGAGGACGTAGCCGCTGCTGATGCCAAAGATGTTCTCGCGGTCGTTGAGAAAGTCGAGGATCGCCTGCGAGATGAACGGCTGGAGCGCCATCGCTGCGAGGTACACGATGTAGTTGACCGAGACGATTGCGACCTCGCGCTTGAACGACCGCACGAGCGCGAGACCGACGCGCGAGAGCGACGCAAAGATGCTAGGCAGACGCAGCTGCTGCGCCGCGGCGTACTCGCGCACAAAGCGCTCACGGAGCACGGCGCTCGAGTCCTCTGGGCACACTGGCCAGATGTCGTCTTGCTCAAGGATCTTCTGTGCGCCGAGCGACACGACAGGCTGGAACCAGTTCACGGAGATGATCGACGCAATCGACGCAGTGCGCAGCGGGTTCTCGCGCGCGCGGAAGGGCTCTTGCTGCGCGTACGCCGCAGCGAGCGCGTTCTTTGGTCCGATGCACCGGCGCCACCACGGCAGCGCAGCGCGCGGAGGAAGCGCTGTTGCCGTTGCTGCTGCTGCGGATGGCGGCACCGCAGCAAACGCTTTGTCTTGCTCGGGCTTGGGCGTTGACGGCGCCGCGATGTAGCTGTCGTGGACGTCGTGTGCAGTCATGGCGATCGGTCTATCACTGTTGTTGCAGCTAGCAGGCACTCACTCAGCTTCGACAATGACAATGACAGCAACCGCAGCGAGGACGTGTGTGTATGTGCGGGCGTGCGTGTGCTGTCGACAGCAAGTTGGCGACTGTGGACGACGACTGGCGCCGAACGACAGCTGCGCGCATTGGCCATTCGATTCGTGTCGGTTCAAGCACAGAGCAGATACACTCATCAGAAGCCGCCACATGGCTGGGTTTGATGTGTGCGTGATGTCTCAGTGCGTGTGGTGTTGAACAACAACAGCAGCACGAGCACGAGCTTCGTGGAGGGACACGGCTGCGAGCAGCACCGCCTCAGGCACCACAAGAAGCGCCGCTGCGCGCTCGTGAATGCAGCGAGCTGTTCGCATGTCGATCGAGTGACGGAATGCTGCTTTCGCCAGTCGGTAGTGCCGTCGCCACAAGAAGATGCCTCTTTGCATCAGTGTCCGCAAAGCTGGCTGGCATCGTCCTGCTCATCTGGTGCCATGGCGACAGGACTCGTCGAGCGCAAGTACGAGCTTTCGAGGTCGCTCACATGGCGCGCGCTGCTCTTGACCACACACACGCGTACTTGTCGACAACAACAGCGCTACGACCCCGTACTCGTACGGACGCTTAAACGCAGTTTGACACTTGCCGATGGGGTTAGAACCAAGGGCTGTCAAAGCTCGCGAGACACAAAATTGCTATTGTTTCAAAGCAGAGTTGCTACCAGTCATTTCGTTTTGATTCACGACTTGTGAGCAAAGGAGTGAAAGCCGACGCTCGACGTCATGCGTCGGAACGTAGCACCCCGGCACTCTGTGTACTAGTACTAGTACTCTACATGCGCGGAGTGCTGCCGTATACTAGTACTCGCCGAGAGCTTGGCTTTGAGCTGTGTCATTTGAAGGAGCTGAACCAGGAGTATTTGTATTTGTGCGCCAAGTTATTTAGTTGATCTTGTTCGCGTGTGTTCTCGACGTCCTAGAGCAAGCAGCCTTGCATGCTTGTCTTTGTCTTGGCTATTTGAGCGTTGCTCATCCGTGCGTTCGCGAGCTATGTCTTCGCCGTTGTGTCTTTCTAGTAGATGTGGTGGTGATGGCTACAGGCACTCAAAGTCGAGCATGAACGAACGCCCAGCCGATTGAGCTAGGCAAGGAGCGGCATGAACATCGAGACTGAGCTGGTAGCCTAACTTGACTAGTAGTGGCGCGGAAGCAGCGCGATATCCTTGGTCAAAGCGTGCTGGTGTGCATCACAACAACACATTCCCGAAGCTTCCTACACCTGGGCTACAAGTGCCGCTCACTTGCAGTCGCGTCGTCTCGACCTCGGACATGTGCCATCCTCGATCACCTTTGCGCGCTGTTTGGTTTTGAGCGCCACGGATGGGCGCGATGCTCCTCACTGCAAGCCTTGTTTGCTACCATACTTAGAGTCCCGTGCACACTCCACACATCGGACTCGTTGCTGAACGTGCTGGTGCGCTTACTTGCACTCTTCTGACAGGAAGGAGCGTCGAAGTCGAGCCGTTCATGTCGGTGCGTATAAGACCGATCCGCGAGAGTTCGAGTTCGCGAGAGGCACTACACATCGGACGAGCTCAAGTTTGCGCTGAAATGCGACGCGTTGGGCACTCCGTTCTCTCTAGTACATCAATCCTTCACACACTTAGGCTCCAGACCTCCAGATTTTTCTGCTTCGTCCATCCGATAGCAGGCACACCAACTCAAATTAGTGCTGCTGCAACATTAGCAATTCATGAATTGCAGCGTCACTTGAACGTCCCACACGTCGTCCCACAACTTGACAGATATCGTCTCGTTGTGATAACTCAGGTCACAATCAAATCGATTGGATGCTAAACAAAAATCTCGATTCGACCCGATTGGGCAGTCCGAGGCACGAAGGAAGGCCGAGGGAGCACGAAGGAGCAGCAGCATGTAGCAGTCTATACATACGTCGTGCCGAGCGGATGGACGGATGGCTCGTGTGTGTGTGTGTGTGTTGTGTCCAGTCGCGACTGCTCGGATGCCACTCTGTCGCCATGCACTCGGGTGAGCCATCGATGATGCGTGTGCATCGGCGAACAGGTAGGATCGCAACACCAGCACGCGCCACCGCCGACCGACAACAACAACAACGACGACGACGATGATGGCAGTCGCCGACTCGCACGCTCGACAACACACGACACCACACACTTTGCGACGGCAGACAAGAGGACAGCACACGCGCGCGCACATCCACCAGCAGTAGCCACGGATGGCGCGCCTCAGTCACGACCGGTACGAAGCAGCACCGCCAACGCCCGTCGTCGTCACTGGAACCGACCACGGCACTGCGCACGAGAGTGCACCACATAGCGCCGCTGCTACCGCTACCACCAAGACAAACACCAAGCCGACGCTCGCCGAGCGCTATGCGCAGCAAGAGCCCTTTCGCGCGCGAGCGAACCCACTGCCGACCGCGTCGCTCGTGTCGATCATTACGACGCAGTGGCTCCAGCCGCTCGTGTCGCTCGGAGCGCAGAAGATCCTAGAGGTTGACGACATCTGGGCAGTCAGTCCCGACGACGCGTGCGACGCACTCGCGGTGCGCTTTGGCGAGCACTACGCGCCGCGTGCACGCGCGCCGTGGCTTGGCATCTCCCGCATCGGCGCGGCGCTCTTCAACACGTTCCAGCGCGACTTCACGGTCGTGTTCGCCAACTACACGGTCTACATCGGCGCGATGGCGCTGCAGCCGTACATCTCGCAGGCGATCCTCGACTTTCTCAACGACCGAGCGAACGTGTTCCACATCGAGAGCGGCGTCGTGCTCGTCGTGCTGATGACTGGCGTGTCGCTCGTCGGCGTCACGTGCCTCAACTACGGCGTCTTCGTCCTCTCGCGCGTCGGCGTGAACATGCGCTCGGTCATGATGGATGTCGTGTACCAGAAGGCGCTGCGGCTCTCGTGCATCGGTCGTCAGGCGTACACGACCGGCGAGATCATGACGATGATGAGCGTCGACTCGGAGCGCATCTTCAACGGCGTGCTCACGGGTCCATGGCTTGTGATCGCACCGCTGGCGTTCGTGATCACGATCGTGCTCATCGCGTGTCTGTTTGACGTCGTCTCGGCGCTCTGTGGCGCGGCGCTGCTCGTCGTCGTGCTCTTTACGTCCGACCGACTCGCGAAGCGCATCGGCGAGCTTCAGGGAGAGCTCCTTCGTGTCGTCGAGGAGCGCGTGAAGGTGACGTCCGAGGCGCTCCAGGGCATCCGCGTGATGAAGTTCTACGCGTGGGAGGAGTCGCTCGCTGCGCGCGTCGAGCGCATTCGCGCGCAGGAGATCGCGCTCTACCGCAAGTTCCACCACTTCCAGATCATGAACACCACGCTGCTCTTCCTCACGCCCGTGCTCCTCGGCGGTCTCATCCTCGGTCTCTACGTGCTCACGCGCGGGAACCTCAGTGTCACGGATGTGTTCACGCTCATTGCGATGGTCAACATCAGTCGCCTGGCGGTCAACATGTTCCCACTCGCGATCGCAGCCGTCTCGCAGCTCCGGATCACGTTCGATCGCATCGACACGTACATGGCGAGCGACGAGCTGGACGCGAGCAGAGCGACGCCAGCGTCCTTCGTGCGCTTGGGTCGCAAAGATCGTGTCGCACCGATCGGAACGATCTCCGTCGTCGATGGCCAGTTCCAGTGGTCTCGCCAGCGAATAGCGCCGCCATCTCCATACGTCATCGTCATGGATTCACTACAGCATGCAGCGCTACGCACGGACGCGATCTCTCAGTCAGCGATCTCCAGAACCACGACCTCACCTGCATTCGGCTTTTGCCTGGAAAGCGTCAACCTTCAGATCGACGCCGGGTCGCTCGTGATGATCGTCGGGACGGTCGGGTCTGGCAAGACGAGCCTTCTGCACGCACTCCTGGGCGAGATGATCCTCGAGCACGGCAGCGCGGACGTCCACGGCGAGGTGTCGTACGTGAGCCAGGAGTCGTGGATCCGCAACTCGAGCGTGAAGGACAACATCCTGTTCGAGGCGCCGTTCGACGCCGCGCGGTACGAGCAAGTGCTGGTGGCGACGCAGCTCGCGCTCGACTTGCACGCACTGCCGGACGGCGACGCGACCGAGATCGGCGAGCGCGGGATCAACTTGAGCGGCGGGCAGAAGGCGCGCGTGGCGATCGCGCGAGCCATGTACCGCGCGCAGTACGACATCTTGATCTTGGACGACCCGCTCAGCGCCGTGGACCCGCACGTGGCGCACGCGATCTTCGAGCAGTGCGTCGTGGGTCTTGCGGCGCACAAGACGCGCTTGCTCGTGCTCAACAGCCACTACGACCTGCTCGCGCGCGCCGACAAGGTCTTGGTCGTGCGCGACGGCCGCATCGTCGGCGACGGCACGTACGCCGAGGTGCTGGCGCAGTTCCCGGAGCTGGGTGAGCACAACAAGGAACTTGCAGCGCTTGAAGACGACATCATTGACGAGCACGACGACGCGAAAGAGGAGCTCGAGAGCCACGATGCAGCTGCTGCAGCTGCAAAAGAGGCTGCTGCGGCGATCGCGGCTGGCCACCACCATGGCGCAGACGACAAGGCAAAGCCGAGCGCCGAGAAGCTGAGCAACGAGGACCCGGCGAAGCTCATCGGCGAAGAAGACCGTGTGAAGGGCAAAGTGAGCGGACAGACGTACATGGCGTACTTTGACGAGACCGGCTTCAACGGCATCATCGTCGTGTTCGTCCTCTTTGCGTCGTACGGCGGCAGTCAAGCAATCCGCATTCTCGTGGACTGGTGGCAAGGCCACTGGGCGAAGAATATGCCGCGCGACGGCGTCGACCCGAGCTACTCGGGACTCACGTTCGGCATGTGGTACCTCGGCTTCATTGTGCTCTGCTCCGTGACGACAGTGGCTCGTGGCATCCTCATGATCGAATCCTGCATCCGCAGCTCGAAGCACATCCATGACGAGCTCTTCCGCCGCGTTCTTCAGGCGCCAGTGAACACATACTTTGACGTCACGCCCGTGGGTCGGATCCTCAATCGGTTCTCGAACGACCTCGACCAGCTCGATGCCAACTTGCCGCAGCAGTACCAAGGTCTCTTCCAGAGCGTCGTCGTGTTCTTTGGCTGTCTTGTGGTCTGCGCCATGGCGTCGTTCTGGGTCGGACTCTCGTACATCCCGATGCTCGCCGTCTTTGTCGTGACGGGTCTGTACTTCAAGAAGACGTCGCGCGAGGTCAAGCGCCTCGAAGGCATCACGCGCACGCCGGTGTTCAACCTCTTTGGCGAGACGCTCAATGGCCTCCACACAATTCGCGCGTTCAAGATGGAGCGCAAGTTCATCGAGCTGAACAAGGACGCCGTGGACATGAATGCATCGTTCTACTTCACGTTCTGGGCTGCTGGCCGGTGGCTCGCCGTGCGCCTCGACTGGTTGTCGGTCGTAATCATCTTTGTCGTGTCGCTGTACCTCGTCGGAACGAAAGGCCAAGTGACGCCAGTCATCGCCGGCATCTCGCTCACGTACTCGCTCATGCTCACGTCAATGGTGCAGTGGGTCGTGCGCGCCGCGGACATGACCGACAATGCGATGACGAGCGTCGAGCGTCTGCTGCACTTCCGCAGCATCCCGGCAGAGGATGACGGCGCGTCGTGTCCTGCGATCAACGCGGAGCTGTGGCCGTCGCGCGGCGCGATCCGGTTCGACGGGTTGTGTCTCAAGTACCGTCCGGAGCTGCCGCTGGTGCTGCGCGGCGTGGATATGGAGATCGGCGGCGGCGAGAAGGTGGGGATCTGCGGCCGCACGGGCGCCGGCAAGAGCTCGCTGATGATCGCGCTGTTCCGCATCTGCGAGTTCGAGCGCGGGACGATCTGGGTCGACGGCGTGGACATCCAGCGCATGAAGCTGCGCGAGCTGCGGCGCAGTCTGGCGATCATTCCGCAGGACCCGGTGCTGTACAGCGGGTCGCTGCGCGAGAACCTGGACCCGTTCGGCGAGTACTCGGACGACGCGATCTGGCGCGTGCTCGAGCAGGTGCACTTGAGCGTGAGCGTGAAGAAGTGGGGCGCGGGCCTCGACTTTGTCGTGTCCGAGAGCGGGGACAACCTCTCGGTGGGTCAGCGCCAGCTGCTCTGCATCGCGCGCGCGCTGCTCAAGGACAGCAAGGTCGTGGTGCTGGACGAGGCGACGGCGAACGTCGACACGGCCACGGACGCGCTCATCCAGGTCACGATCAAGGAGACGTTCGCGGCCAAGACCGTGCTCATCATCGCGCACCGCATCAACACGATCTTGCACTGCGACAAGATCGCGGTCATGGACGCGGGTCGCGTGGCCGAGTTCGGCTCGCCGGCCGAGCTCCTGAGCCAGTCCGAGTCGATCTTCAGCTCGCTCGCGAAGCGCTCGTCGGCGCAGGCATAAGCTGTCATGCCATGTCATGACACAGAGGAGGCATGCGTGTGTTGTCGTCGTCGTCGTCGTCGTCGCGTCAAGTTCGCAGTTCGCAGTTCGCAGTTCGCAGTTCACAGTTCACAGTTCGCATCGAGTGGTCTGGCAAGGAAGGACAACCGACAAGGCTACGTTCGTTGTTTCAAGTAACTCTTACACCAGACAAACAGACAAACAGACACGGTTACACAAACAAGGTTACGTTGTTGTTGTTGTTGTTGTTGCAAGATCGTGTGATTTTATCACTATACAAATCGCAACTTGCGCTCTTCCTAGCAATGACAGCCGTGATCAGACTGGGATTGAAGCTCGCTGCTCGTTGCTCGATGTGTGTGTGTGCATGCAAGAGACGTCGTGGTGGCTGGCACGTACATACACACAAGAGCCACTTGTACTTGTGCCAGCAGCAAGAGAGCACCAGTGACTGACTGGCAGTAGATGGCGTGCTCGCACACTCAGCATAAGACGTTGGCAGTGGCGGCGCAGGCATGTGTGTCAAGGCAATGAACGAAGAGTACGCAGTGAACGACGCATGTACGACACAGGGCATCTGTACGAATGAGCAAGAAAAGAAATGGTGATGTTGGTGAAAGGACAATGTCACAGTTAGTTGTCGGCTTGCTGAAGGCTTCAGTGAGCGAGGGATGTGTATGTGTGTGTTCGTGCACGCCGCGTGCACTCGTGTGTGTCTGTTGATTTGCACCACATCTGACCGCCACATTGTGATGTTTGCACTATTTGTTGCATGCTGTACGTGTATTGTGTACAATCTTTGGTACAAAAAGCGTGATTGCGACATGATAACTTGCTCATTTGTAGCTGAGCCACAGCAAATATGTTGTGCCACGGGCCGAGTTTCGATCATGCATTTGGAACCGGAGTTTGATATGTGTTCAAGAACCGGGGTTTGATAGTTATAGGCTATCAAACCCAATTCTTGAATACGGGAGCTGTCGCACTGAGCGGAGCGGAGCTGCTGGTGTCTTTTGTATTGAGTCCAAGTCCAAGTCTAAGCGTGTGGTACATGCACTCGTGCCTTTCGAGAGGTCAAAGCCGTACTTGGTTCACTACCACGCGATTCGGTTAATCCCTTCTCATACAAAGATCAAGTCAACAATGATCACATGATCACAGTGTCCAAACGAAATGGGTCGGGTTTCGATCCCATCATCTTGTGTGTACCACACCCAAGATTGCGTGATTCGCTTTTCTAAACGTTGGTGCTAGTAATTTCGTTATCTCTTCAACTATACACATTATCGTCTCGACTATACGCGTTATCTCTTCAGCTATACACATTATCGTCTCGACTATACGCGTTATCTCTTCGAGTATACACATTATCGCTTGGCTAGTACAGTGAATTTCATGTATAGACACATCATGTAATCGACATTTACAGTACCACTCGGCTCGTATATGAGATTGATTCGGTACTGTACTCCATCTATATCGCCATCGCACACACATCACACATGCTGTGGTCTTTGTTGTGTGGTCGAGCGTGCGTGCGTGCGCGCATTGCGCGACGGCCGAGGAGCAAAGGTCACTGTGCTGCGCGAAGCACTGCGAACGACAGCGAGTTGCCAACTTGCCACACCAAGGACACACACACGCACACACGCACATCAGTCCAAGGTGCTCGTGTGCACGCGTGAGTTGTAAATTGTGTGTGCAGTGATCCCACATTGAACATCAAGAGCAGATCGACGAGCTGCTGCACCGACGCCACTGCATCCGCCATACACCAACGTTGTCTGACGGACCGCTGCGAGCATGGCGCCATCATCAGCCACATCAGCAGCAACGGCACAGCACGACCACTACGTCGCCGCACCACCGACGCCTCAGACCGTGCTTCATCGCGAAGCTGAAGATGCGCTCAAGAAAGAGCAGCTCGAGCTCGAGCTCCGCGCGTCTGACGGTGCTGGCGCCGCCGCCGCGGCCTCTGCAGCAGCGGCATTGGGCCGCAAGCCCACGCTCGCAGAGCTCTACGCGCAGCAAAAGCCGTTCCGCGAGCGCGAGAACCCGTTGCACACCGCGCGTCGATCCTCTCCGTGCTCTCGACGCACTGGCTTCAGCCGCTCGTGACGCTCGGCGCGCAAAAGATCCTGGAGAAAGAAGACGTCTGGGCCGTGTGTCTTGCCGACTCGTGTGACGTGTTGCACGAGCGCTTTGTCACTCACTATGCGCCGCGCCAGACGGGTGCATTCGGCCTCTCGCAAGTCGCGCTCGCGCTACTCAAGACGTTCCAGCGCGACATTGCGGTGATATTTGGGAACTACCTCGTGTACCTCGCGGCGATGGTGCTCCAGCCGTACATCGCGCAGGCGATCCTCGACTTTCTCAACGACCGCGAGAACGTCTTTGGCATCGACAGCGGCTTTGTGCTCGTCGTGATGATGACTGCGACGTCGCTCGTCGGTGTCTCGTGCCTCAACTACGGCTTCTTCATGTCGTCGCGCGTCGGCGTGAACATGCGCTCGGTCATGATGGACGTCGTGTACCAGAAGGCGCTGCGGCTGTCTTGCGTGGCGCGGCAGGCGTACACGACCGGCGAGATCGTGACGCTCATGAGCGTCGACTCGGAGCGCATCTTCAACGGCATGGTCACGGGGCCGTGGATCTTCATTGCGCCACTGGCGTTCGTCGTCACGATCTTGCTCATTGCGCTGCTCTTTGACGTCGTCTCGGCGTTCTGTGGCGCGGCGCTACTCGTCATCGTGCTCTTTGCGTCCGTGAAGCTTGCTGACCGGATTGGCGACCTCCAAGAGGAGCTGCTCGAGGTGGTCGAAGAGCGCGTGCGCGTGACGTCCGAGGCGCTCCAGGGCATCCGCGTGATGAAGTTCTATGCGTGGGAGGAGTCGCTCGCGCGCCGCGTCGAGAAGATCCGCGCGGTCGAAGTCGCGCTCTACCGCCGCTTTCACTTTCTCCAGATCGTGAACACGAACTTGCTCTTCCTCACGCCCGTCTTCCTCGGCGGCTTGATCCTCGGTCTCTACGTGATCCTGCGCGGTGACTTGAGCGTCACGGACGCCTACACGCTCATTGCGATGGTCAACATCAGCCGTCTGGCCGTCAACCTCTTCCCACTCGCGATCGCCTCGATCTCTCAGGCGAACATCGCGTACGGACGCATCGACAAGTACCTCGGAAGCGATGAGCTCGACGCAAGCAGTGCGATCGAAGTCGACGTGACGGCTGCGCCTGCGGCTGCTGAGGCGAAGAAGACAAGCGAAGCACCAAAGGGATCGATCTCAGTGCGCGACGCGCAGTTCCAGTGGGCACGCACGGATGCTACGCCAGAGGTCGTGGTGAGCGGCCGTGCTGCCTCTGCCAGCGGCGATGGTGATGACAGCCTACCGGCGCAACACGGGTTTGTCATCGAAGGCGTGAACCTCGAGATCGACGCCGGGTCGCTCGTGATGATCGTCGGGACGGTCGGGTCTGGCAAGACGAGTCTCCTGCACGCACTCCTGGGCGAGATGATCCTCGAGCACGGCAGCGTGGACGTCCACGGCGAGGTGTCGTACGTGAGCCAGGAGTCGTGGATCCGCAACTCGAGCGTGAAGGACAACATCCTGTTCGAGGCGCCGTTCGACGCCGCGCGGTACGAGCAAGTGCTGGTGGCGACGCAGCTCGCGCTCGACTTGCACGCACTGCCGGACGGCGACGCGACCGAGATCGGCGAGCGCGGGATCAACTTGAGCGGCGGGCAGAAGGCGCGCGTGGCGATCGCGCGAGCCATGTACCGCGCGCAGTACGACATCTTGATCTTGGACGACCCGCTCAGCGCCGTGGACCCGCACGTGGCGCACGCGATCTTCGAGCAGTGCGTCGTGGGTCTTGCGGCGCACAAGACGCGCTTGCTCGTGCTCAACAGCCACTACGACCTGCTCGCGCGCGCCGACAAGGTCTTGGTCGTGCGCGACGGCCGCATCGTCGGCGACGGCACGTACGCCGAGGTGCTGGCGCAGTTCCCGGAGCTGGGTGAGCACAACAAGGAACTTGCAGCGCTTGAAGACGACATCATTGACGAGCACGACGACGCGAAAGAGGAGCTCGAGAGCCACGATGCAGCTGCTGCAGCTGCAAAAGAGGCTGCTGCGGCGATCGCGGCTGGCCACCACCATGGCGCAGACGACAAGGCAAAGCCGAGCGCCGAGAAGCTGAGCAACGAGGACCCGGCGAAGCTCATCGGCGAAGAAGACCGTGTGAAGGGCAAAGTGAGCGGACAGACGTACATGGCGTACTTTGACGAGACTGGCTTCAACGGCATCGCCGTCGTGCTTGTGATTGCACTCGCGTACTCGTCGAGCCAGGCTGTCAAGATCCTTGTAGACTGGTGGCAAGGCCACTGGGCGAAGAACATGGCGCGCGACGGCGTCGACCCGAGCTACTCGGGACTCACGTTCGGCATGTGGTACTTGGGGCTCATCCTTGTGTGCGCCGTCATGACGTTTGCACGCGGCTTTCTCATGATGGAGTCGTGCGTGCGCAGCTCCAAGAACTTGCACGACGAGCTCTTCCGCCGCGTCCTCCAGGCACCAGTGAACACATACTTTGACGTCACGCCCGTGGGTCGGATCCTCAATCGGTTCTCGAACGACCTCGACCAAGTCGACTCGAACTTGCCGCAGCAGTACCAGAACCTGTTCCAGAGCGTCGTCGTGTTCCTCGGGTGCCTCGTCGTGTGTGCGCTTGCGTCGTTCTGGGTCGGACTCTCGTACATCCCGATGCTCGCCGTCTTTGTCGTGACGGGTCTGTACTTCAAGAAGACGTCGCGCGAGGTCAAGCGCCTCGAAGGCATCACGCGCACGCCGGTGTTCAACCTCTTTGGCGAGACGCTCAATGGCCTCCACACGATCCGCGCGTTCAAGATGCAAGACACATTCGTGCAGCTGAACAAAGAAGCGGTCGACGACAACACGTCGTTCTACTTTACGTACTGGGCCGCCGGCCGATGGCTCGCCGTGCGCCTCGACTGGTTGTCGGTCGTGATCATCTTCGTCGTCGCACTGTACCTCGTCGTGGCTAAGGGCGACATTAGTCCCGTCATTGCCGGCATCTCGCTCACGTACTCGCTCATGCTCACGTCGATGGTGCAGTGGGTTGTCCGTGCAGTGGACATGACCGACAATGCGATGACGAGCGTCGAGCGTCTGCTGCACTTCCGCAGCATCCCGGCAGAGGATGACGGCGCGTCGTGTCCTGCGATCAACGCGGAGCTGTGGCCGTCGCGCGGCGCGATCCGGTTCGACGGGTTGTGTCTCAAGTACCGTCCGGAGCTGCCGCTGGTGCTGCGCGGCGTGGAGATGGAGATCGGCGGCGGCGAGAAGGTGGGGATCTGCGGCCGCACGGGCGCCGGCAAGAGCTCGCTGATGATCGCGCTGTTCCGCATCTGCGAGTTCGAGCGCGGGACGATCTGGGTCGACGGCGTGGACATCCAGCGCGTGAAGCTGCGCGAGCTGCGGCGCAGTCTGGCGATCATTCCGCAGGACCCGGTGCTGTACAGCGGGTCGCTGCGCGAGAACCTGGACCCGTTCGGCGAGTACTCGGACGACGCGATCTGGCGCGTGCTCGAGCAGGTGCACTTGAGCGTGAGCGTGAAGAAGTGGGGCGCGGGCCTCGACTTTGTCGTGTCCGAGAGCGGGGACAACCTCTCGGTGGGTCAGCGCCAGCTGCTCTGCATCGCGCGCGCGCTGCTCAAGGACAGCAAGGTCGTGGTGCTGGACGAGGCGACGGCGAACGTCGACACGGCCACGGACGCGCTCATCCAGGTCACGATCAAGGAGACGTTCGCGGCCAAGACCGTGCTCATCATCGCGCACCGCATCAACACGATCTTGCACTGCGACAAGATCGCGGTCATGGACGCGGGTCGCGTGGCCGAGTTCGGCTCGCCGGCCGAGCTCCTGAGCCAGTCCGAGTCGATCTTCAGCTCGCTCGCGAAGCGCTCGTCGGCGCAGGCATAAGCTGTCATGCCATGTCATGACACAGAGGAGGCATGCGTGTGTTGTCGTCGTCGTCGTCGTCGTCGCGTCAAGTTCGCAGTTCGCAGTTCGCAGTTCGCAGTTCACAGTTCACAGTTCGCATCGAGTGGTCTGGCAAGGAAGGACAACCGACAAGGCTACGTTCGTTGTTTCAAGTAACTCTTACACCAGACAAACAGACAAACAGACACGGTTACACAAACAAGGTTACGTTGTTGTTGTTGTTGTTGTTGCAAGATCGTGTGATTTTATCACTATACAAATCGCAACTTGCGCTCTTCCTAGCAATGACAGCCGTGATCAGACTGGGATTGAAGCTCGCTGCTCGTTGCTCGATGTGTGTGTGTGCATGCAAGAGACGTCGTGGTGGCTGGCACGTACATACACACAAGAGCCACTTGTACTTGTGCCAGCAGCAAGAGAGCACCAGTGACTGACTGGCAGTAGATGGCGTGCTCGCACACTCAGCATAAGACGTTGGCAGTGGCGGCGCAGGCATGTGTGTCAAGGCAATGAACGAAGAGTACGCAGTGAACGACGCATGTACGACGCAGGGTCCATGCACAAAAATGCCACAGTAGACTCGCTTGGGCGTTCGACATTTGCTTACGTAAAAATACAAGTATATATAAGCAAAGTTACAAACAGTTTACAAACAAGTACAATGGCACTACAAGCGTATAAGCAACCGAATATCCATACAAATTAAAAAACTGCAAAACGAAACGTTTATGAGCAGTAAGTAACATTTGAACAATTATATAGAAAAAGATACTTTTAATTCATTGTTCTTAAAGTTATACGATCTTGTTCGAAAAGTATTACTCCCTCCGTCCCAAAACAATTGACCATTACTGGATATTTAGTGGTAAAATCACAAACGACGCAAATCTTGAGTAAACCTTTGTCTAAAAAATCGATTGATAACTGCATAAGCTGCGGTAGTCTACAAGTATATCCTGGTAACTTTTCGTACAAGGCATATTTAAAGCACTATCACGAGTTCAAGGATAAGCTGCGAGAAGAGTACTAGCACGAGCTTGAGTAGCAGCACGGGAATAGCAGCAGTGGGATACATTTGTTTGGTGTGGACTGAAATATGTATCAAATCAACGGCAAATGAGCTGAAGTTCCATTTGAACAATGATTCAGTAGTATATTTTTTCACACTATTTTTGGTAACCATTTTCTTAAAATTTAACATACAACTATTTACTTGATCAAACCAGCAAACAAACAAACTAACCAACTATCTAACTAACAAACACACAACCGAACTAACAAACTAACGAACAATTTTCCAAATGTACACTATTAGACTGAACAGTTACTTTTGAATAGCGCTGCGTTTTCGCTACACTCTGTTAGGAGATGTACAAGCAAAGCAAATACTAAGTTAGCGAATAGTTGTAAAACAATGCTAACTGCATAAATTTCGGTTAGTCGTCAGTCCTAAAGTACTTTTTCATGCAAACCATATTCACAGACAGATACACTATCACGCTGAAAGAAAAGTACTAGCACGAGCTTGAGTAGCATCGGGAGCACGAGCATGAGTAGCAACAGTAGCGCAAGCGTGAACATGAACATGAGTAGCAGCAGTAGCAGAAGCACAGCACGAACTTGAGTAGTAGCAGAGCAGCAACACGAGCATAACCACAAGCGCGAGCATACCGTCGAGCAGCGACAGCGCTCGAAGAAGTTTCGGGTGAATATCGCATTTAGTATTATAGTATGAGGTTGTGTATTGACATGTTGTCGTTGGAAAAATTCACTCGAAACTGAAAATATTTTATCAATTGTTTTACTCTAAATCATATCATGCAATATCTCAAAAAGTCAAAAATATATGTTTTTGAAGACCACGCAAACTCCGACTCTGTGGCGATTTCACGTTTTCACAGCACTATAGAAACCAGTCAGTCGGGACCAACCTGTCCAGTTTGATCAAACCCGATCACGCGGCCTCCGCTCTTTTATTGTCGGAGTGTTTCTATCAAAATTCTTGGGTCCTACATTTCTCTATCCTGGAAAGATATTTTTTGAGTTGTTGGTCTAGTAAGCTATTTTGCATTGTTTGGACCTTTGCGAAATTATCGCTAGTCCTAAAGTAATGTGGTCCACTGCAACATCGGAGTTTTGGTGGACTACACACGGTGACGAACAGTCGCGACGCTTGGCGGGTCGTCAGCGATGCAGTGACGACGGCGACGATGAACGAACACGAGATCGAATGGATCTGCATCGAGAGCAGCGTGCAGCGCCCGACCGAGAGCAGCGCGATGGCCGCTTAGGAGCAGCCGCAGCAACGCCAGTGACTAGCGAGTACTGGGTGCTCCCGACGACACCACGGCGCGCAAAGCAGCCGTGGTATGCGCGTCTTGTCTGGCGCGTTCCCAAGTCGACGCACCGAGCAGATTTCATTGGCCTCCGATGCCGTGACACACAGCCGACGCCGCTTCGCAAGTGCGAGAACCCACTCCACGCGGCATCACTTGCATCCATCGTCTCAACGTATTGGCTACAGCCACTCATCACGCTCGGCGCGCGCAAAGTGCTCGCGCGAGAGGACGTGTGGCCCGTGAGCGTCGAAGATTCGTGTGACGCACTCGTGCACCGGTTTGCACAACAGTATGAGCCAGGAAAGCGACCGTGGCTTGGCGTCTCCCGCATCGGCGCGGCGCTCTTCAACACGTTCCAGCGCGACTTCACGGTCGTGTTCGCCAACTACACAGTCTACATCGGCGCGATGGCGCTGCAGCCGTACATCTCGCAGGCGATCCTCGACTTTCTCAATGACCGAGCGAACGTGTTCCACATCGAGAGCGGCGTCGTGCTCGTCGTGCTGATGACTGGCGTGTCGCTCGTCGGCGTCACGTGCCTCAACTACGGCGTCTTCGTCCTCTCGCGCGTCGGCGTGAACATGCGCTCGGTCATGATGGATGTCGTGTACCAGAAGGCGCTGCGGCTCTCGTGCATCGGTCGTCAGGCGTACACGACCGGCGAGATCATGACGATGATGAGCGTCGACTCGGAGCGCATCTTCAACGGCGTGCTCACGGGTCCATGGCTTGTGATCGCACCGCTGGCGTTCGTGATCACGATCGTGCTCATCGCGTGTCTGTTTGACGTCGTCTCGGCGCTCTGTGGCGCGGCGCTGCTCGTCGTCGTGCTCTTTACGTCCGACCGACTCGCGAAGCGCATCGGCGAGCTTCAGGGAGAGCTCCTTCGTGTCGTCGAGGAGCGCGTGAAGGTGACGTCCGAGGCGCTCCAGGGCATCCGCGTGATGAAGTTCTACGCGTGGGAGGAGTCGCTCGCTGCGCGCGTCGAGCGCATTCGCGCGCAGGAGATCGCGCTCTACCGCAAGTTCCACCACTTCCAGATCATGAACACCACGCTGCTCTTCCTCACGCCCGTGCTCCTCGGCGGTCTCATCCTCGGTCTCTACGTGCTCACGCGCGGGAACCTCAGTGTCACGGATGTGTTCACGCTCATTGCGATGGTCAACATCAGTCGCCTGGCGGTCAACATGTTCCCACTCGCGATCGCAGCCGTCTCGCAGCTCCGGATCACGTTCGATCGCATCGACACGTACATGGCGAGCGACGAGCTGGACGCGAGCAGAGCGACGCCAGCGTCCTTCGTGCGCTTGGGTCGCAAAGATCGTGTCGCACCGATCGGAACGATCTCCGTCGTCGATGGCCAGTTCCAGTGGTCTCGCCAGCGAATAGCGCCGCCATCTCCATACGTCATCGTCATGGATTCACTACAGCATGCAGCGCTACGCACGGACGCGATCTCTCAGTCAGCGATCTCCAGAACCACGACCTCACCTGCATTCGGCTTTTGCCTGGAAAGCGTCAACCTTCAGATCGACGCCGGGTCGCTCGTGATGATCGTCGGGACGGTCGGGTCTGGCAAGACGAGCCTTCTGCACGCACTCCTGGGCGAGATGATCCTCGAGCACGGCAGCGCGGACGTCCACGGCGAGGTGTCGTACGTGAGCCAGGAGTCGTGGATCCGCAACTCGAGCGTGAAGGACAACATCCTGTTCGAGGCGCCGTTCGACGCCGCGCGGTACGAGCAAGTGCTGGTGGCGACGCAGCTCGCGCTCGACTTGCACGCACTGCCGGACGGCGACGCGACCGAGATCGGCGAGCGCGGGATCAACTTGAGCGGCGGGCAGAAGGCGCGCGTGGCGATCGCGCGAGCCATGTACCGCGCGCAGTACGACATCTTGATCTTGGACGACCCGCTCAGCGCCGTGGACCCGCACGTGGCGCACGCGATCTTCGAGCAGTGCGTCGTGGGTCTTGCGGCGCACAAGACGCGCTTGCTCGTGCTCAACAGCCACTACGACCTGCTCGCGCGCGCCGACAAGGTCTTGGTCGTGCGCGACGGCCGCATCGTCGGCGACGGCACGTACGCCGAGGTGCTGGCGCAGTTCCCGGAGTTCGACGTGCGTGAGCAACCTTCGCTGCTTGCGCTGCGTCACCGGTACTCAGAGCACCAACCGCGTGGCGAAATGGACAGCGAACGCGTGGACACCAACGCAAGAGAAGTTCATGGCGTAGCACGTACAGCTTATGTGCGCGAGCGAGCGTCAGCGACCCACTTGCCAGAGCATGTGCGTGAGACGCAAGACGACGTCGTCAAACTCGTGCAAGACGAAGATCGCGTTCAAGGCAAAGTGAGCGGCCGCATCTACAAGATGTACTTTGATGAGACTGGCGCAAACGGCGTCGTCGTGATCGGCGCGCTCTCTTTGGCGTACGCTACGAGCCATGTGCTGCGCGTGCTCGTGGACTGGTGGCAAGGCCACTGGGCGAAGAACATGGCGCGCGACGGCGTCGACCCGAGCTACTCGGGACTCACGTTCGGCATGTGGTACTTGGGGCTCATCCTTGTGTGCGCCGTCATGACGTTTGCACGCGGCTTTCTCATGATGGAGTCGTGCGTGCGCAGCTCCAAGAACTTGCACGACGAGCTCTTCCGCCGCGTCCTCCAGGCACCAGTGAACACATACTTTGACGTCACGCCCGTGGGTCGGATCCTCAATCGGTTCTCGAACGACCTCGACCAAGTCGACTCGAACTTGCCGCAGCAGTACCAGAACCTGTTCCAGAGCGTCGTCGTGTTCCTCGGGTGCCTCGTCGTGTGTGCGCTTGCGTCGTTCTGGGTCGGACTCTCGTACATCCCGATGCTCGCCGTCTTTGTCGTGACGGGTCTGTACTTCAAGAAGACGTCGCGCGAGGTCAAGCGCCTCGAAGGCATCACGCGCACGCCGGTGTTCAACCTCTTTGGCGAGACGCTCAATGGCCTCCACACGATCCGCGCGTTCAAGATGCAAGACACATTCGTGCAGCTGAACAAAGAAGCGGTCGACGACAACACGTCGTTCTACTTGACATATCGAGCGGCGGGAACCTGGCTGTCGACGCGCCTTGACTGGCTTTCAGTTGTCACGATCTTTGTCGTCTTGCTCTACTTGGTCGCGACGAAAGGGCAGATCAGCGCCGTGGTCGCCGGCATCTCGCTCACGTACTCGCTCATGCTCACGTCAATGGTGCAGTGGGTCGTGCGCGCGTTTGACATCACTGATAACTCCATGACGAGCGTCGAGCGTCTGCTGCACTTCCGCAGCATCCCGGCAGAGGATGACGGCGCGTCGTGTCCTGCGATCAACGCGGAGCTGTGGCCGTCGCGCGGCGCGATCCGGTTCGACGGGTTGTGTCTCAAGTACCGTCCGGAGCTGCCGCTGGTGCTGCGCGGCGTGGAGATGGAGATCGGCGGCGGCGAGAAGGTGGGGATCTGCGGCCGCACGGGCGCCGGCAAGAGCTCGCTGATGATCGCGCTGTTCCGCATCTGCGAGTTCGAGCGCGGGACGATCTGGGTCGACGGCGTGGACATCCAGCGCGTGAAGCTGCGCGAGCTGCGGCGCAGTCTGGCGATCATTCCGCAGGACCCGGTGCTGTACAGCGGGTCGCTGCGCGAGAACCTGGACCCGTTCGGCGAGTACTCGGACGACGCGATCTGGCGCGTGCTCGAGCAGGTGCACTTGAGCGTGAGCGTGAAGAAGTGGGGCGCGGGCCTCGACTTTGTCGTGTCCGAGAGCGGGGACAACCTCTCGGTGGGTCAGCGCCAGCTGCTCTGCATCGCGCGCGCGCTGCTCAAGGACAGCAAGGTCGTGGTGCTGGACGAGGCGACGGCGAACGTCGACACGGCCACGGACGCGCTCATCCAGGTCACGATCAAGGAGACGTTCGCGGCCAAGACCGTGCTCATCATCGCGCACCGCATCAACACGATCTTGCACTGCGACAAGATCGCGGTCATGGACGCGGGTCGCGTGGCCGAGTTCGGCTCGCCGGCCGAGCTCCTGAGCCAGTCCGAGTCGATCTTCAGCTCGCTCGCGAAGCGCTCGTCGGCGCAGGCATAAGCTGTCATGCCATGTCATGACACAGAGGAGGCATGCGTGTGTTGTCGTCGTCGTCGTCGTCGTCGCGTCAAGTTCGCAGTTCGCAGTTCGCAGTTCGCAGTTCACAGTTCACAGTTCGCATCGAGTGGTCTGGCAAGGAAGGACAACCGACAAGGCTACGTTCGTTGTTTCAAGTAACTCTTACACCAGACAAACAGACAAACAGACACGGTTACACAAACAAGGTTACGTTGTTGTTGTTGTTGTTGTTGCAAGATCGTGTGATTTTATCACTATACAAATCGCAACTTGCGCTCTTCCTAGCAATGACAGCCGTGATCAGACTGGGATTGAAGCTCGCTGCTCGTTGCTCGATGTGTGTGTGTGCATGCAAGAGACGTCGTGGTGGCTGGCACGTACATACACACAAGAGCCACTTGTACTTGTGCCAGCAGCAAGAGAGCACCAGTGACTGACTGACAGTAGATGGCGTGCTCGCACACTCAGCATAAGACGTCTGTAGTGGCGTGCACACATGATGTGTGTCAAGGCAATGAACGAAGAGTACGCGGTACAACTGTACTACTCCGTCCCAAAAGTATATGGGAAATGGGAAATCTTCGATAACAACAGCAAATGTATCAGGAAAGTGCGATTCTGGCGATTTCAAAGGCACCACTCATCCGATTGCTTATCTGATTGCACACACACAAAGAGAAAATTTTGTTAGCTCGGATGGTGCGATTTGCGTACATTTGGTGCTGATTTAGCCACTCTAACCCTCTCACTTCTTGTGGCCAATCACGTGCTTGATGTGTCTAAGGGTCAGTTTTACAAGCAAAAACGTCCGATTTATTTGTCAAAATTAGACAACAACCTCCTCCGACACAGCTTTGTCTGCGGAAACGAATGCAGCGAGGCTGCAGGGCAGCGAGTGAGGAAGCAGCCCATGACGGTTGATCCACGCCTCTTTGGCGAGGTGCGGGATAGTGTACGCGTTCGATCCGCGCACACGCATCACCTCGTGCATCACTGCTTGCAGTGTGAGAAATACTTTGTCGATTGTGGTGTGCTGCATGTCCTCGAACGACGCTGACACCGCATCCACGAGCTGCTTGTGCGTGAAGCACGTGCGCTGCTACTGTAGTGACTGGAGCGACGCGAAGAATCCGAGGTTGAGCGCGTTCATGTCGGGTCTTTTGGGAGGCTGTCGAACAAACTTGATGTCCCACCCGTCTGCAGTCGCTGCCTCTTGTACCTCTGCGCTGGTGTCGATGCCGTGGGGTGGTGCATTGTCGTGCTGAATGATCACACGCTTACCCACTACCATAGTGAAATAAACCAATCAGTTTTCATACGACGACTTCCGCAGTGAAATAATCAAGGTAGCTTGTACCTGGCCACTTCTCCTTGATCGCCGGCAGCAGGCGTGTGAGCACGATGTCCTTGTATCGCGCGCTGTTCAGCTCCACTGGCTGAAGCACGCTCGCTCCTGCAGGGCGATACTTGGATGTGCGCACGGCTCGCTGCTCCTCACCACCGGCCACAGCCCCACTTCCCCATCAAACACCACCGCGCCCTCGGCGTTGTACTTGGGACGTGAGACTGCGACGACAAACATAACCTCCGTGAGGTGGTTCTTGTTAGCGACTTGAAGCTGTGGCTCGGGCTCGTCGTCGGCGAGGTAGAACTTCTTGCATGTCCTACTAACATAAAACCATTTCTCGTCGACATGCACGCAGTCATCGAAGTCGACAAAGTGCAAGCCGTCTGCATTGTGTTAGTGTTTGGCCTGTGTGAGTCAGAATGTCACGCAGTTTGCACACAAGTGCACAGTAATCGCAATGCACCTTCATTTAGCTTCACGCGAGAAAGGCACCACTCAAGCCGCTGAGTCATGTGGGCTACTGTGAGGAACGGCTTCGCGTTCGCTGTCACTCTGCGCACGCCGCTGCGGCTCGCCACGCTTCGCTGCAACGTCGACTTGCTAATGCCTGTCGCGGCAGTGGCAGCTCGAAACGTCGTGCGCTGTGCGAGCGGCACTGCTCTGAGAGCGGACCCGATCACCTCTGCTGTTGCTGTCTTTGGTCGACCAGTGCTGCGAGCGGCCGTCGAAGGCGCTGCCTCTCTCGCCTTCCACACGTTTTCGATAGTTGAGTGTCTGCGCCCGAAGCGAGCGGCAGCAGCGGCCATCGCACCACGCGCGAGCTCGCCACGCGATGCGCGCGAGTGCAGGTACTCGAGGATGGCGTGGCGCTCATCGCTTGTCAGGTTCTTGGCGTTCGGCTTGCGCGGCATGGCGGTGTTGTTTTAGTGTTGTGGACGTGTTGTTTTGTGTGGCGATTTATTGAGCCAATGGCTGCGAGCAAGAGCAGAAGGTGTTTGAGCTGCCGCCATTCATTAGACAAATCCCATATACTTTTGGGACGGAGTAGTATCCCGCAAGAAAACAATTTTGAGATCGGTTTTCACAATTTACGTCGCCAAACGACATTTTACAACTTTAATAGTATGCAATCATCAAATTATATCAATACAAGACACACATATTTTATCTGCAGGTGCTTTTTTCAATTATGTATTTTGATTTCATTTATTTTCATTGATGTATCTTGTTTTTCTCAAAGTATATTGAGTTTCGAGGCCCACAAGCATTCATTAACAGTTATTAACTAAACCGAGCGACCAAAATGGGCACGTATAGGACATGTTACTTGTATTAAAATTGATACCAAAATGGTGTCGATAAACAAATGATATTCAATGAAACGTTTTTTTGTAAATGAGTTTATATTACTTTTTGTAGTATTTGATGCTAAAATGACAAAATATGATATGGCACAACTAGCGAACTAAACGTTAAGTACGTTTGTTTGTTTGTTTGTTTGGCATTTGTTTGATACAGAAACATAAAGTTTCAACTTTATTGTAATTGAAGCAATAACATCGATCTAATAGCGTTCGTAACTGGCGAGTTGCATCTTCATCCAGCTCTGCGAGCAATAGCGAGCGAGAGCAGGTCGAGACGCGCGAATGGCGTCCGCTGGTGGCAAATGGCGCAGTGAGCTGCCTCGGTTTGGTTGGCGCTGGAAGGTTGTTGATCATTCAGTGTGGAGTTGACCTGAGTCTCCATTGTGCATACAACGATTGGTATTATTGTGGGAATGTTTGATGGTCGAAAACAAATGTCTTCAACTAGCTTGTGAATAGTATTCGAAAGAGAGTGTCATTATGTCACAGTCAAAATGATCAGTTGCACGACCTCGTTGTTGTATGCTTCGACACCTTGCACACACACACACACACCACACGCCTGGACGTCAGTCGAGGACTCTCGCGACACAGCGTGTCAAAGGCCCCAACGTATGCTCATTCTATCAGTCAGTCGAACGCCGCTGCACTCGCGCATCGAGCCAAGATGGGATCAAGGCTTGGTTTGCAACACTGATACGACAACAACAACAACGACAGTGTCTTGGCGAGGCAACCTCAGCTCTCACTCCGTGTCCATGACAAGACACTGCTGCTGCCTACTTCATGAGCTCGACCAAGTCGCGAGCAGATCCCTTTAGCCAAACAAACACCTCCAGCAAACGAGTGCCACAAAGTCGATTCATCGTTGTCAGAGGCGAGCGAATCGCGATCGACATGAGAACTACCTAGTCGATCCAGAGGACTCGAGTCTCTGTGTTCTGGTCGCACGCTACACTCAGTACTTGTGGCTAGCTCCATGGGCAGTGAGTATGCAGTCGCTTAGCACGCTGCGTTCGAGCTCGATGGCGTCGAGGTGGTCGTCGCAGCTGGTGTCGCAGTCGTCGTCGCAGTCGTTGCAGCTGGAGTCGCAATCGTTGTAGTCGGAGTTGCAGTCGTCGTCGGTGCCGCGGTAGTTGTAGCTGGAGTTGCAGTCGCCGCAGCTGGAGTTGCAGTCGTTGCCGCTGGAGTTGTCGTGGTCGCTGCTGCGCATCCAGCTTCGAACGTCGTCGCGAGCGTGTACACGTTGATCACGGCTCCGCTCGTTGGGACAGTGAGGAGGCAGTTTGGCGGGTTCTTCCCGATGATCGTCGCAATGAGCGCGTGGCACGCACTGGAGGCGCACATCTTGGTGGTCATCTCAGCTGTCGGCAGCGACGGCGATGTGATCATGTTGTACCCCGAGTCGCTCGAGCACGTCGTGAGGTCCGAGCCGGTGAGGAGCGACGAGAGCGACACGAATGCAGCAGACGCCTGGTCGGTCGAGCAAGTCTCATCGGCCGAGGCTGAAGCCGCGAGAGCGACGACCGCAGCGAAGAGGAGAGCTTGGACGTTCATCGTGCGTGGTGGTAGAAGATGGCGAGTCGGTGGTGTGCTGGATGAGAAGAGCTGGCAAATTGCAGAATGGCAAACTGGCAACCGCGCTCTTGATCGCTTCGCTCGAGGCTGTGCTGATGATGGCGCACGGGTGTGTCGAGTGACTCGTGAAGAGATAGGCACAAGCACGTCAGTCCGCCGACGTCAGCAAGAGCGCGTGCTCGAGTCTCTGACGTCCAAGATATGGCGTTGACGATCGCGTATCTTGCACGCACCTGTGCAGCACGCAGAGCTGCAGTCAGTCATTCAGTCGGCCTCTCTGTCGCTTTCGACTGCGACGGATTCCGAACCGATCGGTCCGATCGCTTTGCATCGATGCCGACTGCATCCGTCCTTTGCTCATAGGAACGACTCAAAGTGAGCATGGCAAGCGGATCCCATGCTGCTGCTCGAGACATTGTGTGATAATAGTTGGTGATATCGAACTGTCGTCGTCGTCGTCGTTGTGAAGGCGTCGTCCAAGAGCGAGCTCGAGAGACACGCTGAGCCGAAAGGAGCGCTGTCGTCACTGAACGCGACCGAGCAATCGGCGCACTCTTGGCGCTTCGTGCTCCGTGTGCGAGCGTCGTCACACGCGCAGTGTGGTTCATCGCAGCGTGCATCTGCTATTTCGGCCCCTTGCTCTCGCACACTGTCGTGTGTCGTCATGCAAAGCTCGCTCACTCGCTCTTGTCTGTGATGTTTGCGAGCGCCAGAGGTGTGATCCGAGTACGCTAGTTCGTGGTCCAGCTCTCACTGTCTGTGCCGCTGCATCGCAGAGGAGGCAGCAACGACGCTAGGATAACGCCACAATAGCATCCGACCAAGTGACTGAGAGCTTGTGCTGCCTTGTCTTGCTCACTCCATCGCTGTTGTACTCGCGCACGATAGCAAACGCTGCGCGTGTGTGCGGTCGATCGCACTTGCTTGAGTCGTTCCAAGTCGGTGGTGTAGTGCTGCGGCTGACTGCTAGAACCCTGCGAGCGTTCACTTGTGAGCTTGTGACGGTGCACGTCGAGTAGCCCGCGAGTAAGGAGGTGTGTAAGGTGTGTCCTTGCGAGTCACATCACCGCAAGCGAGAGTAGTGCTTGCATTTGCATCGAGAGCCATCGCCGAGTCGACGCGCTCACGCGCTCGAAGACGAGACGTCTGCATCTGTGACGACGAACGGCGAGGTCTCTTATCCCAACGCGTCGTTGAATCGAGTCGACGCTGCGAGGCGCCTCTGCTCTGGTTTGCTCGGTCTATATGATCGTCAACGCGGCGGCATCGTCGCCGAGATCATTCGAGCAACGCACGTTCTGAGAGGCGCTCAGGTCGTCACGATCAGTGGCCATTGACCGCCCACTTTGAGTTTCAGGTCGTCATGGCGCGCGAGCGCATCGTTGCTGAGCCATAGCTTTCGCTCTGACACACACACGCACACAGTGAGCGCACCACACTCGGAGATCGCGACTGCGAGCACGTGCCTCGAGCCAAATTTGACCGCGAGAGTGCACTCACAAGAGGTCCGGAGATGATCATCTAAGCGCTGCCATGTAGAGAGGAAGAGAGAGAGTTAGGCACTGCGCTGCTCAGGTTGCTCTCGCACCAGCACGTCCCAAGCTCGCGCTCGTGGTGCTGGTCGGTCATAACTTTGCACGCGTCGAAGGCGAGCGAGGCATCCATAGCCCAAGTGCAGGAAGTGTCCACGTCGACTCAACATCACGCTCACCCACGCTCACTCGCTCGCTCGTCTTGGCTCGGCTTCGGTTCATAAGGTGCGATCGATCTTATGGTGCACAGCGCTGCCGCCCATCCAGGCACTCGACGACTTTCGGTCACACACACACGGACACACTCGCACGAACACACGCACACACACACGCACACACGAAGACGGCGTTGACGACACGCGCGAACTCGGCGCCTCGACATGGACGAGATCAGCAGGTACCACGAGCACCTCCTCGCAGAGCGCACGCACGTCCGCAACGACAAGAGCATCTTGCAGTGGCTGCGCAAGTGCTGGAAGCTCGCGACGCACGCGAGTCCGCTGCGCATGACCGCGACCGAGTACGACGAGCTGTACGCGACGCTGCTGTGCGAGATGACCATTTGCTGGGAAGACGAGCTCGGGAGCGCGATCCTCGAGAAGATGCGGCGCCGGGACATGGCGGCGTTCGCAGACCTCAACTTTGATCGCTTCTGCTGCTCGCTCTCCTTCTTTGCCGAGATGGTGCGTGCGCGAGTGTGTGCGTATGGCTGTTGGTTGTTGTTGGTGGGAGTGTATCGTGGCTCACAATGCGCTGGACGTGTCTACCTGTTGCGCCTGCGCGCAGTGGGTCCAAGCCGTGACGATCGACGAGTACGAGCGCATCTTCAAGCACACCAGCCGGATCCTCTCGGGCGACGCGCCGCCGATGAGTCTGACGAACCCCACGACGCTCGCGAGCTTCAACACGGCGCTCGATAGCAGCATCGACCTCGACGCGTCCAACTTGAGCATTGGCAAGTCCATCGGCTTTGACGCGCGGCGGTACTACCTCCAGTTCGGCGCCGCGCACATCCCGCCACTCGCTGTGCCGCGCATCAGCAGTACTCCTGCTCGACGACGGACGTTCGGCAGCGCTGCGCCATCCATGCCTCGCTCGCCATGCTTTCCAAAGCGGTACTACGACCACGACCGCGGCGATCGCCTGTACAAGCTCACGACCGCAAGCACCAGCGACGACGCGTTCGCGGATCTCCAGCGCCGCCCCAGGTCGAGCCACGCGTCGGTCGCGCGCGATCGGTCGCACCTCGAGCCGCGGCACGCGAATCACCAGCGCCACGCGCACATCACGTCTGCGCTCGAGCTCAAGTGCGCGCTCTCGCCGGCGACGCACCGGGTCGCAGCGTTCGGCGCCATCACACTCAAGTCGTTTGTGCAGCAACAGCAGCGTCCTGAGCGCTCGATGCGGAGCGCCACGTACCGCTTGCACGCCGATGCGTCGAGTAACAACAGCAGACATGTGTGAGCTCGTCTCGCATGTGTTCGTCTCGAATGCGCTCGTCTCGAACGCGGCGGTGCTCGTGCAGTGGTGCTCAGAGACCTTGTGGCGCTGCTGGTGGTCGTGTCCACGTCTGTGCCATGCGCACTTTGCTCAGCACGCGGCGGCTCTGGCGCGAGAGCAGTACTTGCTCGCGCGCGCGCTTCTCGAGTGCGCGACTCAGAAGCGCGAGCTCTGCTGCTGGAAGCGGCACCTCGTGGCGGTACGGAGTCGTCGCGAGGGCGTCGACGTAGACCTCGGTCACGTACAGCAGCAGCTCTGCGACTTGGTCCTTGTTGGCACAGACACGCACAGGTGTCACTCACTGCAGCAGTTGCTCCGAGTGTGGCGCTCGTCTGTTCGAGTGCGCCACGGACGGACAGTCAGTACCTGGAGCAAGTGCCTGTGGCGCATCGCGTCTTGGTGACACGTCTCGAGACGCGCGAGCACCGCGCCGAGGTCGTCGACTGAGCGCAGCGCTGGTGTCGCGCACAGTGCGTTCACGAGCGCCGCTTTCGTGTCGTGGGTGACGTTGACGCAGTCTACGAGCACGTGTGTTGGCACTGCACTCGCGCTTGCGTCGTCGTACTCACTCGAGCAGCTATCGACCGACCAGCCGCAGTGCGCACGCACGCTCCCGTCGTGGACGCGGGTCGCATCTGCCCAGACGCTCCGCGCGACGCAGAGCGCAACGAGCGCCACGAACGTGAGGTTCACCGCCACGAGACACGCCGTCAGCGTCGTCGAGACCGTGAGCGCACTGCGGACGCCATTCGCGCTCAAGAGCACTGGACAGACAGACACGCACACGATGCATGAGTCGCACTCGCCACGACCGACAGCCAAGAGAGAGAGGCGCACACACCAAAGACGCCGTTTGCCACGAGCGCGCTGTCCACGAGCCGCATCACGTGCACCGTCGAGCGCATGCGGAAGCTCGGCCGCGCGGCGCGTCGAATCGCCATCGCAGTCACGAGCGCGACGACGAGCGCGCCTTGGAGACTCTGGTTCGCGCGGCTCGGGAACGGCGACCGCAAGAGCGCAAACACAAGGAGCAGCGCGAGCTTGAGCGCGCACAGCTCGACTGGCATCGCGACTGCCGACCGTGTGAACGACGCGTGCAGCGGCACGTAGAGCTCCACGAACGTCTCGGACGTCCCGAGCGTGAACTCGAGCTCTTTGCTCCGGACAAAGCGCTCGTGCGCAGCGTCCAGCGGCTGCGTGAGGTACGCGTGGATGCGTCTGTGCAGGAGCCACGGCAGCGCGACGAGGAAGCTGCCGCCGAGACCGCACGTGATGAGCGCGACTGCGAGCGCGTGCGGTGCGGACCAGCACACGCCCATGTGGCGCGGATCCACCGACACGCTCTGGTCGCCATTGCAGTTCACGAGACGCAGCGTCGCGAGGCCGACCGGGAGGTACAGGCGCTGACCGAGCTGCAGCAGCGCGATCTCTAGTTGCATGGTCGCAACGAGGCAGTCGGGGCGGCCACTGCGACGCCAGTGCGTGTCCGCAAGGCGCAGCACGAACCAGCCACAGAGCGGCAGCACTGCGAACGCCAGCGCGTACTGCCAGTAGTGGTCCATCTCGCCCCAGAGCGAGAACGACTGCGACGTCGCGCCGAGCGCTGCGCCAGTCGCTCGGAAGCTGAACGCGTCGAGGTTGAATGCGTTGGCCCAGCGCGTGGCGCGCAGCCAGCGCGCTGGCCACGGCCACGGCTGCGCGAGCTGCCACACGAGCGCGTAGATCTGCAGCGCGTCGCAGAGCACGACTGCTTTCTCGGTCCATGCGCGGCGCTGGAGCTGTCTCTGTCGCGCACGATTCCACACGAGTTGCTCTGGTTCGTGCTGTGTGCTGCGTGTTGACACGGACGCTGCGTCGTGTGCGTCAAGTTCGTCGCCCTTCTGCTTCTGCTGCTGCTGCTGCTGTGGATGGCCCCAGAGCGCTGGCGTGTCGACAGTGGCAGCAGCAAGAGCGTCGTCGACAGGGAGCACGCGAGTGTCTGCGCGCATCGCCGACGTCCTTAGCCGCGCCATTCTCGTCCTGCGTCCTTGCAGCAAAGACGCTGCACCGCACTCGCTTCTTGACAACGTCGGTTCAAGATCGCCATGTCGAAAAGAACACACACTCGAGTATCTCACTATCGCATTCTGTGTATTCGAGCTGACATCTTGCGTTGAGTAGACAAACGTCCTGTCAAGAACGATCGTCCAGAGTGTTGTCGAAATGACCAGCCTTTTGTTTCGAAATGTCGAAATTCACGAGAAAGCAAACTTGGCACAATGGCAGCAAATGCATCGCTCTCGCGAGGTGCGTCCTCCATATGTGGACGACAGACAGCGCGCTTGTGTGTGCGTGTGCATGTGTGTCTCTCTCTCGATACGAGACCGATCACTCTGCACTGCACGTGCTGTCTGCTTCTTATGCACTCACTTACACTTACTCTCACGTGCTCCTGTGGGTGCGTGCGTAGTGGTGATCGAGAAGCTCCTGCGCGATGTGATCCCCGAGGACGTCGCGATGCAGAAAGAGACGATTGACTGGGTCAGCGACTGTGCCGCAGGTGCGCACATGCGTGCTTGCGCTTCTGTATAGTTCATGCATCGTGCATGCGCTGCACACCAACAATGGCTCATGTGCTCGCTTCATATCTTGCAGCGCTCGTGCAGCACGTCGGCGCGACGGCGAATGAGATCGCAGAGACGAACGCAAAGCGAGAGAACTACCGCATCTCGTTCGACCACGTGCACCAGGCGCTCGAGGTAGCGCCGTCGTTCGTTCTTGCGTTGCAGTGCGTCTCTCTCTGGTGCCAACGCTGCCATCGCTCCTCACACTTGCTGTCTCGCTCGCTCGCTCGTGGCTGCGCTAGCGCCTCGACTTGCACGCGTACGCTGCAGCAGCACGCGCACACAACGACGCGCTCGCAGCGCAGATGCAGGTACACCCATCCACACACAGACACACAGACGCACAGACTGACGAATGACCAGAGTCGACATCTACTGACCGACTGACTCACGCCGTCTCCTGCTCCTACTCTTACGACGACACCTGCGCAGACAAAGAAGAAGGCGCGCGTTGACCGCCGCACAACTGCTGCAGCTGCTGGCGCGAGCGAGGCGGAGCTCCTCGCGGCCCAGAACGCGCTGTTCAAGCTCGCGTCCGTTCGAGCCGCAAAGGAAGGCTGGTGAGCACCACGCGCAGCACGCAGTTGACGGATCTGCTATGCTATGCAACTCTCTCTCTCTCTCTACGTGTCGTGGAACTCAGCGACGACGCCGCGGTGGTCCGACGCGTACACGGGACTCTTCAAGTTGAGCATCCCGACGTCGCGCGGGAACGACTGCGTGTCGTCCGTCGGCGCTTGGCCGATGACGCGGCACGAGCGCACGGCGCCTTTGCCGCGGTACAAGACAAAGTCGATGCGCTTGACCGGGTCGTCGCTCGGGAACGTGAACCGGTCGTGTCGGTCCTGCGCGTCGCTCGAGCGCGGCGTGGGCTCGACGTCGGTCTCGAGGAACGCGTCTCGCAAGTCGGTCGTCTCGCCCATGAGCGACGTCTCGCCGCGCAAGAAGCGCAAGCCGCGCGACTGCGGCTCGGCGTTCAGGTCGCCCAAGAGCACTTGCGTTCGGCCGCGGCCGCGCTGCATGTAGCGCCAGATCTCGACCATCGTGGCTTCGCGCGAGCGCTCGCTCAGCGACAGGTGCGTCACGTACACGTCGATGAGTCCCCAGCCTGGGACATCGACGACTGCGTGGAGACAGAGGCGCTGGTGCGCGTCGTTCGGGTCGTTCGGGTCGCGACTGAGCAAGAGGTAGTCGGTCGCGACGATCGGGTGCTTGGAGAAGACCGCCGGGCCTTCTTCGATGCGCTCGTACGGGTCCTGCGCGTGGAGGTAGCTCATCGCAGGCTGGTAGACGTACTGGTAGCCTGGGAGGCGCGACGCGAGGTGCTGCACTTGCGCGTGCTCGCCAGTCGCACCGAACGGACCGTCGTACCGGACTTCCTGGAAGCCGACGATGTCAGGATCTGCGGCCTCGACCGTGCGCGTCAAGTGGTCCAAGCGCTTGACGTACTGCGTCCAGCGGCGCTGGTAGCCGTACACATCGGCCGAGGGGTTCGTGTTCCAGACGTTGTACGTGAGGATGCGCGGGGACTTGACTGGCGCAGTAGCAGCAGAGGCGGCTGCGCAGCCTTGTGCGCTCGCTGTGCACGTACTAGCGGTCGCTGCTGCTGCTGTCATCTTGCCATCGCCGTCCGTGAGCGGCGCAAACGTGTGCTGGAAGACGTTGTAGTGGCCGTCGCGGTCGAGACCGACGACCACGCGGTGCGTCCGTTGAAACGCGGCGTCTGTGAGCGTGAGCACAAAGTTCGTCCCGAGCGTGACGTGGCTCGTGAACACGCGGTCAAAGCCGTTCAGGTCGTTGTACTTGTGCACGACGACCATCTCCGAGTCGCCATTGTCGCCCGTGACTTTGAGTGGCAGCGCGACTGCGCGCGTGAGCGCAATGTCCGGCGAGACGTGCACGTCGGAGCGCTGCTTGATCGCAGCGACCGCAGCTGCGAATGCTGCGCGCACGCCTGGATCGGTCTCGAGCGACGCTGGGAAGATCGGACCGAGGAGGACGCTGCCGTACAGCAGTTTGTTGCGCGATGGCGGCGACGCAGCGTCGAGCGCGAAGAGGTCGTACCCTGGCCGATCAGTCAGCTCACCACGCCGTCCATTTGACGTAGCTCACAACGCCTTAATAGTGCCTACAACTACGACAAAGGAGTAAGAGAGTCATCGAGCGAGCCTTGTAGGTGGCGCGAGAGCTCACGCACCTCCGGAGCGCAGTCTCTTTCACGAGGCCGCCGACCCACGCGACGCACACGCGCTGGACGTAGCCGTCGAGCGTCTCCCACGACAGCTCGAGGATCGTCGCGCCAGTCTGTCGTTGCAGTAGATAGCAGTAGACGCAGCAGTAGACAGCAGTAGGTGCAGACACAGTCGCACAGACAGTGATGAGCAGAGTGCAATGCAATGCAAGCAACCACACACGAAGATGCGAGCGCGCGTCGCGGAGGACGCAGTCAGCCCCTCGTACCGAGTCGGTCGGACCAGTGAGGAACGCTTGCACGAACGCGCGCGGGAGGTTCACAAAGCTCGAGGCCATTGGCACGAGCGCCGGTGCGAGGAATGCGCCGCGACCTGCCATCGCGACTGGTGCTGCTGCTATTGCTGCTAGTGGCGCTTGTGCTGTTGATATGAGTGCTGGTGCAGCAGTCGTCGCGAGCGCGCAAGTGGTGATGGCGCTGCTGCTCAAGTGCGCAAGGACCGACCGAACGAGCCGCTGGACGACGCAAGTGCAATGTGTCAATGTGTCGTCGTTGACGTTGACGGATGCAAAATCGACGTGTGTTGACAATGCGATAGTGACATACTCAAGGGATCATTCTCTCAGTTTCTTCACTACCACGTAATCAACGCATAGCGTCCGATGCGTCTTCAAGTCTCTTCAAGTCCTGACATGCCTACAAGTGCCTACACGTGTGCTCGACGACGAGTCCTCGCACTGCTCGGCGTAGATGCGTGCTACTACTACTACTACTACTAATACTGTGAGTACGACCGCAACCCAGTGACCTCGCGACCTCAACTTTGTTCTCAATGACCTCACATATGCATCTCTCTCACGAACGACTTGGTATCGCTGCTCACACTCGTCATGGCTTGCTCGACTCGCTACACTATATCGCTGCTCCGACTCGACTCACCAGTCGTGGCATCTCTGCGCTGATAGCCCTCCACGCCTTGCCATGTCTCGCCATGTCTTGATCAACGTGTCCATCTCTCTTCTTTTTCTTGCAAAAGCTGGGTCGCAACACGACGCACGTTCGTACGTATGTACGGCATCGAGCGTCACTGACCCGACGACGCACACGTAGCGTGGCGTGGTCGTGTCAGTCTTGCGCTGCAGCAGCGCCTTCGCCATCACGAGAACGACGACGGTAGTGCTTTCGACGCAGCCACTGGAACGACATCAGACACCACGCCCATTCTGAGCGCACAAGCACAACCGATTTCGTTCGAGTGCGTTAGTGACAACAACAACAACAACAACAACAATGTCATGCACTTGTGTATGCGCGCGTACGTCCTGTGAGGCGCCGCTTGAGCTGTCGACATCGCTTGTCGGCGTCTTTGCGTGCACTGGATGTAGTCTCGAGCTCTGCGAGTAGTGCATACGTTGTTGGATTCCGGATCCTGAATGATCCGCCGTCGGGAAGAGTCATGATATAGGCAGGGACTTCGCGCGGGGTCTTGTACTGAAGGGTGGTCGCTCGAGTGTGCTTGATAAGCCGACGGAGTACGTTGTGCATCTCAAATGTGTGTCGTGTCCGCTCGCTCTGAGCTGCGTCGAGCGCTCGCTTGGTTTCGCACAGCGACGCCGATCGCATCGTAGCAAGCAAGCGAGCGTGAGAGTTTGGATGGTCGTAGTACTGGAGTGTCGTCGAGAGCTTTGCAGTGTTGTAGCTTTGCAGCGTTGTAGCGTGCGTGCGTGAGTGAGTGCGTCGACCCCAGAGCCTCTCGGTCCTGACAATACGTCCGGTCAACGCCAAGTAGAGTAAGTAACAACAATGAATCATGCGTGCTCGTTCAAGACCACGGTGGCGTTGTGATGTACACGCAGTCAGTCAAGACGCGAGCTCTCTAGCGTCTTTCACATCACGCGCGTTCCGTCGTTCCTGACAATGTCTTGCGATGGCTTTGTCACAGTCTTGGTATCGAGCAGTGCTTTGAGTGTCTCTTCGCTCTCGAGTACACAGACAGACAGACTACGTAGTGTGTAGGCGTCGTACGCTCTTGGATTCGGCTCTCCATCATCACCACTCACTACTGACTACGCGCTACTAGCACTCACGATTCACTTTTGACGTTGCAAGTTTGCGCACACGACACTCCATTCCCCGACGTTCTTGCGACGATGCGACCCGAGTCATTGCGCCAAGCGAGCCGAGACGTCGACGCTGCGTGGAGCGAGTGCGTTCGGCGCGAGAGCGTCATAAGAAGCGTAGTGTCCGATCTCTATTACTACGTCTCGTCAAACGAGATCGTGCCAACGTTTCGCGGTGTCGACGACATCCGACGCCGCGGCATCTTGGACGCTGAGCTGAAGGTCCGAGTGTTGGCAGTTGAGGACGCACAACGTGCACTGAACGATGCGAAAGCGCGATACTGGCGCTTGCGCAAGGACTACCACAAAGGTGCGTGCATGTGCGTGTGTTTGAACTGACAGGCATAGGCTTCATGGTTCTAACAGTGCACTGGTTTGTGCTCGTAGCGTTGGCACGATGGCTGATGTCGTTCCAGTGGCTGCGTCGAAAGCACTACCGTCGTCGTTCTCGTGATGGCGAAGGCGCTGCTGCAGCGCAAGACTGACACGACCACGCCACGCTACGTGTGCGTCGTCGGGTCAGTGACGCTCGATGCCGTACATACGTACGAACGTGCGTCGTGTTGCGACCCAGCTTTTGCAAGAAAAAGAAGAGAGATGGACACGTTGATCAAGACATGGCGAGACATGGCAAGGCGTGGAGGGCTATCAGCGCAGAGATGCCACGACTGGTGAGTCGAGTCGGAGCAGCGATATAGTGTAGCGAGTCGAGCAAGCCATGACGAGTGTGAGCAGCGATACCAAGTCGTTCGTGAGAGAGATGCATATGTGAGGTCATTGAGAACAAAGTTGAGGTCGCGAGGTCACTGGGTTGCGGTCGTACTCACAGTATTAGTAGTAGTAGTAGTAGTAGCACGCATCTACGCCGAGCAGTGCGAGGACTCGTCGTCGAGCACACGTGTAGGCACTTGTAGGCATGTCAGGACTTGAAGAGACTTGAAGACGCATCGGACGCTATGCGTTGATTACGTGGTAGTGAAGAAACTGAGAGAATGATCCCTTGAGTATGTCACTATCGCATTGTCAACACACGTCGATTTTGCATCCGTCAACGTCAACGACGACACATTGACACATTGCACTTGCGTCGTCCAGCGGCTCGTTCGGTCGGTCCTTGCGCACTTGAGCAGCAGCGCCATCACCACTTGCGCGCTCGCGACGACTGCTGCACCAGCACTCATATCAACAGCACAAGCGCCACTAGCAGCAATAGCAGCAGCACCAGTCGCGATGGCAGGTCGCGGCGCATTCCTCGCACCGGCGCTCGTGCCAATGGCCTCGAGCTTTGTGAACCTCCCGCGCGCGTTCGTGCAAGCGTTCCTCACTGGTCCGACCGACTCGGTACGAGGGGCTGACTGCGTCCTCCGCGACGCGCGCTCGCATCTTCGTGTGTGGTTGCTTGCATTGCATTGCACTCTGCTCATCACTGTCTGTGCGACTGTGTCTGCACCTACTGCTGTCTACTGCTGCGTCTACTGCTATCTACTGCAACGACAGACTGGCGCGACGATCCTCGAGCTGTCGTGGGAGACGCTCGACGGCTACGTCCAGCGCGTGTGCGTCGCGTGGGTCGGCGGCCTCGTGAAAGAGACTGCGCTCCGGAGGTGCGTGAGCTCTCGCGCCACCTACAAGGCTCGCTCGATGACTCTCTCTGACGCACTGCCGCGTGCTCTGTCTGCAGCGACGTGATTGAGATCTCGGCCGAGTTTGCGCGCTGCTGTGGCATTGTACGTCGCTGTCTGCTGCTCGCTGTCGCTTGCGTTTGCTGCGCGAGGACTCACGCTCGGACGCTGTCGCTTGCGTGCGCTCGGACGGCGCAGCACGAGCTCGTGGAGAGCGCGCCACAGACGTTCGTCGGCGTCCACGTCGTCGAGTCGCTGCCGATCGCACGCCAAGTGCACGTCGAGCCGTGCACTCCAGACGACTGGGAGCTCATCCAGCTCCACGCAGGCTTGCTCGAGTCGGAGCTGCTGCGGCAGGTACCGACTGCTCTGGCGCGACCTTGCGATGTGTGGTCGGTGCGAACCTCACGTCGCGTCGGCTGTGCGCCTGTGTGTATGGCGAGCAGATGTGCGTCGTGAACGACAAGGCCGTGAGCCCCATCTGGGTGCACCAGCACGTCGTCATTCGCGTTCGCGTCTCGCTCCCAGTCGGCACGTGCGTCCAGATCGCTCGCTCGCTCTCGTGCTCGCGCTCGAACTGGTCGTTCGGTGCACTCACGCGCTGTCACGGCACTGCTGCTATTGCTGCTGCTGCTGCTCGTAGTGAACACGCGCGCTTGTCGCCCAACACGGAGGTGATCGTGGCGCCAAAGGAGCGCGCGCCGACGAGCGCTGACGACGGACTCGGGACGGACTTTTACTATGAAGCGTCGGCGCCGCTCGTCGTGCAGGTGTGTGCTGAGAGTGGCTTGTGTCAGTGCAGCGAGTGAGTGAGGCGCTGGCTGCGAGCGGCGCAAGACCCTGCGCTCAAGTGCTGATGGCACTCGCTCCTGCTGCTCCTGCTGCTGCTATGTGTGTGTGTGTGCGCGCGTCTTGTATCTGGAACGATCGATCGATAGGCTGCGAGCGAGACGATGGAGAGCCGCAGTGCAGGAGACGAGGTGTGGGTCCATCCCGAGACGCTCGCAGTGCTCGACGGTGCCGTGCTCTCGGACGTCTCTGCGCGCAGCAGCAGTAGCAGCAGTCATCTCGAGCCGCCAGTCGCAGCGATCTGGCGCGTCTCGAGCCGCAGCAGCAGTAGTGAGACGAGTGCTGCGGCAGAGACCGTCGCGCCGCCCACGTACGTCTTGCGCAGTCACTGAGTGGGACGACGTCGTGGTCCCAATCATCGCTTGCTCGCCTCGTGCGCGCCGCACAGACTGACAGTCTGACTCGACTGCACACTCGTGAGCAGGAAGGCGACGGCGGCAGCTGCAACGTGCAGTGTCGTGCGACTCAAGTGCTCGCGCCTCGTCGGTCGCGACCGCGTGCTCGTGAGCGACGCCACGCGTGCGGCACTCGACGCTGCAGCGCACACATCGGTGCAGCTCCGCGTGCTGAAGCTGCCGGAGATCGCGCCGCGGCAGCTCACGCTCAAGCTCTTGGCAGATCGCGAGCGCGCCGACAGACTCGACACGGACGCCGTCCGCGAGGCGTTTGCGCGTTGGCTCGCGCAGCGTCCGACGAGTCTCGTCGCCCACACTGGCGCGCTCGTAACGTTTGCGGTCGGCGACGAGCGCGTCCATGCGCTTGTGCACGTGTCGTACGACGATGCAGACGTGCCGACTCTGCAGCAACAACTTGACAGTACGCCTCGCTCCTTGGTTTCTTGAGTCGCTTTGATCGCTCGTAGTAGTGACTGACAGACAAGCTGACGAACTGACCTCTCACACTCACTCGTGCTTGTGCGGCGCGCAGACGCCCCCACTAGCGCCGTCGAGCAGTACACGCTGCTGGGCAGTCGCCACGGCTTTGCGCTCCCGCTCGACCGGATCGCAGTCGAGACTGCGCGCGACGCAGACGTCCGTGTGCTCGAGGCGTTCCATAGCGCTGCAGGCAGCGCAGTCGCAGCTCAATCGGACGCAGCGACGCTCGCGCTCGCTCGCAGCGCTGCAGCGTACGTGGCCGTGAAGCAAGCGGTCCAGTCGATCGTGCACCGCGACGCAGGTCTCGCGCGCGTGCTCTTGGGCTCGAACGCGCCTGGCTCGCCGCTCGTATACGGCGACCGCGGCAGCGGCAAGACGACGCTCGTGCGCTCGCTCGTGCGCGAGCTCGAGACCGACGCGCAGTGCCTCGCACACAGCGTCGTGGTCGAGTGTCGCGCGCTCCGCGGCGTCAAGATGGAGACGCTGAAGCGCAAGCTCTCGGACGCGTTTGACGACGCCGCAGCGCATGCGCCAGCGATCGTGGTGCTTGATGACCTGGACGCGCTCGTGCCCGAGGAGGACGAGTCTGCTGGACCGGCGAACGAGCAGTCGCGCCGCATCGCCGAGCTCCTCGTGACGCTCCTGCAGCAGACGCGCGCGCGCATGTGGGCGACCACGCGCTCGCTCCAGCGCTCGTACCAGCTCGAGCTCGCGTCGCTCCGTGCAGCAGACAACGCGAGCGCTGCAGCTCAGACTGCGCTCCTTGCGAGCGTCGCGACCGCCATGGCCGCCAAGAGCGTCGCTGTCATCGCTACCTCGCGGAGCGACGCGAGCGTGCACAAGAGCCTGCAGTCGTGCGGCCTCTTTGACCGTCCAGTACACGTGACGTCGCCGGACGCTGAACGCCGCGAGACGCTCATCCGCGAGCTGCTCGCCATGCGCATTCGCCGCTCAAACGCCGATGAAGCTGCTGCTGACGTACTTGCGCTGGACCCGGCGATCGACTTTGGGCTCCTCGCGTCGCTCACAGAGGGCTACAGCATCCGCGACCTCGTGAGCGCGACGGACCGGACGCTCCACCGGACGTTTGTCCGCACGACGCGCGCTCGAGCGGCGCCAACGGACCAAGTGCGTGTGGTCCAGAGCGACTTTGTCGACGGCGTCGCCGACTTCCAGCCGACTGCGCTCATTGGCGTCGACCTCTTCAAGAGCTCGGTCCAGTGGAGTGACGTCGGCGGTCTCCACACCGTTCGCACAGTCCTGAAAGACACGCTCGAGCTCCCAACGCGCTACAGCAAGCTCTACGACAACACGCCGATCAAGCTCCCGGCCGGCATGCTCCTGTACGGACCGCCGGGCTGCGGCAAGACGCTCTTGGCGAGCGCCGTCGCGAACGAGTGCGGGCTCAACTTTATCAGCGTCAAGGGCCCAGAGGTCCTGAACAAGTACATTGGCGCAAGTGAGCAGGCGATCCGCGACCTCTTTGCGCGCGCAGCGTCTGCTGCGCCGTCCGTGCTCTTCCTCGACGAGTTCGACTCGATCGCGCCACGCCGTGGCGCAGACAACACGGGCGTGACTGACCGCCTCGTGAACCAGCTCTTGACGTTCCTCGACGGTGTCGAAGGTCGCAAGGTGCGATCTGCTGTCGTGTGGCTAACTGACTTGCGCTGCATGAACTAACTGACGGATGTCGGATTGACTGCAGGGCGTGTACGTGCTCGCTGCAACGAGTCGACCGGACATGATCGACCCAGCGCTGCTCCGTCCTGGACGTCTCGACAAGTCGCTCTACTGCGGTGCGTCCGTGCTCTGATGCCGTTGTAGTGAGTGGACCGCGTCTCACGCTCTCGCGACACTCTCGACTGCTGTAGGTTTCCCGACTGAAGACGAGCGCTTGGACATTCTCCAGGCTGTGAGCAAAGACATGGAGCTCGATGCCGAAGCGCTCGCGTACTTGCCCGAGATCGCCGCAGCGCCCAAGAGCGACCACTTCTCTGGCGCCGACCTCCAAGCCGTACGTCCAGTAGCAATCGCGAGTGTCTGTGCTGCGTCCGTTGCTAACGATCGTGTGTATCGTCTGGCAGATCATGTACTCGGCGCAGCTCGAGCTCGTGCACGAAAAGCTCAAGCCAGGCGGCGAGCACGCCAAGTACGTCACGACCGCATGCGAACGCTTGCTTGTTGTATAGCAATCGCTCACGTGTCGTATGCGTTGTGCATTGCCCAGTGTCATTCGCAAGCGCCACGTCCAAGTCGCGTTCGAGAGCGCAAAGCCGTCGACGTCTGTCGCTGCGCGTCTCGAGTTCGAGACGATGTACGCGAACTTTTCGCGCGCGCGCACGACGGACTTTGCAGTCGCAGCAGCGGATGCGAGCGCGTCGCCCGACAAGATGAAGTCGCCAGTCATGCACCAGCGCACAGCACTTGCGTAGGCTGTTCATACATTCATGGGTTGCTAGCGGTTTAGCAACTTTTTAATGCATGCTTCACTGAATTACGTCACTATCACAGTGTACATGGATGAGACTGATTTATGTCACTATCGGATACGTCTATATAAGCGCAACCTCATCACAATCCGATCACTCCATCGACGAAGATGGCGAACATCGTGAGCTTCTCGAGCCTCAACCGCGCGAACAACGGCGGCGACGACGACGACGATGCGCGTCAGCCGCAGAGCTACTACGCAGGCGGTGCGTCGCAGCGCGGCGGCGGCAGCGGACTCTCTGTGATCGGACCTGACGACAGCGGCGACAACGTCGCGAGCATCATCGAGCGCGCGCGCCAAGAAGCGCTGCGCGGTGGCAACGGCGCTGGCGGTGCACCTGCACCAGGCGGCCACGTCATCACGTTCTACCGCGACGGCTTCACTGTCAACGACGGACCGTACCGCGCGCGCACGGACCCAGCGAACCGTCCGTTCCTCGAAGCGATTGAGCGCGGGTGCGTCGAGAGACAAACTCTTTGGTCGACTGGTGGCGAGCAGGACGCTTTCGTGGCCTTGGATCGCCATGTCGTTGGCACCAAAGCGCAAGCAATCGGAACCTGCGCACTCACACACACAAGCACTTGTCTGTCTATCGCTCCAACCTACGTCTGCTGGCTGCAGCGTCGTGCCACGTGAGCTCGAAGGCGAAGATCGCGCCGAGCAGGTTGATATCAGTCTCGTGGACAAGCGCCAGGAGGACTACGTCCCACCGCCAGCGCCAGCATACGTCGCGTTCTCGGGCAGCGGTCAGACCATGGGGTGCGTCTCTCGCTCTCTCGCTCTCTCGCTCGCTTGTGTGCTGGAGTCGCCACCGACTCACGCAGTCGAGGCGCTTCTGTTCATCCACAGCTCTGCGACGTACGGCGCCGACGCAGTTGTCGACAGCAGCGCAGCAGTTGCAGGCGAGCGTCCAGTCGTCGACGACAAGAAGCCGACGACGACGCTCCAGATCCGCTTGCACAACGGCACGCGCCTGCGCGAGACGCTCAACGTCGACCACACGATCCGCGACCTCCACGCGATCATCCACCTGTGCGTCCTGCGCTCGCTCGTGATGGCGTAGGATCTAGCCTTGTGTGCGCTCTGTCCACTGACGCTAACGTCTTGTACGTGATCGACAGGAACGACGCTGGCGCAGCGCCGTACACGCTGCTTGCAGGCTTCCCACCGCGTCCCGTGTCGGTCGACATGACGCAGACGATCGAACAGGCGGGACTCAAAGGCGCGTCCGTGACGCAGAAGCTCGTCTAAGCGCTCGGTCGGGACACACTGCGAGGCAACCGCTCGACGAGCATCTGTAGCTCGTCCTTCACGCTCCTTCTCTCTCCATACGACCCACAAGACGAATGAACGAACGACCCCCTTGCCTTTCATTACCAAAAGCTCCAACTCTAAAGCAAAGCCATGAGATGTCGTTACGACACGTGAATAGCAAGAGCTCCAATGTCCTTGCGATCGCCGCCGCACTCGTGCTCGTGCTCTGCAGCGCACTCGATGGACGCGATGGAGACGCCAGCAGTCGTGACAGCACCCGTGAACGCGCCAGCAAAGGAACAACTCGCGAGTGTTGCGAATCGAACAGGAGCCAAGCCGCAGAAGACGCGGTACCACCGCAAGTGGGAGAGCACGTTCGGCCGCCGCGCGGCGCGGTGCCACCCATGCAGCGTCGTTGCGTCGATCCGGAAAGAGGGCAAGCCGATTCTACTGCTCGTCATCATTGGCATCTGCGGTACGCTGCTCTGTAGCGCTCGCGCAGTGGGCTTGCGCTGGTGAAAGGCTAGCGGTCGGTCCTCACGCGTTGTTCACGTGCACGTCGACAGCGTCGGTCTTGGACTACACGATCGAGTGCGCGGTCGCTGGTCTCAGCGTTGCCAAGACGAAGCTCCTCGCACTGGACGCACTGAGTAGCTCGCCATGTGCGCTGTTTGGCGCCTGGAGCGCGTTCACGACTGTCGTCGCGACGCTTGCGTGCGTCTGGACCACTGTGATCGATCCGTTCGCTGTCGGCTCTGGCATCCCAGAGATGAAGACGATCCTCTCGTGCGACTTGCGCGACGAAGCGGATCGGTACCTCGGCGCACGGACGCTGGTATCAAAGGCCGGCGGTCTCACGCTCGCGCTCGGGAGCGGCATCTCGGTCGGACGCGAAGGTCCGTTCGTGCACACGGCGTCGATCATCGCGCACCGCATCATGAAGCACGTCGCGTTCTTCCGCCGCGTCTACACGAACGACATCCTCCGGCGCCACGTGTACAACGCCGCGTGTGCGATCGGTGTGGCGTCGACGTTCCGCGCGCCGATCGGCGGCGTCCTCTTCTCGATCGAAGTCACGAGCACGGTGTTCATGGTCTCGGTACGCAGTGCGTGCCCGTCTTCGTGTCGGCGAGCTCACTCTCGCTGTCGTTCTTGCTTGTTGTCTGTTTGAGCCAACACGGTGGAGCTTCGCTCACACTCGCGCACACGCACGGACACACTGCCTGCTGCCTCTTTGTAGAACTACTGGCGCGCATTCGTCGCAGCGCTGAGCGGATCGATCGCGCGCCAAGTCGTCGGACTCGTGAGCGAGTCGGCGCTCGCGACGTCCCACCCGATGTTCCCGACGTCGTTCAGTCTCCAGTCTTTCACGTATGTCGAGTACGCTGCGTTTGCGCTGCTTGGGCTCGTCATGGGCGTCGCGGGTGCGCTCTACGTCGTGCTCTCGAGCGCGTTCAAGCGCTGGTGGAAGCGTCAGAGTGCCGCGCACCCGCTGCTCGCAGGCATGGCGCTGCTCGTGCCAGTGTGTCTGCTGCTATACGTGCCGGGATCGTTTGGCAGATCGACGTCGTGGGACGTCCTGACCGACTTGTTCAGTCCGGAAGCGCTCACGCACAGTCGCTGGACGATCGACACGGTGCTGTCGTCGATCTTCGTGACGCTCCCGCTCGCCAGCCTCTGTCGCCTTGGCGCAACGATCCTCTCCACGAGTCTGCTGCTACCTGCTGGCGACTTCATCCCGTTGTTCACGGCCGGCGCGCTGTTCGGTCGAGTCGCTGGCGAGGTGCTCGCACTCGTCTTCCCAGCGTCCGGTGTCGTTCCTGGCGGCTACGCTCTCGTCGGCGGCGCTGCACTCGTCGCGTCCGCGACGCAGACTGTCTCGGTCGCAGGTACATGCATACACTTGCTTGTGGAGACATCAACATCATCGAATGGCCGAGCTAGGCTTGCGCGATGGCGGAGCGACGGCGTCCGAGACGCACTCACTCCCTCACGCAATGGCCTCTGCTGCTCCTTGTGCGTGATTGTGTGTGTGTCTCTCTCTCTCTTTGAACGGCAGTCATTGCGATCGAGTTCACGGGGCAGTTCGTGTACCTGAACCCGCTGCTGCTCGCTGTGCTCCTCGCCTCGTCCGTCGGCAGCGCCTTGAGCGTCTCGGTCTACGACAGCGCGATCGTGAGCAAAGGACTCGCGTACCTCCCGATGCTGCGCGTGAACCTCCTCAACGGCGTCAAAGCGCGCGACGTCATGGACGTCGACATCCCGCTGCTCACGAGCGCGACGAGTCTGAATGAGCTCGCGGCCGTGCTCGCGCTCGAGCCGGTGCACAGCGTCCCAGTGATCAGCGACGCGCACTCGCGCGTGTTCTTTGGCTGCGCGGCGCGGCGCGACGTCGACGCGTTCTACAAGCAGCAGCTCGTGCTCCAGCAGGAGCAGCACGAACAAGAACAGCAAGAACAACAACAACAAGAGCAGAGCAAGAGACAGACTGGAGCTAGTAGCGCTAGCAAAGAGAGCGAAGCGCGGTCGTGCACAGAGCTGACAACAGCGACAGCAACAACATCCACAGCAGCAGCCCCAGCTCCAGACTGTGAAGCACAAGCGCTCGACGAGTCGCAGCAGACGACGAACGACGCTGATGCAGCACACGCGACGGCGAACCCAGAGGTCGCAGCCTCGAGCGCTATTGACAGCGTCGAGCTGCTTGTTGACAGCAGTGACCACCGCGCAAGCCTCGCGATCGACTCGTCCGTGCTCCAGGTCGACGCCGAGACGGCGCTCACAAAGGTGCACCTGCTGTTCGAGATGATCAAGTGCTCGCGCATTTGGGTCACGCGACGCGGTGCGCTCGTGGGCCGCATCGACCGCGCGCGCTTGCCGCTCAAGGTCGCTGCGATCGAAGAGCTCACGCGCAGTGCGAGCGTCGTGTAAGAGACGACGATAGCAATGTCCACCAGAGCCAGAGTGTCCACATGCACGCGACAGTTTTTACTTTTGACGTGAGACGCTCGATTTTCGACCTAAAACTGCATTTCTGTCGACACACAGAGGAAGAAGAAGAAGAAGAACAACAACATGTCAGTTTCATCCACACGACATGCACACGTTCACACTCGCAGTCGCACACACAAGTGCCACGCAAATGCCAGCGACATAAGACTTGGAACTGACAAGTGTGCCAACGAATTGTGCCGCCTCTGGAGAGACTACATACTACTACCCAAGCAGACACACCCGGGAGCTACAGAGCTACGAACCTGTGACGCTGCTGTTCCGGCCGCTCTTCTTCGCGTACGGGTACCCGAGGATGTTGAGCGAGTCGCGGCTGTAGCCGCTCGACGGCTCGCGGAACGACGACCCGGGCGCATACGGCGCGCCTGCGTCGTACGCATCGGCGGCCGATGCAGTCGCCGAGCTGTTGCTGCGGTACACGCCGCTCGGCGTGCGGCCCGACGTGTTGCGGCGCAGCGACGTCGCGCGCACGTAGCTCTGCGGCGACGTCGGCGCGGCGTTCGCGTACTCGGGTGCGTAGCTGTACGTGTTGCGGCCGCTGCTGAACGCTGCCGACGAGCGGTCCATGGACTTCATCTCCTCCGTGCTGCGCATGTCGTCAATGTCAAAGCTCGAGCGGTCGTGCTGATCGCTCTCGTCCGAGAAGCTGTCGCTCCCAGGGCGCTCGTACGCCGCCGCCGCTGCTGGCGCTACCACTGGCGCCGGCGGCGCAACAGCGCGTGGCGGCGCGTTCGAGTACGTCGGAACGACTGGCGCGCTGAACGTCGCGACAGTCTGCGTCTTGGGACGGCGTGGACTCGTCGAGACGTTGCTGCTGAACGAGTACGTCGGCGGTTTGTTGTACGAGTACGACGAGCTGCTGCCAGACGAGAGGCTGTGCTGGTCGTGCGCAGGCGAGTCGACTGCGCCCGCCGCAGCTGCCGCGGCAGACGTCGTGCCTGCGACTGCGCCAAACGACGCGGCGGGCGAGAACGACTGCGCGTAGTCGATCGTCGGCGACCGCGGCTCTGGGTCGTGCGGTCCCGTGGCGCCGCTGTGGTCCGACGCGTACGTCGGTCCAGCTGGCGACGGCTTGCTCTTGGGCGTGAGGTACTGGTTCTCCACGTCGTCGTTGCTGTGGTTGTTGTTTGGCGTCTGGACACCGGCGCGCGCGACGCGGCGGCGGCGAATCACAAAGACCGAGCCAATGACGACCAGCAGCGCACCGACGCCGCCCAAGAGCGCCGGCAAGAGCGCGCCGTCGCCGCCGCTCGAGCTCGCTTTGCGCGAGATGTCGGTGCCGTCGGCCGTCGACGCCGCGCTGAACTGCGTCGTGTACGTCGCGCAGCCCGAGGCGGCGCCGAACGCAAACGTGCCGCTGAGCGTCTCGTTGTCGTACGATGTGAGCTCGACTGCGACGCTCTCGAACCACGCGCTCGTGCCCTCTTTGCTCTGACCCGACGTCGCGGAGAACAAGTACGAGTCCTTCGTGCTCTTGGCCTCGACGCCGTTGATCTTGGCGCTCGCAATGACCTTCTGGCTGTTGTAGAACTGCAGCGGGATGTACGCGTTCGACGCGCCTTCCATCAGACACGCCTTCACGTTCCCCGACGCGAGCGACGACGGACAGTTGATGTACTTGTACGTGACGCTCACGTTGTTCGAGTTGACGTCGACTGCGAGCGTCGTGAGCGCCGCTTGCGAGAGGCGGAGCGCGCCCGAGCTGGTGCCTTGCGCCACGTCGAGGACGTACGCCGTCACGGCTTTCGACGTGTCGTCGTCGCGCGTGACCTTGATGCACCGCGCGCAGCCGTCGTTGAGCGTCGCGTCTTTGCCAGAGACCGACGCGTAGTTCTTAAAGTTGTCGCTCGTTGCTGTGATGCCCTGGAGACGGCACGACCCAATGTCGGGCTTGTCGATCGTGTACGACGACACGGTACCGGTGATCGAGCCAGCGACCATCTCGCGTGCAGCAGTCGCGTCGAGCGCAGCAAGTGCTGCGAGCAGCGCGAGCGTCGCGGCTGCGGTTTGCATACCTGGTCGTGGAGGGGTGTCGGTGTCGGTGCGACCTCGAGCCTGCTCGAGTTGACCAGCAAGCTGCTGCTTTTGTTGTTGCTGTACGGCGCTCCTCCTGTATGTGCGTGTGGAGCGATCGATCGCCTCGATGGAGCTCGTCGATGTGTTGCGTCTTGCGCTCGAGCTCCTGCGTTCTCGTCGTCGACAGCGATGATGTGCGGCGATGTTTTGATTGTGAAGGAAAAAGAGGCGGTCTCGTTTGGTTTCATGGCTCTGTGCTTTTCGAGAAGCCTCGGTTGTTGCATCCCTTTCAAAGCCGATAAACCAGATCTATGTCATAGAAAGATTTATAGTTTATTCAGGTAGTCATTCGCAGACTAAGACGCAGTCGCCTCTGCGTTGCTGCATTAATACCTAGTCTTCAGTCATCTGGATGCTGTGAAATTTGCTGGGCAAGATTCTTGGCGACGAACAGCAGGCGCATGGGCATAGGACGTCGAGGCGCGCGCTCTCTCAAGCCTCTCAAGCCTCTCTTCAAGATGCTCATGCTGCGATCTTATACGCGCTGTCTTGTTTTTTGAGAGGCAAAGGCTCGAGGATCGACTTGATGCTCCTCTGCACGATGCCCGATGCCCGATGTCGTCGTCCATTGTTTCTCTCGCAAGAGTCAGCGCAAGTCCACGCGAGCGCTGAGAAACCCCACACCCGTGCTATGCGAGCACGCTATGCTACGTGCACGCTCGCGCATGGAGTCGCCGCTCAAGTGGTGGTCTTGAGCGGTCGCTGGTTGCCAGTCGTACGCGCCGCTCGGTCCAGATCGGTTCGCGAGCTCGCGGCGACTGCTTGTCTCGCTTTGCATCGTTTGCCAAGCTGCTCCAAATGCGTCAGGTCGCTGTCGGGTTGATCGGTCGACCATCAACGCAAGGACGCAAGCGAGTGATGTGAGCATGTGCTTGATCGTGCGTGTCAGCAACAGCAACAGCAAGCAAGCTCACATGTTCGAGCGCTCTGGGTCGGGATGCCAGATAGATGTCAAGCAAATCATCTCGGTTTGTGTATGGTCGTGGTCTCTGGCACAAGATGCAAATCGATACACACATACATTTTCAATAGGATATGTCCAACTACTTTCTCTGGAAATGCTGGCTCTGTCGTTTGACACACAAAGCAGATCGCAAGAGCATCCAAGGCATGACGACAACGAGGAGCGCCAACGTGTGCGCCAAAGCGCTGCTGCTCCTGCTCCTGCTGCATGTACTCGCAAGCCCGAGTCCATGCAACGCGCACACGACCTCACAAACAAGCGACGACGTCCCGCGCTGGGACTACTGGCCGCCGCTGCCCGACCGGCCATACTTCACTGGTCGGTACCTCTCGTCGCAGCCTGGCGGCGTTCACTTGACCAAGCAGACGTTCGAGGCGCTCGACCTCTTCGCGCTCGACGCTGCGTCGCCGCCATCGCGCAACAAACTGCTGTACGGCAGCGTCCTCCTCGGTCCGATCTTCCCAGCGTCGCTCGAGACCGATCCAGGCGTGCGCGCAGCATTCGCAGCTGCGGTCGCTGCGATCAAGCAGCGCTCCGACGTGCACGTCTCGCCGGACATTGCGCTCACGCGCGCAGTCGCGCTGCCACTCAAAGTCACGGGCGACAATGGCGACTCGGAGATGGTCGTCGTGCACAAGTACAACGACCTGAACGGCTTTGACCGCGTGTTCACGAGCCACGTCACGCTCGGGACGAACTTTGTGCTCACGCTCACAGACGCCGCGTTTCAACGGACGCACCGCGTGGTCGTCGGTCTCGACCGCGACGGCCACTACAACGTCTTCCAGCACACGTTTGCGCCGCTCACGGACGGCGATGGCAAGATGACAGCAGCAGCAGCGACCGCTAGTACGTGCACAGCGAGCGCACAAGGCTGCGCAGCCGCCTCTGCTGCTACTGCGCCAGTCAAGTCCCCGCGCATCCTCACGTACAACGTCTGGAACACGAACCCCTCGGCCGATGTGTACGGCTACCAGCGCCGCTGGACGCAGTACGTCAAGCGCTTGGACCACTTGACGCGCACGGTCGAGGCCGCAGATCCTGACATCGTCGGCTTCCAGGAAGTCCGGTACGACGGTCCGTTCGGTGCGACTGGCGAGCACGCGCAAGTGCAGCACCTCGCGTCGCGCCTCCCAGGCTACCAGTACGTCTACCAGCCTGCGATGAGCTACCTCCACGCGCAGGACCCGTACGAGCGCATCGAAGAAGGCCCGGCGGTCTTCTCCAAGCACCCGATCGTCGCGACCGACTACCTCTTGCTCAGTCGCGACCCGAACGACCCGAACGACGCGCACCAGCGCCTCTGTCTCCACGCAGTCGTCGATGTCCCAGGCTGGGGACTCATCGACGTGTACGTGACGCACCTGTCGCTGAGCGAGCGCTCGCGCGAAGCCACGATGGTCGAGATCTGGCGCTACATGCAGCGCGGCCGCGGCCGAACGCAAGTGCTCTTGGGCGACCTGAACGCCGAGCCGCAGTCGCGCGGCTTGCGCTTCTTGCGCGGCGAGACGTCGCTCATGGGCGAGACGACCGACTTGCGAGACGCGTTCCTCGAGACCGACGTCGAGCCCACGCCGCGCTCGAGCGACGCGCAGGACCGACACGACCGGTTCACGTTCCCGAGCGACGACCCGGTCAAGCGCATCGACTTTGTCTTGTACCGCGGCAAAGGCGCCGTGCGCTCGTGCCGCGTCATCGGCCAAGCGCCGACGGACGACACGCAGTCGTTCCCGCGCGACGTCGGGATGCTCAACTTGAAGAGTCCCGTGTACGCGTCGGACCACCGCGGCGTCGTCGCTGAGTTCCACGACACGTAGAGAGAGAGAGAGAGTTGCATAGCATAGCAGATCCGTCAACTGCGTGCTGCGCGTGGTGCTCACCAGCCTTCCTTTGCGGCTCGAACGGACGCGAGCTTGAACAGCGCGTTCTGGGCCGCGAGGAGCTCCGCCTCGCTCGCGCCAGCAGCTGCAGCAGTTGTGCGGCGGTCAACGCGCGCCTTCTTCTTTGTCTGCGCAGGTGTCGTCGTAAGAGTAGGAGCAGGAGACGGCGTGAGTCAGTCGGTCAGTAGATGTCGACTCTGGTCATTCGTCAGTCTGTGCGTCTGTGTGTCTGTGTGTGGATGGGTGTACCTGCATCTGCGCTGCGAGCGCGTCGTTGTGTGCGCGTGCTGCTGCAGCGTACGCGTGCAAGTCGAGGCGCTAGCGCAGCCACGAGCGAGCGAGCGAGACAGCAAGTGTGAGGAGCGATGGCAGCGTTGGCACCAGAGAGAGACGCACTGCAACGCAAGAACGAACGACGGCGCTACCTCGAGCGCCTGGTGCACGTGGTCGAACGAGATGCGGTAGTTCTCTCGCTTTGCGTTCGTCTCTGCGATCTCATTCGCCGTCGCGCCGACGTGCTGCACGAGCGCTGCAAGATATGAAGCGAGCACATGAGCCATTGTTGGTGTGCAGCGCATGCACGATGCATGAACTATACAGAAGCGCAAGCACGCATGTGCGCACCTGCGGCACAGTCGCTGACCCAGTCGATCGTCTCTTTCTGCATCGCGACGTCCTCGGGGATCACATCGCGCAGGAGCTTCTCGATCACCACTGCGCACGCACCCACAGGAGCACGTGAGAGTAAGTGTAAGTGAGTGCATAAGAAGCAGACAGCACGTGCAGTGCAGAGTGATCGGTCTCGTATCGAGAGAGAGACACACATGCACACGCACACACAAGCGCGCTGTCTGTCGTCCACATATGGAGGACGCACCTCGCGAGAGCGATGCATTTGCTGCCATTGTGTCAAGTTTGCTTTCTCGTGAATTTCGACATTTCGAAACAAAAGGCTGGTCATTTCGACAACACTCTGGACGATCGTTCTTGACAGGACGTTTGTCTACTCAACGCAAGATGTCAGCTCGAATACACAGAATGCGATAGTGAGATACTCGAGTGTGTGTTCTTTTCGACATGGCGATCTTGAACCGACGTTGTCAAGAAGCGAGTGCGGTGCAGCGTCTTTGCTGCAAGGACGCAGGACGAGAATGGCGCGGCTAAGGACGTCGGCGATGCGCGCAGACACTCGCGTGCTCCCTGTCGACGACGCTCTTGCTGCTGCCACTGTCGACACGCCAGCGCTCTGGGGCCATCCACAGCAGCAGCAGCAGCAGAAGCAGAAGGGCGACGAACTTGACGCACACGACGCAGCGTCCGTGTCAACACGCAGCACACAGCACGAACCAGAGCAACTCGTGTGGAATCGTGCGCGACAGAGACAGCTCCAGCGCCGCGCATGGACCGAGAAAGCAGTCGTGCTCTGCGACGCGCTGCAGATCTACGCGCTCGTGTGGCAGCTCGCGCAGCCGTGGCCGTGGCCAGCGCGCTGGCTGCGCGCCACGCGCTGGGCCAACGCATTCAACCTCGACGCGTTCAGCTTCCGAGCGACTGGCGCAGCGCTCGGCGCGACGTCGCAGTCGTTCTCGCTCTGGGGCGAGATGGACCACTACTGGCAGTACGCGCTGGCGTTCGCAGTGCTGCCGCTCTGTGGCTGGTTCGTGCTGCGCCTTGCGGACACGCACTGGCGTCGCAGTGGCCGCCCCGACTGCCTCGTTGCGACCATGCAACTAGAGATCGCGCTGCTGCAGCTCGGTCAGCGCCTGTACCTCCCGGTCGGCCTCGCGACGCTGCGTCTCGTGAACTGCAATGGCGACCAGAGCGTGTCGGTGGATCCGCGCCACATGGGCGTGTGCTGGTCCGCACCGCACGCGCTCGCAGTCGCGCTCATCACGTGCGGTCTCGGCGGCAGCTTCCTCGTCGCGCTGCCGTGGCTCCTGCACAGACGCATCCACGCGTACCTCACGCAGCCGCTGGACGCTGCGCACGAGCGCTTTGTCCGGAGCAAAGAGCTCGAGTTCGCGCTCGGGACGTCCGAGACGTTCGTGGAGCTCTACGTGCCGCTGCACGCGTCGTTCACACGGTCGGCAGTCGCGATGCCAGTCGAGCTGTGCGCGCTCAAGCTCGCGCTGCTCCTTGTGTTTGCGCTCTTGCGGTCGCCGTTCCCGAGCCGCGCGAACCAGAGTCTCCAAGGCGCGCTCGTCGTCGCGCTCGTGACTGCGATGGCGATTCGACGCGCCGCGCGGCCGAGCTTCCGCATGCGCTCGACGGTGCACGTGATGCGGCTCGTGGACAGCGCGCTCGTGGCAAACGGCGTCTTTGGTGTGTGCGCCTCTCTCTCTTGGCTGTCGGTCGTGGCGAGTGCGACTCATGCATCGTGTGCGTGTCTGTCTGTCCAGTGCTCTTGAGCGCGAATGGCGTCCGCAGTGCGCTCACGGTCTCGACGACGCTGACGGCGTGTCTCGTGGCGGTGAACCTCACGTTCGTGGCGCTCGTTGCGCTCTGCGTCGCGCGGAGCGTCTGGGCAGATGCGACCCGCGTCCACGACGGGAGCGTGCGTGCGCACTGCGGCTGGTCGGTCGATAGCTGCTCGAGTGAGTACGACGACGCAAGCGCGAGTGCAGTGCCAACACACGTGCTCGTAGACTGCGTCAACGTCACCCACGACACGAAAGCGGCGCTCGTGAACGCACTGTGCGCGACACCAGCGCTGCGCTCAGTCGACGACCTCGGCGCGGTGCTCGCGCGTCTCGAGACGTGTCACCAAGACGCGATGCGCCACAGGCACTTGCTCCAGGTACTGACTGTCCGTCCGTGGCGCACTCGAACAGACGAGCGCCACACTCGGAGCAACTGCTGCAGTGAGTGACACCTGTGCGTGTCTGTGCCAACAAGGACCAAGTCGCAGAGCTGCTGCTGTACGTGACCGAGGTCTACGTCGACGCCCTCGCGACGACTCCGTACCGCCACGAGGTGCCGCTTCCAGCAGCAGAGCTCGCGCTTCTGAGTCGCGCACTCGAGAAGCGCGCGCGCGAGCAAGTACTGCTCTCGCGCCAGAGCCGCCGCGTGCTGAGCAAAGTGCGCATGGCACAGACGTGGACACGACCACCAGCAGCGCCACAAGGTCTCTGAGCACCACTGCACGAGCACCGCCGCGTTCGAGACGAGCGCATTCGAGACGAACACATGCGAGACGAGCTCACACATGTCTGCTGTTGTTACTCGACGCATCGGCGTGCAAGCGGTACGTGGCGCTCCGCATCGAGCGCTCAGGACGCTGCTGTTGCTGCACAAACGACTTGAGTGTGATGGCGCCGAACGCTGCGACCCGGTGCGTCGCCGGCGAGAGCGCGCACTTGAGCTCGAGCGCAGACGTGATGTGCGCGTGGCGCTGGTGATTCGCGTGCCGCGGCTCGAGGTGCGACCGATCGCGCGCGACCGACGCGTGGCTCGACCTGGGGCGGCGCTGGAGATCCGCGAACGCGTCGTCGCTGGTGCTTGCGGTCGTGAGCTTGTACAGGCGATCGCCGCGGTCGTGGTCGTAGTACCGCTTTGGAAAGCATGGCGAGCGAGGCATGGATGGCGCAGCGCTGCCGAACGTCCGTCGTCGAGCAGGAGTACTGCTGATGCGCGGCACAGCGAGTGGCGGGATGTGCGCGGCGCCGAACTGGAGGTAGTACCGCCGCGCGTCAAAGCCGATGGACTTGCCACTGCTCAAGTTGGACGCGTCGAGGTCGATGCTGCTATCGAGCGCCGTGTTGAAGCTCGCGAGCGTCGTGGGGTTCGTCAGACTCATCGGCGGCGCGTCGCCCGAGAGGATCCGGCTGGTGTGCTTGAAGATGCGCTCGTACTCGTCGATCGTCACGGCTTGGACCCACTGCGCGCAGGCGCAACAGGTAGACACGTCCAGCGCATTGTGAGCCACGATACACTCCCACCAACAACAACCAACAGCCATACGCACACACTCGCGCACGCACCATCTCGGCAAAGAAGGAGAGCGAGCAGCAGAAGCGATCAAAGTTGAGGTCTGCGAACGCCGCCATGTCCCGGCGCCGCATCTTCTCGAGGATCGCGCTCCCGAGCTCGTCTTCCCAGCAAATGGTCATCTCGCACAGCAGCGTCGCGTACAGCTCGTCGTACTCGGTCGCGGTCATGCGCAGCGGACTCGCGTGCGTCGCGAGCTTCCAGCACTTGCGCAGCCACTGCAAGATGCTCTTGTCGTTGCGGACGTGCGTGCGCTCTGCGAGGAGGTGCTCGTGGTACCTGCTGATCTCGTCCATGTCGAGGCGCCGAGTTCGCGCGTGTCGTCAACGCCGTCTTCGTGTGTGCGTGTGTGTGTGCGTGTGTTCGTGCGAGTGTGTCCGTGTGTGTGTGACCGAAAGTCGTCGAGTGCCTGGATGGGCGGCAGCGCTGTGCACCATAAGATCGATCGCACCTTATGAACCGAAGCCGAGCCAAGACGAGCGAGCGAGTGAGCGTGGGTGAGCGTGATGTTGAGTCGACGTGGACACTTCCTGCACTTGGGCTATGGATGCCTCGCTCGCCTTCGACGCGTGCAAAGTTATGACCGACCAGCACCACGAGCGCGAGCTTGGGACGTGCTGGTGCGAGAGCAACCTGAGCAGCGCAGTGCCTAACTCTCTCTCTTCCTCTCTACATGGCAGCGCTTAGATGATCATCTCCGGACCTCTTGTGAGTGCACTCTCGCGGTCAAATTTGGCTCGAGGCACGTGCTCGCAGTCGCGATCTCCGAGTGTGGTGCGCTCACTGTGTGCGTGTGTGTGTCAGAGCGAAAGCTATGGCTCAGCAACGATGCGCTCGCGCGCCATGACGACCTGAAACTCAAAGTGGGCGGTCAATGGCCACTGATCGTGACGACCTGAGCGCCTCTCAGAACGTGCGTTGCTCGAATGATCTCGGCGACGATGCCGCCGCGTTGACGATCATATAGACCGAGCAAACCAGAGCAGTGGCGCCTCGCAGCGTCGACTCGATTCAACGACGCGTTGGGATAAGAGACCTCGCCGTTCGTCGTCACAGATGCAGACGTCTCGTCTTCGAGCGCGTGAGCGCGTCGACTCGGCGATGGCTCTCGATGCAGATGCAAGCACTACTCTCGCTTGCGGTGATGTGACTCGCAAGGACACACCTTACACACCTCCTTACTCGTGGGCTACTCGACGTGCACCGTTACAAGCTCACAAGTGAACGCTCGCAGGGTTCTAGCAGTCAGCCGCAGCACTACACCATCAACTTGAAACGACCCAAGCAAGTGCGATCGACCGCACACACGCGCAGCGTTTGCTATCGTGCGCGAGTACAACAGCGATGGAGTGAGCAAGACAAGGCAGCACAAGCTCTCAGTCACTTGGTCGGATGCTATTGTGGCGTTATCCTAGCGTCGTTGCTGCCTCCTCTGCGATGCAGCGGCACAGACAGTGAGAGCTGGACCACGAACTAGCGTACTCGGATCACACCTCTGGCGCTCGCAAACATCACAGACAAGAGCGAGTGAGCGAGCTTTGCATGACGACACACGACAGTGTGCGAGAGCAAGGGGCCGAAATAGCAGATGCACGCTGCGATGAACCACACTGCGCGTGTGACGACGCTCGCACACGGAGCACGAAGCGCCAAGAGTGCGCCGATTGCTCGGTCGCGTTCAGTGACGACAGCGCTCCTTTCGGCTCAGCGTGTCTCTCGAGCTCGCTCTTGGACGACGCCTTCACAACGACGACGACGACGACAGTTCGATATCACCAACTATTATCACACAATGTCTCGAGCAGCAGCATGGGATCCGCTTGCCATGCTCACTTTGAGTCGTTCCTATGAGCAAAGGACGGATGCAGTCGGCATCGATGCAAAGCGATCGGACCGATCGGTTCGGAATCCGTCGCAGTCGAAAGCGACAGAGAGGCCGACTGAATGACTGACTGCAGCTCTGCGTGCTGCACAGGTGCGTGCAAGATACGCGATCGTCAACGCCATATCTTGGACGTCAGAGACTCGAGCACGCGCTCTTGCTGACGTCGGCGGACTGACGTGCTTGTGCCTATCTCTTCACGAGTCACTCGACACACCCGTGCGCCATCATCAGCACAGCCTCGAGCGAAGCGATCAAGAGCGCGGTTGCCAGTTTGCCATTCTGCAATTTGCCAGCTCTTCTCATCCAGCACACCACCGACTCGCCATCTTCTACCACCACGCACGATGAACGTCCAAGCTCTCCTCTTCGCTGCGGTCGTCGCTCTCGCGGCTTCAGCCTCGGCCGATGAGACTTGCTCGACCGACCAGGCGTCTGCTGCATTCGTGTCGCTCTCGTCGCTCCTCACCGGCTCGGACCTCACGACGTGCTCGAGCGACTCGGGGTACAACATGATCACATCGCCGTCGCTGCCGACAGCTGAGATGACCACCAAGATGTGCGCCTCCAGTGCGTGCCACGCGCTCATTGCGACGATCATCGGGAAGAACCCGCCAAACTGCCTCCTCACTGTCCCAACGAGCGGAGCCGTGATCAACGTGTACACGCTCGCGACGACGTTCGAAGCTGGATGCGCAGCAGCGACCACGACAACTCCAGCGGCAACGACTGCAACTCCAGCTGCGGCGACTGCAACTCCAGCTACAACTACCGCGGCACCGACGACGACTGCAACTCCGACTACAACGATTGCGACTCCAGCTGCAACGACTGCGACGACGACTGCGACACCAGCTGCGACGACCACCTCGACGCCATCGAGCTCGAACGCAGCGTGCTAAGCGACTGCATACTCACTGCCCATGGAGCTAGCCACAAGTACTGAGTGTAGCGTGCGACCAGAACACAGAGACTCGAGTCCTCTGGATCGACTAGGTAGTTCTCATGTCGATCGCGATTCGCTCGCCTCTGACAACGATGAATCGACTTTGTGGCACTCGTTTGCTGGAGGTGTTTGTTTGGCTAAAGGGATCTGCTCGCGACTTGGTCGAGCTCATGAAGTTGACAGCAGCAGTGTCTCGTCATGGGCACGGAGTGAGAGCTGACTTTATCACAAGAAAAATGTCACGCCCATAACTGTAATTTTGGAAACATTGTCTTGATTGGGTGGCTATATTTGAAAAGACAAAATATTTGTGCTATCTCACATTATTATAGATACTTTTTGACTATATAGCGACATTCCGGCGAAATTTTCGCCGGATGACTGGGTGCGGCCTGAGGCCCACAGAGAGTACGGACGTCGCCACCGGAGCACAGCGAAGGTAGGTGACCCCACCTGATTGTGGACTAGCCGAAAGTTTGCGCACAGGAGCACTTACGGGCTTGCTTAGCTGGCCCGTCGAAGATGGGCGCACCCTTGTACTATAAATATATATTTATATCAAACCAGTACAACGTGTTGCTCCAGCTCAAACCCATTTTTTCGCTACCCAGTACAGATCTGCGCATATACAATTAAGACTGACTGGCTGCCTCACATTGTGGATGAACGTAAAAAACGGGACCCTTGCATATCGGTGAGGTAAATGTAGCCATACCGTGACTATACCAATGGGCACATCGATACCAATATATTCCATCACCAAGGACCTGTCCTGATTTCTAGCGAGAAGCATATGCTATATCAAAGGCGTGACAGCAAAACGCGACACGTGGCTGCTCATTCTACAACTACTCGCCTCCCCCACACGCCACTCGACGCCTGCCGCTCCTGCTCATTCGCACGTTGCTCCTGCTCGCGCGCTCCTTGCTCCTGCTCGCTGCACGTGCCCGCGCGCTCCTCGCTCTCACTCGCGCTGATCGTGCTTGCGCGCTCCTTGCTCCCGCTCGCGCCGCTCGTGAGGTGGTGATCATTGCTCCTTCTTGCGCTGCTCGCGCGCTCGCGCGCTTGGTGCTCGAGCTCGCGTCGCCGCGCTAGTGCAACTCGACGATCATGCTACTGCGTCTGTGCTGCTGCACATCGTCGCTCAAGCCTCGAGTCGATCGACGTGCGACGTCATTACATGCATGGTGTATGTGCGTGTTACATTTGCATGTGCGCGTGTGCACGGGTTCGAGTGCATGTGTGTGGTTGTGCATTTTCGCACTCGTTGATCAGTGATCTAGCTGTGAGGTCGGCTTGATCATCAACTGTATTTGTGTGTGCGTCTTGCGAGACGTGTATGGCAGAAATCGAACACATTATACATGCAAGCGAATGCGGATGGACTACGATTGAGAGTGTTCTTTGTATGTGTTCTTGCATGTGAATGCGTGCGTCGTGTGCTTATCAGACACTGATAACGACTCACTCATACAGTGACACTAACATGGCTACTCGCCGCAACACGAAGTGACCGAGAATCGCAACAACGATCGAGCGCAAAACAGCCTGTTCGAGTGCAGCACCAGTATCAACGAGCGAGTGTCACAACAGTGAGCCCACACAGCAGCACAACATGAACACGCAGAGCAACAGCGAGCACACGCAACATCCGCGCGAGCGAATGTCAACAGTGCGAGCGAATGCCTCTATATCACGAGCACACGCAGCAACAGCGCGTATGTGTCCACAGCGTTTACACGCGCGGTACCAGCTCGATCTAGCGCGCGAGCAAACGTGTTGTAGTGTCTGCAAGCGCAGCAACAGCGAGTGAGCGCTGCAACGGCACAAGCACGCACCACATCAGCGAGCGAGAAAGCGACGCAAAAGCGAGCGAGTGCGGCAACAACCGCGTGAGTGACGACAGCGCGAGCGAGCGCAACTAACGAGCGTCGAGTGAGGCAACAGCGCGCGCAAGTACAATCGACGGTTCGTGCATTCGTGTGTATTGCGCAGATGACATGCAGTGCTCGCAATGTGTGCTGCAGCGTCACGACGAGCTCGCTGTGCGAACAACAAGGAGATCGAGCGTATCACGCGGCGACGGATCGACGATGCGCTCAGCGGCGAGCAGCACTTGTCACGCGCTGATCAGCTCGTTCAGCTCGCCAGCGTGGTAGAGCACGCGCATGGAGAGCAGCACTGTGCCATTGCTTGCAGCGGAGATCGAGCGAGCGCGCCAGAACGCAAACAGCACGGCTTCCGCCTTTGCGCCGAGGGCCAGCACGTCGTCGCGGTAGCTTGAGCTCGCTTCGCGCGGCTCGTAGCCCTCGATTTGAAACAAATACAGGTACGCCACAGTGAGCTGAGCATCGGATCGGCGTTGGTTGTCGCCAGACTCATACAGCCGCGGCTCGCAAGTGAACCACTCGTGCCACATGGCAGATGGACTCGTGGCCGCGGCCTTCTTGCGCTTCTTCTGCGTTGGTTCTTGCTGCTAACGGGCTTTCTCACGATCGCCGCGCACACCACGCTCTCGCTCGCACACGGCCACGCGCTGGATGAGCTCGCGGTTCATTACCACGAGCTGCTCCAAGAGCGCTGCGGTGTGCTCGCTCGCGCAGCCAGTGCCCGCACAAGACCGAACGCTGCGAGCTTGCTCGCCCTCACGTGCGTCACAAGACGCCACGCTGTCGCGCGCGGCCTGATCGAGCGCTCCAGACCACTCGAGCAGCTGCAGCGCGTCGTTGCCGATCTGGCTTGCGCACTCGTCGAGTCGGCGCAGCAGCGGCGTGTTGCGCATGAGCGCCTTCGCGCGTGGGTATTGGAGAACCAGCGACGCAGTGAGCGCGTCCAGCACGCGGCGGTCGGCGTCAAGCTCTCTGCGCAAGTGCCCGCTGCAGGAGGAGAAGAGCTTGTCGCGCAGCAGTGTGAGACGTTCCCGAGTGCGCGAGTCGAGCTGCGACGCATCGACAGCCACTGGCTTCTGGTATGGCGCGTAGCCTGAGAGCACGCGAGCGACTATGCGATCTTCCGTGGGGGGGGGTCGTGATGTACACAAAGCCCTTGTTCGTCGCGCTCATCGCCCATCCCCCCCGGTTGAGAATCTACTGCGCCGCAAGCCGAACGTCGCTCGTGCTGCGCGCCGCCGCGCCTGAAGGAGTGCGAGGTCATCCGATCAGTGATGGGGAGGCGCGGCTCGGCGCGCTTGAGCAGGAGGTTGATGTACTCGTGAACACCAACCTCCTGCTTGACCTTCTTTGACGTCTTCTTCGCACCTTGGTCTTTGTCATCATCTTCGTCGTCCTGGGTCGTCGTGGTCGTCGCTCATGGTGCTGAAGCTGGTGCCGCGCCTGACACCTCTACGCGCAGAGCACCGACATCAACCTGGAGCAGCTCGTGCAGCGGCCCGGTTTCGTCAGCGACAATGGCTGCGGGCGTGACGAGCGCCGCCGCCAGCGTAGCTGGCTCAAGAGCGCTGGCGACAGCGTGCTCTGCATCGCCAGGGCCGCCGCCAGAGCGAAAAGCGGGCAAACGATGAAGCTCAAGCCATCCGTCACAAGCGACAGCCCTTGTTCTTGAGCGGTCTTGACGCGCAATAAGCCACAAACAGCGTTCCATCCGCCGCGATGGCGACGTGCTCCTTGCGAGCGTGCGCGAGGTCCGATGTACGACCACAGCAGTTCCATATAAAACAAATCAATGCAGCACCTTGGTTATCACGTTCGCTACTTGCATTCACATACGTACACTCCATCAAAGACCACAAGTCGTCTTTTGTACATGGTGGAGCAGACTGAACGAACTCGCCATCCTTTCTATTCTTGCATGCGCGCTGTAACACATTCCCTTTTCCTACCAATGCACATCATATGCACGTTGCAATCGATGCATGCCAATCAACCACAACTTCACGCCACGGAAGTAAGACACAACAGAGTTCATTTCAAATGTGTGCCATCCTCATTCCATTGCACACCAAATACAAACCAAACTGCTCAAGCACAGCAACAACGCGCACACCAGACTCATCGGCGTCGATACAAGCGTGGACATAGTTTTTACTTACATCGAGCTTCGCTAGGAAGCGAGCGAACGCGCTGCGAGAGGAGGTGCGCGCCATGCGCGTGTTGGCTGGGACGAGTGCGTCCATGCTGCCGAAATGGAGTGTGAGGCATCAGTGCACGTCCACATAAAAAAGAACGCACTATGATTGAGTGGACCACACTACAATCGGCTCATTAAGACTTGGTTTTAGCCAATTGAATGGAATGACGATGATATGCTGACCAATCCGACATTGACTTGGTGTTTGTAGGAGCGGATGCATATGTTAAACCCAATTCCAACCATCCCTTGGTTGGAATCGTTGGAATCATAAATATTATTTTCATAATTACGGATTGGATAAAAACGATTCTCTGCGCTACCTCATTGGATGAAATAGGCGCTTCGGAGACAGCCCATACACAGACAGTTGGGATCGTCACTATACTCTACCATAAGATGAGAACACTAATTTCGAGTCATTCCGACTTTCATTCGAACAGTTCATAAACATAGACATAAAAGTGCTTGTGAATTTACGATTTTGCGTTGCATCTTGCCGCGAGTTGTGAGTCACAACTCGCGGCAAGATGCAACACTCACAACTTGTGAGCGCTCGCATTCGGACGAAGAAACAAGACGCCCAACAAGCTCGAGCACGATCACGAGCTGGACGACGACGGAGTGACGGTGTACAGCGCGAAAGCATCGTAGCACAAGCTCAGTATGAAGCGGAAGCACCAGGTGGTATGTGACATCTATCTGTCTGCCAGTGACCTGCGCCGTTTGGTGCGGTGAGGCGGCGAGCAATGTGTGTTTGCACGTGTATGCATGTTTCCACATCTCTGGCGAGTGTGAGGAGCTTCACCACATCGTGCAAGACCAGAGAGACGACCGTCCACGCTACACGCGACCGAAGTCTCATGCACGAGTGCGTTTTGACGAGCACGCCAGTCCTGGGGTTACCGTCGTCAAGAACACGAGCTAGCCGTGCGCGTTTGAGTGTCTGCATGATGTGTGTGGATGTGCGTGCGTTTATATATACGAATTCTATTTGCCCAAGTGCAGGCGAGTACTTTGAGCACTATATTCTTCACGCACAAGCAGTCGACGACGAAGTAGGCCATTGCGCTATCGACTGCGACATCGCAGGGTTTGACGAACGTGCTGTGCGCATGTTGGGCGTGATATATATGAACGTTCGTATGAAGTTCGCGCATGCAAGCGCCCCACATACCGTCACGACGAGCTCAATCGAACGAGCTGCGCGGGTGTTTGGCCGCTGGTATGAGTAGGGCGCCTCATCCGAACATCACTGAGTGAAGTTGTGTATGCGCTGGGTGTGTTGACTTGTTTGCGACCTCACTCGAGCGTGCTTGTTAGCGTGGTCTTTCCTGACAAGTCTGGTGCGGGTGTGTGCATATGTGGTAGTGTGCGTGCTTCTATGAGACTGAATCACCCGCTGACAGCAACGACGAGCATCATCTACGAAACCACAGTGCAACACATGCAACAAGCGGATCTACAGCAGCAACAGCAGCTCGAATGCTACAGCTTCAGCGATTACCCAAGACAAGCAACAACGACAACCACGATAAGCCGCTTCAACTCAACCGCATCACAATCAAAAACTGCACTCGCAACACCGTCCAGCAGCATCACCACGACGTCGTCAGCACCATCTAGCGCGAATCCGACTGCGAGTGTGTATGCTGCTACTGTCCGCGAGTTCGCAGACGTGAGCGAGAGCGGTGCATCAAGTCGTGCGTGGTGTGCGCTGATATACAAGAGTCACAGTGCAGCAAAGTCGACGACACTTCTGTCGAATGGACTGCCGTGTCCGCGGACTGTGACGCGCTGTTGTTCAATGAAAGGCCAGTGTACTATCCGAGCTCCTGCGCTCCTGCTTATGACGACCTTGTGATTCCTATATGTCTGCGCATACTACGTACTCGCCGTGATGTATCCTTTGCGCGCTCTTGGCGAGTGAGAGACAGACACGAGGAAACGCGGCGAGACTGCCGCAGGGCTTTCACTCAACGAAGTGCCTCAATTGCGCTTGCATTTGCGACAGCACGTCGTTGCAGCGAGTGCCTGCGCTCAGCACGCGCCGCACTGCCGCAAAGACGACGACGCGAACACGAGGTGTAACAAGTTCACAGAGCGACAAGAAGAACTTTGATTTATAGGTGCGAACGCACGCTGTGGCGCCGCGACATACTACTCCAACACTCGCACGGTGCACACCATCTCATGTGCCGACTGATCTACATTTGTGCTGTTTGCTGCGTTGTGCTACTTTGCACCTCCAGGTGAGCGTCTAGCACAAGAACGTCAACGGCAGACGCAGGGAACGGATCGTCGATCATGCCGCTGCGGCGCGCCATTTGGAACGCGCTTGTCCTGGCCATGAGATGCCAGCGTCGCGAGAATATGAAGAAAGGGACCACCGCTGTCTGCCGAAGTCTTGGTGCGTGCCTAGCATGCTCGTTGCGTGTACCAAGCGAAAAATACTGAAGCACGTGATTTCAAAAATTGCATGACTACTACTGCTGCGAGTGTTACTTGTGTCTGTTACTCGGTCAGCCAGGCTTTTTCTGTAACTGTATCTGGGTTACTGCTCTCGCAAATGTCAGGAGCTAACCAGGTTTCCTCTGGTTCATTGCTGAAGCAGTCGATTGACTTGAAATTTGTACGAAAATGCAGCTGGCTGCCGCGCTGCTGGCCCTTTGCAAATGTAGGCTTGATTAAAGCATTCAAAAAACCCTCGATAGTGTGCGTGTAGGCGTCCACATATGAATACAACAAGTACAAAAGACGAAGGCAAAAAGTTTTTGCCTTTAAATCGCACCATGGGTTGACTCGATTTCAGTGTTGGTTGTTGAAAACAATAGTATGGTAGAGCGAGCTGACAAAACAATTGTATTGCATTGATGTATTGTATTGAGTATCAGTACAGGACCGGTCCTGAATAAACGACCGCCTCATTGGTTTGAAGAAGTTCTAGAGTTCTAGTATGTGTAGGTTGCGATCACATGTTTTTGTATACACAGTAAGGTTTGATACAACTGAGTGTAAAGCAATGATTTCCCTACATTTGACAAATATAGAAACGGCCGACAAGGTCCGTTTTGACAAGTGGACATTGCTGATCGGTTCGCTCCACGTCAACCCGCATTCAAGCGTACATACAGATATTTTGGACCCCACGTCTCTCGTCGCGATCTAAACGCGATATTCCAGACCGCTCTCATCGCCACCAACACACCCAACTCATGCAGGATGGCATCTCAGCGCTCAACCCGAAGGTCCTCCTCATTGGCAAGGAGCCATACCTCCGCCACTTCATAGAACTCCCATGCGGCAACTGCTCCGGCCGCTGCGCTAGGGCGCACATCAAACATGACTGGGAGAAACCAGCATTTCCTTGTCGCCTTGTAGACTGGCCGAAGCAGCACTTCTCGCAGCAAATTCACACTAGCAACGAAGTCTCCATGTTTACTGTGGTATCGGTCATGTGTGGAAGTGAAGTGTCCAGAAGTTACAAAAGTGACGCAGAAGGGATTTTTTAGACAAATCAGGAAGTAGTGACTTTACGACGTCGTTTCTCGCGCTTTTGAACTGTATAACCGCCGCGCTTAATCGAATAGAAGTGCCACATCGAGTCACATCAATTTAAGTGACTTTGCATATATAACACTTGATTTGATGATATTCGTTACTTTGGGTTTCAGCTTGATTGACTGGTTTCGTTCAGCTTGATTGACTGGTTTCGTTCAAGCGCCATGTTTCAGCAGGATTGGTGCGTGGGCGACGATGTGGTTTTGTAGCTAAGATCCGACTGACCATGTAACTAAAGATTATCAAACGCAGGTCAGGTATTGTTTTGATGAATCAAAGCCGCTTGAATAGGAGTTTTAGGTTGCAGGAAGAACGCATGTGAACTGTTGGGTTTGTATAACATAATTTTCTTTGCGAGTGAAGTTATGGGTTCGAAGAACAGTACTATGGATTCTACCTGCTTTGGGAAGAATACAAACATCGGATTTTACGATTCCAAACAGGTTTCGCCTGAGTTAATGTGAATGTAAGTTGCATTTTGATTGTGGTGTTATTGTTATGCACTGTATATTGATACACTGCTGACCTAGTGAAATGCTTCGTTTTCTTGGATACCTTTTTATGTTTTGTCAATTGGCTGACACAGTCCAGAGACGCGATTCCTGCAAAGATGAAAACGCACTATTCAGAGCTCCAAAACACCCAATTAAGCAAGCATTTTCCATACAAATACTGTGACGGGGTCACACAGCACAGTACGCTGAGGAAGCGTGCGCACGTGTGCGCTGCAACTCAAGTTGCTGGGAACGTGTTCCCTCTAGCCTGGACGTTGTGCGAACAACAGAGCAGGTTCCAAACTAGTGCATTGGATGGTTATCGTCCTACAACATGCATGCCTAAGTATCCCTATACTAAATGCAAGATAACGAGTACCGTGAGGTACTCGCGACTCAATAGACAATGAGTCGCTGTCGTGCGTCCGATGGGACGACGACCTCTGTTTGGTGTGTCCCACACCACAACAGACCATGTCCAGGATTGGACATCCCGGATTTTTGTACACATACACCAATCCATGTAACTGGCCATTTGGCCCCGTTACAAATACGGTGTTTGGTTTAGCCCGATAATGACATATCAATGACTTGTATATAGTCAAGTGAAATCTTTCTCAGTTCCGTGTAACACACAGTATAGGTGCTCCTTGCGCGAAGTTGATTTAACGTCGGGCAATTTAAGGCTTACGCACTGACGTCATCTAGGTTGACTGCCTCCTCAATAAACTATTTGATTTTGATTTACTGCTCTGAATGGTAAAAGGAAATTAGATGCATTCCACTTCCACGTCGTGACTTGAATTTCTGGCAACACCAGATGATAAATTTATGTAAAATGCGAAAATTTCCCTCACCTAAATGGATGATTCTGTTGTGCTCTGTGTATGCGAGAAATGTAAAGCATATGATGACGTTTCGCCCACGCACTTCAAGCAGCGCCACAGACAGTTTATTTTCCGCTGCCGGCTTCAGGCAGAAGCAGAACACCTTGCAGCAACAGCGCAGGCCCTCCGTCCCAGTGTCTGTGGTGGAGAAGCTACTACGGCAAGGCACGCAAGCGCTGTGCATGAAGTACGTCTCGAAGGCAGGGTGCTACGATCCCGCTCAACAGCGAGCAAGCGTCATGCGTACACACTTACTAAGGGCATCGATACACTGTAGATCTTCTACTGGCAACGGATCAACGACACTCCATTGATATCCAAAAGCTTACTGATGGACCTACGCTGTCTGTCGACTTCATTCACTCGGTCGCTCCATTGCTCTGCGCTGCGCCTGGCGACCATGCTCTGCTTACTAGTCTACTGTCGATCTCAAGAATCTCCATCCTCGCGCGGAATTCGCGCGCGAACTCGCGGCACTGGTCCAAGTCGTCCAGCGTCATCTTGCCTTTGGAGTACTCGTGGACAGCAGCGTCGATCATGGAGCTCGGTACAGCGTCGAGTGACGAGAACGACGTGCTGAACTTCTAGTTCAGATAGCTGAGCACGCGAGCCTCGATATCTGCGGCCAAGTACGCACACCAAAGCGCATCGCTCTCGGCTTCATCTTCCTCCATCCGCTTCTTGATCCGAGAGGCTGCCTCGGCCACTTTCGCTCGAAGCGCCACTAGCTCCAGGCCAAGCTGAGTATACCCTGCGGTACCGACCAATTGCGCTCGAGGGGCCGGTGTCTCGAGGTGGTTCAAGTGTGTAAGAGCGCATGTGAGAGATCGATGCGAGCGAGCAAGCGTGCGTGCGTGTGTGTGCGCGCAAGGCAAAGCCGATTGACACCACAGCAAGTCGCTAGCAGCAATAGTCTTATTCGTTCTCTTTGTCGATATTGTACGAGCGCTGATGGAGAGAGAACATCATGCACTATCGATTTCCCATCGCGCCGCACGATGTCGCGATCTCTCAGTCTCTTTCTCGCGCGTCCATTACAGCAGCACCGCACACAACAGGGGCGATGGATATGGCCGATGGACAGATGGACACATGGCTGCACCTACGGCTTGTAGACTACGAGTGCACCACAGAGGTGAGGCCAAGCAGCAGCAGCCCAGTCATATTTCAAGTACTGTTGACTTGAATTTGACTCGGAAGTGATTGTAGCATGCTACAGTACTCGGCAAAATACAAACAAGAGGTGAAGAAGTACAGTGAATTGGTACGATCACTTCCTACTCAAATTCAAGTGTCTCGTTTAAGTGCGATTCATGTGCTTCGAGTCCTCTGCTCACTTGCATACCGCAACTGTCCACTCGCTCGCGATGCCGGTCTACAGCGCCCTCGACACGAGCACATGCAATCACTTCAACCTGCGATCGCTGCGGCACAACTACACTACACTACACATAACGATCGTGAACACTCGCAGCCGATCAAGTGTGCAAGCCGAAGCCGCTGCTCGAGTTGTTTGGCAACAACAACAACGCAAAGACAACGTGCAGAACCAAAGACAGTCGCGTTGGCACGTTCGCGCAGCTCCAGTTCGACGACATTGAGTCGCTCGCTGCTGCACAGTGCGAGACGCACTTGCTCGAGAAGAGCCGCCAGGCTGTTGGCGAGGCACTCGGCGAGCACAACTACTACGTCGTCTACCAGATCTTCTGTCTCCATCGACACTCAGAGGCGCGAGCTGCACCTCGATCGCGACGTGTCCGAGTACGAGCACATCCGCGCTGGTGCCGACACGGACTTCACACACGACGACGACGACCAGTGCTTGAAAGCAACACAAGAGGCGATGGACATCATCGGCATCGCGGCCGAGGAACAGCACGCGATCGTTGACATCGTCGCTGCGATCCTGAACCTCGGCGACGCGAACGTTGTCCAAGGCACGTCGGAGGAGAAGAGCCACGTCGCGAACGTCGCGCACCTCGTGCAGATGGACGTTGGAGCGCTCTGGAGCGTGCTGCTCGAGCGCTCGATCACGGTCGGCTGCGAGTCGTACACGATCCCGCGCAACAGCGAGCAAGCGTTGGGCTTGCGCGACGCCCACGTGAAGGGCATCTACACGCAGCTCTTTGACTAGCTCGTGCACCGGATCAACAAGGCGATCTGCTCGACGCGCAACGCGAAGACGCACATCGGTCTGCTCGACATCTTTGGGTTCGAGTCGTTCGAGACGAACGGCTTTGAGCAGCTCTGCATCAACTACGCTACGCGAACGAGAAGCTCCAGCAGAAGTTCAACAGCGACGTGTTCAAGGTCGTGCAGCAAGAGTACGTCGAGGAGGAGATCCCGCTCACGCTCGTGACGTTCGAGGACAACCAGCCGATCCTCGACTTGATCGAAGGTCGCATGGGCATCGTGAGTCTCTTAAACGAAGAGGTGCTGCGGCCGCAGGCGAGCGACAGCACGTTCGTGAGCAAAGTCGCCGACGCGTTTGGGACCACCCGAACCTCGAGAAGAGCAAGTTTAACCAGATGCTCTTCACGCTGGCGACGTCGCGTACAACGGCACGGGCTTCCTCGAGAAGAACAAGGACACGCTCCCGACGAACATGGCGCAGCAGCTCCAAGGCAGCTCGAGCAAAGTGATTGCGAGCGTCTTCAGGAGCCTGTGGCCGAGCGCACGTCTGGCGCTGCTGCACCTGGTGCGCGTCTGAGCCGCAGACGTCAGCAAAAGAGCTTCCTCGTCGGCAACACGATCGCCGGCGGCTTCCGGAAGCAGCTGAGCGAGCTCACGGAGACGATCAACAAGACGTCGTCGCAGTACGTTCGGTGCATCAAGCCGAATGCGAACAAGAGCCCAGAGGAGTTTGACCGCACGATGATCGTCGAGCAGCTCCGGTGCGCCGGTGCGATCGCTGCGATCCGCATCAGCCGCGCTGCGTTCCCGAACCGCATGTCGCTCGTCGAGTTCCAGTCGCGGTTCCAGATCATCTGTCCCTCGAGCCTGTGCAACGCGTCGCCGCCCGACATGGTCGTCGGCCTGTTGAAAGAGCTCCTGCCTGAGACGGCGTCGGCAAACACAAAGAACAGCAAGTTCGCGATCGGCAAGACGAAGGTCTACTTCAGCTCGGGTCTGCTCCAGAAGCTCGAGGACCGTCGCAATGCGATCCTGAAGAACCACGCGATCAAGATCCAGAAGACGATCCGCGGCCACGTGCTGCGCAAGCGCTACGTCGCTCTCCGCGCTGCGACGATCGCGGTCCAGACATTCAGCCGCGGCGCGCTTGCCAAGTGGCGCTACAAGACGCTGCGCACTGCAGTCATCAAGCTCCAGGTGCGTCAGCGCGGCCGCAAGCAGCGCGTGCATTCGCTGAGCTCGTCGTGCGCGTCCGTCGCGAGCGTGAGATGGCGCTCGAGCGCGAACGCCAGGCGCAGCGCGAACGCGAGCTCGCGGAGGAGCGTAAGCGTGCTGGTGTTGCTGCTGCTTGGCGTGCAGTCGGCCAGTAGTGGTGCAGGTGCAGGCACTGGACCCCAGAAGACGCCAACGCTGCTGCGTCCATTGCGCGCCATGGTCGATTCACGCTCGCTACGAGTCTCCCAGTCAGTCAGTCTCTACGTCTAATTTGGAACAGCTGGAGCTTGTTGCGCACCGCAATGCGCTCGAGCACGAGCGTGTCGGTGCTGAACGCGGCAAAGTCCGCCATGGCTGCGTCGTTGCCGCGCTGCTCGTGCGAGAGGTACGTGATCGTGTGTGCGTCGCTGAGCGCAGCGATGCTCCGCGCGAGGTTGCGCCACGACTCGGTCCCATAGATCGGATTGATGCCTGCGTACATGTGCATGGAATGCGTGAGTGAGTGCCCTCGGTCGACTTGACGCTCGATCCAGTGACACTGGTCGTCGCCAGGCGAGAGGCACGTACAATCCGAGATGAGGATGTAGTCGAATGTGCTGCGTGGCAGCGCTGCGGACGGGTCAGAGCCCCACGTGAACTCACGCACATCGATGCGCGCGCGCTCGCTGTCGGATGCGTTCGCAGCGACGTTGCGCTGCAGCAGCTCGACTGCTTCGCGCTGGTCCGTGAGCAGCACGTTGGCGCCGAGCGATGCTGCAACGAGTCCAGCGAGCCCACAGCCACTGCCGAGCTCAATGACTGCTGCTGGAGGTGATCGTGGTGGGACGCAGTGGTCGTCGTTGCTGGTGCCATTGTCGCTATTGCTGTGTACGTGCATGTCAAACGGATGACGCTGTGTCGCTGCGAACTCAACGAGGTGCTCGGAAAGGAACGCGCTTGCGTCCCACACGCGCGACGCAGTCCATGCATCGGCAAAGATCGGCGCGAGCTCGTCGCTCTGGAGCGTCTCCGAGAGCTCGTACGCGCGTGCACCGATGACGACTTGCATGACTACTACTGCTGCGAGTGTTGCGCAGTCAGCCAGCCTTGTCAATCAATCTGTCGGTCTGTTGCGACGGTCGGCCAGTTGTATTTGACTCGATTTCAGTCTTGGTTGTAGAGTCTTGGTTGTTGAAACAATAGTATTGTAGAGCGAGCGAGATCAATAGTATTGTATTTGCGTGTTGACACAGGATACAGCCTGAATAATGACCTCCTGTTTTGTTTTGAAGAGGGTATTGTATTAGTAAATGCAGGTTGCTATATATCCGTTGCTATCAATTGCTTCAGTAATAATAGCCTATCACATTGCTACTTTGCACTACAGACAATCCTTCCAAATAGACACACTGCTCAAACTGTATACCCTGTCCTAACCGATTCATCTACCGATCGACTAGGAGATCGAGGCAAAACCAACAATCCGAGCAATCTCCATGCGCACGGCACGCGCGACCGAGCTTGCCCTGATCATGAGATGCCAGCGTCGCGAGAATATGAAGAAAGGGACCGCCGCTGTCTGCCGATGTCTTGGTGCGTGCCTAGCATGCTCGTTGCGTGTATGAAGCGCAAACATCATGAAGCGCGTGATGCGTAATTTCTCGTGAGCAATGTTCCAGGTCTGGACGTCGCGCTTGGCGTCGCAGCGCTGTAGGCAGTGCGGATCTACAGGGTCGGCGCCTCCGAGGCGATGTTGTGGGAGGGGGCGCTGTTTCTCGGAACGAACATGGAACGGAATAACTTAGTGCGTCAAGATGCCATCCAGCCAGTCACTCCTCGACTCTGTTCTGTTCCTTTGACGCTGATGTGTGGTATCTCAAACTCATTTTTAACTCAATACCTCAGGGTTGGGGTCAAACTAAAAGGCGGGAAGCGAGATATTGAAGGTCTGTGTTGCGTTTGCGTGCTGGCAAAGGCATCCATGCGTGACCTTGCGTAATTGCAAGAATTGGCAACAACGACAGTTTAGAGAAGGGAGAGCGCTATCGCGGTGGTCTCGCTGTCATGGATTGTTTGAATGAAATGCTTGTACAAAGCGAAAACCAACATATAGTTCTCATAGACAGAAATGTGTGGAGAGTCGAGGCTACAACAACAAAATACAGGGAGGAGCGCGTTAGCGGGAACCTACCTGTTATCTACTTGGGCGGGGAAATTTGTATGAGAGATTTTGTGTGTGCGTTTGGTTGATTTTGATAACGTTTTGAAAGAAAATACACTTAATGCCGTTCCGCTAACGCGCCCTCCTTGTAATCGCATCAACGTTAGCCATACGAATAGACAATATCAGTCACGAATTTGGCGATTTAAGCCACTGTCGCCGTGGCTTAGAGGCAGTACACACAACAAATACGTAAATGTTCAGCAGGTCTACATTGGTTTGTGGCTCGAATAACCACACGACAACACCTCGTGGTTACCTGTTGCTTTATAACGGCCAACTGCAACTAGTGGGCAATAATCAAGAGTGTGAAATGAACTAGCTCATTTGGGCGCAAAAAAATTTCATTGCATTTCAACGATGTGCGAGTAACGAAATGCTTGAGCAAAGATGCTCTCTATGTCAGGTAGCTCCTCCTAGACAGTGATCGCTAGCTTGGTCGCATTGGTTCGCAGTTCACCTCTTGTCGATCTTACATCGAGAGAGTGCAGCCATTTAGAAATGCGGGTCGCTTTAGGCGGTTCATGTATCTCCTAGTAAAAAGCGCTCGCTTACTTGCTTGTATGTGATTTCTTGTCTGATGCAGTTGATCTTGCATCGAGGAAAAGCGGTCCTTTTGACCAAATCTTTGAGTTGAAGGGTAGGATGACTCAAAGTTGACACGCTGGCACACCGTTTGGGTGTTGTGAGGCAAAGGGACAACAGTCACGCAGACATTCTCAGCGATTACACGCAACGTTTCTTTCGACGTAAAACTGCAGAAGTTGCGAAGTATGGCAGCGTCCCACTGGAGCACTCTCATATACACGTACTACACGCCACCATTTATTCATTACGTAGCATGATGTGGAAATGCCCAGCAGGAAGTTCTTAAAGCTTTCTCTCGTTGTCTTTGCAGACCAGAAACATAAGACATTTTTGATTTTCATTTTGATTATGCAAAATCCAAGTCGGACGCAAAAATACACAAACCCTCTCCACGTAAACTCTACTCAAGCATCCTAGGTGTGATGGGGTCACACAGCACAATACGCTGAGGAAGCGTGCGCACGTGTGCGCTGCAACTCAAGTTGCTGGGAACGTGTTCCCTCTAGCCTGGACGTTGTGCGAACAACAGAGCAGGTTCCAAACTAGTGCATTGGATGGTTATCGTCCTACAACATGCATGCCTAAGTATCCCTATACTAAATGCAAGATAACGAGTACCGTGAGGTACTCGCGACTCAATAGACAATGAGTCGCTGTCGTGCGTCCGATGGGACGACGACCTCTGTTTGGTGTGTCCCACACCACAACAGACCATGTCCAGGATTGGACATCCCGGATTTTTGTACACATACACCAATCCATGTAACTGGCCATTTGGCCCCGTTACATCACCCCCCCCCCACTCAGACCAAGAACACCACGCGTGGTGACGGATCTTGATCCGGTTGCACGTCTACAGCGTACGCGTACGCCGCACTCGGTGACAGATCACGATCTGGCAGTTCACTGAGCGCACGTGCATGGTCGTCCGCGAGTGCGAGTGCGGCTGCGAGCGCTTGGCCAACGTCGTTCGCGTACCAAGCTTTACTTTCAAAGATTGCGCACGCGAGGCACTCGTGCCACGACGACGACGATGACCACGGCTCCAGCGACGACCAAGAAGAAGAGCGACAAGTCGCCGGGCAGTAGCTCTGCTGCCAGCGCAGCACTTCGGGTGCAGCGCGGCGTTGAGACTGACGCGCGCGCGAGCGCTGTGGCGCTTGGCAAGTCGAAGAAGCGCGCGACGCGTCGCAGCGACGACGACGACAGCGGCGACGAGCTGCTGAAGGCAACGACGCGCGCGATCGCGATCGCTGATCAAGTGATCACTGAGTCCAGCGCGACCGTCGAGCATGAGGTCGTGCAAGCTCAAGAGCGCGCCAACGCCGGCTGTCGAGCGCACTGTGGAACGCATTCCAGCGCCGGAAGCAGTGGGTGCGACGTCTGCGAAGACGAAGACCACGAAGGCTGCGAGCGCGGGTGCGAAAGCACCAGTTTCACTGAAGCGAGTGTCGTCGGGCGGAGCGAAGACCGTAGAAGACCCTTCGCGCGATGGCGCGGGTACAGCGGGTGCGACGCTCGACGCTGGCGACGACGAAGAGAAAGCAGCCGTTCCGACGGAGACCACGGAAGGTCAAGCGCCTGGCGTGGACGCTTGCGCGGTGGGTTCACCGTCGGCGAAAACCACGAAGGATCCTTCGGCGGTGTCGGCGGGTGCAGCGGCTGATGCTGCTTCTCTTGAAGCTGCTTCTGATGAAGCGACGCGTTCTGGAACCACGAGCGGCGACAACGCGTTGTCAAACGGCTCGCCAAGCTCGTGGCTTCCTCGCGAGGAGGTCGTGCGACTGGCTTGTGCTGCGAGCGACCACGCCGGGTCGACTCGCCCTTCGAACCTCAGCGAGTTCGAGGACTTCGAAGAGGACGCCGTCGACTATGACGATAGTCTTGACGGCGGCTCTGACGTCGATGACGACGCGGTCGGTGAGACTCCTCCCCCACCAACCCAGGTTGCAAGCAACCAGGCAGCGACGGTCAAGACCGAACCAGCCACAACGTTGGTCTCCAACCCAACGTCGACCACGCTTGTCGACCTCACGAGCGACAGCGACGACACGAGTGCCGATGGCACCGCTACGCGTAGCGAGGGTCGTGTCGCGGTCGCAACCGTAAAGCTCGAGGCGGGCGAGGTGCCCTCGTTGGCGTCGGTCCGACCTTCGACGACGCCAACAGCGATCCGCGTTGATGCTCGGACCGCGTAGCGGCACCCGCATGACATGCGCTCGCTTGCGCGATGCGGCAACGCCGAGCGTGAGGACAACGCCGCACGCGAGAGCGACTACGCGTATGTCGCTCGTCGGCGTCGTGAGCTGCTTGCGCCTGCGGTGACGACCGTATATGCGTACCGTCGGCACCTGGGCGATCCCGAGCCCAACAAATCGTTGCCGCGCACTCAGCGCTTGTCCTTGAGACCGATCGCCGGCTTGCCGATCGTGCTCGAAGACGGTGAGACCGTCGACGAGTACGAGGAGCGCTTCCGCGAGTTGTGCGACGTGCACCAGCTCGCGGTCGGGAGAGTCGAGAACATCTGCAACCTCCAGATCATCAAAGAGGTGCGCAAGTGGCGCTACGAGTTTGCAAACTTGCGCGCTCGTCGCCGCGTCACTGCGTCTATCGATGAGATGCGACGCGGTCGCGGACTGTCACCAGTGGCTTACGCGTTTGCCGCGGCGCATAGTGCTACTAGAGCTGCGGCTGGGTGGCCGGCTGGTCGCGATCAAGCCGACCGATCTTCGACTGCAGCATCGAAGCGTCCGAGTGGCAACTCGCCACCCGGACGGGCACCCGCGAAACGTCCATCGCGCTATGGGCCCTCCGTAGGCAGAGCCGAGGCTCCACCTACAACCGTCTTGACGGTGGCTGATGCTGCTCGTCAAACTGGGCGACCAAGCCAGGCACATCAGCCAGCAGACTCGTACCGCTTTGCCACGGGTTTTGCGAGTGTGGGTAGCCACGCCACTTCACAAGCAGTTCTCGGCACTGGCCCGAGTCTCGCTGCTTCAGCAGTCATGGAAGTACTCGTTCCCAGACGAGTCCAGAAGCGGCGGTGGCGCTCGCGGCGCTGTACGACGCGCGCTTTGAGGCACTGGAGTCGCTGATCTCGAGCCAGGTGGGCCGGATCCGGGAGCGCATGGGTCGCCATCGCTATCAGCTGGACGAACTGCTCTCTGGGAGCTCGCGCTCGCGTCTCGGCCGTCGTCTTGACGATCTTGAGACCGAGAATGTGCGCCTGCGCGAACGCGTGTCGTGTCTGGAGTCTGGCGCGGCGGCTCTGCGCGCGACTGTTGACGCGCATGATCGCGAGATCTCGCGCCTGCGCTGGAACTCTCCGGCCGCTCTTCTGGCACCGACGCACCACCCGCCGTACCGTGCTCAGCGCGAGTACTCGAGCTCGTACTCGGACTCGCGCTACGGCGGTGGCAGGGACCAGCCGAACCATCGCGATGGTTGCTCTGGATATTCGCCGCGCGATCGTGATCGTGGGCGCTTCGAAGAGGTTCGCGAACCTGATCGTCGTGCCGACGATTCTTGCTCGGCCAGCGCTTGAACGTCTACTCGACGCAGCGCTCGGACGATCAGTCGGCGGACACGGCGCAGAAGGATCGCGGCGCAAGGTGGCGCGTGGGCAGATCTTGATTTGGCTCACTCTGAGCATCCTCCGGCGGCCGATACAGCTTGAGCATCCCGACGTAGAATGTCGGATGCGTCTGCAGCGCCGGCGGCAGCTGTAGCGTGCACGTCCACCCTCGTACATACAGGACCTTGTACGGTCTGACATAGCGAGGACATAGCTTGTAGGTGCCGACAGCGGACACGCGACCTAGTGGTAGGTTCTTTGCATTCAGTAGGACGAGGTCGCCCTTACTAAATACATGTTCGTTTGAACGACCACGCTTGTCCGCTTGTCTCTTTTGTGCGTCTTGTGCATCCGCCATTGCGTCTCGCACGCGACGCGTGACCGCAATGCGTGCAATCAGCAAGTCGTCCACTTGCCGTCGCACCATCGCTGGTGCGACACTCGCCAGGCGAGTCTCAAAGTCGCCTTGGCGCCCGCGCCCTTGACCGATGAGCGTCAGAGGAATGCGCGGCGCGCGCAAGGAGTTCACGTAGAACGGCGTAAGGCCGGTCGATGCGTGAACTGCGTTGTTGATGGAAAACTCAACCAACGCGAGCATCTCGGTCGAACGTGTTGTATGCTCAGCAGCTACGCTGCTCAAGATGTCTTCGACGATGCGATTCGCGCGTTCCGTCTGACCATCAGTCTGCAAGTGGTCGGCTGTAGACATGCTTAGACTCGTGCCGAGCAAGTCGAACAGCGTGCGCCACACCTGCGAGGTGAAGCGCAGATCGCGATCTGAGACTAGAGTCTCTGGCAGACCATGGTGTCGGAACACCGTATCCAACAGGATACGCGCAGTGTCAGCCGCGCTGACCTGCTCGCACACTGGCGCAAGCCGCACCATCTTGGACAGTCGGCAAACAAAGACGACCACGCCGGTGCGTCCTTGTTTGTCTTTTGGATACCCAAAGACAACGTCCATGGACACCAACCGCCGACAGTCGGCTGGTACGGGCAAGCTCTGGAGCGGAGCTGCACCGTGCTGCGAGGTCTTCACTCGTTGACAGACCTCGCACGTTTTGACGTACTTGGAGACCCACTTGTACATGTGGGGCCATCAAAACCCATCGCTCACGAGCGCATAGGTCTTCTCACGACCAAGGTGACCATTCACCGGCGTGTCGTGCGCCTCAAACAGCACCTTGTGCTTGAGGTCCTCGTTCTGAGGCACGACCACGCGTGGTTTGTCCTCCTTCCCGACTTGGAAGTACAGGATTCCGTCCTGCAACGAGTAGCGGTGCAGCCGCGACCGCACTCGTGCCGACAACTTCTCGGCGGCGCCCTCGCCATCCGTGAAGTAGCGCAGTAGTTGCGCGCACGACTTGTCGTGCTGGTACGCTACTCGAACTTGTTTGAGCAGCGGCGTCTCGATCGAGACGACATGAGCGAGCTCATAGTGTGGTCGTCTCGAGAGCGCGTCCACAAGGAAATTCAAGCGTCCGAGCTTGTACTTGACCTTGAAGTTGTATTCTGCAAAGAACGACAACCAGCGCGCCATGCGCTGCGACAAGTGTGGAGAGCTTGTCGCCGTCTCCAAGGACGCGTGATCTGTGTAGATCACGAACGGTTCCGGCCCAAGCAGGTGGACTCGGAACTTGACAAGAGCGTACTTCATCTCGAGTAGCTCCTTGTCGTGAACTGGGCAGTTCTACTCGGCTGCCTTCACCTGCCGAGACTGGAAAGCGATGACACGATCGCGATCGCCGTCATCCTTCTGCAGCAGCGCGCAGCCGATCGCGAAGTCTGATGCGTCACAGACAACGGAGAACACCTTCTTCATATCTGGCAGCGCCAAGATCGACGCTCGCACCAGACTCTCCTTGACCTTCGCGAAGGCAGCTTCATGGACCTCAGTCCAAACCCATTTCCACATCCTTCTCGAGCAAGTCGGACAGTGAACGGACCATGTCCGCGTAGTGGTGGCTGTACCTGTGAAGGTAGTTTGCCAAGCCAAGCCACTTGCGCAAGTCCTTCTGACTGCGCAGTGAAGGCCAATCCACGATTGCCTTCACCTTGCTCGGGTCGGCGCGTACGGCTTCCCGACCGACAAAGCATCCGAGGAACGGGATCTCCGTTGCTCCGAAGATGCACTTGTCGACGTTTGCATAGAGCTTGTTCGCTCTCATGCAAGCGAGCACCTCTCGCAGGTGCTCTACGTGCTTCTGCACGTCCGATGCACCATCTTCGGCCATGCTGTGGACGAAGGTGTCATCGATGTACTTCTGCGCAACCTTCCTCATCGGATGAAGGAGTTGCGTGACGAGGCGATTGAACGTCGCCGGAGCGTTCGAGAGCCCTTGCGGCATCACGAGCCACTCCCACAGCATGCCACTCGGTGGACTGACTGCCATCAGTGGAACATCCTGTTCCCGCATGAGGATCTGGTAGTACCCATCTACCAGATCCAGAGCACTGAAGATCGTGCACCCGGTCATGTTGTTGACCATGACGTCCTTGCGAGGAATCGGCGTCTGCGCCAGGTTCGTCGCCGCGTTCAACTTGTTGAACGCGTGGACGATCCGCCACTTGCCGTTCGGCTTCTTGACGCAGAACATCGGTCTTGAGTGCGGAGACATCGACTCTCGCACAAAGCCGTCAGCTTCCTTCGCTGCGAAGAACTTGTCGAGGAAGTCGACTTGTTCTTTGGGCAGTGCCCACTACCGCGTCACGCAGTACTTGGTGCCTGGCACCAAGTCGATCTCGTGACGCACACCACGATCTGGTGGCAGCGACGTCGGTGGCTCTTTGCACACCACGTCGCGGAAGTCCGTTAAGACTTTATACAGAGGATCGCTCGGATCCTTCAGTATCTGCGCTCCGCGCCGCGCCGCGACTCAAACTGTCGCTTGAACTCCTCCAGAACGCTCTCGTCCATGACGGAGGAGGAGTTCACCTGCACCTCTTCGTGCTCTGGTCGTATCGTGACCATCTCGGACAGCTCTCCAGCCTTCAGCTCGGAGAGGAAGTCCGAGAAGCTCAACACTTCAAGACTGTGAAGTTGAGCGAGCTCAGGGAGTGGCTCCAGGACAACACCCGTGTCCTTGCTGCACCAGTCAGACCGTCGACGACCCTGTACTGGTCGACGGTGGGAGTCTGCACTTCGCGTGTATCAACACGCCGTTCGCTTGTGCGAACCTCGGACTGCCCACGCCTGTTGCGTGCGTCCTTCCGTCTCGCGTTTCTCTTCGTTGAAACCGAGACGCGCCGTTCCTCGGCGCTGGCACACTCGTGTCGTGGGCTCACGTCGTGATGCTCATGCCCGTCGCGTATCCCAAGTGACACGTGGGCCCTGTTGGAGCTGTCGCGAGCGACTGGAGACACAGCGTCTTTCTGTGGCAACTGCTGGGTCTTACTATGCCCACGCGTTGCAGCGGTTCCAGTGAACCCGGTGCTCTGCACCTAAACGTCGTCGCGTTCGTCTTTTACTTCCACTCTCGTCTTGAGAGGAGCTGGCGCGACGAGGATTCGAACCTCGGGGCGCTCGTGCATTGCACGATCTCGGCGAGCTGTTGCCGTCCGTGGACGCGGAACAACCTCGCGCGGTACGTGTACCTCACACGCACCGACGTCCACCACATTCTCGTGGGACGTCTTCGGCTCCAGCCACGCTCGCCGCGAGTGAGCAGAGGCGGGAACATGACTCATCAAAGCTCTGCTGCTCGCGACGGGCACGCTTGCACCGATCGACTTGGTTCGCCAGTCGATCCTTGGTTGGTGCCGTACCAACCACGGGTGCCGAGGATCACGTCTTAACGTGCATCCATGTCGAGCACCATGCTGGTCTCGACGCAGTTGAAGTCTTCAAACTTCATCGTCAGATCGACGAGGATCTTCGGTGTCGCGACGACCACACCGGTCGCCAAGCGGACACTCACCTGCCCACGATGACGACTCGCTCGACGAGCGTCATCGCACATCGCCTTGTTCTGGGCGATGTTCGCAAGCCGCACGTAGTTGCAGCTTGCTCCTGAATCAATCAGGACAATCATCTTCTCCTTGAAGCCGTTCACGCGAGTGTGAACGACGATCAGTTTGTCACTGATCGGTTCGTCTTGCGGAGGCTCGCGAGACTCTTCGAGGGCTAAACATGCATGCGTCGCGGTCTCGCGACCGCCATGTGGCCCCCAGTTGGACGCCCCGCGCCTACTGGGCGTGGCCATTTCCCGAACAATGGGTCAGAGCACGTGTGCTCAGTCGGTCACGTGGAGGGCCACGCGTGGCAGGTCGAACCGCGTTGCCGCGCACACGCTGGTTCGACCGCGGGCACTCACGCATGAAGTGACCCGCTCTGCCGCATTGGTAGCAATGCAGATCTGAGCGCTGGCGCTCGATCGCATTGACGTCCATCGGCGTCGGCCCTCCAGTGGAACGCGTTCCACTTGGAGTGTACGAAGACGTACGAGCTTGACGCAAGCTGTACTCTTCGAGTCGAGCGATGTCAATCACCTGCTCAAGTGTCGTTGGACACGAGCGGAAGAATTGGTCACGTGGAGGGCCCATTCAGAGCCCTTCCATGAAGACCGTGACCTTGGTTTCTTCCAGCAGCGGCTGTGAAGCCATCGCTGCGACGAGCTCTCGAAGCTCGCTTACGTACTTGCTGAGTTCTCGCTTGCAAGCAAGGCAAGCGAGAACTTCGAACGCATTCGGAACGCCACGCTCGGTGGCTCGAACGCGTAGCGGAGTTCCTCACGGAGCGTACTCCACGTGGGAATGCCTCGTACAGGCTCTCCGAACGGGTCAAGACCCATGCCTTGGCTCGACCGCCAAGGTTCGAGACTGCGAATGCGACCTTGAGACGCTTCTCGGTGAGGAGAGCGGCGTCCTTCGCAATCTCGAGCACTTTGATCCAGAGCAGGAGATTCGTGGACTCCTTGCCCTCATAGACTGGTACCTTCAGTCTAAGAGGCTTGGTCGCCGCGTACAGCGGCCGATCATCCACACGCTGTGGAGTCGACGGCTCGGACGCGTCCGGAGCCGTCTCACGAGCGTAGTCAACCAGGTTCGACTCGAACCGTAGGTACTGGTTGACTCGCTTGACCTGCCAAGCAGGGCTTGCGGCGGCAAACGATGCCGCGCCATCATCTCCGATGATCTGGAGGATGCAACCCAGTGCTCGCCACTGGTTGTCATCCAGATGAGGGAATTGCTCCCGTTCCATCATCTTGCCGTCTTTATCCGTGAGGATTCAGACCAGTCAAGTCCGCGTAGGCGTGGATTGACTACAAGTGCTACCAGGTGTGACGGGGTCACACAGCACAATACGCTGAGGAAGCGTGCGCACGTGTGCGCTGCAACTCAAGTTGCTGGGAACGTGTTCCCTCTAGCCTGGACGTTGTGCGAACAACAGAGCAGGTTCCAAACTAGTGCATTGGATGGTTATCGTCCTACAACATGCATGCCTAAGTATCCCTATACTAAATGCAAGATAACGAGTACCGTGAGGTACTCGCGACTCAACAGACAATGAGTCGCTGTCGTGCGTCCGATGGGACGACGACCTCTGTTTGGTGTGTCCCACATCACAACAGACCATGTCCAGGATTGGACATCCCATATTGTTGTACACATACACCAATCCACGTAACTGGCCATTTGGACCCGTTACACTAGGACTGTGGTGCTTGCAGTAGTAGGTCCAATTATCTGATCTTGGCCAGCAAACGCTTCAAACCCGCGCGAAAACTGCTAACCCTGCATCTGCATCACTATTATCGAGCTGCACACCAAGCAGCAGCAACACCAGCAGCAGCACGCCTGCCTCCGCTCGCACAGTCGGTCTCGTCCGTCGAGTCGCTCGCATTGAATGAGCAGCTACTGCAAGCGCCGCCGCCGCCACTGCAGCATGGCGACAGCGGAGCGTGGACGCTCCAAAGTGTCCTTCAGACGCTTCTGAAGCACATTGCGCGCGACACACAGCGGTACACGCGCCAGCGCGTTAGCCGTGTGCCCTGGTTGAAACAATAACATTATATTGTTGCTGATACACCGCATCGGTTGACTGTCCCAAGGCATTGAACGCTGATCTGCTCAGCGTCTCAACGCCATACTGAATCCAAGACATCAGATTTGAGTTCGCATGTAAAGGCGGTGAAAACCATCCTCGTCACTCCTCGTCACACTCGAATGCGCATGACACGAGTGTTGTGCTGGTGTGTTGGCAAATACATGCAAGCTAGAGCTCGTCAAGGGACAAGCAGTGGCGAGAATAAGGATGAGGAGGAAAAGAGTCGCCGTGGCGGTCCTGCAGTCGTCTCGACGGTGGGTCTGGACCGAGCACTCATTGAGTGTGAGCAGAGAGAGCACTGCGAACTTGCAGAGGTCCTTTGCATGCGCTGGTCTGCTGGTGCTTTGACGCACAGATTGGATCCACTCTTGGCTCTTCGCTCGACTGTCGTCACGGACATTGACGTGCGAGGCAGTGACGTATGTGTACAGGAACGAGAGCTGCATGAGGAGGGTGGCGGCAGTCGATGGCAGGGTTATGGTAGCTTTACACATTGGCGTCTCTAGCGTCTGAGAGTGCGCATGCGTGTGTGGATGGTTTGGTGTGGGCGACGGTGCCTGGTCGATCGATGGCTGCTGTGCGCGCAGCGCGTGTGCCCCACCGCTGCTGTCGCGGAGCACTTTGGCTGCTGTACGAGCGATGCTGCAGCAGTCGCATGCGCGCGCACGTTCGAGCTCATACTCACATTGATGACACGAGCAGATGCAGGAGCGGCATGACCTGATCGGCCATGACCAATGCAGTTGCGATTGACAGTCGTCATTGACAGGCCGAGTCGTCCGGTCCACTCAAGCGCACGTACATCGTGCATGTACATGTACACATCTGCGCCGATCGAGATGGCACGAGAGTGTCAAACACAGCACTTGCGTGTTGAGGGTTGTAGCGCGTTACTGCCACTCGAGGATCGAGACAGAGCGACAAGTTGTCGAGTGTCTCTGTGTCTGTGCGGCTCTCGCGACGCGGATGGATGGTCGCGGCGCTCCTCTCGTGACCAGTGTAACCATTGCTCTGTCGCTGCTTGGCAGGACGTGAACGTTTTGATGGCCACTGGGCTGACACTTGACACTATGAGACCATGGCACTTGACCAGGTTCAGCACAGCACTGCGAGAGCAAGCGTGCACATGAAGCAACGCAAGGTGCACAGTTCTGAAATGGCGAGACTCGCTCATGCATGCTTGTCTATCGCTGCGAGCTGGCACGTTCCGCCCTTAGAGCGTGTTGTTGCTGCTGAGCGTTTGAGAGATCGAGCTGCTCTGTGTCTGTGTTGTTCGTTGTCAGGCGTTGCTTGCAATGCGCTGCAGCGGTGATGACAGCAATGCAAATGACCTCGGCTCCTTGCGCGATTTGCTCGAGCCGGCGTCGGCAGCACGGACGCGCACGACTGTATATTGCATATGAGATCGACAACACGGGACCGACGAGAACAGACGGCAGGTGCTCCATGCTCCAGCGAGACGGCATCAAGCGCGCGACGTCAAACCCGAGTCAAACTCGAGCAAGCACGAGCTTCGTTGTCGAGCAAGCTGTTGAGCAAGCTGTTGAGCAAAAGCAAAAGCAAAAGCAGGCAAACACTCGAGCTGATTTTGACATGGATCACCAACTGTCTCTCTGTGCGCTCTCTCAGTTGTGTGCTTAATAGTGTACCGTTGCACAAAACGCGAGTATAGTGAATGCAAATATACAAACTGTGCGACTTGGATAGCTTGCTAAATGTAGCCCATGAAGACCACCGCATAGCGATTTTCATGATTCAAACGTCAAATGTGACTTCAAATACAACCGATTGTGCGCACTAGCATGTGCTCGTGCGCCCAAATGTTGAGTTTCTCCAGAAACAGCGCACAAACGTGACAGAGAGGCACAAAAAAGAGCCGGGTCATCTCCGCGTAAGTCCGATTTCGACACACTCGCGCTTGTGTGTTTGCGCGGACGGCTAATATCCGAGTCCACGCGCTCGCTGCCATTTTGCTCACTTTGCTGTACTGCATTGTTGCGCAGACAACATTAAGCGTATAAACACATTCCTGTTGTGTGAACCGAGTTACAGTTAAAAGTCGGAATCCACTTGATGCTTCAACTACCACTAACATATTATCAATAGCTACAAAAGCGAGGGACATCGACCCTTGCCCTTCTTTAGCTTAGCCTGTCCATGTCATCCCGCATTCGCGAGAGAGGGGGAAAAGAGAGTCGCGATCGAGTCAGCGAGTCGATCGCGAGTGAGCCAGCCGCTTATAGATAAGCACGCGACGGCAAACAGCAGCAGCACAGCCCACACACACGCAACTCGCCCACACAAACTCGCCAGCGCCAGCGCGACGACGACGGGCATTTTGGCGCGGCGAGCGAGCGCGAGCACAGCGAGTGTAGGCAGCGTCGCCGACGCAGCAACAGCAGCAGCGAGAACCAGAGCGAGCGCGAGCGCAACAGCACGAGCAGGGGAAGCCGAGCCGCTCCGAGTCGACTTTCACACACACGCGCGCGCAGGGGACGCCAGTGCGACTGCACCTCGCATCTCGCCATCTTCTAGCGTGTCGGCGTGTGCGCGTACGCTCTTCGTATACACAGCACCATCAGCGGCGGCAAAAGCAACAGCGGCGCGAGCAGCTCGACCTCTCTCGCGCTTTCTGTCGCTCGATCGCTCGAGACAGATCACCGCACGTACACACGTCTGCGAGCGCTGCAGCCACCACCACGACAGCGAGGGGAATGTCTGCGCCGACCACCAGCGGACTCTACCACGTCTCGTCGTCGCTCCCGTCGTCGTCCAACACGGCCTCGGTGCTCTTTGCAGCAGGCGACGACAAACCCTTGTACGCCCACACCACCACGCACGACGCGCTCTATCGCACCAAGACCGCGCGCTCCAAGAGCTTCATCCAGAAACCTGTCGTGCTCCTCCCGAGCGCGCTCGACAAGAAAACCGACGACCGCGGCAGCAGCGGCAGCAACAGCAGCACCACGAGCACTGCGAGCACAGGCACAGACGACCGGCGCAGTAGCTTACTCGCGCCGTCATCGTCTGCGCCGTCGTCAACCATGGCGCCGATCCACCCGCCGCCGTCGCACGCAAAAGACTCGCATCACCACTACGTGCTCGATCGTCCACCGACGAGCAGCACGTCGTCGAACGGGAGCAACCACAGCCAGTCGAGCGGCCGCAAGAGCATGCGCAAGAGCGCGAGCAACATCATCGCGAGCAGTCTCGGCATCGTCGGCGCAACGACGCAGCGCGGCAGTCTCTCAAAGAGCTACAGCACCAACAGCACGTCGCCGCAAGGCCACGCGACAGTCTTGAGCATGCCGCAGCACGGCACGTCGCCGTCTGGGTCGCTCGACCGCGGACTCTTGGGAGGCAACCACAGCGTCCGGTCCTCGAGCGCGCGGTCATCGACGCCGTCGTCGACGTACGACGAGCTCGCACCGACGCTGTCGCTCGCGCTCTCGGCCGAGCGCCGCGCGGCGCTGACCGAGTTCATTGACAAGTCGGTCGACGACGCGTACAACCTCTGCCACGGCTTTGGACGCATCCGGTGGCACCCGTTCAAGACGCGCGAAGGCGTGTCGATCTGCCGCGCACACGGGGAAGACGACCAGCGCCTGGACGCCGCCGTGCGCGGCAAGTGCAACGTGAACGCGACGTTCCACGAGATGCTCGACGCGCTCACGACCGAGACGACCGACGACTTTGTCGCGCACGAGAGCGCGGTGAACCCGAGCGAGTTCCTCGACGGCCTCGTGCTCTCGACCCTCGTGCCGCGGACACCGGACGACCGCTTTGTCTGTCTCAAGTGGCACTGCATCAAGTCGTTAGCGCCGTCCGTGGCAAAGCACCGTGACTACGTGTACGTCGAGGTCGTGGACCAGTTTGTCGACCACGACGGCAAGCGCATTGGCTACCGCCTCGCCAAGTCGGTCGACGTGGACGAGATGACGGGTCTGATCGACCAAGCACACGCGTTCGTGCGCGGCAAGACGCTGACGCTCCAGACGTTCACCGAGGTGTCGCAAGGGAACCTCGAGCTCTACACGATGCTCATCAACGACCTCGGCGAGCGCCTCCCGACGTGGCTCGTGCACAAGATCGTCGACACCGCGGCGATGCGCGTCGCGTGCATTCGCGACCATATCAACCAGCGCCGCATCGACGTCTTGGTCTATGCGAACGCCAAGGACTTGGTCCCACTCACGAAGCGCGTGTGCTGCATCGTCTGTACCAAGAGCTTCTCGCTCGTGCGCAAGAAGTACAACTGCGTCGCGTGCGGTGATGTCATGTGCAACCAGTGCAGCGTGCACCAGCTCGTGTCGGCGCAAGGCCTGAGCGAGTTTGTCGGCAAACGCAAGGCGCGCATCTGCGTCAAGTGCAGCAGCGGACTCACGGCGACGGAGCTCCCGCGCCGGTCGAACCTCGCGCGCTCGAGCGACTTGTCGTCGGACCGGAGTACAGCAGCGACGACGCGGACGTCGAGCGAGCGAAGTCGACCAGGGAGCATGCTCGAGAGCCGCAGTGGCCGCGCACTGAGCTCGCAGGACGTCACTGCGTCGTCGTCGTCTGGCTCTGGGAGCTCGGTAGACGACACAAGTGGCTCGCGCGTGCATCCAGCAGGATCAGCGCCGCGACCAAGCACGATCCCGCACATGTTCCAGTTCCGCCCTGCAGCAGCAAAGCCCGAGCCGCGCGCACCGCCAACAGCAGCAGTAGCAGACGAGCACGAGCCATTGCAGTCGTCGTCGTCGCCACTGGAACCGCCAGGCGCCGACGTCGAGAGCGAAGAGGACGACGACATGGAGCACGAGCTGTTTGACGCAACGGTTGACATCAGTGCGATCGCGCCGCAGGACTTGGACTTGGGCGTGGGCAAGTACAAAGAGGTGTACGTGCAGCAGAGCAAGTCGGAGCGCGCCGTGGACAGCTTCCTCATGGAAGAGGCGATCAGCGGCGAGCCCGTGGCTGCTGTTGCGAGCTTCCTCACGCAAGACTGCGTCGTGGAGCACTTGGCGAACATGGCAAACTCGGCGCCAGTGCTCACGACGATGGAGGAGCTGATTGTCGAAGAGATGGTCCCAGGGAACTCGGCGAGCAGCGGCGGTCGCGCGAGTTCGTTCAGCCAGCCGCGACGGAGCGTCTCGATGCTGACGGACGACGACGACGACGCGCCAGTGATTGTGCGCAAAGTCGCCAAGCTCTCGATCGGCGCAGGTGGTCGCAAGAGCCGCAGCGACGGCAAGCGTCCGCGCGCACCACCGCCGCCGATGCCACCAGCGACGCACGAGCCCGAGACGGCCGACTTCACTGCGGACTTTACTGTGCCAGTCGAAGCCGTTGAGATCACATCGACAACGCCAGCGCCAGTCGAAGACGCCGAGCCGACGCTCCAGCTCTCGGACCTGCAAGTGCATCTTGACCGCATGACGCAGATCTCGCAAAGTCTCCGCAGCCTAAACGTCGAGAAGATCGAGTCGTCGACTGAAGCGACGAACGCGTTGCGGCGGCTCGAGAGCTTTGAGAAGCGCGCGAACGCAGAAGTCGCCGCAGTCATTGCTGCGAACTTTTTGAGCGCGCTCGAGAAGAACGGCGCCGGAGGTCTGAGTGACCGGTCGCAGTACGTGCCTGCAGCAGTGCAGCCGACAGGTCCGCCGCGGTTCATCCTGACGCTCGCAATGGGCGACGGCAGCATCGCCGACTTTCTCCACGACTCGGTCTTTGCCGAGCTGACTGAGCCTGCAGAAGGCGTCCTCGCTGGCTGGCAGACTGTGCAGTCGCGCTCGACGGGCAAAGTGTACTATTACAACGCGAGCTGCGGCGCGACGTCGTGGACTGTCCCCGTGCCCGAGCTCCACCGCGGCGCGGTGTACATGGTGCTCTAGCTGCGTACGCGCGCTCTGGTCGCAGGAGCGTGTAGCAGCAAGCGAGCGAGCGACGACGACGATACAGATCAACCAACAGACTCACGAGCTGCGTGCAACAAGACAACGTCGACGATCGCGACTCGTACGCGCAGCAGTCGCCGGCGCGCGCGCCTCTGTCTCGGGTGGTATTATTTAGCTAAACACGACAGTCAATGTAACCCAAACATGCCCTTCGAGCTCAATGTGGGTTTATACAATAAACCCACTTTAGCCAATGTAACCCAAACATGCCCTTCGAAGGTCGTTGGTACATTACTGTAGTAGGTAAGACGTACATTCGTGGCTCGTGACGCATTCATCAGCTCCTCTTTCTTGCGCTCGCTTACGACTCGACAGACGGATCCGCAGTGTCGTACGACGTTGTTCGACAGGAGATCTACGGCAGACTCGGCGCTGCCGTTTTTGCCACCACGTGGCGTCGCCGTCTTGCCAGCGACTTGCGCTGCGAGCGACGCAAAGCGACCTGCAAAGCCGCCCATGCCGCCGCTCGGAGCTGGCGGCGGCTTGGTCGTCACGGGCATTGGTGGCAACTGCGACGACGATGACGCAACGCTCGACGCAGCGGTCGACGACACGTGCGACTGCGCAGCTTCGCCATCCGAGTCATCATCGTCGTCGTCCGAGTCGTCCGAGTCGAGGTGGCGCTTGGGCGACCCAGGACGGAAGACTGCGAAGCGAATGAGCTTCTCTTTGCGTGCGAGCTTGCCGAGGAGCTGCGTCACGGCTTGGAGCGACATGAGCGACGCGTTCGTCTCGTTGATCCCGATGATGTACATGCCTGGCTGGACACCGCCGTGGGCTTCGATCGGACCTTGCCCGCCGGTCGGGAGCGTCGTGAAGCCGTGGACAACAGCGCACTGCTGAATGCCGCTGTCCAAGAGCAAACCAAGTGGCCCTGGTGGCACGCGGATCTCGACGACTTCTTCAATCTCGTTCTCCTCTTCGCTGTCGCTGTCGTTGTCAAAGAACGCTTGGCCCTGGAGCATGTCGTCGTAGCTATCGAGCGTCTGCGCCGCTGGGATGTCGGCGTACTGGTAGTCGAGCTTCTTCAAATCTTCGTAGTACGGGTTCGTCCCAATGATCTTGTAGTCCGTGCCGGCCCAGAGGTTCACGAGCTTGGCTTCGCCCGTGTCCTCGTAGTGCAGCGCGCGGAGGCTGCTCGTGCGGATGCTCGTGCTCGGCTCAAAGTCCACGACTGTCGCTTTCCGTCCCATGAACATGATCAGCTTGCCGTTGAGGCTCTCGGGCTCTTTCATTGGCGCGATCGAGCCTTGCGACCGCAGGAGCTCGATGATCTGGAGGTGACCTTTCCAGATCGCAAGGTCGAGCGCAGTGTAGCCGTCCTGCAGTAGCGTATAAGAGAGCAAGTGTGCATGAGTACGTGCGCGTGCAAGCGTGGACTCGTGAGGTCAGTGCGCTCGCAAGTCCAAACGCGAGCGCATGGCGCGTCGAGAAGGAGCGCAAGAGCAAGTCGCAAAGCTCTGACGTACGTCCGTGAGCGCCATGACGTCTGCGCCGCACTGGAGCAACATCATCACGATCTGCGTGTTGCCAACGAGCGCAGCGCAGTGGAGCATGCTAAAGCCGCCGCTCTGTGCGCATGTGCACCGACAAACAGACCCAGTCAATCAGTCAGTCAGCAAGCCGACTCGGAGTGCAAGCGAGCGAGTCGCCATGGACAGATGCATGGTCGCACCTCCGTGAGCGCGCCGACATCCGCTTTGCCGATCTTGAGCGTGAGGTACCGCTTGACTTTCTCGAGACTCTCCTCGAGAATCGCCTCGCGCAAGTACTGATTGCTCTTGCCCTGAAGCAAGTTCATGGCTGCGTGCGTGAAAGCGAGCGAGTGTGCGGAAGCGCACTGCGAATGCTGCTGCTACAGATGCGACTAGTGGCGATGGGGGAGATGGTCGTGTGGCGGGAGTGCGTGAGAGCGTGCTCGCTTGCTTGCTTCGCTTGCTTCTTTGTCGATGCTCGTCTTCGCGCTCGTCGCGTCTTGAGCTCCTGAGTGAGTGAGTGATTTGCGATGAACCCACACACACACTCGGTTGCGAAAGAGGAATTCCTGATAGTGACATAATCAAGGACATCATCTCTTGCTTTTGTCACTATCCGATGCGAACGAGACATACTGAACTCAAGTTCAAGCGAACTAGCTCCAGCGACTTGCCCAAGCGCGACGATGGCTCACAACTCGTGCTTGTTCACATGCTTGTGCATGTGAACATGCGCGTAGTCATGCACGACGACCACACCGTGGAGCGATGATGGCACGAACATCGAGGTACTGGTGCGCTCTCTCCATGGCACCACAAATGCGCTGCAAATGCTCCAAAGGAGTGCCGATCGACTCGAGACGGACGTTTGCTACGAAGCGCCGCGACGCGCGCTCGCATCTGCATACGGGTTTGCTTGCATTGCATTGCACTCTGCTCATCACTGCCTGTGCGACTGCGTCTACTGCTGTCTACTACTGTCTACTGCTGCGTCTACTGCTGTCTACTGCAACGACAGACTAGCGCGACGATCCTCGAGCTGTCGTGGGAGACGCTCGACGGCTACGTCCAGCGTGTGTGCGTCGCGTGGGTCGGCGGCCTCGTGAAAGAGACTGCGCTCCGGAGGTGCGTGAGCTCTCGCGCCACCTACAAGGCTCGCTCGATGACTCTCTCTGACGCACTGCCGCGTGCTCTGTCTGCAGCGACGTGATTGAGATCTCGGCCGAGTTTGCGCGCTGCTGTGGCATTGTACGTCGCTGTCTGCTGCTCGCTGTCGCTTGCGTTTGCTGCGCGAGGACTCACGCTCGGACGCTGTCGCTTGCGTGCGCTCGGACGGCGCAGCACGAGCTCGTGGAGAGCGCGCCACAGACGTTCGTCGGCGTCCACGTCGTCGAGTCGCTGCCGATCGCACGCCAAGTGCACGTCGAGCCGTGCACTCCAGACGACTGGGAGCTCATCCAGCTCCACGCAGGCTTGCTCGAGTCGGAGCTGCTGCGGCAGGTACCGACTGCTCTGGCGCGACCTTGCGATGTGTGGTCGGTGCGAACCTCACGTCGCGTCGGCTGTGCGCCTGTGTGTATGGCGAGCAGATGTGCGTCGTGAACGACAAGGCCGTGAGCCCCATCTGGGTGCACCAGCACGTCGTCATTCGCGTTCGCGTCTCGCTCCCAGTCGGCACGTGCGTCCAGATCGCTCGCTCGCTCTCGTGCTCGCGCTCGAACTGGTCGTTCGGTGCACTCACGCGCTGTCACGGCACTGCTGCTATTGCTGCTGCTGCTGCTCGTAGTGAACACGCGCGCTTGTCGCCCAACACGGAGGTGATCGTGGCGCCAAAGGAGCGCGCGCCGACGAGCGCTGACGACGGACTCGGGACGGACTTTTACTATGAAGCGTCGGCGCCGCTCGTCGTGCAGGTGTGTGCTGAGAGTGGCTTGTGTCAGTGCAGCGAGTGAGTGAGGCGCTGGCTGCGAGCGGCGCAAGACCCTGCGCTCAAGTGCTGATGGCACTCGCTCCTGCTGCTCCTGCTGCTGCTATGTGTGTGTGTGTGCGCGCGCCTTGTATCTGGAACGATCGATCGACAGGCTGCGAGCGAGACGATGGAGACGATGCAGAGCCGCAGAGCAGGAGACGAGGTGTGGGTCCACCCCGAGACGCTCGCAGTGCTCGGCGGCGCCGTGCTCTCGGACGTCTCTGCGCGCAGCAGCAGTAGCAGCAGTCATCTCGAGCCGCCAGTCGCAGCGATCTGGCGCGTCTCGAGCCGCAGCAGCAGTAGTGAGACGAGTGCTGCGGCAGAGACCGTCGCGCCGCCCACGTACGTCTTGCGCAGTCACTGAGTGGGACGACGTCGTGGTCCCAATCATCGCTTGCTCGCCTCTTGTGCGCCGCACAGACTGACAGACCGACTCGGCTGCGCACTTGTGAGCAGGAAGGCGACGGCGGCATCCACAACGTGCAGTGTCGTGCGACTCAAGTGCTCGCGCCTCGTCGGCCGCGGCCGCGTGCGCATGGGCGGCGCCACGCGCGTGGCACTCGGCGCAGCAGCGCACACAACGGTGTAGCTCCGCGTGCCGAAGCTGCCGGATATCGTGCCGCGGCGGCTCGCGCTCAAGCTCTTGACAGATCGCGAGCGCGCCGACAGACTCGACACGGACGCCGTCCGCGAGGCGTTTGCGCGTTGGCTCGCGCAGCGTCCGACGAGTCTCGTCGCCCACACTGGCGCGCTCGTAGCGTTTGCGGTCGGCGACGAGCGCGTCCATGCGCTCGTGCACTTGTCGTACGGCGACGCAGACGCGCCGACGCTGCAGCAGCAGCAGCAACTTGACAGTACGCCTCGCTCCTTGGTCTCTTGAGTCGCTTTGATCGCTCGTAGTAGTGACTGACAGACAAGCTGACGAACTGACCTCTCACACTCACTCGTGCTTGTGCGGCGCGCAGACGCCCCCACTAGCGCCGTCGAGCAGTACACGCTGCTGGGCAGTCGCCACGGCTTTGCGCTCCCGCTCGACCGGATCGCAGGCGAGACTGCGCGCGACGCAGACGCCCGTGTGCTCGAGGCGTACTATAGCGCTGGAGACAGCGCAGTCGCAGCTCAATCGGACACAGCGACGCTCGCGCTCGCTCGCAGCGCTGCAGCGTACGTGGCCGTGAAGCAAGCGGTCCGGTCGATCGTGCACCGCGACGCAGGTCTCGCGCGCGTGCTCTTGGGCTCGAACGCGCCTGGCTCGCCGCTCGTGCATGGCGACCGCGGCAGCGGCAAGACGACACCCGTGCGCGAGCTCGAGACCGACGCGCAGTGCCTCGCACACAGCGTCGTGGTCGAGTGCCGCGCGCTCCGCGGCGTCAAGATGGAGACGCTGAAGCGCAAGCTCTCGGAGGCGTTTGACGACGTCGCAGCGCGAACGCTGTCGACCGTGGCGCTCAACGACTTGGGTGTGCTCGTGCCTGAAGAGGATGAGTCTGCTGGACCGGCGAACGAACAGTCGCACCCCATCGCCGAGCTCCTCGTGACGCTCCTGCAGCAGACGCGCGCGCATGTGGGCGACCACGCGCTCGCTCCAGCGCTCGTACCAGCTCGAGCACGCGTCGCTCCGTGCAGCAGACAAAGCGAGCGCTGCAGCTCGGACTGCGCTCCTTGCGAGCGTTGCGACCGTCATGGCCGTCAAGAGCGTCGCTGTCATTGCGACTGCGCGCAACGACGACGATGCACTCGCGTTGGACCAGGCGATTGACTGAGATCCTCGCGACGCGTTGCCGACTCCAGTCAGCTGCGCGCACTCTTGTCGACCTGCTCAAGAGCTCAGTCCGGCAACGGTAGCCGGCGATAGACTTCCAGAAGACGCGCTGAAGCTCCTGACGCAAAGCAGCGTGCGCTACAGCAACACATTGAATCGGTAGAGAAGGCAAGACAAGACGTGTTGGACGAACATGTAGATGAATGAAAGACGTAACTTGGGTTGTGTCAACGGAATGCACTGACTCGTGATGCGTTGTGCTCGTGTCCTCTGCAGCTTGGTGTCGTGCGCTGGTGCGAAGACGTCAGTGCCCAAGCGCTGGCTGATACTGCTCTTGATGCTGATGCTGGCACCTGTGCTGCTGCTGTCGCATCTGTGGTGTCGTGGGATCTGGCTCAAGATGTTGGTACCCGCGCTTGTTGCAGCGGCGTCTCGGTGCCGCAGAGCTTCGTGGACGCGGCGTCGAGTCCAGTCCCATACTTGGCGCAATGCCAAGGTGCCCAAAAGCGAGTACGCTGCTGGAACCGGCTTGGCGTACTCGAGCAGGGTCTTGTTGACGTTTTGCTCGTATGCCGCGATGATGATGAGGATAGTCGTAGCCGCGACAATGATCGGGATCACGAACTTGCAAAGTAGACGGTCGATATTGATCACTGTCATCAAGAGGTGGGTGCAGATGGCGCCTCGCTCGATCACCGGGCAACAAGCGTAGCAGGCGTCCCAGCACCTATCGAAGTAGTAGTTGACGCATACGCGGCAGCCGCAACATATACACGCAGCGCACTCTGCGTCCAGCACGTTCTCGGTTGCTCGCTCAAACGTGTACGTGGCGCGCTCCATGTCGTCATACGCGCGATTGATGTCGTCTTCCGTCGCGTCTGCTTCCACTTGCTCGGTTCGCGCGCGAGAGAGTGCCGTGTACGCTTCTTGGAGTTGTGTGCGGCGCTGTCCGAGCGAGAGCGAGAAAGCCGTTCATATGCGATGATGATTGAGAAGTGGCAAGCGGTGAATGCGCTGCGCCGTGCGTGTCGAGACAGCGGATCCATTGCGCGTGTTGAAGTGATCATCACTCTATCGACTCTGAAGTGGCAAAGGAAACCCACACACATTGCTCAAGTCAAACACGAGATCCGTTGCGCAACAAGAGTGAAAATCGTACAATCCAAACGACAATGGTATTTTATGCCAAACGAAGGGGATTTGTCCTGTGTATCATCTATTCGACAGAGTATATCAACAAACATAGTAGAAATCCAATCTGTACAAAACACAACACTTTTGTATCCATTTGTTCGCCCTGGAGCATACAAACTCAACATGCTCAGAGTGAGAACCACACACGCACACACGCACGTCGAGTGCACACGAGCTCGAGTGTGCGCAATGTGTGAGTGTGACGGCTCTCGTGAGTGTGGTGCGACCTTGATCAGCTTGCGCTTCGGCAGTACATGCAGCGTCGCGACGAGATCAACGGCCGTGCGTTCGACGCAGCCACTCGCACGGGATCAGCCATCGCGCCAAGTCTACGAGCACCAAGTTGTTTGGTTGGTTCGTGCCACGAAACACGCGTGTGAAGACGCGAGCAGACATATCAACAGCATCAAGCACTCAGCTCGATCAAGCACATACACACAGTCAGTCGAAAGCAGCACGATGCATATGTACACACCTTTGCGGTAGCTTGCCGTCAAGCGCCGGTAGCTCTCGTAGGCTTGGTCGTACGCGTCACACGCGTCTTCGAGCTCGACGACTTTCACTTTGAGCTCACTGTCGAGGACTCCGCGTCGCTTGATGAAAGCAATTGCTCTGCGCGACGGCATGAAGTCGATGCGCCATAGACCCACGTGACACACTAGCGCATGGCGGCGCCACATCAGTGCGTTCTCGCGCCGAATGCACTCGTTGCGAGCTGCGTCGACGTCTTGACTCGCTTGACGCAGTGACTCGGGTCGCATCGTAGCAAGCTTGTGTATGGTAGAGCGTCTTGAGCGTCTTCAGGTCGAGCTTGCAGTGTCGGGTGTAGAAGAGCGAGAGAGAGTAAGTGTGAGAGTGAGCGAGCAGGCGAAGAAGAAGAAGTCGATTCAATCGCATACAGCCGCGACAGCGTGAACACGAGAGTCTACTCAACGACATGGCAAGACCGTCACGATGTCAGAAGCTGAAGAGTGCGAGTGATGTGAAAGACACCAGAACGCTCGCGTCGTGACTACTTGTGTGTGTATTGTGACCACATCATGGTCTCGAACAAGCACGCGCGATTCGCCGCACTCGCTTTGCTCGCAGTCCGTTGGTCGTGTTCATGGCTGTGCCACCAGGGATGCACGCTCTCGGATCAACCTCATTCAGTCTCGCACTCTCAACTCTACTTGCTCGACCTCAAGACGCTCGACTATCCACCGTCTTGCAGTCATGTGCCCCGAGTCGCTGCGCCAAGCGGAGAAGGAGATCAGTGTGATTCGCCTCGAGCTCTCGCGGCAGGTGGACGAGTTGTTTCACTGCCGGTACAATCTCAGCCTCTACGACGGCTTTTGGCGCATTAGCTTCTTGCGGTCTCGCAACGTCGTTCCCTACATCAAAAGCCGATGCGCTACCCCGAACAGCCGGGTCAAGGCGCTCATGGAACAGCACGATCTTGCGCTTCAAAGACGCAACGACGCGCTCGCACGATACAACGAAGCGGCCCGGCGGTTCAACAAGGGTGCGTTCGTGCATATCGAGACACTGCGAGGTTGTGTGTTCATGCATGTGACTGCACTTGGTCGCTCACATGCTGTCTCCTGCGTCTGCTGTGCGTACTTGCTTGCTTGTTTGTACTTCGGTGCATCTGCTACCACTACTACGAATGTGCTCATGTGCTCACATGGTCGGAACGTGCTCGCAGACGTGATCCGATGGTGGCTGATCTCGCTCCAGTGGACGTGGCGAAAGCACCGTCGCGGCGTCACGAAAGCGATGGCGGCGGAGCTCGCTCCAGTGGCTGCGTCGAACGCGCGGCCGTCGCCATGGGCGTGATGTGAAGCTCCAGAAGCTCATGCTTGTTGCTTGATGCACCTCACGAGACCCATGGAGTTCGCTGCTCGTGAGTGCTGCTTCGTGTTGTGCTCCAGAGCGAGAGCAGCGCGTCTACTCTGACGGACGAGTCGAGACAGTCATCAGAATCGACACTCGTACGCATCATTGCTACAACTGAGACCTTTGCGTGGACATTCTGTTGTTGTCGTCGCTGGTGGTGGTGATGGTGGTGTCGTTGATGTTGCTCTACGAGAAGATCTGGTGCGTCTAGACTACGTGGCGCTGACTGCTGACGACTGGACAAGTGTCGCGTCGACTTGGTCGAGGCAGTGGCGACAGAGCTCGTCATGGAGTTCCTTGGCGCTGTTCATACATGCTCTGACGCGCATGAACAGGAGTGCGAGCAGCGCCGAGCCGTTCGTTCGAGCCACTAAAAAGCGGAGCGCCTCGCAGATCTGTCAGAGCCAGCCGTTCGAGCAGTCGAGTCTCTGATGTAAGCTAGTGCATTCGCCGATGTAGCACCGATGAAGCGCTGACGAGCGAGCTGATGGACTTGAAAGCCTGGAGAACAACGTTGACGTTGCGAGGTGCCTGTTGCATTGGCACCGACGATGATAGTCAGAATTGCTGATGCAAAGTGTTTGCATTGTTAACTTGATTTTCGTATGCTCTCGTATTGTTTGTTAGCGTAATTCGAAAAACCCGGCAATTGATAGGCATTCGCTGACTCGACTCGACGTGCCTCCTGCACGTGGCATCACCACCTCGTCCGACGATCGCTGCTGCTGACTGCGAGCATGAAGCGCACGCGCGTGTGCACGAGGCGCCGATTGACGCCCTCGCCACTGCTCTTGCTGTGTCTCCTGCTCTCGCTCATGACGGCGTTCTCAGTACAAGGCACAAGTGCAAACGACCCTCCTGTAGCGACTGCATGGGCGGTTCCCGCAGCCCCCGCGGCAGCACCAGCGCCATCAACAAGCGCGAGTCCTGCTGCATCACCTACTACCGCTCCATCGCCGGCTGCAACCACAGCAGCGACAGCATCTACGAGTGCACCCGCTGCTGCTGCTACTGCTGCGCCTACCACAGCGCTAACGACTCAGCCACAGGCTGCGACGACAGCAGCACCGCTGACTCAAGCGCCTGCTGCGGCGACAGCACAGCCGCCTACAGCGCCAGTGACAACGCCAAGCGCACCAAGCGCTAGTGCGCCAGCTCCGGCTGCTGCTGCACCGCCAGCGTCGTCACCAAAGCCTGCGAACGTCTGGGTCGTGTCGTCGCTCTCGGCAGAAGGGAACGGTCAGTGCGACCCTGACTACGAAGTGAAGAACGCCACGACCGGCGCGTGCGACTGCAAGCCGGGCTTCAGTGGCTGGGGCTGCCGCATGTGCGCGTCCACGAGCGCGTGCGCTGCGATCCGCGACGACCTCACGTGCAGCCAAGGGCTCAAGTACGACAACTACACGGCGTTCAAGACGTACGACTGCCGCTTGGACCCGGACCTCCAAGCGCTCTTTACAGACGGCGCCATGGCCGTGGCGTGCAACCGGACGTCGCAAGTGTGCACTGCGGCGGTGTACAAGGCGAAGGAGACGGTCCGGAGCGAGCATGTGATCGACTGCGAGCTCACGGGGTGCGTGTTTGGGAACAACAGCGCGAACGGCGCGTGCAAAGTCATCACGTGCAAGTGCAGCGACCAGTGCTCGCCGATGGCCAAGATGGTGATCGAGCAGTCGCTCAGCGGCAAGCCCGTGAAGCTCCACGCCTCGAACGCCACGAGCGTCGCGCTCGAGATCGAAGGCGCGCCGCTGCCGCTCTCGGCGCAGTGCAAAGCGTCGCAGTGCGAGCCGACTGGCAGTAGCGGCAGCGGGAGCGGTAGTGGCAGTGGCGGCGGCGACGTCCCGCCTGGCTGGCCGAGCGGTCTCGTCATTGCAGTGATCACGTGCGCGAGCGTCGCTGCGGCGATCTTGCTCTGCGTCCTCGCGTGCTCGTGCTTTGTCTCGACGCGCATCAAGCGCGACCAGACGCTCGACATTGAGACCGAGCTGTCGTCGCTCGCACCGCAGTCGGGTCGGCTCCTTGAGTTCAAGCGCATTAGCTGCTACGCGCCAGCGTCGCGCACAGCGGCGTCGAACGACTCGAAGCGCATCTTGCACAAGATCTCGGGTCGCGTCGCGCGCGGCAGTGTCCTCGGGCTCTTGGGACCGAGTGGCTCGGGCAAGACGAGTCTCCTCAACGCGCTCGCAGCCGTCGAGAACGGCCGATCGATCACAAGCGGCAAGATCCTCGTCGACGGCAAGAAGATCGCAAAGGACTACCGACGCGTCGCTGCGTACGTCCAGCAAGACGACGCGCTGTTTGCGACGCTGACTGTGCGCGAGTGCATCCAGTACTCGGCGCAGCTTCGCTTGCCAGCGCGCGCGTCCGAGACTGCAAAGGACGCGCTCGTCGAGCGCGTGATCAGCGAGCTCAACCTTGGCCACATTGTCGACGCGCGCATTGGGTCGCACGGTCCGAACCGCGGGATCTCGGGCGGCGAGCGCCGGCGCGTGAGCATTGGCATGGAGCTCGTGACGTCGCCGCAGATCCTCTTCCTCGACGAGCCGACGTCGGGACTCGACAGCTCGTCAGCGAACAGCGTCGTGCAGCTCGTGAAAGAGCTCGCGAGCCACGGCCGCATCGTCGTCATGAGCATCCACCAGCCAAGCGCCAAGTCGTTCTTGCAGCTCGACCACGTCATGCTCTTGGCAAAAGGCAAGATGCTCTACCACGGCGCGCCAGCAGAGTCCAAGAGCTACTTCCAGGACCTCGGCTTCATCTGTCCAGAGGTACGTACGTGCGTGTGCTTGTGTTGTAGGCGCTGTCGACTGACGCGTGCGCACGGATCTCGCTCTCTGCCTGCGTGCGTCTTTAGAACGAGAACATCGCCGACTTCATCCTCGACATCGCGTCAGACGCCAAGAACATCCCAAACATCCGCGCGCACATGAAGCGCAGCAGCACGCCACCAGGCGGCGCAGCGTCGTTCACGCCCAAGTTCACGATCTCCGACAGCCCGCGCATGTCCGAGTCGTCGCCGTTCATGAAAGAAGACGTCAACTTGGACACGCCGCGCGTCGTTCAGGGCTTTGTCGGCTCGCCGACGACTGCGAGCGACGCGTCCATGTCGTCACAAGCGACGCCGCGCGGTCGATCGCCGAGCAGTCCAGTGAACTTGCGGCCACGCGCGCGCCGCGCAGCAGCAGCGCCAGCGACGCCGTCGCGGTCGATCTACATTGAGATCCGCGTGCTCTTTCGCCGCACGGCGCAGAACATCCTGCGCCACCGGTCGCTCCTGCTGCTGCACGTGTTCCTGAGCCTCACGCTCGCGCTCTTTGGCGGCTTGATCTTCAACCACGTCACGAACGACCTCGCGGGCTTCCAGAACCGCAGCGGCGCGTTCTACTTCATCCTCACGTTCTTTGGCTTTGCGAGCATGAGCTCCATGGACCTCTTCCTCGCCGAGCGCGCGATCTTCTTGCGCGAAACTGGTGCGTGCGTGTGTGTATGGGAGCTGTGGCGTCGTCTGCACGTGCCAGGATGATCTATTGAGCTCACGCGCTCGTCGATTGCTAGGTGCGCTGTACTACGGCGCGTTCAGCTACTTCCTTGCGAAAGCTGCGCTCGACACGCTGCTCTTGCGCGTGTTCCCCGCCACGCTCTTTGCCAGGTACATCCGTCCTCTGTCTTGTCGTCTCTGGCGCTCGCTCAACGCTCACGACTCTCGCATCACTGACGAGTATACGTCTCTCTCTCTCTCTTTGGCGGCGCTAGCATCTTCTACTGGATCATGGGGCTGCAGGCGTCGCTCGCGCACTTTGCGCTCTTCCTCGTCACAATCGTGCTCTTCAACGTCGCTGCCGGCTCGATCAGCATCTTTGTCGGCGTGCTCTCGCGCCGCGTCGGGACTGCGAACTTGCTCGCGACCGTCGTCTTCCTCGTCATGCTCCTCTTCGGTGGCTTCCTGCTCAACGCGCAGACGATGCCAACGTACGTCGGCTGGCTCAAGCACTTTTCGATCTTCAGCTACGCGTTCGAGATCCTCATGACGAACGAGCTCAAGGGCCTGCTCCTCACGTTCGACGCCCCGGGGTACCCGAGCGTCCCAGTCTACGGCGACGTCTTCCTCAAGACGCTCGGCATGGACTATGCGAACCGGTACTACGACCTCATCTCGCTCGGCGTCATCTCGCTCGGGCTCCAGATCCTCTCGTACCTCTTGCTGTCGCTCCAAGTGCCGCAGCGCCACGAACTCGTCGATGCTCCGTCGTCGTCGGCGGCATCGTCGTCCTCTGTGCCTGGCGTAGTCGCAGTCACCGTCGACGACGATGAAGACGACGATGCTGATGATGATGACGATGACGACCTAAAGAAGACGCAGAGTGCGCGCAAAGGCGCGTCGAGCGAGCCGTCGCCGCGCCAGCCGGAGCCCGAGGCGCTCTAAGACCGCTGTTCTTGCTTCAAGCTCTGACGACTGACAACTCAGTCAATACATGGCGTAACGATGTGTACGAGTGCTGACAGTGTGAACGTCTCTATCCGACACGAGCGATCGGCTCGGCGCTGCTCGCACTCCTGTTCATGCGCGTCAGAGCATGTATGAACAGCGCCAAGGAACTCCATGACGAGCTCTGTCGCCACTGCCTCGACCAAGTCGACGCGACACTTGTCCAGTCGTCAGCAGTCAGCGCCACGTAGTCTAGACGCACCAGATCTTCTCGTAGAGCAACATCAACGACACCACCATCACCACCACCAGCGACGACAACAACAGAATGTCCACGCAAAGGTCTCAGTTGTAGCAATGATGCGTACGAGTGTCGATTCTGATGACTGTCTCGACTCGTCCGTCAGAGTAGACGCGCTGCTCTCGCTCTGGAGCACAACACGAAGCAGCACTCACGAGCAGCGAACTCCATGGGTCTCGTGAGGTGCATCAAGCAACAAGCATGAGCTTCTGGAGCTTCACATCACGCCCATGGCGACGGCCGCGCGTTCGACGCAGCCACTGGAGCGAGCTCCGCCGCCATCGCTTTCGTGACGCCGCGACGGTGCTTTCGCCACGTCCACTGGAGCGAGATCAGCCACCATCGGATCACGTCTGCGAGCACGTTCCGACCATGTGAGCACATGAGCACATTCGTAGTAGTGGTAGCAGATGCACCGAAGTACAAACAAGCAAGCAAGTACGCACAGCAGACGCAGGAGACAGCATGTGAGCGACCAAGTGCAGTCACATGCATGAACACACAACCTCGCAGTGTCTCGATATGCACGAACGCACCCTTGTTGAACCGCCGGGCCGCTTCGTTGTATCGTGCGAGCGCGTCGTTGCGTCTTTGAAGCGCAAGATCGTGCTGTTCCATGAGCGCCTTGACCCGGCTGTTCGGGGTAGCGCATCGGCTTTTGATGTAGGGAACGACGTTGCGAGACCGCAAGAAGCTAATGCGCCAAAAGCCGTCGTAGAGGCTGAGATTGTACCGGCAGTGAAACAACTCGTCCACCTGCCGCGAGAGCTCGAGGCGAATCACACTGATCTCCTTCTCCGCTTGGCGCAGCGACTCGGGGCACATGACTGCAAGACGGTGGATAGTCGAGCGTCTTGAGGTCGAGCAAGTAGAGTTGAGAGTGCGAGACTGAATGAGGTTGATCCGAGAGCGTGCATCCCTGGTGGCACAGCCATGAACACGACCAACGGACTGCGAGCAAAGCGAGTGCGGCGAATCGCGCGTGCTTGTTCGAGACCATGATGTGGTCACAATACACACACAAGTAGTCACGACGCGAGCGTTCTGGTGTCTTTCACATCACTCGCACTCTTCAGCTTCTGACATCGTGACGGTCTTGCCATGTCGTTGAGTAGACTCTCGTGTTCACGCTGTCGCGGCTGTATGCGATTGAATCGACTTCTTCTTCTTCGCCTGCTCGCTCACTCTCACACTTACTCTCTCTCGCTCTTCTACACCCGACACTGCAAGCTCGACCTGAAGACGCTCAAGACGCTCTACCATACACAAGCTTGCTACGATGCGACCCGAGTCACTGCGTCAAGCGAGTCAAGACGTCGACGCAGCTCGCAACGAGTGCATTCGGCGCGAGAACGCACTGATGTGGCGCCGCCATGCGCTAGTGTGTCACGTGGGTCTATGGCGCATCGACTTCATGCCGTCGCGCAGAGCAATTGCTTTCATCAAGCGACGCGGAGTCCTCGACAGTGAGCTCAAAGTGAAAGTCGTCGAGCTCGAAGACGCGTGTGACGCGTACGACCAAGCCTACGAGAGCTACCGGCGCTTGACGGCAAGCTACCGCAAAGGTGTGTACATATGCATCGTGCTGCTTTCGACTGACTGTGTGTATGTGCTTGATCGAGCTGAGTGCTTGATGCTGTTGATATGTCTGCTCGCGTCTTCACACGCGTGTTTCGTGGCACGAACCAACCAAACAACTTGGTGCTCGTAGACTTGGCGCGATGGCTGATCCCGTGCGAGTGGCTGCGTCGAACGCACGGCCGTTGATCTCGTCGCGACGCTGCATGTACTGCCGAAGCGCAAGCTGATCAAGGTCGCACCACACTCACGAGAGCCGTCACACTCACACATTGCGCACACTCGAGCTCGTGTGCACTCGACGTGCGTGTGTGCGTGTGTGGTTCTCACTCTGAGCATGTTGAGTTTGTATGCTCCAGGGCGAACAAATGGATACAAAAGTGTTGTGTTTTGTACAGATTGGATTTCTACTATGTTTGTTGATATACTCTGTCGAATAGATGATACACAGGACAAATCCCCTTCGTTTGGCATAAAATACCATTGTCGTTTGGATTGTACGATTTTCACTCTTGTTGCGCAACGGATCTCGTGTTTGACTTGAGCAATGTGTGTGGGTTTCCTTTGCCACTTCAGAGTCGATAGAGTGATGATCACTTCAACACGCGCAATGGATCCGCTGTCTCGACACGCACGGCGCAGCGCATTCACCGCTTGCCACTTCTCAATCATCATCGCATATGAACGGCTTTCTCGCTCTCGCTCGGACAGCGCCGCACACAACTCCAAGAAGCGTACACGGCACTCTCTCGCGCGCGAACCGAGCAAGTGGAAGCAGACGCGACGGAAGACGACATCAATCGCGCGTATGACGACATGGAGCGCGCCACGTACACGTTTGAGCGAGCAACCGAGAACGTGCTGGACGCAGAGTGCGCTGCGTGTATATGTTGCGGCTGCCGCGTATGCGTCAACTACTACTTCGATAGGTGCTGGGACGCCTGCTACGCTTGTTGCCCGGTGATCGAGCGAGGCGCCATCTGCACCCACCTCTTGATGACAGTGATCAATATCGACCGTCTACTTTGCAAGTTCGTGATCCCGATCATTGTCGCGGCTACGACTATCCTCATCATCATCGCGGCATACGAGCAAAACGTCAACAAGACCCTGCTCGAGTACGCCAAGCCGGTTCCAGCAGCGTACTCGCTTTTGGGCACCTTGGCATTGCGCCAAGTATGGGACTGGACTCGACGCCGCGTCCACGAAGCTCTGCGGCACCGAGACGCCGCTGCAACAAGCGCGGTACCAACATCTTGAGCCAGATCCCACGACACCACAGATGCGACAGCAGCAGCACAGGTGCCAGCATCAGCATCAAGAGCAGTATCAGCCAGCGCTTGGGCACTGACGTCTTCGCACCAGCGCACGACACCAAGCTGCAGAGGACACGAGCACAACGCATCACGAGTCAGTGCATTCCGTTGACACAACCCAAGTTACGTCTTTCATTCATCTACATGTTCGTCCAACACGTCTTGTCTTGCCTTCTCTACCGATTCAATGTGTTGCTGTAGCGCACGCTGCTTTGCGTCAGGAGCTTCAGCGCGTCTTCTGGAAGTCTATCGCCGGCTACCGTTGCCGGACTGAGCTCTTGAGCAGGTCGACAAGAGTGCGCGCAGCTGACTGGAGTCGGCAACGCGTCGCGAGGATCTCAGTCAATCGCCTGGTCCAACGCGAGTGCATCGTCGTCGTTGCGCGCAGTCGCAATGACAGCGACGCTCTTGACGGCCATGACGGTCGCAACGGTCGCAAGGAGCGCAGTCCGAGCTGCAGCGCTCGCTTTGTCTGCTGCACGGAGCGACGCGTGCTCGAGCTGGTACGAGCGCTGGAGCGAGCGCGTGGTCGCCCACATGCGCGCCCGTCTGCTGCGGGAGTGTAACGGGATGAGATTCACGTCACTTACTTACACTATACTTTGAAGAAGCGTGAGACGCGCAAGGAGGGACTTGCGCGTTGATTGTCATTTTCAACTGTGGTTTTTGCATTAGATTTTATGGTTTTTCCTATAGTGATGAATCTGAGGGAGACTGAGTGGTCTAGGAGAGAACGCTCTCTAATACGATATCCCTCAATATCGGATAAGAGAGGACTCAGGTCTCCACTGCAGCATATGCAGAACTAGAGGCCCCGCGCATGTACTGTACTCGCGCGGTTGTGTACGGCTGCCCCGTTACACCCCCCACTCAAGATTGTGCACACGTGCACAAGTCAAACAAACGAAAGCATGAGAACACGACGCGAGCCTGTGCTCGCGCGGCAACGGCGCAGACGACGTACGGCGACCGCGCGACGTGAGCGACGCGCGGCGACAGCGCTGGTGACGCCGAGAGACGCGGAGGTGAAGAGACCACTCACGACAATGGAGAAGAACGCCAAGCACGCCGGAGGAGTCGACAATCCACGCGACAACGATTGCGCGGCGACAACAGACGACGGCGGACAACAGCGAGAGACGCAGAGACTCGAAGACAGCTCGCGACACAGAGACTCGAAGACAGCTCGCGACACAGAGACTCGAAGACAGCTCGCGACACCGAAGAGGAACGCCGAGCAAGCCAGTCGAGTCAACATCTGCGCGACAGCTGTCGCGCGGCGACAAAAGAAGCCCAAGAGCGGCGGCGAGAGACGCGCAGGCGCGCACCGCGCTGCAGAAGAACGACAAACGCGCCAGCCGAGCCGAAGATCCGCGACAGCGAGCACGCGGCGACAACAACAGACTGCGCGTGTCGGAAAGAGACGAGAAGAGCAGAGACGAACTCGCGACGCCGAAGAGGAACCACTTGCGAGTCGACACCCGCGCGATACTGATCGCGCGGCGACAACAGAAGACTGCGTGTGTCGGCGAGAGATGAGGAAGCGCGAAGACTGTTTGCGACAGTGCAGACGATCGCCGAGCGCTCCAAACAAGAAGCAGGTCCGCGCGCTAGCGAGCGCGCGGTGACAAGTCGAAGAGGCAATTGCGCGCGACGACAAACGACTGGCGTTCACTTCCAAACTCGCGCTCGACGACCAACACCTGGCAGCGCACACGCCGCGAGGAGCTACAACCGACATGGCGCAGGACCACGCGGCTTCGCTTCGACGCTGGACACTGTTCGACCGCAGCGGTGTGCACGATCCTCCTGGAGCCGACGTGCTCGAGGTAATGTGGCGGTGATGGCGTGTGGCGCGTAGGCGACCGACGTCGGCTGGCTTCAGCGTCAAGACAGACTCACTCGACGCTTCGAGGACGGCGTTCGTGAACCGATGGAACAGCGACCCGCTCTTTCGCGAAACGTCGATCCCGGATCGCGAAGCGCGGCGGAACAGACACAGCTTGCCCGTCCTCCGCTCGTCGGTGTGCGAGCGCCGTCGTGAGCGCCGTCGAGAGAACTGCTTTGTCGACTACTTGGAAGGCTGCGATGAGTGTCGACGAGACGGGCGGCAGCGGCCAACACCGTCGGAGTGGGAGCGCCAGATCTTGTCGACGCTGTTGACGCCTGTGAAGATCGACGAGATCGCGATGTACCGACGCTCGCCGCACACGTACAACCGCGCACATGGCATCCCATACGTACTCTTGCCATCGCGTCGTGGACAGGCACCGCGCGGGCGCTCGCAACCGCGCGGAAGTCGTTCTCGTTCGCCACAACACCGTCGCTCGGTGTCGCGTGGTCGACAGTCCTGTTCACGATCGCGATCACCGCGTCGTGGCCAGCCAAGGGTGCAAGACGATGAGCGCGCGCAGTCGCGCCACCATATACAGTCGTTGCCAGCGCCGCCGCGCTATGATGATTGGCGCGGCGGGGACGACTCGTACTCGTACGAGCCGTACCAGCGAGAGCAGTGTGACTGGCGACGTGACGACCGGGACTGGACGCAGAGACACGCGAGTTCGTCGACTGGAATGATCACAACGCGCGCGAGCGTGCGCGTGAGTTGTCAAGCGGCGCGCGGACACTTTGGAACACGCCGCTGCAGGGTGCGCAGCGCGGCGATCGGGATCGGCAGCGCGAGCCGTCGACTGCACACTGGGTATCGAGTCACTGGCAAGGCGAGGCATGGATCCACAGAGAGCGCGACACCGATAACGCCACGCGCAGCCTGCAACGCGCGTGGAGAGCGGCTTCGACTTCCGACTGCCAGCGTCGCGTGCAAGTGGTTCAGGAGCTCCGGTGCAAATACCAGCGCAGTCGCGGGCGCTGGAGGAGTGAGACCACTATCGTAGAGAGCCACCAAGCCAGGAACGTTGGCAAGGAGCTGTGCGCGAGGCTCCCACGTATCATCAGCTGGTTGGTACCCAAGCCAGCGAACAAGATACTCTCGATCAAGCGGAACCGGCGCAGCAGAGCGGCGGGGCTTACGCGGCGGATCGCGATGCGCAACAAGACGCTCGACAACCCAGCGCTGGTCATCAGCGCTGTCCACAAGAGGAGGCGGGCCGTCGCGCAGGAAACGTAGACTTGCGGGCGTTGGTGGAGGAGGTCGTTGCGCGCTGCCAGCGGCTCATGGACTACGTGGTTTACGGCGCAGACTAGGCGGAGGATCGTGCGGTGGAGGCTGAGCGGGCGAGCGAGGAGAACGCGGATCGCATCGCTGCGCTGATGCAGCGCCTTGAGAGGTACGAGCAGTCGAACTCCGCGTTGCGTGCTGCGAACGCGGCGTATCGTGCGGCGTACCCGGAGTTGCGCGTTGCGCCGCAGCCACGCCGCGACCAGCGCCCTTGCGAGTCGCGATTCGAGCCAGCTCAGACGACGCCGGCGACGCAGCCTCGCGCGGCGCAGACGGTGACGGTGACGGAAGACTCGGAGACAGCGCCGTCGACGCAGCATGAGCCGACGGAGTAGTGCTCGGTATGACTGACGACTCATAGCGCTTGAGCCGCCCGACGTAGAGCGTCGGGTGGAGGTGCATCGTAGGAGGGATCTGTTGTGTGTACGCGATCCCTTTGACCTTGATAACCCACGTATCTTGGAGCGAGCTTGTTTGTGCCCAAGTTGGTCACTGAGGTGTTTGGTAGTCCGTCGGTCGACAGGAGAACGTGATCGTTGATCTCGAAGCGCTTGATGTTGGTCCTGCCGCGCATGTCCGCCGACGCCTTCTGCTTGTCGACGGCTGCTACGATCACATCGCGCACGTAGTGAACGCTGGCTTGTCGCTTGTTCACGAAGTGATCCACATCCGCTGCGCTTGCGACACGCGGTGGCACGCTGACTCGTCTTGCGCTAACCGGAGAGATCAGCTCGTTGCTCGCCCAGCGGATCACGTCGCTCGACAGCGGCGACGGCGACGACGAACGCTGGCGACTGTTTGTCGACAGTGCGGCGATCTGCGCATGCAAAAGTTCCGCTGGTGGTGACGCAGGCGTGTCGTGTTCGGCTGTGGCGTGGTCCAGGAAGACGACCGATGACCTCCGCGCCGGCGCGTGTGCTGACGCGGCACTTGATGGCGAGCTGCTCGACTTCCCGCCCCCTCCAGTCTCACGACCACACATGCCGAGAGTCGCAGGTACGCGTGGATGACGCGCATGGTTGATGTAGAATGGTGTCATGCCCGTGCTGGCGTGAACAGCATTGTTGATCGCAACCTCCGCCATTGGCAGGAACGTGCTCCACGACTCGAACGACGTCGCGTAGCTGCGCAAGACGTCTTCGACCGACGCGGTTCACACGCTCCGTTTGGCCGTCGGTCTGCGGGTGTGCCGACATCGATATGAGCAAGCGCGTACCGAGCAACCAGAAGAGCTGCGACCAGAACGCGGCTGTGAAGCGCGGGTCGCGATCGGAGACGATCAACTCCGGCATGCCGTGATGGCGGAACACTGTGTCGATGAAGATCGAAGCCGTCTCCTAGGCGGAGACGGAACCGGAGACTGCAGCAAGGTGCGTCACATTGCTGAATCGATCGACGAAGACGAGGATGCCCGTCCGACTGCTCGAGTCGGGTGGAAGACCGAAGACAAAGTCCATGCTGACAGAGCGCCAGGAATCCGCTGCGACGGGCAAAGGTTGCAGCGGCGCTTGCTACGAAGGTGCGGGCTTGACGCGCTGGCAGGTCTCACAGGAGCGTACCCACTTCCTGACCCACTTGTTCATGTGTGGCCAGTAGTACTCGCGCGCGAGCGCGAGGTATGTCTTCTCGCGACCCAGGTGGCCACTAGACGCGCTGTCGTGGAACTCGTGGAGGATGCGCGCCCGCAGGTCGTCGTCTGCGGGGACCACAAAGCGTGGAGCATCATGCTCGTCGATCTGGTACGTGAGGAGCTCGTCGACCAGCGCGTCGCGCGTCACGTGTGCGCGGACGTTGCGACTGAGCTTGTGCAGTCCTTCCTCAGACGGTGCGCGACAGTAGTCGACGATCGCAGCGTAGATCGGGTCGCTCGAGTACGCGGTGATGATGGCGTCAGGCAGCGGTGAGACGGCGACGACTTCAGTCGCGTCAAGACCGAGCTCGACGCAAGCTGCACAGGCGTCGTTGTCGTCGACGCCGTCATCAATATCAACCGCCGGCGGGTTGTGCGGGCGGGGATCGTAGTCTGGACGCCGTGAGAGCGCGTCGGTGATGACGTTCGTCGAACCCGGCTTGTAGAAGACGACATAGTTGTACTCGGAGTAGAAGGACAGCCAGCGCATGGCGCGCTGGCTGAGGTGCGGGCTCTTCGTCGCCATGCGCAACGAGGCGTGGTCGGTGTAGATCGCAAACGTGTGTTCGCCGAGCAGGTACACACGGAACTTTACGAGCGCATAGAGCATCGCCAAGAACACTTTGTCGTGAACCGGGTAGATGCGCTCCGCTTGCTTGAGCTGGCGGGACTGGTAACTGATCACACGCTCTTTGCCTTCGTTGTCGCTTGAGAGCACAGGCGATCGCAAAGTCGCTCTCATCGCAGGCGACGTGGAACGGCCTCGCGTGGTGAGCCAGCGCGAGGATTGGAGCCGTGGACAGCCAGGACATGACGAGGTCGAATGCCGCCAGGCGCTCGTCGGGCCGATGCCAAGCGGAGTCCCTCTTCAGCAACTGGGACAGCGGGAAGATCGTCGCCGCGAAGTCCTTCGCGTTGTGATGCAGATAGTTGGCGAGGCCAAGCCACTGTCGTAGCTCCTTCTGGTCGCGAGGCACTGGCCAGGAGGTGCTAGCGATCTTCTCCGGGTTTGCACGCACTCCCTCGGCACTCACGTAGCTGCTGAGGACTGGAATCTCTGGCGCGCAGAAGATACACTTCTTCAGGTTCGCGTAGAGCTTGTGTTCGCGCATCGCCTCAAACACCTTGCGCAGATGACCGAGGTGGACCTCGACGTCAGTCGCGCACTCTGTGGCGCGGCTGTGCACGAAGATGTCGTCAAAGAAGCTCGGCGCGAAGTCGCGCAGGGGCCGCAGCACGTGCGAGACCATGCGATTGAACGTCGCGGGAGCGTTCTTGAGGCCCTGTGGCATGACGAGCCACTCTCAGAGCATGCCGCTGGGAGTGCTGACGGCTGTGAGCGGGATGTCGGAGTCGTGCATCAGGATCTGGTAGAAGCAGTCTGTCAGGTCGATGCCGCTGAACACAGTGCTGCCGACCATCGAGTCGAGTACCATGTCCTTGCGAGGAGTGGGCGTCTGCGTAGGAAGGTAGCATCGTTGAGCTTGTTGAAGGCGTGCACGATGCGCCAGCCACCGGTCGCTTTCTTCACGCAAAACGTCGGGCTGGAATGCGGCGACGTCGACTCGCGCACAAGTCCTGCGACCCGTGCTTGTCATACTCGCGCTGCTCGACCAGCGCGCAGGCTTGGTCGAGCTCGCCTGCCTTGAGCGCCAGTAGGACCTTGTCGCAGCGCATCTCGGGTAGTCGTGCAATGCCATCCGCATCGCGAGGCGGGCTGGTGAGCTTGAGCGTGTGGCGCGAGGGACCGCTTCCCGCCAGGTTTATCACTCTGACGGATTCGAAGACTGGCATCCGGTCGCCCGCCCACGGCGACCTCGTCGACTTCAAATCATTTTCGTGCCAACTCACAACCAGTCGTTCTTCGACTTGTCCTTCCGCGCGAGCATCCACTCGCGGAGCACTATGCGACACTCGCGTCGCATTTTGCGCATCGTCTGCAGTCGGCTTCTTCGCCCGCGCGCTCGCCGCGCAGGATTTGCAAGCAGGAGACTTTGCGCTTGACACTCTGGAATCGCCCGCGGGACACAGTGACTGCTGCACTGCCGACTCGACTGCGGGGCTTGATCAACGGGAGCCGCTGCTCGACCGCTACGCACCGCCGACCCCTGCCGCGGCGCGCCTTCTTCTGCTCGACTGCTCTGCGCCGTGGACCGCTTTGGTGGCGCAGCTTCAGCTGGTCGGCCGCTCTCCGCTTTGGACCCCTGTCTTGGCGCCGTCTTCGCTACTCGACCGTTCCGCACCGTGACCCACTCGGCCGGTGCGGCCCTTGTACTCGCTGCCGCGCATCGACGCTCGGCGGGCTTCAGACACGCCGCGTCCGCACACGCGTGACACGAAGGGACATCGCTCTCTTCGTGTGCGAGTGCAATCGTGGAGCCGGGCTCCACGACGGCGACGTGCGACCATTTGCTCGCTGGACCCTGGAGGAACGCGAGAACCGCGCTGACGTCGATGTCGCGCGGCTTGACAGTACGGTTCGGCCAGTCGACATCCGGGCGGTGCTTGATCAGCCACGGCATGCCGAGGATGCAGTCGAACGCACCGTTCAACTCAATGACGAGAAATTCGTCATTGCCATTGTACCCATCGAACTCGTACGCAAGCGACACTGAACGCCGAGGCACAGTGCGTGGCTCGCCGTCAGCGAACCTCACGGTCGTACCGCCCGGAGACTCACGGGCGCGCGTGCGAGGGGGGAGCAGGTGTAGACATCCGGCGTTGACAATATTGTTGGTCGCGCCGGAACCCAAGAGAGCGCGGAATGCTCTCTTGGCGCCAGCGACGTGCAAACTGAAGATGATCAGTCGCGTGTTGCTGCTCGGGGTGGTGGCATGCAGCTGTGCGTGCAGCTGTTTGGAGCTATCGGAACGTCTCGCCACCGGAGGCACGTTGGGATCGGTGCGCTCAGTAGGGCGCTCCGCATCTACTGGCCGTCCGCGTGTTTTTAACGCGGCTCCTCGTCTTGATCGTCGCCAGCTTCGACAGCCGCGATGACTGGGGCTGGAGCACGGCACGCCGCTGCACGATGACCGATCTTCTGGCAGCGGAAGCACTTGAGCTGCTTGTTCGTCGTGCGAGCGCGTGTGAGCCGCGCCGCGCGACGGTGTGGAGCTGAGGATCGCGTCGATCTGCATGGGCCCTGGCTCTGCTTCCGCGCGCGGTTCATGCGCGCGGTACCCGCGAGCGGCGTTGACACTGAAGTCCTCGCGGAGAGCGATTGCGAATGCCTCTTCGAGCGACATTGGGGGCTTGCGTGTCAGGTAGAAGCGCTGGTGGTCGGTGTTCAAGCCAGCCGTGAAGACGTGGACTTGTGTCGCCATGCCGATTGGCGAGCTGACAACGCATGAAGCGTGGTGGCGTGCGCGCTGGATGTAGTCGCGCATGGAGAGGCGGCCTTGCCGCAGGTTCAGGAACGCCGCGCGGTGGTGAGCTTCATCCTGCAGCGGCTCAAAGGCGTGCCGCAGGTCGTCCTTGAGCGAGGCCATCGTCGGGCCCTGCCGCTTTGCTTGGACAGGAGGAAGTGCGGCTTTGTCAGCGCGCTCGAGGGCTGGTGAGCTTGGACGGCGATGTCGACTTCGCACAGCCACCGATTGAGAGCCAATCGGTGGGGACCTTCGCCGTTGTAGCTTGACACGTCGTGCTTGGGCTGCGCGGGAGTTGGGCCTTGTTGACGTGCGTCGGCGAGCTCGCGCGCCATGAACTCGTGCACCGCCGATCGCTGCTGATCGGCGGAGATAGCGGGGAGTATCGTGGCGACGGTCCGGAGGCCGGATACTGCAGAGAGGCGACTGAGGGCTTCCCACTCGAACACGTTGAAGTGCTGGAAGTCCGCGTGGTTGATCGCATGCGCTGCGACGTCGTCAAACGCCTCCGAGAGCTTGCGCTTCAGCGTCTCCATCTTGACGCCGCGGAGCGCGCGGCACTCGACCACGACGCTGTGTGCGAGGCACTGCGCGTCGGTCTCGAGCTCGCGCACGGGTGTCGTCTTGCCGCTGCCGCGGTCGCCATGCACGAGCGGCGAGCCAGGCGCGTTTGAGCCCAAGAGCACGCGCGCGAGACCTGCGTCGCGGTGCACGATCGACCGGACCGCTTGCTTCACGGCCACGTACGCTGCAGCGCTGCGAGCGAGCGCGAGCGTCGCTGTGTCCGATTGAGCTGCGACTGCGCTGTCTCCAGCGCTATAGTACGCCTCGAGCACACGGGCGTCTGCGTCGCGCGCAGTCTCGCCTGCGATCCGGTCGAGCGGGAGCGCAAAGCCGTGGCGACTGCCCAGCAGCGTGTACTGCTCGACGGCGCTAGTGGGGGCGTCTGCGCGCCGCACAAGCACGAGTGAGTGTGAGAGGTCAGTTCGTCAGCTTGTCTGTCAGTCACTACTACGAGCGATCAAAGCGACTCAAGAGACCAAGGAGCGAGGCGTACTGTCAAGTTGCTGCTGCTGCTGCAGCGTCGGCGCGTCTGCGTCGCCGTACGACAAGTGCACGAGCGCATGGACGCGCTCGTCGCCGACCGCAAACGCTACGAGCGCGCCAGTGTGGGCGACGAGACTCGTCGGACGCTGCGCGAGCCAACGCGCAAACGCCTCGCGGACGGCGTCCGTGTCGAGTCTGTCGGCGCGCTCGCGATCTGTCAAGAGCTTGAGCGCGAGCCGCCGCGGCACGATATCCGGCAGCTTCGGCACGCGGAGCTACACCGTTGTGTGCGCTGCTGCGCCGAGTGCCACGCGCGTGGCGCCGCCCATGCGCACGCGGCCGCGGCCGACGAGGCGCGAGCACTTGAGTCGCACGACACTGCACGTTGTGGATGCCGCCGTCGCCTTCCTGCTCACAAGTGCGCAGCCGAGTCGGTCTGTCAGTCTGTGCGGCGCACAAGAGGCGAGCGAGCGATGATTGGGACGACGTCGTTCCACTCAGTGACTGCGCGTCGCGGTGCACTACCGACCGAACCGCGTCTACCAGCCTGCGATGAGCTACCTCCACGCGCAGGACCCGTACGAGCGCATCGAAGAAGGCCCGGCGGTCTTTTCCAAGCACCCGATCGTCGCGACCGACTACCTCTTGCTCAGTCGCGACCCGAACGACCCGAACGACGCGCACCAGCGTCTCTGTCTCCACACAGTCGTCGATGTCCCAGGCTGGGGACTCATCGACGTGTACGTGACGCACCTGTCGCTGAGCGAGCGCTCGCGCGAAGCCACGATGGTCGAGATCTGGCGCTACATGCAGCGCGGCCGCGGCCGAACGCAAGTGCTCTTGGGCAACCTGAACGCCGAGCCGCAGTCGCGCGGCTTGCGCTTCTTGCACGGCGAGACGTCGCTCATGGGCGAGACGACCGACTTGCGAGACGCGTTCCTTGAGACTGACGTCGAGCCCACGCCGCACTCGAGCGACGCGCAGGACAGACACCGCCGGTTCACGTTCCCGAGCGACGACCCGGTCAAGCGCATCGACTTTGTCTTGTACCGCGGCAAAGGCGCCGTGCGCTCGTGCCGCGTCATCGGCCAAGCGCCGACGGACGACACGCAGTCGTTCCCGCGCGACGTCGGGATGCTCAACTTGAAGAGTCCCGTGTACGCGTCGGACCACCGCGGCGTCGTCGCTGAGTTCCACGACACGTAGAGAGAGAGAGAGAGTTGCATAGCATAGCAGATCCGTCAACTGCGTGCTGCGCGTGGTGCTCACCAGCCTTCCTTTGCGGCTCGAACGGACGCGAGCTTGAACAGCGCGTTCTGGGCCGCGAGGAGCTCCGCCTCGCTCGCGCCAGCAGCTGCAGCAGTTGTGCGGCGGTCAACGCGCGCCTTCTTCTTTGTCTGCGCAGGTGTCGTCGTAAGAGTAGGAGCAGGAGACGGCGTGAGTCAGTCGGTCAGTAGATGTCGACTCTGGTCATTCGTCAGTCTGTGCGTCTGTGTGTCTGTGTGTGGATGGGTGTACCTGCATCTGCGCTGCGAGCGCGTCGTTGTGTGCGCGTGCTGCTGCAGCGTACGCGTGCAAGTCGAGGCGCTAGCGCAGCCACGAGCGAGCGAGCGAGACAGCAAGTGTGAGGAGCGATGGCAGCGTTGGCACCAGAGAGAGACGCACTGCAACGCAAGAACGAACGACGGCGCTACCTCGAGCGCCTGGTGCACGTGGTCGAACGAGATGCGGTAGTTCTCTCGCTTTGCGTTCGTCTCTGCGATCTCATTCGCCGTCGCGCCGACGTGCTGCACGAGCGCTGCAAGATATGAAGCGAGCACATGAGCCATTGTTGGTGTGCAGCGCATGCACGATGCATGAACTATACAGAAGCGCAAGCACGCATGTGCGCACCTGCGGCACAGTCGCTGACCCAGTCAATCGTCTCTTTCTGCATCGCGACGTCCTCGGGGATCACATCGCGCAGGAGCTTCTCGATCACCACTGCGCACGCACCCACAGGAGCACGTGAGAGTAAGTGTAAGTGAGTGCATAAGAAGCAGACAGCACGTGCAGTGCAGAGTGATCGGTCTCGTATCGAGAGAGAGACACACATGCACACGCACACACAAGCGCGCTGTCTGTCGTCCACATATGGAGGACGCACCTCGCGAGAGCGATGCATTTGCTGCCATTGTGCCAAGTTTGCTTTCTCGTGAATTTCGACATTTCGAAACAAAAGGCTGGTCATTTCGACAACACTCTGGACGATCGTTCTTGACAGGACGTTTGTCTACTCAACGCAAGATGTCAGCTCGAATACACAGAATGCGATAGTGAGATACTCGAGTGTGTGTTCTTTTCGACATGGCGATCTTGAACCGACGTTGTCAAGAAGCGAGTGCGGTGCAGCGTCTTTGCTGCAAGGACGCAGGACGAGAATGGCGCGGCTAAGGACGTCGGCGATGCGCGCAGACACTCGCGTGCTCCCTGTCGACGACGCTCTTGCTGCTGCCACTGTCGACACGCCAGCGCTTTGTGACCATTCATTGCAGCAGCAGCAACAGCAGAAGCGCGACGAACTTGACGCACACGACGCAGCGTCCGTGTCAACACGCAGCACACAGCACGAACCAGAGCAACTCGTGTGGAATCGTGCGCGACAGAGACAGCTCCAGCGCCGCGCATGGACCGAGAAAGCAGTCGTGCTCTGCGACGCGCTGCAGATCTACGCGCTCGTGTGGCAGCTCGCGCAGCCGTGGCCGTGGCCAGCGCGCTGGCTGCGCGCCACGCGCTGGGCCAACGCATTCAACCTCGACGCGTTCAGCTTCCGAGCGACTGGCGCAGCGCTCGGCGCGACGTCGCAGTCGTTCTCGCTCTGGGGCGAGATGGACCACTACTGGCAGTACGCGCTGGCGTTCGCAGTGCTGCCGCTCTGTGGCTGGTTCGTGCTGCGCCTTGCGGACACGCACTGGCGTCGCAGTGGCCGCCCCGACTGCCTCGTTGCGACCATGCAACTAGAGATCGCGCTGCTGCAGCTCGGTCAGCGCCTGTACCTCCCGGTCGGCCTCGCGACGCTGCGTCTCGTGAACTGCAATGGCGACCAGAGCGTGTCGGTGGATCCGCGCCACATGGGCGTGTGCTGGTCCGCACCGCACGCGCTCGCAGTCGCGCTCATCACGTGCGGTCTCGGCGGCAGCTTCCTCGTCGCGCTGCCGTGGCTCCTGCACAGACGCATCCACGCGTACCTCACGCAGCCGCTGGACGCTGCGCACGAGCGCTTTGTCCGGAGCAAAGAGCTCGAGTTCGCGCTCGGGACGTCCGAGACGTTCGTGGAGCTCTACGTGCCGCTGCACGCGTCGTTCACACGGTCGGCAGTCGCGATGCCAGTCGAGCTGTGCGCGCTCAAGCTCGCGCTGCTCCTTGTGTTTGCGCTCTTGCGGTCGCCGTTCCCGAGCCGCGCGAACCAGAGTCTCCAAGGCGCGCTCGTCGTCGCGCTCGTGACTGCGATGGCGATTCGACGCGCCGCGCGGCCGAGCTTCCGCATGCGCTCGACGGTGCACGTGATGCGGCTCGTGGACAGCGCGCTCGTGGCAAACGGCGTCTTTGGTGTGTGCGCCTCTCTCTCTTGGCTGTCGGTCGTGGCGAGTGCGACTCATGCATCGTGTGCGTGTCTGTCTGTCCAGTGCTCTTGAGCGCGAATGGCGTCCGCAGTGCGCTCACGGTCTCGACGACGCTGACGGCGTGTCTCGTGGCGGTGAACCTCACGTTCGTGGCGCTCGTTGCGCTCTGCGTCGCGCGGAGCGTCTGGGCAGATGCGACCCGCGTCCACGACGGGAGCGTGCGTGCGCACTGCGGCTGGTCGGTCGATAGCTGCTCGAGTGAGTACGACGACGCAAGCGCGAGTGCAGTGCCAACACACGTGCTCGTAGACTGCGTCAACGTCACCCACGACACGAAAGCGGCGCTCGTGAACGCACTGTGCGCGACACCAGCGCTGCGCTCAGTCGACGACCTCGGCGCGGTGCTCGCGCGTCTCGAGACGTGTCACCAAGACGCGATGCGCCACAGGCACTTGCTCCAGGTACTGACTGTCCGTCCGTGGCGCACTCGAACAGACGAGCGCCACACTCGGAGCAACTGCTGCAGTGAGTGACACCTGTGCGTGTCTGTGCCAACAAGGACCAAGTCGCAGAGCTGCTGCTGTACGTGACCGAGGTCTACGTCGACGCCCTCGCGACGACTCCGTACCGCCACGAGGTGCCGCTTCCAGCAGCAGAGCTCGCGCTTCTGAGTCGCGCACTCGAGAAGCGCGCGCGCGAGCAAGTACTGCTCTCGCGCCAGAGCCGCCGCGTGCTGAGCAAAGTGCGCATGGCACAGACGTGGACACGACCACCAGCAGCGCCACAAGGTCTCTGAGCACCACTGCACGAGCACCGCCGCGTTCGAGACGAGCGCATTCGAGACGAACACATGCGAGACGAGCTCACACATGTCTGCTGTTGTTACTCGACGCATCGGCGTGCAAGCGGTACGTGGCGCTCCGCATCGAGCGCTCAGGACGCTGCTGTTGCTGCACAAACGACTTGAGTGTGATGGCGCCGAACGCTGCGACCCGGTGCGTCGCCGGCGAGAGCGCGCACTTGAGCTCGAGCGCAGACGTGATGTGCGCGTGGCGCTGGTGATTCGCGTGCCGCGGCTCGAGGTGCGACCGATCGCGCGCGACCGACGCGTGGCTCGACCTGGGGCGGCGCTGGAGATCCGCGAACGCGTCGTCGCTGGTGCTTGCGGTCGTGAGCTTGTACAGGCGATCGCCGCGGTCGTGGTCGTAGTACCGCTTTGGAAAGCATGGCGAGCGAGGCATGGATGGCGCAGCGCTGCCGAACGTCCGTCGTCGAGCAGGAGTACTGCTGATGCGCGGCACAGCGAGTGGCGGGATGTGCGCGGCGCCGAACTGGAGGTAGTACCGCCGCGCGTCAAAGCCGATGGACTTGCCAATGCTCAAGTTGGACGCGTCGAGGTCGATGCTGCTATCGAGCGCCGTGTTGAAGCTCGCGAGCGTCGTGGGGTTCGTCAGACTCATCGGCGGCGCGTCGCCCGAGAGGATCCGGCTGGTGTGCTTGAAGATGCGCTCGTACTCGTCGATCGTCACGGCTTGGACCCACTGCGCGCAGGCGCAACAGGTAGACACGTCCAGTGCATTGTGAGCCACGATACACTCCCACCAACAGCCAACAGCCAACAGCCAACAGCCTTACACACACACGCACCATCTCGGCAAAGAAGAAGAGCGAGCAGCAAAAGCGATCAAAGTTGAGGTCTGCGAACGCCGCCATGTCCCGGCGCCGCATCTTCTCGAGGATCGCGCTCCCGAGCTCGTCTTCCCAGCAAATGGTCATCTCGCACAGCAGCGTCGCGTACAGCTCGTCGTACTCGGTCGCGGTCATGCGCAGCGGACTCGCGTGCGTCGCGAGCTTCCAGCACTTGCGCAGCCACTGCAAGATGCTCTTGTCGTTGCGGACGTGCGTGCGCTCTGCGAGGAGGTGCTCGTGGTACCTGCTGATCTCGTCCATGTCGAGGCGCCGAGTTCGCGCGTGTCGTCAACGCCGTCTTCGTGTGTGCGTGTGTGTGTGCGTGTGTTCGTGCGAGTGTGTCCGTGTGTGTGTGACCGAAAGTCGTCGAGTGCCTGGATGGGCGGCAGCGCTGTGCACCATAAGATCGATCGCACCTTATGAACCGAAGCCGAGCCAAGACGAGCGAGCGAGTGAGCGTGGGTGAGCGTGATGTTGAGTCGACGTGGACACTTCCTGCACTTGGGCTATGGATGCCTCGCTCGCCTTCGACGCGTGCAAAGTTATGACCGACCAGCACCACGAGCGCGAGCTTGGGACGTGCTGGTGCGAGAGCAACCTGAGCAGCGCAGTGCCTAACTCTCTCTCTTCCTCTCTACATGGCAGCGCTTAGATGATCATCTCCGGACCTCTTGTGAGTGCACTCTCGCGGTCAAATTTGGCTCGAGGCACGTGCTCGCAGTCGCGATCTCCGAGTGTGGTGCGCTCACTGTGTGCGTGTGTGTGTCAGAGCGAAAGCTATGGCTCAGCAACGATGCGCTCGCGCGCCATGACGACCTGAAACTCAAAGTGGGCGGTCAATGGCCACTGATCGTGACGACCTGAGCGCCTCTCAGAACGTGCGTTGCTCGAATGATCTCGGCGACGATGCCGCCGCGTTGACGATCATATAGACCGAGCAAACCAGAGCAGAGGCGCCTCGCAGCGTCGACTCGATTCAACGACGCGTTGGGATAAGAGACCTCGCCGTTCGTCGTCACAGATGCAGACGTCTCGTCTTCGAGCGCGTGAGCGCGTCGACTCGGCGATGGCTCTCGATGCAGATGCAAGCACTACTCTCGCTTGCGGTGATGTGACTCGCAAGGACACACCTTACACACCTCCTTACTCGTGGGCTACTCGACGTGCACCGTTACAAGCTCACAAGTGAACGCTCGCAGGGTTCTAGCAGTCAGCCGCAGCTACACCATCAACTTGAAACGACCCAAGCAAGTGCGATCGACCGCACACACGCGCAGCGTTTGCTATCGTGCGCGAGTACAACAGCGATGGAGTGAGCAAGACAAGGCAGCACAAGCTCTCAGTCACTTGGTCGGATGCTATTGTGGCGTTATCCTAGCGTCGTTGCTGCCTCCTCTGCGATGCAGCGGCACAGACAGTGATAGCTGGACCACGAACTAGCGTACTCGGATCACACCTCTGGCGCTCGCAAACATCACAGACAAGAGCGAGTGAGCGAGCTTTGCATGACGACACACGACAGTGTGCGAGAGCAAGGGGCCGAAATAGCAGATGCACGCTGCGATGAACCACACTGCGCGTGTGACGACGCTCGCACACGGAGCACGAAGCGCCAAGAGTGCGCCGATTGCTCGGTCGCGTTCAGTGACGACAGCGCTCCTTTCGGCTCAGCGTGTCTCTCGAGCTCGCTCTTGGACGACGCCTTCACAACGACGACGACGACGACAGTTCGATATCACCAACTATTATCACACAATGTCTCGAGCAGCAGCATGGGATCCGCTTGCCATGCTCACTTTGAGTCGTTCCTATGAGCAAAGGACGGATGCAGTCGGCATCGATGCAAAGCGATCGGACCGATCGGTTCGGAATCCGTCGCAGTCGAAAGCGACAGAGAGGCCGACTGAATGACTGACTGCAGCTCTGCGTGCTGCACAGGTGCGTGCAAGATACGCGATCGTCAACGCCATATCTTGGACGTCAGAGACTCGAGCACGCGCTCTTGCTGACGTCGGCGGACTGACGTGCTTGTGCCTATCTCTTCACGAGTCTCTCGACACACCCGTGCGCCATCATCAGCACAGCCTCGAGCGAAGCGATCAAGAGCGCGGTTGCCAGTTTGCCATTCTGCAATTTGCCAGCTCTTCTCATCCAGCACACCACCGACTCGCCATCTTCTACCACCACGCACGATGAACGTCCAAGCTCTCCTCTTCGCTGCGGTCGTCGCTCTCGCGGCTTCAGCCTCGGCCGATGAGACTTGCTCGACCGACCAGGCGTCTGCTGCATTCGTGTCGCTCTCGTCGCTCCTCACCGGCTCGGACCTCACGACGTGCTCGAGCGACTCGGGGTACAACATGATCACGTCACCGTCGCTGCCGACAGCTGAGATGACCACCAAGATGTGCGCCTCCAGTGCGTGCCACGCGCTCATTGCGACGATCATCGGGAAGAACCCGCCAAACTGCCTCCTCGCTGTCCCAACGAGCGGAGCCGTGATCAACGTGTACACGCTCGCGACGACGTTCGAAGCTGGATGCGCAGCAGCGACCACGACAACTCCAGCGGCAACGACTGCAACTCCAGCTGCGGCGACTGCAACTCCAGCTACAACTACCGCGGCACCGACGACGACTGCAACTCCGACTACAACGATTGCGACTCCAGCTGCAACGACTGCGACGACGACTGCGACACCAGCTGCGACGACCACCTCGACGCCATCGAGCTCGAACGCAGCGTGCTAAGCGACTGCATACTCACTGCCCATGGAGCTAGCCACAAGTACTGAGTGTAGCGTGCGACCAGAACACAGAGACTCGAGTCCTCTGGATCGACTAGGTAGTTCTCATGTCGATCGCGATTCGCTCGCCTCTGACAACGATGAATCGACTTTGTGGCACTCGTTTGCTGGAGGTGTTTGTTTGGCTAAAGGGATCTGCTCGCGACTTGGTCGAGCTCATGAAGTTGACAGCAGCAGTGTCTCGTCATGGGCACGGAGTGAGAGCTGAGGTTGCCTCGCCAAGACACTGTCGTTGTTGTTGTTGTCGTATCAGTGTTGCGAACCAAGCCTTGATCCCATCTTGGCTCGATGCGCGAGTGCAACGGCGTTCGACTGACTGATAGAATGAGCATACGTTGGGGCCTTTGACACGCTGTGTCGCGAGAGTCCTCGACTGACGTCCAGGCGTGTGTGTGTGTGTGTGCAAGGTGTCGAAGCATACAACAACAAGGTCGTGCATTTGGACGGATTGACTGTGTCATAATCACATTCTCTTTCGAATACTATTCACAAGCTTGCTGAAGACATATATTTTCGACTGCGAAACATTCCCACAATGATACCAATCGCTGTATGCACAATGGAGACTCGGGTCAACTCCACACTGAATGATCAACAACCTTCCAGCGCCAACCAAACCGAGGCAGCTCGCTGCGCCATTTGCCACCAACGGACGCCATTCGCGCGTCTCAATCTGCTCTCGACCTGCTCTCGCGCGCTTGTGTCTCGAGCGTCTCGAGCGTCTCGATCAACGGACCGGCCGACGATCGCTCGATAGACAGAAGACACACACACAGTCTGACGTGACGGCCACGTGCGAGTTCCAGGTCGATCGTCAAGATGGCCACCACAATCACCACCAACACATCGATCGTCGCAAATGGCAAGAAGCGCAAAGCTGCTGTCGCGCCATCTGCGCACGAGGCGTCGGACGCCGCTGCGTCTGCGCTCAAGGTACACCGCTGCCGCTTCCTCGACTGGATGCCGCATGCGATCCACTGCTCGACGTTCGACCCAAGCGGCAAGCAGCTCGCCGTCGCGCGCTCAAACGGTGACGTCGAGATCTGGCGCGTCGACCGCAAGTGGCACTTGCGCTACGTCGTGTATGGCTCGGAGCAGTCCAAGGTGTCGGCGATGCAGTGGTCGCAGAGCGGTCGGCTCTTCGTGGCGTCGCTCGACGGGACGCTGTGGGAAGTCGACTTTGCGTTCTTGGAGAAGACACGCGTGACCGACTCGAACGGCGGTCCGATCTGGTGCATGGAGATCAACGACGCGACCGAGACGCTCGCGATCGGCTGCGAGGACGGTCGCATCCGGATCTTCTCGTTCGCGCACGACGCGCTGCACTTCACGAAAGGCTTTGTCACGACGGGCCGGCGCATCGTGTCGCTCGCGTGGCACGCAGCGTCGCACAAGCTCTTCTCGGGCAGCGAAGACGGACTCATCCACTGCTGGAACGCGCGCTCGGGCCGGAACGAGTCGCGCATCACGCTCGAGAGCCTCGCGAAGCAGACGTGCGTCGTCTGGTCGCTCGTCGTGCTCGAGAACCTCACAGTCGTGAGCGGCGACTCGCACGGGAACGTGAGCTTCTGGAACGGCGCGACCGGGACGCTCCTGCAAAAGTTCTCGCACTTGACTGCCGACGTCCTCACGCTCGCAGTCGACCGCGCCAACTCGGTGCTCTTTGCCTCGGGCGTGGACAACCAAGTCGTGGCGTACCGCCGCGTCGCCGACCACGCAAACAACTGGGCGTACTCGTACAGCCACCGCGCGCACAGCCACGACGTCCGGACGCTCGCGCTGTCGTCGAGCGCGCACCCGGTTCTCGTGTCGGGCGGCATTGACACGCAGCTCGTGTGGTACCGCGCCGACAGCTTCAGCGTGCACCGGCCGTCGAAGATCGCGTCGATGCCGTACCCCAAGACCGTGTCGCTCGCGAGCGAGCCGCGCGTGCTCGTCGTGCAAAAGTCGACGTCGCTCGACCTCTGGCGCCTCTCGACCGCGTCGCCTGCGAGCGGCGCGTCGAGCCACAAGCGCCTGCTCGAGCTCCAAGTCTCGACGGACGTGAGCAACATCGTGTGCTCGGCGCTCGCACCGAGCGGCGCCTTTGTCGCGTGCTCGACGGCCAAGGAGCTCAAGCTCTTTGCGCTCGACGCGGCGAGCGGCTTCCGTCCGCGCAAGGTCGCGCTCCCCGCGCCAGTCGCGCGTGACGCAGCGCGCGTGCTCGCGTTCTCGCCCGACTCGACGCGCCTCGTGATCGGCACGCGCGCGCACCAGATCCGCGTGCTCGACCTCGCCAAGCTCGAGGTGCTCAAGACGTTCCACGCCGTGGCGCCGCCATCGCGCGACGCGAGCGACGAGCGCGCGAGCGAGTCGTCGGCGATCCTCTCGCTCAGCATCTCGCGCGACGGCCAGTGGCTCAGCACCGGCGACGCCGCGAACAACCTCGCGATCTACAACCTCGACTCGATGCAGTTCTACGCGCACTTGCCGCGTCCGAGCGAGATGCACACGAACATGGGCTTCAACCCGTCGGGCGCGACGCTCGTCGTGACGCTCGTGTCCAACAGCTTTGTGTGCTACGACGTCGAGACGAAGGGCCTCTCGACGTGGTACCGCGCGCACCACGAGCACTTTCCCAAGGCGCTCGTCGACGGCCGGAACGTCAAGGGCATGGCGTTCGACCCCGCGCACCCAGACGTGCTCTACTTGTACTCGCAAGCGAGTCTGTACCAGATCAACATGGACTCGGACGCCGCAGCGATCGCGTCGTCGCCGGTGAAGAAGCTCCGCGGCCGCAGTCGGACGCTCAGTGTCGGCACGGAAGCCGACGCCAAGCAGCAGCAGCAGCAGCGGTCGGAGACGGAGAGCGAGCTCGTGGACCTCGACGGCAGCAACGGCTTTTGCCGCGTGATCAACCGGTACCGCCCGCTCTCGTTCGTCGACTTCCTCGACGAGAACGAGCTCCTGATCGTCGAGACGCCGTGGCTCAAGGTCCTGAGTCGACTACCTGGTGCGCTCCAGCGCCACAAGTACGGCAAGTAAACTAGATGCGTGTCCCTCTCCACTCCACTTCCTCCGCTCGCTCGCTCTCTGTAGCAAGAGACCAAGCGACCAAGAGAGGCAGCAGTCGTAGACGTCGGCAGATCGACGACTCGAGCGCCAGGCAATGCGTCGCGCTGTCGAAACCCCTCGCTCGTGAGCCAATACATACACGCGACTGTTGCCACTTCCATTGATCCTGACCATGCGCACGTGACTCAGTCGTCGCTGTCGAGACCGACGCGACCGACGACCTGGACCTTGCGCTCTCGCAGGTCCTGCCACTGCTTGTCGCCGTACTCGAACTGACAGCAGTGGAGCTTGCGCTTGCCGTCGTAGCCGACGACTGTGCACGGGTACCAACAGTCGTACCTAGAGCCACAAGAGCGTCAGACACGCGCGTGTGTCTCGACCAGCGCTAGTGCCAATCGATCCACGTACCGAAACTTGTAGACCGAGAGCATGAGACCGATGTCGCGCATCGAGTTTGTCACGGCGACAGTATCGGTCGCCGTTGTCGTCATCGTCGGGCAGTTGGGGTTCTCGTGGCTCCGGTGCTTGCGCGACTCGGTCGGTGCGCCAGCACCCGCTGCTTTCCTGTCACTTGAGGCGCCGAGCGATCGCTTGAGCAGCTTGAGATTGTACGGCGACGTCGCGTGGAGCTTCTTGAGCGCCTTGACGCTCTTGTGGCCCTGCCGCAAGATCGGGATCTCGCTTGGTGCCTCACTGTGCTGCTGTTCGTTGCTGTTGTTGTTGCTGCTGTACTGCGGTGCAGCGTAGCCACCTGCAGCAGTTGGAGCAGGAGCGCCACTCTCACTCGACGCAGACGGCTCCGAGCTTGCTCTGGGAGCTCCTTTTGCAAGTGCTGCAGCCACACCCGGTGCACTGCTGCCACTCCGGTCGGTTCCTTCACGGAGGCTCCGCTGCTTTGCAAAAGGCTTTGGCTTGAGCTGCGATGACGGCGTCGTCGGCTTCTTCAGCGCGAGCTCCTGCGCGTACGGACTCGGTCGCGTGCCGCCAGCAGATGCGGACACGCGTCGTGGCGTCACCGTCGTCGCACTTTCGTCCCGATCGCTGGCGCGAACGAGCAGAATCGCAGCGACTTGCGGTCCTGGCCGCTGCTCCATCGAGGCGACGTGCGTCTGCTGCAGTGAGGCGTCAGTGTCCTGCTGCTGGTTCCCAGTTGCAAACACAGTACCAATCGTGTTCCCAGGCAGAGCTCGCGAGGCGCGCTGCTGCGCTTTCATCGCGCGCTCCTCTCGCTCGATGCACACGTCGAGCGCTGCGTCGCTATGATCGTCGATGTTGCGGCCGCACATGGGACACACGTCCTCACCGCCGCTGTTGTCTCGGCTGTTGTTGTCGTGTGTAGCGGGATCGTCGCTCAGTGTCGACACACGAGCACTCGCACAATTGCCGCTGCTGCTGCTGTCGCGCGTGAGCAGCTCGAGCTGCTGTTCGAGGTCGCGCCGCTCAGTCTGAATGTCGCGCAAGAGGCACTCGTGCTCGCGCTCAGCGCTGTTGAGTTGCGCTTGCAGCGCGAGCTGCTCGTCGTCTCGATCGACGAACGCAGCCATGACTTTGGGCTTCCCGACGCCAGCGGTGGTAGGTGCACTGCCACGGCCATGGCTGACGTTGGTCGGCGACCCGAGAAGGTCCAAGCGGAGCTGCGTTAGCTGTAGTGACGACGAGTGCTTCCCGTGACTCGCAGACTTGCTGGTGTCACGTGGCGCCTGCTGTGCAGAACTCGTGCTCGTGCTCGTGCTTGTGGTGGCGCCAAGAGCACGGGCATCTCGCTCGCCACTCGACAGTGTCAACCTCACATTCACACCTTCGTCGTGACTGAGGTGGCGACTCGGTGCATTTCCATCAGGTCGATCGTCGACTGTTTGCAGCGCTGTTGGAGCCGCAGCGCCTGCGCTTTGGGTCGCAGATGCGACAGACGCGCGCTTGCGCAGGCGCTTGTTCTCCAACTGCAGCGCTGCGTTCTCGCGCGCCAGCTTCGCCACTTGCTCTTCGAGCTCTGCGACGCGCTGCTGCTCTGCATTTTGCTTAAGCAGTACCTTGAGCCGCGCGATCTCGCGCTGTGCACGTGCGAGGAGCACGGCGTCGTCGACCATCTCATTCACTTTGACGCGCACGACGACGCACTTGGCGCGGTCTGCGAACTGGAGCGTCGAGATCGTCTCGTCGAGCGCCGTCTCGGACGGCGAGATCGTCGCGACGACGACCGTGCGCGTGTTGCCGCCGAGACTGTCCTGGAGCAGGCGCGTGAGCTTTGAGTCGCGGTACGGAATGTGCGTGCGCTTGGGGTTCGTGAGCGCCGAGATGACGTTCCCGAGCGCCGAGAGGCTCTGGTTGATCGCAGTCAGCTCTTTGCAGCGGTCCGTGCCCATGGCGACATCTGTGGCCCACTTCTCCGACCCTGCGAGGTCCACGAGGTTGAGCTTTGCGCGCCGAATGATCGTCGTTGCGCCTTCAACGCCGCGGGACTCGACTTCCGCAGAGAGCTGCAGCAGCGCGTGGCTCCGACTGCTCTTCTCGTTGTACTCGGTCGCACGGATCGTGCGGTTGCGACTGCCGGTCTTGAGCAGCTTGAGTGTCTCGTCGAGGTTCGTGACGCGGAACTCAGAGAGTCCGCTCACGTAGATCTGCTTGCCGTTGCCTTTGATCATCTCGCGCACAGCAAGCGGCTCTTTCATGCGCTGTCGGTTCTCCTGGAGCAAGTCGTAGACGTCATTGTTGTAGATCTGCATGTACGAGCAGTAGACAATCGCTGCTGCGCCGTGGCGGCTGATCGACCGCAGCTCTTCAAACAGACTCTCGACAGCGCGCGGGATCACGCCCCAGCTCTCGCGACTCGTGGTGCTCGCACTACCGCTGCTGCCTGTGGTCGGAAGGCTCGTCGACAGCGACTCGATGTGCTTCTCAATGTCCTTGCCTCTGCTCACGCCGACACATCTGTGAGTGAGTGTGTGGACACTTTGACGCGCGCTGCGCCTCAACAACAGCCGACCGAGGCCAATCAGATGACAAAGAGAGAGAGAGAGCACGTACAACATGGTGTGCGTCTTGCCTGTGCCAGTCTGGCCGTAGGCAAAGATCGTGCAGTTGAAACCCTGAGCGACCTGCTGCACCGAGTCTTGGAGGTACTCGAACACGCTCTGCTGGCTCGCGCTCGGCCCAAAGACGCGGTCGTAACTGCAGCGGAGCTCTCGGTCCGTCTCGGAGGAGCTCTCTGCGCCTTTCTTCTTGCACACGTAGACCGTACCTGCTGCGTCGTCGACTTGGAGAACCTAGTGACACGGCTCAGTTCGACGCATCCGCACGCAGTCATGAGTGTGTTGCTGCTCGACACGCCACAATCACGAGCGCGCGCGTTCAAGTGTTGCTCTCATCGACGCGAGACGTACGTGGTGCAAAAGCGGCGCAGTCGCCTCTTGGAGCTCCTCGCGCTCGTTTCTCGGTCGCATGCGCACGACGACGCGCACGCGCTCTGCTTCACTGAAGCCGTCGTCCATGAGCGCACACACACACTTCTCGTCGATCGAGCAGAGCAAGCGAACTAGCTTGCTTCAATCGTGCCGAGCAGCACGCTCGATAAGTACGCTTGCTTCAGACGCTCATGCTCAGTCGAGGTCCAGCAAAGCCGAGCAAGCCTGCTCGACTTGCCGTCTTGCCCGAAGCCATGGGCTCAATACCGAAATGGCAAAGGTCGTCGTACAAACGAAAACCTCAAAATATAAAACTACAGCAAAAACCTTGAAATTGAGGCCAAAAATCATAGAAAGATCGCTTTGGTTACATGTCAGGTTTGGTTAGGGTACATGTCAGGTTAGATTAGGGTACATGAAACGCTAGTAACTGGTTAGATTATGCGACGAGTAGGACGTCGTTTCGCAAGGCGTATTCTCGGATTGGATTCCAATATCGCTGTGTTACTATGTGATAACGAACCTACACAGTCTTTGGACAACTCTCATCCTTATGACAGAACACAGTACCGACTAGTCCTCGAAGTCTTTGCTCGAGCTCGCGACGGTGTCGATCGATGTCATGCTCATGATTGCAACATTGTTGGTGCTGAGAACACGAACGTCGTTTCGCGAGAGTCTAGCGCAATCAGATTGTCCAGCACACAACAACAGCAAATGGCTCGGAGAGCCAACACGTGGCGACCATGCCAGATGCTGTGTGGACTTTGCTGTTTGAACAGCGCGGAGCGACCGCGCTTCTGAGAAGCGCGTGCTCAAACAGCAAAGCACGGCCAGTTGGTGTTGCCCTAGCGAGCCATTTGCTCATCCAGCATGACCGCCTCGTGTTGTCCTAGCGAGCCATTTGCTGTTGTTGTGTGTCCGACAATTTGATTGCAAAAGTGATCTATATGAACTACGATCGTGTCTTTTCGCGCACGTGTATTAATGAAGCTAATTTCTATATGTGTACACAATACAGTATCCTTGAGTTTGTACCGGATAAATTTTTGAGTTCAATCAAAGCCGCCCAAATATTTTGCAACACTCTCTAACAATGACATCCGCTACTCAGTGAGGTACCCTGGGCATGGTTGCGCGATCATCTTGGCTGTGTACGATGCTGCCGCGCTCAAGCTTGTGGCACAGTAGACTATCTGTAGTCGATACTGCGCATTGAAGCTGCAAGTTTGCTCACTTCGGCGGCGGATGCCGCAACGTACCTTTTGCGAACAACCTTGTGTACGTTTGCAGTACAGGTTGTAGTCGGTTTCATCGAAAATATGAAGTAATCGCCTGCGTCATCGTGCCGTAAAAGCGCCTCGGCGAACGCTCGGCGCTTAGTCTTATTTGTCTCGTTGTTACACGTTGGAGGTTCAACACGCAAATACAGATAGTCAGATTTGTATACAAACACCAAGTGTACAGTAAGAAATTTGTGAAACACACCTGCTTCATTGTGTAGAGTTTATTCAGAAGCTTGCGGCTGATTGTAGACGGTGACAGGCATAGGCCGAACTCCCTCTCAAGTCGTTCTTGCAAAATGTTGAGCTGGCAGTTGGCCTCAGTATGGCCGACGAGCGCGCCAACTATGTGACGGGACTAACCCGCTAGGCGGCTTACATGTGTGTGTGAGGAATCTGTGTCTTGGTCGCGCTTCACGCGCGACAAAGGAGGGAGCTGCACGACGTGACGGTTGTGAGGTAAAATCTGTTATGAATATATTTCACCTGCGCTACTTGGCCTTGTAATCTAAGTGATACTTTGCGTAAACTGGTGAGCTCTGATAGGCTGAAAACTCAGACTCACTAGCCAATAAAAATAATTTAAGCGCGTGGACTTGTGGCGCACACGAGAGTGTCGTATTCCTCCCTACAAATGTAAACTCCTAAACATGCAATGGCCACCTAGGCCCATTACAAACTATCCCACTTGTGCAGCGCGCCTATGCAGCGCGAGCTCCTCCACACGGTTAGTTGGTGGTGCGTCTGTTCATCACGACTCATCATGCTGTGGTCTGGGAAAACATGGTTGCACGTGGCGGCAGCTCGCCAGTCGCCACGCCGCTAGAGAACAGCGAGCACGCGACATTTTTCGTCTGGAGTGGGGGATGGTGGCTTGTGTCGTGGTGGTGTCATGTAGCAAAATGAACAAGCACAGATACAACACGTGGTGTGTGCGGAATGGTTGGTCGCTGTTGAGTTAGATGTGCGATCTGCACGACAGCGAACGACTAGCTGTGAGCGCCGGATGCTCTTGCTTCCACAAGCTTTGGGCGAGCCTTGCGCTCGAATCGTCATAGGATAGTCAACAGGAATCGCTTCAAGAAGGATATTGAATTTCGCCAAACAGGAAAACATGTCGATTTCTGGGTTCACCACGAATCAACAGGTACAAAACTTATAACCTCAGTTACCAGGTTTGATTTTGTCACTATCTCAATTCTATTTTGATCGCACTGTTGCTTGATAAAACCTCGACCCAAATGGAACACCACATAACACCTCAACCACATAAGCGATATTTCGAGAGGAATGTCATCTCATACTTTGAGCCAAAGTAAGGGTGGAATCGCACACCCATAATTTGTTTGATTGACTCGCACTCCTGTAGAATGTCCCCCGCCGCTGGGGCTATAACATATTACCATCTATTATACTTAATCAGGTCGACACGAAACTTTGTCTCAAATATGTCTCGTTTATGCGCGTTCGACTGTATTGACGCCCCCGTTTAGGTAAAATACAGAACATTGGGTAAATGTGGATTTTACTCGAGCTCCCGCACTCGGGAACAAGACGACAACCTCCAAGTCAGTTTACCTACTCCACTCAATAAACGTCGGTCGCTGGGCTCGCTTACGTAGATCATGAGTGGCAGCCACTCATGACCGCTTCATCTACTCTCCTTCGTTTTTTTGCTCTATGGTGTAAGTAAAATAATTCTATTCACATATTTCGCTAATGAGTTTAGATGGAAAAACTGAGAGCCCTGGCGGGGGCTTAAATACAGGAGTGCCGATGGACTGGATGATGGTCTGGTTGAACCCGAATATCTGATTTGAGAAACATGGAGGATTGGGCGGGATCAACGATAAATGGGTAAAACATTGGGATAAAATGAACCAAATGTAGGTGGTGAAAAGGGAGATACCCAGATTTGAAGTGGGATTTTTGAAATGCGAATCTAAAAATCCTGATATTCTGAAAAGGGAACTTGTCCGAGTCGGATAAAAATAGACAGGAATGATGGAGAAAACACTTCGAATACAAAAAACAAGATGTGAGAGCAATGGAGCAATTGTTTTCACTTTGTATTCTTTGATCAAGTACAACGCTGCATAAATATTTGGCACTCGATTCTGTCATTATTGAGAAACATGAAACGACGATAGGAATTGTGAAACGAGCTACAGCGACGACGGTCGGAGCATTTCGTGATCTACTTCATTATAGGGAACCACCAGACGACGGTAGGTATAGTGAAACGAAGAGAATTGGAGCCTCATTCACGATCTGAACCTGAGTGTCATTGGAGAGCACTTTGTAGCGAGAGGTGACCCGGTCGATGATGTAGGACAGGAGGACGTATGGAGGAGAATAGGGAGCCGTGGTGGACATGTGGCAAAAGGAGAAAGGAGTTGCTTCTCTCGTGTCGTTTGTATTTGAGTGGTTGTGAGAGCTCAAAGATATGTATGCTCCACACAACACAGTCTCATATCTACTTATGAGACTGTTGCAAGCTAGTACTTGTTACTTTCGGGTTCGTTCACAATATGTGACCAATGGCACCTATCAGGTTTGAGACGTGTGGCTGAATATGTAAACCACACAAGTTCAGATTTCTGACTTATCCGAAGTTGAGTGGACCACCCATGTTCGTATGCGAAAAGAAAGGTTTTATGCAACAACGGAGGAAACGTATGTAGTGTAGTCTACAAGACTTGCAACGTGACATTGAGAGCCGTGGAAGGCTCTCACCGCAATTTTTCTAATAATATATATATAATACCAGGTCTAATAAAATATATAAAATACCAGGTTCAAACCTGGGATAACTAATCGCACATTTACTTGATCTCTCTCGGAAGTGATCAAAAGGGTACATGTCCGACTCGGACAAGTTATTTTGAGATTCTAATGTGACAAAAATCAGGAAGTAGATTTTTCAAATAGTAAATGGCTCGGACTCATCTACTTTTGAGCCATTTGCTGTTTGAAGCGTGCTTTGTGTGCTAAATTGGTTGATGTCAAATTTAGAGCGACTCTTCATGGCGACCCTCCAGTAGTAACGTCGTACAGGTGTCGTTCATCGCGTACTCTTCGTAAGCGCGCGCGACGGCACGAGCACCGAGAAATCGAGAGCCGATCTACGTTGAGTAGAGCAGAGCGCTGATGCTCGCTCGTTCATTCATGTGTGTGTGATGTGTGGACCCAAGCGGCAAGTGTGAGTCAGAGCGCATGGGTGCAAGCGTGCACGTGCATGCTCGACGACACACATCCAAACGCAAACAGACATCATCAAGATCGATATCGTCGTTGTCGCAGATCGCCACCACCATCACGATCGCTCACATCTCGCTATCGATCAATCTATCATCGCATTGCGTATGTGTACAGCAGGCGCTCGCAAGTGGCAAGTGGCAAGAGGTCGTCGTCGTCATCGTCGTTGCCGTCTAGTGTCGTGCCTGTAGTCGTGATGGATGATGGCATCGCGGTGGTCGTCGTCTGGTTGGTTGGTCGTATGAGTGTGTTGGAGTGTGCCCATTCAGTCGCGGTGGTGATGAGTGTTGCCTGCACCTGCTCGCGTGCAAACAAACATGCGTGTGCGCAGTTTGGCTCCAGAGACCACTCGCACACACCTGCCGCGACGCTCCACTCGAGGTCACCATGCACTGCTGAGCTCGCTCGCACATCTGCATTTACTTGCGTCAGTGTGAAATCTGCGTGCGAGTGCCCAAGTCCTGGGCGACCACCACTAGCTCTGCCAGCTCGCTCGCTCGCTCGCTGGCATCGCCTTCGCGCACAGCAGCAGCAGCAGCAACGACAACGACAACAGTAGGGCACTGCAACTCGATTTGACGCTTGCGCCGTACTCGCTGACCGCCTACGCGCACAACCACGATGAGCTCGAAACCCGATGCGTTCGACTACAATGCTGTGCCGCCGACGCCGCAGTCCCAGCAGCAGCAGCAGCAACAACAACAACAACAACAACCCGAGCTCGCAGTGACCGCGCACGAGTCAGTGCACCGAAGCAAGTTCCTCGCCAAGTATGCGGTAGACGGACCGCTGAGCGTGCGCGAGAACCCGCTCACGCGCGCGTCGCTCTTTTCGTTCCTCTCGGCGTCGTGGCTCCAGCCGCTCGTGTCCCTCGGCGCTCGCAAAGTGCTCGAGCTCGAGGACCTCTGGCCCGTGACGCCAGCAGACTCGTGTGACGAGCTCTACGCCACCTTCATGCGCGAGTACGAGCCACTGACGCGCGCACGAGCAGCAGCAGTTCGTTCGGCCATTGCGAATGGCTCCGAGCCACCAGCGCCACCCACGGTCTCGCCATTTGCAGTGGCGCTCTTCCGAGCGTTCCGGCGCGACCTCGCGGTTGTGTTCATCAACTACACCGTGTACACGCTCGCGCTCGCGCTGCAGTCGTACGTCGCGCAGGCGATCCTGGCGTTCCTCAACGACCGCGACAACATCTTTGGCATCGAGAACGGCTACGTGCTCGTGGCGATGATGACCGCGACGTCGCTGCTCGCGGTCACGTGCCTCAACTGCGGCTTCTTCATCTCGCAGCGCCTTGGCGCAAACCTGCGCTCAGTGATCATGGACGTGATCTACCAAAAGTCGCTGCGGCTGTCGTCAAGCGCGCGCCAGGCGTACACGACCGGCGAGATCGTGACGCTCATGAGCGTCGACGCCGAGCGCGCATTCATGTGCCTATCGGACGGTCCATGGTTCTTCATCGCGCCGTTCGGGTTCATCCTCACGATCGTTCTCATCGCGTTCCTCTTCAACGTCTGGTCCGCACTCTGCGGCGCTGCGCTCATTGTCGTCGTGATGTGGGGCTCGCTGCGCCAAGCCGACCAGATCGGCGCGCTCCAGGCACAGTTGCTGCGCGTCGTCGACGAGCGCGTGCGCGTGACGTCCGAGGCGCTCCAGGGCATCCGCGTGATGAAGTTCTACGCGTGGGAAGACTCGCTCGCGCGCCGCGTCGAGGCGATCCGCGCGGTCGAAGTCGCGCTCTACCGCCGCTTCCACGTCCTCCAGATCGTGAACACGACCGTGCTCTTCCTCACGCCGACGCTGCTCTCGGGCCTCACGCTCGGCGTCTACATCCTCATCCACGGCTCGGTCTCGGTCACGGACGCCTTCACGCTCATTGCGATGGTCAACATCTGCCGCGGCGCCGTGAACGTCTTCCCGCGCGCCATTGCGACGATCTCGCAGGGCAAGATCGCGCTCGAGCGCATCGACGCGTACCTCGCCGGCGAAGAGCTCGCGACGCGCAGCTCAGACGCTGGCACTGCCACAATGACGGCAGATGAGAACACACCAATCGGCGTGATCTCGGTGCGCGATGCAGTCTTCCAGTGGTCTACGCCGCGGGACGTTGTGCTCGTCGATGCCGACGACGCCGCCAGCACGGCAGCGAACCAGGACACTGTGACCAAGTTCGACGACGTCGCGCTCGCGGTCGCACCGGGCAATGCCACCGCGCACTCGCTGTACGACGCGAGCTCGATCGCTCACAGCAGCGGTGTCGCTGTGAACGATGACGCCGACGCAGCCACGGGCTTTTGCCTCGAAGGCGTGAACCTCGAGATCGACGCCGGGTCGCTCGTGATGATCGTCGGGACGGTCGGGTCCGGCAAGACGAGTCTCCTGCACGCACTCCTGGGTGAGATGAAGCTCGAACACGGCAGCGTGGACGTCCACGGCGAGGTGTCGTACGTGAGCCAGGAGTCGTGGATCCGCAACTCGAGCGTGAAGGACAACATCCTGTTCGAGGCGCCGTTCGACGCCGCGCGGTACGAGCAAGTGCTGGTGGCGACGCAGCTCGCGCTCGACTTGCACGCGCTGCCGGACGGCGACGCGACCGAGATCGGCGAGCGCGGGATCAACTTGAGCGGCGGGCAGAAGGCGCGCGTGGCGATCGCGCGAGCCATGTACCGCGCGCAGTACGACATCTTGATCTTGGACGACCCGCTCAGCGCCGTGGACCCGCACGTGGCGCACGCGATCTTCGAGCAGTGCGTCGTGGGCCTCGCGGCGCACAAGACGCGCTTGTTCGTGCTCAACAGCCACTACGACCTGCTCGCGCGCGCCGACAAGGTCTTGGTCGTGCGCGACGGCCGCATCGTCGGCGACGGCACGTACGCCGAGGTGCTGGCGCAGTTCCCGGAGCTCGGTGTCCAGAGCGCGGCTCTCGACAAGCTGGAGCAAGACGTGATCGACGAGCACGACAGTATGCAAGAAGAGCTCGAGAGCCACGATGCAGCAGCTGCAGCAGCGAAAGAGGCGGCTGCGGCGATCGCTGCTGTTCACCGCCAGCGCGGCGCAGAAGACAAAGCAAAACCGAGTGCCGAGAAGCCGAGCCATAGCAGCAACGACAATGACCCGGCGAAGCTCGTGCAAGCTGAAGACCGCATCAAAGGCAAGGTTACTGGCAAGATCTACAAGGCGTACTTTGACGAAGCCGGCATGAACGGCTACGCGCTGCTCGCGCTCCTCTTGCTGCTGTACTCGGTCAGTCAAGGCGTGCGCACGCTCGTGGACTGGTGGCAAGGCCACTGGGCGAAGAACATGGCGCGCGACGGCGTCGACCCGAGCTACTCGAACCTCAGATTCGGCATGTGGTACCTCGGCTTCATCATCGGCTGCTGCGTGCTCATGTTTGCACGAGGGCTCGTGCTCGTTGAAGCGTGCGTGCACAGCTCCAAGAACATGCACGACGAGCTCTTCCGTCGCGTCTTGAACGCGCCAGTGAACACGTACTTTGACGTCACGCCCGTGGGTCGGATCCTCAATCGGTTCTCGAACGACCTCGACCAAGTCGACGCAACGCTCGCGCAGCAGTACCAGATGACGCTGCAGAACATCGCGCAGCTCGTTGGCGCCTTGGCCGTCTCGGCCGCGTCGTCGTACTGGATCGGCGTGTCATACCTCCCGATGCTCGCGGTCTTTGTCGTGATCACGGTCTACTTCCAGAAGACGTCGCGCGAGGTGAAGCGCCTCGAAGGCGTCACACGCACGCCCGTGTACAACTTGTTCAGCGAGACGCTCGCGGGTCTCCACACGATCCGCGCGTTCAAGATGGAGCGCACGTTCATCGAACTCAACAAGCGCGCGGTCGACACGAACACGACTGCGTACTTTACGTTCTGGGCCGCTGGGCGGTGGCTCGCCGTGCGTCTTGACTGGATGTCGGTCGTGATCATCGCGGTCGTCTCGCTCTACTTGGTCGCGACGAAAGGACAGATCAGCGCCGTGGTCGCCGGCATCTCGCTCACGTACTCGCTCATGCTCACGTCGATCGTGCAAGCCACGGTACGCGCAGTGGATAAGACCGACAGCTCAATGACGAGCGTCGAGCGTCTGCTGCACTTCCGGAGCATCCCGGCAGAGGACGATGGCGCATCGTGCCCTGCGATCAACGCGGAGCTGTGGCCGTCGCGCGGCGCGATCCGGTTTGACGGGTTGTGTCTCAAGTACCGTCCGGAGCTGCCGCTGGTGCTGCGCGGCGTGGATATGGAGATCGGCGGCGGCGAGAAGGTGGGGATCTGCGGCCGCACCGGCGCCGGCAAGAGCTCGCTGATGATCGCGCTGTTCCGCATCTGCGAGTTCGAGCGCGGGACGATCTGGGTCGACGGCGTGGACATCCAGCGCGTGAAGCTGCGCGAGCTGCGGCGCAGTCTGGCGATCATTCCGCAGGACCCGGTGCTGTACAGCGGGTCGCTGCGCGAGAACCTGGACCCGTTCGGCGAGTACTCGGACGACACGATCTGGCGCGTGCTCGAGCAGGTGCACTTGAGCGTGAGCGTGAAGAAGTGGGGCGCGGGCCTCGACTTTGTCGTGTCCGAGAGCGGGGACAACCTCTCGGTGGGTCAGCGCCAGCTGCTCTGCATCGCGCGCGCGCTGCTCAAGGACAGCAAGGTCGTGGTGCTGGACGAGGCGACGGCGAACGTCGACACGGCCACGGACGCGCTCATCCAGGTCACGATCAAGGAGACGTTCGCGGCCAAGACCGTGCTCATCGTCGCGCACCGCATCAACACGATCTTGCACTGCGACAAGATCGCGGTCATGGACGCGGGTCGCGTGGCCGAGTTCGGCTCGCCGACCGAGCTCCTGAGCCAGTCCGAGTCGATCTTCAGCTCGCTCGCGAAGCGCTCGTCGGCGCAGGCATAAGACGCCGTCGTCGGCAGTGGTGGCGTCGGCGTCGTTGTTAGCGCAAGCCTGAGTGCCAAGGGATATGGCGGAAGACAGAAGGAGTAAAGGAGAGAGAGAGAGAGCAAATACACAGATACACAAGGAACGTACGACATGAGAGAGCAAGATGATGCAGATGTGTGCGTGGTCTCGTGGTCTCGTGGTTTGAGTCTACATCGTCAAGAAAGAGCAGGAGGTGTGAAAGAACGCTGTCATCGCTGTTAGAGGAGAAGCCGAGTCAAGTCGCTGGAGCCTCGAGTGACGAATGTGCGTGTGGCTGTGCAGATGGCGCAAGTGACTGCGGTCTGTTGGTTTGTTCATACATGCGTCGTCTTTGGCTACTGTGTGGTGCTGTCGGTGCTACCGGCCAGCGTACGTGGGTTCGGACCGGATCGGACATGAACCCTTTTGATCGATTTCGAGAGAGATCACTTTGACATCTGATTAGATAGCTCAGATATTGATCAAGATCCTCGAGTTCTTGACTGGCTGACTTGCTGACTGGCTGGCTAACTTCGCGAGTTGTCGAATACATATCGAAGCTGTAGCGTGTGTAATGGCTCCATGTGGTATGGCTCCATCCACCCGATATGCGAGTTTGAGTGTCTCGGTTTTACTTGCGTTTACTATGTGATGCAACAAACAAGTTTAGAGACAACGAATAAGCGACAAACAAACTGTTGACAAAAACCGTCGACCAAACAAAAAGACAATAGTCTAGTAATCGACATCTTGAAATTTCGACGATGAAACAAAAAGAACGAGATCGATACAAAACAACCGAGGGGGTTTCCTTCTACAAAACCCACGCAAGTATAGGGTTTAACATATTCCTAGAAACGTTATATTTAGACAACCTCGGCGGTCGACAAGTTTAATAATGTCAACGAACAAATTTGACAGTTGTCGTTCTACAAACCCACACAACAATTGTAACAAAAACATTCGAACTAACTTCAAGCGCAACACAGCCAACAAGTACAACAAACAAAGGGACGTTAACAGACTGTACCGTATCGTCAAACCGGAAGTTGGCTTGGTTGTTGACTGGCTGACTGACAGGCTTCGAGAGTTGTCAAAAACACATGTCCAAGCTGTGATGGGTTCGTAATGGATGAATATGATCATTATTCGGGCACATCTTTCATTTTGTATGTAATCAGGCACCCAATTGGAGCCCGGTTTACAATTTATGCCAATTAGATTCCAACATCCTTCGATTTTTATCCAATAGAAGGCGTTTTGTGTTTAGGTGTGCATATTCCGACGCATTTCAACGTATTATGTTGGCATAGAAATATGAATATGCGTATTTGGATAATGGATTAAAGAGCAAACGCGCTCACGCTCATATTTGACACGACTCCGACACCATGAGTCTGTCCGATTTGCAACCAATGAACATGAAGAAGGTGAAGTTCGGCGCTGCGAATGTCTTCATGCGCTTTTTGAGCGAAGAGGCAGCGCCGCTCGACAGCGTCGACCTCGCCGTACGTGCTGATGCGTCTGGTGCGACGCTCGTTGCGCTCATGGACCGCTTCGGCGTGCATCTGGCGTACGCCAAGACAAAACAAGGCGACCCGCATTTGAGCCTAACTGTGATGCAGTATATTCGGCAGGCGAAGATGTGGCTGCTCGAGCGCTGCCCTCGTCACGCATGCGTTGCCGAGAAGACGCTACTCAAGAAAAGGCGTGTGCTTGTGGCTTTCGCATCACGCGCTCAACAGGACGCCTGGTGAAGCAAGCGTCAGCATGCGCGAAGGGCGATCTAGAGCGATTGACGGAGTACCTGTACGACAGTGCATCGGCGACCACGGACTACCGAGATGCAGCGCTCATCGTCTTGTATTCGTATCTCTTCGGTAGAGCGTCGGATCTGACGTTGTTCCAGAAGCAGAACCTCTCGATATGCTCGCAGAGCACGCTCTTCCTAAAGTTAGTTCGAGTCAAGACAACTGAAGAACAAGGGCTCTCGCTATTTCCAGACTCCAACCCAGTCATGTGCCCGCCCACTACCCTCGCTGTTGCGCTCGCACTTCAAACCGCGCAAAGCGCCGCGCTCCTGCCGTATCTTCCAGCGCCGACACACCTCGATAACGACGTTCTCGCTCCGATGGTGCCGCTTGCGACAGTGCTCGCAGCGTCTGGTGACAGCGCTCTTATAGAGCGCGCGGCATTGGCGACGGGTGAGAGCGGCAGCAGTGCCAACCACACGTCCGGCTCACGCTCAACCGCACTAGGCGTTCACGCGTACGTGAACCGCGTGCTCGTGCGCATCGCTCGACCTGCAGGCGTGCAGAACCCCTTGAGCTCACAATCGTTCCGAAGAGGCTGCGCGCAACACGCGGACGCCAAGCCCGACCTCGCGCAGCAGTGGATTGTGGACAGAGGCGGCTGGAAAATGGCAACGACGCACAAAGCATTCATGTACATATTCAATACGAGTGCCGAAGATCGCAAAGTTGCCAAAGCGTGAAGTGGCCACGAACCAGACGCGCACATACAGCTTATCACTCTCGCAGCACTCGACTCTCTGTCACTCGCCAAGTGCTCGTCGATGCGCGACGACCTCTTTGCCGCAAGCTCGGGTGTCGGCGATTCGCGCAATCGGATCGGCGAACCGGTCCTCGACCTCCTCTTTACGCACCTCCTCGCTTCCTATCCGCAGCTCAAGGCGCTTCAGCCCGGCTCGAATCTCGTCGCACGCTTTAAACTGCCGCCCGAGCGGCGTCGCTTGCGGGTGATGCGCTACTTGTGGTTTGCGCCGCGCTTGCTGCAGCGAGCCAAGATGAGTCGAGCGCCGAGGTCGACGCGCCCCACCCACAGCACCTCGCCATGCTGAAGGAGCTGGCCGCGCTCATCGGCGACCTCATTGCCGTGAACTCAGATATCACCGCTTGTGTGTGGTGCCTCGAGCAGAAGGCCACGGGGGCAAATGGGCGTGCAGTGCAAGCGCAAGTTGACAAGCCCGCTACACAAACGTCAGTCAACGTCATGAAGGTCAAGCGCCACAAGAGCGCTCCGACGAGTCGACACTTGGTACAAATGGTACACCGCGGGTCCAAGCTCTCACGCAACGCTCGACAAGCACAAACGCTCGGCGTACCGATCGTTGGTGTCGTCTATGAGGCTTTTTGCTGGTGTGTACACGCTGGATCGCGAGTCGCCGGACTATCGTGTTGTCGTGCTCAACATCGGTAGGGATGCAAGCGCAAGGGCTGCAGAGTTACTCAAGCAGTGAGGTGAGTCTGATGGCGCGGTTGGTGCTGCAGTCAAGGCGCTATGCCGACTGCACCTGCGCGGCGCGCTCAACGACAGGATCCGAGTAACACACGCAGCAGTAGTAATCATGCAATATTTGAAATCGCGTGCTTCAGTTTTTTTCGCTTCGTACACGCAACGAGCGTGCTAGGCACACACCAAGACATCGGCAGACAGCGGCGGTCCCTTTCTTCATATTCTCGCGACGCTGGCATCTCATGATCAGGGCAAGCTCGGTCGCGCGTGCCGTGCGCATGGAGATTGCTCGGATTGTTGGTTTTGGCTCGATCTCCTAGTCGATCGGTAGATGAATCGGTTAGGACAGGGTATACAGTTTGAGCAGTGTGTCTATTTGGAAGGATTGTCTGTAGTGCAAAGTAGCAATGTGATAGGCTATTATTACTGAAGCAATTGATAGCAACGGATATATAGCAACCTGCATTTACTAATACAATACCCTCTTCAAAACAAAACAGGAGGTCATTATTCAGGCTGTATCCTGTGTCAACACGCAAATACAATACTATTGATCTCGCTCGCTCTACAATACTATTGTTTCAACAACCAAGACTCTACAACCAAGACTGAAATCGAGTCAAATACAACTGGCCGACCGTCGCAACAGACCGACAGATTGATTGACAAGGCTGGCTGACTGCGCAACACTCGCAGCAGTAGTAGTCATGCAAGTCGTCATCGGTGCACGCGCGTACGAGCTCTCGGAGACGCTCCAGAGCGACGAGCTCGCGCCGATCTTTGCCGATGCATGGACTGCGTCGCGCGTGTGGGACGCAAGCGCGTTCCTTTCCGAGCACCTCGTTGAGTTCGCAGCGACACAGCGTCATCCGTTTGACATGCACGTACACAGCAATAGCGACAATGGCACCAGCAACGACGACCACTGCGTCCCACCACGATCACCTCCAGCAGCAGTCATTGAGCTCGGCAGTGGCTGTGGGCTCGCTGGACTCGTTGCAGCATCGCTCGGCGCCAACGTGCTGCTCACGGACCAGCGCGAAGCAGTCGAGCTGCTGCAGCGCAACGTCGCTGCGAACGCATCCGACAGCGAGCGCGCGCGCATCGATGTGCGTGAGTTCACGTGGGGCTCTGACCCGTCCGCAGCGCTGCCACGCAGCACATTCGACTACATCCTCATCTCGGATTGTACGTGCCTCTCGCCTGGCGACGACCAGTGTCACTGGATCGAGCGTCAAGTCGACCGAGGGCACTCACTCACGCATTCCATGCACATGTACGCAGGCATCAATCCGATCTATGGGACCGAGTCGTGGCGCAACCTCGCACGGAGCATCGCTGCGCTCAGCGACGCACACACGATCACGTACCTCTCGCACGAGCAGCGCGGCAACGACGCAGCCATGGCGGACTTTGCCGCGTTCAGCACCGACACGCTCGTGCTCGAGCGCATTGCGGTGCGCAACAAGCTCCAGCTGTTCCAAATTAGACGTAGAGACTGACTGACTGGGAGACTCGTAGCGAGCGTGAATCGACCATGGCGCGCAATGGACGCAGCAGCGTTGGCGTCTTCTGGGGTCCAGTGCCTGCACCTGCACCACTACTAGCCGACTGCACGCCAAGCAGCATCAACACCAGCAGCAGCACCGCACGCCTGCCTCCGCTCGCACAGTCGGTCTCGTCCGTCGAGTCGCTCGCATTGAATGAGCAGCGAGTGCAAACACTGGCGCCACACCAGCAGCATGGCGACACCGCAGCGTGGACGCTCCAAAGTGTCCTGCAGACGCTGCGGGAGCGCATTGCGCACAATACACAGCGGTTCACGCGCCACGACCGCGCACTTGAGTTTCGCAGTGCAAGTCGTGGCCGCGAGCGCGCTGTCGAGTGTGAAGACCCGCGCTACTTTCTCCACAACCGCGCAGCGAAAGCGACGCAAGACGTCGCGCAGGCGCATGTAGGACAGCGCTCATGGAGTCTTGTTTGGTCAGCTGAGCATGTGTCCTCACGCTGTGATCGATCGCGATTGTGCGGGCGCGTGCGTCGTAGACCGAGTGGGCGCGCAAGATGCACTGCGCAGTGGACGACGCGCAGCAGTACTCGTTCGACCGACGCGGTGGCAGGACCACCGTTCGCTCGTCCGATACGAAACGCACCAGCCATGGCGAGTCGCTCGTGCTGCGCGAGAGCCGCGCGATCTCGAGCCACCAGCGCATGGTCGAGCATTTGCTCCACGTCCTGCAGCAAGAGATGGCGCTCGAGACTGCGCGAGAGATCCGTTGCGTGGCACTGTGCACGGTAGTAGTAAGCGACAGAGACGCCTTGCTGATCATCCATTGCTGTGGCTGCGTCTGTGTGCGTGCAGAGCTGCTGCGGTGCGGAGCAATGACGCGTCCGCACTCGCGCGAGACGCGCAAGCAAGTGGCTGCGGTGATGAGAGAGCGGTACGAGGCCGCGGATCGGATTATGCGCATCCTCGAGGTACGAGTCGTTCTTGCTACAACAACGCGCTTGCTGCAGACACTGTCGGTCGTACTGAAGGTGCTGATCGCGTGGCGTTCGACGCTCCTGGACGTCAGGAGTACAAGATCGTAGTCGGAGTCGACGCTGCCGAGTACCTTCGCTCGACGATCGCGCACGGTCGAGCGATGCTCGCGACGTCGTGACGTAGCGACAGCGCGCTTGAGCGGTAGTAGCTATCGTCGCGACGGCGCTCGCATCGCAGCTGAGGCTTCGAGCGACACGAGCTCCATGCACAGCTGCAAGACAACAAGACTTGTCATGAGCGCCACGTTAATCTGCATACAACAGCAGTAGCGATCCGATCCATCGCACCTCGCGCAGCGCTTTGCTCTTCGCTGCATTCGACGACGAACTGGTCGCTGCGCGCGCGTCCTTCTTCTTCGCAGGCGCTTTGGTCTTGGAGACCTGCCGCTCATCTGCGTCAGTCGATCCGAGCGACGACAGACAAGGTGCAAGAGCTGACAGGGACCTACCGCTTTGCTCGTCGCTGTAGTCGTCTCTGTCTTGAGCGGCTTCTTGAGGCCTCCTCGGTCCACCACTTTGCCACTTGCACTCGTGCTGCGCTTGCTCGGAGTGAGCGGGCGACGCAGTCGTTGTCGGATACACGACGACGCGGACGACGACGACACTGAGCTTGGAGCGAGCGGCGCGCCTCGAGCGCCGACTGTCTGAGGATGTGCAAACACAGCGCGGCGCTCCTCTTCGCTCTGCGCGTGTCGATGCAGTTGTGCTTCGAGCTCCCGCACGCGGTCTTGGAGAGCAGCTTCACGCTCTCGCGCGCTCTGACGCGTTGCCACCGTGTCGCGATCGCTGTCACTGCGATCAATGGCGTGTTGCTAGGAGCAGCAGTGCGTGAGCCTTCTGACGACAGAGTCTAGTGCGCGCGCACGTACCTCGTCGTTCTCAGCTGCGGCGCTCGGTCGGTGGTCCAGAGGCTCGTGCGAGTGAAGAGGATCTGGAGCGAGGCGGTCACTCACGACGTCCGAGACAATGCGCGAGCGATGGACGCGCGTCTGCACCAGCACGAGCACGTCAGTCGCGTGAGTAGGCGGTGCTTGGATCGGTCTTGAGCGTTAACCGTTGAGTGAGCAAAGCACCTCGAGGCTCCGCATGCTCTGCTCGAGAACGCGCAGTCGGCTCTCCATGCTACGCCAGTCGTTTGCCACAGCAGCGCGTCGTCAGTCCTTAGTCGGTCTCACTCTCACTCTCTCTCAGAAGCCAAAGGCGCCGACGTACGCAGTCGTGAACGCTGTCATCTGCTCAAACTGACACGCCGACTCGATCTGCACGGATCGCACCTACCGTCTCACGCGTCCGAGGCTCTCGCAGTCAGTCAACGAGTCGCCACAGATGCAGAAGAGTCCAAGGACGCACCGCTTGGTCAGCAACGACGTCTGCGTCGTGACGGAGCTTGTGCTCGACTTCACCGAGCGCTTCGAGCATCTTGGTGCGCTGCTCCCATACACACACGCGAGCCACGTGGGTCAGTCGCAGAGAGAGAGGTGGCGATCGCCGTGTTGCAAGACAGAGGCGCCGCACCAAGTCGTCTGCGCGTGCGAGCGAGTCGTCTGTGAGCTTTGCGAACGTCTCTTCCGCCACTTGGATGCGATGCGCCAAGCGCTCGCACTGCGCATCACGCGCTTCGTGCGCGCTCTGCGTACAGGACTGGAGCATGCGCAAGGCGTCTCGAAGTTTGTGCTGATTCGCGCGCAAGTCGTCGACCGCTGCGTCAATGCGCGCGAGGTCAGGGAGAGCGTCGCGCGGACGCTGGTCGTCGACGTCGCGCTGGATCGCGACGACTGTGGCGCTGAGCATGTGCTGCGTGTCGAGGCACTTGCGCAGCACGTGCTTGAGCTCGTTCGTCTCGCGCACGTGCTGCTCGATCTTGCGCTCAACTGTGTCGCGCAGCGCTTGGACCGTCTCGTCACAGGACGTCTCGAGGCGCACAACATCCGAGCGCCAATGCGTCCCGAGTTCGTTTGGCAAGCGCTCTAGCGCGTCGCTCTAGTCGTAGGCAGGTGTGCTTGAGCGTTAGCCAAGGAGACACGCAGTAGCAGACTCTGTGCATCGACCATCACAAGCACAGAGACATACGAGGCGCTTGAGCTTGCTGTCCATCGTGAAGCACTTCTCCGACACGGACGTGCGCACAATGTCGAGCTCCTAGGACCGATGAACAGGTCAGTCAGTCAGTCCGTTAGCTACTGTGAGAGCACTAGACGCTCCAAGAGCAGAGAGTAAGCACTAGTGCGCACTTTGTCAAACCGGTCGGTCACGAGGTCTTTCAGGAACGCCAAGTGCTTGTCCGTGTCGACGCTCGAGCTCTGCATGCCTTCGAGCCGCGTCTCGAGCGTAAACACGAGCGTCCGGACGTCGTCGAGCTCCTGCGCAGTCGTGGATCGAGCGCTCTGGAGCTCGCTCTGCGTCTGCTCTGCGAGGCGCTGGAGAAAGTCCTCGCAACCTTGAAGCTGCTCGTGCGCGGCATCCACACGCGCTTGCTGCGTATTGAACTCGTGGCTGTACTTGTCCATCCACGTGGACCACTTGGCGTCCAGGCTCGCAATGTCCGAGCGCGTTTGCTCTGTGCTCTGCTCAATGTACTCTTGGTTGAGACGAAAGACCTTTGAGAGCGACCCGAGCTTCTGGTCTTGTGCACTCTGCGCACTCTCGAGCTCGCTCAAGCGCTTGTCAAAGCTCTGGGTCGTGAGGCACGCTGCTGCGACGCGCTCGAGCTGCACTTCGAGGAATGAGATGTACGCGTTGCGGTCGGTCAAGAGCTTCTTCGCGTTCTTCTCGTGGCCGTGCTTGAGCAGCGCATTGCTGCGCATGTACTCTTCGTAGTACGACCCCGACCCGCTCGCCATGTTCAATGCGTTGTTCGTGTGCGGTGGTTTGAAAGTGTCGCTTCAAGGTGCACCCTGTGTTTCTTCACTATCATAGCAATTGAATGTAAGTGTTCAAGAACTAACCACACTGCTCCTCAAGCGCTTGCACTGCCTCAACGACAAGTCTTGCTCAAGTGGCCGATTGCATGTCTAGTGTGACAGGGTACATAGTGCAGCAGCTCAGTCGTTGGTCCAGGGAACTCGTCCTCCTTCGGCACGACCTCATTCAGGATATCAACGACAACGTCTGCAGCAGCGTTCGTGGTCGGTCACGCCTGTAGCAATGGTCTTCTGACGCTACAAGTTGTCCAAGCAATGGAGCGGTCTTTGAGACTTGAGCTCGTCGCTCCGGTCGAGCCTTGTTGGTTCGAGTTCGCTGTTGATCGCGTTCACTCGAAGCAGTCTGGACGTCGATGCCATTCGAGACTTGGTCATCGACGCCATCGTCGGCTCCTGTTGAATCGGTAGCTCTGGCTGCAACTAATGCAACAGACCTAGCGTCATGGTGAACTGCGGTCTCGTGTTGCGGCTTCCTCAAGGTGAAGTAGGCACTTCAGGTGCGTCCGATTGCTGATGAGCGACCATTTCCGCTCGCTGACCACTCGAGCTCCGTGCGAGTGCAAGTGCGCGCGCGTGATCCGACTTGGTGTAAGCGTGCGTCCGTTGCTTGATCATGGTCACGTACGTCGCGCATGGAGCGCGTAGCAGACGAGAGCGAGCGAGCTGGATCAAGCATCAAACATCAAGTAGCAGCTGTGTCGGACATTTCAGAACAGGGGGCGTGCGATCGAGCATCTGTAGTCGGCGAGACAAGACCAGCAAGTACGTGTGCCTGACGTCACAAGGTTGCTGTGCTTGATCGGCGAGGATAAGCACGCGCAAAGCTGGGATTGCGCGCGCGGGTCGTCGTCCTGCTCATCGAGTCAGAGCAAGTTCGAGTTGGAGTTGGAGCTGTGTGAGACCAATCGGTCGCTTGCTAGCGCTGTGCGCTCGAGAGGATCAAGCACGATCTGAGCGCGAGTGGGTGGCCATGTGGCCCAGGTTCGAGCAGCGAACGCACACGCACGCGCGCATCGGGTCCAGAGTACTTACTTCGTCTTCTGCACTGTGTTCGTTGCCTTGGAACGTTCGGTCGTGGTCGTCGAGCGGACGCTTGGACTGGCGCAATGTATGCTGCGATCGGACTAGCGCGTATCGGATCGAAACAACACCGAGTCACTATTCAGTGAGATCCACTTGCATCCTGATAGTGATAAAACTAAGTGTCACCGCCGTTTTCGTTTCTCCCCAAAAAAAGAGAAGATCCTGAGCGGCTGCTCACAGCACCAATAACACCAACAACAACTGCCTACGACAGCAAGACGACCAACAAGCGCAGCTCGACACGCTCGCTCGCATTCGCACCTGCCGCCGCCAACAACGACGACGACGACAAGCAGCAGCAGCAGCGAGATCGAGCGGGCCACATCGCTACTTTCTTCTTCTCGACCCGCACGCGCGAGTGTTGGTGTGTCGCAACGAGCCGCCAGACTGGCGCATCAGGCACGATCGTTGTCGTTGTCGTCGTCTTAGTCTTCTCGATCGTTCACTTGCGCTCACGTGCTCTCTCGCTCACTTGCCCATTTGCTCTCTCGACAGCAGGCAACAACAACAGCAGCAGCAGCAGGAGCGCCTTGAACGCACGCGCACACTCGACGAAAAGATCGCACATCAACACGCACGACACACAGACACACCATGAGCGCACCATCCAGCAGCAACAACAACAACAGTAACAAGTGGAGCGCAATGGACCTGCACAGCGCATCAAGCGCCGCGCGGTTCACACAGCAACAAGCACACAGCAGCGGCTACAACACACGCAGCGCAGCGGCCGCTGCGAACGCCATGCGCGTCGACGACAGCGGACTGTCGGCGCGCAACATCTTGATTCGCCGCAAGCTCATGGAGCGCAAGCGCTTCGACTCGGCCGACCATGCGATGAAAACAAGCAGCAGTGCAAACGCAGCGCCTGCGAGTGACAGCAGCGCTTCGCTGTACTACACAAGCACGCCGAGCCCTGCTGCAACGACGTTCTCGCCAGCGCACGTTGGTGCGAGCGCGCTCTACAGCGCACTCGGCGGCGGCAGTGGCGACGACGACGACAACGTTGACATGGACGCTGAAAGCGACGACGCGCCACCGACTGCGAGCGACGCCGCAGCGTCAGCAGCAAACACCAGCAGCAGCTACCTCGCGCAGTCGACTGCTGCTGCTGCGCGCAGTGCGAGTCGGTACGGGAACATTAGTGGCCCTGCTGGTGGCGCTGCGTCGGCTCGGAGCATCTTGCTCCAGAAGAAGCTCCGCGAGAAGAAGCACTTTGACTCGGCCGACTACCAACTCGCGCAGCTCCAGCCGCACGCAGCTGCGAGTGCTACGAGTGCGTCGCCTCCTGCCACGACTGCGAGCGAAAGCAGCAGTGCGACGCCAATGGAGATCGACCTCACGCCCGTCACAGCTACCGCTGCGACTGCTGCTGCTGCGCCGATCAACTCGCCGTCGGCTGCGAGTCTCGCGGCGTCGCGCAGTCGTATGAACGCGCAGATGAGTCCGTCTGTGCGCGGCGGCAAGTACGGCAGTGCACAGTCAGGTGCAAACGTCCTGCTCATGCGCAAGCTCTCGGAGAAGAAGCGCTTCGACTCGGCCGACTACCACATGGAAGCCGCGCCAGTCGCAGTGCGTGCGAGTGGCCCACAGCGCTTCTTCGTATCGTCATCATCAGCGTCTTCAGCAGACGCAACGCCTGCGTCGAATTTGCCAGCACCGCCACCTGCAGGCGCAGCAATGACGCCTGCGCCAGCACCGAGCAGCACGAACGGTGCGTCCAAGTACGGCAAGCTCTCAGCCGTGAACGTCTTGATCCGTAAGAAGCTCAAAGAGCGCAAGCGCTTTGACTCGGCTGACTACGCGATGGAGCGTCAAGGTCGTCGCCAAGCAACTGCAACACAAAACAGCAGCGCGCAAGGCAGTGCGACTGGCGCGTTCCAGAACGGTCACGTCGTGATGAACCGCAGTGATCCAGCAGCAGCGGACGCTGCAGCAGCAGCGCTCGAGGACAACAAGATTAGTCACCAGGTCAAGCACATCAAGCTGTCGGACGGCGTCGGTGGCTGGGCCGCAGCGACGCGAGTACCCGCTGGTTCAACCGACAGCAGCGCAAGTGCAGCAACCGGTGCAGCTGCGTCCAAGGCAAACGCGATGTCGCAAGACAGTCGCCTCGTGGCGCGCAACTTGATCATCCAGCGCAAGTTGAGCGAGCGCAAGCGCTTCGACTCGGCCGACTACTTCAAAGAGGCTGCGAGTCGTAGTCGACGCTAACTTGCTGGCGTTCGATCACGTTGAGCGACGCGAGTCGACAGACAAGACTGTGTGTGTGTGTATGGTAAGCGTTGTTGGTGCAGCAATTGCAGCGAGCACGCGCAAGTTGCAGCAACATTGACAACAACAACAGCAACCACTTGCCAAGCAAACAAGCGAGCGAGTGCACGCAACTTGCCGTGTATACGAGAGTGTATTTAGCTTTGAACATGTCGTGACGATGCAAGAACGTGGTCGTGCGTTTGCTTTGTATTGTGTCCTTGCTTGCTTGAACGACGTGAACAAGTCGTGACAACATCGGGCAACGCACCTGCAGACATGGTCGGTGTGGATCAAGATTGGTGGTATGCAAGTGGATGTGGGATCGATCGATCGATCGCAGGAGCTAGTAGCCCGTGACGTAGCGGTAGCCTTTCCAGTCGAGCGGCGTCTCAAAGTTGTTCTCTTTGAGCACGCCCATGAGGTGCTTGCACGGTCCGTCCTGTGGTCGGATCTGCTGGGCGTGAGCGAGGTAGTGGCGCGCTTTCGGCCAGTCGCCAGCGAGGTACGCTTCGACTGCGCTTGCTGCAGACTCGAGGAACGCTGGCTCGAGCCCTTCGCGAATCTCCATGTACTCGGGGTCGTTCTCAAAGTCCACTGGCTGTTGCATGCCAGTCACTGGGTCGATCTTTGGCGTCCCAAAGCCTCTCTTCATGACCGTCACGTCAAACGTGTACACTGTCACGGGGTTGTCCACGCCGCGGATGCTCATGCGGTCCATCTTGCGCAAGAACTTGCGCGCGCCGGGTGAGAGCAAGCTCGCGAGCCAGTGCGAGATGTTGATCGGCGTCGCAAAGATCTTGGAGCCGGCTTCAAGACGGTCGGCCATCTCGACATGCGGCGAGATGTACGTCGCGTCGATCTTGAACCGCGAACCGATCGCGCCTTCGACTGCCCAGCCAACGTGCATACCAAAGCCCATCTTGATGCGGAACGACGGTCCAAAGCGCCGCACGACCGCTTCGTTCTTGAGGTACTCGGTCAGAGGTCCGTCCGTGTTGGCGTTGTCCAAATCGATCATACACTTGATGAATGCCGTGAGCGCACTGTCGGCCATCTCGGTCGGCGTGATGCGGCGCTGCTTCGTCCCAGCCCCAGCGTTTGGTGGACACGTCACGCCGAGGTTCACTTGCACGCGGTCCTCTTCGGTTGGACAGTCAGTGAACCGCGAAAAGCACGGCATCTCACCGTCGCAGATCTTCCACGACAGCAGGAACGCGTCGCCGACGTTCTTGTTCGCCATGCCGTAGTAGTGGTGCGTACCCGAGTGCATGATGTGTCCGAGCTTGTTCACGTATACCATGACCTCTTCTTGGAGGCACTCGGTCGTGTCTGTGAACTGTCGGATGTCACAGAAGCCGTAGATCGCAGTGATCTTCTTACCTGGGAGCATCGGATCGAGCTCGCCACTGCCCATGTTCTTGCCAATGATGTCTGCACCAGCTGCGCCAAAGCCGACTTGCATGAGCGTACCGATCTTCGAGAGCGTGATCTCAAGCAGCGCGGTCTCAAAGCCCTGCTCCTTTGCGTTCTTGCGCAACTGCGCCTGGTTACCGGACGACTGGACGCTCGCGAGCGGGTTCTCTGCGAGCTTCTGCACAATGTTCATCATGCGCTCGATCGGGTCGAGCACGAGTATGCGCGACGTGCGCACGAACGACGTCGACGCCGTGACGAGCACGACAATGATGAAGACGGTCTTGAGAATGTTGTACGCTGCGCTCGAAGCCATGATCGCCGAGATGTCAAAGATCGCGATGCTAATGCACGCGCTCGTCGCATCGGGCGTGTCGACAGCGATGAACGACGCGTTGTAGCAGCCGTACGACTTGACAATGTTCACCTCCGAGCTCCGGAACTTTGCAACGACAGCTGGGTAGTCGGGTAGGATGTCCGCGGCGGTCCAGCCGTTCGACGGGTTCTCAGTGAGGTTGTAGTCGCCCCACGGCGTGTCCACGGCTTGGAAACGCAAGTTCGTGAGCGATGCAGCGAGGTCTGTGCTCGAGACGTTCGTGAGCTGGAGGAAGATGAGGTTCCCTGCGTCGCGCACGTAGCCGAAGAAGAGGTGGTCGTACTCGACTGAGCTCAGTGGCGCGACGCCAGCAGACACGAGCATGTGGATCGCGCGCAGTCCGTAGTCCTGGTACCGGTACTCTTGCTGGCTGTAGCCGCCGTCAAAGATCGGCAAGAGCATGATGAGGAAGAGGACGAGGATCACGACGCGCTGAATCGTGACTTCGCCCATTTTGCTTCCGACTTTGCTCTCTTTGAGCTGCGTGTTCTGGGTATCGTCGTCCTTGTGCTTGAGCTTGAGGATCTTGACGACTCGAAAGAGCCGCACAGCACGCACGACGCGCACGATCCGACCGGCTTTGCTGCCTGCGCGCGTTGCTTTGCTCGCTTTCACAGCCGACGTGCTCGAGCCAGTGCCGATGATCTCGTCCCAGATCCAGCCAATGTCTGGGAGCACTGAGAACGTCGCGATGAGGTCGAGCACAAAGTAGAAGCTGAAGAGGTACCCGGGTTTACAGTAGCACGACGCGAGGAACTCGGTGCTAAAGAGCACGAGGCAGACTGTTGCGAGCGCGTAGAACGAGTTGTCGGCCGAGACCGTGAAGAGACTCGCGCGGATGTCGTCGCCAAAGAGCGCGTAGATCGTCACGACGAGCATGAGGATGCTCACCCAGCGCGAGTCAAGCAGCAGGAGCATCTTGCGCCGCATCGGCGTCATCTTCTCGAGCTGCTCGGCCGCACTCAGCTGCGCGTTTGGCTTCTTGCTGTTGCTGCCGGCGGGTTTCTTCGTCGTGAAGCTCCGGACAGTGCCCATCTTGACTGGGAGCTTTGGCGTCAACGCCGCTGCATTCGGGTTCTTGAGCGTCACCTCGGGCGACACGCGATGGTTGTTGCCGATCATCTTGACGAGCAAGCTCACACTCGAGCTCGAGCACACACCGTCACGGCTCCAGTCCCTCGCACGCAGCAGAGTCGTCGAGCGCACTTGGATGAATGTCTTGATCACTTGTGGAGATGATGCAGAGCGGTTGAGCTGCTCGCGTCGTTTCGCTCAATGCGTTTGGGATTCGAATCATACCTATGATAGTCATACATAATGTCGATATCGCATGTATACGTGCAGCATTGTAATTTTGTATATTTGATAAATAACATATGCAATATTAAAGAATGCAATCAGCACCAGCACCAAGCGTTTTTCGTGGCTGTTGGAGCATTCCGAATCGAGCTCGAGGTCGTCGTCGTTGCTGGTGTCGTCGACGCTCCGAGACTGCGACTGCAACAACAACAACAACAGCAAGGATGATCAGCAGCGAGTCGAGTGACGAGGAGCTCGAGACGTTGCACCAGACGCAAGTCGCGCCGCGCAGCCGTCCTGAAGGTCGCAAGAAGGTCGTGAAGAAGGACACCGAGGCGCCAGTCACGACTGCGACCAAGAAGCGACCAGCAGTAGCAGACGCGAGCGCAGCAGCAGAAGCAAATGGCGACGCTCCAGCTGCCGACGCGAACGTACAGGCAGAGCTGTTTGCCAAGTACGAGGTGACCGAGGACATGACGCGCGAGCAGAAGAAAGAGATCCGCAAGAAGCGCAAGCTTGAGCAGCGCGCACTCGCAGCGCGCGACGCACAGACGCGCGCAGAGCAGCACGAGAACGCGGAGCGCCGCGCAAAAGGCCGTGCGTGGACACTGAGCATGGCGATCCCAGGATCGATCATTGACAATGCGCAGACAAAGGAGCTCAAGACGTACCTCGCAGGACAAGTTGCGCGCGCGGCTGTGATCTTCCAAGTCGACGAGATCATTGTGTTTGACGACCAGCTCGGCGCAGCAAAGAACGAAGGGCCGACGAAGCGCGCGAGCGACTGCCACGTCTTCCTCAACCGCATCTTGCAGTACCTCGAGACGCCGCAGTACCTCCGTCGCGCGCTTTTTCCGATGCACTCGGACTTGAGCTGCGCGGGGCTGCTCAACCCGCTCGACTGTCCGCACCACTTGCGCAGTAATGAGTGGAGCGTGTACCGCGAAGGCATCGTCGTGGACAGGCCGCTGAAAGACAAAGAGGGCTCGCACATCCACGTTGGCTTGCAGCGCGAAGTCGTCGTGGACAAGCGCATTCATCCAGGCATTCGCGTGACCGTGAAGATCGACGAAGCGACCAAGGAGCACAAGAAGAAGAGTACGTTCTGGTGTACTGATCGCTGTCATTGAGCGACGCTATGCGTGGAGGAGACTCACACGCGCATGTGTGGATGAATGACGGATGTGCAGTGAAAGGCAAGTTGGTGTCGTCGGCCGAGCCGCGCGAGCAGCTCGGTGTCTACTGGGGCTACACGTCGCGCTTTGCTTCGTCGCTGAGCAACGTGTGGCAAGACGCGCCGTTCAAAGGCGGCTACGACCTCAAGCTCGGGACGTCCGAGCGCGGCCACGTGAGCGTCGACGACGCGGCGTTCGCGCTCCCAAAGTTCCGCCACGCGCTCGTGGTCTTTGGCGGCGTTGCAGGCATTGAAGAGTGCGTGAACGCAGACGAGACGATCCCCGTGAGCGGCGACGACGCGCACTCGCTCTTTGACATGTGGGTCAACACATGTCCGTCGCAGGGCTCGCGCACGATTCGGTCCGAAGAGGCTGTGCTCATTTCGCTCGCAGCGCTGCGACCGCACTTGGCGACGAGCGGCAAGAGCGCATAGGACATCGTTGTTGTCCAAGTGTTGAGGACAGACAGACTAGAGAGACAGCAACGGAGAGATCGGATTGACTTGATTTCACTATGCTGAGAGACTTCTCACTAAAAACCGCTCGAGTGGACGCTTCTCATATGGACGGTTTCTTCGTCGATGGACACTTTTTGTAGCAGTGAAACTTGCGCGCGCACAGCATCGTGCGGTTCTTGCCGCAGCAGCACTGCTCCTTGCAGACTGGACAGCCGTCTGTGAAGATGCGCTCGCCGTGCTCCTCGAGCATCTTCTCGGCGCACTTTTGGCAAAAGATGTGCGGACACTGCGGACACCGGACGTTCTTCTTCCGGAGGTTGCCGCAGCGATGGCACGACGCGCGGTGGCGCACGAGCACGTCAGGTGTTGGACCGAAGAGACTCGCGCTGTTGGTGCTGTTGTTAGCTGTCGGGTCAAAGTGCGTCGTGTGCTGGTGGTGCTGATTGCCGAGACTTGACGTCGGTGTCACGAGTGAGGGGCTCAGGAGCTGCTGTCGCATTGCGTCCATGTACGTGTCTGTCGGCGGCGCGAGCGCATGTGGCGCCACTGCGAACGCACTTGCGCCACTGAGCGAGAACGTGAACTGCGGCGCGACGTGGCTCGCAAACCCACTGTCCATGTCTGGGTGGTAGTACCCTGGGTGCGGACTCGGTGGCACCGGCGAGCCGTAGCTCCAGAGTCGGTGCATGTCGTGAAAGCCCGAGACTGGCTGGACACTGCCGCTGTTGCTACTACAACTGTTGTTGTTGTCTGGCAATGGCGACCATGACATGGTTGGGTCCGTCGACGTGTCGCTGCTGCGCGCGTACAAGTACTCGGCTTCGCTCACGCTCAGCTGGTGCCGCATCGGTACGCTGCTGCTGCTCATCATCGGCAGTGTCGGCGATGGATACCGCTGCTGGTGTTGCAGCGGCATGTCAAACGATGACGGAGCCCGGATCGGCGAGACGCCAAGCTCGTTACTCAGTGCTTGCTCGAGGCGATCGAGGATCCCACACGCTTCGGCGAGCGACGCCGGGAGCCACGCCGTGCTTGTGCTCGACTTGACTGCTTTCGGCGTCGCGCTCCAGCGCCGCAAGTACGGCAGCGCGCGCACGAGCGCGTGTTTCTCGGGCTCGCCGAACGCGACGCTCGGGTCTGGGATCAAGTACTGCCGCACGTAAAAGCAGACCGCAGCCCAGACTTGCGGCGCAGCGTCGACGAGCGTCCAGCCAGCGCCAAGACTCGTCTGTGCGAGGCAGTGCGCCATGTACTCGTTCGCCTCCATCTCCAAGACGCGGAGCTGGTGGTACAGACCCACAGTCATGCTGAAGTAGCCCGAGTAGAACGAGCAGTCGGTGTCGGCGTAGATCGCGTAGATCCACCCGGCAGGAACGAAGAGCGTCGATGCAGCGTCCACGACGCACCGGATGCATGTACTGACGCGCTCAGCGAGGAACACGCGGGCAGCAGCAGGCTCGGCTGCGCGTTGCCAGTGCTCAAAGCTCCGGAAGTGCTCGTGCGTCGGTGGGATGAGGAAGACCCACGCCGCGCCGTCCGTGACAGAGAGCCACGTCGACTTGCCGCCGCGACTGATCGCAAAGTCCTGGAAGCTCCCAGCGCCAAAGTACGTCCCAAACGTGTCGGGGTTCGCTCGAGTCGTAGTAGCAGACGAGGACGACTGCGGCGACGATGCTGAGGACTGCGGCGACGACGATAACGCGACTGCAGTGTTCGGAAGCGTAAAGTGCCAGTCAACCTCAGCGACAGCGGCCGGCGGCGCGACGCGCGAGAACAAGTGCGTGTCCTGGACGCGAAACGTTGCGTTCGCAGGTGTGGTCTTGGCGTCTGCGAGCCGCGCGCTCCAGCCCGTGGCCGAGAGGTTGAAGCTCTCTTGCGACGCAACGTCGAGCGCGCGCATTGCGCAGTTGCGCGCGAGCAACGCCGTGATGTCGTTTGCTGTGATCGCCGGCAGCGGCTCGCGCAAGTGAGCGACGCTGGCGCTGTGGCCGTCGACCAGGATCGGGTCTTCGCACGACGGTGGATGGACCTTGAAGTACATGGGCGTGAAGTCCTAGACTCACAACGGCAAAAGGCGTCAGCGCTTGGGTCGAACAGCAAGACAAGCCAGACAAGCAAGCAAGACAAGTTATGCAAGCCAGGCAAGCATGCAAGCAAGGCAAGCAAGCAAGAGCTTGTCTATCAAAACACACCTGTGGTTGTAGGACACGGACACCGGACTTTGCGTACACGCCTGTCTTGAGGACGTGGCGGAATGCGTCGGTGCTTTTCTTGTAGAGCGTCGAGGCGATGGCGCCATGGTTGCTGCTGTAGTGCGAGTGACTCGTCGGGCTGTTGGTGCTCGCGCTCGTGGCAAAACTCACCTCGGCTTTCACATCGGTCGGATACCTGTAGTCTGCGAGGAACGCCGACGCTCCACTGTGCTTGCCGCTGCAGCCGTCGCAGGCGTACTTGACGATCTGCGATGCGTCGCGCTCCGAGATGTGGACGCACACGCGATGGAACCACTGCGCGCAGTAGTGGCACTCGATCAGGAACTGCGGGTGGCTGTGGAGCACCGAGTAGCCGCACACGGCGCACATGTATCCATCCGCTGCAGCACTTGCAGCGGTGGCAGACCCCTCTGCGTGGCCGTACGCGTTGCTGCTGCTGTTGTACGTATTGCTGTATGTGTTGCTGCTGCTGCTGCTGCTGGTCGTCATCATGTCGGACGTCGTTGGTCCAGCTCGAGAGGTGGTCGCGGCGGCGGCGGACGGCGTGAGCATCGCGAGTGGCATGTATCGGTCAAAAGCAATGCGTATGTGTGTATGCCAGTTGCTGGTGCTGTTGGTGCTGCTGTTGGTGCTGCTGTTGGTCTAGCTGTTGTGGCCGCACACGTTGTCGCTCCAGTTGTTGCGTGTGTGTTGTGCGCGCACGATGTCAGTGGCTCTGGTCGGCAGTCGGGTGATCCGCAATGCGTGCGGCTCGAGGGGGAAATTTGGTTGTGGTCGAGCGAGTGCGAGTGCGTGTCGAGCGTGTGTGTGTGTGTGTGTCGAGTGCTGCTTGTTTCGAGTGGAAGGCGTCGGCGCGAGCGCGAGTGCTGTTGCGGGTTGCTGCGAGTCGCGAGTCGCGAGCGCGCGATCGGTATGCGGGGATGTGCAAGCCCGGCGCGCTGCTGGGTTGTGTCATCCCTACGGTACTACAATCCAACGGAGCAGTCGCGCGTGCAAGTGCAGGCGCGCGCATGCGTTGTCACGAACCGACCGGCGCTGCTGCTGCTTGAGCGCTTGGAGACTCAGAGTCTCGGTCGAGCGGTGAGTCTCGAGTCTCGCGCTCGCTCACGAGCACACGAGTAAACAAGCACCTGGCGGCGCGTGCGCTTGCTCCGGCGCGCCAGCTTGCACACACTCAGCAGCCGGCGCGGGCGTCACTCGCTCGCCACGCGTGCCATGTGGCGCGCCATGTATGCACAGTGCAGACTGCAGAGTGCTCGAGTGTAGTGGTGTCTGCGAACACCTCGAGCGAGCGCGAGTTGCTGAGCGTCGAGAGCTGCTGAGTGTTGCCGCCCAGACAAACAAACAGACAGTCAGCATCGCGTCGCTTGTCCGCGGCTTTCGCAGCAGCGCGCTGTCTCGACGATGTTGCCGATGCTGCTGCCTGGGGCACTCACGCACGTGTCCTTGGGTTCACGAATATCGACGTACGACGTGCGTACCAACCAGTAACAGCAGCTCTGCTCTGCTTACAACGCGCAAGTTGTTGTTGCAGCGACTCGCTGCAGACACAACACGCTGCGCGTGAGAGAAGGGCCTCCGTTGCGATCGCGAGCCCCTTCTCTGCCGAGTGCATGCGGCCTTCGAATCCTTGGTGGAGTCCACCGTAACAGCTCGCACGAGTGCGTCTGCGCGGATCTCGCATGGCGCCACCATGTGCGCGTGTGCGCGGCTTGCTTGCCGGCGCATGGATCACTCACTCGCTCGCATTGTCTGCTCGGATCGATCAACCGCTTGTCGCTTGTCTATCTGATCGAGTGAGTGAGTGAGTGTGTCGGTGTGCGCACATGCTGCAGTTGCTGCCGATGCAACGAGCGAGCGAGCCGGAGGAGAGCGGTAGCAGCAGCAGCGGCGGCGCTCGTGAAAAAGAACGCGAACGCGAGCGAGCAAGCGAGACGCATGAGTGTGCGTCGCCAGATTAGCAGATTCCAAACGCATGTGCACGCGTGCGTCCTTGTCCTTATCCAAGACCTGGCGCTCGACGTGATCCGTACGACCTCATGCTCATGCGCATTCGTGCCCTCATTCGTGCTCATGTCCAATGTCGGACACCTTTGGACATCGCTGGACACTGGACGTTTGGACGCTCAACAGCGAGACTTCTTGACGCGACACCAACCGAGTTTTGTTTGACACTCGCGAGTCACGTCGCATCGAGTCAGCCGGCGGTGCCGCTCTCCAGCAGCCTTTTCGCTCAATGTACATGCTCGCTCGCTCGCACTTCTTTTGGTGCGGCGACGCCATTCGCAGTGACACTGGCATCCAAGTTGCCTTCACTGGCCTACACTAAACTGTAGCAACCGAAGCGATCTTCCGCCCCGTGACGTACGTCGTCTTCGCGCCCGCGACGACGGCCACCTTTCCTCTTCGTCCTTCACTACTACTGCTACTACTACGCGAAGACTCGTCACGACCTGCCGGTCATTTCATTCCGAGCGTACGCGCTTGACGAGTCGTTGTGAGAGAGGAAGGCAAGCGAGGCACATTTGTGCACACTTGTTGCCACGAAGCAAACACGCAGGCCGAGCAACTGCGGACACACACACACACACATGCAAATGCTCTCTCAGCGAGATCACAGAAAGCAGTGCGGCAACGGCAACGGCAACAACAGCCTCGCGCATCACGAACTCGATCCGAGTCGCGTCGATCGGACGGATGAGAAGCCAGCGCGCGCGCGCGAGTCCGTCTCTCGCAGCAACAAGCAGGCGGTGTGTGTGTGGCTCCGAGCGCGCGGCGCTGCGTGTGCGCGGATGCCGACGCCAATGCGTCCAACACGCGACCGCCGCCGCCGCCAAGCAGTCCGACCTGAAGACCTGAGGACCTCAAATGCAGATCGAGTCGGTTCGCGCGTCAAGCTTTCGACAGCGCCGACACGATGAGTGCGCACACTGTACGCTTGCCCAGCAACAACAACATGCACTCCGCATGTACTTGTCGTCATCAGCTCGCACCGAGCAGCGCGGTTTATGCTTGAGATGCGCCAGCAATCGAGCGACACACACACACCAAAGCAAACGCCATCACGCGACGACGCAACCAGCAGGACTGCCGCTCGCGACTCGATTGCTATCTCGACAACCTGCTTGAGTCTCAAGCAAGTCTCTCTGTGTCTCTGTGCACATGGGCAGTCGAGAGACGACGACAACGACAACAGCACTGCTACACATGCATCCCAATCCCAAACAACAACAATAAGGACGACCAGCCAAAGGACAACCAACCGACCGACCCGAGAGAACGAAGTGGTCCTTTTGCCGTTGTGCCCCATCTGGATTGTTGTCTGATATTTTGCTCACTCGATCGTTTGAAACACGACTCCGCTTCGCATGACAGACAACACGCTCAAAGGCGGCATTGCTCTTTGCTTGTGTGCCCTGCTTGTCGAGGTGCGCGAGAGACATCGACGTTCTCGCTGCGACGGTGGTCGTACAAGTAGCAACAAGTAGCAACAAGCATCAACAACAACGATATCCGCGATAGACCATGACAGGTACGACTTGCCAGCCCAGAATCCACTCGGGATCGCAACGCACCACCCAATGCTCGCGCTCGCCGAGCCAAGCGTATCGAGCACCTTCATCTGTGTGGCTCGCACGCGCGCGCTGCGTCGACTGCAAGCACTGGTGTTGCGATCCAGTGCACCCATTCGGCTTGCTGTTCACGCGAGCAACAGGCGAGTCGAGACGCATTCAAGTACGTGGCGCTCACGGCGCTTGCAAGACTGCACGTCTGCTGCAATCAACGCCCTCGATGACTCGCTCACTTGCTCACTTGCTTGCTTGCTCTCGCGTTGTGCGTCTACAACTCGATCCGCGCGCTCCAGTTCGTTGGACAGACGTCTCAATGCGATCTGCGTCCAAAGTGTCCAACACTTGCTGCGAATGCGACTCTGTCTGCTCCCGAGCAGGTACGTCTTCGTCCTCATTGAGGTGATCGCGCTGCGTGGCAACGTCGACGCGAAGCAGAGTCGACCGCGAAGCAGAGTCGATCGCAGTGAAGGAAAGTGGATCGTCGAGAACGAAGAGAGACTGACTGACTGACTGACCGGTCGAATCGCGAAGAACGTGTGCGTCGTCCTCGACTGACTCATATTCCGGTGAAGGAGCGCACTTCCGCTTGCGTCGACTTTGCCTTTGGCTTTGACCTTTGACCTTTGCCTTCCCGAAGCACGCTGCGAGACCAACGTCTCCCACCGACAGCGAGCTGGAGACCACGTCTTGCCTCGAGAGCTGCCGTGCTGCTGGAGCCACGTGAATCGGGTGTGTGTTGTGTTGTGTCGCACTTGGCAAGCTCTCGCTCGCTCTTGGCGTCAACTTGCAGCTCTGTCGTGACACAACGACCACCGAGCGTGCGTTCAGGTTGCTTGAATAGACCGAGTGCAGATCCTAGCACGACGCAAGGCAGACTCTGTGCAGCATCACTGCAGTCGTAGTACATGTAGTAGCACACATGACTTTGTAAACGATCGAGTCTTTGATCGAGATACGAGTCGAACATGGTCGAGAACGTATGTGATCGATTCGCTCGCGTGCATGTGCGCGTGAAGCAGACAACACGAGCATCAAGCGATCTCTCCGTTGCACACACGCATGCACACAACGCAGTCGACTACGTGAGCGGAAGAGTGATAAGCTATGGCGCAGGTCTTCACAAGAGTTGTGAGAGCTGCGAGAACAACTTGCACATGCATGTCATCGCTTTCTAGAGGGTTTGCATCTCACAATCGTTTTCTGCGTGGTAAATCACGCTTCTAGCTTGTTTATTGTATGTCGTGCGAGAATACACCATATTTGATTTTTGCGCGAACTGGCGCTGAGCAAGTCAAAGTCTCGACGACATCAATCAAAGCCTCGACGACGACCAACGTCGCATTGCTTCGTCGGTCGCGCACGATGGGACAAGCTGCGACGAAAGCGCGCGAAGCGCATGCACAGGCCAAGAGCAAGCCGAAGCAGAACCGGAGCGTGATGGCGCAGAAGATCAAGACTGCAGCTGCGACGGGCATGCTCGCGCTGCCAGACCACAAGCTCAAGAAAGTGCCGCGCGAGGTGCTCGAGCTCACGGCGCTGCGCACGCTCGATCTCTCGAGCAACCGCATCGACGAGCTCCCGCGCGAGTTGAGCGTGCTCACATCGCTCAAGACGCTCAAAGTCGCGTCGAATGCGCTCACGACACTACCCGACTTGTCGGGACTCACTGCGCTCACGACTGTACGTCCATCGCATACTTGCTGTCGCTCTCTCATTCGCTCGCGTCATGTATACGACGAGACCCTCTGTCTACAAGCAAGCGAGCACAAGCCACTGACACCTGTGAACCACACGCGCGCGCTCTCGTGCATATCAGCTCGTGCTCGATGGCAACGCGATCGAGAGCCTCCCTGCAGCGCTCCCGCCCAACTTGACCAAGCTCTCGCTCAAAGGCAATCGTCTCCGCGACGTCCCACTGAGCGTCACGCGCCTCGCGTCGCTCAAAGAGCTCGACTTGAGCGACAACAGCATCTCAGACGTGCCTGCGCACGTGAGCGCACTCGCTGCGCTGGTCGACCTCACGCTCGACCGGAACGCAGTGCGCCACTTGCCCGCGGCGCTCGCACAGTGCACCAAGCTGACCGTCATCTCAGCGCGGAGCAACCAGCTTGCAGGCTATGGCAGCGCACCACAGGCGATTGCACCAGAAGTGTTGAGCGCCTCGAGCGTTCACATCATGAACCTCGAAGGCAATCCGCTCACCAAGTTCGACCTCGAAGCCATGGACGGCTTTGACCGCTTCCTCGAGCGCCGCACGCAAGCAAAGAACAAGGTGATCCACGGCGGTCTGAGCGCCGACGTGAGTCTCTGCGGCCTCGACTAGGACGCGAACGCGCTCGAGTGCATTCCCAACGAGTCTCTGTGTGTCTATACGTGTCCGTTGCTGGCTCGTTCACGCCGTTTGCTCCGTGCTATGGCTCCGGCGCGTAGAGCTCCGACTCAACGACAGCGCTGCTCGCGTAGGTATCTCGGCTCGGTCGCTCGCGCGCGTGATCAGCACTTGCTTGACCTGCACGCCTCGCACGGCCACTGCTCGCGTCTGGCGCACGCGAGGCTCCGAGTGCACGACAGGGTCGTCGCTCTCGTCGTCGCCATCGACAGGCTCGAGCTCGCTCAGGACGTCGCGCAAACTGCGCGCGACCATGTCGTCGAGCGCAGCGTCGCGCCGATCGAGTGTCCGGTAGACGTTCCCGACGCTACTCGCCGCTTTCGAGCGCACGTCGTGCGCAAACGCGCGCGAGCCAACTGCCCAGCGCGCTGCAAGCTGCTCGTGCTGCTGCTCGAGCTCGCGCTTGCCGAGCTTGGCGTACACGAGCGCGAGGTTCCGATGCGCACGGAGCTGACCGATGCGCGACGGCGCGTGCGGGCGACTCGAGAGCCACAAGTCTCGCTCGTGGCACGACAGCGCGTGGCCAAACTGGAGCTGCGCCGCGGCGATGTTGCCCAAGTTGGCAAACACGCGCGCTTCGAGCTCGGTGTCGCGCTCACTAAGTGCGATCGCAAGCGCTTCTTGCTGGTAGTCGAGTGCGCGGCTGAGGTCGTGTGCGTCCATGCAGAGGACGCCGAGGGCTTTGAGTGCGCGGCCGTGGACGCGCGCCTCTCGAGCGCGCTGCGCAGTCACGAGCGCGCGCTCTTGCATCGTCTCGGCCCACTGGTGCTTCCCGTCCTCTTTGAGCGCAATGCCGAGGTGGTGCTGGACGAGCGCAACGAGACTATCGTCACCTGTTGCCTGTGCGAGCTCAAGCGCCTGCGAGAGGTGTCCAGCAGCGCGAGCAAAGTCGCTCGTGCCGTAGAGCGCAAACACGCCGCGTGCGAGGCTGTGTGCGAGCTGCTGCTGGTGCTCGCTCGACTTGGCGTCGACAGCAGTGAGGAAGAAGCTCGCGATCTCGTCGTCGGCCCAGGATGTCGACTCTGTCTCTGTGCGCACTGACGCTGGGCGGCGGTTGGATGTTGCGACCGAGACTGTGTCACGACTGGTGCTGGCTGTAGTCGCGGTGCTAGAGCCTGCAGTGGTGTCGAGTGCAGATGTCGACTGGTTCCGCACCAGTCGGTCGTGGCGCTGGAGTGGCGCTGAGGACGATGATAGCGGGAGCAGCGGTACTGACGCTGGCGATGCTAGAGTAGCGGCAGTCGGGATCCGATCGAGTGGTCGACCAGACTGCCGCGAGTGCTCGCGACGAGCGTAGCGCGATCGCGGTCGAGCGTTCACACTGAAGTGAGGACAGCAGACGTCAGATATCAACGACAGCGTGTGAGACCAGAGGACAGGAACAAGAGACCGAGACTGTCGTGAGCTAGATCCAGGCTAGCCCTCAGAATGGACGTACACGAGTTCGTGGAGGTCGCTCTCAGACGACGCCGACAGGAGTAGCGCCGGCGATACGATCATGCTGTTGCTTCGACGCATCGCTGCGCTTGGCGTCCCGACTCGCGCTGTCGAGATGTGAGACGAGGGTGAGAGCGAGTCTTGTCGACTCTGAACGGCACCAGTGGTCGTGCTAGACTCGACAGCATCGACCAAAGGACTCGGAAGCAAGTCGAGCTCGCCTCGGATCGCAGTCTGACGCGACGGTGGCTTGCGTGAGAAGATGGAGTGCTGCGTCTGCACGACCTCGACTCTGTCTTCAGCGCCAAAGAGCTCGAACGCGTCGTCGTTGTTCATCGATGCGCCAGCGCCACCATGGCGACATTCGTCGTCGCTTGGGTCGCTGACGTCCTGGATCCGACTGAAGCTCTTTTGCCGCGTGTACGCCTGCCGAACGCGCTGGCTCGTTGCCTCTTCGACTGCGACGACGTACTGGTTCGCACTCGCAGTCAAACACGGCGGCAGCATGCGTCTTCGCGATGTTGCGACTGGACTTGAGTCACCGCCATGGTCTCGCGTAGCACTGCGGTTACTACTGACCGAACTTGTGACGTGCTTTTGCAGTGGCGACGCAGACGATGAGCCTGGACGACTGAGGAGTCCTGCAGCGAGCAGCTCTCTTGGCGCACAGCTCGAGCTTGGACGCGACCCCCCAGCGCCTGTCAAGTGGCTCGTGCTTTTGCTCAGACGCGCGGTGCTCTTGTACCGATGCACCTCGGCGTGGAAGTGCGGATAGAGCGCCTTTGAGTCCATACGCGCTCTTCACACGCACGTGCGTACGCAAGAGCGACGTGAGGACCAAGCGAGCGCACGAGCACTGAGCAAGTGGCGATTGCCGCTCGAGAGGAGTCAGACGAGAGGCATTCGCTATACTTAGTGCAACGTGAAATTGGCTATGGTTGTGGTGCACTCCGACTTGCTGTCCAAGACTTGACACACGCGCGCGCTAGTGGATCGTGTGCTGGCGCTGGAGCGGTGGCGTCGCGCTACTAGTGTCGCCTGCCACTGCTGGCGGCAGGACGCTCTTCTTGCGCTTCTCCTGGAAGAGCCGATGGAGGTACTGAAAGAGCACTGGGTTGTCACCTGGCGGACTCGACGTGACTTCGAACGGCGTCATCTCGTCGCCCTTCTTCGCGACGATCAAGATGAAGTGCGTGTCCTTGACCTGCAGGCGAGCGAGCCACAACAGTACCGAGTCGTCAGCGACCTAGACACTTGCGAAGAGAGATAGAAGGGACCGCCTACCTCGCCTTGCTCGAGCTGGATCGCCTGTACTGCGCTCCAGGCCACCTTCTTCTGCGTCGAGAACAGCAGCGGCTTCTTGCGCACGAACACGAGCTCGTCGTTGACGAGGAACATCAGTTCCTTCTTCCACTGTCGTCCATAGCGATAGAGAGAGAGTGAAAGTCTGAGATCCTTCAGCATGAACCACAGTCAGAGAGAGAGTGAGAGCTGATACGAACGCGGGTATCCTTGGCGAGACGGAAGATCGGTTTGCCTCGAGTGAGCTGCGTGCGCATGCGCTCGTCTGCGTCGCTCAGCCCTTGCGTCGAGGCGTCGAGTGACTGCACGACTTGGATCGCTGCCGCCGCGCCAACAGCTCCAGTGCGTTCACTCCGCGGCGGCTGGAGTCCTTCCTGTAGCGCCACGGATTTGAAGCGCTCCTGCGCACCGACGATCTCAGCTTTTGCTTTCGACGCCTCGGTCTTGTACTCGATCCCTGCCGACTTCTTGCGCCGCGCCGCGCGCTCAGCGATCGCAGCGATCTGCGCTGTCGTCATCGATGGCGCGCGCTCCGACTGCCGGCGCGTCGGCGGTGCGATCGCAGCTGTTGTTGGCGCGTCGTCGTCAGGGTGCGTCGAGCACAGTGCGTCCGAGAGCGCGTTGATGAGACTCTGTCGCGTCGGCTGGATCGGCGCTGCGAGCATTGGCTCATCGCGTCCAGACGCAGTCGACGACGACGCGGACGACGGCCGTTCCGTTGGATCAATGCGCTCGAGGAACACTTCGTTCTCGCTCGCACTCTCGGCGTCGTTCTCCTCGTCACTGTGCTCATCAATGACTTGGATGCGCTCCGCGACTTCGTCGTGGCGATCGCGCGCAAGTGCCTCTGCAAGACTCCGCGCTTGCTCGGACTTTTCGATCGACGGCGTCGCCGCGCGAGGTGGGAGGTAACTGACGCCTGGCTCGATGTCCAGCGATGAGCTGTCGCGAGCCGCGTCGAATAGCTGCGGCTTCATGATGCACGCCTGCTGGAGCACAGTTGCGAGCACGCTCTCTTCAGTCGGGATCGCGTCTTTGACAGTCGAGGCGTTCTCTTGCGTCCACGAGTCCAAGAGATCGCTCAACACCGTGCGCTTTGCCGACAAGAGAGTGGTGAGCCGCTCTGCGTTGCTTGATGGCGACGCAGTGAGTCCGAGTCCGTTGACGCTCGTGCGCTCCTGGAAGAGCTTGCGCGCGACGGACAAGAACGCGACTGCGCGGCCGACGTGCCGCGTCTGGTACTCGACCTCAGCTGTCAAGAGGAACGCCTGCGCTTTGTGGAGCTTGCTCAAGAAGCTCGCGGATGCGAGCAACGTCTTGACGTGGTGGTTTAGCGCGCCACTGTCAGTCGTCGATGTCGTCGTCGAGCCTCCGCTGCGCTGGAGCGCTGCTTCGAACGCCTGGTACGCTGCGTGGCAGCTGCTGTGGAGCTTCGCGAGCACAGACTTGCTGAACGATCTGTCGCAGTGAAGCACAGCGTTGACGATCGAGAGCTGCTGCGCCTGTTGTCGCGTGGCAGCGACGGCGTGCGCGTTAGCGTCTTGTATCAGCGATGTAGTACACGCACAAGCATAGACACACGTACGATCGCAAGACAGAGTCCATGCAGACTCTGGAGCACATCGAGCGAGAGCTCGGGCATTGCACTCGGCGACTCGATGCCTTCGACCAGGTGCGTGTTCATGAGATCGACGATGTAGTCGACGATCCCAGCTGCTTCGAGACAGAGTGCTGTTGCTCGAGGGATCTGGTCGTAGTCGCGACTGCGCGAGACGCACTTAGCTTGGTTCAGCAGCAGCATGGCGCGCGTGAAGAGCACCATCGGGAGCTCAAAGAGCAGCGGCATGTCCTAGACGATCCGAGCGCGTGAGTAAATAGTGGCGATACATTCGCAGCTACTGCAGCTGAGTCACGTTCGTACCGTCGGGTTTGATGTGAAGCAGCTCTTCCAGCGGCACGAGACCATCGGCGTTGGGTGGAACTACGTGCGGACCCGTCGATAGATGACAGTGATTCGAATGTGAGCGCGTACTCGAAGCGAGTGCTGCCGATGAATGCAAAGCAAGAGCGCGAGGCACGCACCTCGTCGGACTGGAGCAAGCGCGCGTACTGCCAACTGACCTTGAGCACTTTGGCGAGTTCGGCTTCGCGAGTCAGTTCGACGAGCTTGAGTCGGTTCATCAGCTGCAGTCGCGAAACACACAACCAACGAATTGGTCAGTGAGAAGTAGCAGTACATCTGGATCCGAATGTGCACAAGTGTGCGCACAATGAGACGCGTGTCCGTCATCGGCGGCATAAGTGCTGCGTCGTTGGTCGCGAGCGGCACGGCGAGGACGCCGCCTTTGATCTGTGGTGTAGGGAAGTCTGGCAAGACCCAAAAGCACTCGCAGAACGCATCGCGCTCTGGCGCTGCTGCGGCTGCCATTTTGTGGATTGACTGCGCGTGTGTTCGTGCACACTTGCTGCGGTTTGGATCAGTCGACGGCTCTGAGTGCTTGGATGTGAGCGCGCGTGCGCGTAGTGACGCTAAGCAGCGACGCCGCGCAAGGGCAAGAGCATGAGCTTGGAAGAAGATGTCGTATTCGGCTATTCTTGCCGTTCAATTTCCTGTGCGCCACATATTGTTTGTGTGGCCCACGCGAAAGAGGTCATTGCAGCTGTAAAAAAGCTCTATTTCTTTTTTACGTTGCTTTTTACGTTGCCTTTTTACAGCTTGAGGGCGAGAAAGCACGTGCAAGCTTCCCATTACAGCCACACACCGCGCAGGATCTCAACGTCGTCGATCATCACTAGCTCCAGCATGCTCGCCCTCCGCCGCGCCGCCACCGCCGCCGCCTCGAAGCGCACCGTGCTCTCGGTGCAGACCGCGTCGTTCTCGGCTGACACGTTCCAGCAGAAGGAGCGCGCCGCCGAGGCGTCGTTCTTCAAGTACGTCTTGCTTACACACACTCACACACACTCAAACGAGATCCTGCAGATCGGATACAAGCGCTCGGCATGTGGCGCGGAAGAGGGGATCGCATGATGATCACATACTCACACATACATGCGCTCGTGCTTGTGTATCGCGTTGCAATCAACAGCAAGGAGGATGAGAAGGCGCTCCGCAAGCTCCTCAAGAAGATGAAGGGCCAGACCGACGCGGTACGTCGTCCTCTTGATGCAGTTGTAGACGAGTGTGTACTTGATCTATCGCAAAGGAGACAGAGAGCTCTCTCCGGGTCTTGATGACCTCGTTTGCACTCGATTGCCTCTGCTAATCCATGAGCAACGCACTGACGCTCGTGTCGCTCGACTGTATCCTCTCAGACTGACAAGTCGGGCCTCAAGGACCACGTCGAGCACGACCTCAAGGGCCTCAAGAAGATTGGCGGTCTCGACCTCTCGCAGGCGCAGATTGACGCGCTCCTCAAGTGGAAGCACGAGCACTAAGTGCATTGCGTGTGTATCTGCGCTTGTCGCGCTGCCGCGCACGCACATGTGCGCGTGTGTGACGCGCGCTCGATGAACTGACGAGCGTCTCGCGCACTTGCGTCGTGCCGATGTCTGTCGCCTCTGCGTTCGTGCGAACGCATTGGACACGAAGTGGCGAGTCGCTCAGTGCGCACTGCGTGCTAGCAAGTCGCCGAATGTAACAAGCCACTCCATCACGCGTCGTCTGCTCGTGTTCATCTCGTGATCGATCTCTTCTCAACCTCGTGGACACGTGAGCGTCCGATAGTGAGAAGCTCCATGGCTCGCGATCTCTTTGCAGACGCTACTGTTCGTGACGTGCTCTCTCTGTTGAAGAGCACCTGCGGACGGACCTAAATACGTGGCTCGAGCGTCACTAGCTGCTCTCAAAGTCGCTGATCTCCTTCTTGATCTGCGAGACGATCGGCCACGTGAGCGACCGCAACGCTTCCTCTCAATGACATTGTACAGTAGTACGAACCTTGTCGAACTCCGCAGCGATCTCGTCGCGCTGCGTCTGTGCTGTCTCGAGCAGTTGCTTGACGCGTTTCTGAAAGAGTCATGCGCACACGAGCAAGCGTGAGTGTGAGTGACGCCTCAGTGGCGATGTGAAGCACGAACGACTGCCTCCCTTCTCTTTGAAATGTAGACGTACCATCACGACAATGTTCGAGTTGACGGTGACCTTGGCCGAGTACTCGCTCACGTCGCGCTCGGCGTCCCGGAGCGACTTCTGGAGCTTGTCGCGGATCGGCAGCAGCCGCAAGTACGCAGGGTCGGTCTTGTACGACGTGCGCGCTAGTTGGCACACAACATAGAGAGGAAAGCGTCCGAAGTCAGGACCACTCAGACGCTTGCACGCACGGCCAACGATGCCACTGTCGGTCTGTACCTGGCTGTGCAGGCTTGACCTCCATGCCACCGAGGATGTCGTCTTCCAGGTCATCGACGTCCTTGTCGTCGTCTGGCGACAGCGCTGGGCTCGCAAACGCTGGCGAGCGCTGCGCCGACTCTTGACCAGCTTGCGACTCGCCCTCCGACCCAATGTCAGTCACAATCGGCGTGTTCACAGCCGAGAGACTCGTGTCGCTCGAGGCAATGTGCGTGAGCTTCGCTTGCTTTTCTGGCGGCTCGGACGACAGCTCGAGGTACTCGGGGTGCTGTCGAATCAGCTCGAGCTCGTCGGTCACGACAAGTCCGTTCGGGTGGTTACTATCGACCATCCAGTCGTAGAAGTCCACGAGCTCTTCCTCTATGAGTCGTGAGAGGAGAGGACGTCGGCAAGGAGCGCATGAGCCACGTGGTGGTCACAGCACAGACAGTCGAGACGAGCGAGTGAGTGACAGCGTGACATGGGGTGGGCGTCGCTATGAATGACGCAGTACGAGAGAGAGCGAGAGAGAGCAGGACGTACGAACGTCTTCGATCACGCCGCCCTGGATGATCTTCACGAGATCTTCTTCGACACGAGCGACGTCGTTTTTCTATCCGCGAGCGCGCGGAGCGAGCGTCAGTCAGCCACTGGTCGAGGCGCTGCCACGTGAACTTGTGCACAGACTGAGTGGATGATAGAATCACATGGCAGACAGACAGACGTACTGGGAACGGCGTGTGGCGCTTGGTCTTTTCGTACTTGCGCTTGACGACGTTTGTGTTGGGCGGCGTGATGCCGTTCGGCGCTTCGTCGTGCTGCTCGAGCACGGCGGCTTCGTCTTCTTTGTCAGTCACGATGAAGATCTGGACCACGCGCATCCAGTCAGTCAGTCAGCTATGAGCGAGAGCACTGCGCCAAGTCATGCGCGTGTATGTGCTCGTACTTGGCCAATCTCGCCGCTCTTGTAGAAGAAGTTGTCGTCGTACGTCTTGTGCGTCTCCAAGATGCACGGCAGCTGAGCTGCGAGTACAAGAAGACGAGCAAACGTGTGTGTGTGAGCAGTGCGCATGTATAGGAGGAATGACAGCGATGCCGCGGTGAAAGCGAGACGCACCGATCTTGGACGGGTACTCCTTGTTATTCACGACGAGCTTGAAGTGCTTGTTGTCCGCTGCTCAGCCGCCGTCGCCACCACAAGCGAATGTGTGTGCGTGTCAGCGCTTCGTGAACAACGACAAGAGCCGCATGACTGTTGCAAAGCGAGCGCTTCAAGTGCAAGAGCAAAGAGTGCGCACGCTAGCACGTACCGCCAGAGATCATCTCGATCTTGCCCATGTCGCCACCGGCGATCGCGGCCCGCACCTCCTCCGCGAGCTTCTTCGGCACCTGCAGCAGGTACTGCTCCATGATGCTGCCTTGCTACTTGCTTGCTGCGTTCGACTGTGTGAACAGCATTGCGCACTTTAGCGGAGAATGTGTATTTTCAAATTAAGTGACTGTTCTCTCCTCATCATCAAACGCACAAAGAATACGCATTATTGTCCTAATTTTTGTAAGAGAGACGTACAGTGCAAGTTGAATAAAAGACGCGCGTCTCGGAGTGTATGCTTTCGCTGTTGATCAAAGTCGCTGAAGCTCAGGACCAGGTCAAGACCAGCTCGAGAGTACTCGGACGTTGTGCATGACGCGACGATCGAGATGTCCAAGGCGCACAACTTAGCTGAGTCGCCTGTAGTTCAGTCAGTTCGGATCCAACGACTCGAGATGTCGACTGGATGAAGTCCGTTCTTGCCTGGGCTCTTCACGACACGACGTCGCTCGCTACACCCGAGCTCTCTTTGTCGCTTGTGCGATCATCTGAGCGTTCACAAGTGTGCGTGTGCGTGAGTGCGTTGCAGTAACAACGAATGCCTTCAACGACATGATCAACCACAAGCATCGGCGGCAGGTTCATGGACAGCGTCACCTCGGTCTCGAGCATGCGCAGTGACGCCCGCAGCGCCTGGATCGTTTGCTCGTCTCGCTGTCGCTGCGCTCGACTGGTTCGCTCGCGTTGGTCTGCGCTTGCTGACACAAATGAGAGACACACGAACAAGAGAGAGACACACGAGCACGAGTGTGGGCGTGAGAGAGCGAGGTGAACATGCTTCTGCTGTGTTGGTTCGGCTGACACTCGACTCTCGGCTTGATCGAGCTCCAGCGTCTGCCGTTCACTCACATCAACACGCGCAACAAGCAAACGAGAGAGCGACGACGCGCGCACCGAGTGTCTGCTCGAGCTCCACCACACGCGCGTTGCGAGTACTGAGTGCGCCAGTGGCATCCAGCAGTCTGTCACTCGTTCGTTCACAGATCGTCAGCGTCTTGTGTGAACTGACTGGCGTCTGCTCCTTCATTGATCGGTTGATTGATTGATCCCCATGCACAGAAGTTCGAGTGTTGTGGACTCTCAACACACACACACACGCACTCGGTCTGAAGCCTCGCGACTTGGCGATGGAGCTTCTCGTTCTGCTCGAGCAGCGTCTGTCGATTGGCGTCGAGCACGTCTTCGTGTTCATGGCGCTGATGCGATCACATGCACACACGAGTAGAGAGAACGAGTGAGCGACAGAGTCAAGCGTATATGCACACACATGGCAAGCCACACAAAGCACAATGCCGTGGTACGTGAGCGAGGCATCGGTCATTCACGGAGCAAGAAAGCAGGTCATCTGTCAGTGCTCACTCGCATCATACGCACACGCTACCAGACAGCTCTCGGTCTGCAACTTGAACATCGCACAGCGTCGCTCAGCGCTCGATGCGCGCGCTTCGAGTGTTATCTCGCGCTCTTGCATTGCTCTGCAAGCGGCCATGTGCACACAGCTCGTCCGTCTCAGTCGAGTCGCATTCGTGTGTGTGTCGATATCACAGTCGTCGTAGAGGCAAGAGCAGAACACGACCACACACAACACACAACACAAAACAAACATGAATGCAGCAAGACGCACGTGAGTGTGCGCTGGAGCTCTTGTCGATGCGCATCGAGCATCTCGAGCGCCTCGCGCTTTGTCACGAGTCGTGTCGATCGCACATGTGTCATCTTGTCTGGTGCGATGTGTAAGTGTGTGTGCGTCTGCTGGAGCGAGTGTCTGGCTGTGGTGTATGGTGTGAACGAAGCAATGCGCTCTCGCGATTCCGCACTGCGCGTTGGCGTTGCAGTCACTCTCTCAATCGTCGTTGCTGCTGCTCTTGTTGCTGCTCTTTCTCGTCTTGCTATAGTCCGTCATTTGCTTGATCGAGTTGCACTTCAATCGCTGTTGAAAGAAAATACATTTTGCATTAGGTTACGCGTAACTTTCTGCACAGCACTCAGTGGAACACAAGCAGAGCGATGGGCATCCACAAGCGTTCACATGAAGTGGTAGTGCCGAAAACCAGGGAATCAACAAGTTGCCTTTTCACTTGCCTTTCACTTGCATTGCTTTTGCCTCGTTGACGAACTGACACAATCGAGCACCGAGCACAGAGCACACGCTTGCTCGCATGGATGCTTGCGTGCACACGTGCACTGCGACTCACTCGCGACTCTTAGCGCGCCACGCGAGCTCATACGTCAGTGGATACGAAGCGCGCTCGGCCATAAAGTCGTTGCATCCGACGACGAGTGCGCCATTCGATCCAGGATGCACACACTACTTGACGTCTCCATCGCTTGTCGAGAGCAAGAGAGCGACCATCACAAGCATGAGCACTTGTGGAGGCGCTTGCATGAACACAAGCACTTGTGCAGTCACTTGCACGGCCATGTGCGAGTTCATATCGCACACTTCTATGGTATAGACCCATCAGTCGATGCATTCGAGTCTGTTGCTGCTGCAGTCGTCGATGCTCGAGCAATCCGATGACCGCCTGTGATCGTGACGCCGACTGCGCTGCGCTTTTCGCCGCTGTTGCCTTCAAGTGAGAGCAGCACGCGACTAGTAGTGTGCATTGCCACGGCGTCTCGCAACAACTTGCACCCGCGCAGTGTGATCTCGTTGTACGACAGATCGAGCAGTCGCAGCGTCGTGTTCTGCGCGATGCACTGTGCAAAGATCGAGACTGCCTGGTCAGACCGAATACCTGTACACACCTACGCAAAGCAACCATCACCGCGTGTGTATTGTCATGATGCATGTCCGTCAGTCTGTCGTGGAGTCTCAGACTCCAGCAGGCAGCATGAAGCAGCAGGCAGCATGAAGCAGCAGTAGCACATAGCACAACACAAAACACACAGAGCCTCACTGTCGCAAGTTCTCGACGACGCACCATGTGCAAGTTCTCGATCGTTGCGTTCTCGCCAAGCGCTCGGTACAAGTCGACGACACCAGGCGGCTCAAGTGCGCAGTGGCTCTGCAATGTCCACACACACATGCACGTACACAAGCAAGTGCAGAGCAGTCAGTGACGTGCCCAGTCACTCGATCGATCGATCGATCGATCGTCGTCCATGCAGAGTACCTGCACACAAACACACACACAAGCGAACACAACAACAACAACAGCACATGCACTGCTACAGCCACTGTTCCTACTCGAGTCGTACCACATCGAGCGTCGTCAGCTTGGTGGTCGCACGAACAAACGCGCCAAGCGCTGCAGCGACGTCCGAGCCGCTAAAGCAGTCGTGGAAGAGCGCAGTCGCGATCGCTGGGTGGCGCTGCAGCGCGTTCACGAGACGCATACCCGCGCGCTCGTGCATGCGGTTGTCGCTGTAGTTGAGGTACCGCAGCGACGCGTTGTGCTTGAGTCCGATCGCAATGTGGTCGTTGCCAGTGTCTGAGAACGCGTTCGACGAGATGTCGAGGTGCGTGAGCGTGCGGTTCGTCGCGAGCACGTGCGCAATGTGCTCGGCGGCGTCGTCCGAGATGCCGGTGTTGCCCAAGAGCAGCGTCGTGAGTGTTGTGTTGAACACGTCTGTGGGTGCGAGTGCGGCACTGTTAGTGCTGCTGCTGTTCTTGCTGCTCGTGCTGTTTGCCGGCGCGAGCGCTTTGATCAGCGTCGCACTCGGCATCTCGGTGCGTCGGCGGTGGATCTGCGTCTTGAGCAGCTCCTCTTCAGTCACGACTCTCGGTCCGAGCGCCGCGAGCAGCTCGCTTGCTTTGTGGTCGCCAATGTCGTTGTGCGTGAGCTTGAGCTCGCGCAGCACGTGGTTCGCGCGCAGCGTCTTGCCGAGCCACGGATGCACGCCGTCTTTGCCCACGCGGTTGTGCGTGAGGTCCACGACTCGAACGTGCGCGTTCTCGGCCAGCGCAGTGGCCAAGAGCGTGGACCCGAGCGTGCCGACGCAGTTGTAGCTCAAGTTGAGCTCTGTGAGGCACCCGTTGCGCACGAGCGCGCTCGCGAGCAGGCTCACGTCGCTGTCGCGGAGCTGGTTGCCGCTGAGCGAGAGTGTCTTCACAAAGCACTGTGTGTGTGTGTTGATGCGCGTACGTTCATGTCCATGTGAGTGAGTGTGTGAGAGATGCACGAGAGGGTGCAGCATCGCGACTGAAGCACTCGGAGCACAGCGTGTCGAGGTGGAATCGGCACAACACGTCACACAGCACAAGCAGACGTACGTTGCCACTGAGACCGCGAGTCAAGCGCGCCATTGCCGAGTGGTCGAGCAGGCAGCCGCGCAAGTCGACTGTGCTCGGTCGGTCTTTGCGGTCGCTCGCAGCGTACCCGGAGGCTTCGACGTCAGGGTCTAGCGCCTCTGGCGGCACGAACGCCGCGTCGACAAAGTTGCCCTGTTGGTCGCAGCGCATTCAGCCAAGCAGTGTCGTGGCGTGGCGTGGTGTGTAAGTGAGTACGTGAGTGCATGCCAAGCTAGCGCTAGCACTCGATGGAGTACGAGCACAAGAGTGCGATGCGATCAAAGCGTCGGTGCTCACACATGCACTACCTCGGGATCTCGCGTCACAGTGGTGCCCTGCACACCCAGTTGCAGCAAGACGAGCAAGGGAGCAAGCAAGCGAGAACATGCGAGAGTACGTGTGTGTGTAAGAGAGAGAGAGAGAGAGGAACGAGCGGATGCTCTTGTGAAGACTGAACTGGACTGGTTTGACACTCGCTAGTACGCACTCACCGACAAGTACGCGGTCCCGCACGGATGGTTGCAGATCACAGTGCCGTCGTAGCTCCGCATGAGCATGCACTTGACCTGTTCCGAGCATCGAGGCAGCGTCGAGCACACATACACACAAGCACGCACATGTAGCAAGAGAATGAGAGAGAGAGCCTCGATCGAAACGAGAGCCTAGCGAGCTCGACGATGCACACACCAGCGCTGTCGACCGCAGCAGAGCTCAGCCGCACACACAAGCACACATGCACATGCACATGCACTCGAGCCGCATCGAGTCTGTCGGTGCGTCCATACACGTCCATGCGTCCGTACCTCGCCAAACACAGTCCGGATCGACGCTTTCGACGGAATCGACGACGCCCACCTGTGTGCGCCGGGGTCAAAGAACACTGCGTCTCGACTCGCGACGACTCGGATCGCTTCCTCCACCGCTGCGTGCGTCACACATGCACTCGGTCGCGTGAGTAAGTAGAGAGAGAGAGTCGTCGAGGTGGTCTCGACAGCAACATGACGCGCACGAGTGGCGTTTTGAACCGACCTGCGGCGATCGGCTCGATCGTTGTTGATGTCGTTGCCGCTGACATGCTGTGTGTGCCACGTGCCCAGGCTGGAAGCTCAAGCCACACGAGACAGCAGGAAGACAGCGAGACAGCAAGGCAACGAGGTCTCGCATTCGCGTCGACGTGCTCGCGCGCACAGCACAAAGTCCACGACGACGAAGGCTAGCACCTGCTTCTAAAGATACGACTACCGCGAATGAGCATTCGCGCGGCTCGTCTCGTGACGTTGTCGCTGGTTGTTTTGAGGCATCAACTCGAGTCGTACTCGAGCTGCTGCTGCTGCTGCGGTGTGGCGACAACGAGACACACCGCTGCCATCTTGCTTGCTTGCTTGCTTGCTTTGACAGACTCGAGCGAGAGCGACCTCACGTTCGACAACATGCGCGGCTTGGAGCTGAAAGTTGTCGATAGCAACGACAACAATGACAACGCTGGTGAACAGTCCTAGACGCTCTCAAAACACTTGCTCAACATGGCTTGTGCGATCGACTGCCATGTGAGTGCGTGAATATTTCGGATGGATGCAGACAGACACGACCGACGTCGTTGAGCCGCGTAGCATGTGCAGCATGTGCAACGAGCGCGCGCTCCTACGCGTAAAGTGCCGCCGCTGTCACGAGCTCAAGTGTGCGTCCTGGATGTCCTGGATGTCTTGGATCGATCGCTCTCGTCAATGCTACCAATGCTACCAAGCCAGGTCGGCGGCACTCGCATTTCACATAGTGACAAAACACAGGCAAGCAACACGACTCGCAACCAGCTGGCACCAGTCCTCGTTCCGCTCGAGCACCTGCGCTCCCGCTTCATGGCGCTTGATGGTGTCCTTGATGGGCATCACTGCAACGCGACGCGGCGTTTGCTGCACAAGAGTGCACACCCACACACAGACTCGATCGCTCACTTGCCATTCCTCGACTCGAGCCGAGGCAACAACGAACAGCGCACCTCGCGCTCATACGAGAGACGTCAGCGGCCAGCCATTCCTCGATTCACAACCTACTCGACACACAACACGCAACACACAACACACTCCACATCGACCCACGATGCGTCCAAACAAGTTTGCACCCGACCTCATCCCGATCTCCGAGAACGAACTCATGGCGTCGCAGTACGACCGAAAAGCGCTCAAGCAGCTCGAAGCACTAGTGCGCTTGACGCCAGGGCATCGAGCAATGTCCTTACAACACTTGGTCGTAGGTTTGCTTTCGCTTGCAAGAATAGCCCTGTTCCTCACTTTGATCTCGTGAACGAGGCACGGTCACGACCAGCATCAGTCCTTCTCGTTCGTCCAGCGCTCGTTGACGTCGTCGTAATGGTGCTCGAAGGCGAGAGCTTGCCGCCGCCGTTTGCTCTCGTACCGAGCGACACCTCGACGCCAGCGCCTCGTGCGTCAACCCTGCAGAAGACAGACACTGCTGCCTCGGAGGTGTCGCTCGCACTGGCGCGCGCGTACTGGGTCGCTGTCGTGTCCGCACACTGCCTCGCTGCGCTCTTTTACTACGGCTATGCGTCCGTGTACTCGCACATCCATGCGAGCTCAAGCACGGATGCTGTCATCGACACTGTGAAGACGACATCCGTTGAGAGGTTCTACACGCCCGTCATGATCGTCAGCAGCGCTGTTGCGATCGGCCACGTGATCGCAGTCGTGAATGCGCTGCTGTCGAGCTACCGATCGCGCGAGCTCGTGTTCTCGCCCGACATTTGGCTCGATGGCCCTGACAAGCGAGCAGCGCTGGCGGTAGCGCAGCTCCGGAACCGAGACAAGTGGTGCGTCCTTCGAGTCCTCTACGCCTGCTACACAAAGCTCAAGAAGCGCGGACTGTACCTCGTGCAAGTGTCCACTGCTGTCGAAGTTGCGCTCCAGATCTTCCAGGGCAACAAGCTCAGCCATCTCGTGGCGTCGCGCGGACTCAATCGCGTCATGACAGCAGCGCTCGTGCTCAACTGCTGGTACCTCCCAGTCATGCACTTTGCGTTCCGCAAGCGCCGCGAGAAGAGTCCTGCGCTCGAAGTGCTCGTGCAGCACATCGCTGACTCGTGCCTCGACATTGTCTACGGCATCGCTCTCCCAGCGGCGATCTTTGCACCGTACTACTGCGACCTCGTCGACGGTGGCGACGCGTTCCCGCGTGCGCTCTACTACCGAGACACATGGGCTGCGACTGCGACGGCTGCGAGCGAACAGATCTTTGTGAGTTCGTGGACAGACTTCGTCGCCAAGATGGTGCCAGGACTCGCGCTCTTGTACGAGCTCCGGGAGATGCAAGTGCTGCTGCAAGTCTCGCCACGATCCGTTGCGTCGATGCAGCGTCAGATCTTGATCAAGCTCCCGACAGTGCGCACAGCAGTGACCGCGACAGTCGAGCCGACCGCAGGAGCGTCTACAACTGCGAGTGCTACGACGAGCGAAGTGAAGCGACTGCCGCCTCGCGGTCGCATTCGCCATGCCTTCGACGCCGCGCTGCTCTGCACTGGCGTCGCTGTGCTCGCGCTCCACATTCACGCCGAGTCGGCCACAAGACCTGCTGGACACGAGCGTGGATGTCTGCTCGAGCTCCGTCCTTGGGCCTTGAGCTCGCACTCGTGTTCAGTGCTCGAGATCAGCTGCAAAGCGCGAGCGCTTGTCGGCGAGCGTGACGAGATCGACGCAGCACTGACTAGCATCGACGCGCTGTCGCTCCGATCGCTGATCCTGAGCCACTGCTCGTTGCTCTCGATCCCATCGAGCATCCAGCGCTTCGCAGAGCTCTCGACACTCAAGATCCACAACTCGACGCTCGCGCACTGGGACGCCGACGCTGCACTCACAGACGCGCTCCACCCAAAGCTCGCGCGCATCTACATCTCAAAGACCAACCTGTCTGCGATCCCGCGCGGTCTCCAGTCGCGCGACTTCCCAGCACGCGTGCACGACATCCAGCTCTGCGCGACGAACCTCACGGACTTGCCATCGGATCTCCACGAGTCGTGGACGAGTCGAGCACTCACGCTCGGTCTTGAAGCAAGTGACAACATTGTCGCAGTGCCTCCGACGATCGCAATGCTCCAGCTCCAGCGCCTCTCGCTCGCAGGCAATGGCATCCAGAGCATCCCCGACGCGCTCTTTCGTGACCGAGCGCTGACCGAGCTGATCTTGCGCAGCAACCCGCTGCAGTCGCTCCCGAGCTCTCTCGGTCGACTCTCGAGCCTCGCGACACTCGACATTCGCGACACAAACGTCTCGGCGCTGCCTGCGTCGTGGTCGAGCACAGACGCAGCAGCTGCGGGTCTCGTCAGTGCGCCAGCAAGCGGCTCCATTGCGATCCGAGCTGCTCGGACGCCACTCTGCGCGGCGCTGTCGCCAGACGCAGCGACAGCCGTCGGATGGTTCCGCGTCGACTGCAGCGCAAGTGACGGCGAGAGCACCTCATCGACTCTGTTGTACTACGCACTGGCGGACGAGCTGCAGTGGCGAGCGACGTCGTCGTAAGCAAACCATGCAGCGTCCTGATCATTCGTTGGTCCCATACGAATCTGCCACGTCCTTCTACTCTCTCTCGCTCTCTCGCTCGCTTGCGTGACGCTACGACGTCCATACGCACGACGCTCAGTTCTCGTCGCGCCAGTGCGCCACGAGGCTCTTGAAGAGCCCGTCGGTCTTCTTCTGGAGCGCCGCGGGCGTGTCAAACTCGCCGACGGCTCCTTTCTCCATCACGAGGATGCGGTCGGCGTCCATGATCGTGTTGATCCGGTGCGCGATCGTGAGGCACGTGCAGTCGCGGAACTCTTCGCGGATGCTCTGCTGGATCTTCCGGTCCGTCTCCGTGTCGATCGACGCCGTGGCTTCGTCCATGAGGATGATGCGCGAGCGCTTGAGCAGCGCGCGCGCGATGCACAGGAGCTGGCGCTCGCCGACGCTGAAGTTGCTCCCTTTCTCGTCCACTTTGGCGTCGAGCGCCGTGACTGCGGAGCTCAAGTGCGCGCGCTTGATCGACGTCCAGATCTGCTCGTCGCTGTACTGGTCGAACGGGTCGACGTTGCTCCGGACCGTGCCCGAGAACAGCACCGGGTCCTGCGGGATGATCGAGATCTTGCCGCGGAGCTCGTGGAGCCCGATCGCGCTGATGTCGACGCCGTCGATCACGATCGCGCCCGCGTCGAGCTCCACGAGACGCATGAGCGCGACGACGAGGCTGCTCTTGCCAGCGCCCGTGCGGCCGACGATCCCGATCTTCTCCTGTGCCTTGATCGTGAGCGAGAGGTTCCGCAGCACGCGCGGAAGGCCTGGGCGGTACCGCAAGTTGACGTTCCGGAACACAATCTCGCCACTGCGCGGCCAGTCGCTCGCAGGCGCGTTCGCACTCTCGAGCGCCGGCTCGATCGGCATCTCCGAGTAGTTCTGGATGCGCTCGACCGAGATCATCTGCGTCTGGAGCTGGCTGATCATGCGCACGGACCAGTTGAGCGACTGCGTGACGCTGAACGCGTACGAGAGCGAGACGCCTGCGAGACCCGCGAACGCGACGCCCTCTTCCGTCGTCGCGTTGTGCGCGAGCACGGCGCAGAGCGCAGCGAACGACGCGATGAGCGTGCCAGCGAACTCGAGACGCAGCGCGAGCCAGCAGTTGACGGCAAAGTTGAGGAAGTACGCGCGCTGGTTCCGGTCCAACTGCGCCTCGTTCTTGCGCGCGAACGCGGCTTCGGCGCTGTACGCGCGGATCGTCGCGAGGCCGTCGAGCGTCTCGCTCAGCAGCGCAAACACGGGCGAGCGGCTGATCGAGTCGAGGCGCTGGAGCTCGCGCGACGTCTTGATAAAGTACCGCTGCGACGTGTAGTACCCGATCAAGACCGGCACGAGGATGACCATGAACACTGGCGTGACGTACGAGATCGTCGCAAGCGTCGCCAAGACGCTCATCATCGTATTCAAGAGCATGCTCCAGGTCGCAGGGATGCTCTCGTCGACCGTGTAGACGTCCTTCGAGAGCCGATTCACGATGCGACCGGTCGGCGTCGTGTCAAAGAACGACGTCGGCGCGCGGATGATGCGCGCGAGGAGCGCGTGGAAGAGCGTCTTGCTCGCGCGCAAGCCGCCGGCGTACGTGCTGATGGCGCGGAAGTAGAGCGCGACGGCGTACGCCAAGTTGAGCAGCATGAAGACGTAGACGTAGTACATCTGCGAGTCCTTCTGCGCCTCTTTGCTCTGGTCCGCAGTCTTCTCGGCGTGCTCGGACCAGTACGAGAGCCACATCGTCGACGACAAGTTGATGCCTTGCACGAGGATGAACACGAAGACGAGCCCAATGCCCGCGCACATGCCGCCGAACGCGCGGATCCAGACCTTGTACACGGGCCACGCGACGTCGCCCGTCGAGCGGTCTTCGTCCACAATGAGCTGCGTCTCCACGAGCTCGCCTTCGTGCGTCAGGTCGCTCCGGATCGACGACGTGCGCGAGCGGTTGACGTACTCTTCCGCTGCTGCCGCTGCCGCTGCAGTGTCGTCGTCGCCGTCGTCTTCGAGCGGATTCGTGCTCAGCGGCGCACCAGCGCTCTCGCTCACCTCGTCTTCGACAGCTTCGATCGTCTTGTGCTGGTCGTGCTCCTTGTACTTGGCCACAAGGTCGGTCAGGATCCCAGTCGACGCGCGCATGAGGTCGTCGTACGAGCCGCTCTCGACGATCACGCCCTTCTCGAGCACGAGGATGCGGTCGCACTGGCTCAAGAACGTCAAGCCGTGCGTCACGAGCACGACGAGCTTGTCCTTGAGCGCCGCCTTGATGCACTGCGTGAAGATGTCGTGGCCGACGTGGCTGTCGACCGCCGAGAGGATGTCGTCGAGGATGTAGATGTCCGCGTTCTGGTACACGGCGCGCGCAATCGCAACGCGCGTGCGCTGCCCGCCGCTCAAATTGATGCCCTTCTCGCCGATCTCGGTCATGTCGCCGCCTGGGAGGATCGCCAGGTCTTTCTTCAAGCAGCTCACGCGCACGGCCTCGGCGTACCGCGCAGGCTCGAACGGCAACCCAAAGCAAATGTTGTCGCGCACCGTCGCGTTCTGGATGAACGGCTGCTGCGAGACGTACGCGACCTGACCGCGCAGTGCGACGCTCCCGCGGCTGCAGCGCGCGTCGCCGAGGATGCCGCTCAAGAGCGTCGACTTGCCAGCGCCAACGTGTCCGACGATCGCGAGCAAGTCGCCCGACTTGGCGTGCAGCGTGATGTCGCGCAGCACAGGCACGTTGAGCTCGCCAGCGCTCGTCGACACGACGCTGCTGCGCGCACTGAGCAGCGGTTGCTTGTCACTGTCAGTCGCTGCTAGCTGTGCGTCAGTCGGTTCTTTGACGATCGTGTCCCACATGAAGTCGGCGTCGTCAACAGCGATGCCGACAGTCGTGAGGCTCCCAGTCCCGACCTTCTCGCGCTCTTCCTCCAAGAAGTACGACTGGAGGCGGTCGATACTCACGCTCGCCTCGACGATCGAGTTGAGCACTTGCGGGAGCATGAAGAGCGGGAACCGGAGGATGTTGAAGAGCGCGAGGCTCGTGAGCGCCGTGCCGACGTCGAGCGTGTTGCCGAGCAAGACGTACGTGAGGAACGACGAGACCGTCACGAGCGACGGGATCGCAGAGAAGAGCGTGACGGACGCACTCCGCGCGTAGATGTACGTTTCGAGCTTCTTGAGCTCGTCGTGGCGGAACGCCATCACGCGCTTCGTGAAGCTGTTCTCCCACGCCTGGAGCTTGATGACTTTCATACCAGAGAGCACTTCGTGGCAGACCTTGATGCGCTCGTCCTTGACCTTCATGAGCCGGAGCTGGAGCTTGCGCATGAGCTTCGAGATCGCTGCGGTCACTGGCAAGAGCAAGATGATCACTGCGACACCAGCAAACGTCGCAACGCCGATCTGCAAGTACAGCAAGTAGCACGAGACCGTGATCTGGAAGACCGAGAACCAGACGCTGTTGATGTACGTCGAGAGCTCCTGGAGCCGCTGTGCATCGATCGACATGAGGTTCGTAATCTCGCCCGTTGTCTTCTTCTGTCGCGCCGCAGCCGAGAGCACGAGCGACTTGTTGTACACCGCCGTGCAGATCGCACTGCGCACGCGCATGCCTGCTTCAAAGCAGTGGAAGAAGTAGTTCCGGAGCATGAAGCTCTGGAGCACGCCAGCGACAAAGACGACGCCAGCGTACGTGAGGCCGCGGCTCATTGGCGCGTCCGGGTCTTTCAAGAACGCAATGATGTCCTTGATCATGAGCGGCCCGACGAACTGGAGCGAGTCGTGGATGAGCTTGAGCAGCCCGGCCTTTGCGATCTGACCGCCAAACGTCTTTGCGAGCGCGACCGTGAGCGACGGCTTGGCTTTCGCGAGCTGCGCGTGCCACGCGCCTTGGAACGTGTCCGAGACGTTGTGCGCGCGGTTGTCCGGGTCGAGCTGGTACAGATCGTCGTGCTCAAGCGGCCGGGCGTTCCCGAGCTCCATCACTGGCGTGACCCATGAAAAGAGCGCCGACGAGATGCACGTTGCGTTCTGCGACGGGTACCGGTCACCGAGGCCCGACGTCTCGCCCGCATGCTCGAGCTCGTACGTGCTGTAGGCTGCCCCGCCGAGCAGCGGCTTCTTCTCGGCGCGCTTTGCTCCGCCGCCCATTTCGCGTCTGTCCCTTCCGCGTGCGAGTGCGAGTGCGTGCACAGAGAGCGCGTGGCGTGAGAAAGAGCGATCGAGGGCTGAGAGAGATCGGAGCGAGGGAGCTCCGCGCGCTTGAGCAGTCGACGGCAAATGCTCGAATGACCTTCTAGCGGCCTTACTGTGGACCGACGTTGAACAGACGTTCGTTCACATGTTCGATACAAATTTCAAGTGAGCGCAAACGACACTTGCGGTTTGTATGGCGTTGCCGCACACACACTCATCAGCGCGCCAGCAAGCAACGTCAGCAGTCGGAGCGTGAAGAAACGGGCGAGCGACGCAAGTGCGTGGACAGCAGCGCGAGCACTGGCATGTGCCATGTGCACGACGACGCCTTGTGTGTCTTGTGTGCATCGGCATTGAGCTGTGCGCATGCACGCATGAACGCATGAACGAATGGTTGGTGCTCGCGAACCAACCACACACGAAAGGTCGGAAGAAGTTGCCTCGATCCACTCTTGCGAGAATGACGGCTCGATAGTTGTAGTGGCGTCGATGCAAGATGAATGAACGAGAGCAACAAGAACAGGAACATGGACACAGACACGTGAACACACACATGAACACACACATGAATGAACGATCGAGTGAGAGCACATGGTTGGGAGAGCATGCACGAGTGTGAACGTGCTCAAGCTCGCTTTGATCGAGGTGCACGTGAGGACATTCTGCGAGTTTCACAGTACACTTTGATTTGGCTTTTGTGAGGCAGCAGCACAGTGGTTTTTGCGAGATGTACGAGTTGTCTGGTGGTCCACATGACGGTCCAGAAAAAGTGCAGTTAGTGGACGTAAACTGACCTTCACTCTTGTTTCACCACAATGATTTGCCAAATTGGCTCTAATTATGCCAATTATATTGACTACACCCTCGCTTTTCGCTCGCCCAGTGTTGCTTCCTACAGTCTCACTCTCTCTATTCGTCACACACACACACACACACACCGATTGACTCACATGAACTCGCGCAGTGCGGCTGCGACTTTGTACAGTCCGCGCGACTCGATGTACTGCGGCAGCATGAACTCGCTGTTCACTTTGATGAGCGGCTTTGCGTTGTGGTGCAGCAAGATGCGCGGCACAAGGTCGTTGTCATCCTCGGTCGAGATTGCGTACACGAGCAGCGGCGTCTGGTTCCGGTCGTTCACTGCGTTCGCGAACGCGCCTGCTTTCAGCAGCATGTACACTGCCTTCGCGCCGTCCGGTGTGCTCGCATTTGCAGCGTAGTGCAGCGGTTGATTGCCGCGGTTGTCTGGGAACCGCAGCAGCTCCGGGTGCTGCGTGAGCAACGACCGCACTGTCTCGAGGTCGCCTTTGCGCACCGCGTTGTGAAGCGCTGTACGGCCGTACTTGTCGTCGACAACTGGTGTGCCATTACGCGTCTTGACAGCTTCAGTCGCAGACTTGGCTGACGCAGAGCGTGGTCGCACGTTGCCAGCACTGTGAGGTATCCGCACGTCGTTGTTGTTGCTGCTACTGTTGTGTCCTGCTGGTCCTGGCGTCGAGCGTGAGCGACCAGAGCGCGAGTGCACAGAATCGAGCTGCTTGAGTGCTTTTCGGTCGTACTGCGACGCCATGAGTTCGTTCTCGGAGATCGGGATGAGGTCGGGTGCAAACTTGTTTGGACGCATCGTGGGTCGATGTGGAGTGTGTTGTGTGTTGCGTGTTGTGTGTCGAGTAGGTTGTGAATCGAGGAATGGCTGGCCGCTGACGTCTCTCGTATGAGCGCGAGGTGCGCTGTTCGTTGTTGCCTCGGCTCGAGTCGAGGAATGGCAAGTGAGCGATCGAGTCTGTGTGTGGGTGTGCACTCTTGTGCAGCAAACGCCGCGTCGCGTTGCAGTGATGCCCATCAAGGACACCATCAAGCGCCATGAAGCGGGAGCGCAGGTGCTCGAGCGGAACGAGGACTGGTGCCAGCTGGTTGCGAGTCGTGTTGCTTGCCTGTGTTTTGTCACTATGTGAAATGCGAGTGCCGCCGACCTGGCTTGGTAGCATTGGTAGCATTGACGAGAGCGATCGATCCAAGACATCCAGGACATCCAGGACGCACACTTGAGCTCGTGACAGCGGCGGCACTTTACGCGTAGGAGCGCGCGCTCGTTGCACATGCTGCACATGCTACGCGGCTCAACGACGTCGGTCGTGTCTGTCTGCATCCATCCGAAATATTCACGCACTCACATGGCAGTCGATCGCACAAGCCATGTTGAGCAAGTGTTTTGAGAGCGTCTAGGACTGTTCACCAGCGTTGTCATTGTTGTCGTTGCTATCGACAACTTTCAGCTCCAAGCCGCGCATGTTGTCGAACGTGAGGTCGCTCTCGCTCGAGTCTGTCAAAGCAAGCAAGCAAGCAAGCAAGATGGCAGCGGTGTGTCTCGTTGTCGCCACACCGCAGCAGCAGCAGCAGCTCGAGTACGACTCGAGTTGATGCCTCAAAACAACCAGCGACAACGTCACGAGACGAGCCGCGCGAATGCTCATTCGCGGTAGTCGTATCTTTAGAAGCAGGTGCTAGCCTTCGTCGTCGTGGACTTTGTGCTGTGCGCGCGAGCACGTCGACGCGAATGCGAGACCTCGTTGCCTTGCTGTCTCGCTGTCTTCCTGCTGTCTCGTGTGGCTTGAGCTTCCAGCCTGGGCACGTGGCACACACAGCATGTCAGCGGCAACGACATCAACAACGATCGAGCCGATCGCCGCAGGTCGGTTCAAAACGCCACTCGTGCGCGTCATGTTGCTGTCGAGACCACCTCGACGACTCTCTCTCTCTACTTACTCACGCGACCGAGTGCATGTGTGACGCACGCAGCGGTGGAGGAAGCGATCCGAGTCGTCGCGAGTCGAGACGCAGTGTTCTTTGACCCCGGCGCACACAGGTGGGCGTCGTCGATTCCGTCGAAAGCGTCGATCCGGACTGTGTTTGGCGAGGTACGGACGCATGGACGTGTATGGACGCACCGACAGACTCGATGCGGCTCGAGTGCATGTGCATGTGCATGTGTGCTTGTGTGTGCGGCTGAGCTCTGCTGCGGTCGACAGCGCTGGTGTGTGCATCGTCGAGCTCGCTAGGCTCTCGTTTCGATCGAGGCTCTCTCTCTCATTCTCTTGCTACATGTGCGTGCTTGTGTGTATGTGTGCTCGACGCTGCCTCGATGCTCGGAACAGGTCAAGTGCATGCTCATGCGGAGCTACGACGGCACTGTGATCTGCAACCATCCGTGCGGGACCGCGTACTTGTCGGTGAGTGCGTACTAGCGAGTGTCAAACCAGTCCAGTTCAGTCTTCACAAGAGCATCCGCTCGTTCCTCTCTCTCTCTCTCTCTTACACACACACGTACTCTCGCATGTTCTCGCTTGCTTGCTCCCTTGCTCGTCTTGCTGCAACTGGGTGTGCAGGGCACCACTGTGACGCGAGATCCCGAGGTAGTGCATGTGTGAGCACCGACGCTTTGATCGCATCGCACTCTTGTGCTCGTACTCCATCGAGTGCTAGCGCTAGCTTGGCATGCACTCACGTACTCACTTACACACCACGCCACGCCACGACACTGCTTGGCTGAATGCGCTGCGACCAACAGGGCAACTTTGTCGACGCGGCGTTCGTGCCGCCAGAGGCGCTAGACCCTGACGTCGAAGCCTCCGGGTACGCTGCGAGCGACCGCAAAGACCGACCGAGCACAGTCGACTTGCGCGGCTGCCTGCTCGACCACTCGGCAATGGCGCGCTTGACTCGCGGTCTCAGTGGCAACGTACGTCTGCTTGTGCTGTGTGACGTGTTGTGCCGATTCCACCTCGACACGCTGTGCTCCGAGTGCTTCAGTCGCGATGCTGCACCCTCTCGTGCATCTCTCACACACTCACTCACATGGACATGAACGTACGCGCATCAACACACACACACAGTGCTTTGTGAAGACACTCTCGCTCAGCGGCAACCAGCTCCGCGACAGCGACGTGAGCCTGCTCGCGAGCGCGCTCGTGCGCAACGGGTGCCTCACAGAGCTCAACTTGAGCTACAACTGCGTCGGCACGCTCGGGTCCACGCTCTTGGCCACTGCGCTGGCCGAGAACGCGCACGTTCGAGTCGTGGACCTCACGCACAACCGCGTGGGCAAAGACGGCGTGCATCCGTGGCTCGGCAAGACGCTGCGCGCGAACCACGTGCTGCGCGAGCTCAAGCTCACGCACAACGACATTGGCGACCACAAAGCAAGCGAGCTGCTCGCGGCGCTCGGACCGAGAGTCGTGACTGAAGAGGAGCTGCTCAAGACGCAGATCCACCGCCGACGCACCGAGATGCCGAGTGCGACGCTGATCAAAGCGCTCGCGCCGGCAAACAGCACGAGCAGCAAGAACAGCAGCAGCACTAACAGTGCCGCACTCGCACCCACAGACGTGTTCAACACAACACTCACGACGCTGCTCTTGGGCAACACCGGCATCTCGGACGACGCCGCCGAGCACATTGCGCACGTGCTCGCGACGAACCGCACGCTCACGCACCTCGACATCTCGTCGAACGCGTTCTCAGACACTGGCAACGACCACATTGCGATCGGACTCAAGCACAACGCGTCGCTGCGGTACCTCAACTACAGCGACAACCGCATGCACGAGCGCGCGGGTATGCGTCTCGTGAACGCGCTGCAGCGCCACCCAGCGATCGCGACTGCGCTCTTCCACGACTGCTTTAGCGGCTCGGACGTCGCTGCAGCGCTTGGCGCGTTTGTTCGTGCGACCACCAAGCTGACGACGCTCGATGTGGTACGACTCGAGTAGGAACAGTGGCTGTAGCAGTGCATGTGCTGTTGTTGTTGTTGTGTTCGCTTGTGTGTGTGTTTGTGTGCAGGTACTCTGCATGGACGACGATCGATCGATCGATCGATCGAGTGACTGGGCACGTCACTGACTGCTCTGCACTTGCTTGTGTACGTGCATGTGTGTGTGGACATTGCAGAGCCACTGCGCACTTGAGCCGCCTGGTGTCGTCGACTTGTACCGAGCGCTTGGCGAGAACGCAACGATCGAGAACTTGCACATGGTGCGTCGTCGAGAACTTGCGACAGTGAGGCTCTGTGTGTTTTGTGTTGTGCTATGTGCTACTGCTGCTTCATGCTGCCTGCTGCTTCATGCTGCCTGCTGGAGTCTGAGACTCCACGACAGACTGACGGACATGCATCATGACAACACACACGCGGTGATGGTTGCTTTGCGTAGGTGTGTACAGGTACTCGGTCTGACCAGGCAGTCTCGATCTTTGCACAGTGCATCGCGCAGAACACGACGCTGCGACTGCTCGATCTGTCGTACAACGAGATCACACTGCGCGGGTGCAAGTTGTTGCGAGACGCCGTGGCAATGCACACTACTAGTCGCGTGCTGCTCTCACTTGAAGGCAACAGCGGCGAAAAGCGCAGCGCAGTCGGCGTCACGATCACAGGCGGTCATCGGATTGCTCGAGCATCGACGACTGCAGCAGCAACAGACTCGAATGCATCGACTGATGGGTCTATACCATAGAAGTGTGCGATATGAACTCGCACATGGCCGTGCAAGTGACTGCACAAGTGCTTGTGTTCATGCAAGCGCCTCCACAAGTGCTCATGCTTGTGATGGTCGCTCTCTTGCTCTCGACAAGCGATGGAGACGTCAAGTAGTGTGTGCATCCTGGATCGAATGGCGCACTCGTCGTCGGATGCAACGACTTTATGGCCGAGCGCGCTTCGTATCCACTGACGTATGAGCTCGCGTGGCGCGCTAAGAGTCGCGAGTGAGTCGCAGTGCACGTGTGCACGCAAGCATCCATGCGAGCAAGCGTGTGCTCTGTGCTCGGTGCTCGATTGTGTCAGTTCGTCAACGAGGCAAAAGCAATGCAAGTGAAAGGCAAGTGAAAAGGCAACTTGTTGATTCCCTGGTTTTCGGCACTACCACTTCATGTGAACGCTTGTGGATGCCCATCGCTCTGCTTGTGTTCCACTGAGTGCTGTGCAGAAAGTTACGCGTAACCTAATGCAAAATGTATTTTCTTTCAACAGCGATTGAAGTGCAACTCGATCAAGCAAATGACGGACTATAGCAAGACGAGAAAGAGCAGCAACAAGAGCAGCAGCAACGACGATTGAGAGAGTGACTGCAACGCCAACGCGCAGTGCGGAATCGCGAGAGCGCATTGCTTCGTTCACACCATACACCACAGCCAGACACTCGCTCCAGCAGACGCACACACACTTACACATCGCACCAGACAAGATGACACATGTGCGATCGACACGACTCGTGACAAAGCGCGAGGCGCTCGAGATGCTCGATGCGCATCGACAAGAGCTCCAGCGCACACTCACGTGCGTCTTGCTGCATTCATGTTTGTTTTGTGTTGTGTGTTGTGTGTGGTCGTGTTCTGCTCTTGCCTCTACGACGACTGTGATATCGACACACACACGAATGCGACTCGACTGAGACGGACGAGCTGTGTGCACATGGCCGCTTGCAGAGCAATGCAAGAGCGCGAGATAACACTCGAAGCGCGCGCATCGAGCGCTGAGCGACGCTGTGCGATGTTCAAGTTGCAGACCGAGAGCTGTCTGGTAGCGTGTGCGTATGATGCGAGTGAGCACTGACAGATGACCTGCTTTCTTGCTCCGTGAATGACCGATGCCTCGCTCACGTACCACGGCATTGTGCTTTGTGTGGCTTGCCATGTGTGTGCATATACGCTTGACTCTGTCGCTCACTCGTTCTCTCTACTCGTGTGTGCATGTGATCGCATCAGCGCCATGAACACGAAGACGTGCTCGACGCCAATCGACAGACGCTGCTCGAGCAGAACGAGAAGCTCCATCGCCAAGTCGCGAGGCTCCAGACCGAGTGCGTGTGTGTGTGTGTTGAGAGTCCACAACACTCGAACTTCTGTGCATGGGGATCAATCAATCAACCGATCAATGAAGGAGCAGACGCCAGTCAGTTCACACAAGACGCTGACGATCTGTGAACGAACGAGTGACAGACTGCTGGATGCCACTGGCGCACTCAGTACTCGCAACGCGCGTGTGGTGGAGCTCGAGCAGACACTCGGTGCGCGCGTCGTCGCTCTCTCGTTTGCTTGTTGCGCGTGTTGATGTGAGTGAACGGCAGACGCTGGAGCTCGATCAAGCCGAGAGTCGAGTGTCAGCCGAACCAACACAGCAGAAGCATGTTCACCTCGCTCTCTCACGCCCACACTCGTGCTCGTGTGTCTCTCTCTTGTTCGTGTGTCTCTCATTTGTGTCAGCAAGCGCAGACCAACGCGAGCGAACCAGTCGAGCGCAGCGACAGCGAGACGAGCAAACGATCCAGGCGCTGCGGGCGTCACTGCGCATGCTCGAGACCGAGGTGACGCTGTCCATGAACCTGCCGCCGATGCTTGTGGTTGATCATGTCGTTGAAGGCATTCGTTGTTACTGCAACGCACTCACGCACACGCACACTTGTGAACGCTCAGATGATCGCTCGAGCCACGAAGAGAGCTCGGGTGTAAAGAGACGATGAGACGCTGGGAGACCGGAGCTCGGTGGATGGATTCGTGCCTAGGACAGATCGTCTGCTGCCGCTGGTGTGCTGATCTCGACGGTCTTCGCCGCCGCCTTGCGCTTGTGCGCCTTGAAGCGCCGCACTCCAATCGCTGCAGCAATGACCAAGACGATCGCTACAGCCACGCCGACGATGATGCCTGCTGTTGAACCGGACACCGACTCGGACGTGGTGCTCTTGTCAGCAACGTCGGCCGGTCCTGGCGGCGCGCTCACCCTGAGGTACGCGCTTGCGTAGTCTCGGTAGTTCTCCAGCTGCCACATTGCATCGCGTGGCGGCGCTGGGTTCTTGACGACGTTCACGCCGCAGTCGTCGCCTGGACGGCAGTAGAGCGTGACGTTCGCGCGCGGCACGAACGACGTGTAGAACTTTTCAAAGAACTTGGCGCCGAGGACCCACTCGATGTTGCGACCCGTGAGCTCCACAACGACCTTCGTCGCGTCGACTGGGTGCGGCGAAGTGTAGTCCTTGCCGTCGAGGTAGAACGTCGCGCTCCCGAACGTGAACGCGAGACGCGGGAGCTCGAGACTCTGCGGACACACGTACGCGTTCGTGGTCTCGGCAAAGACCGCGTGCTGCTCGACCGGGATCAGCTGGGAGCAGTCGCTGCCGGCGCCGAGGTACTTGCGCGCAAACTCGCTGAAGACGTGCATCGGCATCTGAATGTGCGAGAGGCTCGTCGAGAACGTCGTCACGCAGGCGTCTGCCTTCCTGTAGAGCAAGTGGTACATGCACGGGTACAGCGCTGCGCTGTTGTTGTGTCCGACTTGGAACGCTGACATGCCGAACTTGTAGCTCTGCGAGAACTCGACGTCGATGAGCGGGACTATGACGGGTGAGAGCTTGCGCTGCGCCACGAGCGCGTCGTCGACGCCGTTGAGCATCACGAACGACGTCGCGCCGGTGCTGCGATCGGCGTCGCTCGCAAGGAAGAGCGAGAACGAGCTCAAGCGGTCGACGAGCTTGCCCAAGCGCGCAGACCACCACAGCGACGAGGCTGAGAAGCCCTTGCGGCCGAGCCCGATGAGTCCATCGACGCCTGTGCTGCTCGCGTACGAGCTCAGTCCGTCTGCATACCATGGCCCTTGCGCAAAGTCTGCTGGGAAGTCCATGAGCGTCGCGTCGCCGAGCTCGAGCGTCGCAGGCGCAGGCTTGACGCAGCCCTCAGTCGCGTTCGTACACGTCTTCGTGCAGCCGAGACCCGTGAAGCGATTGCACGAGAACCACGCGTAGCCGAGGTCGAGGTCGATCGCCACGTCGAGTGTGGTGCCTTGGAGCGTGACCGACGTACGGTAGCTCACGCCAGTGAGCACAAGCGCACCTTTGTCATTGCGCGACGTGAGCACTTTGCGCGTGAGCGGCACGCGCGCACGGGCTTTGATCGCTGTCGAGGACGCATTCGCGCTCGTGGCGTTCGCCGTCGCGTTCATCGCGTGCGAGGTAGCAGGCGCCTTGGAGACTGACAAGCCGAGAGCTCGACTGCCAGTCACACACACATACACGTGCACACGTCGTGACTCACGCATCATGCCGATCAAGTGGACGACGACAGGACGACGACAGGACGACGACGCATTGGACCTCGCGGATCGATTATACGATGCTTACTAGTGCCGACAGAACTCTGTCTCGGCACCGTCCACGTGGATGCGAATCGACTGCCTCCTGCCCTAAAGCCTGCCCTCGGCCAAACTTGAGGTCAATCCTAAACAATCGCCGCTACCCACGGGCTGCACCCGAAGGCACAGCCCATCTCACTTGACTTGATCACACTGTCTGCGCTCGCTGGAGACGGCCTGGTCGACGCGCTTCGCCGTTCTTCTTGAGCGTCGCGAGCGTATGAATGTTTCGCGCGGCATTGGTGTCTCTGCTCCAGTACACGTGGCACGCCGGACACTTGAGCACCTTGTACGACTCGGCAGTGAGCGCCGCGAAGCAGGACGAGCACGTCATGCTCGTGCGGTACTACAAGAGTCCAAGGACTGCGTTCATTCCGTCAGCTGGCATCGCACACGCGACGCAGCAGCTCGTACGAAATGCCTCTCTCTCTCTCCTACAGCGCCGCGGCGTGCGCATGTTCAGCTTGCAAGTGCAGTCGCACTTGGTTCGCGAGCTCTGTGAACGTCGAGCACTCGAGCGTGACGACGAAGAACGCGAGGAGGTACTCGCTCACGCACACGATCGCGAGCACGACCATTGCAACAGCAGTCCACGGTACTTCGAGCAGCAGCGAGCGCAGGACCACGAGTGCAAACACCGCGCCAAGGTACAGCCCTGAGCGACGCAAGTGGCCTGCGCGACGAGCGATCGCACGCGCGCGGCCGTCAATGATCAAGCGCTCGACTTCTTGGAGCACTTGGACGCTGTGTGGGTCGGCGTCTGCAAGGTACGCGGTCCCTTCAATATCGTCACAGTGCACGCACGTCGTCGTTGTGCACGCGCGCACAGGCGCTGGCGCAGCGGCCGAGTTGGCGAGTCCCGACGCGCAGTCGCTTTCTTCGCTCGCTTGGGCACACGCGTGCGGCCGACGCGGACCAAAGACGAACTCGGCCTGGACGCCAAAGTGGTCCGACAGCGGCGTCTTCTCACCGCGCTCGTCTGTGAAGAAGCATTTGAAGACGTCGCTGCTCACGAGCTGCCACGTCAAGTTGCTCCGCGGCGTCGCGCGGCGCGTCCGGAGCTTGTACAGGACGTAGTCCATGCGCATCGGGTGGTCTCCGAACGAGTACTTGTTGTCTACTGTCGCAAACGTGAGGCCGTCGTGGTCGTTCATGTCGGTGAACGCGTCGCGGAGCTGGACGATCGCCTTTGGGATCCGGAGCTCAATGCTGTCGGACGGCGAGTTGAAGTCGCCGCACACGACCGTGAGCTCGTTCTTGCTCGTCGCAGCGATGAACCGCGCGAGCTCGTACGACTGACCCGTGCGGTGCGGGAGGTACCGGTCGCCAGGACCCGGTGCACCGAGTGCGTTGTAGTTTGCGAGCAAGTGCGTCACGTACAGGTCGACTTGTCCTGCTGGTGTCTCGAGCCGCAAGAGCCCAACGCCTTTGTTTGCAACAAAATCCGCCTACAAGAGCATACAAACCAAGTGTGAGTATGTTGCTCTTGTATCCGATTCGAAATGTACACACATGTGCGTACCTCGTGAAGCGCATATGGACGACCACTGAGTGCGAACGAGTGGTAGAGCACGCTCGCGATCGGGAACTTGGAGAGCACGAGCAGACCTGTGCCGAACGAGTCGTGGCCGAGCGGCACTGGAAAGCCAATCGCCGGGTTAAAGTAGTGGTAGAAGTGGAACCCTGCAGCCTGTGCGCGCGTGATGATCAAGTTGCGCTCGCGCCGGTGCCAGATCTCCTGGAGCACGACGACCTCAAAGCCCCTGCTCTCGATCGCGTTCGCAATCTCGACCGCGCGCTCCGTGACCTTGGGCGCGACCGGCAGACCTGCGCACGTACGCACATGTCGCGCATCCTATTAGTGGTGGCGCCATACGGCATCGTGTCGAGTGGCGGCGTCGATTGACAAGCGCCGAGCCGAGTGGCAGTGCACTCTTGAACGCGCGATCGACGAGCGACTACGACACACTCAAGACACACACGCAAGACACACGCAAGTCGCACACAAGGACGTACCCCATGCGTTGAGCGAGAGTACGCGGAGCTGGAACTCGGTGCGTCGGTCGGCGTCCGACCACTGCGGCCAGTCCGCGCACGGCGGAGGCGGCTCGACAATCGGGTCCAGGTCGAGCCACTCGAGGAGCACGCGCTGGCGAATGCGCTCAACGACTTCGAGGAATCCCATGACTGCGGCTGCTATGCGAGTGCGTATGACGAGAGCAAGAGAGCAAGAGAGCGACGACGACGACGACGACGACCGTGAGCGAGTGCGAGTGCGAGTGCGAGTGCGTCGTTGACGCCGAGCGCTATAAGAGCCACAGTTCAAAGGTTCAGTTGATTGTGCGCACATATTTGGGTCAATCGAGCGTATACTCATTACAAGTCAGACTAGAATCTATTTATAGCAACAATTAATTGTCTAGTCGCATTTGGAGTTTGTATACTCGATAGTATAGCAAGCGTATCTTGAGCACTGTATGTTGTCGTGGGAATGCAGAACCAGTCCACACCACCACATGACGCATGCCGATGATGAGGAGCTCCAACAAGAGGCAGCAGCAGCAGCGCTCAATGAAGCGCTCGTCGTCGTCGAGAGGCGCGCGCTTTCGCCGCTTGCATCCGCATCACGCGCCGCCGCCGTCATCGTCTCATGCCTCTTCGTCTACTACCAATGTAAGCAACAGCGCAAAGCGCAAGCGCAGCGATGCGGACGACTGCGAGAGCAAGAAGCACAAGCGCTCGTCGTTTCTCGATGTCGTCGACAGCTTCCACGCGATCGTCGCGTCCACGCAGCGCAACAACAACAGCTCGCACGCAGTGTGTGCAGAAGTGTACGAGTGGATCGGCGACGCAGTCATCGGCGAGCTCGTCGGCCGCTGTCTCCTCTCGCAGTTCCACCACGCACCGCTCTCTGCGCGGGTGTTTCGCAACTTGCGCCTCGCAGTCGTGACGAACCGCAACCTCGCGCACGTGTACGACGCTATGGGCTACGCGCGGCGCCACTCCGCTCACCGCACGACGGACGTGCGCAAGAAGCGCAAAGAGCGCGCAGACGTCGTCGAAGCGGTCGTCGGCGAGCTCGTCGTGCGCCTGACGCGCGAGCGCGCGGGCGCACCGGCGTGTGCGCTGTACCGCGACCATTTGGACGCACTCGTGGCTGCGACGCTCCGTGCGCACTTTGCCGACCGCACGCGCGCACGGGAGCTCGGCGCGAGCGCAGGACCCTTGAGCGTCTCGATCAATCCGTTCGCGTGCCTCCCAGAGGAGACGCTCGACGACGCCACAGGCGAGCTCATCGTGCTTGCAGGCTCGTTCGCTGATGGCTCAGACGTCGTTGACAGCGCACCGAGCGACGTCGCGCGCAAGTCGTTTGCGGATCTGCTGGACGAGTACAGCGACGACGCAGAGGCGCCAAGTACTTGTCACCACGCGTTCGCAGACGCAAGTGGCGCTCCTGGCGCTCTTGACGCGAGCATCTGCGCTGCGATGGCGCAGATCGACGTCCTGCGCACGTCGCGTGAGGTCTTTGAGGTCTTTAAGGTCTACGGCATGACGGTCTTGGCCGAGCGCGTGAGTCTTGCGCTCGCACTGCCGCACATGACCGAGACGCGCGCGCTCCTGACGACACCAGCAGCGCTCACGCACGAGCGCCAGCGCGTGCTCTCGGTCGCGCACCTCGCCGCCTGCAGCTCGCGGCTCGGGATCGCGATGGCGCCTGCGCTCCACGTTGTCGACGACCGCAGCGGCGGCGCAGAGAGCGACACGGTCGATCTCGACGCAATGCAGAAAGCGGACGAGCGCCTCCGAGCAAACACGCTCCGTGCGTTCGTGGGCTTCCACAGCGCCGTTGCGACGACCTCGAGCGCCGCCAAAGCGCGCAGCAGTGCGCTCGTGAACGCCATCTGCGCGTTCGTGCGGTCCGAGGCGCTTGGCAACGAGACGAACATCACAGTTCCTGACCGCGAGCCGCTCACTGCGCTCCTCCAGTCGGTCGCAGAGACCGCTGCATTCATGCGCAGTGCGACGTGCGACGCGCTGCACTTGCCAGGCGAGCGGCCAGTCGCCTCTGCGTCGACACTGTCGAGTGACAACCGCCGTGCGTACCTGCTCCGGCAGTGCGACTCGGAGCAGGTCGAGGACTTGTTCGAGACGCTCGCGCGCGAGCAGCTCCTCGCCAAGCGCCGACGAGACGCCGAGGCGCTCAAGCAGCAGCACCAGACGCGCAAGAAGCCAAAGACGAAAGCGTCAACAAAGACGAGCAGCTCCAAGGCGCTGGCGCCGAACCTCGTGCGGTTCCAGCACCGGCGCTTCCTCTTCTGCCTCGAAGACGTCGTCGTGCTCTTTGCGACGCGCCAGACCGACGCCTGCCGCGCGCGCATCGCGTCGTACGCGCGCGAGCTCGAGCCGTGCGCTGACGCTGCGAGCTTCCGCAAGTGGGACGTCTCGACGAGCACGCTCACGCTCGCGATGCGCGACAGCTTCTACCGCCTGCTCCTCCACGACGTCTGTCAGTTCCACTGCGTCGCGTCGTCGAGCAAGAACACGCGCGACGGCACGCGCGTCACGCAGCTCCGGCTCCCGCTGCACTACTCGTGGACCAAGATGGTCGACCGCCGCATCACGACCGAGGCCGAGGCGACGACCTAGCGCTTCATGTGTGTGTGTGAGAGAGAGAGAGAGAGATAGAGAGAGGAGGAGGCAGTCGACCGTGTTGATAGATGGAGCAGTTGTGTGTCTGAGCTCGTGGGTCTGTGGCTCACTGATCGCCACTGCTTGGCGGCAGATCCGCTACTCTGTCGACGTCTTGCGACTTGAGGCGTCGACCAACTCGGTCGAGAAGGCGCAGCTCAGCCATGACGTTGACGAGCGACGCTAGTACGACGCTGGTGGACATGAGGCCGAGGACGCAGAGGTCTGGAGTTGAATCGTCATGGCGCTGCTCTTGTCTGAGGACTCGCACGTAGTAGCGAGAGCATGGCGTGACAGAGTTGACGGAGAGCGGCGCCTGCTGCTCCGTGGTGCGGTCAAGATCTCGCTTGCTCGCGTTCGAGGCTCGAGGTCGAGCTCAAGGCTGATCGATGCGCCAATAGCTACGTGATCGAGTGGCACAGACTCTGGACGTCGACTTGGCGAGCCCTTGCAGCGAGTGCGAGCGCAGCTGTCGCTTGCTCGATCGTGTGGCGATCTGGCCGCAAGAGCGGCGACACTGCGCTGCTCGCGTGGACGTCGCGCTTCCCGAGCGCGTGCTGCACGCGCACTGCCATGACGTGCGACTGCGCAGCGAGCGACTTGGAGACGCGGATGCGGCACGCGCGGTTCGCGTCTGCGGCGGCTTCGCACTCTTTCCGGAAGATGCTCGCACCGCGATCGCGCGCAATGGGGACGTCGCTGGGGACGTCGAGCGCCGCTGCGAGGCCACGATACTGTCGTGCACGCCGACTTGGCGAGAGAGTGAGAGGCAGAGTGGTGGCGGTCGAGACGAGAGTCGTCGGCGCCGACTCGGATCGACTCAGGAGCTGCGGCTGCGCACCAGAGGCTGCGTTGCTGCGTGTGGCGGAGTCGCTGCCGTCTGGTCGAGGTCGCTTGTCGTCGCTGCGGTGCGCTCGAAGCACTGGCGGCTGCGTGATGAGCGGTGGGAGCGTCATGAGTTCTCGCTCTTTGGCATTGCTACGCGAGGACTCGCATCGAGCGTCTTCAGTTGTAGAGACAGCGTCTTCGCTTGGTACGGGATCGACTCGAGAGGCGATGCCTGTGGCACTCGAACTGCGGCGAGCGGCGCTCTGTGTGGTGCTAGAAGTTGCGGCGGAGAGCGACGGGAGCACTTGCGCCGACTCTGTGAGTGCAAACACACTCGACAGTGTTGACGGATCATCGTCGTGCGTCTGCTGCTCTGTCGGCGCTCGAGCATGCGTCACGGCTCTGTCATCAAGACTAGCGATCGCTGGCTCGCACCGGCTGATGTCCTCCTCTGCTGCTGGGATGTCGTCAGCCAGTTCTCGATGTCCGGACGCCACTGGCGGAGTCCATCGTGGCGCAAGCGCGTCGTCCGACTGCACACGCCGGAGATGCCGTTCGAGCGACACCGGAGGGTGCGACGTCGGCCGCGTCGGCGGGATGAAGAGCACGTCGCGGAACAACTGGTCGTTGTTGCCCTCGTCATTCGCTTCGAGCAGCGCCGAGAGCGTCTGTGGTCTGCTACGAGTGACTGCTTCGCTCGCAGTGTGGAGCGTGCGCGGCACGATGCACCGCGCGTTTGCGACTGCGCTCTCTGCTGCTCCGGTCGAGACGCTGCGCTCGTGGAAGCCGAGCACGACGTTGCAGAACTCGTCCTTGATCGCGACGCTCGGTGCTGCTGACCTAGTGCAGGCGCCACGCCATCTCGACAGTGTTAGCACCGTCAAACTACACAGTAGCTGTAGTCTTCATCGTCATACAAGAGAGCGACTCGTACCCGCATCGGCTCGCGAGTCTCTCGAGCTCGAGCTCGAGCTCGAGTGCGTCGCGATGCTGCGATCGAAGACGATCGAGGCGCTTGAGCGCAAAGAGCGCGTCGTCGAGGTCGAGCATGCGGCACATGGCAAAGACGAACGCCGTGCGCTTGTACTGCGAGAGTACGCGGAAGAACACGGTCGAGCGCGTGAAGCGACTGAGGTGCTGGACGTACTTGAGCAGCTCCACGAGCGCGATGTGGGTTCGAAAGTGGCAGAGCACGAGCACGAGCGCGTGGAGCGACGTGTCGCTCGCCAGCGCTTCTTCGACGACGCTGCGCAAGAGCACGAACTCGCTCTCGAGCGTCAGCAGCACGAGCGACGCTGCAAAGCCGTTGATCAGACTCGGCTCGGGCGTTTGCACGACGCAGTCGGCGAGGAGCGACACGAGTGGCCAGCACGACTCGTACTGGAGCAGTCCAAGGAGCGCGAGCTGGTACGCGCGCTCGAGCTGTCCAAAGACGCGGAAGAACGCCGTGCCGACGCTGCGGTGGACGGGGTCGCACACGGTCGCGCAGAACGACTGGAGCTGCGCCTTGGGCAGCGCGTTGAGCTTGTCGAGCGCCAAGTGTTTCTCGTGACGCGAGAGCGGGAGGACGAGCGAGATGAACGCAATGCGCACGGGCACCTGTAAGACGTTGAAGAGCAGCACGAGGATCTCCAAGTCGGCGGGCGTGAGGTCGCGAGCAACGTCGGTCACGTCCTGCGTGTCCTGCGAGCTCTCGAGCGCGCGGATCTGCTCGACAAATGACGACCTCGTGCCCCATGAGAGCGGGTGCAAGAGCGCGATGAGCGCGTGGAGGAGCTCTGGCGCGAGCTTGGACGAGCACGCGACGATGCGCAGGAGAACGCCTTTGACTGGATCGCGCGCAAGCATGTCGAAGAGGAGGTTGCGCGAGGCGACTGGGAGATCGGCGGTGAAGATCACGAGCTCGCGACTCGAGGCTTGGTTCATGAGGCTCGCAGCGACTTGGACGAAGCGCTGGAGCTGCTCGGATGAGACGTTTGGCGAGATGAGGAGCTTTGCAAACGACCGGTACTCGACCTGCGGGACCAGCAGCAGGAGCTCAAAGAACAGGTCGAGCGTCTCCGAGGCGATGAGCGCCTGGACTTTGGCGAGGAGCCGACAGTTCGCGTCGCTCGGGAGACTGAGCATGAGTCGAGTGAGCGCGACTTGCTCGGGGAGGCGCTGCGTGCGCAGGAGGAAGATGACGCGGTCAAACTGCTCAGGAGGGATGCTCCGGAAGAGCTTGACCGCTTTGTGCAGCGTCATTGTGCACGTGCACAGGTACCGCAAGATGCGGTCGTTCTGCGCCAGTGCGTTTGCACGAGCGTCTCGCATCGCCGCGACAACAGCGGCGTCGTGGAGCTGCTGCTGGTCGAGCAGTGGCGGGACGCGCACGAGCACATCAGTGCACAGTGCGCGCTTGTCTTTCGGCGCGAGCGACGACACGAGCTCGAGCATCTTGACTGCGATGTCTTTGCCGTCTTCTGGAGCTGCGTGCTGCTCGTCGCTCGTGCGCGTCAAGTGTGAGAGCACGACGCCGTAGACTGGCAGCGCGTCGTCACTTGGGACTTCGCGGACCCACGCGACGAGCGTCGCACGCGATGCAAGTGGCAGTGCTGCAAAGATGCTCAGGAACAGCGGCAAGCAGCTGCTGGCGATGTGCTCAATGCCGTCGCCGAGCGTCGCGAGCTCGTCTGGCGAGTACGCGGCGGCCGACGCGACCATGTCACGCGCGGCGTCGCTCGAGAGCGTCGCGAGCTTCTGGATGACGACGTCGTACGAGTCAAAATGCGCGTCGAGGAACAGATCAAAGACGCGCCACGCCGCAGCGTGTTCGCTCACCAGCAGACTCTCTGAGCTGCCGTCGTTTGTAGCTGCTGCTGTCGCGGCTAAAGACGCGTTGGCATCAGTAGCGTCGCTCGCACTCGACGGCGGCGGCGCCACGCGCGAGACGTCGCACAGGAAGCGAAGAAAGTGGAGCTGCTGCTGCGTCGCGAACAAGAGGAAGAGAGGCGCAAAGACTCCGAGACGCGCGTACGCGACGAGCGCCGGCGCAAAGACGTCGATCGCATCTGTGTCTGCCAAGCTGAGCGTGTCGATCAGCCGCAAGAGCTCGCGCTTGGGCAAGAGCGTGCGTCCTCGGAGTACGCACTCGATGCGCTTGGGCGTGTTGAACTTTTGAAAGAGCGTCTGGAGCGACGCAACAGGGAACTCGTTGAGCAGCGTCGGCATTGCGCGTCGCACTGCTGCGTCGAGCTCGAGGTAGAGCTGCAGCGGCATGCCAGTCGTCTCGAAGAAGCGCGTGAGCTGCTTGAGCGACGTGCTCGGGAGGCGCTGGCTCACCTCTTGCGTCACAGCGATGCGCAAAGCAGGAGGCAGCGGCCGCAAGAGCGCGAGCCACGACAGCGTACAGCGCTCCAAGACGGTCTTGACGACCAACTCCAGTGCGTCGTCAAACGCAGACGACGACGGAGCACCAGCGTCCAAGTCGTTCTCGTATGCGTCTGCGCCTGCGTTGCTGCGCTTGGTGTCGCGACTGCGGACGCTAGCGAGCCACTGGATCCACGTCCGGAGCTCTGGGAGGTCGTCTGCAAAGAGCGTGAGGAGCTCTTGCTGGTACTTGGACGAGAGCTTCTCGCTCAGCGAACAGAAGACTGACGAGAGCGCGAACCCGAGTGTCTGGAACACTTTTGTGAGCACGTGGCGATCGCCACTATTGCCAAGCGTGCCGTAGAGCTGCATCATGCGGTCTGCGAGGTCCAGGTCGACGCCGTGACGTGTGATGTAGTGGTGCATCTTGAGCAAGTCGTGCAGGTACCGCTCCATCTCGGTCTTCACGTCGAGCTTGCGGTCAAAGTACGCAGCGACATGGTCAAGCGTATGTGAGCGCTCGAGCGCCTCGAGCAGCGCAACGAGCTGCGCGACTTGCGCAGCGCGAAAGTTCGCTACGACATGTGCGAGCTGATCGACGATCGCGACTTTGTCGAGCTGCAAGAGCACGAGGATGCGCTCGCTAGGTGCTGCTGCGGTCGTCACCATGGTGGCAATGCGAAGAAGACTTGGCACGTGATGACAAGCACCAATGCAAATGGGTACATGAAGCGGCTGATTATAGCCAAGGTTACGTCCGAGGTTCGGTCGTAGGTTACGTCTGAGGTTACGATCGAGACCTACGCGAGACTGAGGTTCCCAGGCGTGATGTCTGCGACGTCGAGTGGCGCATTCGCGTCGTTTTGGTCGTCGGTGCTGAGCGCTGGTCGCGCTTCCGCGTCGGCGTCGACGTCGAGCGTCCGCGCGCGCTTCTTCGCCGTCTTGACTGCCGACGCCGATGGCGCGTACAGGTACGCGATCGCGTAGACGTAGATGTTGAAGAGCGCGTGGAACGACGTCCACTCTCCGCCACTCGACGGCGCTGGCGAGATCGCACCGCTGCCAAGTCCAATGAACGCCATCACGACCATGAAGAACGTCACGAGCACGAGGGTAGCGGTACCGTACGCGGCGCGACATGATCTCGCGGTGGCTCGCGAGCACGAGGTACACGACCCAGAAGACGTAGAAGATGCTCATGGCGCCGCAGAGCGCTTGCACGAGCGCAAAGTTGGCGTTCGTCGCCAGCGGATTCCACGTCGGGTCGTTGTTCGCGTAGTACTTCATGTAGCCGTGGTAGATCGCATTGAGGAGCCAGAAGAACGCGATGTAGACGATCTTGGGCGTGAAGAACTGCGTGTTCGAGACGCCTTGGACTTTGCCTTGGAGGCGCAAGTTGTCGAGCTGCACGAGCCAAAAGAGCAAGAGCATCTGGAAGAACGTGACGTGGAAGAGCACGCTCAGGACTTTCACGGGGTTCCCGCCAAACGTGGCTTCGGCGGTGTAGAACGGGTCGTTGAAGAGCAGGAGCGTGACGGTGATCGTCGCGACCCAACCTTGTTCGAGGTTCTGCTCACGCATGGAAAGGTGACTGAGTTTGACGTTGTACCAGACCGCGACGACAGCCGAGACGACCAGGAAGAAGAGCTTCACACCGATGAACCAGTTCGTGAACGCCTCGGTGCCCCACGTCTTCTTGAACTGCACGTCAGCGCCAATGAGCGGAAGTCCGTCGCTCGCGTTGAAGAGCACGTCGACCTGGTAGTCGCGAAAGTCGATCTCACCAAAGCGCAGGAAGTACTGCTCCTTGCAAAAGTACGCGCCGCTCGTGCACTCGATCATCAGCGTCTGCTGTCGCACGTCAGGAATGAGCTGCGTCGCTGCGCGCGCACCAGTGCTAGCGTTTGTGTAGAAACCCTTGACGTGCGGTGTCATCGTGACGCGGAACGAGTGGTCGACGGTCTTGTTCTGGTTCGGGAACGCCACTTGGAGGTAGAAGTACCGATTGCGGTGCTGGAAGCCATTGAGTCCGAACGAGTAGTGCGCGACCTGGAGCTCCGATGGGCTCACGTCGCCAACAAGCGGACGGTTCGACGCGTTCGTACAGGCGTCAAACATGCACGCGAGCGCAGGAACTTGCTCGGTCTCCGAGAGCTGGAGCAGCGCGTCGATCGCAGTGACCGAGCCGTTTGCGTCCAATGCTGTAGTCAAAGCAGTAGCAGAGGCACTCGTGCGCTGCGAGCACTCGCGAAAGAGCTCGAGCGAGAAGTCGGACGTGCACCGCGTCGCGTTGCTCGTAAAGTCCGAGAGCGACACGGCTGGTGACCCGACGTAGCCGATCGCGACAAAGAGCGTGAGCACGAGCACTGCGACGAACGACAACGTCGTGAGCTTGAGCATCGACACGACCTCGATGCGCATGAAGCTCGCATCAGCTCCAGCTCCAGCTCCAGCAGCAGCAGCAGCAGCAGCATTCACGCTCTTGGGCTTCATCTTGGTCGCCATCGTGCTGTGTTTTCAAGCACAAAGCGCAAATGCTTCAGGCAGTCGCGACTTCAGGCACTCAAGTGGTCGTTACGAGAAGTCGTCGTGAGGCGATACTCAAATCACGAAGTTAAGGCGCGCGGTCCTGGGGCTCACAAGACCACTTCGAGTGCTCAGTCATCGTACAAGACGCGAGGATCGAGGCGTCCAAGACTCTTGACGTTGTGGAGTCGCCTGTGTGTCAGTGCGTCCAAGACTCTTGACGTGGTTGAGTCGTCTGTGGTTCAGTCAGTTCGGATCCAACGACTCGAGATGTCGATTGGATGAAGTCCGTTCTTGCCTGGGCTCTTCACGACACGACGTCGCTCGCTACACCCGAGCTCTCTTTGTCGCTTGTGCGATCATCTGAGCGTTCACAAGTGTGCGTGTGCGTGAGTGCGTTGCAGTAACAACGAATGCCTTCAACGACATGATCAACCACAAGCATCGGCGGCAGGTTCATGGACAGCGTCACCTCGGTCTCGAGCATGCGCAGTGACGCCCGCAGCGCCTGGATCGTTTGCTCGTCTCGCTGTCGCTGCGCTCGACTGGTTCGCTCGCGTTGGTCTGCGCTTGCTGACACAAATGAGAGACACACGAACAAGAGAGAGACACACGAGCACGAGTGTGGGCGTGAGAGAGCGAGGTGAACATGCTTCTGCTGTGTTGGTTCGGCTGACACTCGACTCTCGGCTTGATCGAGCTCCAGCGTCTGCCGTTCACTCACATCAACACGCGCAACAAGCAAACGAGAGAGCGACGACGCGCGCACCGAGTGTCTGCTCGAGCTCCACCACACGCGCGTTGCGAGTACTGAGTGCGCCAGTGGCATCCAGCAGTCTGTCACTCGTTCGTTCACAGATCGTCAGCGTCTTGTGTGAACTGACTGGCGTCTGCTCCTTCATTGATCGGTTGATTGATTGATCCCCATGCACAGAAGTTCGAGTGTTGTGGACTCTCAACACACACACACACGCACTCGGTCTGAAGCCTCGCGACTTGGCGATGGAGCTTCTCGTTCTGCTCGAGCAGCGTCTGTCGATTGGCGTCGAGCACGTCTTCGTGTTCATGGCGCTGATGCGATCACATGCACACACGAGTAGAGAGAACGAGTGAGCGACAGAGTCAAGCGTATATGCACACACATGGCAAGCCACACAAAGCACAATGCCGTGGTACGTGAGCGAGGCATCGGTCATTCACGGAGCAAGAAAGCAGGTCATCTGTCAGTGCTCACTCGCATCATACGCACACGCTACCAGACAGCTCTCGGTCTGCAACTTGAACATCGCACAGCGTCGCTCAGCGCTCGATGCGCGCGCTTCGAGTGTTATCTCGCGCTCTTGCATTGCTCTGCAAGCGGCCATGTGCACACAGCTCGTCCGTCTCAGTCGAGTCGCATTCGTGTGTGTGTCGATATCACAGTCGTCGTAGAGGCAAGAGCAGAACACGACCACACACAACACACAACACAAAACAAACATGAATGCAGCAAGACGCACGTGAGTGTGCGCTGGAGCTCTTGTCGATGCGCATCGAGCATCTCGAGCGCCTCGCGCTTTGTCACGAGTCGTGTCGATCGCACATGTGTCATCTTGTCTGGTGCGATGTGTAAGTGTGTGTGCGTCTGCTGGAGCGAGTGTCTGGCTGTGGTGTATGGTGTGAACGAAGCAATGCGCTCTCGCGATTCCGCACTGCGCGTTGGCGTTGCAGTCACTCTCTCAATCGTCGTTGCTGCTGCTCTTGTTGCTGCTCTTTCTCGTCTTGCTATAGTCCGTCATTTGCTTGATCGAGTTGCACTTCAATCGCTGTTGAAAGAAAATACATTTTGCATTAGGTTACGCGTAACTTTCTGCACAGCACTCAGTGGAACACAAGCAGAGCGATGGGCATCCACAAGCGTTCACATGAAGTGGTAGTGCCGAAAACCAGGGAATCAACAAGTTGCCTTTTCACTTGCCTTTCACTTGCATTGCTTTTGCCTCGTTGACGAACTGACACAATCGAGCACCGAGCACAGAGCACACGCTTGCTCGCATGGATGCTTGCGTGCACACGTGCACTGCGACTCACTCGCGACTCTTAGCGCGCCACGCGAGCTCATACGTCAGTGGATACGAAGCGCGCTCGGCCATAAAGTCGTTGCATCCGACGACGAGTGCGCCATTCGATCCAGGATACTCGAACCAATTGGCGTCTTCTGGATTCGCAGACACAGGCGAGGCGTCTCGCTCGAGTTGCTCGCACAGTGGCGTGTTTGCTGCCATCACGACCAAGTAGTTGGACGCGCTGTCATCGTTACTGCTCTCGCTGACCGCATCACGAGGTCTCTCAAACGCAGGGAGCACCGAGACGTTTGTGCTGCGAATGTCGAGGACCAAGAGCTTGGGGATCGCGAGCACGCTCGGAGGAACCTCATTGAGCGGGTTGAACGCAAGGTGGAGGAGATTGATCGGCTCGTGGAAGTACGCGTCGTCAGTCGGGATCGACGCGATGCTGTTGCTCGCGAGCGACAGCTCAAGCAGCGGCAACTGCCGCAATGCCAGCGGGATCTCGTTGATGCCAGGACTCAAGTCGAGGAGGAGTCGGCCGAGTCCTTGCCAGGCATCTGCTGCGCCGTCGGGGATACTCGTCAAGTTCGTGCCACAGAGCGTGATCTCTTCCAGCGGAGTTGTGCGCGAGAGCAAACCTGGCGGGATGCTCGACATGTTGGTCAACGTGGCGATGAACGTCACAAGCACTGGCTGCGCACTCGCGATGAGCGCAGCCGAGTCGCTCCACTCCGCAATCGTCGAGTTGTGGATCTTGAGCGTACTGAGCGCTCCGAACGACTGGAGACGCGCTGGCATCGCGAGCGACGGACAGTGCGACAGAATGAGCGTCTCGAGGTACTGCGCCTCGACATTCGCCAGCGGCGCGTCGAGCTCAGCAGCGGTGCCAGCGATGCGCTTCTGCGAACAGCTCACTTCGAGCACGACGCAAATGTACTTGCGCGCACCCCAGCGCCGTAGCTCAAGGAGACAGCCGCGGTCCGCGCTGTTGCTGGCGACGACACTCGCGTGAATGTGGAGTGCGAGGACGATCACACCAGCGCAGAACAGCGCTGCATCAATGGTCCATCGCCACAGAGTCGCTCTCGAGCGCGTGTGGTCGCAACTGTGTGGCGTCTTGCCGGTGTCTTGAGTCTCTGTCGGAGCATCTGAAGGCGCTTTGACTGGAGCTGGCGCCACGGCGTTGCTGGAATCGCTGCCGTCAGAGTGCACTGCGAGCGACTGGAGCGACCAGAGCGCGTAGAAGAGCATCACGCCAGGCGCCATCTTGGACGCAAAGTCGACGTTCGACGTCACGAGCACTTGGTTCGCCTCTGCCAAGATGTTGATCGCCCACGTGTCCATGTAGTAGAACTCGAACGGGAACGTCCCGTCGAGCATGTCGACGCTGCTGTAGTACGGATACAGGATCGCACTTGGGATCACGACGCCGTAGACCACGTCCACGACCGTGTCGACAAAGAGCTTTGCGAACGTCTCGGTCCGCGCGCCATACCGCCGGCCATCGCCGCTGCTACCTCGTCGGTGACGGAGCCAAGAGTTCACGATCGGGAAGCTCCAGCAGTTCGCGACGACCGCCGCTGTCATCATGCGGTTGATCCAAACGCGCGCTACGAGGCGACTGAGCTTGTTCGCTTGGAAGATCTGGAGCGCAGCTTCAACGGCGTTGCTCGCTTGGACCACGTCGATGTCGCACACGACTTTGCGCCATGCAGTCGAGAGGCGAGACGGAAGAGCGGAGCGCACCAACGTCGCTACTCTCAGCGGCAGCCAGCGAGCAGTTGCATACGCTAGGCGCCTCGATGGCTTCTGTCGTCGCACTGGCAGCGCAAACACGAGCTCGCGCGCCAGCAGACTGCATGTGACTGCGTAGACCACTGCGAGGCCGTGTACTGCTGCGATCGCAAGGCTCACGACGCGCACTGGCGTGCAGTAGTACGCGACTGCCGGCTCGAGCGGCAGGATCGATCCCATGACGTTGCCGACGTGCTTGAAGAACCAGTACATGGCCGCATAAGTGTAGAAGTACGTGCCAACGACGCCGTGCATCGCGACGATCGCGAGCCAGCAGAGACGCATTCGCCATCGCGATGCATGCGAAGCTTGCGCTGCACGTGCGTCTACAGCAGTGCGGCACTCTGGTCGGATCTCCTCCTGCGCTGGTCCTCGCAGCAGCTCTGGCGCGACGCGAGGCATCATCCTGCGCTTCCTTGTTCCTCTGAAGCGACGACCGTAACGAATGACCAAGACACGAACGTGACGAACCAAGAGGAGCTGTATGAAAGGCATGCTAGCTACCGTCTGTGATCCGCGTACTGCTTGCGACGCGCGCAGCGATCGCGTTCGAGAATGCTGCGAGTGCGTCAGTGTCTGCAGGCGGCAAGTCGCGGCCGTAGAGCGCGAGCAACTCGGTCGTCGTGTACCCGCTGAAGAACTCGGACGCGCGCTCGGCACATACGCTGCAGAACGCCACGCGCATGCTGCACTCGCGACACGCGTGGAGCATGTGGAGCAAGTCGGCGTGCGACGACACGCCGTTGCTGAGCGACGGTGCAATGCGCCGCACGAGCCGCTCGAGCGCGAGCTTCTCTGAGTCGCAATAGAGTCGATCAAGTGAGTGAGCATCGCTGACGTGCACGAGCAGCTACGAGCTGTTGGCAGTACTTGTAAGCACGCAAAGACGCACCGCGCGCACTCGCGTCGTTGGCTTTCTCAGCTTCGAGCCAGAGAGTGCCTTCGAGCGCGCCGCAGCTCGTTGGCGACGCTGGCGCATGGTGCAGTCGCCGGCGGTTCTTCGATTCGCAAAAGTGCTCGAGCTCGCGCTCGCACTTGTCTTTGAGGTGCAGCGCACGCTCGAGCTTTGCGCTCAGCTTCAGTGGCGACGCTAGAGACGACCAGAGCAGCTCAGAAGCTGCCACGCTAAGACGCTTGGACGCAAGTCTGAGAGACGTACATGCGCTGGCGGCGTGAGCTGCGACTTCCGCCATGAGCGCGTCGAGCGACGACCGATCTGCGCATGTGAAGCAGCATCACGGGTCAGTGCGTTCGCGCGGCAAGTCTACGCTACATGCGAGCAAAGAGTGTCAGCTACGCATGCACGTGACTTACGAATCGAGCGCTCGCTCTGGCCAAGCGCCATGGATCTCGTTGGAGACGCGACGATCGCTGCGTTTGACTGCTGATTGCGCGTTGTGAACGTCCTAGCATGGCGACGTACAGGTCGCTGTCAGACGCGCAGATGCATACACAAAAGGCAACCCCAATGTGCATTGAACGTACGATGCGTGCCGCAGCTTGCGATCCGGTGTCGCTGATGTCATGGGCGATGTCGACGTGCGCACGTCTTGCACATGCTTGACGTCGTTGCTCGAGTCGGACCGCAGCGACAGCGCCGGCGCTGCGTTCACACGCGCGTTGAGATTCGCAGCAGACACAACAGGCATGTCGTGTAGGAGGAATGCGAGTGCGGACGAGTGTCTTGTGTTCGAGTGTCAAGCAAGAGAGAGCGAGCTCTTGGACTGCGCGCTCTGAGGAGCTCTGAGGACGTCTTTGATAGACGATCTTATCCGTGATGCATGTCAACAACTTGTGCGCTTGAGGTCGTGGCGAGCGAGATCGCGGCCGTGAGGATGAGGCAATGATAGTGGAGACTGGCGGTGGAGAGCGACCGTGGAGACCGACGAGTGTGAGAAGATGTTTGAAAGACGTCAGTGAACCCATTGACCAATGGGTACACTTCTGATCAAGGCGATGCGAATGATCGAGGCTCTCACTACCCTCGCACCGTTCGTCTGTACGCACTAGCACTAGCTCTACTGTGCTCGAACGAGCTACGACCGCAGTGCTAGATCGCAGCGGCTGCGACTCTCGGGAGAATGAAGCCGCAGTCGCCGCGCGTCCCAGCGTTGCCGCGGCCGTCACTGCTGCCGTAGCCAGACGCACAGATGCACTGCCCAGTCTCGTAGTTGCACGTGCCTTTGTTCGCGCACAGCGCGTTCTCTTTCGTGCCGGCTTGACTCGCGAATGCGTCGATCGTTGCACCGTCGACCGCGACGACGAGTGTCCCGAGCTGCAGCGTGCTGAGTCGCAGCGACGTTGCGTCAGCGCGCAGTGGCGGCAAGTTGCCGTGGTCAAGCGGGAACGACAGCTTGATGACGTTCTGTGCCGCAGTCGAGACGCCAACGGGCGAACACGCGGTCATTCCGGCGCTGTACTCGACGACGACGTCTTCAAAGCCAAACGCATCGACGAGGATGCTCTTGAGCACGCTCGGCGTTGCGTCAAACGGGATGTCTCCCGAGACGGACGTGCGATAGAGGAGCTGGAACGTCCCGCTCGTCGCTACGCACTTGAGCAGCTGGACCTCGTCGACTTGGTCTTGCGTCGTCGGGTCATCGCCGCGAGGACAGCTCTCTACATAGCAGTCCATTGTCTGTTAGTACTGACACCAACTGAGTGCCGCACTAACACACACGCAACGTACGCTGACTGCAGTCGTAGCCCTCAAAGCCTGGGTCGCACTTGCACCCAAAGATGCTGTCGCGATCGAACGTCTGGACGTTGTTCGGGTCCGTCCCGTAGTCAAAGCGCAGGAGCGGACTATCGACGTCGGCTTCGAGCGACAGCTGCCGAATGCTCATGCACTGGCCGTGGCCATGGCACGTTGGCTCGCCAGGGCACTTCACTGCAGCGACAAGAGCCATAGTGTCAGTGGTAGTGCTCAGCGTCTCAAAGACGTCAACACGAGCAGTAGCAGCAAGTACGAGCCATTCAACGAGACGTACTCTGCTCGCATGCTGAGCCGGTGAACGGCGAGAAGCAGTCGCACTGCCCGACAGCGCGGTCGCAGGTACCGGCGTCCGAGCACGTCGTCCACTGGTTGTGGATCGTGTTCGTGCTCGTTGGCTGGCGGAACCACGACGGTCCTTTCGGACACGCGCCTGCGCAGCGAACGCCACACACAGCGCTCATCAGCTCACCACACGACGGCAGGTAGCTTCACAAGCGCACGAAGCTCAAGCATAGATAGCGACTCGGACGTACGGATCGAGCAGTCGCCGCTTGTCCAGCCCTCTTCACACACGCAGCGGAACGACGGCGACTGGGTGCAGTAGCCATGGCCGCTGCATGCGAGCTCGCCAGCGCACGCTGCGATCGGCCCGCCGTACTTGTTCTTGTCGTTGGCGCTGCCACAGTCGCCGCGTGTCCCGACATTGCCGTATCCGTCGCTCGAGCGGAAGCCCGGCATCGGGACCAAGTAGCAGTAGCACGTCCCACTCACTGCCAAGAGCACACAGCGCACGAGCGATGTTAGATCAAGCGAGTCCTAGAAGGTCGGACGGTGGAGACACACGCACCTTCGTCGCAGTCGCCGCGGTTGCTGCAGAACTCCCACTCTTTCGTGCCTCGCGTTGATACGCGACCGCCGAGCACTGATCCGCCAGTGGCAACGAAGACGCTGCCGTCAATGAGCGTCACGACGCCGCCCGTGATGCCAAAGACCTTGATCGGTGGCTGGCTGCACGAGTCCGCAACGAGGCAACAGCGCCAGTCGTCAGTTCATCGCGCCAATGGACGCGACGACAGCACCACCACACACACAAGCGCAGCGTACGGTCCAAACGCCTCGACGAACTCGATGAGGACGGCGTTCATTGCCGCGCTGTTGCAGAGCGTCGACGGAATTGTGTATGTGACTTTGACCTTGGGCATGTCCTTGATGCGGCGCAGCGCAAGCTGGAGCTGCGCCTCCGTCGCATCGAACGGCACGGTCGTGCCTTCGCCGTTGAAGTAGAGCGCAAAGCTCCCGCCTTTGGCCGTGCACCGGATGATCTGGACTTCGTTCACTTGACCGGTCGTGAGCGGGTCGTCGCCGCGCGGACATGATCCTGTCGTACAAGAGCAGCGTTAGCCATCGCTAGAGCCACCAACCTGAGCGACCACAAAGCCAAGAACATCGTACGCTTGGAGCAGTCGTAGCCATGGCGTCCTTTGCTGCACTTGCAGCCGTAGATCATGTCGGCGTCCCAGACACTGTCGTACGTCGGTTCGGTCTCGACTGTGAACTGCCGCGACAGCGCCTTGAGCGACATGCACTCGCCTGCGTCGCTACAGCCATTCGAGCACGACACTGCAGTGCATGTTCACGTTGATGTGAGGAACGGCACTCGATGCGTTTGGCAGCAGCTCGCAGCGCAAGACGTACGACGTTGACAGGCAGTGCCAGTGAAGCCCTCCATGCACGTGCACACGCCAGTTTGGCGATCACACGCGCCTTTGTTCGAGCACTCGACTTCGTAGTGTGCGTCGTCTGTTGCCCGTGCAGGTGCGACCCACGCCTTGCCAAGTGGACATCGATCTGTGTAGGCATCAAGATAGTGTGGGCGTCAGTTTGGTGAGGCTAGCAGTAGTAGCGACCAGCAAGACAAAGATGTTGCCTATGTTCCAGGCACCATGACGTACGCTGCGAGCAGTCAAAGCCGACGTGGCGGTTGTCGCACTTGCAGAGGTTCTGCGGCGTGCACACGCCATTGCCAGAGCAGATCTTGTTGTTGTAGAGGCCAAGCGGACACGACGCGCTGCTGAAGCGAGGACTGAGCGCGCAGCAGAGCACGCTCACGAGCGCGAGTGTTGTGTGTCGGATGCGCATCGTGTGTAGCAGTGCGCTGATCGCGATGTGAACTGCGCGCAGCAAGCGATCCATCATGCGTGTCATTAGTGTAGCCATTCTTGGACAGAACGGTTTTCATGCTAGCGGCAATTAGTGGACTCATGGGTATATTAAATCACCTATCAAGTAGATTGTGTTGTTGTATAGTGCTTCTAAGCGAGAGTTTGAGACTATAGCTGTGGAATGATAGTATTTCATATTGCAACCAATTATACTTGAAATATATAAGCAAATGGACAAGCAGGCAGCATGCGTACTTACCTTGCAAAGATGCGTATCTATTACACAACTTGCAGTACGCTGCCAAAATCTTTGCCAGCAACCAAACAAACGGAAGAGTGTGGTCAGGAAGCGACCGATTGATCGAGTGCGAAGAAGCCGACGACGACCTGCGCGCGCGTGTGTCTCCCTCGCTGCCTGCCTTTCGCTACGTGACCGATCCTCCCCCAGACGTACGACCCCACCGCAGCCACCATGTCGATGGTCTTTGATGAGTACGGCCGCCCCTTCATTATCATCCGCGACCAGGAGCAGAAGGAGCGCGTGAAGGGCGTCGAGGCGATCAAGGTATGGCTCACTTGTCATCGCGTCACAGCTCGCGCTTGCGTGGCGTGCTTGCACTGAGCAACGTACTAACTTCTTTGCTTCATTCTCTCTCGCATTGCCACACAGAGCAACATCTTGGCTGCACGCACAGTCTCGAGCCTCCTGCGCACGTCGCTCGGTCCACGCGGTACGACTGCTCACCATAGTTATGCGCTCTCGTCTCCTACTAGCTCACTCACACTCACGCACAACTCGTACACGTGAACAGGCATGGACAAAATGATGGTGAGCCAGGACGGCGACGTCACGATCTCGAACGACGGCGCGACGATCCTCGAGCAGATGCACGTTGAGCACCGCGTCGCGCACTTGCTCGTTGAGCTCTCGCAGTCGCAAGACAACGAGATTGGCGACGGCACGACTGGCGTTGTCGTGCTCGCTGGTGCACTGCTTGAGCAAGCGGAGAAGCTCTTGGCGCACGGGCTCCACCCAATGCGCATCGCCGACGGCTTTGAAGAAGCCTGCGAGATCGCGTGCAAGCACTTGGAGAAGATCGGCGACGTGATCCACTTCACAAAGGACGACTCGGGTCCGCTCGTCGAGACGGCGATGACGACGCTCTCGTCCAAGATCATCAACAAGTACAAGCGCCAGATGGCGCAGATCGCAGTCGACGCCGTGCTCAAGGTCGCCAACTTTGAGACGCGGGACGTCAACTTTGACTTGATCAAGGTCGAGGGCAAGCCCGGCGGGACGTTGGAGGAGACGGCGCTGATCAACGGCATTGTGATCGACAAGGACTTTTCGCACCCGCAGATGCCCAAGGTCGTGACGGACGCCAAGCTCTGCGTCCTCACGTGCCCGTTCGAGCCGCCAAAGCCCAAGACGAAGCACAAGCTCGAGATCTCGAGCGTCGAGGCGTACGAGAAGCTCTACGCAAACGAACAGGAGTACTTCAAGACGATGATCCAGCAAGTGAAAGACAGCGGCGCGAACCTCGTGATCTGCCAGTGGGGCTTTGACGACGAAGCGAACCACTTGCTCTTGCAGAACGAGCTCCCAGCTGTGCGCTGGGTCGGCGGCGTCGAGCTCGAGCTCATTGCGATCGCCACCGGCGCGCGCATTGTCCCGCGCTTCTCAGAGCTCACGCCTGAGAAGCTCGGACGCGCGGGGACGGTCCGCGAAGTCGCGTTCGGCACGACGAAAGAGCGCATGCTCGTGATTGAAGACTGCGCGAGCTCGGACGCGATCACGGTCCTCGTGCGCGGCGGCAACAAGATGATTGTCGACGAAGCGAAGCGGTCGCTCCACGACGCGATGTGCGTCACGCGCAACTTGATCAAGAACAACCGCATCGTGTACGGCGGCGGCGCCGCGGAGATTGCGTGTGGCATTGCCGTGCGTGAGCACGCCGACGCGATCACGGGCATTGAGCAGTACGCGATCCGCGCATTTGCCGATGCGCTCGAAGACATTCCGATGGCGCTTGCGGAGAACAGCGGCTTGAGCCCAATTGACTCGCTCTCGGCCGTGCGCGCGCAGCAGCTCAAGGAGAAGAACCCGCGCCTTGGCATTGACTGCAACTCGACCGGGACGCACGACATGAAGGAGCAGCACGTGTTTGAGACGCTCATTGGCAAGCAGCAGCAGCTCCAGCTCGCGACGCAGGTCGTGCGCATGATCCTCAAGATCGACGACGTCATCATGGACGGCGGCTACGCATAAGCACAAGCGTGCGTATGCGCTGTCCAGTGCGCGTGCGTCGCGATGCGCCACGCGCGCGAGACCCGAGCACCGCACAATCGATCCATTCAGTTATAGTTTCCTACGCGCGCGGTGTGTCCTACGCTCTGGTACAGTGCAGTTGTTACGTGCGACTTGTATTGAGTGGCGACTGGCGCTCTTGATCGCCACGGGATCACATGACGAAGACTGGTGCATCGAGTGCGCGGCGATACGCGATCGCAGCAGCGCGCGCGCCGTCGGACGCAGCGAGGATCCCGCGGATGACTGCGACGCCGCTGGCGCCAGCGTGCAGCACGTCGTGGATCTGCTCTGATGTGTTGATGCCGCCGACTGCGACGAGTGGCGGCAGTGAAGCAAATGTAGTGTCACGATGAGCTGCACTAATGATCGCTTCGAGCAGCGCAGGACCTTCGAGCTGGTCTGGTGACATCTTCTCAGGATGCGACAGCGTCTGGAACATCGTGCCGACTTGGATGTAGTCAAAGCCGAGGCGCGCAGCGTGCATCGCGGACGCGACCGAGTGGACCGAGCAGCCGAGGATCGGCTTGTCATTGCCATTGCCATTGGTGCTGCTGCTGCTGGCGGTCGTCGTCGTTTGAGCTCGTGCGCGCGCCATCAGACGTGGGAGGTCGTCGTGGAAGAGATCGCGCTCTTTGACGTGCCAGCCGTCAAATGGCGTCGTATCCGCAGCAGCAGGTGCCGCTGCTCTCGTGAGCAGATCTTCGCGTTGCGCGAGCACGTCGAGCGATGCGTTCAGGATCACTTTTGGCGCATTGGAGCCGCGCAATGGCGCACAGAGCGCGTTGAGCACGTCGCTCGCTGCGTGGATGTCGTCATCGTCGTCTTGCGCATCGGTGCGGAGCTGGAGCAGGTCGAGCGCATCATCGGCATCGAGCGCAGCAGCGATCGCGGCGCGCACACGCAATTGGTGCACGACGTCGCGCGCATTCACGACGAGCGCGAGCAGGCGCGCGTGGCGTTTCATGAGCTTCTCGCTCGCTCTTTCGAGTCGGTAGGATTTTGCACTCGCAGTGAGTATGCGTCTTTCGAGCCACTGGTCATACACATGACCAACAACAACGCGCCAGCTGGTGCGCGACATACCATGCTCGGTCACCACTTGCGGTCTTTCCTTCAAGGCGTCGTCGTTGGTGTCGTCGTCGTTGGCGCCGCTGTGTCTTGGATCAGAAAGCAACGCGCGACGTACCGACTCCTACGACACGACTGCGAGCCTCTCTCGCCTTGCATTCGCACGAGCGCCACACTTGTGAACGACGCACGCACGCTGCACACGTTTGTCAACGAGCGAGCATGGCAGCTGTCCACGTCGTTGGTCGAAAGCGCGCTCGGTCGCACCAGAGCAAGCCGCGCGTGCGCCATCACGACGACGAAGATCCGTACGCAATGGTCGTCGACGACGACAACAACAACAACAACAACAACGCGCCAGAGCTCGTGATTGAGCACGATCCTGGCGACGACGCCGATCGCGAAGACGGCGACGACGATGCAGTCGAGACGTACTACAGCGGCAGCGACAGCACGTCGTCGAGTGCGCCGCCGCGACGCAAGCGTGCGATGCTCATCAAAGCCAACATCCAGTTCCTCCAGAAGCTCCCGCCGCTCTTGAACTACCAGCGCAGCGCGTACGGTCGCCGCGGCGGCGTCGATGGCGGCACACCAGACGGCGACCTGAGCATGACGGCGCTTGAAGCGTCCATGGGCGAGTCGAGCGTCTCGTCAAACCGTCCGTGGTTCGCAGCAGCAGCCGTTGCGCCAGTAGCTACGACGACGACGATCGCGTCTCCACAAGTGCACAACGTGCGGCGCAATGCGTCGATCGCGTTTGCGTCGCACGCACCGCGCGAGCTGATACAGCAGCAGCATCGCGCTGGCAAAGACGACGAAGCGCGGCCAGCGACGACTGGCGCGCGGTGCTGGTGACCTGCGCTTCGTACGCTATGATGATGATGATGATGGAATGTATTGCTACGCGACTACTGGCGCGCTCGTTCGGTCGCTGTGTCTCTTAGCTCGACGCCTGCGAGGGTCCGTCCGATGCAGAACGCTGCGTCGGACTGCTGCACACGCTGCTGTTGCTGCTCTGCGCGTCCATTTCGGCACCGAGTATCCGGTCCCACTTCTCTTCCGCGTACGTTGCGCGCGAGTACGATGTCGACAGCTCGGACCGAGCGCTTGCTCGTGGTGGCTCCAGCGTCCACGATCTGCTGTCATCTTCGTGTGCAAAGCGCTCGACCATGTTGTCGTCGCGTGGCACTGGATCTGTCGCGCAGTGTGATGCGAACGGGAACGGACGCTTGAGCGGTGGTGGCTTGGCAGACACGCTAGAGCGTGGCGAACTCGCGACTGCGGACGCTGGAGTCGCCGCCTCTGCGTTGCGAGACGCAGAAGCAGCGCGAAAGCTCGGTGTTGTTGCGTCGATGCGGCACAGGACTTCGCCATCAAAGCCGCTGCCGCTGTCTTCGCGCCGGCGCTTCGTCGGGTTCTTGATGCGCTTGACGCTCTGGCGCACCGACTGGTGCTCAAACGCCTTGAGCTCGTGCGCAGTTGTGTCATTGCCGAGTGCCTGTGACGAGCGGTGCGCCACGAGTGGCCGGAAGTTGTCACTCACCTTCGGGCTCCGGAAGTTGAGAATGTGCAGCGACGTTCCGAGGACGCTGTCGAGGTGGCTCCAGGACGTCGACGCGGGCTTTGGCTCCTCGCGGTCTTCGCGCTCGTGCGTCGATGGCACTGCACTGCTCAGCGGTGCGAGCGTCGTGCTAGCTGCAGAGCTCTGGGCATCGGCGTCGCACGCGTCGAGCTGCGAGAGACTCGTGCTGCGACTCGACTGCTCGTCGCATTCACGGCGACGAGGTCGCTCGATGACGCTGCTCTCTGTCGACGTCATTGAGCGCGTGCTCGGCTTTGGCGCGAGACACGCTTGCACGAGGCGCTGCTGCTCTTCTTTGAGCGCGTCGACTGCGTCGGTCCAGTCGTAGCTGTCGAGCGTAACGGGATGCACGTCGCCGTTTGCAATGAGCGCGACGACGTCGTCTCGCAGCTCAATGTTGCCGAGAAAGTGGAGCTCTTTGTCCACGAGCGGCAGGATGTCCTTCGAGAGCGTGAGCGGATTGAGCATCTTCATTTTCTGGCGAGTGCACAGGCACAGCACGTGAGTGTACAGCAACATCGTTAGAGAGAGATCAAGTGCCTTTGGCCCTGAACTTGGCTGAGAAGGACGCACCTTGACGCGCGGATCAAAGACGAGATGATGGCGAAACGTGATGATCGCTGCGTAGAACCGCTCGGCGTAGTTCGTCGGAAGCACTGAGCGCTTTTGCTTCTCCAGCGCTTTCATGACCTGAAGAGCGAGCAGGATGTGGCACGTTAGAGGTCAGACACAACCTTGTTGGTGTTGTCGAATGGACTCGGGTGTGCTTAGGCAAAGACAAGCGCACCTCGATCGGCGACTTGTGCGTCTCGACAAACTTGTACGCAGTGACGATGCCGACGCCAGGGATCGACGGGCAGTAGTCGCAGCCGCAGAGCACGCACAGCTGGATGAACTGCAACCAGAAGCAAAGAGGGTGTGTGAGTTGAGGTACCAAACGCGACAGCAGTACTGTCAGGACCACAAACCACACGTACCATCTCTTCTGTCCAGCCCACGAATGAGAGCTCTTCGTTCGCGCCAAGGCTCCGGCGCTTCAGTTCACTCGCCCAGCCTTCTGGACTCCACTTGAAGAGCATCTGTCCACCAACAGACAGTCACACCAAGAGCGGCAGAACACTAGCAAGGTCAGAGTCCGAGACTTGGTGCTAAACTCCGAAGTACACCCACGCGACGAACCACTTTGCAGCCGTACGGGACGCAGTCCGAGTCCTCAGACACGACAACGTCGACGATCTTCTGCCGTGACATATACGCGAGCTGAGCGTCTGCCTCGTACGGCGCAACGATGAACGCGATGCCCATGCGCCGCAGCACTGCGATGAACTTCTTGATCATCGCATTCGTGACTGAGACGGCTTTCGTGAACGCGGCGTAGCTCCCGCTCTCGTCGCCATTGTCGAGCTGCCGCATCGCTTTCGTCTTCCACACCTGCCGGTTCCTGCGTACATTGTACAAAGGGAGACGTCGTTGAGTACAAGTGCTGCCTGTGAAGCGATCAACAGCAGCAGCAGCCAGAGCCACGCAAAGCGAACCGGTTGCGCGTCGCATTGAGCTCTGCCTTGGCAGGCAAGTTGGCGCCATCAAAGACAAAGATGGGCGTCACGTTGTGCTCCTGGAGAACCTTGATCTGCTCCAAGCAGTAGTTCAGGTACCTGCAGCACCACACAGCACAGCAACAGCAGAGGCGTGTGAGCACAGCAGCATGGCATACTCACTAGCGCGACACTGCTGCGCATTCTGCGCGCACCCGTCTGCGTCTTTTGTGCGCAGGACGACGTCGACTGGGCAGCTGTAGGCGCCGCGGTAGAGCCAGCCAGCAGCGTCGATGCCGACAGTCTTGCCCGCGTACTTGGCAATGTGCACTTGGTGCGTCACGCTCTTGAGCGCCGGGAGCAGTCCTGTGATCCCCATCGTTGCTGCTCTCGTGCGCCAGTGCACTTGGTGCTTGAGTTTCGACCGTCACTCTTAGTTCACAATACATTCAAATTATTGTATTGTAAATGTATGAAAAAATAGACGCATTGTTGCGTTACCACTTCAACTGCAACTCCTCGAGTCCGTCAGCGCTTCAAGGCATCAATCACAGTGGTGCGCCGTACGGCTCAAAGCCCGTGAGTGGGAACGCAAAGTCACCGCGGAAGTTGAACCGCACGCGCATCTGCGGCTTCTTCTTCGACGAGTACATCGCGAGCGCAGGGAAGAGACACGACGGCGGGTTCTGCACTGCGATGCCTGCGCTGTGGTGTGGCGCGCCAGCGCTGCTATTGCTGCTGCTAATGGACGGCAGCACTTGCTCGCCGTTGAGGTAGAAGCGCAAGTGCGGCACAGCGTCGTCTTGATTGATCGTGCAGCCGACGACGTCGCCAGCGCGGAAGCACGGGACGCCAGAGCGCGACTGTCCGTTTGCGTGCAGGATGCCCATGTCGAGTCCGCTGTCCGACTGCCACGTCACGCCATAGCTCCGGCCGTCTGAGCTTGGCAAGAGTCCAGGCACGAATGTCAGCGGTTGTACGCTCGAGGAACCAAGCGCGAGTCCAGGTGACGTTGTGTTTGCTGCTGTCGTGCGCTTCTCTCCTCCTTTTATCGCTGGTGCAGCTGTTGGCGACGCAAGCAACGATGATGCAGATGCTGCTCGAGATAGCGACGTTCGCGCGTTTGCAGCTGAAGTCTGATCGTCTGAGCTTCGCGCGTGGCCGCGAGGCACTTCCCAACCAAGCAAGATGCTCTCGCCGTCGCCGCCAAAGATCTCGATCGTCGCCTGTCAGTACGAGACAACAAGGTGAGTTCCCACGCACGTGCACTTGCTCGTGTCCGATCGATCGATCCAGCGCTTGGTCGCACCTCGTACATCCACTTGCCCGACTCGCCCTGCTTGCGCTCTTTCGTTGCCAGGACCGTGCAGTACCGATGCGGCACTTCGAGCTGCAGCAGACAGTCTTCTTCCGAGAAGCTCACGAGCTTCTCGAGGAACTGACTGCTCATCTTGACGCACGAGAAGTCGCGACGACGTGCAAGTTCGTGCTCGAGCACGTCTGAAAAGTCTGTCGCGGCAGCGATCTGCTGGACGAACGCGCTGTCCAGGAGCGCAAGCGCGTCGTTGTCTGCAGACACTCGCTCTGGTTCGAGCGGTGCACGCTTTGTGCGACTCGCACTCGCTGAACGCGACGCCGAGACGTACTGCAGCGCAGCTCGGAGCTTGTCGTTTGGCAATGACGAGAGCAGCCGACCGAACGCGACGCGCCGCGTGTGGAGCTCGCGCGCGACGAGTTCGTGGTGCAGGAAGCGATTGCCAGCGGTCTCGAGCTCGCGCAAGTCGGTCGTAGGACAGCGCTTGAGGATCTCGAGCACTGTCGTGTCTGGGATCATCTTGCTCGTCATCTCGCGCCGCAACGCAAACTGCGGGAACTTGTTCGGCTCGCTCAAGTAGCTCACGAGCGCGCGTCGTAGTGGCTCAGCGTCAAAGTCCTCTGCGAGGATGAGCAGCCGCGCGACGTAGTCGCTCGCGCCAAAGATGCGCTCGACCTGGAGCGCCGCCTGCAGGATGTCGCGCTCGAGGTTGCTCCAGCCGTTCGTCTCGCACGCCTTCTGGAGCGCGAGCGTCGCGTCGCGCATTGCGTCAATGCTGTCGTTCAGCGCAGCGATCTGCGCGTCGTACTTGGCGCGGATCTTGGCGTGCTCGTGGCGCACGAGCGTCTCGTGCATGCGTCGGAGGTGCTGGATGTCGTCTTCGAGGACGCGCTCGAGCTGCGCTTGCACGCGATCGCACTCGGCGACACGCAGTGCATCGAGCTTCGCCATGTGCTGCTCGTGCTGCGTCGCAAAGATCGCAGTCAGGTGCGCGTGCGTATCGCACTTGAGGTGACTCGACTCGGTGAGCTGCTGCCGCAAGAGCTCGAGGCGCTCCATCAAGTGCGGGTCCTTTGCAAACTGCACGAAGCGATCAAAGATCGGCTGCTCGAGGTGGCTGTACACGTTGCACGAGTCGTAGAACGCGACGGCGTCTGTGAGCTGGAGCCGCTCGACGCGCGTGTTGGCGCCGACGAGCGCGAACGCTTGGTGCCGCGACACGCAACCTTGTGCGCCTTGCGTCTTGAAGAGGTGCTGGAGCGCACCGGCGCAGCGGCAGAGCTGGGTCTTCGACACATTCCGCGTGTACTACCAACGAGCATAGCGCGAACGTCGTCAGTCAGATGACGACTTTGTCTGCACACGCTCAGAGAGAACGTCGCCACTCACACACACGTAGGCACAGACCTTCGGGAAGCTCCGACCCGTGATCTCGACGTTGATCATCTCGTTCGGCTCGCTCTGGAACTTGTCGTCGTCGTAGAGCAGCTGAAAGAGCTTCGTCTCGCACGACGTCCGCGTCGTTCGGAGCAGCGACTGGTACTCTGGCAAGATCGCGTACGCACCGCTCGCGTAGTGCGCGTCTTTGTTGAGCGAGATCGCTTGCAAGTAGAGCGCAAAGAGCGCTTGGAACGCCGGGGACTGGAGCGTCTCGAAGCGCTGCTCGAGCTGCGCTGGCGTCCGCGCGATGCCAAACTCGTTCTCAAAGCGCTGCGCAACGTCGGACATCGAGAGCTCGGGCTGGAAACACCGGTGCTTCACGAGCAGCAGGTCGTGCTCGAGCGTGTAGAACTCGTGTGCGTCGAAGAGGTCGGTGCTGCTGCTGCTCGCGTCGTCGCCGTCGGTGTCATCACTATCACTGTCGCTGTCGCTGTTGATGTCGTCGTTGTTGTTGGTGCATTCGTCGTCAAACAGACTGGTGTTCACATCAGGGAACGGGAAGACTGGCGGCGCAAAACACTTGGATGTGTGCATGGCGCTGCTGCTCGTGCGAAACCTTGCTCGTGTGTTGAGACGAGCGATCACTTACTCCATGCGAGCAGTCGTCGGTGCGACGACTTGCAAGAGAGCACTTTAACTAGTATCTCGGCTGTCATGGCATTGAAGCGGATCTTCGGGAGCAACGCTAGTGTCCACGTTGCTCCAGTGCATGCAGCTGACTCGCAAACATGAGGCTAGAGACACAGAGAGAGAGAGAAGTGTCCTTGGTGCTTGCTTCATCTGGAGCAGTAGCGATAAGATCGAAGTCAAATTGGCCAAACTCGTCGTTTCACCAAAGACCACCGAGTGTCGGCGTCAAGCAAGAGCTGGAGCAGAGGAACACACGCAAGAGCACACGCAGTCGCTGACGATGAGCCAAGAGAACCTCGAGGTGTTCTCGCGCGATACGTTCTTGACGTCGCTCCGAAATGCTGGAGGCGGCAGTGCGACCGAGCATGGACCGACGCCATCCAAGTCGACAGTCGAAGAGCCTGATGCGTACGTCTGCTCATGCGTTTGTGCGAAGGTCGTGAGCTGTACTACAGAGCTGTGTTTGCTGACTTGTGCGCCTGTGCATCACTGCAGGATGGCGATCGTGCGTGATCGCCATGCTCAGCTGCACGACGTCGTGGGCTCGCTCTCAGAGAAGGTATGTGAAGGCTATCACTTGCCAACAAGCCGCGCTCTTGTCGTCAGGAGGAGACTGATCGCCTCGTGCACCTGCACGTGCGCCTCGGACTGCTCTCTCTCTCACACACACACCGCAACATCTAGATCAGCGCAGTGCTCGGGCGACAGGAGAAGGACTTCCTCGCTGCCTACCGCGCGCACATGTACAACGTCCAGAAAGAGCTCCACGACATGCGCGAGAAGATCCATCGGAACGAGACTGTGGAGAACAAGACCGAGAAGATCAAGAAGATCGAGGAAGAGCGCGACTGGTACCGCAAAGAAGCGCTGCGGCTCGACGCATTCACGACGTCGATGACGAAAGACCTCAAGTACATGAAAGAGAAGCTCGAGGCGATCGAAGAAGACCGCAACTGGCTCGAGAAGCAGCTCAAGGCGTGCAAGAAGCAGAACAAGCTCCTGCGCGCAGAACTCGACGTGCGCATTGCGTCGCCAGTGAACGTCAGTGGCGCCGACGGTGGGATGCTCCCGAGCTTTGACGCACCAAGCAAAAGTGGCGGTGGCGGTGGTGGCACAACCGTGTTGCGGCGGTCGACAAAGCGCAACTCTGAGACTTCGGTCCCTGGCGGCACCGGTAGTCTCGGTGCAGCGCTGCCGTACTTGACCTTTGACACGCCAGCACAGTCACCAACGAGCGCGAGCGACGAGCGCGAAGAGAAGCTCCGACGACAGGTCAAGACGCTCAAGCGCGAGCTGCAGCAGCGGAACCAGGAGCTCGCTGGTCTGAAGCAGCAGCGCTTGCTCGGGAAAGACGACGAGCAGCGCTCGCACCTCGAGAACTTCTTCATCCAGTGCGTCGAGTCGGTGAAAGAAGAGGTGATCAAGCGGCGACATGGTGGAGGTGGTGGCAGCTTTGCCTCGCTCGACCGCAAGCACGACAAGACAGCGCAGCGTGCGTCAAACGCTGACCGAGCGCGGAACCAGCGCTACGACGTCGGACCAGAGTTTGAGGACTTCACATCGAGCGATCGCGTCCGGTTGATTGAGCGGCTCCTAGCACATGATGAAGTCCTAACGTTCCTGTACGAGCACTTGTTCCCATCGCCGTCAGCTCAAGCAGGCGCTGCGTCAGCAACAACACCTCGAAGTAGCAGCAGTGTGGAGCGAGAGGCGCTCGCAATGCGCAGTGTGTATCCGCTTCAGATGTTCCAGTCGTCCGAGTCGACTGTGAGTCTCCCAGACACGACGATGCGGTCGACAGAGCTCACCGCTGATGCTTCAAACGATGCTACGAGGCTCAACAACAACGGCAAGTCGGTCTCTGGCAGTGGCGCAGCAGCTGTGCGAGGCGGAGGACTGCCGCTCGACGCGTCCACGAAGGAGTACTTGCGCGCCATGTACGTCTACTTGCCTTCTTGACCATGTAGTACTGTTACTAGGGCGCTCCACTGACATACTGACGATGGACTGCGGCTCCTTCCTTCCTTCCTTGCGCTTCAGGCGGCAAAGTGCGAGCACGTCCATATCGTAGCAGCCAGTCGTGTGTGGCAGTAGCGACCAACAGACGCGAGCGCAAGTGCAATGGAGCGTGTACTCTCATGGCTCAAGCTCCTTGTGGTGCTACTGGTGATCCATCCGCTGCAGCTCTTGCTACTCGTATGCAGATGCAAATGAGTGGGTGTGTCCTCCGACACACGCAAGACGAAGCACTCGCACGCGTCCTAGATCAACTCGAACGGAAGCGCGACGACCTTGTTCGCTGCCTTGCGCGCCACAAACTCGCGCTCGTCTGGCGTCAAGAAGCGACTTTGTGCTTTCGCACCGAGCGCTGCGTGTGCATGTGCGACCTGCACGACCTTGTACACGTGCTCGTCTGGGTAGTTCTCGAGTGCGAGTGCACGTGCGATGGTGTCGTTCCAGGACGCGAGCACTGGCAGCTCTGCGTGCATCTGAGCGCAGACGTCCGTCGCGCTGAGGTCGCGCACCTCTTGCAGAATGAACGCGCTCACTGCAATGTGGAGCCACACGCGCCACGCTCGTGCGCAGTCGGCGGCGCTCAGCAGGTGCTCGAGCTGCTGGAGCGACCACGCAGACGTCACGGCGTGCGCGATGACAAAGTCGTTGTGCTCGATCATGGCGTAGAGCCAGAGCGCAAAGTCGAGCGCGACATCGCCGCGCAGCTCCGACAGGTCGAACGGCGCGAGCGCGCGGGCGACGGTCTCGAACGCGACGGCGCTGCCGCGCTCGGGGTGCGCCGAGATCGCGTTGAGCTTGCGCTGGAAGAGTCCGAGCGGGAGGTTTGCGACCGCAGGACGCTCGAGGTGCGCGCGCATCTCACTAAGCACGACTTCGTGGTGCTTGAGCGCGTGGACAGCGTCGAGCGCTGCGTCGCGCGTGAACGCTCGCTTCCCCGGTACCTCTTGGTCGTCATTGCTCTGCTCTGGCGCGTTGCTATCGCTGGCGTCGAACGAGAGGTGTGAAAAGTGCAAGTACGCGAGTCCTTCGGCGATGAGGCGGTCGCCGCCAATGTGGTACGCGTACCCGAGCTGGATGAGACCGTGGAGCAAGGCGCCGCAGAGCCCAGCGACGAGTGCTGGCAAGTGCTTTTGCACAGCTGCGTCTGCGCCGAGTCGCTGTACTTCGTGGCCGTAGAACGCCAGGAGCGCGTCAAAGTCCTCGCGCTTGCCGAGCAGCGCATCGACCTGCGCTTGGCTTGGGATTGGTGTGTTTGGATCGTCCTCGTCGTCCTTGGTGCTGCTGATGGACTCGACTGGTGCGACATGGAACGGATCGACGTGGTCTGGCGCAACCGCCACGAGCTTCTGGCTCGCGTAGTGACTCGCAAAGTCCTCGATCTGTTTGGTGCTCGCACCGAGCTCAAAGAGCGCGACGGCGCCGTGGAGCAAGTGGTTCGAGAGGTACCCGCCGTACTCGATCGCGAATCGCTTCGTCGAGTACTTGTCCGTGAGCTCAGCGCGCAAGCCAGCAGCACTCATGCTCTTGCGTGTTGTCGACGCGGATGAAGCGAGTGTCGCCATGGCAGTTGACTGGAATGGTCGTGTCGGCAGTAGTAGTAGTGGTGACAAGCGTGTGGCGCTTCGTGTGTGGATGCGCTGCTGTTGATGGCTGTGTGCACGAGCAAGCGAATGCGTGAATGCGACGCTCGTGCGCGACGCTCGTGTGCGCTGCGATCTCGAGACAGCGAGCGCAATGCGATGCATGCGAGTCGTTCGTGTCGTAGATGACGACGATCTGTTGCTTGCGGCTGCTGCACGTGCGAGTGAGTGAAGCAGCGCGCGCTGCTCGACTCGATCGCTCGAGTGTGTTGCTGTTGGCTTGCTTGACTTGATGTGACAGGCAACTTCAACGCGCTTTCGGTGGTCTGTGGAACTCGACAATGTGCTATTGATTTGTATGTATTGAGTCGAATGCAAGAGCGTACGACATGGGTCTCGCTCGCGACACAGAGTGAAGGTGCGCGCGTGGCAATCCAAGACCGAGTTCGACAAGCAAGTTGACCACAGAGACGATGAAGAAGCGATTGCGTACAAGTTGGTTGCGCCGGTTGTTGTCTCGCGCGTGCTGTTGTCGATCAGCAGGAGCGTGACGACGCAGTGGTGTCGTTCTCGTGTCGTGGCAGTCGAGTTGTTGCTGTTGCTGCATCGGCAAGAGGTACGACAAGGAGCAACACACGAGGGAGCGAACGAGGTGCTGGATCAAGTGTGAGTGTGTGAGCGTCGCAGCTACGAAAGTCATGAGGGCGTGAAGATGCAAACACACTCGCAGCATGTCTGTCTGTCGTGTTGGAACGGAGCGAGTGGATCGATCGCATCACGGATGGATGAACAAAACTCGCTCCAAGTCGCGACTCAGTGTCGTCTCTCTTGGCCAAGACGCCATTGCGCTGGCTAGCGAAGGTCGCTCATGCATCAACCAACACAAGCAACAAGCGACAGAAAGGATCAGTGGTCTATACACGCAAACAGTGTGGTGTGCCTCTCTCTCGATCGTGGTCTTGGTCTCCATATCGCTTGCTCTCAAGAGCGCTCACTTCTGTCCATGGAGCACGACTTGCGCAAAGAGACTCTCGTCACGCGCTGCGAGCTCGTTGAACGTGCCTTGCTCCGCGACCTTGCCGTCAAAGATCACAGCAATGCGATCCGCGCTCTTGATCGTCGACAGCCGGTGCGCCACGAGCACGACGGTGCGACCGGCCTTGGCGCGGTCGACGGCGTCCTGCACGAGCTTCTCGCTCTCTGGGTCCAGTGCGCTCGTGGCTTCGTCCAGGATCAGGATCTTCGGTTGCTTGATGAGCGCGCGCGCAATCGCGACGCGCTGCTTCTGGCCGCCCGACAGCGCCTGGCCGCGCTCGCCCACGATCGTGTCGTAGCCGTCAGGGAACGACATGATGAAGTCGTGGGCGTTCGCGGTCTTCGCGGCGTGCACAACGTCCTCTTCAGTCGGCGCGACGCCGCTGCCCAAGCAGCCGTAGGCAATGTTGTCGCGGATCGAGCAGGCAAAGAGCGGCGGCTCTTGCGGCACCTGCGTCGTGTCACGGCAAGAGTGACAGAGTGGTAGAGTGACAGCGTGAGTACTCCAAGCCAACAGTGTCAACCAAAGCAGCAAAGACTAGAGCACATGGACGCACCGCGCCGATGATACTGCGCAGCTCTGTCGGGTTGAGCGTCGAGATGTCGACGCCGTCGAGCAGGATCTTGCCGCGTGAGCCCACTGTCGAGCGTCAAGGGGGCAGTGTTAGAGTTCGTCAGAAGGATGGGCGACGTGCCAACAGACAATGAAGACACCGTCACACTAGGACCATGGGCAGCACTGCCACTCCACACACACACACACACTCGTTCGTACCTCCATCGAGCTCGTAGAACCGCGCAAGCAACGCCGTGACCGAGCTCTTGCCACAGCCACTCGGCCCCACGAGCGCGATCGTCTCGTTCGGCTTGACCTCGAGACTCAGCCCCTCGAAGATCGCCGAGTCCGGACGCGTCGGGTACCGAAAGTGCACGTCCTGGAACTGGATGTGGCCCGTGAACGCCGGCGGGAGGCTGCTCCCAGCCTCGAGACTGCGGATGTTTGGCTGGCGCTCGAGCAGCTCAAAGATGCGCGACGACGCGCCGATGCCTTTCATCAAGTCTGAGTAGAACGACGACATGCCGGCGAACGAGAAGCCGACGTAGAGCGTGTAGAGCAGGAACGACGTGAGCTCGCCACTCGTGATCACGCCGTCCGCGACCATCTGACCGCCGTACCCGAGCACGCCGAGCATGCTCATCTTGACTGCAAAGTCCACGCCGCCAAAGAACGACGCGCTGGCGAGCGACCGCTTGCGCGCGAGTGCGAGCACGTCGTCCACTTTGCGCTTGTGCACGTCGATCTCGTGCTCCTCGGTCGCGAACCACCGCACGACGCGGATGTTGCTCAGCTTCTCCTCGGCGATCTCGGTCGCTTCGCTCAGCTGCTTCTGCACTTGCGTCGTGAGCTTCTTCACGAACCGACCGTACGAGACGCCACCGATCGCAATCGGCGGGACGATCGCGAGCATCACCATTGCGAGCTTTGGGCACGTGACAAAGAGCATCGAGACGCTTCCGACTGCTTGCGCTGAGCTCCGGAGTCCGTTCGAGACGTTGTCGCTCAGGACTTTGCCAATGAGCGTCGTGTCGGCGCTCAAGCGGTTCACGAGCTCGCCTGTGCGCGAGGCGTCAAAGAACCCGAGGTCCTGCTTCATGATCGACGCGTACGTGTCCTGCCGCAAGCGATTCGTGATGCGCTCGCCGATCATGTTGGTCACGTCCACGCGCACGACGTTTGCGATCGATCCAACGACAAAGAGACTCCCGAGACCGCCGACGACGAGCGGCAGATTCAGCGCAGCGTCAGCTGCCGTGACGACGTCGATCACTTTGCCCATGCCGAATGGCACGCACATTGAGATGACAGTCGAGACCGAGAGCGCAGAGAGCGCCACGAGCGTCTGCTTCTTCTCGGGTTGGTACAGATTCAGCAGCCGCCGCACTTCGCTGATCTTGCTGCCGCTCTTTGCAGCACTGACAGATGTGTCGGTTGCGTCGCCATTGTGAGTGGTGGTGCTGCTGCTGTTGTCGTCGTCGTCGCTGCGGTTCGCAAGTGTCGAGAAGAGCGGCGAGTGGCGCGTGTGTGGGAACGAGTGGCGACCAAATGACGTCGAGTACACTCCGTGTGGTTGGAACGGCTGCGAGCCTCGCGTGCGCCGAGCGATCGCGAGTCCTCCTACGCGCAGTCTGCGAAGCGGTAGCCGGTCAAGACATACACACACACCAACGAACGAGCGCGTGATGAGCAACGAGTGTGCACATGTGTGTGGACGAGCAGCCACGGCAACAACAACGCAATAGCGACAAGCAAGGAGCCGACGAAAGACGACGAAAGACACATACCGCGGCAGGCGCTGTAGCATCGCGAACGAGTGTGTGGGCTGCGCTCGCGTCGTTCACAGAGGCGCCTCGAGCGGCAATCGGATCGATCCGGAGCTGGCGCTCGACGCGTGCCGTCCGAACTTCACGACGTCAGCACCTCAGAAACGGCGAAGTCGAATTCGAGACTGTGTGGACGTCACATGATTCCACTTTGAAAAACCAAACTTGAATACGAACAAATTCATAATGTATAATATTTACTCGAATTATACTACAGTCCACTCTCCGAATAGTGCAGTCAAAACACGAGGAAATATATATCAGTTTATATAGGTTGTGTGAGAGATGCAAGTATTAACTATCAAAGGTATGAGATTGGTGTGGTTACACAAGACGCAGGCGCTCCATCGAGTCGACAGGCTCATAACTTTCCTCGTCTAGGATCGCAGTATGCCGCCAGCAGTTTGCGATAGTGTCTTCGCTCACCTCTGCCCACGCGTCTTGAGCCCATCGTATCGCAGTGAGAACGTCTACATCGTACAGCTCTTTGCTCAGACGAGCAGCAGTGTCGCTGCCGACGTGTTCTGATTCTTCCATCAGCGAGTCGATGCGCCGCACAATGTGCTCGTTCTTGATCGCGTTGATTCGCGCTTTGAAAAAGCGAATCACGCCAGAGTCTTGTGACTGAAGGTGTGCGGTGGTATTTGGCGGGAGCATGGGCACGACGACGTTCGCCAGAGCTCGGTCGGTGCGGTGGCAAGACGCATTGTCGAGCAGCAGCAGCACATTGCGTCCTGCCGCAGCCATTGCCGAGTTGAATTGATCGAGCCAATTCTGGAAGAGGACAGAGGTCATCCACCCCGAGTGCACGTACTCGAAGCCGAGATCTGCAGAAGACGCACCCCTGAAACAGCGCGGTTGGCGCGCCGTGCCAACGAAGACGAGAGGGACGCGCGCGCTTCCGTCGGCGTTACTGGTGACAGCGACTGTGATGCGCTTTTTGGACTGCTTGGTGCCGGCGTAAGAGGACTTGGCGAGCGGCAGTAGAAGAACGTTGTTTCGTCAAGATTGTAAATGTCTTGCTTGTTGTATGCCTTGGTGATCTCTAGCGGCGCTGCTCTTCCTTCGGCAAGTGTGCTTATGCCAACAGCAGAAGCCTCGCCGTGAAGCGCTCGTTCAGAGATGCCGTGCCTCTTCTTGAGCTTAGTCAACCATCCCTCTGAGAACTTGAGCACGTTGATGCGGCCGTTGTCGTCCGGCGCCTCTGCGACCAAGCGCGCACGGATCTGCGCCGCTTTTGCTCTGATGGCTGCGCTGGTGACGACAGGGAGGCGCAGTCTCTCACACGAATCGATCCACCGCACTAACTCGTCTTCGAGACGCGTGCTTGAGACGCTGCGTGTCGTCTTCTGCCACGGCAGCTGCCGCTCTTGTTGCGTGCGAGCAGAGCGCGGAGGGTGGAGCTTGATGGCGTGCGAGACAAATAGAAGCACTGCGCCGCCCAAGCGCACGCTTCATCTTGCGGTATTTCGTTGCTTGTGTAGTAGCTGATGAGCGCGGCCTTTTGCTCGTGCAGGCGTTGGGCGTGCGTCGAGCATGCGGTTCGGCTTGACAGCTTCGCTGGAGAGAGATTGCTCTGTTGAGCGCTGTGGTCCAAAGAGCTTGCTCAATTAATTCCGGTTGTCAATATGATATCTGTTTTGACGAGGTATTGATTTGTAGCGGCCGCACAACTTGGAGTGTGGACTGTAATCTGACCCTAAGAAATGTGCAGTTTGTTTTTTGTGTACCATGTATGTATTTTTATTTTCATTGGCCTAAATCATTTCTGTTTATCCAATCATGTTGACCAACCGATGAATCGTGGAATATGATTCACTAAAATAAAAATATCAAATTCGATAATTTTGAACCAATCGATTTATGGGATTTATGAAGACGTTTGAGTCATCGTGATGATGTAACGGGGTTGCTGTGCTAAGTACGAAGTAGCACAGCAGACACCCAATTAGTGGCTCAACCTGATTTCTGGACGACCCTGGTCGTCCCATCAGACAGCTCACTATTTAGGTTAGGTCCCTCACTTTCATCACTATGCATGGTCCTAATACAAAAACCTCAGAGTTGAAAATACCGAGTTCAGCGCAGTCCCTCTGCGCTTCACCACATCGCTTCCTCGTAAGACCACGTGTAAGCTACGTCACGGAGAACACTCCCGTGACACCTGGTAGCACTTCGTAGTCCGTCTAACGACCAAGATGAGCACGCTCCCGATCGAAGGTGACAACGGAACGTCGCTCAACTACAGTGACTTCGCGCACCTGACGCCATACGAGTGGGACGCGCTGCGCCGCCTCGCCGACGTGTCCGGCCTGACGGCTGTCGCGGCAATGCTGTCCGCGATGTCGCAGGAGCACCAACGTGCAGCTGCACAAGAGTTCATGGTCCGCGAACTCGCCGACGCGCGTCGGCGAGGCTCAACTCCCGCGGCATCATCAAGGAGCGACGTCGTCAAGCTCGACGTAACCAGCTACAACGGCGAAGGTCCCAACCGACTCGCTTTGAACCGCTGGCTGTGCGAGGTCGACATTGCCATACACGCGCGGCAGCTCACGTCCGAAGTATCGCGCACCCACTTCCTCCTGTCCAAGCTCGGTGGCCGTGCAAAGGAGTGGGCTTTGGGCCGGCTTGTCGCCGACCCTGACTGCTTCCCGACACTTGACGCGCTCAAAAGCGACCTGCGACTCGCATTCGAGCCGCCTCAAGACGAGATGCACCATCGCGCTGCGTTCCTCGCGCTCAAGCAAGGTCGCGCGTCCATGCGCGACTACGTGCAACGCGCTCGCCACCTCGTGTCATGCGTGACATCGGCCCCAATCGACATGGCGACCCAAGTCCATGTCTTCATTTCCGGTCTGAACGCTGGACACCAGCGTCTGTACTTGACCCGGAAGCCTCCGGCGTCGCTCGAAGAGGCTTTTGCGATCGCGATTCGCGAAGACTTCAGCGTATCCGCCTCGCGGGGCCACCACGCGGTCGTCCCGCGAGCTGACAACGGCGCCGAGCCGATGGAGATCGACGCGATCGAGCACGACGCAACCCCGCAGCGCGCCAGCAGTGGTAACGGCAACGGCAACGGCAACCGACGCAGTGGAACAAGCAACAAGCAGCTCATTTGCTTTCGCTGCCGTAAGGTCGGTCATCGCGCGGCGGTGTGCCGCGCGCCAGCTCCAGTACTTGCTACTGTTGAGGTCGAAGACGAGTCCGAGCAGCCCGCGCATGCAAAAAACGCGGGCTCCCGGTAGGTGCAGGGCGACCTACTGGGTTCATCCAGCGGAACGTGCCTCCAATGGCGTCACCTTCTGCTAGCCCCTCCAACGCCGCGCTTCATGCGCAGCTCTTTGCCACCACCTCAAGCAGCGACAAGCGACTGATCGTACTCAGCTTGCATGTCGCCGGCGCGAAGCGATCACTTCGCGCCCTCGTCGACTCCGGTGCGACGAACAACTTCGTCCGAGCCGAGTCTTTGAAGCTCCTGGCCTCGCGGGTGCGCGCCCGCGAGCAACCAGGTGCGATGATCGTCAAGTTCGCAGACGGCGAGCCACGGTCGCTCCCGCGGCGATCGGTCGAGTTCCAGTACGAGTTCGACGGATTCAAGAGCACCGACACGTTCCTCGTCGTCGACCTCGGCGGCTCGTTCGACTGCATCTTTGGAATGCCGTGGCTGGCGCGCCACCGGCCTGACATTGACTGGCTGAGTCGCACTGTAAAGCCGCACGACATCGACGTCGACGGTGTTCTCGCTCACTTGAGCGATTGCGCGAGCGCCTGGCCGCACGTGGCTGTCGTGGACCCGGACTCCACGACCCTCAACCCGCACGAAGTGAGCGATGGCCCTTCGTGCGCGATTTGCTGCAACGTACCGTGCGCCACGCCAACGAGACAAGAGATCGCTGATGACCAGTGGGTCACAGTGTGCCGCAGGAAGCAGACCGATCCTGCGGCGAGAAGCGGAGAGGCCCCCGGCCGTTCCAAACCCGACACAGCACGAGCAGTGGCTCGCGCTCCAGCGTCTCAGGCGCGCGAGAGAGATCCACACGCGCCGGCTTGGCCCGTCGCGCCGGCGCCGACGTTCGACACGATCCACGTCGTCAACATGACTGGTCACGGCCCGCCGCGCCACGGCATGAAGGTCGCATCCCCACCACGCGCAGCAGCCAAACTCACTCGGCTGCCTGTGATGTCTTGGAAGAACATGCTCAGCGAGATCAAACTCGGCCACATCGAGCAACTGTGCGCCGTCGTGATCGACCCAGCGGATCCTACGGTTGTTGTCAGCGAGCGGCCTGCCGGAGCAGAGCCGAAGTCCGCTCGCGAAGAACGCTACGCTGCGCAGTCATGGAGCGAGCTCGAAGCCTCTGGAAATCCCGTCCTGGATCTCGCCCGCGAGCTCTCCGACATCTTTCCCGACAAGATCCTGCCGGTGCTTCCGGCTGACAGAGGCGTGCGGCACGAGATCGACCTCGTGCCTGGGACGAAGTACTGCGTAACGCGGCAGTGGCCACTGCCGCGTGATCAGGTCGACGCGATCGACGCGTTCTTCGAAGGCCGGCGAGCCGCCGGCCTTGTCCGCGAGTCGACATCACCGCACTCGAGTCCAACGTTCTGCGTGAAAAAGGCGATTGGAGGATGGCGCATCGTCCACGCGTTCAACAAGCTCAACGACGCGACGATCCCAGCACAGACGCCGATCCCGCGCAAGGACATGGTCCTCGACACCATGTCTGGCAGCACGATCTTTAGTACCATCGATCTCACCGACGGCTTCTACCAGATCCTCATGCGCGAGTCCGATGTTCCGCTGACGGCAGTCAGTACTCCCAGCGGCATGCTCTGGGAGTGGCTGGTGATGCCGCAGGGGCTGAAGAACGCCCCTGCCACGTTCAACCGCATGGTGTCGCACGTGCTTCGCCCGCTGCGCGACTTTACCCCAAGCTACTTTGACGACATCTTCGTGCACAGTCGCGCCACCGAGGGCGCGACAGACCTGGACGTCCATCTCGGGCACTTGCGCAAGGTGTTCGAAGCCATGCGCGAGAACAAGCTGTACGCCAACTTGAAGAAGTGCATCTTCTGCGCTCCCGAGATCCCAGTGCTCGGCAGCTACGTGAGCGCGGACGGCGTCCGCGCTGATCCAGAGAAGGTGGCTTCGATCGTCGCGTGGCCGGTACCTCGCGACCAAAAGGAGCTCCGGTAGTGGCTTGGGCTGGCGAACTACCTTCATCATTACGCGAAAGACTTCGCGTCCGTCATCTTCCCACTCTCGCAGTTGTTGAAGAAAGACGCCACGTGGGGGTGGCGTCGCGAGCACCAGACAGCGTTTGATGACGTCAAGACGCGGCTCTCCACCGTGCCGGTTCTTGCACTGGCGGATCACGCCAAGGCGTTCCATGTCGTTTGCGATGCGAGTGACTTTGCGATCGGCTGCGCGCTCATGCAGCACGACGACGAGGGACGAGAGCGCGTCATCAGCTTCCAGTCGCGGCAGCTGAAGCCCGCGGAGCGCAACTACCCCGTGCACGACAAGGAGCTGCTCGCGATGCGCTACGCGTTGGTGAAGTTCCGCGTGTATCTGCTGGGTGAGCAGACGTTCGCGATCTACACCGACCACGCGTCTCTCCGAACCGCGACAAAGTCGCCGCATTTGAGCCAGCGCATGGCGCGCTGGCTGTCGTTCTTCGCCGAGTACAACTTCGTCGTCTTCTACAAGCCGGGCGCGACGAACATCGTCGCTGACGCACTGTCGCGGCGTCCCGATTACGACCCGCGACCCGACTCGCCGCAACACGCTGTCGATGATGACGGCGAAGAGTGCAGCGCGTGTGTCGCGCTTGGTATAAGCGCGACAACGTCGACAGCTGTGAGCCCGCTTCGAGATGAGATCGCCGCGGCGTACTCCCGCGACCCGTCGTGCGCCGCAATGCTCAAGTACTGTCGTGACCCGTCTCCGTCGGCGCTGCTGCAGCTGACGCCTTCAGCGCGGAGTCAAGCACCGCGCTACTCGGTATCCGGCGACTTGCTCAAGTACCAGATCGATCGCTTCGACAGCCCTCGCGTCGTCGTGCCGCTCGACGACGACCTGCGCGCTCGTATCTTGCACGAGTACCATGACGCTGCGCCTGGCGGTCACCTTGGCCGCGAGAAGACGTATCTCGCTCTTGCACGCGACTTCTACTGGCCCCACATGTACAAGTGGGTGCGCAAGTGGGTTCGGTCGTGCGAGACTTGTCAGCGCGTGAAGCCCGCGCAGTCGTCGCAAGCCCCGTTGCACCCCCTCCCAATCGCCGCGGACGCCTGGCGATCCGTGAGCATGGACTTCATCTTCGGGCTGCCTCGTGATCAAGCTGGTCGCACGGGCATTTTTGTGGTTGTCGATCGCTTCAGCAAGATGACACACCTTGCGCCAGTCGCGGTCGGCATCACCGCGCAGGAGACAGCTGAGCTCTTCCTCTCCATGGTGTATCGGCACCATGGCATGCCAACGTCGATCGTCTCTGACCGCGACCCGCGCTTCACGGCATCGTTCTGGGATCGCCTCTTCCAGCTCCTCGGGACGCGGCTGCTCATGTCGAGCGCGTCGCACCCAGAGACCGACGGGCAGACCGAGCGCGTCAACCGTGTCGTCGAGGACGTGCTGCGCAGTTATGCGTCGTCGCACACGTCGTGGAGCGCGCTGTTGCCGATAGTCGAGTTTGCGATCAACAACGCGGTGCACGAGTCCACTGGCCACACGCCGTTCTTCATCAACAACGCGCGTCATCCGCGCGTTCCCGCGGTTCTTGGCTTTGACGACGGCGGCTCTCTTGAAGGGGGAGGGACACCGAGTACATCGGTATCGCAAGGCGGCGCTCCTTCAGCAAAAGAGAAGAGCTCGTGCGGTGACCGGTCCGCGCGCTGCACAGTCGCGATGTCACCAAACGAAGCGACGGCTTGGGTGAACGCGGCACTCATCGCGCCGTCGCGACGCGCGATCGCCATCACCACGCGCACTGGCGCGGACAAACCATCCGCGCATTCAGCTACGATCGACGAGGATCGTGTGCTCGAGTTCGTTCAAAAGCGCGAGTCTGTCGCTCGCTTTGTGCGCGATGCAGTCGCCGCAGCAGTCGATCGACAGAAAACCGCAGCCGACCAGCGTGGGCGCAAGAACTTCGAGAAGTTCGCGGTCGGTGACCGTGTTTTGCTATCGGCGTCCGGCATTGCACCTGGTTCTGTCACGAACCTTGGCGCGACCAAACTCGCGCCGCGCTTCATCGGTCCGTTCACGATCGTACGATGCAAAGGCGAGGCGTACACACTCGACATGCCAAGTGCATTACGTCTGCACCCGACATTCTATGTCGGGCGCTTAAAGCGCTATGTACCGGCTATGCCGCCTGCGGACGAGCTGCCTCGCCAGGCTCGAAGCGCGACCCGACGTGACGAGGACGCGGCTTCGTCAAAGCGCTTGGCGGCGTCTGACCCGCGCGGAACGCCCGATTGTCCGCGCGAAGAGCCTCGTTCGCTTGAACGACCTTCGCCAACTGCGCCTTCAGCGCAGCAACTTCGGAGTCGAGCCGATCTGTCTCTGCAATCGCGTCGTCAGCGCGGCTCAGAGCAACGTCGGCGTCGTGCGACACCATCTCCAGCCGATCAGGCACAGGCGCGACTGTCGTCTCGTCGCGCCACGTTCCGCCGCGATGGTCCTCCGCCGCTTGTTGACAGCGCGGGTCACCCGCGCTGGATCGTCGATCGTCTGCTTGAACACCGCGACCGTGGTCGCGGTGCCAGTCGCCGCGAGTATCGCGTTCGCTGGCTGGGCTTCGACTCGGCCAGTGACTCGTGGGAGCCTCGCGCCACGCTGTTTGAGGATGTCCCCGACTTGGTGACGGCGTACGAGGCCACTGCTCGCGCCAAGGCGACGGCGCGCGCGCGCGACCACGTGACCGAGAGCGTGAACGCGATCGTCTCGGCTCTTGCCACGCCACATGCCTCTCCTGCGAGCGCGCGACGCGCGCGCTGCCCGGATACGCGCGCTGGGGGAGCGCGCGGGCTGCGCCCTCGAGACAAAGAACGCGAGCTTGTCGCGCGACGAGACAGAGACGATGAGCGAGAACGGCCGCGCGAACGAGAGCGAGAGCGCGCGCGTGCGAGCGACGTGGTGGCGAGACGCCGCGGCGGTTCGCCGCAAGCGCGCGTCGATACTGGGCGAGGAGAGCCTTCTCGTCTTCGTCGAGCGGATACTCCGCGAGCATCGCTTCCCACTGCTCGAGCGTCGGCTTCTCGCGGTGCGCGCAGATGCGACAGTACGCGACGACGTGCACGAAGCAGCTCGGCCGGTCTGCGTCCCACGACGCAGAGCACACACGCTCGGCGAGCTCGCCGAGATGGTATCGTCCGTGCTGGGACTCGCGGCGCTCGAGGGCGAGCGCCATGCCTGGCTCCAGGTTCCAACGCGCGACAAAGCGCGTCCACGACTCGTCGAGCGCCCCCTTCGTCACTTGGCCGGTCGTCGTGATGGTCTTGCCGCGCGACTGGCGCCATCGGCGCCACATGTCGGCGAGCTCCTCGTCGCCAGGGGAGTCGCGCACAGTGCTACAGTCGTACAGCGACAGTTGGCGAAGCGCGTCGGCGTATGTCGCCGTCGCTGCGATCACACTCGAGCTCGGCAGAGGCTGGCGGCAGGCGTCGCACATAGCTCGGCTCTCGTCGCCGTGCTGCATGGTCTCCGAGGTCGTCGCTGCTGTTGCTCTCTGCGTCGCGCCACGTGTGCGCGTCGTGTTGCTTCTTCTTGTGTGCTTTTGCTTTCTTTCGCTTGTGTGTCTGCAAGCTTGTGTGGGGGATGGTGTAACGGGGTTGCTGTGCTAAGTACGAAGTAGCACAGCAGACACCCAATTAGTGGCTCAACCTGATTTCTGGACGACCCTGGTCGTCCCATCAGACAGCTCACTATTTAGGTTAGGTCCCTCACTTTCATCACTATGCATGGTCCTAATACAAAAACCTCAGAGTTGAAAATACCGAGTTCAGCGCAGTCCCTCTGCGCTTCACCACATCGCTTCCTCGTAAGACCACGTGTAAGCTACGTCACGGAGAACACTCCCGTGACAGATGATAGGATTGGTCTTATATAGTGAAATATCGCCCTAAATCGAGTGCTTTGATACCATGTGGATTTGCAACAATCTGTTGCAATTTCGTTGTAAACGACTCATTTGAATGAACAGATAATAATCTCACGTGCTACTCAGTCAAGATCAATCCACATGTCTTTTTGGTTATGGAAATGATCAAGAACAACCACAGTTATGGAAAGCAAAGCGAACTGCACATATCTTTATGTGACAGAGTAGTATTTCTATCCATTAAATTCAATAGTATGAGGCCAATGATGTACAACAAGGCCAAATACGCTAGCCCTCATAGACCAAACACACTTGCCCTCAACGTGGCTTCAGTGATAGATTCGAAGGCGCACAAGAAGAGATTGCAATCCGAGAGTCACACCGTCCACATCGGGTACGAGCTAGTCTTCGCCATTGCAAACCTAAAAAGAGTACAGAAACACTAAGGGATGTTGGGCTGTGCCATGCATCAATTTTCGCGATTTTTGTGTTTGAGAAACGGTTAACGGTTTACAAATAGCCAGAGTTGTGTGGTAACATTTAATACCATATTATAACAATTCTGCCCCAATGAGGACAGTACAAACATAGCTGTGTCCAACATGCCCGTGATATCAGGCGTTCAACGGGCATGAATCTATCGGGTCATGGTCGCCTCGTGACGCGTACGCAACTAATATATTGCGTTGTGTGATGTTCTTTGTCATGTGTACGACTTTGGCCCACATGCTCATTTTATACAAAGAGTAACATTAGGTATAACAATTGGAACAGGGCGCGCGGTCGTTGTAAGTGCATCAGATACTACAATGCTAGACGAATACACCAGTTTGCATCACCACCCAATATCCCAGCACAAGAGGGCACCTCACTCAGATTCACATATGTCCTCAAAACCATGACCTGCTGTGCGCTGCATACCAATGTATCACTCTCCATACCGTGACTATACAAACAACAAGGACCGTTCGAATCGATTCAGATCGCGAGGACAAATATGCTGTTTAGTGGGCAGAATAGTCACTATTGTAGTTGTTGGATTTGCGAGCGACTCGCGCTCGACGCGTGGCGCTCATACAACAACAACAGCGATCGCCAACGCCACCTCAGCCACCCAAGCGCCCAGTAGCAGCGGCTCAAGACACCGCGCGACGCAGCAGCACCACACACCCAGCGCAGCAGCTCTGCAGCAGGTGCAGTTCGAGCAGCGGCGCCAACCAGTGAGAACGCACGCATCGCGACACACAAGCCGAACGAAAGAAAGCGCGGCAGCGCGGCCAAAACGCTGCTCGCCGTCGCACACCATGACGTGCTCCTGCTCCAACGGCTGTATGTGAGTGTATACGTGTGTGCGTGCGGGTGTGTGTATGTGTGGATGGGTCTGCGTGTTATGCCAAGCACCAGTGAGCGAAACGCGATCCGCTGAAGTGGATCGACGTGTATGTTGCGTGGTGTATGTGCATATTGCATAATCAATAGACGAGCGACACAGCTACCAACGCATTCCGCACAACAACAGCTCCAACTACAGCGGCAACGACAACAACCTGGCTGGAGCGCTTGTGTGTTGTGTGCATTTGGGTCTGTATGTCATGTGTGCATATTGCGGGCTAGTGGACCGTCAATTACCGAGTATCAATGAGCAAACAACCGCGAGACACTCTGATAGCACGTAGGTACTGTATATCGTGTGCCAACATCCACCACGTACACTGTCAAAGCTCGACTGTGTAGCGACCGATCAAGTGAAAAAGAGGCATGAACTGCAGTTTGTGTCGTGATGACAAGTGCGTACGCGACTGCGAGTGCGCGCACGAGTGTGATGTGTGTGCAAGCAAGAGGTTGTGTCTGAGGATGCGAGATCGAGTGTGAGTGTGTGTTCAAGGGCAATAGTGTGCGAGCGCCATCGCCAGCCTGCGAGCCCGAGTGTTAGCTCCAGTGTGATCTTGAGCGGAAGTGCGATTGCGCGAGCTCGATCCGGTGCCAGTGCGAGCTCCAGAAATAGTGCCACCATCTTAGGTGCGAGTGTGAGTGCGTGTGTGAGCTCCAGTGCGCGCGGTCACGCAGGACGCGAACGCAACTACGCGTATTGCGACTTGCGAGCGCGAGTGCTTGTGAAGACGAGCAAAAGCACTGATTGATCAAGCGAGTGCAAGGGCATGTGTGAGTGCTGTATAGAGTGCCGTGTGAGTGCTAGATCAAAAGCCAATGTGTACGGCTACGCATGTTGTCCGCTGACTGTCAACCATCACAAGATCAGTTGTCGTGCGCGCGATTGCCACTGCACGCGAGGACATCGAGCGACGGGATCGGCGACAGGTCGACAATAAGATCAGCCGAGCGACGCGCCCGGAAAGCTGCGATGAGATCGTCCAGCTCGCCTGCCAAGTGGAGAGCGCGCATGTCGCGAAGCACAGTGCCGACACTCGACGCCTTCTTCACATGCTTGCGAATGAAGCAAAGCAACGCCGACTCTGCCGACGCGCCAAGCGCATGCACGTCGTCGCGATACGTCGCGCTCGACTCGAGCAGCGTGTATCCGCCGAGGAAGAGCCGCATGTACGCCGTGAGATGGCGAGCTTCGAACCGGCGCTGTCGCTCACCAGCTTCCCACAGCCTTGGTTCGCTTGTGTACCATTGGTACCACAAAGCAGCCAGCTTGATGGAGCCGCCTTCTTGCGCATCTTTGGCGGTGACCCGTCGTCTTGCGAACGGAGCTTATCGCCTTGCTGCATCTGTTGCGTCGGCTTCGTGCGCGCCTCGGCTCGCTCGTTCTCGACGACAAACAAGCGCTCTGTGAGGTTTCGGTTCTCTGCGACGAGCTCAGCAACGATCACATCCATGTGCTTGTTCGTGCAGCAGACTGCGCCACATGCGCTGCTCAACACCGCCTCGCGACCTGCTGCGATTCCCGCGCGCGCGCCTGCGCCAGCCTGTCCTTCGCTCGCACCACATCTGCACTCTACGCTACCTTCTGCCGCGCCCGATCGAGCAAGCTCGAGCACGGACGACTACGCGAGCAGCTGCAGCGTGTCGAAGCTTGCGGCGACGGCGACCTCTTCGAGCCGGCGCACAAGTGGCGAGTCATTGCGCAGCGCTTTCGCGTGAGGGTACTGGAGCACGAGCGTCGCTGTGAGAGTGTCCAGCACACGCACATCGACGACGAGCTCTTGGCGCCCGTGCGACTTGGAGACCGCAAACAAGTGGTCGCGCATACGCGCCAAGCCCGCTTGCGTGCGCGAGGCGAGGCGCCTTGTGCTGACGCATGCAGGGCGCTGGTCAGGCAGTCAGCCGACAGCGCGCGCGCAACCTTGCGATCCTCGCGAGGGTGTTGAATATGTAGGCGAACCATTTGTTGGTTGCCGACATGCTCCATCCCCCTCCGTCGAGGATCCATTGCACCGCGAGCCGATCGTCACCGTTCGCGTGTTGGGCGCTTCCGCGGCGGAACTAGTGCGAAGTCATCCTCTCGGTGGCATCATGCGGCGGCACAAGTCGCTTGAGGAGACGGTTGATGTATGCATGAACGCCGACTTCTGGCTTGATCGTCTTTGTCTTCGCCTTCTCGCCTGCGTCTTTGTCGCCCTTGCTTGGCCTTGTACTTGGTGTCGCCTTTATTGTCGTCGCCGTCGTCGCCTTGCAAAGCTCGCCAGCGTCGACCTCGAGCAACGCATAGAGCGGCGCTCCTTCGTCCGCCACGATCGCCGCCGGTGTCGAGAGCGCGGGCAGTTGGCTCAGTAGCGCCGGCGACGGCGCGCTCTGCATCGCGAGCGCAGCGGCGAGCGCAAAAAGTGGACACACAAGGAAGCTCGTACTGTCCGGCACGAGCGCGAGACCTTGCTTCTGCGCCGTCTTGACGCACAGCAAGCGCACAAAGAGTGTGCCGTCCCCCGACATGGACAGGTGCTCTTTGCGCGCATGCACAAGATCAGATGCGCGCTCAAAGCAGTGCCACATCAAGCAAATTAACGCAGCATCCTGATAGTCTCTCTCGCTCACTCCATTGACATGCATGCACTCCATGATCACGCTCAAATCGTCCTTTGTACATGCAGGCGCTGAATGAACAAATACACCTTCAGCACGCTTTTTACACGCACGCTGCAAGACATTCGCTTTACCAACCAGTGCACACTCTGCATACGCACGCTGCTCGGGATGTATTCCAATCATCCATACTTTCACAGCACGCCAGTACGCAACGACGGAATTGACCATCAGTGGCGTGCCATCAGCGCGATTGCTGCTCGCGAGGAACAGACCAAAGCGCTCGAGCACTGCGACAAGGCGCATGTCTGACGCATCCGCTCTGATGCAAGCATGGACGTAGTCCTCGCTCACATCTTGCTTCGCCAAGAAGCGAGCAAACGAGCTGAGCGCCGAGGCGCGCGCTTTGCGCGTGTTCGCCGTCACCAAAGCGTCCATGACGGCGATTTCAAAAGTGAGATTAGGAGATCGATGTCAAAGGCACTCAGTCTACGTGGTCCACTCTAAATACGTCGTTTTGAATCTAGGAATCAGCCATGTGGTCTGAATTGTGAGTATATTTTTGGTCATGCACTTGTACTCAACTTGAGTAACAGCAGACCCATATCTCTAAAACGATTCGGACCAATTGTTGGTCCGAACTGTCCGAACCGAAACACTTTTTACGGAGAACAGTGATTGGCGAAAATCCATCCATGCGTCGGCCTGATTGGACATAAAGACGCAGCGCAAAGGGACCTACATTCGCTCTGTCCGAATGGTGACTATATTGAACCATACTGACTTTGCTTCCGACACAGGCTTCAATTCAGGTGCATTGTTGTACATATCACGCTGCAATTAGAGTAATTGTGTGGACACACCATTTGCATTTGCGGGTGAGAAAAAACAGATGACGACTCATGAACTGAGCGATTGAGTGTTTATAGAGGCGTTTGTAGGCGCAACGAGAGCCTCTGAAACGGCCTGTGAGGCGAGAAAACAAGGAAAAAACGAAAACAGGCCAAACACAGTGCATTCGCATGCCAGAGCCATGTGCTCTTGAGCCGGCAAATTCTCAAATGAGGCCGCGCACGCGTGTGAAGAGGCCAGTATTTTGAATGGGCCACAATAAAAATTGATTACGCTTTGCAAATGATTGGATGTGGGATAAATCATTTGATCCGCTCGCAATTGAGTGGCTCTCGTTGTGCGCCAACTCGACTTTGGACATCAGTCGACTTTTTCGCGCTCTACTGCGCATGCCACCTCCTCGCTCCCCACATCGTTCGTCTGCATGCTTGCGTGTCTGCATGTATAACCACGTCGGTCGGTGAGCGTCTGCACACCATGTGCACGTGAGACCGATAAATCATCTATGTATTGTGGGAGTGTATGATCGATAGCATTGCGTATGTATGTTCACGTGCAAGTCTAGAGCTGTGCGACGAGTGCTGAGCTCTCTTAAACTTTGTGTGCGAAGCGCCTTGCGCCGAGCGGTAACATCGTTGTTTGAGCAATTCATGAATCGCGCATTCTCTTACCAGCGCATTGTATAACGACCAAACACGAGATTGAGATAGCACTCGAGTGTTCTATTGCTTGCATGTTAATGCGGATTGAGGCTGTTGTCTACGACTGCCTCCTCCTCAACGTACTTCTTGCGAACAATAGCCGCGCACATCTTGTGGAACTTCACAATGAGCGCGTGCGGCAGGTTCGAGGCAGGTTCCTCCGTCGGCTCCCAGTCGACGAGGTAGTACGTTGTCTTGGGTGCCTTGTCAAAGCGACACGCAAGCACTTTGCGCACGCTGTGCAGCGATTGCTCGCACAAGTCGTCGTCGAACTCGACTTTTGCTTCGCCGTCCAGGGTCGCGATCCACGCCTCAATGTCGCTCAGTGTGATCGTCTTGTTGAGCGCCGAGAGCGACTCGAAGATGACCGAGAGCGCCTCGGCTTGCGTCGCCTTGTCGTTCGTCGTCGCATTGAGCGCCGTGCGCAGTAAGCGGATAGCATGCTGGTTGATGCGGAGCTTGTACAAGTGCCTCTTCTCCGCGACGAGATCGAAGAACTCCGAGCGACTGCGCATGGTGGTGCGTTGGTGCTGCTTCTCTGGCATCGTTGTTGTGTTCGAGTGCGGCTTCTCTGGCATCGTCGTTGTGTTCGAGTGCGATTTTGAATGTGCTGTACAGCTTGCAAGATGCGCGACTCCAAGACCCACAACACGCAAACGAATGGAAAGTAACCACGATCAAGCGCCAACGACATCAAGGTATGTATTGAGTGTAGTGTTATCGCAAGACCTGTCGATTGCCTAGAGCATTTGTGCCTTGAGTATGCTCTGCCCAGCAAGTGGCGACGGATCCACGATTGCGCCGGTATCGCGCAGAGCAGTGAACCGGCGAATGCGCTCGTCCAGAGCTCCCTCCTTGTGCGCTCGACGCAACGCCTTCAACACGGTAGCGCACCGACGGCACGCACGCCTCGCTCGCGTAGGAAGCTGACCACGCAGCCTTCTGCTTGCTCGCCCAGCTTGTGGGCGCGAGTCTTGAAGTCAGGTGTGCCTTCGTCCAGAATGAAGCCATCGTCGACGAACAGCTGCATAAAGGCCACGACGTACCTTGCGTCTGAGGTCGCTTGGCGACTCTAGCTGCCGTAGCGCCACATACGCGGCTCGCGAGTGAACAACTCGAACCAAACAGTGCAAAGGTGCGATGGAGGCGACTTCTTCTTTCGCTTGCTCTCTGGCTCGACGCACTCACTCTGCTCCTGCGTGCGCTGCTCTTGATCATTGTAGCTCAGAACTTCAGTGGCGCCACGCTTGCCGAGCGTCGTTACCAGGTTCTCAAAGCACTCTTCCCAGCTCTTGCTGTTGTCGATAAGAGTGGTAATGAGAGCCGCTTGGAAGTTGAGCTTGTTCTGGATGTCGTCGCTCACTGTGCTGCCACCGCTAGCTGCTCTTCGCTTTGCACTAGCTCTGCATTCAACTCCATCGACCAGCGTACCAAGTCGTCGCCGGTGCGTCCTGCCGCCTCGACGCTCTCCTTGATACGAACGCCTGCTGGGCTTCGAACGGCGAGCTCTTTCAAGCGCGGGTATTGAGAAGCACGATCGCCGTACAGAGCTCCAGCGCCCGCCCGTCGACTCTGCAACCTGGCGTCGTTACGCCCGTGCAGGACACAAAGAGCAGCCTTTGGACGCTGCTGATCGCCTCGCGCTCGCTGCAGTCCAAGCTCGACAGGTCCCGACACGCCACGCCGTCGTTCGACTGTGCTACGCCCCACCTCGTCTGAACGAGTGAGACGTGAGCGCGCTGTAACGGGGTTGCTGTGCTAAGTACGAAGTAGCACAGCAGACACCCAATTAGTGGCTCAACCTGATTTCTGGACGACCCTGGTCGTCCCATCAGACAGCTCACTATTTAGGTTAGGTCCCTCACTTTCATCACTATGCATGGTCCTAATACAAAAACCTCAGAGTTGAAAATACCGAGTTCAGCGCAGTCCCTCTGCGCTTCACCACATCGCTTCCTCGTAAGACCACGTGTAAGCTACGTCACGGAGAACACTCCCGTGACACCTGGTAGCACTTCGTAGTCCGTCTAACGACCAAGATGAGCACGCTCCCGATCGAAGGTGACAACGGAACGTCGCTCAACTACAGTGACTTCGCGCACCTGACGCCATACGAGTGGGACGCGCTGCGCCGCCTCGCCGACGTGTCCGGCCTGACGGCTGTCGCGGCAATGCTGTCCGCGATGTCGCAGGAGCACCAACGTGCAGCTGCACAAGAGTTCATGGTCCGCGAACTCGCCGACGCGCGTCGGCGAGGCTCAACTCCCGCGGCATCATCAAGGAGCGACGTCGTCAAGCTCGACGTAACCAGCTACAACGGCGAAGGTCCCAACCGACTCGCTTTGAACCGCTGGCTGTGCGAGGTCGACATTGCCATACACGCGCGGCAGCTCACGTCCGAAGTATCGCGCACCCACTTCCTCCTGTCCAAGCTCGGTGGCCGTGCAAAGGAGTGGGCTTTGGGCCGGCTTGTCGCCGACCCTGACTGCTTCCCGACACTTGACGCGCTCAAAAGCGACCTGCGACTCGCATTCGAGCCGCCTCAAGACGAGATGCACCATCGCGCTGCGTTCCTCGCGCTCAAGCAAGGTCGCGCGTCCATGCGCGACTACGTGCAACGCGCTCGCCACCTCGTGTCATGCGTGACATCGGCCCCAATCGACATGGCGACCCAAGTCCATGTCTTCATTTCCGGTCTGAACGCTGGACACCAGCGTCTGTACTTGACCCGGAAGCCTCCGGCGTCGCTCGAAGAGGCTTTTGCGATCGCGATTCGCGAAGACTTCAGCGTATCCGCCTCGCGGGGCCACCACGCGGTCGTCCCGCGAGCTGACAACGGCGCCGAGCCGATGGAGATCGACGCGATCGAGCACGACGCAACCCCGCAGTGCGCCAGCAGTGGTAACGGCAACGGCAACGGCAACCGACGCAGTGGAACAAGCAACAAGCAGCTCATTTGCTTTCGCTGCCGTAAGGTCGGTCATCGCGCGGCAGTGTGCCGTGCGCCAGCTCCGGTACTTGCAACTGTAGAAGTTCAAGACGAGACCGAGCAGCCCGCGCATGCAAAAACGCGGGCTCCCAGTGGGTGCAGGGCGACCTACTAGGTTCATCCAGCGGAACGTGCCTCCAATGGCGTCACCTTCTGCTAGCCCCTCCAACGCTGCGCTTCATGCGCAGCTCTTTGCCACCGCCTCAAGCAGCGACAAGCTGCTGATCGTTCTTGCACGTCGCTGGCGCGAAGCGAACCTTTCGCTCCCGAGTCGACTCGGGCGCGACGAACAACTTCGTCCGAGCCGAGTCTTTGAAGCTCCTGGCCTCGCGGGTGCGCGCCCGCGAGCAACCAGGTGCGATGATCGTCAAGTTCGCAGACGGCGAGCCACGGTCGCTCCCGCGGCGATCGGTCGAGTTCCAGTACGAGTTCGACGGATTCAAGAGCACCGACACGTTCCTCGTCGTCGACCTCGGCGGCTCGTTCGACTGCATCTTTGGAATGCCGTGGCTGGCGCGCCACCGGCCTGACATTGACTGGCTGAGTCGCACTGTAAAGCCGCACGACATCGACGTCGACGGTGTTCTCGCTCACTTGAGCGATTGCGCGAGCGCCTGGCCGCACGTGGCTGTCGTGGACCCGGACTCCACGACCCTCAACCCGCACGAAGTGAGCGATGGCCCTTCGTGCGCGATTTGCTGCAACGTACCGTGCGCCACGCCAACGAGACAAGAGATCGCTGATGACCAGTGGGTCACAGTGTGCCGCAGGAAGCAGACCGATCCTGCGGCGAGAAGCGGAGAGGCCCCCGGCCGTTCCAAACCCGACACAGCACGAGCAGTGGCTCGCGCTCCAGCGTCTCAGGCGCGCGAGAGAGATCCACACGCGCCGGCTTGGCCCGTCGCGCCGGCGCCGACGTTCGACACGATCCACGTCGTCAACATGACTGGTCACGGCCCGCCGCGCCACGGCATGAAGGTCGCATCCCCACCACGCGCAGCAGCCAAACTCACTCGGCTGCCTGTGATGTCTTGGAAGAACATGCTCAGCGAGATCAAACTCGGCCACATCGAGCAACTGTGCGCCGTCGTGATCGACCCAGCGGATCCTACGGTTGTTGTCAGCGAGCGGCCTGCCGGAGCAGAGCCGAAGTCCGCTCGCGAAGAACGCTACGCTGCGCAGTCATGGAGCGAGCTCGAAGCCTCTGGAAATCCCGTCCTGGATCTCGCCCGCGAGCTCTCCGACATCTTTCCCGACAAGATCCTGCCGGTGCTTCCGGCTGACAGAGGCGTGCGGCACGAGATCGACCTCGTGCCTGGGACGAAGTACTGCGTAACGCGGCAGTGGCCACTGCCGCGTGATCAGGTCGACGCGATCGACGCGTTCTTCGAAGGCCGGCGAGCCGCCGGCCTTGTCCGCGAGTCGACATCACCGCACTCGAGTCCAACGTTCTGCGTGAAAAAGGCGACTGGAGGATGGCGCATCGTCCACGCGTTCAACAAGCTCAACGACGCGACGATCCCAGCACAGACGCCGATCCCGCGCAAGGACATGGTCCTCGACACCATGTCTGGCAGCACGATCTTTAGTACCATCGATCTCACCGACGGCTTCTACCAGATCCTCATGCGCGAGTCCGATGTTCCGCTGACGGCAGTCAGTACTCCCAGCGGCATGCTCTGGGAGTGGCTGGTGATGCCGCAGGGGCTGAAGAACGCCCCTGCCACGTTCAACCGCATGGTGTCGCACGTGCTTCGCCCGCTGCGCGACTTTACCCCAAGCTACTTTGACGACATCTTCGTGCACAGTCGCGCCACCGAGGGCGCGACAGACCTGGACGTCCATCTCGGGCACTTGCGCAAGGTGTTCGAAGCCATGCGCGAGAACAAGCTGTACGCCAACTTGAAGAAGTGCATCTTCTGCGCTCCCGAGATCCCAGTGCTCGGCAGCTACGTGAGCGCGGACGGCGTCCGCGCTGATCCAGAGAAGGTGGCTTCGATCGTCGCGTGGCCGGTACCCTCGCGACCAAAAGGAGCTCCGGTAGTGGCTTGGGCTGGCGAACTACCTTCATCATTACGCGAAAGACTTCGCGTCCGTCATCTTCCCACTCTCGCAGTTGTTGAAGAAAGACGCCACGTGGGGGTGGCGTCGCGAGCACCAGACAGCGTTTGATGACGTCAAGACGCGGCTCTCCACCGTGCCGGTTCTTGCACTGGCGGATCACGCCAAGGCGTTCCATGTCGTTTGCGATGCGAGTGACTTTGCGATCGGCTGCGCGCTCATGCAGCACGACGACGAGGGACGAGAGCGCGTCATCAGCTTCCAGTCGCGGCAGCTGAAGCCCGCGGAGCGCAACTACCCCGTGCACGACAAGGAGCTGCTCGCGATGCGCTACGCGTTGGTGAAGTTCCGCGTGTATCTGCTGGGTGAGCAGACGTTCGCGATCTACACCGACCACGCGTCTCTCCGAACCGCGACAAAGTCGCCGCATTTGAGCCAGCGCATGGCGCGCTGGCTGTCGTTCTTCGCCGAGTACAACTTCGTCGTCTTCTACAAGCCGGGCGCGACGAACATCGTCGCTGACGCACTGTCGCGGCGTCCCGATTACGACCCGCGACCCGACTCGCCGCAACACGCTGTCGATGATGACGGCGAAGAGTGCAGCGCGTGTGTCGCGCTTGGTATAAGCGCGACAACGTCGACAGCTGTGAGCCCGCTTCGAGATGAGATCGCCGCGGCGTACTCCCGCGACCCGTCGTGCGCCGCAATGCTCAAGTACTGTCGTGACCCGTCTCCGTCGGCGCTGCTGCAGCTGACGCCTTCAGCGCGGAGTCAAGCACCGCGCTACTCGGTATCCGGCGACTTGCTCAAGTACCAGATCGATCGCTTCGACAGCCCTCGCGTCGTCGTGCCGCTCGACGACGACCTGCGCGCTCGTATCTTGCACGAGTACCATGACGCTGCGCCTGGCAGTCACCTTGGCCGCGAGAAGACGTATCTCGCTCTTGCACGCGACTTCTACTGGCCCCACATGTACAAGTGGGTGCGCAAGTGGGTTCGGTCGTGCGAGACTTGTCAGCGCGTGAAGCCCGCGCAGTCGTCGCAAGCCCCGTTGCACCCCCTCCCAATCGCCGCGGACGCCTGGCGATCCGTGAGCATGGACTTCATCTTCGGGCTGCCTCGTGATCAAGCTGGTCGCACGGGCATTTTTGTGGTTGTCGATCGCTTCAGCAAGATGACACACCTTGCGCCAGTCGCGGTCGGCATCACCGCGCAGGAGACAGCTGAGCTCTTCCTCTCCATGGTGTATCGGCACCATGGCATGCCAACGTCGATCGTCTCTGACCGCGACCCGCGCTTCACGGCATCGTTCTGGGATCGCCTCTTCCAGCTCCTCGGGACGCGGCTGCTCATGTCGAGCGCGTCGCACCCAGAGACCGACGGGCAGACCGAGCGCGTCAACCGTGTCGTCGAGGACGTGCTGCGCAGTTATGCGTCGTCGCACACGTCGTGGAGCGCGCTGTTGCCGATAGTCGAGTTTGCGATCAACAACGCGGTGCACGAGTCGACCGGTTACACGCCGTTCTTCATCAATAACGCGCGCCACCCGCGCGTTCCCGCGGTTCTTGGCTTTGACGACGGCGGCTCTCTTAAGGGGGAGGGACACCGAGTACATCGGTATCGCAAGGCGGCGCTCCTTCAGCAAAAGAGAAGAGCTCGTGCGGTGACCGGTCCGCGCGCTGCACAGTCGCGATGTCACCAAACGAAGCGACGGCTTGGGTGAACGCGGCACTCATCGCGCCGTCGCGACGCGCGATCGCCATCACCATGCGCACTGGCGCGGACAAACCATCCGCGCATTCAGCTACGATCGACGAGGATCGTGTGCTCGAGTTCGTTCAAAAGCGCGAGTCTGTCGCTCGCTTTGTGCGCGATGCAGTCGCCGCAGCAGTCGATCGACAGAAAACCGCAGCCGACCAGCGTGGGCGCAAGAACTTCGAGAAGTTCGCGGTCGGTGACCGTGTTTTGCTATCGGCGTCCGGCATTGCACCTGGTTCTGTCACGAACCTTGGCGCGACCAAACTCGCGCCGCGCTTCATCGGTCCGTTCACGATCGTACGATGCAAAGGCGAGGCGTACACACTCGACATGCCAAGTGCATTACGTCTGCACCCGACATTCTATGTCGGGCGCTTAAAGCGCTATGTACCGGCTATGCCGCCTGCGGACGAGCTGCCTCGCCAGGCTCGAAGCGCGACCCGACGTGACGAGGACGCGGCTTCGTCAAAGCGCTTGGCGGCGTCTGACCCGCGCGGAACGCCCGATTGTCCGCGCGAAGAGCCTCGTTCGCTTGAACGACCTTCGCCAACTGCGCCTTCAGCGCAGCAACTTCGGAGTCGAGCCGATCTGTCTCTGCAATCGCGTCGTCAGCGCGGCTCAGAGCAACGTCGGCGTCGTGCGACACCATCTCCAGCCGATCAGGCACAGGCGCGACTGTCGTCTCGTCGCGCCACGTTCCGCCGCGATGGTCCTCCGCCGCTTGTTGACAGCGCGGGTCACCCGCGCTGGATCGTCGATCGTCTGCTTGAACACCGCGACCGTGGTCGCGGTGCCAGTCGCCGCGAGTATCGCGTTCGCTGGCTGGGCTTCGACTCGGCCAGTGACTCGTGGGAGCCTCGCGCCACGCTGCTTGAGGATGTCCCCGACTTGGTGACGGCGTACGAGGCCACTGCTCGCGCCAAGGCGACGGCGCGCGCGCGCGACCACGTGACCGAGAGCGTGAACGCGATCGTCTCGGCTCTTGCCACGCCACATGCCTCTCCTGCGAGCGCGCGACGCGCGCGCTGCCCGGATACGCGCGCTGGGGGAGCGCGCGGGCTGCGCCCTCGAGACAAAGAACGCGAGCTTGTCGCGCGACGAGACAGAGACGATGAGCGAGAACGGCCGCGCGAACGAGAGCGAGAGCGCGCGCGTGCGAGCGACGTGGTGGCGAGACGCCGCGGCGGTTCGCCGCAAGCGCGCGTCGATACTGGGCGAGGAGAGCCTTCTCGTCTTCGTCGAGCGGATACTCCGCGAGCATCGCTTCCCACTGCTCGAGCGTCGGCTTCTCGCGGTGCGCGCAGATGCGACAGTACGCGACGACGTGCACGAAGCAGCTCGGCCGGTCTGCGTCCCACGACGCAGAGCACACACGCTCGGCGAGCTCGCCGAGATGGTATCGTCCGTGCTGGGACTCGCGGCGCTCGAGGGCGAGCGCCATGCCTGGCTCCAGGTTCCAACGCGCGACAAAGCGCGTCCACGACTCGTCGAGCGCCCCCTTCGTCACTTGGCCGGTCGTCGTGATGGTCTTGCCGCGCGACTGGCGCCATCGGCGCCACATGTCGGCGAGCTCCTCGTCGCCAGGGGAGTCGCGCACAGTGCTACAGTCGTACAGCGACAGTTGGCGAAGCGCGTCGGCGTATGTCGCCGTCGCTGCGATCACACTCGAGCTCGGCAGAGGCTGGCGGCAGGCGTCGCACATAGCTCAGCTCTCGTCGCCGTGCTGCATGGTCTCCGAGGTCGTCGCTGCTGTTGCTCTCTGCGTCGCGCCACGTGTGCGCGTCGTGTTGCTTCTTCTTGTGTGCTTTTGCTTTCTTTCGCTTGCGTGTCTGCAAGCTTGTGTGGGGGATGGTGTAACGGGGTTGCTGTGCTAAGTACGAAGTAGCACAGCAGACACCCAATTCGTGGCTCAACCTGATTTCTGGACGACCCTGGTCGTCCCATCAGACAGCTCACTATTTAGGTTAGCTCCCTCACTTTCACCAGTATACATGATCCTAATACAAAAACCTCAGTTGAAAATACCGAGTTCAGCGCAGTCCCTCTGCGCTTCACCACATCGCTTCCTCGTAAGACCACGTGTAAGCTACGTCACGGAGAACACTCCCGTGACACGCGCCGTCAATGCCAGCGTCGGGCGAGATGCGCTTGAGGATGCGGTTCACGTAGCTGTGGACACCAGGCGCACGGTTGCCAGCGACCTGGGGAGCTTCTCGCGCAAGGTTCGGCTGCGTCGGAGCGCCACTGGTTTCGAGTAGCTCAAGCAGTGGAACGAGCGTGAGCGCCTTGCGGTCGACTTGGACGCTAGGCGTTTGGTAGTTGTGTGAGAAGTGCGGGGCTTGGCGCTCTCTGCATCATCAGCGCTACCGCGACGGCGAAGACCGACACGAGAAGATGCTGTCGCGGTCGGGGAATAGTGACAACCCATGCTCATCGGCAGTCTCCACGCGCACCAGACGCAGGACGAGAGCGCCGCTGGCATTGACCGAGAGACTAGTCTTTGCCACGAGCGAGAAGTCGGATGCGCGGCCGAACACGTGCCACATAAGGCAAAGTAGCGCAGCGTCTTCGTAGCCGGAAGAAGTCGTAGCCGTCGTGTACAGGTAGCCCGTAAGACAGCGGAGATCGGCCTTCGTACACGCTGGTGTGCCTTGTTGATCACAGACCCGTTGTCACGTGCCATGCAATGCCGCTCGAGCGTGCGTGTCATCTCGAGCAGCTTCTCGTTCGTGGCTGCCTTGAGCTGCTTGAAATCATCGAGCATCCACTTCTTCACTTGCCTGTAGTAGGAGAGGACGGGGTTGACCTTGAGGTAATCTCCTGCAGAGACTCGCTCGAACGCCAGGTACAGAGCGACCTTGTCCATCGTGGCAAGGAGTGTGCTGCCGCTTGGGTCTCCTTGGATCATGACCGTGATCCTGTCTAGCGTGACGTCTTCGGCTGCAAGGAAGCGCTTGAACGAGTTGATGCCCACGGACATCGCCGCCTTGGAGTTCGCAGGGACGAGGGCTTGCAGGCTCATGGTAGCGGAGCGTTTAGATGTAGAATGACAGCTAGAACACTTGCTGTGTTGAGTGCACATTCATCGTCTTCTTATGCCTCCTCCACGCCACACAGCATCGCTAACATTATAGACAGTGAGTTGTCGGAACCTAGGTAAATATATTAGAAATACATATTTGCCTTGGTTTTTGTATGGTGCCTATTCATATTTTGAAAGAGCTTCCGACAAAATATGTCAGATGTTGTGTTGGAACGCAGAACCTAGCCCTTTCAGCTCTAATTGGACAAAATACAACGCAAAGTATGACGACAGCAAAACAAATTCGATCTCTTAATTCCTATTGGCCCATACGTTCACTACTAAACGCAAGTCAACAGCAAGATTATCGGAATAATGATCATATTCATCCATAGCGTAGTGTTATTTATGGGCACTATTGTGTTTGCAATCTTAAGACCTTCGCAACAGCGCCCTCAGACACGCCCCCGCTTCGTGACTTCCAGTATGGACGAAGTGAGAACGCGACGAGCGCAGGAGGGGCTTATGTCCTTGTCTTGGCGATGCTGTACGCCACCACCGTTATCGAGAGCGACTCGCGGTTCAGTAGACATTAAGCAGCACGATTCTTTGTCAAATATCAAGCCTTAGCTCCAACAAGCACCTTACATTTGACCTTGATAGAAAGCCTAGGCCAATTTGTTTCTTCTGTCCATGAGGGTCTCGACTGAAGGCGTCTAGCACATTCAATCAGGAAATGGAAGTCATCTGCACTACTTCTAACACGATTAGATCTCGACTTAGCGCGACTGGCTATGTTATTCTTGAGTTTGCACGTGAATACTGCAGACATGCTATGTCTTTTTAGTATGATAAGTTAGAGCAGAGCGAGTCAACGGTATACATTTTCAGGTCGCATTTCGTAAACGTTATGAGAGCAGACAAGAGGTAGACTTGACCGCGACACTTTGTGCGACGAAAAAAACTGCATGTGTAGGATGCCTTGACCCCCGCCGCTTGCATTCTTGTGTAATGATGCCTTTGCACCCTTGATGGCCGTTGTATGAGTTATCCTGAAAGCCACGACCGAGAGTGGAGGAGGCGTCACCGTATACTGACTGAAAGACACTTTGCATTAGAAGTGGTGTTTGTTCAGCTGCTTTAGTTAGCGACAACGCTGACCATGAACGCAGATTCTTAGTGCCTCGATATTGATAGTAGGCAGTTGCTGCAATGCAAATTTGACGATGTTGGTGTCGATATTGCCGTTGATTGAGGTGCTTTTGGTGGCGCTCTCTAGGGCGGTATTGGTCGCTATAATCACTAGTACTCGGCGCGTATTACCCATTCAATAAATATCGAGTAGGTTGTGAAGGTGGTACATCATATCACTGCCGCATATGGCGACATGCAACGTCGCATACCAATACTTGCGGGAGTGAGGGACGAACCAGCTTGTTGTCGTCGACCAAATCGTCTTGACTTTACTAGTTTGCTGCTGCTCTTGGTCAGGTTGTCAGTGCGACTTCAAGTTTTGGAGCTTTTTTCTCTCTTTTCACGATGATGATGCCAACTACTCGCATTTTTTACGACAACTCCGTTTCGCATACCACAAATGGCCTTTCGGTAGTGGTGTTTGGCATGTAGTTGGTTTGTTAAGCAGTACGATCGTCCTAAAACCAAGGAGTGTGAATGATTTGTCTATAATTCAGCAGGCGAAGCCTATAAACATCAACTTGCCCTACGTGCGGCAGCGTTTTGTTTTTGTAATGAAGTATTTGCCTTTGGTAGATATAGCAGCAAGTGATTGCGGACATCTGCGATCGCTCAGGGCGAGCAAACAAACTGATGCTATACTCTAAACCAGAAAATCCAAAGAGACAGTACAGTACAACCTGAGATATCCTCAGTTTAGCAGGCGAAGCATAGACCAATATACGCAGCATCGCTTTTCAAAGCGTACGACTAAGGTTTTTGCGGGAGGACCCACCGTATTGGACATTCGTCCCGCCAAGGTCGATCGACGGTTTACAACACATACACCATTTTGGATTTGCCTATGAAGTGCTTTCCGGCCTCAAAATATATCGGCTGCAAGGTCGCGGCGAGGTTAGTTTTCATAACCACTTCGGTTGCTATGAGAAAATCTATTATCAGTGATGATATCCCAGTGAAGTATGGAGGAATACACTCCAATTTGGTGCTATTCCTAGCAACGGTCAAGAAAGAATAAAATCAAAAAGATGAATTGCGGTGTGTGGCAACCACACATACACAATTTTCCAAAAACATCAACGGAGTTACAGATGCCAATAGTAATGACTAAATCGAGGCAGTGAAAATTCTTCAGTTTCCTTGCTGGCCCACTCCATTACGACTCGCCCATCTATGAACACCTGCGCCAGTATTGCGGCGCAGTGCGAGAGAGACGGAAACAAAATGTCATCAACAAAATTCGAAAATTGAAGAAGAGTATCGCAAGTTAAATATATGGATCTTCGCTCAAATATTTCTTGGTATTTCGAGGTGGAAAGTAGCGTATTGATATTGCCTCGCATTTTGTCGTCGTTCACTCTAAGACCAGCACATATACAACCGGACTGAATTGATGTCTTAGAAAACTATAATGTATATAATCATTGAGCCCCCGCCCCGAGTATTCATTATTTTGTAGTCGTATAGCAGCAAATGATTTATCAAAAATCCCCTAATTCCCCGTTGTTGCTTTAAGCAGCAAATTGATTAAACCGTCGAGAGTTCTATTAGATATTTTAGCGTCGTGACAGGCCTAACAATCTCGGCACAGAACGCCTTATTCAGTAGCATGTGTGTGTCAGGGGGACGGTTCGCTCAAAGTTGTTTGTCGTTCCTCCTCCCTGAATTTTTGTCTACATCTGAGCACGTTTGAACCAAAGATCACACGTGAGACCACTGCGCGTCGCGGATCGTCGCGGATGCACAAGCGATGCCACCTGACGTCGGGGTTTTCACCTTTTCTGCCGGCCAAAGCCTTGCCTTCACACGACAAGAGCACATACACGCTTGGTGGTTGTGCACAATGTGAGCGTAGCGAGCGCGGATCTCGTGTGTGTCTGGTCGATTTCGTCTCCTTTGCTGTATGCGTCATGCTTCACGCTTCACTACTGCTGCTATTGTGAATGCTTGACGAAGAGGAAGTGCTGATCTGATGTTGCTGTTGCTCGCACTTCTTGAGCGCAAAAGAGTTCTGGTTCGTGCCGATAGACGCGTGTTCGAAAAGCACGACACTGTGTGAAGACATTTTGTGAGTAAAGTGAGCCCATTTGAATTTGAGCCGCAATATGTGATGATATGAAATGTTCATGGAATGTGTTGTTTCTTAAGTTCGCGTATGACATTCTTGCTCATGTTTTGTGTGATATTGTACTTTATGTGAATCTCGCGCTTTGTCTTCCACCAAAGTAAATGGTAAATTTTCGTACATGACCATCGAAACAAACCAAACAAACCAACTAGGTTGTCCTTGAAAACCATACAAATACAAACCATACTGCGTTTGTTTGGTTCGCAAACACACCACCTAGCGTTTCAAACACTCACATACAAAGACGCCCAACACGATGCACCAGAAGCAACGTGTGCTCGCGCTCTTCCGGTGCATCGTGCGTGAAAGCCGACGTCTCGAGCCAGATGCACGGCAGTACTACGTCCGCTTCGCGCGCTCGGTGCGTCCTTGCTACTCACTGCGTGCAGCAACCGTCGCTCTCTTGGATGAGAACGACGAGCACTGCCACAGCAATGCAACGTGCGGTTGATGCTTATCGATTGACAGACTGACTGACTGGCTGACCGATTGGATGGTGTCTCGGTACGCCGTACAGGGCTTCCTCGGCCACTCGGACGAGACGGACCCAGAGCGCATTGACGAGATCATCGCACGCGTCGAGCAAGACATGGACTGGATCTTGCGCAAGTACACGGGCGAAGGGCTCCAGACACCAGCGCCAGGCGCAGCAGCGAGCGATCACTAGCTGACAGCATAACATCAAGCACATACCACAAACCATCTATGGTCGATCCTTCTCTGCAACTGCGCACTGCAGTTGTACGACACAGTCACGCCGTCAATACTCACTCATCTGACGCGCTGCGTCCATGGAGCACGACTTGCGCAAAGAGACTCTCGTCACGCGCTGCGAGCTCGTTGAACGTGCCTTGCTCCGCGACCTTGCCGTCAAAGATCACAGCAATGCGATCCGCGCTCTTGATCGTCGACAGCCGGTGCGCCACGAGCACGACGGTGCGACCGGCCTTGGCGCGGTCGACGGCGTCCTGCACGAGCTTCTCGCTCTCTGGGTCCAGTGCGCTCGTGGCTTCGTCCAGGATCAGGATCTTCGGTTGCTTGATGAGCGCGCGCGCAATCGCGACGCGCTGCTTCTGGCCGCCCGACAGCGCCTGGCCGCGCTCGCCCACGATCGTGTCGTAGCCGTCAGGGAACGACATGATGAAGTCGTGGGCGTTCGCGGTCTTCGCGGCGTGCACAACGTCCTCTTCAGTCGGCGCGACGCCGCTGCCCAAGCAGCCGTAGGCGATGTTGTCGCGGATCGAGCAGGCAAAGAGCGGCGGCTCTTGCGGCACCTGCGTCGTGTCACGGCAAGAGTGACAGAGTGGTAGAGTGACAGCGTGAGTACTCCAAGCCAACAGTGTCAACCAAAGCAGCAAAGACTAGAGCACATGGACGCACCGCGCCGATGATACTGCGCAGCTCTGTCGGGTTGAGCGTCGAGATGTCGACGCCGTCGAGCAGGATCTTGCCGCGTGAGCCCACTGTCGAGCGTCAAGGGGGCAGTGTTAGAGTTCGTCAGAAGGATGGGCGACGTGCCAACAGACAATGAAGACACCGTCACACTAGGACCATGGGCAGCACTGCCACTCCACACACACACACACACTCGTTCGTACCTCCATCGAGCTCGTAGAACCGCGCAAGCAACGCCGTGACCGAGCTCTTGCCACAGCCACTCGGCCCCACGAGCGCGATCGTCTCGTTCGGCTTGACCTCGAGACTCAGCCCCTCGAAGATCGCCGAGTCCGGACGCGTCGGGTACCGAAAGTGCACGTCCTGGAACTGGATGTGGCCCGTGAACGCCGGCGGGAGGCTGCTCCCAGCCTCGAGACTGCGGATGTTTGGCTGGCGCTCGAGCAGCTCAAAGATGCGCGACGACGCGCCGATGCCTTTCATCAAGTCTGAGTAGAACGACGACATGCCGGCGAACGAGAAGCCGACGTAGAGCGTGTAGAGCAGGAACGACGTGAGCTCGCCACTCGTGATCACGCCGTCCGCGACCATCTGACCGCCGTACCCGAGCACGCCGAGCATGCTCATCTTGACTGCAAAGTCCACGCCGCCAAAGAACGACGCGCTGGCGAGCGACCGCTTGCGCGCGAGTGCGAGCACGTCGTCCACTTTGCGCTTGTGCACGTCGATCTCGTGCTCCTCGGTCGCGAACCACCGCACGACGCGGATGTTGCTCAGCTTCTCCTCGGCGATCTCGGTCGCTTCGCTCAGCTGCTTCTGCACTTGCGTCGTGAGCTTCTCGACGACGTCGCCGTAGACGGACGCGCCAACTGCGACCGGCGGAACGACGACGAGCATCGCCGTCGCGAGCGGCGGACTGATCACAAAGAGCATTGAGATGCTGCTGATCGCTTGGCCGAGACCAAACAGCGCGTCGCCGACGTTGTTGCTCAGGACTTTGCCAATGAGCGTCGTGTCGGCGCTCAAGCGGTTCACGAGCTCGCCTGTGCGCGACGTGTCGAAGAACGCGAGGTCCTGCCGCACGATCGACGCGTACGTGTCCTGCCGCAAGCGATTCGTGATGCGCTCGCCAATCATCGCAGTCGCGTTGTAGCAGTGCACCGTCGCTGCCAAGTCGAGCGCAAAGAGTCCACCGAGTGCACCGATCACGACTGGTAAGCTCGTCGCAGTGTCTGCTGCTGTGACGATGTCGATCACGCAGCCCATGCCGAGTGGGAGGCTCGCGTTGATGACAGACGACACGCCGAGCGTTGCGAGCGCGCCGCGCAGTGGCAGTCGCTCGGGTTTGTAGAGATCGAGGAGGCGCCGCAGCGCCACGCGTTTGCTGCTCGCAAGCGGTGCAGCATCGTCGACGTCGTTGTCATCTGTCGTTGTTGTCTTGCGAACTGCGTTACTATCATCGTCAGTGCGAGCGACGCTGCTGGTCGAGAAGCATACGCGCGTGCGTGGCAACGCACCGAGGCGCGGCAGCGGATGTGCGCGTCGTGAGCAGTTCACGCGCGAGCTGCTCATGTGCAGGCGGCTATCCGTCAGTCCCAAGAAGCGTCCGTCGCCATGCGTGTCAGTCAGTCAGCCTACGACTCACATGAATGACCAGCGAGTCCTCAACGCACACGCACATTGGCACGTGATGCAGCATCGCGATCGCTGCAGGAGCGCAAGACGACGAATGACGAAGTGAGGACGGAGCGCCATCTCGCAGCACTCGCGAGCGTCCACCGAGTGTGCGATTAGTCCGCCGTGTGTCGTGGACGTACGTGCGCAGAGGCGGGACGTACGAATCCAAGAGCTCTTGGTGTACTCATCACCACCGCCGCCGTCGCCGTCGCCACTGAACGACTCAGCGAACGTCATGACCAACAGCATGCGCTCCTTGTACATTCAGTCAGTCCGCTCCTACTGCTCGTCTGTCGTACTGACGACTGCTGTGTCTACAGTCGCTGGCTGTGCGCTCATGACTGCAGCAGACGCAGCCGCTGGTGGATCTACCGGAGCAGCGCTGTGGCTATTGCTACTGCTGCTGCTGCCACTCGCAGCTCGCACGCGCACGCGAGTCTTTGCGAGCTTGCCGCGGCCCATGCGCTCGGGCCACTTGTCTTCGCAGAACGCGCGTGCCGTGTCGAGCACAGCGCGCCACTCGGCACTCGTTGTGTCAACGGCCTCTGACGCACGACACGCTGGCGATGTGAGCCACGCACTGATCTGCGTCGCGAGCGAGCGCCACGAGCTCAGTGGCGCGTCGCGCTCGAGTCCAAACGCACTCGGGAACTCGGTCGCGCCGAGCACAAAGAGGTGCATGAGCAGGAGCTCGCTGCTCGGCACGAGGTCGTCGCACTTCGTGTCCAAGACGCCCGTGAGTCGAGCCTGCGCTTCGCCAGCGTCGACGTAGAACGTGAACGTCTTGGCGAGGAGCTTGAGCAGCGTCGCGGTCTGTGGGTCGTGCCCACTACCGCTGCTGCTGTCGGTCGCCTCTGTCATTGCGACCGGCGCGTCTGAGGCGCAAAACGCGAGTGTGCGCTGCCGCAAGACGCTCGCGCGCGCTCGCAGCGCCATGCCGAGCATCTCGTCGATCACGTCGTGCTCCTCTTTGCACGCGAGGACCCACGACGCGACCTCTTTGAGCTTTGCGTACGCGCCGCTCTCCTCCAAGAGCGCAATGTACAGACGCCAGTACTTGAGTCGGTACCGGTCGTACTTCATCTGCCGCTGGTTCAGCTCCTCGAACTTCTTGGCCGTCGGGACGTGCTCCGAGAGCCAAATCGCGACGATCTGCGGCCGCTTCTTGTCAAAGAGCGGCACGAGCTCCTTGAGCGCGCGCTCAGCTGCTGCATCTGTCGTCGGGTCTGCGCGTGGCGACCGGTCGGGTGAGACGGTGACCGCACTGAGGCGATCGTGGAGCGCTGTCACGAGCGCGCGCACGAGCGGGTCGTCGCTCGATCGAAACGCACCAGGCGCTGCGAGCTCGTGCATGCGGTAGACGCCCTGCGCAAGCACGAAGCGCGACGGGTGGAAGTACCGGTCCTCGTTCGGAATCGACTCGAGCGCGTCGATGACGTTGAGGTAGAGCCACCCGCGCGCAGCGTGGAGCGCGACGTCCTTGTCGACAGCCTCAGGCGCCTCGGCGCGCGCAAGGAGCGCAAAGACATCGTCCTTTGTGACTTTGAGCGGGCGGTCGCTGCTTGTCGCCAGTGTCTTCTTGCTGCTGCTGCTCCGTGGCGCACCAGTGCCAGAGCGACTCGCAGACGACTCGTTGCCCGTATCGTCGTCGTCGCCGTCGTGGCCGCTGTCGTGGTCATCAGCACTGTCGTCCTCTTCGTCCTCCTCCTCTTCTTCTTCAAAGTAGTGCTCACACACGAGTCGCAAAGCGTCGACGCGCACGGGCGCCGCGAGCACGACCTCCATGCGCATGGCCTGCAGCGCGTAGAACGCGTGCACGAGCGCGTGCTCCATCTCGCCGTCTTCGTGCGCCGTCTCAGCGCGCGCAAAGCACGCAATGACGTCTGACGGCGAGACGCTCGGCTCCAGTTCATTCGACTGCGTGCGCTGCTGGCGCCGGAGCTGCTTCTTGAGCGTCTTGCCGCACATGAAGCTCAGGCGAAAGCGCACTTCGTCGGCGTTTGCACCGCCAGCACAGACGTCGAGTCCCTTCTCAAAGTACGCGAGCGCAGCCGTCGCGACGCGGTGGTAGAGCGCGTCTGGGAACACGCGCGGCTCGCTCGCCAACGCTTGGCCATGGTGCAAGATTGAGAGCTCCTGGAGTACGTTGTAGAGCAGCAAGCCGCTCTCTTCGTTGCTCTCGACGACGATCGTCCGGAGGTCCTCGAGCTCGCGCTCGTGCTCTTGGAGCCTGTCGCTCGAGTCGGTCGAGTCGAGCTTCTTTGTCATCGCCGCGTCGGCCAAGTGCGCCGCCATCGCAAAGCACCGGCGCGCAAACTCGATCACTTGGACGATGTAGTAGATCGCGTACTCCTCCATCGACACGAGCTGCGCGGCGTCGCCAGTGCCGAGCGTCACGCGGAATGCGTCCTGCTCGGCGGCGTCGCGCTCGTCCCACTGCCGCATCGTCGCAAACAGACTCGCGCGCAGCACGACGTCATCAAACGAGAGCCGCGATGGCACGGCGTCGCCAGTGCGCTGCTTGGTGTACGCGAGCAGCGCGGCGATCTTGCGGCGGCGCCCGAGCACAACAGCGCAGGCATCGGACGTTGCGTGGTAGAGCTCTTTCATGGTCTTTCCTAGACGCACCCACGACTGGATGCGTCCCGGTCGGTACTGCAAGACGTCCGTTGTGAGGTACGCCACGCGCTCTTTCACGCGCGTCTCGAGCTCCATGAGCTCCGCCGTGTTCCCGCGCCGCCGCACGCGCGAGAGTATGTAGTTCTCGCCCAAGAGGTACGAGAGATGATCGAGCGGTGCGCTCGAACGACCACCATCGTTGTCTTGAACGACTGGAAGCGCATCGGTCCACTCGAGCAAGCGCGACGGCGCGAGGAACGTCTCGAGCGCGTCGTTGCGTCGCGCTGTCGATGCGACTGCGTCTGTTGCGTGGAGCGCCGAGCGAAGCGCGCTCAGGACGCGGACGTTCTCCTTCTTCTGGCTGTTGTTCTTTGGCGGTCGCGCCAAGAGCATCGGGATCGCAAACTGCGCGAGCCGGAGTGCGTCGGCGCGCTTGGTCGGCGCCTCGCGCTGCAGCAACGAGAGTGCGTTCCCCGTCTTGTGGTCGTCGCAGCCCGAGAGGAGCTGCACGTCGTAGAGACAGTGGTAGCACTGCGCGAGCTCGCGGTTCAGCGGCGAGTCGTCGGTTGAATGGCCACTATCGCCGTCGCCATCGCCGCTTGCCGCCGCGTCACTGAGGACGACGATGCTCGTCTCCAAGAAGCACGAGCGCTCCGTCGCGTCGCTCGCGGCGTCGTCCGAGTAGCAGAGACCGCAGATGGCGTACTGCCCCATGCGCGCATGCAGGAGCGCGACCAAGTCGGTCAGCGTCTCGCGACTGTGCGTCATAGCGCACAGCTGGAGGAACAGGATCGCCGCGTTCCCAAAGAGCTGCCGCGCGGTCCGGTCCTCGCGCCGTGTGATCACGTCCTCCTCGTCTTTCATGAGCGTCCGGCAGTGGAGCAGCAACACGCTGCGCTTGTGCGCGTCCTCGATCGCCATCCCACGATGGTCGTCGCTGTCGTCAGGAGCGCCACAGAAGCGCAGCGACCAGTTGAGGAACCGAAGGAGCTCAACGACGAGCGTGCGCACGCGATCGCGCCGTGACGCCTGCTTCTTCTTGTGCACGAGCGTCGGGAGCTTCGCAAAGAGCTCGCGGAACGCGGCTTCGTCGAGCGATCGGATCGTGTGGAGCGTGTGCGCGACAGCGTCGACGACCATCGGCGACACCGAGGCGTCTGGCGCCGGCGTTGCTTTGTACAGCGGTGCGACGACGGCGCAGATCGACTGGAAGACGTCCTTCGGCGAGTCAAAGAGCAGCAGCAGCGACGGCTTGAGGCACACGAGGCAGCACGCGCGCAAGAGCTCGCAGTGCATCGGAGCCACGATACGTGCAGCGGCGTTTGCGTGGAGCTGACTGATGAGGAACGCGACGGCGCTCAAGCCGCTCTCGAGGATCTGCTCCGAGTGGAGCGCGCCAGTGACTGCGCTCTGCTCACCGAGGCTCTCGATGAACGCCGTGACGTGGAAGAGCAGCGTGACGAGGAAGAGCAGCGCGTCGTCGTCACTGTACGCCGCGCTCTTGGTAAGCGACTCGACGAGGATGTCGATGAGCCGACGGTCTTTGGTACTCACGTCGCTGGCGTCGGTCGCCTCGAACTCGCGGAGCAAGTCGACGATGCGCGGCGGCTGCTTCGCTGGGAAGAAGTGCTCGAGCAAGAGCGCGACCGCGTGGTCGTAGCTCTCCGCGGCAAAGCACCGCCGCGCCTCAGAGCACACGTCCGTGTACTGCAAGCCCGTGATCTTTGCGCTGAGGACGTCGAGCGAGATGCAGGCGTCGACTGTTTGGTTTGGCAGCGCGATCGCCACACTCGATGCTGGAGCAGGAGAACAAGCCGACGGCTCGATCGAGTCGTCGTTGGACGAACGTGTAGCAGCCAGTAGCGCGTCCTGGCACTTGACAAAGTACTCCTTGGCGGCGTTCGCGCGTCCGCAGCGCTCGTGGAGACGCGCCAAGAGCCAGAAGAGCCGCACGAGACCAGTCACCGTCGTCGCAGGAGTCTTCATCTTGTCCTCGTTGTCCGCTAGATCACCACTAAGATGCTCGCTGTCGTCGTCGCTCATGCACAGCTCGAGCAAGAGACTGTCGGCAGACACAATGAGTGCGTTGAGGTGCTGCAAGTGGCGCTTCCGGCGCTTCCCGAGCGCCGTTTGCCGAATGAGTTTGTCAAACTTGAGCTCCAGCAGCAGGAGCTTGGCGAGTGGCGAGAGACCGCGCACAGTCGGCGTCGCAACGGACGTCACGCTGCGCTGCGTGCGCCTGTACAAGTCGCTCTCGAGGAGCTTCTCGGCCCAGAAGCACACGGCGTGGATCTCGTCACTTTCGCAGTCGCCACCTTCGCCGAGTCGCCGCTCTGCCCACGCGCCGCACTGGTTCAAGTACAGTGTCAGGAGCGCAGTGGCACTGGGGGCTCGTGTCGAGACGCGCGCGACAAACGCCGCGACCTGCGACTTGGAGATCGCCTGCGCTGCGTCCCCAGTCGCGTCTGTGCGGTTGCTCGCAGTCTCGGCGTCCTTATGAACAGCCGAGCGCTCACTGCTGTGTTCGCAGCCAACCGCGTCGTTCCCAGGCGCCGCGAGCAGTGGGAACGTGCGGAGCGCAGTGGCGCTCGACGGGTCCGAGATCTCGAACGCCGCGCCGTGGAGCGCGAGCACACAGCGCTCGGACCACGTCACGAGCTTCTCGGGCGATCGCCCAACCGCTGTCGACGCAGACGCAGCAGCAGTGACCTGCCGACTCCAGCTCTCTGGCAAGAACGCCTGGAGGCGGTAGCCCAAGTTCTTCTCGCGCGCGAGCTTCGCTGCCGCTGCGTGCTCTTCGCGCAAGCGCTCTTCGTGGCGTCGCGACTTGCGCCGCGTCGGCAGCAGCGGCTCATCGAGTTCGCTCATTGCGAGGCCGCTGTCTTGCGTGTCGTTGTCACTCGGTGCAGTCGTCGTCGTCGGCGCTGCTGCTGGTGCAGAAGAAGAATGAGGAGGAGGCTCTGAGACCGACGCTGCGCGCTTCTTGCGCTTGGACGACCGACTCGCGCTGTCTTCCGGCGGTGGCGCTGGAGCGCTGCTGCTGCTCTCTTTGCTGTCGCCATCGCCGTCCTCCACGTCGACGATCTCAATCACTTCAGAGGCGTCAGTCGCTGCAGTCGCGTCGCTTGCGGCAGGACGCGGCTCTGCGTCGTCGCGCACGTCCGTGACGGTGATGCGCACAGGCGCGAGCGTCGTCGACTGCGCGCTCTCGCCGCTCAAGTCGTCGTGCACTTGGAGCAGCAGCTGCCCGAGACTGTGCCACGACGTGCGCCCGAGCAAGTACTCGACGGCGCGCGAGCGCGTCTCCAGCGCCAGCGTCGCGTCGTCAATGAGCACGCGCCGGCGCTTCGCTGCCTCTTGTGCGATCGCATCGAGGTGTGCGAGTGCAGCACGCGCGCGCTTCTCGAGCTTGCGGACACGTAGTGGCGGAGTAGATACTATTGGACAGCGAGTGATGGTCGGTTTGGTACTCAAACTCGTCGCAGTCGCTTGTGCAGCGCGCTTGGCGTCGAGGACGCAGAGCGAAGGACAGAGCGGGTCGTGCGCGCGCACGTGGCTCGCGATGCGCTCGTACTCGTCGACGTCGCCGATCTCAAAGAGCACTTCGCAGAGCAACTGCGCTAATGGCCAGTACGACCGGTCGACCTGGAAGCCTTCTTCGAGCATGCGGCGCGCGAGCCAGAGCCTGTCACGCGGCTAGAGGCGTCAGTGGAGCAGATCATGAAGCGTCATGTACAGAGCTGCGGTGGTACGTACTTGCCCGTCTCGACTGCAGCGCGAGCCATTTGGTACCACACGACGACGTCCGTGCCATCGAGCTCCAGCGCCTGCGCACGACCCGCGACGCATGAGAGAGAGGAAGCACAGCGTTAAGAGCTCTCTCTCTCCATACGGACAGACAGACAGACAGACAGACAGGCAGATAGGAACGCAATGATGAGAGACGTACGTTTGCAAAGTACCGCAGTGCGTCGTCGTACGCGCGTGCTTCGAGCTCGAGCACGGCCAAGTTCTTGTGGCAGAGGTACTGCAGGCGCAAGCTCAATGCGTCGCCCTCCTGCATCATCCATCCCAAGTGCATGCGTGAGGTTGTTGAGTGAGATGAACACAAGGCAATGGTACAGATAGGTAGCCAATGCGCACGTACTGCAATGAGCGATGCGTAGATCTCGCGCGCTTCATGAACCTGTGAGCAATGACGCGAGCGAGTGCATTGAGTGAGCAACCGCATCCGTCCATCCGTCGATCACGAGCAACACAGGAAACACCAAAGCACCTGCTTCAACTGCTGGTGACGCAGCGCTTGCTCATATAGCGCCGTGTTATGCGCGTCCTGCGCTTCTTCCGTCGCGCGCTCGAGCGCATTCGCTCGCCCCGCATCGCGCTCCGCGGCGTTCAGTGCTGCCCACGACGCCATTTTCGACAGTGAGGAGCTCGAAAAGCTGCAACAATTGTGTCCAGCAACAATCTGTTGTTTTGTATCGAAACCAAGTGGACATGTTTTTATCACCACGAAGAGGTCAAGTCGTACGTGTCCTTGCCGTCATCCTCGCTCTCAAGGCAGTCGATGGCAGGGATCGTTGTCCTACTTGCTGTCTGTACGTGCACGTCTAGTTGTCTGCCGAGAGCGCACTGAGCGAGCGCTTGCGGCGGTTCTCGTTCAGCGGCGCGAGCTCACGGTTGATCGACAGGCTCTTTGCGAGCAGGAACGCCACCTCCATGCTCTGCGAGTAGTTGAGCCGCGGGTCGCAGTAGCTCGTGTAGCGCAGCGGCAAGTCGACTTCGTTGATGCCTTCTGGGCCGCCGATGCACTCGGTCACGTTCTCGCCCGTGAGCTCAAAGTGCACGCCGCCGAGGTTCGTGCCCGCGCGGCGGTGGATCTCGATCGTCTGCTTGAGTTCGCCAAAGATGCGGTCGAACGGCCGGGTCTTGTAGCCGTTCTCGGCCGTGATCGTGTTGCCGTGGCACGGGTCGCACGACCAGATCACGTTCAAACCCGCGGCTTGGACAGCGCGGATGTGCTGCGGCAAGCACTCGGCGACCTTGGCGTTGCCGTAGCGCGTGATGAGCGTGATCTTGCCGGGGTTCGCCTCTGGGTCGCGCCAGAGCTTACGGATGAGCGGCACGAGCTCGCTCGGCGCCATGCTCGGACCGACTTTGATCCCAATGGGGTTCTCAATGCCGCGGAAGTACTCAATGTGCGCGTGGTCGAGCTGCCGCGTGCGGTCGCCGATCCAGAGGAAGTCCGTGCCGACGTTGTAGAACTTGCCGTCGACTTCGCGCGTCATCGTCTCTTCGTACCCGAGCTCGAGGCCTTCGTGCGAGATGAAGAGGTCGACGGTCTTGAGGTGCGTGTCGCTCCCGACGCCGCACATGTGCACAAAGTGGAGACTGTCGGTGATCTGCTGCACCATGTGCTGGTACTCCTCGCGGCGCGTCGACGCCTGGACAAAGCCCAAGTCCCACTTGCCAGCGTCGTGGATGTCGGCAAAGCCCGAGTCGACGAGCAAGCGGCCGTAGTTGAGCGTCGCCGCGCTGTGGAAGTAGCCGTCGAGGAGACGACTCGGGTCCGGCACGCGGTTCTCCTTCTCGTAGCCGTTGATGTTCTCGCCACGGAAGCTCGGGACGACGTCTGTGAGGTAGCAGAAGCGCGTTGTTAGCATCAGAGGAGAGCGAGTGTAGCGTTCATACGACAGTAAGAGCGAGACGCACCGCCGTCGAGGACCTCGGTGTCGCTCGAGCGCGGCTTGGCAAACTGCCCAGCCATGCGCGCGACGCGCACAGTCGGGATGCGTGCGCCCCAGACGAGCACGAGACTCATCTGGATCATGATCTTGAGCTTCTTCTCGATCAGCTCTGGCTGGCAGTCCTGGAAGCGCTCGGCGCAGTCGCCGCCTTGGAGCAGGAACCGCTTGCCATCAGCGACCTCTGCGAGCTGCTCCTTCAGCGTCTCGATCTCCTTCACCGACACGAGACCAGGCAGCGTGCGCACTACATACAGACAGACACAGCAGGCAGTGGCGCGATCAGCACATAGAACGCACATGGAGAGAGCGAGAGGCAGCGCGCGACGATAGACGAACGTACGCTTGTCGTGCACTTTGCGGAGCGCGTCCTGGTCCGGGTACGGCGCTTGCTGCTTGATCGGGAACTTGCGCCACGAGGACGGCGTCCAGTGTTCATGCGCGTCGCTGTTCGTCGCCATTGTCGAGATAGCGCGTGCGCGTGCGTGCGTACGTGAATGGGCTGCGCGTACGTGGTGCTTGGAAGCCGCCGACGCTCTTCAGCAGTGACCGCGTGTTCCGCTGTCACTGCGTGCGATGACCAGCGCTCGAGTGCTCACCAGTCGACGAAGCCCACAAGAAAATGACTCCTCATACTGCGTCAGTAGGCGCGACAACATGCGCACATGTGCGCAAAAGTGCGCGTTTCACGAATTTATCCGAGGTCTGAAGAAGCAACTTGTTCAACACCGAACTGAATCAACCTCGTCTTGGGTCAGTGTTTGGATGAGCCATCGCAAGCTGGAGCCTCCGGTGTCTCGGTGCTTCGCTCTAGTGAGCGCCAAGTGCCTCTCGATAGACTCGCGAGGTCCTTTGCATCCAATCGACACTGCCGCTATCTCTCACCACGATCGATAGTGCGAGTAAGACCATCATCACACCACTCGGATCAAGATCCTGGACGAAGCTACGAGCGCATTATGTCTAGCGATCACTACGGTCGTTGTCAATTTAGATCCAGGATTGTAGTAGAAGCGCGTCGTTGGACCAACAAGGGATGGCTGCTCCAGCACTTGGACTCGGCATGAGCAAGTGCCTTCATGCGCGCCATGCGAGTCTTCGCTGCGCTTGTTTCCTGTCACTCTACGACGCAAGTCAACCTTAAGCATCCTTGTCATTGAGTGCTCATGAGCTCCTGTCTATGGCACTGCCTATGCTGAACAACGCCGACTTTGACACTGACACATGAGTTCGAGACTCGAGGGCATCGCCACACAATGTCTTCCAACTCGACAAGCGCTTGTGCCTTTGCAAGACACGACGCGAGTGCTGCTGCGTTGACGACAGAGACAGTATCAAGAGCTACGGGCATGACGAGTCCAGTTGTGTCTCGAGCGATAGCGAGAGAGAGAAGTTCAAAGTGATTGCGAGCGTCCTCAGTTCGGTCATGACGTGCATGGAGCGACTACAGACGACGACGACTGTCACTTGCGTTGAGCGAGACGCGTCACCAGCGCCGACGCGAGAAGAGCTTGATGTAAAAGTACGTGACGAGGAAGACGAGGACGACGGCGCCAATGAGCGCGAGCGACGTCCAGAACCCGTTCGCTGACGCGAGCTGCTTGTTCAGCACGGGTTGTTCGCGCTCGTGGCGTTTGTCTGCGCACGCTTGCGTCCTAGATCAACTCGAACGGAAGCGCGACGACCTTGTTCGCTGCCTTGCGCGCCACAAACTCGCGCTCGTCTGGCGTCAAGAAGCGACTTTGTGCTTTCGCACCGAGCGCTGCGTGCGCATGTGCGACCTGCACGACTTTGTACACGTGCTCGTCTGGGTAGTTCTCGAGTGCGAGTGCACGCGCGATGGTGTCGTTCCAGGACGCGAGCACTGGCAGCTCTGCGTGCATCTGAGCGCAGACGTCCGTCGCGCTGAGGTCGCGCACCTCTTGCAGAATGAACGCGCTCACTGCGACCCGCGCCAAGGCCGTTCGGACCGTCGTGCTCGTGGCGCACCGACTGTCGACGATCAAGAGCGTGGACCGCATTGCTGTGATCTTTGACGGCAAGGTCGCGGAGCAAGGCACGTTCAACGAGCTCGCAGCGCGTGACGAGAGTCTCTTTGCGCAAGTCGTGCTCCATGGACAGAAGTGAGCGCTCTTGAGAGCAAGCGATATGGAGACCAAGACCACGATCGAGAGAGAGGCACACCACACTGTTTGCGTGTATAGACCACTGATCCTTTCTGTCGCTTGTTGCTTGTGTTGGTTGATGCATGAGCGACCTTCGCTAGCCAGCGCAATGGCGTCTTGGCCAAGAGAGACGACACTGAGTCGCGACTTGGAGCGAGTTTTGTTCATCCATCCGTGATGCGATCGATCCACTCGCTCCGTTCCAACACGACAGACAGACATGCTGCGAGTGTGTTTGCATCTTCACGCCCTCATGACTTTCGTAGCTGCGACGCTCACACACTCACACTTGATCCAGCACCTCGTTCGCTCCCTCGTGTGTTGCTCCTTGTCGTACCTCTTGCCGATGCAGCAACAGCAACAACTCGACTGCCACGACACGAGAACGACACCACTGCGTCGTCACGCTCCTGCTGATCGACAACAGCACGCGCGAGACAACAACCGGCGCAACCAACTTGTACGCAATCGCTTCTTCATCGTCTCTGTGGTCAACTTGCTTGTCGAACTCGGTCTTGGATTGCCACGCGCGCACCTTCACTCTGTGTCGCGAGCGAGACCCATGTCGTACGCTCTTGCATTCGACTCAATACATACAAATCAATAGCACATTGTCGAGTTCCACAGACCACCGAAAGCGCGTTGAAGTTGCCTGTCACATCAAGTCAAGCAAGCCAACAGCAACACACTCGAGCGATCGAGTCGAGCAGCGCGCGCTGCTTCACTCACTCGCACGTGCAGCAGCCGCAAGCAACAGATCGTCGTCATCTACGACACGAACGACTCGCATGCATCGCATTGCGCTCGCTGTCTCGAGATCGCAGCGCACACGAGCGTCGCGCACGAGCGTCGCATTCACGCATTCGCTTGCTCGTGCACACAGCCATCAACAGCAGCGCATCCACACACGAAGCGCCACACGCTTGTCACCACTACTACTACTGCCGACACGACCATTCCAGTCAACTGCCATGGCGACACTCGCTTCATCCGCGTCGACAACACGCAAGAGCATGAGTGCTGCTGGCTTGCGCGCTGAGCTCACGGACAAGTACTCGACGAAGCGATTCGCGATCGAGTACGGCGGGTACCTCTCGAACCACTTGCTCCACGGCGCCGTCGCGCTCTTTGAGCTCGGTGCGAGCACCAAACAGATCGAGGACTTTGCGAGTCACTACGCGAGCCAGAAGCTCGTGGCGGTTGCGCCAGACCACGTCGATCCGTTCCATGTCGCACCAGTCGAGTCCATCAGCAGCACCAAGGACGACGAGGACGATCCAAACACACCAATCCCAAGCCAAGCGCAGGTCGATGCGCTGCTCGGCAAGCGCGAGGACTTTGACGCGCTCCTGGCGTTCTACGGCCACGAAGTACAGCGACTCGGCGCAGACGCAGCTGTGCAAAAGCACTTGCCAGCACTCGTCGCTGGGCTCTGCGGCGCCTTGCTCCACGGTCTCATCCAGCTCGGGTACGCGTACCACATTGGCGGCGACCGCCTCATCGCCGAAGGACTCGCGTACTTGCACTTTTCACACCTCTCGTTCGACGCCAGCGATAGCAACGCGCCAGAGCAGAGCAATGACGACCAAGAGGTACCGGGGAAGCGAGCGTTCACGCGCGACGCAGCGCTCGACGCTGTCCACGCGCTCAAGCACCACGAAGTCGTGCTTAGTGAGATGCGCGCGCACCTCGAGCGTCCTGCGGTCGCAAACCTCCCGCTCGGACTCTTCCAGCGCAAGCTCAACGCGATCTCGGCGCACCCCGAGCGCGGCAGCGCCGTCGCGTTCGAGACCGTCGCCCGCGCGCTCGCGCCGTTCGACCTGTCGGAGCTGCGCGGCGATGTCGCGCTCGACTTTGCGCTCTGGCTCTACACCATGATCGAGCACAACGACTTTGTCATCGCGCACGCCGTGACGTCTGCGTGGTCGCTCCAGCAGCTCGAGCACCTGCTGAGCGCCGCCGACTGCGCACGAGCGTGGCGCGTGTGGCTCCACGTCGCAGTGAGCGCGTTCATTCTGCAAGAGGTGCGCGACCTCAGCGCGACGGACGTCTGCGCTCAGATGCACGCAGAGCTGCCAGTGCTCGCGTCCTGGAACGACACCATCGCGCGTGCACTCGCACTCGAGAACTACCCAGACGAGCACGTGTACAAAGTCGTGCAGGTCGCACATGCGCACGCAGCGCTCGGTGCGAAAGCACAAAGTCGCTTCTTGACGCCAGACGAGCGCGAGTTTGTGGCGCGCAAGGCAGCGAACAAGGTCGTCGCGCTTCCGTTCGAGTTGATCTAGGACGCAAGCGTGCGCAGACAAACGCCACGAGCGCGAACAACCCGTGCTGAACAAGCAGCTCGCGTCAGCGAACGGGTTCTGGACGTCGCTCGCGCTCATTGGCGCCGTCGTCCTCGTCTTCCTCGTCACGTACTTTTACATCAAGCTCTTCTCGCGTCGGCGCTGGTGACGCGTCTCGCTCAACGCAAGTGACAGTCGTCGTCGTCTGTAGTCGCTCCATGCACGTCATGACCGAACTGAGGACGCTCGCAATCACTTTGAACTTCTCTCTCTCGCTATCGCTCGAGACACAACTGGACTCGTCATGCCCGTAGCTCTTGATACTGTCTCTGTCGTCAACGCAGCAGCACTCGCGTCGTGTCTTGCAAAGGCACAAGCGCTTGTCGAGTTGGAAGACATTGTGTGGCGATGCCCTCGAGTCTCGAACTCATGTGTCAGTGTCAAAGTCGGCGTTGTTCAGCATAGGCAGTGCCATAGACAGGAGCTCATGAGCACTCAATGACAAGGATGCTTAAGGTTGACTTGCGTCGTAGAGTGACAGGAAACAAGCGCAGCGAAGACTCGCATGGCGCGCATGAAGGCACTTGCTCATGCCGAGTCCAAGTGCTGGAGCAGCCATCCCTTGTTGGTCCAACGACGCGCTTCTACTACAATCCTGGATCTAAATTGACAACGACCGTAGTGATCGCTAGACATAGGATCGACACGATAGATGTTGCGCACGAACTGGTGGTAGCGCGAACTTACATACACACTGTCGAGCCGCGCACTTGCACCATCATAGACGCCTTCGTAGTCGTAGAAGTAGGTGTGATGATCGTGGACGTCAATCGTGCGTGGAGCTTGCTGCCCCAGCACCCATAGTACGATTTTTGCCCCACATCATTTTGCCTTTAGTATGATTCTACCCCACATCATTTTGCCTTGCTCGCTGCACCTCGACACGTTCGTTCGTGACTCGCCACGATGCTCTGGCCGCGCGAAGAGTTCCACGCTGCGTACGGGCAGATCAAGCACGACGGCATCAAGAGCGGCGGCTGCAGCGTGCTCATCCTCGTTGCGCTCGATGTCGACGCGCTGTGTGCGTGCGAGATTCTCACGAGCTTGCTCAAAGCCGACTTTCTGAGCTACACGCTCCTTGCTGTGCGCGGCTACGACGACATCTTGCGCGTGCGCGAAGCGCGCATTCGCGACGAGCATGGCAACGTGAAGGCAAGTGAGCTGCGGTCCGTGATCATGATCAACTGCGGCGCGATCGTGAACGTCATGGAGCTCCTCGCGTTGCCGCCGACGATGCGGTGCTACGTCTTTGACAGCCACCGGCCGATCCACTTGGCCAACATCTATGACCAGAGCCAGCAGATCGTGGTCTTTGACGACGGCTCGCAAGCCATTGAGGACTACCCTGCCGATGGCTCGGACATTGAGAACGACGACTTTGACGACGAAGAGGAAGAGGACGAAGACGAAGATGAGGACGACGAGGACGAAGAGGATGGCGATGACGATGATGAAGACGGCAACGATGATGACGATGGCGAAGCAGAAGTCGACTTTGGGAAGCCGACAGAGATGCCGAACGACAGCAGCAACAGTGCAGATGCAGAGGCAGAGGCTGCCGAAGGCGAGACGCCCGTAGCAGACGCGTCCAGTGGCATCGCGACTGCGGGTGCGAAGCGCAAGCGCAGCGATGGCGACGAGCGCGCGTCGGATGCGAGTGCTGACGGTGACGATGGCGACGGTGACGGTGGTGACGATAGAGCAGCAGACGCATCGATTCGCGACGCGACAGAAGACACGGAGCAGGACGCTGCAATGGACGACGACGCGACTGGAGACGCTGCAGTCGACCAGGACGCGCTCAAGCTCTCGAAGCGCAAGCGCCGCGAAGAGCTCTTGCGGTACTACCGCGGGTCGTACAACGGCGCACCAGCAGCGACGATCGCGTTCGAGCTCGCGCAGCAGATGAACAGCTCGCAGCGCGACTTGCTCTGGTTCGCGATCATCGGCCTCACGAAGCAGTTCGTGATGGAGGAGATCGACGCAGACAACTACAACCTCATGATCGACCGCTTCCAGGACGAAGTCTTGGCGCTCGACACGTCGGCGTCGACGCTCTCTGCGACAACAGCAGCAGCAGGTGACGACGGCCACGTGCTCAACCCCGCGTACGAGCACGGCAAGATCACGTTTGAAGAGGAGTTCCGGTTCATGTGCTACCGCCACTGGTCGCTGTACGAAGCGATGTACTACTCAGACTACGTCGCGTCCAAGCTCGGGCTGTACTTGGACCAAGCGCGGCGCTTTGGCGCACGGAGCGCTGCGAGCACGAGCGACGGCGAGACGGCGCTCCACGTCTTCCTCGCGCGCATGGGCTTCTCGTTGCGCCAGAGCCAGCAAAAGTTCACGTACATGCCGCTCGAGATGAAGCAGATGCTGCGTGAGAAGACGCAGGAGATCGCGCCGGAGTTTGGCTTAGACGACCTCTTCTACGGCTCGTTCAAGCGCCAGTTTGCGTTCCAGTACCAGCTCTGCGCTGCCGACGCCGTGCGCGGGCTCCAGGCTCTGCTCGAGGCGCCCGAGTCGTACATCGCGAGCGTCTTCCAGGCCGAGAACCACCAGCAGCAGAACACGTGGGCGAGCATGTTTAGCATTGACAAGAACGGCATCACGTACAGCGGGAGCGAGAGCAAAGACGAGAGCGACAGCGACGCGCTCACGCGGGACTTTCGCCAGCAGAACTTCATCTTGGCGCACACGGCGCTCTCGTGTCGGTCCGTGGCGTCGAGCAAGCTCATGGAGAGCGGCATCAAAGTCGCCATGGAGCTCAAGCAAGCGATCGTGCGCGTCGGGATCTCGATCATGGAGCGCAAGCTCATTGTGCGCGTCAAGCACTTTCGCTACGTCTCGCTCACGGTCCCGGAGCGCGAGCAAGAGCTCTTTGCGAACGCAAACGTGCTCACGCAGCTCGCGCTGTTCTTGCTGAGCGTCCATCGCGCGAGTGGCAAGTGGGGCGGCGCGCATGCCAAGCCAAAGGCAAAGACTGACGCCATCGACGGCGACGAGAACCCAGACGACGCAGATGAGCTGAGCGCCGCGGCTGCGAGCAAAGCGATCGTGCCGCTCGTGCTCATCACGCGCAACCCGGCGCAGAACTGCTTCCTCGTCGTCGGCATCACGTGTCCGAGCTCGCCTGGCGAGATCCACCGCAAGTGCGTCGTCCTACGGGCTCTTCTTGTTGCTGTTGTTGTTGTATGGAGCGCTGGACTGACAAGCGATGGCTCGCGTGTGTCGTGTGTGTGTGTCTTCAGTACGTTGGGCACGGCGTTCAAGCTCGCAGCAGGCGAGACTGGCGCCAACTTTCGTCAGGACGGCTTCACGAGCGCTGTGATGGAGATCCAGATGGACGAGATCCAGTACTTTGTCGAGCAGCTCCACAACGTCCTCGACGCCTAGTGACCTCCCACCACTTGGTGCTCATGAACACGACAGAGAGAGACATCAACGCGCACTGCTACTTGGTGGCCTCGACCTATCGCCTATCGCCTATCTCCTATGTGTCTGTCCTACTGGTACCACGTCTTGCTAGCTCTCGTGGTGCACGAGCGGCGTGTAGGCCGAGTCGTACCAGTCTTTCGTCGTGTAGAGTCCGCGCCAGCCGCGCAGCGGGCGCTCACACGCGTACTGCGCGATGCAGCAGAGTGCGATGCGCTTCTCGACGTACTTGACCACGACGAGCGCGAGTACGAGCGCCAAGACGCCTTCGTGGATGTGCGCCAAGTACGCCACGCCACTGCTAAACGCCACGAGCACGTTCACGATCGACCCGACGTTCCACACACCAAACTGCGCATCATAGAGCACGAATCCGTCCGTCTGTCAGTCGCTCAGGAGTAGCAAAAGGTAGAGAGAGGACAACAGACGCACCAGTTTGCCATAGAAGACGCTCTTCTTAACGAGGAAGACGAGTCCGAGCACCGGCGCACCGACGATCGCCGCTGGGAGGATCGAGACGACCGAGAACAGCGCGACCTGGACAAGCGACAGCAGCAGTGACACTGTTAGTCCATCAATCAAACAACCAGCGACGCATACACACATGTGAGTAGGACGTACACGAGAGCAGCCCGAGTCGGTCTCGGTCGGGTCCTCCACTTGGATGCAGTAGTACTCCATGAGGATCCAGAACACGAGCGCAAAGTCCACGACCAAGAGCACGAGCAGCGCGAACGGCATGAGCCACGGCCGCGACAGTGTCGGCGCTGCGACGTTGTACAGTCCAAAGAGCGGTGCGAGTGGCTCGAGGAGCGCAAACACGCGCTGGAGCGACTGGCGCGACACGAGCGCAGCGAGTGCACTCGTTGCAGCTCGCGTCGAGCCACTGTGCGAGAGCTTCTGCTTCTTTGACGTCGGCAACAGCAGCGTGTGCGTCGCGTCTGCGTCTGCGCGATTGTCGCGTGGCGAGAGCTCGTCTGGGTCGGCAAACAGCGCCTCCATGCGGATCTGCGAGAAGCGAAAGTCCGCAGGTCGCGGGTCGCTCTCGCTCTTGCTGCTCTCGCGCGCGAGCTGCCGCTTGAGCGACGACACGTCGCTCTCAAACGACGACAGCGATGACACGTCACGCAGCGCATCCGGCGACGCTGCGCGCTTCGACGTCGTAGTGACCTGGAGCGCGAGCTTGAACGGCTCAAGTGCAAACGTCTGCAAGACGTCGTCGACGTGGGCGAGATCCCACGCAGCAAAGCAGTCGTCGTTCGACGTAGCGTCGACTGCCGAGGCGACGGCAAACGTCCCAAATGCCACAGCGAAGCCATCGCTCTCGTGCCGCGCGTTGAACGCATCGACAAACGCAACGAGGCGGCGGACACCGCGCGCTGCAGTAGCGACGTGCGCAAGCGTCGATGGCTGCGGCAGCACGCGGAGCTGCGTGTTCACGTCCGCGACAAAGTTGATCCAAAAGTCGTGCTGGAGCAGCGCGAGGCGCGACGGCACAGCACGGACGCAGATGTCGTTCGTGTCAATGTGGTACGGCCGGAAGAACGAGCCGCTGCCGGCGACGACGATCGTCAAGCACCCGCGGTGGCGCGTGTCGAGGAGCGACAGTGTCGAGCCGCTCGGTGGCACGAGCACGTCGACGTACGCGAGCGAGAAGTCGGGACTGAACCCGATCTTGAGCTTCGCGCTGTGGACGCGGAAGTTCATCTCGCGAAAGAAGCTCGCGCCGTGGTCTTCGACGTACTTGGCGAGCTTCTCGACGCGCCGGAGCTGGCGCTGGCGCTTAAAGAGCGTCCCAAGCGGCGGCACGACGCAGAGCAGCAAGCGGTAGACCCAGGCGTCCCAGCCAGCAGTGTGCCAGCGCAAAAGGTCGTTGCACGTCGTCGCGAACGAGAGGTAGAGCCCTTCGTAGACAACGTCGCGCATCGCAGTCGGCAAGTACGACGCTGGGAGCGTCCACGAGCTCTCGACATGGTTGTCGCCAGCAAAGTAGAGCCGCGCCAAGTGCGCGTCGAGGTCCTGATCGATCAAGCGCGGCGTGAGCGTCCGCGTGAGCTTTGCGAGCGAGAGCTCGTCACGAAGAGTCTGGGCGCGGTACTCGGCAAAGCGGCGCTTCTTGAACTGCGCGCTCCGGTACGAGAGGAAGCCCCAGGCGCCAAAGAGCACGCCCGTGAGCGAGAACACGAGCACGACAAAGCCGAGTGGACCGCCAATCGGCTTGATCAGTCGCTCAAATGGCGTGAGGCAGTCGAGGCCATTGCGGCCCTTGTCGCACGCGTACGTGCAGTTGCCGCGCACGTTGAACTGCGAGTGCGGCGGCTTGTCGTGGCACGTCACGCACGCCGTTGCGCCGGCCGTCTTGGTCGTCTCGCCGACGCCACAGAGCGTGCAGTTTGTGCTCCCGAGCGCCGTCGCGATCGTCCCGATCCGACACAAGGCGCACGCTGCGCTCCCAGTCGCGTCTGCAAAGTGACCAGGACCGCACGGCGCGCACGCTTTCGAGCCTGTCTTGGCGGCGAAGTGGCCGACTGGGCACGCGCTGCACGCAGTCTTGCCAAAATCGGCGTTGAATGTCCCGACTGCGCAGGCGTCGCACGCTGGCGCGCCAGTGTGGTTCGAGCACGAACCTGGTTCGCATGGGATGCACTTGGACAGCGCGCCAGGGCTGTAGCTGCCTTGCGGGCATTCGAGGCAGAACACGTCGCCGCGGCCAGCAGCACAGTTCGAACCAGCAGTGATGCCTCCAGCGCCTGATTCGCCACCGATGCTATGACCGCCTTGCACGCTGAGCTTCCCGCCGTCGCGGATGAACTGCTCGCCGTTGTTCGCTGTCGTGTTTGTCGGACGGTACGTGATGCGAATGATGCCGCCACCACCGCCGCCACCGACGTTCTTCGTGTCATCTGCAACAGCGTTGAGCGGACGTGCAGTCGCGTCCCAGACGCTCGCTTGCATCAGAGGCGATGTCGATGCAGCAGCGCTGTACGACGGATTCACAGCGTCGCCGCCGTCGAGCTCGAGCACGCCGCTGCCGGCGATCTCCGACACAAACAGCGCCATGCTTCCGCCTGCGCCGCCACCGCCACGTTTCGAGCCGTCGCCGCCGCGCGCACTCACGACTGAGTCTTTCAAGACGTTGAGCGTCGTTGCGCTGATGTAGAGCACACCGCCGCCACTACCACCGACGATCTGGTCGGGCGTGTCGCCACTCGACGCGCCGCTGCCTGGCCAGAGCGGCCACTTGTGCTTGTCGTCCTGCACAACTTCCATGTCTGCTGCTGCACCGTCGTACGATGCGCCGCCGCCAGTGTTCCCTGGCTGCACGTTCCCACCACGTCCGCCGTGGCCAGCACCGCCGCTTGCGCCACCGACGACACTGCTGTTCCCTGGTCCAACGCCGGCGCCACATCCAAGTGCGCGACTCGAGATCGTGCCGTGGACACTCATGTTCCCGTCACTGCAGAGCAAGATCGAGCCTGCCGAGATGTTCCCAAGCTCCGCGGCGTGCGTCGCAAAGACACTAATGGCGTACGGCGACTGATCCGACGCCATTGATGGCGATAGTAAGCGCGTCGGTGCGAGCGACTGGCACGCGTGCTCGTCTGCTTGGTGCGTGAACGCTTCGCACGCGCGCAAAGGGCCGCTGCTTACGTGCACGATCGTCGCGTTCTTTGCTGCGACCGCCAAGCACAGGAACGGCGCGTCGAACGGCATGTCGACGACCGCAGTCTCGCCTGCGCGCACGGTGATCGCCAATGCACCAAACTGCGTCGGCTGTGGAGTGAACGTGACGTTGCTGCGGCTCGCAATGCGCACAAACGGCGCTTCGTCCTGCATCGCCATGGCAACAACTGCATCGCTTGGTGACTCGAGCGGCTGCAAGAAGCCTTCAATCGTCGTTGTGTGGCCACTCTGGGTGTCCATGCCATAGCGGAACTTGCTCACCGAGTACTTGTCGAGCATCAACGCCCCAGCTGCAGCGATCTCAAGGAGCTCGACGAGCACGAGTCCGTTCGAGATCGAGACGTCAGTACCGTCGAGTCGGAGCGCAAAGAGGTCGCGCTCAGACTGCGTCGACGGACCGACAAAGCCCTAGTACGACGAGCAGACACGCAGTAGCAGTACAAAGCAACAACATCGTGAGCAGTCAGTCGCTTGCAAGACGGAGGGCTCTGTTGTTCGCTCAAGTGACAGAGTCGTACTTGGATCGTGAGCTGCGACGCAACGAGGTGCACTGAGCGGTTCCCTTCAAGCGCATTCACTTGCGACCCGGCGTCGAGCTACCAACGACATTGCCATGATCATTCACGTGACAGTGTCAGTCGATGCGCGATGATGCGAGTCTGAGCAACGACAGGCAGTGGACGTACGACAAGCGAACTCGCGACGCCCGAGACGTTTGCCTATCACAAGGAGAGAGACCGCGTCAGTCCTGTGCCATGACCGAGTCGCTCCGCCGAGTCGATAGCGTTCGTGCACCTGCAGCTGCACGTAGCTCGCACAGACCGTCGCGCCGCCACTGACGAAGATGTGGGCGACCGTATCTGGGAGGAACGGGAGCCAGCTCGAGACCCTGAAGAAGATCGGCGTGCACCCAAAGATCTGGATCCGCTTCGCCGGTCCTTCGTGCGTGAGGCGACCGCCTTTGATCACGAGCGAACCGATCGTTGGCGCCGGTCCTTCGTGCGTGAGGCGACCGCCTTTGATCACGAGCGAACCGATCGTTGGCGCCGGTGGCTCGTCATCATCGTCGTCATCGTCGTCGCCGTTGTTTTGCACAGCGTGCTGGAGCTTGAGGATCGTGCCGTCGCCGCCGAGCTGGCACCACTGAATGACGTCACTCGCGTGCTCACTGACGCCACTCGCTTGGTGCGGAGGAGGAGATCCACCGCCAAACGCCTCGACGTGCGACGGATCGAGCTCCTCTACGGTCTTTGCGTCGAGGACGATGCGACCACCGCCGCCACCGCCACCGCCGCCACTCCCGAGGAACTCGGTGTTGTCAAACAGCGCTGGCTCGCCGCCACTTGCGTGGACGACGCCACTACCGACGATGCGACCGCCAGCTTTGAGCACGATCGTTCCGCCTGCGCCAGCCGAGTCCGAGCAGTCGGTGCACGCTCCACCGCCGTTTGCAAGCACCGAGCCGTTCACAACAACGTCGTGCGCTGCTGCCAAGCGCACGCGACCACCGCCACGCGCATTGTCGTTGCCACCGCCGCTGCCGTAGCCCTGGAAGTCGCCGACGTCGCCAGCAGCGTCACCGATCGCGCGAAAGAACTCGTTCGGCGCGATGCGGTCGCAGCTCTGGTGCAGCAGCGAGAGCGACGCGCCGCCCATGCCGCCGTGGCTCCCGCCCATGTCGACGCGCGAGTTGAAGCCAGGGCCGAACTTGAGACCGCGCGCCGACACGTTCACGCTCGACGCGGCGTCGAGCACAATCGCAGCAGCTTTGATCTCCACTGCACTCGCTCGGATGCTGCTGTTTGCGATCGTGACTGTCGCGAGCGACGTGTTGAGCGCAAAGAACAGCTCAACGTGCACTGGCGCGTACGGCGCGAGCTGAGCGCCGTCGAGCGTGACGTTGCGCACATGGAGCGCAGTGAGCGCAGTCGTGTTGAGCGGCGCAGGCGTCGTGAATGTGCACGTGACGTAGTACTCGTTGTAGAACCCAATCGACTTGACGCGCGAGCACTAGCATCAATAGGTGGTGTCAACGAGTTACTTGCCTATAGGAACAGTGTAGATGCAAGAGAGGCGCTATCATTGCGAGTGCATGAGCACGTGCATGTGTGATGACAACGTACCTGGAAGACATCCTGGAGCTTTGTGTTGGCGTCGATCACAAACGTCACGTCATCGCTTGATGGCGTCAATGGCATTGCACCGCACACGACAACCAAGAGCATAAGCACTAGCGCAGCATGCCATATCGACAGCGACGCACGACGCCATCGAGACGACCGCATCGCATCGACTGCTGCCATCTCGCGTTGCGTTGATTGATTGATGTGCTTGCTTGTGTGTGTGAAGAATATCTTCAAGCGTGCTTGTGCCACAATCTGTCGGTCTGTGGCAGCATGCGACAGCCAGTCTGGGACACTATTTCGTACTGTACACATCTCGCAAAGTGCGATCGCCCTCGCCTTAGCCGCCGGCCAGTCGAGAGCGACGCCAAACGCGCGGGAGGAGGAGGAAACTCGAGCAGCAGCAGCAGCAGCAGCATGAGCGGCGACGCGGCGACGACGACCGACGCGCTCGAGATGGCGGCGCCCCCGGCGCTCGTGTTCCGCCAGCTGCACCAGAAGCTGCGCTCGTTCGCGAACCAGACCATGCACGACGACGACGTGCAGCACTACGCAGCGCAGCTCCAGCGCCACGAGCGCGACCTACTCGCAGTGCTGCAGTGGGAGCCGCCACAGGTGCGCGAGCGCGCGGCGCTGCAGGCAAATCAAGTCAAAGTCGCAAGCAAGAGCATCGACGTCTCGGCCGTGATCCAGCAAGAGATCACGAAGCTCAGCGACGAGTTCCACGTGAGCGAAGCCGTGTGCTTTGAGTTCTGGTACCTCGCAAGCGACGCGCAGCGCCGCGAGTGGATCGAGCGCGACGACCAGCTCCCAGTCGACTCGATCGCAGGCTCGATCCCAGCAGCAGCGCGCCACTTTCTCGTGTCCGAGACTGAGCACAAGCTCAACTTGATCAAAGAGCTCCTGCGTCTGCGCTTTGACGACCGTCTCGACGCCAAGCGCCGGCAGTTTGTCATCACTTGTACGTCGTCGCACTGTGTCGCTTGTGTAGCGTGTAGGCCCAGCGCTAACGTCGCTCTGCTGCTGCTGTCGTGTGTGTGTATGACTCGCTACAGTCACGAACCGCTTGCTCGCGAGCGGACTCTTGCTCAAGCTCGTCGCTGCGTACGACGCGCAGCTCCCCAAGCTCCTGCAGATCGCCCACGTCGAGCAGTCGGCTGGCTACTGGCACACGCTCTTGGCCGATGCGATCGTGTTTATCGTCTCGAGCTGCCGCGTGACGCCGACCGAAGTGCTCAAGACCGTCGAGCTCTTGAAAGCGCTCTGCAGTCGCTTGAACGCGACAGTCGCCAAGGTCTCGCCGCACATTGTGAACCTCTCGTCGTTCGCGCAGCTCTTTGAGCGCGGCTCGCTCGCTGGGACGTCCCCGGAAGGTGCAGTGAAGCAAGTGTCGTGCATGCTCCAGGCGATCACGACGATCCAAGTCGCGCTCTTGAACGTGCTCTTGCAGGTACCGGCCGACGCATCCGTCACTGTCTTCGCGCCATCAAGAGCTCGTGACTGACACTGTCGACGCTGCTTCTCTGTCTGTGGCTAGAAAACCGAGAAGATGGACCGCGACACCGGCGACCTCGTCACGGGCCACGTCTTGCGCAGCAGCGAGCACGCACAAGTCGTGCGCGAGCTCCACGCGCTCGTGTTTGCTGGCGAGTGGGAGCACAAAGCGATCCAGAGCGTTGCGATGCTCGCGTGGGCCGGCTGTCTTGCGACCGTCGACGACAGCAGCAGCAGCAGTGCGCGTCCTGCAGCAGGCGCGAGTCTCTTTACGGAGATCGACGAGTCGTCGAGCGTCGTGAAGCGCGCGATCGAAGCGAAGGCGTTCACGACGATGGTCGAGATCCTGCTCAAGTACTTCCCCGACCGCAAGCACGACCCGCTGCTGTACCACATCTACGAGCGGAGCTTCGAGCTGCTGCTCGTGACGTACTCGACGCACTTGATGATCGACGTCCCGACGCTCGCAGACCAAGCTGCGCTTGCAGCGATGCAGAGCGAGAGCAGCGGCGACGTCGCAGCCTGGACTGGCGACTGCCTCGAGAACCTCATTGACTTTGCCACGACGCTCTGTACGCGCGACGTGACGTTCAGCACGGCGTTCTGGCGGCCCGAGGACGTCTCGCACAGCAGTGGCGACCACGACGCCGACGTGCTCGAGCACGAGAGTGAGAGCAGCGCCACAGGCGGCAGCTGCAACGCGTTCCTACTCGCGTGCCGCGACGCGGCGTTCAAGAACCCCGCGTGCTTTGCCGCGTACATGCGGCTCGTCGCTGCGGCTGCGAGCGGCCCCGAGTGCGCGCAGCTCGCGTTCCACCACGTGAAGCAGAACCCGTCGATCCTGAACTGGGAGCACTTCTTCAGCGTCATGGCCAAGTACCAGCGCCTGCTCACGGACGCAGAGAAGCCCGCGGGTGGCTTCCTCCCAGGCCTCCAGAGCGCTGGCGACCCGTCGGCGTTTGGCACAAGCCGCACGAGTGCGAGCGCTGCGCCTGGGCCGCGGTTCATCCGCCCAAAGGAGCTCGAAGCGCTCGAGATGATCCAGCTCGTGCTCCAAGCCGTGATCCGCGACCACCAGCTCGCGCTTTTGTTCTTCCACAACCACGACTGGTCGCCGATCCCGACGTTCGTCGCGTTCCTGCAGTGCCGCATCCCGAGTTCGCTCAAGGGCGCGCTCATGAAGACGCTCGCGCTCTTTGCGCGCGTGCCCGAGATCGCGCCGTTCGTTTGGCGCCACGTCGACGCGCTCCAGATCCTGCGTACGACCGGTGACACGTCTGGCTACGGCACGCAGGACATTAGCTACGAGCTCGAGCACTACGAGTCGATGGCGCGCATGTACCCAGCGACGCGCGGCTTCGTGACACTGCTGTACGAGCTCTTTGAGAACCCGCATGCGTGGAGCGCGTTTGAAGGCGACGGCCGCGTCGCGGCGATCCAGTTCTACTTTGAGTACTTGCTCGAGCGCGTGTTCCTCAAGTTCGACTTGCGCAAGTACGCGCAGGAGGAGGAGAAGTGGGCGCTCGTGAACGGCGCGTTGGCGATCTTCAAGAAGATTCTGCGCCACGCGACGGCCGCGTCGACGCCAGAGGGCGGCTTGGCGCACCAGCTCTTGGCGCGGATCCTCTCGGGCAGTCCGCTGCTCGAGAAGCTCTTGCTCATTCTCTCGGCCGACGGCGGCGTCGAGAGCCTGGAGAACGCATCCGCAGACGTCCACCTCGAGCACGCGTTCTTTTACTGCCTCGAGCTCGTGAAGAAGAAGACCGAGGCGACGCACGGGTCGCTCACGTACGCGAGCGACAGCACTGCGACGCGCCGCAGCGGGAGCCAGCTCACCAAGTCGTCGGCAGTTGGCGTGCTCCGCGAGCAGTGCGTGCAGCACGCGCTCGAGATCGTCGTGCTCGTGTTGGAGAAGGACGCAGTGTTTGTGAACGCCGACCTGAACCGGCAGCTCTCGCACCGGCTGCAGGTCGAGCGCCTCCACTCGATCCTCTGCCGCTACCGCGCCGACTTTGTCAACGTCGTGCAGTACATCAAGTACACCAAGTCGGCGCACATTCCGCACCTCTCGGCCGTTGTCTTGCGGTTGATGAGCCACCGCATGAGCGGCACCGACATGGTCGACTTGCTCGTCGACAGTGGCGCGAGCGCTGACGTTGTGCTCGGGTACATGAACCGCTTGCTCAACGTCTACGACGACGCGAGCGAGAGCGACGACGAAGGCGACGAGCCACATGAGCACGAAGCGACAGGCGAGAGCTCCGTGACGCTGTCGTCGGCCAAGAAGCGCAAGCGCCACGAGAGCAGCATCCTGTCGCCGTACGAGCTCTTGCCGCAAGAGACAGCAGCGCCGTCGATCCGCGCAGCGATCCTCGACCTTCTGCTCGAGAACCTGAGCAAGCCAGCGCCGAACCTCGCGCACTTGCTCCTTGGTGTGCTCGACCAGCGCGGCGCGTACGTGAAAGCGAGCCTTGACGCAGTCGTGTCGCTCGTCGCGAACGCCGAGTTTGGTCTCGAGTGCCCAGCGCTCGCGGCGCAGTGCCACCGCATCGTCCACGCGCTCGTGACGCAGGACTTCTCGTCTGCGTTCGTGATGCGCGTGCTCGAGAGCGCGGCGCACGACTACTTTGCGACGCAAGTGCAGCTCTTTGCGAGTGTCTTTCACGTGCGACGGCGCCGCAGCGCGCGCGATGCGATCGCAGAGCTCACGATGCGCGGCTGGTTCTTCAAGACGCTCGCTGTGTACTTGCACGTGGCGCTCCAGGCCGAGCCGCCGCAGATGAAGAAGACGAACCGACTCATGAGTCTCTTGCTGTCGTCGGAAGAGGTCGGCTTTGCACAGCAGCACCCGATGCTCTTGCTCCAGCTCCTGGACGAGAGCTCGTTCGACGTGACGCCGCCAGACGTGCCGCCGCACCAGCACGCCGTCGCACTTGCAGAGCAAGTCACGCGCACAGTCGACAGTGGGTACTACAAGTGGCTCCAGATCGACTTGGAGCGTTTCCTCCACGCGCTCCAGTCGTTTGACCTCAGCGCCGCGCCGTCTGTCGACTACTTTGCGTCTGCGTCGAGCTTCAAGCGCTTCCGGTCGAGCCCGAACAGCGACGGCAGTGCGAGCGTCGACGCGCTGCTGCAGTGGGCTGTTGACTGGAACGTGTACTCGGAGCGCGTCGCAGCCGAGAGCCACGCACTCAACTCGCTCCGCGAGCTCATTGAGGTCGTCGTGCTCGACTACTTGGCGCTCCCGAGCGTCCAGGACGCCGAGACGCCGGCGATGTGGCAAGGTCTCGACGCGGTTGCGTCCGTGGAAGTGCGCATTGAGCTCATGGGCGGCATCGTCGCAGCTGTGCTCGCAAAGCTCACGGACCGCGCGAGCCTCTCAGCGCAGCTCTTTGAGATCGTCGCGCGCATTGCGCTCTTGCTCTTCTCGCAGCTCCGGCAGCCGAGCGGCGACGCCGTCGCGCTGCTCGCGAGTCGCCAGCGCCAGAACATCGCGTTCCTCGAGCTCGTCCTGCGCGCGATCTGCAGCAGCGGGAGCGCGACTGGGAACGCCGTGGCCGCTCGCAACGCGCGCACGCTGCTCTACTCGTGCATTGTGAACGTGTTGCACGCGCTCCCGAGTGGCGCGATTGGCGAGACGCCGCGACTCGGTCTCGGCGCCGCGGTGAACATCGACCAGCAGCGCGTCGCCGTGTTGCTGCACCAAGTCGTCGACTTGATCTGCCGCGACGCGAGCGACGGCGACGATCCGCTGAGCATGGCGCTTGCGATCGCTGCGCTCGAAGCGATCGTGGCGTTTGACGGCGCAACGGCGATCGTCCAGGTCTTCCGCGAGCGCGGGTACTTGCTCCACTTCATCGGGATCTTCCGGCAGCTCTGCGAGATCGACGCAGCGCTCGACCGCGGCACGACCGTTGAGCACGCGATCAAGAGCCGCGCGCTCCCTGCTGGCATTGACGCTGCGACGATCGGCACGATGTACGAGTGCTTCCTCTCGCTCTTTAGCAAAGTCGCCGACACAAAGGACGGCGCGATCGCGCTCTTGGAAGGCGGGCTCGTGCGCGCGCTCTGCGACGTGCGCAACCTCCCAACGCACCGCCCGCGCTCTGCACTGCCGCACGACCGCTCGTCCGTCGCGCGCGCGTCGAGCGTTGCGTTTGAGCGCGCGGAGAGCGCGTACTACCGCAAGTGGCTCCCAGTCGTGCGTGTCGTGAGCGCGATGTGCGCGTCGCTGCCGCAGCACCGCGCACTCGCGGCTCAGGTGCTCCACGTTGTGAACACGCACCGCAAGCTCTTCACGGCTGTGCTCAAGGTCGAGTCGCGCCAGTCGAGCTTGAGCCTCCTCCGCGAGCTCTCGTACGTGACGTTCATCCTTCGGTACGTGACGCAGTTCGTCGACTTGTGCGAGAAGACGCTGCCGGTGGTCAAGTGGGAGAAGCTCGCGCAGCTTGTGCTCCACGTCTTCATGTTCTACGCCTCGGAGCTCGTGCCCGTGCGCAGTAGCGCTGATGCGAGCGACGACATGACCGACAGCGACGACCACGGCTGGTGGACAGCAACGACGCCGCGGTCGGCGATCGAACACCGCGACGACAGTGTGCGCCACGCATTATGCGCCGAGTGCGAGCAGCGCGTGCTCGATGCGTGCGACGACGGCGCGACCGTGCGTGCGAGTGCGCGGCTGCTGCACGTCTCGGTCTTTGATGAAGAGAAGCTGTACGCGTCGCGCATGGTGCTGTGCAACGCCGTTGCGTTCTGCGCGAACCGCATGATGCGGTCGGTCGACGAGACGTCCGGCATGCTCGGCGGCAAGACGCCGCTGCTCGCCGTCATGCGCAAGCTCGCACCGGCAGCAGCGGCGCAGAGCTTCCCGTCGCTCGCGTCGTTTGACGCTCGCGTCGTCGCTGCGTCGGACCCGCTCTGGACGCTCGCGCCAGCGCTGAGTGACTTTGCGCAGCGCTTTGACGCTGCAGTGAGTGCGCTCGACGCCGGCAAGCAGCTCCTCGCCGCACTCACAGCATCGCGCAACAGCAGCAACAGTGTCGACGAGAGCAGTGCGAGTGCGTACTTGCGCCGTCGCGTGCGCGCGCACGAGTGCGAGACGCACCACCTTGAGAGCGTCGTCGAGTACCAGAGCGACAGCCTCGGGTTCGTCGTCGAGAACATGGCGGTCGTGCTCCTGCTCCACTTTGTGCACTACCTCGCGCACGCCGAGACTGCGCACGCAGCGCCTGTGCAGCAAGTGCTCGTGCAAGTGCTCACGATCATCAGCGACATTGAGGTGCGTCTCTCGCTTCTTCTTGTCTTCGCTCACTATGCAATGGCAGTAGACTCACAGCCAGCGCGTCTTCTCTTCTCTCTCTCTCTCTCTATGTGTATGATGAACAGAGCAACCCGTTCGTGCATGCGCTCGCGCGACGACTGCGAGAGCTCGCGTCCAACAACCTGCGCTAGTCGACAGGACACGCACAACCTCCACATCGTCCGTGCTGCAGCGTCAGCACCGACGTATCGCTACAACACACGCTCGTTCCTTCTTGCTTAGCTCGTCCATGTCGCTCTCTCTCTCTCTCTCTCTTGTCCTTGTCACGATGTCTTCATCACGACCGCACGGGCGTGCGCGAGTACATGACGTCGGTCCGGAGCAAGTACTTGGCGCCGCTTGTCACGAGCGCGCCTTCGTGGAGCAAGCACCGGTCGCCGTGGCCGTGCACGAGCGCTGCGCCAGTCTCTGGCGCGACGCTCAGCACGACCTCTTCGTGCTTCGCGCCAGCTTCGTTTGCGTAGAAGACTGTGTTGCCGCCGACCAAGTCCGAGTCCGTTGCGTCGTTGAGGTACACGAGGACTGTGAAGCGGCTGTGGTAGCCCGTGACCGGGTCGACGTCGCTCTGGTCGACGTGGCACCCAAAGCGCTGGCCCTTGTTGTACCGATAGAAGCGGATCGCAGGGTTCAAGCCCGCGGCGTACATGCCTTCAAAGACTGCAGGCACATGGCGCTGCAGGCGCTGCCAGAGCACGTCTGCGAACGCCTCGAGCCGCACCAAGATGCGGTCGTTGTCGCGGAACGCAAACTCGCGCGTCGCGCGCTGCGTCACGCGCGCAAAGCCCTCGTTGTCTGCGAACGCCATCACGTTCTTGCACTCGCGCTTCGAGAAGAAGAGCGGGACTTTGAAGATGAGCGCGTCGTGCAGGTCCTGGACTTTGAACACGTTCCGGTTCGGCTCGAGCTGCAGGAGCGGCGAGAGCGCTGTGACTGTCGTTGCGCGCGTCGCAGACGTCGGTGCTGTGCGCGTCGCATCCGAGTACTTCTTCTTCTTGCTGCTGCTCGTCGTCGCAGCCGCCACAGCGCTCTTCTTGTCGGTCTTCTTGCCCATTTTGCTGCTGATGTGTGTGTTGTTGTCGATTGATTTGCAACAGTTACGAATTGATATCAACCAAAGGAATGGCTACTCCAGCACTTGGACTCGGCATGAGCAAGTGCCTTCATGCGCGCCATGCGAGTCTTCGCTGCGCTTGTTTCCTGTCACTCTACGACGCAAGTCAACCTTAAGCATCCTTGTCATTGAGTGCTCATGAGCTCCTGTCTATGGCACTGCCTATGCTGAACAACGCCGACTTTGACACTGACACATGAGTTCGAGACTCGAGGGCATCGCCACACAATGTCTTCCAACTCGACAAGCGCTTGTGCCTTTGCAAGACACGACGCGAGTGCTGCTGCGTTGACGACAGAGACAGTATCAAGAGCTACGGGCATGACGAGTCCAGTTGTGTCTCGAGCGATAGCGAGAGAGAGAAGTTCAAAGTGATTGCGAGCGTCCTCAGTTCGGTCATGACGTGCATGGAGCGACTACAGACGACGACGACTGTCACTTGCGTTGAGCGAGACGCGTCACCAGCGCCGACGCGAGAAGAGCTTGATGTAAAAGTACGTGACGAGGAAGACGAGGACGACGGCGCCAATGAGCGCGAGCGACGTCCAGAACCCGATCGCAGACGCGAGCTGCTTGTTCAGCACGGCTTGTTCGCGCTCGAGCAGCGTCGCGTTCGACTCGGCGCGCTGACCGACAGCGTCGAGGATCTTGACGTCGGCCACGAGTGACTCGTTTACTGCCTGCGTGCGCTGCTTGAGCTCGCGCGCGAGGCTGATCATGTCGCTCTGGATCGCCTCTTGCTCTTCGCGGACTGCGGTCTCGGAAGCAGTTGCTTGCGCACTCGCAGAGCTGCGGTCCGTCAGTCTGTCAACATGATCAGTAGCATCAGGGAGTGAGTGAGTGGAAGCACTCGTCCAGAAAGAGAAAGAGAGAGGCGAAGACGCACCCGATGCGCTGTCGAAGTGCGCTGATCGAGAGCTTCTCTTGGCGCGCAGGCTTTGGCTCGAGCATCGAGCGCAAGTCCTCGGCGCGGAGCTCTGTCGTCGCTTTAGCTGTCAGTGTTGTCGATGCGATCGAGTGTCGTGGTGAGCGCTCGTGTGGTGGTGCGATTGACTGCGCATGGCGCTCTGAGCTGCTGTCTCGCCGTGTTGGAGATGGCGGTGATGATGCTGCGCTCACGCGGCGCTGCTGCTGCTGTTTCTTTGTCTTGAGCAGCAGCAGATCAGCAGTGCGCGGCAAGTGGAACGCCGCACTGTTGCTCGACTGCAGCGAAGGCGCTGCGCTGCAGACGCGACTCGTCTCGTCCACGACAGCTTTGAGTGCGCCTTGGAGCTTGTTCCACTCAACGTCCGACTGCATCACACGATGCGTTCGTGAGTCGACAGCGCCACGTAGATGGATATGTAGCAATAGCGCATGGATGCTACACAATAGAACGCACCTGGTTGTCCTGCGCAGTCTTGTGGAACGCGAGAGCCATGTCGTGGAACTGTTCACAGCAACACGAGCATCAATCATCCTGTCAGCATTGTGTCGTGACGATCAGGTGGAAACAACCGCACTCAGCGACGCAAAGCCTTACCTGCTGAAGCAACGACACTGCAGTGGTGTCGCTTTCATGGTCGCACGTGCGTGCACAGAAGCGCTGCCATGCGTGCACGAACCGCGAGGCGCCGAGCACTGCCGTCGCCGCCGTTGTGTCTGCTGCAGTCATTGCGATGCGGATTGATTGATGTCGTTCATACAAACACGTGTGCCTTTGTGTGTGTGGTACAGTACTTGTCACCAAATAATGCGTCAAGGACTGTACTTGCCAAGAGCATACTCAACTCAAGTCAAACACCCCAAGCAGAAAAACGGTTCAACTTGCACCACCACACTTGAACGACCGACCGACTGAACGAGAGGTCCTCGCTCACTCCTCTCGCGTCGCGCAACGCCCCACTCACGCACACGCACGCGCTCGACGCACACACACGTACGCGCTCAAGCAGTACACACCCTCAGACTCACACCTTCGCTACGATGTTTGCGCTCCGAGCGAGCCGAAAGAGCGTCCTCCTGGCACACTCGACGCGCGCGCTCACAGGCAGCCGCGTTGCTGCAATGAGCTCGACGAAACTCAGTCTCGAAGAGCTCTCGGAGCGCGAGTGTCTCCGCGGCAAGCGCGTGCTCGTGCGCGCAGACTTGAACGTGCCGTTCAAGAAGAACCACTCGCCGCAGACGATCTCGGACGACACGCGCATTCGCGCCGTGCTCCCGACGCTCCAGCTCCTGCAGTACGTCGGCGCGAAGACTGTGTTGTGCTCGCACCTCGGACGCCCAGGAGGTCAAGTGAACGAAGCGATGCGACTCACGCCTGTGGCCGAGCGCTTGAGTGAGCTCCTCGACCGCCCAGTGAAGAAGCTCGATGACTGCATCGGCGACGCAGTGACGAAAGAGATCGACGCACTGAACGAAGGCGACATCGTGCTTCTTGAGAACGTCCGGTTCTACAAACAGGAAACGAAGAACGACCCAGCGTTCGCAAAGCAGCTCGCACATGACGCGGATGTGTTTGTGAACGACGCATTCGGCACTGCGCACCGCGCGCACGCGTCGACTGCTGGCGTGACGCAGTACATTCCCACGAACGTCGCGGGGTTCCTCATGGAGAAGGAGCTTCAGTACCTCGCTGGCGCAGTCGACAAGCCCGAGCGTCCACTCGGCGCAGTCATTGGCGGTGCCAAGGTGCGTAGTGTAGCGATCGCGCTCGAGTGCTTGGAGTGCTTGGATCGTGTGTGGCGCTATCACAGTGTGCGCACTCGCTATGGCTGACTGACGACCTCGCTCCTGTTTCGCTGCTTACACGTGCAGGTGTCGACCAAGATCCCTGTGCTCAAGTCGCTGATCGCCAAGTGCGACAAGATCCTCCTCGGCGGCGGCATGATCTTCACGTTCTACAAGGCGCAGGTGCGCTCTCTGAGACTGTTGATCTGTCCGACTGAAGAGGCTGTCCGACTGAGCTGACTAACTGACGGTCTGACGACGAACGCTCGCGTACATATACACGCGCTGACATGCGATCTATAGGGCATTGACGTCGGCAAGTCTGTGGTCGAAGACGACATGGTCGAACTCGCACGCGAGATCCTCGACGAAGCCGAGAAGCGCGGCGTGCAGCTCATTCTCCCGACGGACGTCGTGATCGCCGACCGCTTTGACGCGGACGCAAACTCGCGCACGGTCGAGCCGCACGTGATCCCGTCCGACTGGATGGGCCTCGACATTGGCACGGACACGCGGTGGCAGTTTGAGAAGGAGCTGCGCGAGTGCCGCACGATCGTGTGGAACGGTCCCATGGGCGTGTTTGAGTTCCCCAAGTTCGCAGAAGGCACGATGAGCGTCGCGAGCACGCTCGCGCAGTGCACGGCAGCAGGCGCGACGACGATCGTCGGCGGCGGTGACTCGGTCGCAGCCGTCGAGCAGGCGAAGCTCGCGACGCAGATGAGTCATATCTCGACTGGCGGCGGCGCGAGCTTGGAGCTGCTCGAGGGCAAGGAGCTCCCAGGCGTCGCGGCGCTCACGGACGCATAGCCAAACTGACTGAGAGTGTACGCGAGAGAGAGCGCTTGGAGGTTGTGAAGACTTGGTCCTCGCGCGTCCACTGACAACGACGCTATACGCAGCAGCAACAGCAGCAACAAGAAGAGATGACGGCCTCTGAGGAGTGAATGAATGAATGAATGACCACCAAGCAGCAGGCGCGTGTTCAACACTGCGCTGCTGCAGTACCGCACCGAGGTCGTTGATCCATAATGTAGAGACGGCCAACCTGCTTTTACAGCTACATGATGTGCATTATGGCGAATGAAATGATCGATCGCAGTCTGCATGAGCAAGATGTTGTACATCAAGAGGCGAGCGAGAGAACACGTCCAAGCAGAGCTTCCTTCCTACGCACACACAAGGCAAGGTCGACACAGACGACGACGACGACGTTGACGGTCAAGCTGGTGCAGCGTCATAATGGATCACAATTTGCTTGGATCAATGACGACTGACTCAATGCGACAACGACCGCACTCGCATACAAATTCCAAGTGTATTGCTGAAACGACAACGTCAAGCCAGCGCTGGTCCTTTTTTGCAGACCTTGGACAGCAGAGCACATGTGCTGAGCGCACTTGCTCGAGGTCGACGATAGAGACGATCTGGCGCGCATTCGCATTAGCTACGACCTCGCTCTCTCGCTCCTGTGCTTGTCGTCTCCACCTCAACTGCGCGCGCGCGAGACATCGCCGACAGAGCTCGTTCTCCTGGTGCAAAAATGGCGAGACGCGAGCAGCAGCACGGAAGCAATCATGGCACGAGCGGCGGGACGCTCGGCGTCTCAGTCGGCTCGCGCTGCTACATCCCTGACGCGCAGCGCATGTGGATCCCCGTTGTCGTCGAAGACGTGAACGAACATCAGCGCAAAGTCACAGTGCGTCTCGAGCGCGTGCGCCACGGCGAGTCAGACGGCGACGACGACGACAGTCATGATCGCTTTAGCGAAGCGTCGGCGCCGCGGCGCGTGATCGACGTCGACGACAACACTGTCCTGCCGCTGCAGAACACGCTCGACGCCACGGCGTCTGCTCGCCTCGGCTGCGACGACATGATCGAGCTCAACCACTTGCACGAAGCTGCGATTCTGTACAACCTCAAGACGCGCTTCCACGCGCGCTTGCCGTACACATACACGGGCGACATCTGCTTGGCCGTGAATCCGTACCAGTGGCTCGACGAGCTCTACTCGAAAGAGCTCCACGCGCAGTACCTCCGCGCCTCGAGCCGCGCGCACTTGCCGCCGCACGTGTACGCCGTCGCGGTGTCGTCGTACCAGCACATGAAAGCGCATGGGCGGAACCAGAGCATCCTCGTGAGCGGCGAGTCGGGCGCAGGGAAGACCGAGACGACCAAGATCGTGATGGACAACCTCGCGAGCATTGCGCGCGTCGGGTCGCGACAGGAGACGATCGCAAAGATCATCGACGTGAACCCGCTCCTCGAGTCGTTTGGCAACGCGAAGACCAAGCGCAATGACAACAGTAGTCGCTTTGGCAAGTTCACGCAGCTCCAGTTCGACAGCGACAGCGCGCTCTGCGGCGCCAAGTGCGAGACGTACTTGCTCGAGAAGACGCGCGTCGTGACGCAGGAGCCGGGCGAGCGCAACTACCACATCTTCTACCAGCTCCTCCACGGCACGACGCTGTCTGAGAAGCAAGAGCTCGGTCTCGACAGTGACGACAGCGACACGGTCCCAGCGTTTGCGTACTTGCAAGCAGACGCAAGCCTCGTAGCCAAGGACACAAAGAACTTTTCCAAGACGAAGCGCGCGCTCGCGCTCTTGGGACTCGGCGACGCCGACCAGCGCGCACTCTTTCAAGCGATCTCGGGCATCCTCCACCTCGGCGAAGCGGCGTTCGCGACGCGTGCAGACAATGAAGACGCGAGTCAGCTCGAGCTCGCGTCGGTCATGTACAGCAGCGTGCTCTTGGGCTTGGACGCCGACGCGATGGACCGCGCACTGTGCAGTCGCACGATGAAAGCCGGCGGCGAAGTGTACGCCGTGCCGCTGAGCGTCGCACAGGCGACGTCGTGCCGCGACGCACTTGCGAAAGCGATCTACGCCAAGGTCTTTGACTGGATGGTCGCGCGCATCAACGCGAGCTTGAGCGCCGATGCGATCGCCTCGAGCACGATCGGCGTGCTCGACATCTTTGGGTTCGAGAGCTTCCAGCACAACTCGTACGAGCAGCTCTGTATCAACTACGCGAACGAGAAGCTCCAGCAAAAGTTCACGCAGGACGTGTTCACGTCGGTCTACGACGAGTACGCGCGCGAGCAGATCACGTGGAGCCACATTGCGTACGCAGATAACGCGCAGGTCTTGGCGCTCTTGGAGAGCAAGCTCGGCGTCATTGCGCTCTTGAACGAAGAGCTCGTGCGGCCAAAGGGCAGCGACGAGGGCTTTGTCGGCAAGCTCGCGACGCAGCACCGCGTCAACAAAGCGGTCATTGCGTTCGCGCGCATCTCGAAGACGCAGTTCACGATCCACCACTACGCCGACAGTGTCCTGTACGAAGCATCGGGCTTCTTGGAGAAGCACAAGGACGCGCTCTTGCCAGACCTCTCGGACCTCATGCGCGCGAGCTCTGAGGCGTTCTTGCAGTCGCTCTTTGCCAAGGCGGTCACTGACGAGAGCGAGGCGCCGGCAGCTGGCAATGGACTGCGTCGACGCGGCGGTGGCGACGCGAGCGCAGCTGCAGCAGCGACGGTCGGGACGCAGTTCAAGCAGTCGCTCAACCAGCTCATGGCGAACATCAACCTCACGCACGTGCACTACATCCGATGCATCAAGCCAAACAGCACGAAGAGTCCGCACGAGCTCGACGAGCGCATGGTCGTGAACCAGCTCCGGTGCGCCGGTGTGATCGAAGCGATCTCGATCGCGCGCGCTGGGTACCCGAACCGACTGCTCCACGGCGCGTTCGTGCGCGAGTTCGACCTCTTTCTCACAGACGCTGAGCGCTCGCGCGCTGGTGCCGACGTTGCGAACTGCCGCGTCCTCGTGCAGCACTTTGCGCTCGAGACGCCGCACGAGTACCAGATGGGCACGACGAAGATCTACCTCCAGAAGGGCGTGCTCGAGCGCCTCGCCCACGCAAAAGCCGCCAAGCTCTTTGCGTTCGCAGCGTGCATCCAGAGTCGCTGGCGCGGCATCTGTGCGCGGCGCGAGTACGCGATCATGCAGCGCGCGCTCGTCGTGCTCCAGCGCCGCGTCAAGGTCTTTGCTGCTGTGACTGTGTTCCAGCGCCAGCGCGCGGCGATCGCGACGATCCAGCGCGTCTGGCGCGGTCACGTCGGCCGCACGCTGTTCTTTGCTGTGCTATGTGAGCACCGCGCACTGCAGATCCAGCGCGTGTGGCGCGGTCACGTCGGTCGCCAGGCGTTCCACCGCGTGCTCTGCGACCACTGCGCTGTACGCATCCAGTGCTGCGTGCGCCAGTCGCTCGCACGGCAGGAGCTGACGCGCCGTCGCGACGCATACGCTCGCGAACAAGCGCGTCTGCGCGAGCTCGAGCGCCTCGCGCGGATCGAAGCTGCGCGCTTGCACGCAATCAAGTGCGAGCGCAGCGCCGTTGTGATCCAGACGCTCGTGCGCGGGTACCAGGCACGCGGCGTGTTTGTCAAGCTCGTCGAGCGCGCTGCCGCAGAAGAGCGTCGGCGTCTTGCCGAAGAGCAGGCTGAGCGTGAGCGTGCTGCTGAGGAAGAGCGGCAACGGCTTGCCCGAGAACAAGCTGAGCGCGAGCGTGCTGCTGAGGAAGAGCGGCAACAACTTGCTCGAGAACAAGCTGAGCGCGAGCGGTCGCAGCGCCTCGCAGAAGAAGCCGAGCGTGCGCGGCAAGAGGAGCTTGCACGGCAGCGCGAAGCCGAAGCCCGCGCGCAGCAGCTCGCTCGGGAGCGCGCCGAGGCAGAGCGACTCGCACGCGAGCAGCAGGCGCAAGAGGCAGCGGCCGTGTCGGTACAAAAGGTCACGCGCGGTCGGCTCGCGCGCCAGAAGTTTGCCGTCCTGCGCGTCGAAGCGCTGGCAGCTGCAGAGGCCGAGAGTCCTGCGATGCTCGCGACGCGCGCCGAGAATGCGCGGCTGCGGCAGCAGTTGGCCGAGCTCCTCGAAGCGAACATTGAGCTCGAGAGCCTCGTGAGCGAGTGGCAGTGCGAGTGCGAGGTCCTGCGCGCGTCAAACAACGTGAAAGAGCTCGACCTGAAGCAGCAGATCAGCAGCAAGACGCAGCTCCTCGATGCAGCGCGCGCCGAGCACGCGAGTCTCTGCGACGCGCTCGACAAGACGGGCACGCGGTCTGCGACGGAGACTGTCGACTCGAACGGTTCGACCGAGTCCGAGACGCTCAGCTCTGCGTCCGAGTCCGAGCCTGAAGACGACGACGACGACAGCCACGAGGACGCCGATGCAGAATGGTCACGCCACTCGCAGCAGCAGAAGCCCAAGCACAAGCAGCACGACCACGACGACGCGTACTTTGACGCGGACCGACCGTCGACCGACGTGTCGTACTACTTGGAGCAGCGGTCGACGCAGACGAGCAAGCCGCGCTTTAGCAACGTCATGCAGCAGCGCAAGCAAAAGTCGGCGCAGCTCTTGCGTGCCGGCGCGAGCAAGCTCGGGATGGCCAAGAAGTGGGTCAACACGGCGCGCCGACCTGGTGCGAAAGCGGCCAAGGTGCACGGCGAGCTCGACATTGTCGAGTCGCCCGTGGCAGCGCGACGCGTGGAGATGTAGATGAGGGAAAATGAGAAGCGATGTGTGTCTGTGGTGAACGAGCGCGACGGCGAAGAAGAAGACGATGAAGAAGACGGTGCTCGCGGCGGGGACTGCAGCAGCGAGAGAGAGAAAGCGCTTCGCTCTTGTGTGCACGCGCCACTGCTGATGCGAGCAGCCGTCCAGTTGAGATAATAAACAGAGACCGTCGAGACTGCGTACTCTGGTGTCGTGTGTGTTGGATGCATGGGCGTGAGCACAAGAGGTTGCTGTCCTGTTGCTTGGCCACTAACGTCAAGCTCGATGGCGAGAGCTCAAGCCGAAGCAGAGGACGCATCTTGAAGTGTGCCTTGGACGTCCAAGGTGCTAATGGAGCCATGTGAACGCAACCAAGCAGCAATCTCTGAGGATCAAGCACCAGCGACTGCAGAGGCGACGATCAACATGAACCAACACGCTCGTCTTGATAGTCCGCACCACCAAGTGTCCAAGGCAGGTGAACATTCAAGCGTCTACATCGACGAGGATCAACAAAGAGATCTATCACTACAGACATCGCTTTTGCGCTTTGAGCTCCTTGGTGCGTGTTGTTGAATGCGGTCGAGCGTGCGCGAATCCTGTGCGAGCGCGAGATCGAGTGCGTGGAGCGTCTGAGAGGCGCGCGCGCGTACTGGAGCAATAGCAAGAGCAGGAGCAAAGCAGTCGTCGTCGACGTCGTCGCACTAACTCAGTGTGTATGTGATGCGATTCAGACCGAGTTGCAGCAAGAGCAAGCGCCGGACCACCTTGCAGCACGAGTGCAACAGCACAGCACAGCCATCGTCACTCGCTCGCGCCTGCAGCATCGTCGTCGTCGGTGCATCGTCGTCTCCTCGCGTTCTGAGCGGCTTGCTTTTGCTTTTGCTTTTGCTTCATGTGTTGTTGTTTGGGTTGTTGGCTCGGATCGTTGGTTAGACAACGAGTTTGTATGCTCTGAGCTGTTTGTTGCCCGGCTATGTCGCGACAGCTCGGGCTTGGGACAACAACACACAGGAATCATCATCTGGCGCGGCTTGGCTCGGCCAAAAGTCTGGTTTGGGCCAAAATTGCACTCGATCAAAATAGCACCGATCGATCAAAGTGACTTGGCGCAACACATTGTTGTGTCCTAGTGTTTGGCTATAGTGGCTACAGTGGCTGTGTGTGTGCTGTTGCAGGAGCGAGCGAGCGAGCGAGCGAATGCGCTGGTAGCACGTTGTGTGTGTGTGTGTGTGCTACTACTACACCAGCAGCACGTATTATGGTTGGTTTGCTCTGGTCGAGTGAGGAGTGACGCCACACTCGCTTCGCATACAGATGCATTTGCTGCGTCGTGATACACCCACATACGCCACTCCGACGACTGAGCCTCACAAGTCTCACAAGCCTCACAAGCCTCACAACAACCTCGCAGGTCTCGCACGTTTTACAAAAGCCCTTTCAAAGCCATCATCCAAAGCAAAGCAAAGCAAGCAGCACGGACGCAATGCAATGCGCGCGACACAGACATGCCAGTGTCCGATTCTCGGACCAGCACCAGCACCAGCGAGTGCCAGCACAGACAGATACAGAATGCTGCTGCTGCATGGACATACAACGCATTTGCACGCATTTGCCTCGAGCTCGAATCGGACCACGTCAACGCACGCGATCTTTCGAATGGATCTTGTCGTCTTTATGAAGAGCCGTCGTCGGTCTGAACTTCGAGCCGAGAATCTTCGGTCGTGTCCGCTAAAGACCGAAATGCATGCAACACAAGCCCACACGTTTGGCTTGGCTATCTCGCATACTCTCTCGAGTCACTTTGTGGCATTTTGAGCCGCTTGTGGTCGTCGTGCAATCGTACAGATAGGGTTGCACTTCGTATCATGCAAGAATTGTTTCGATCTGTAGACGACACCAAACAACAATGACAATACACCAACAATAATGGCACGAAAAACGCCTCGACAACAACAATATCAATACAACGCATCAACAGCAATAATGTTTCCACTCACCACTTCAACAACAGCAACGACGACGACCACCACCACCACCACACTCTCTCACATTCAACACCACGCGACTCGACCTTCATAGCTCGAACGTACGCACGCACATTCGCTCACTCACATTCGCTCGCTCACGAACAAGCAATACACGCATGTATGTGCGTGTGTGTGCAAGTGTGTGTGTGCTGAAGGTTACTCCAAGGAACGAGCAAGTGCATTTTCGTGATCGAGTCGCAACAATAGCACGACTCGTACTAGGTACTAGGACACTGCTTGTTCTACAACGCTGCATGTGTTACTCAAGCTCCTAGGGCATCTTTGAGTACTCACATTAGTACGTCGTAGAGTAACTGCAGCGACCAGATATTGGATCCAAGCAACAAACTATTTGTCGTTTAGCGTAGATCCATTCAAGGCTGTGTCGCACCGAGACACCGAAAGCGAGCACAGCAACACAGCACTGTTCGCGCTTGCAGCACACGAAACGGTGCAACGATACACACGGCGTTTGTCGATTGAGTGTCCAGACATAAGTAGTGAGTGGTGTGTGCCGCTTGCTTTGCTCGTCAGTGTGTGCTGTTGGTTCGAGAGATTGATCGCCAAAGCGCTGCCGAGCTCAAATGTTGTACTTTGTGGTGCTTTGGAAATGCCTCATTGCATCTGACGCGACCACGTCGGCCGCTAAGCGTTCTACTGCATACTTTCCGACTACTGCGCCGTGTGCATACAGGTCTGCGTGCTGGTGTCGTGATGCACACTCACGTGAACAAGTGAAACCGCGCGAGCTCGAGCGCCTTGCGCTGGCCGAAGCAGCGTGATTGTGAGCTAGACGCTTGTGCACGGGTGCCAGGCGCGTGGTGTGTTGGCGAAGATGTTCTTGCTCGGCTCGACGCTTCGGAACATTCTGCATGGCGTGTTGTGCTTGCCAACTATGGCTTTGAGGCTCCAGACACTCCTGAACGAGCACGTGCCAGGCAGTATGTACACATCTACAAGCGTGCGCGAGACACCTTTCGATACCAAGCTGCTGCTGGTCGACGAATATGGCAACAACATCGTAGCGTACGACGAGTGAGCTAAGGCTAGTAGATGGAGTAGTGAAAGCCGACACCAAGAAGCAAAATCAAGATACGTCATGAGTTGTATTCACCAGTTCATCATGTTGTCAGCATAGCTCAGTGTATGCAGTTGGCCCTATGACCACAACGCGTACAACAAGGTAGAATACCAAACTGCAAGCGACGCCATCGACGCTGCATGCACGTAGAAGATATGCCGCGAGTGGAACAAGCAGTAACCTTCAGCACACACACACTTGCACACACACGCACATACATGCGTGTATTGCTTGTTCGTGAGCGAGCGAATGTGAGTGAGCGAATGTGCGTGCGTACGTTCGAGCTATGAAGGTCGAGTCGCGTGGTGTTGAATGTGAGAGAGTGTGGTGGTGGTGGTGGTCGTCGTCGTTGCTGTTGTTGAAGTGGTGAGTGGAAACATTATTGCTGTTGATGCGTTGTATTGATATTGTTGTTGTCGAGGCGTTTTTCGTGCCATTATTGTTGGTGTATTGTCATTGTTGTTTGGTGTCGTCTACAGATCGAAACAATTCTTGCATGATACGAAGTGCAACCCTATCTGTACGATTGCACGACGACCACAAGCGGCTCAAAATGCCACAAAGTGACTCGAGAGAGTATGCGAGATAGCCAAGCCAAACGTGTGGGCTTGTGTTGCATGCATTTCGGTCTTTAGCGGACACGACCGAAGATTCTCGGCTCGAAGTTCAGACCGACGACGGCTCTTCATAAAGACGACAAGATCCATTCGAAAGATCGCGTGCGTTGACGTGGTCCGATTCGAGCTCGAGGCAAATGCGTGCAAATGCGTTGTATGTCCATGCAGCAGCAGCATTCTGTATCTGTCTGTGCTGGCACTCGCTGGTGCTGGTGCTGGTCCGAGAATCGGACACTGGCATGTCTGTGTCGCGCGCATTGCATTGCGTCCGTGCTGCTTGCTTTGCTTTGCTTTGGATGATGGCTTTGAAAGGGCTTTTGTAAAACGTGCGAGACCTGCGAGGTTGTTGTGAGGCTTGTGAGGCTTGTGAGACTTGTGAGGCTCAGTCGTCGGAGTGGCGTATGTGGGTGTATCACGACGCAGCAAATGCATCTGTATGCGAAGCGAGTGTGGCGTCACTCCTCACTCGACCAGAGCAAACCAACCATAATACGTGCTGCTGGTGTAGTAGTAGCACACACACACACACACAACGTGCTACCAGCGCATTCGCTCGCTCGCTCGCTCGCTCCTGCAACAGCACACACACAGCCACTGTAGCCACTATAGCCAAACACTAGGACACAACAATGTGTTGCGCCAAGTCACTTTGATCGATCGGTGCTATTTTGATCGAGTGCAATTTTGGCCCAAACCAGACTTTTGGCCGAGCCAAGCCGCGCCAGATGATGATTCCTGTGTGTTGTTGTCCCAAGCCCGAGCTGTCGCGACATAGCCGGGCAACAAACAGCTCAGAGCATACAAACTCGTTGTCTAACCAACGATCCGAGCCAACAACCCAAACAACAACACATGAAGCAAAAGCAAAAGCAAAAGCAAGCCGCTCAGAACGCGAGGAGACGACGATGCACCGACGACGACGATGCTGCAGGCGCGAGCGAGTGACGATGGCTGTGCTGTGCTGTTGCACTCGTGCTGCAAGGTGGTCCGGCGCTTGCTCTTGCTGCAACTCGGTCTGAATCGCATCACATACACACTGAGTTAGTGCGACGACGTCGACGACGACTGCTTTGCTCCTGCTCTTGCTATTGCTCCAGTACGCGCGCGCGCCTCTCAGACGCTCCACGCACTCGATCTCGCGCTCGCACAGGATTCGCGCACGCTCGACCGCATTCAACAACACGCACCAAGGAGCTCAAAGCGCAAAAGCGCATTGCTCTATCTCACATCACACCAGCACACACCAGCGCACACCAGCACATTCAGTCAAGCCAGCATGCTGCGACTCGCGACACACTCGGCTGCTGCCGCTGACTCCGTGTGCCGACTACAGCACCGCGGCGCGCGACTCGCTCGTGTGCTGCTTACGAGCGCGTACTTGACCCACGCCGCTCGCGCTCCGACTGCAGACGTGCGCCGCCACGCCTCGCACCACGCACTGCACGCTGCTCACGCTGCACGCACGAAGACACTCAGCGTTGCAGTGCTCGGCGCGACTGCCGCTGCTGCGCTGAGCGTCGGTCTCGACGGCGAGCGGGAGGCACACACTCGCGCCGCGATCGAGCCGCAGCACAAGCCGCGCGTTGCGCACAAGTGGCACCTGTTCGACCAGATCGGCGCCGGCGCGTTCGGGACTGTGCGCATCGGAATGCACGAAGACTCGGGCGAAGTCGCTGCGATCAAGATCGTGGACCCGGACAAGCGGAACTATCCGGCGCTCGAGCGCGAGATCACGGCGCTGAAGCTCGTAAAGGCGCTCGGCGGCCACAGCAACATCATCGACCTCAAGGACGTGTACGTCGACGGCCGCAAGGTGTGTCTCGTGACGGAGCTCGCGCGCGGCGGCGAGCTTTTCGACCACATCGTCGCGTTCGGCGCGTTCTCGGAGGAGCGCGCGAGTGCGTTTGCGCGCGAGATGGGCAGCGCGCTCGGGTTCCTGCACCGCCACGGCCTCGTGCACAAGGATGTCAAGCCAGAGAACATCCTGATGTGCTCGAAGGAGCAAGGCGTGTCGCGGGACTTTGTCAAGCTCGCGGACTTTGGCAGCGCCGGACCTGCGAGCATGGACAACAAGCTCGACGACATTGGCACGTCGGCGTACTTGCCGCCAGAGCTGCTCGAGTCGGGCGTGTGCACGGCCGCGTGCGATATGTGGGCGCTCGGGTGCGTCCTGTACATTGTCCTGAGCGGCTCGCATCCGTTCGACCTGGAGGGCACGGCGAGCGACGACGAGGTCGAAGCGCGCATCAAGCGCACGCCGGTGTCGTTCGACTTTGCGGCGTGGTCGCACGTCTCGGCGGACGCGAAGGACCTCATCTCGCGCCTCTTGCACAAGGACCCGCGCGAGCGGCTCACAGCCGACGAGCTGCTGCAGCACCCGTGGATCGTCGCTCGGAGCCCAGCGCCACTGCCGTCGGTGCCAGCGCTCGTCGCCGAGACAATTGCCAATGGCAGCATGCACGTCTCGGCTGTCGCTGCGCACTGAGCGAGCGAGCGAGCGAAGCAGACACACACACACACAGAGAGAAGAAGCAAGTAGACTAGAGTATTTAAGAGCACCAACCAGTACATTGATCCAAGCACCTCGAGCATGACGTCGATCTGTTGCTTGACAGAGTCCTGGAGAGGTGTGTGCCTTGTCAACGACCTTGATGATCTCCACTGCAGTGTGCTTCGCCTCGACGACAAGATCAGGAGCCAGAGCTACAACCATCGCACAGACCTCACGATCAGCACAGACGAAAGCACACTCATCAGCTCTTCAATCACTCCAATGCGAGCTCTGCTTTCTCAAAGGACTCACGCGAGGACAACCGGAGATTCCAACAAGCAGCGCGCGTTCATGTGATCGATGGTGTGCATCAGTGAGCGTACGAGCAACAGCAACGACGCAAGACGAAAGACCGAGAGATGGAGATTGCAAGACGATGTCCATTGCGTGGTGTTACGACTGATTGAAAGATCCGAATGACATTCGCTTCTGCACACACCATTGCACACCGACACATACACACACGCATGAAGAGCTTGATTGAGCATGTACGAGGCAAAACCAGGGCGAGGAGCAGATGGAGGAGAGCTGCGTCAAGCCCAACTATAACGCCTCGAGCGTTCCTATCGCATTGTTCAATGACCGCCATACACACCGGAGGATTCATAGGGCGGAGATACCAAATGCCAAGGTCATACACACAAACAGACATACATATAAAAGCACAACATGCACGTAATTGCACGTCGACTTGATGGAAGGAGCGTCGTGTGTCTGGATGATGGTAGTCGTGATCGTCGCGAGACGCCCTGCAAGCTGGAATGGACTCGCATGTGCGCTTGCTTCGTGTGCTCGACTTGCTCGACTTGTTGGCTTGCTCGACTGTGCGCCATTCCTTTTGAATCGGCATTCACTCCCAAGCGTTGTGTAGTCCACACGACAATCGGAATCGAAAGGGAAATGTGAGCAACAACTGTATATCAATTCAACAGCAACAAAATATACACATGTATTTAAATTCGACACGAAAGCGCGCTCGCCCGCTGACCAGTGATTTTGCGCTCGCAAGAAGGAGGTCGTCGCGCATGCCGCCGGCGCATGTGGTCGAGCATTTTGACATTTCCCCGTCGTTAAAGTTCCGTCAGCAACATGGGTCGCGTCATTCGTGGACAGCGCAAGGGTGCCGGCGGCATCTTCAAGTCGCACACCTCCAAGCGCCAGGGCGCTGCGGCGTTCCGTGCGCTCGACTACGTTGAGCGCCACGGCTACATCAAGGGTGTTGTCAAGGAGATCATCCACGACTCGGGCCGTGGCGCGCCGCTCGCGCGCGTGACGTACCGTGACCCGTACCGCTTCAAGCTCAAGCACGAGCTCCTGATCGCGGCCGAGGGCATGTACACGGGTCAGTTTATCTACTCGGGCGCCAAGGCGAACATGACGGTCGGCAACATCCTCCCGCTCTCGGCCCTCCCTGAGGGTACGATTGTGTGCAACGTCGAGGCTCGCGTCGGCGACCGCGGCGCGTTCGCGCGTGCGTCGGGTGACTACGCCGTTATCGTGACCCAGGACGAGGACAAGGGCCGCACCAAGCTCCGTCTGCCGTCGGGCTCGAAGAAGACCGTGCCATCTGCGTAAGTGCTTTGCGCATTCTACATCAACTCCGTGCGGGTGTCGTCGGACCCCACTCCCAGCGACGCTGAGCGTTTGTGCGGCAGCAGCGGCGTGCGCTTGACCGAGCGTGTGTCTGTTGTCGCCGATCGTCTCGAGAGAGCACAAGCATTCGATCAAGCGAGCTCTGTGAGCAGCGCAGATCGTGATGCGGCGAAGCAAGAGAGCGCGTGTGCGCGAAAGAGCATGCAAGCGCAAGTCGGAGAAAGTGCAGGCATCTGTGCTTGTTCTGGCTTGTGCGTGCTGGTCGCTCGCGCCACCGCAGCCTCTCTTGCTGTTCGTGTGCTCGAGTCGTTCCCGCCCACTGGTGCGGTGAGTAAGTACCATTCCCGCACATCGCGGTGTGTAAGTGTGCTGGTCGCTCGCTCGCCTCGTGCTGCTGGTTGTGGAGCCCGCCGTACTTTGTACTCTGTCTCTGCTGTTGTGCAGGACCGTCGCGACGGCAGCAAGCCTCGCGTGCCAGAGTTCCATCGCGTGCTGACACCTGTGCCTCGCTTGTTGTGTGATTCATCAGGTGCCGTGCCATGATCGGTGTCGTCGCCGGCGGTGGCCGTACGGACAAGCCGATCCTCAAGGCTGGCCGTGCGTTCCACAAGTACCGCGTGAAGCGCAACGAGTGGCCGAAGGTCCGTGGTGTGGCGATGAACCCGGTGGAGCACCCGCACGGTGGTGGTAACCACCAGCACATCGGTCACCCGTCGACGGTCCGCCGTGACGCGCCGGCTGGTAAGAAGGTCGGTCTCATTGCCGCCCGCCGCACGGGTCGCCTGCGCGGTATCAAGAAGGTCGAGAAGGACAACTAAGTTGTCGCACTCGCCTCTGGCCGCGCGCGCTAGTGTCGCCTCAACCACACGGGACTGTCAATCAATACAACGACTTGCAAGTCAACTCTCTCTTCTTGTTTGTTTGCTTCACTTGCTTGTTGCTTGTTTGCTTCACTTGCTTGTTGCTTGCTTGGCTCACTTGCTTGGCTCACTTTCTCGCCTTGTCGGTCGACAAGCTTTGCTTGCTGTTGCTGCAAAGAGCTGTCATTTGGTGTTGCCAGCTTCTTCGCGCACGACTGGCTCAACATGTTGTGGCTTTCTCTTGCTACTGCTCGACTGTGAACTGTCTGCTAGTCTTCCTGTCTCTATCGACTGGCCGCTGACGAAGCACCCCGCATGAGCGCGTCGGCACGCTGGCGTTCTCGCTGCTCGCGCTCGTCCCGCTCCCGACGGAGTTGCTCCATCAGGTCGCTTGCGCCATTGTCGCCACGCTTGTGTTTGTTCGACGTCTTTGTCTTCTTGGACTTCGCTCTCGAGCCACTGCGATGCGTGGTCGAGTACTCGCTCTTGTACTCGCGCCGTGTGCGCTCGTCGACATCGCGAGCAGAGCGCTTGAACGCGCGCCGCCGAGGCTCGTTGTCGCTTCCTCCGTCTTCCGATGAAGCAGATGAACGCTGCGGACGCATGTGCAAGAGCGGATCCTGCGCAGCGAGCGCTCTAGCATATCACAAGCACACAGACACACACACAAGCGCGACTCAGTCAGCCTATCGCATCATAAGCACATAGGCACACATGCTTGTTCGGTGTCTATGACCTGCCACTAACTGACTGCCGCACCTCTTGCGTTTTTGCTCACGCCGTCCACTGCTGCGTTGGTTCACGTTCAGAGCACTTGAGCCACCGCCGTCATCTTCGTCGCGTGTGCGCTTGGCGTACCAAGGCAAGTGTCCTTGCTTTCCAAGCGTGTCGTGCTCATGTTGCTGCGAGCGTCTCAAGCTCTTGCTGCGACCGTGCACTTCGTCCTCGAGCTTCCGCTGTTGCTCTTCCTCTTCGCGCTGAAACAAGTTGACGTGCGCGAGTGCATGCGTGCGTTCGTTCGTGTTGTGCGATGTTTGATCATGCCCACTTGCGTCTCGCGCTTGCAGCACCTGTGCGCGCTGCTCCTGCTCGCGTCGGCGCTCGGTCGCTCTTCGCGCTTGCTGCGCTTCTGCATCGAGGCGCTCGTCGCGCAGCACGCGTTCGATGTTGTCGCGGCGCCACACATGCCACTTCTTGTGGCCGAGGATGCGGAGTCCGCCGCCGCCCATCGCACCAAACGATCACCTCGTCGTGTCTTCTTGACTTCTTGACGCTCTTGAGGAACGAGGAGCGAAATCGTGTCTTACAAACATCAAGTCAAATGCAACATGAACATGCTCAAACTCGTCGACACAACGCTTGCTGCTCGAGCAACGCGACCTGCTCGGATCAAAAGCCGTCTGGACACGCTCGACGCGAATGCCCACACTGCGCGCACTCGGTGCACATCACTGGCGGTGCAGCAGAGCCAGTCTTGAGCGACAAGAGGCTGTGCGCATACGCTCGAGCAAGTCGTGACTCGTACGTCAACCCGCTGTGTGGGCCGTACTACACGTGCAGTGGAGCGATAGCGATGTCAAGGGTGATGCAACAGCAGCACCTCGGGAGTCCATGCACAGCTACACACCTTGTGGCTGCGCTCAAAGTCAGTTGGAATGCAGTAGTGCGTCTGCCAGCAGCACATGTGACCCAGTTGACATCGCAGGTCAGAGCTGCAGCAACTGCGTCGTGTCCATTGAACTCGTCATGCTCGAACGCATTCGCATACACGCATGCATGTACCTCGATGTGCTGGACGACGCGAAGCAACTTGTCTGGAACACGAGGCGCTCCTGGTTGCCCTTTGCGAATGTACTTGACGACCTACACAGGAACAAGCAGCGACGTTGTTGAGCGAGTGAGCAACTCGAGCGCGACCAAGCACAGACATCCCCAGTGCGACTGCAGCGCTCGTACCTCGTACGTGAGTGTCGGGACGTACTCACCGCTGCTGTCGATCGACTCGCGCGAGGGTCTCGATGCAGATGCTGCTGCTTGTGGACCAAGACATGCCGATCGCGAGCTGCAGTGGTCATACGTGTACTCACTCGCACCGCTGCGCTTCTGCTGCGCGTACATGTCGCCATGCCGCGAGTGCGTCTTCGTCACGCGCAGGAAGCTCGTGATCGTTGGCATGTTGTCTCGAGGAGCTCTCAATCTCAATGAGACTAACCGCCTCATGTCGTCTTCCGCAAAGCGCTGGCGACTCTCAAGCAGCAGCAACAACAGCAAGGTCGACTCGACAAGCTTCATGATCATCACCACTCACTGACTGACGACCGCATCGATTCAACACGACACTCGACGGCCGCCGGCACTCGCTCACTCGATACACACGCACACGTACATGCACAAACGCTACTGGCGTCTCGCTCCTCTGTGTGTCCTGCTCTGTTCTACGCGCCTCGGCCCGCAATCTTCGCGCGCGCACTCGCGCTTCCAGTGCTCGAGAGCTTCACCGTCGCAATGAACTGCGTCACGCTGCTCGCGCTCGCGTCCTGGTGCTGGTACTTCAGGAGCGCAGCGACCATTTCGCGGTTTGCCATGCTCCCAGCGATCTGCAGCGCCGTCATGCCGCGCGCGTTCACGACTGTTGCGTCCGCGCGGTGCGTCAAGAGCACAGTCACGACGCCCATGTGCCGATGGGCGACAGCGATGTGGAGCGCAGTCGCGCGCTCGGGGTTCAGCGCGTCGATGTTTGCGCGGTGCTTGAGCAGCGCCGACACAACTGCGATGTGCCCAAACTGCGCCGCGGCGTGGAGCGGCGTCCAGCTGCCCTGCATCGTCGCGTTCACGTCAGCACCGCGCGCAAGCAGCAACGTCGCAATGCGCGCGCTGCCTTGCTTTGCAACAGTGTGCAGCGCCGTCGGTCCGTCTGGCGACACTGCACCCATGCTTGCGCGATGCACGTCAACGAGCGCGGTCACGACAGATGTATGATCAGCTTCGATCGCAAGGTGCAGTGGCGACAAGCGAGAGCTGTCGAGCGCATTCACGTCCGCGCCGTGCTTGACAAAGAGCGAGACCATCTCGACCAAGCCGTCTTGCGCAGCGAGGTGGAGCGGACACATCGACTCGCCCAAGTTCGGGTTCGCACCGTGCTTGAGCAGCATCGACGCGATCTTCGTGCGCTTCCCGAGCACACTCATGTGCAGTGGCGTCCAGTCGTTGAGTGCGCGGCCGTTCACGTCCGCGCCTTGGTCCAAGAGCTTCTGCACCACGCGCGGGTCGCCATTGAGCGCTGCGTAGTGCAGTGGCGCAAAGCCGTTCGAGTCTGGAAGCTCTGGGTGGGCGTTGTGCGCCAGCAGCACAAGCATGAAGTCGTTGTGCGACTTCTCAGCCGCCACGAGCAGCGCAGTCTTGCCCTCGCTGTTTTGGATGTTCACGTCTGCGCCGTGGCGAATGAGCGCAGTCGCGACAGGCACGTAGCCAAACTGCGCTGTGACTGCGAGCGGAGTCATGCCGTGGACTGACTGGGCGTTTGCGTTTGCGCCGTGCTCAAGGAGAGTCGTCACTACGTCTGCGTGTCCGCACTGCGCCGCAATGTGCAGTGGCGTGAAGCCATCGATCATGGCCACTTCCGTGTTTGCGCCGTGTGCGAGCAGCGCTCGGAGCGAGCTGAGCTGGCGGCTCATTGCTGCACCCATGAGCGCAGTGCCGCCGTCAGACCGCGGCGCGTTTGGGTCTGCGTTGTGCGCCAGGAGTGCTGTCACCATGCTTTCGTTGCGCTGCTCGATCGCAGTGAGCAGCGACGTCTTGCCGTCTTGGCGCTAAACGTTCGGGCTTGCGCCGCGCTCGAGCAACAGTGTCGCAAGCGTGTTGTTGCTACTACTCACGGCTTCAAAGAGCGGTGTCACGCCAATTGCCGGCGCAGCGTTCACGTTTGCGCCGAGATCGATGAGCACGCGAGCGAGCTCCAAGCGACCGTGGCGGCACGCGAGGATGAGCGGCGTGTCGCCGTCGTCGCCTTCAAAGACCGAGTTGACCGAGACAACTGGCGGTTCGCGCGCAAGGAGTCTGCGCACGAGCGCGATGTCGCCGTCGTAGCACGCGCGCTGGAGCAGTCGGAGCACGACAGTTGACTCGGATGTCTGCGCACTAGCATTGTCACCACCACTGCTGCTACTTGTGTTTGCTGTCGCGGTTGGGTGTGTGTGCGTTTCGGCGGCATGTCGTTGTTGTTGTTCTTGTTGGTCTTGCTGTCGTCGTCGCCGAAGTCAAAGAAGAAGAAGCGCTCGTGTAGTCGTAGTCGTGGCGTGTGAGTGCGTGAGTGACTACGTCTTGTGGAATGAGCGCGCTGCTGCTGCTGGTCTCGTCGCTTGAGCTCTTGAGCTCTTGAGCTTGAGCTTGTTGAAAGCGATCTTTGCTGCCACCCGTCCAAAACAAAAGAGCAGTGTTGGAATACAAAAGTGTCGTTCGGTGATGGACTTGTGTTGTTGCGTTGCGGCGTTCCTGATAACTGTATTGCTGCATAGAAATTTCAAACTGTTTGCAGCTGCGAAACGATACTGGAACGACTTGGTATCCGGATAGATGTCGTTTGTGTGTATTTCACAGTCCAAACGTATCCGAGAGTATACGCTAAACGACACTCTGCAGTCTGTCACACATTGCGCTGCTGTGCTTATACTGCGATTGTATGCCATACGTTGATCAAGTGTTATTGTCTTGCTCCACAAACCTCGCATTTGGCACTATACAAACTCGAAACAGCGCTTGTTTCCAGCATGAAACACAACACACTGACTTCGACTTCGACCTCGACCTCGACTTCGATCGGAGAGCAAGCACTGTCGGTCGTGTGCCATTCATCCATCCAGCTTGTGTTTGCTTCTCTCACTAACTATCGCCTCTCAGCCCAGCTCTGCTCTTGCTTTGATGTACACTTGGCCATCTCAAACACACTCTCGCACACCACTCGCTTGACAGTGTGCATCTTTCACTCTTTCAGTCTCTCTCGCCTCTCATGTGTGTGTTTGTGTGTTTGCTTCTCGTACCAAGAGCTCGAGCAACAGTGCGATCTGAGTGTGAGCAACAGCGCGATCTAAGCAACAGAGCAACCTGAGTGACCGAGTGACCGAGTGCAGCGCAGGGACGACAAGTCACTGTGGCGGGCAGGCAGGACGCTCGACTCAGGCTCCAACAATTGCAACCAGCTCACGCTCATATGCTCACACTGCTCATTCACACTCGCTGGCAAGCCTTGATCGGCATCGTCTCGAGACTACAAGCACGATGTCGTGTTCACAAGACACGACATGACTGACTGACTGACTGACGAGGTTGAGCAGAGGGCGGAGCAGGTAATCTGGATGAACAGCCGTCGCGAGCACATCAGCGCGGGCTGAAGGCAAGCAAGCTCTGCTCGCGTGGCACGCACTCGCCTTGACACGCTACGTTCGACCGGAACCTTGGATCGTGCGAATGATGAACAGAGCAAGTGGTGTTGGTGTTGTCGCCTCGAGTGTCGTCTTGAGTGAGACCTCGCGTCCGAGGCGACGTGCGCAAATGCAATGCAGTTGACATGGGCATTGTCGTGTGAGCTGTCACAGACGACAGCACCGTTTTGAGCTCTTGTTGAAGAGCTCACGCACACGAACTAACCGCGATACGAAGCAAGTCGTCGAGCGAGCGCTGCCAGAGCAACAACACCACAGCAGCAACACGCAGTGCAAGTCGCGTGTGAAGCAAGCAAGCGACACGCTCAGAGTGCGTAAGAGTGAAGCCATCAGCAATGCTGCGCAAACAGATTGGATAGTGAAAAAAGCGAGAGTAGCGATTTTGTGCTATGATTGGCCGAGACGCGCGTGACGCGCTGCGTGTAGGCTCGGCGTTCCGGGACAGATTATGCAATTTATTCACCCTAGTGAATAAATTGCAAGTACAGTGATGTTTTAAAACATTTATAGGTAATGATGTTCATTGCATCCTACACAAAAAATGACGCGTCCAATAGTTGAAACATCAAAGAAGCACAGTGTCATCCACACCAAAAACTATATAGGTATTAAATCCGTTTATAGCTTCTGGTCCAGCCGCGCAGCTTACAAAATCCAAGTCAAGTCGTTCCGCCTCGCCAGCCGCGCATATACCGTAAGCCGCCGGAATCGGCAGCAGCGTCCATCTTTGCGAGGCGCGCAAGTCGTGAAGCACTCGCCGCTGTGGTCGTCGTCGCTGTCGCTGTCGCTGTGGTCGTGCTCGCACACACGCGGATTTGCGCTCGCTCGACCGACCTTTGAACACGAGCGCAAAGCACAGTACGATCGTCGCAATGGTGACCGACGACGCACTCGTGTCGGACTTTGAAGCCGCGGCGAAGCAGTCGTGGCAGTCGTTCTCGACCATGAAGCGCTTCGTGTGCGAAGCGAATCGGCTCGAGAACGCGAGCTGGCGCCTCTGGTTCATGCAAAAGGACCAGAACAACCGCATCCGCAAGAGCAAGAGCACCGGCTCGCTCGCAGCGATCGACAAGCACCAGTCACAACACCCGCACCAATCAACGCCGCCGCCACCACCTCAGCCGCACGCACTGAGTCGCAAGAATGCGTCGTACGACAGTCATGCGTCGTCGTCGACGTCCACGCTCGACGCAGACGATGTGAGTCTCCCAGTGTGCGTCTACTGCGAGATGCACGCAGCGCACTTGAGCTGCAACGGCTGCTGCCACGACGTCTACTGCGTCAGCTGCTTCAAGCTCGTGCACAAGAAAGGCACGCTCGCGACGCACACGGCCGTCAAGATCAAAGAGGTGCGTCTGTGCGTCTTGTTATCTAGCAAGCTTGCTATATGTGTGCGTGTGTGGACTGGTGCACTGACAGATGCACACACTTGACCAGCTCTTGCTGCGCCGGAGCATGGAGCAGATGATGGAGGCAGCGAGCGAGGCCGAGAGCGCCATGTCGGTCTCGTCCGAGAGTCAGCCGGACGTTGAGCCGAGTGAAGCGCCGCTGTCGGGCTCCAAGTCGCCGACGCACCCGAGCGCAGCGCCAGTGCGCGCGAGCACCAGCAGCAGGACAAAGCCGTGGGAGATCCAGATGGACATGCTCATCCAGCGCTTGATGATGAACAGCATGCACACGGACGGCGACATCAGCGTCCACAACATCGACAGCCGCGACTCGCTCGGCACGGCCGAGTCCGTTGCGTCGTTCCTCTCGGACATTGCCATGGACGAAGACGACGCGCCGGCGCCGCTCAAGCCGCTCTCGACTGCTGCGTCGACGGACTGGAGCGACACGAATGAAAAGTCGAACCAAGCGGTCGTCGCTGCTGCGGTGCTCGTCGCAGGGCGTCACCAGAAGCGCACGCTGTCGTTCGACGGCATGCTCTCGCAGCAAGCGCCTGGACCAGCGACTCACACGCCAGCGTACAGCGCGACACTGCCGTCGCCAGCACCAGTGCCTGACGCGCCGCTGTTCCCAGTACCATCGTCGCTCCCGCGCACAAAGAGCAAGAAGAAGAACTCGGTCTGTCAGAACTGCAGCGGCAATCACATCACGATCGACTGTCCGCTGCTCGCGAGCTCTGGCATGGGCGACGGCGCTGCAGCGGCTGGTGGCGTCACGAGCAGCAGCTCGAGCGCCATGGGCGTCGACACAGTCCTGCGCAAGTGCTTCACGACGATCCACAACGACAACCTCTCGAACAGCACGCACGCGTTCCTCGGCGATGAGATCAGTGTCCGCGGCGGCGGCCACTTTGCCAAGTCCCAGTTCGCGTCAAGTGCGCCTGCGCCTGCAGGTCTGCGCGACGGCTCGACGTGGTCGTCGTTTGGCATGAACTCGATCTCGGAGGACCACTCGGCCGAGTCGGAAGACACGCTGGCTGTGCTGTTGCCGCTCCACGCGTCGCTTGCGGCCGAGAGCGACGTGCGCAAGTGGGACTGCACGACGTGGCTCATCTCGAGTCTCGCGACCGAGCTGTCGCAAGGCGCGTACGAAGCGGTGCGGACGACAGAGAAGACGTGCACTGACCCGCTCGCGCACATGCACGCAGAGGCGCAGCGCCACGCGCTTGCGAGCTGGGTGTTTGTGAAAGAGCCTGGTCGGAAGTGGTGCAAGCGCTACCTCTCGCTCTACCGCAACAGTCTCTGGGAGTTCCTCGACGACAAGGACACGAGTCGCCCTGTCGGGTACGCAAACGTCTCGGAGGGCTCTGTGCACGAGCACCAGGGCACGACGCTCGAGTTTGCGCTCAAGTACTATCGCCAGTCGTCGCCGCTCTCGGCGCGCAACGAGTGCTGGCTCCAGTTTGAGACCCACGCAGAAGCGACCAAGTGGCGCGAGCAGCTCACGATCGCGACGCGGCTCCAAGTCGACGACCTCTTTGACCTCGCGCCGGACTCGGGCAAGAACGACTCGCCCGAGAGCTACGAGCTCGGCAAAGGTCGGTTCTCGGTCGTGCGTCGCGCGTGCCGCAAAACGCTCGAGCGTGTCGGCGTCGTCAGCATCAGCGCCAGCGCTCAACTGTGCGCTCAAGATCATCGACAAGAACGTCTTCTGGGACCTCGTGGCGCACGAGACCGAGCGCGAAGACACGGTCGTGCGCGAGATCCTCACGCAGAGTCTGCTCACAGTCCGGTCCGGCGCGCTGTACTGCCCGGTCATTCGGCTGCTGTCGCTCTTTGAGACGCGCAACTTGCTCGTGCTCGAGCTCGAGCTCATGCAGGAGGGCGACTTGCACGAAGAGATCGTGACAAATAGCGCGATTGACGAAGTGCGCGCGCCGTTCTTGGTCGCGAGTCTCGTGAAAGCGATCGACTACTGTCTCCAGAACGGCGTGGCGCACCGCGACGTGAAGCTCTCGAACCTCGCACTCGACTTTGTCACGTGTCCCAAGGGCAAGCGGTACGTCGTCTGTGTGTCTGACAATGAGCTGTTGTCGTCGCACCTTCAACGCTGTGCTGACGCTTGTGCGTGTATCCGTGGGATGTCTGCGACTGTAGCTACTCGGTGCTCAAGATGGCGGACTTTGGCATGGCGGCGTTCATTCAGAGCGACGGGCGTCTCAAGGGCCGGTACGTCTAGCAGCGCTGTCTTGCGAGAGCGCGTAGTGCAATGGATCGGCGACAGGTGGGTGGTTTCACACACTACATCGCTTGCTTGGCTCTCTCTCTTGTCAGGTGTGGGACACCAGGCTTCGTTGCTCCCGAGATCCTCACAGCCGGCAAAGGCGAGTCGTACCCGAGCGGCGTCGACATGTTCTCCGTCGGCGTCGTCACGTACACGATGCTCTGCGGCTACGAGCCGTTCTTTGGCGTGAACGACGACGAGCTCATTCAGATGAACAAGTCGGTCGAGTACGAGTTCGAAGAGCCCGAGTGGGCGACGATCTCGGACGAAGCAAAGGACCTCGTACGTCTCTGTCTACGTGCGCAGTTGCTGGAGCTGAGAGAGAGCTCTTCTCTCTATCGTTCACGGACACGTCCTCACTCACTCGCTTGTCGACTGCGCAGATCACGTTGATGATGGAGAAAGACACGACGCGGCGGATAACACCGCAGGAGGCGCTCGCGCACCCGTTCTTGCGGGACGCCAGCGCTCAGCTCGACGAGATCCTGCGCTCAGAGGCGCCGCTGTGCGAGATCCGCTTGCTCTAGGTCGTGCACGCGTGTACATTGACAGCGCAGCAGCAGCGGATGCTACTGTAGCTGTCTGTGAGTAGCGAGCGCGAGCGAGAGTGAGCGAGAGAGGTATTTAGGAAGATGCACGGAGCTGCTGAAGACGCAATCTGTTGGTGCATTCAGCGTCCGTTCGACACGTCGACGATGGTCATGTGCCAGTGTTGAGGTACGACTCGAGCGGGAAGCGCAGGTACTTGGCCGTCTCGTGCACGAAGCGCGAGTCCGCGAGGCAGCGGAACTTGATGTCGTCGAGCATCGTCGGCGGTGACGTGCGCTGGAAGAGCTGCATGCGCACGAGCGTCGCGAGCTGCAGCAGCACGAACCACAGCGACAAGGACCGACACACGTGAGTGCGCTTGCTATGCCTCCTACGGCAACACATGCATCGAGAGTACGCACGTGAATGAAGATGTCTTCGCGCGCGTCCGTTGGCGCGAACTGGTCGCTGATGTCCGCAGTCGCCTCGGCGCGCAGGTTTGAGGAAGATCGCGAGCAAGCGCTGGAGCGTGAAGATGCGCGGACCGATGAGGAACTGACTAATCTGCTCGGCTGCCGCGGCGCTCGGCTGCCCGGTCTTCTTCACGCGCTTCTTGCGCCGCACGCCGCCAGATGACGAGAGGAAGTTCGTGTCGGTCTCCTGCGGATTGAACGACGCGAGGTACCCCGCGACGACGAGCAAGAGACAGCTCCGACTCAAGTCGGTGCACGCGATCGTGTCGGTCGGGTCGCCGCCGCTGCGCTGGAGCTTGTTGTGCCCAAAGAAGTGCTTCCGTCGCGTCTTCTCGAACGCACTCGCGCGCTCGTTCGTCGTGCGCATGAGCTTCTTCACGAGCTTGTCGTCCATGACGCTCGCAGTCGGCGCCGATGCTGACGACGTGACTGCGAAGAACGCGTGAAAGTCCGGCAAGAGGTGCACGACGTTGCGTCGGAACTCGAGCCAGTCACCCTGCGACGCCGGCACGAGGCTGCTCAAGTGCAGGAGCCAGCGCCGGAACACGCGCGCGACCGATTGCATCTGGAGCTGCTCGACGAGGATGTCGGCGACTTGCTCTAGTGCGCCAACGCACAGCCGTGTGAACGTGAGAGGGAGCGCACGTACAAGTGCATGAGTGAGACCGAGAGCCTCGACGTACCGTTCGTGTACGGCGGGAACGCAATGTACGCGGGGAAGAACGCAGAGACCAAGTGGTCGAACTCGAGCGAGAGCGCGCGCGTGATCAGAAGGACCGAGACGTCCCACGCCACACCAGAGAACATCTAAGACACACACACACACACGCACAGTCAGTCCATCAGTCTCGTGCTTGTGTGTCTCGCACGCCATTGCAAGAGCGACGCACGTGGAGGTACGCGAGGTGGTCGTTGATCGTGAAGATGCACGTGAGCAGTGGCGCGAGGCCGCGGTCGAGGAGCTTGTCGACTTGGTCGAGTGCCAAGTACACGACGCGCTTGCGAAGCTGTGCGCCTGCATCGTCCTGCGCAGTTGCAGTCGCGACAAACTTGCCGAGCGCTTTGATGAAGCTGAGGAAGTTGAGCGAGTTGTAGCCCTCGTAGCTCACGTGTGAGCTACAGGCGTCTGCGTCGCGCTGCTCCTGCTGCTCGCGCTGCTGGGCTCGCACTCGCTTGGCGCGAGCGACAGCAGACTGCTGGCTGCCGTTGCTAGTGCGCCGCATGCTCGTCGCGTGGTCGCTGTCGCTACGGTCTGCATCGCTGTGCTCAGACGGCGCATGACTATTGCCACTGTCGCTACCTGCACGCTCTCGGCGGCACCTCGACCGGGACTGCGACTGCAGCGTGTCTGTGCCATTGCTGTCGCCGCCTTCGATCAGGACCTCATCGAGCTCGCCAACGTCGCCGCACTCGTCGCGCTGGTCAGCTTCTTGCGGCGTGTGCGCTGACGCGTGGTGGAGGTTCTTGTAGAGCTGCACGAGGATCTCGCGGTAGAACTCTTGCGCCGAGTAGATCGCGGTGCAGTCAACCATTGCATAGAGCTCGGCGTGGCTGCGAAGCGCTTGCGCGACGCACAAGCTCTTACCAGTCGACGCGCCGCCGTAGACGATCGCGAGTGGCGCAGGCTCCTCTACGATGCGCTCGCCATGCGCGTTCACGACCGTGCGCAGCGCTGCGACGGCGCCGAGCTCATCGAGTTCGTGCGCTCGACCGATCGTCTTCATGGTCAAGCTTGTTCAAAGTGAGCTGCAATAGTGATATAATAAGGAATATCTGACGTGTGTATCAAATGCATGCACATAGAAACATATGTCAGCTATAAACCGTGCAGGCACATGTAACACATTCCAGCCAATCATAGCACAAAATCGCTACTCTCGCTTTTTTCACTATCCAATCTGTTTGCGCAGCATTGCTGATGGCTTCACTCTTACGCACTCTGAGCGTGTCGCTTGCTTGCTTCACACGCGACTTGCACTGCGTGTTGCTGCTGTGGTGTTGTTGCTCTGGCAGCGCTCGCTCGACGACTTGCTTCGTATCGCGGTTAGTTCGTGTGCGTGAGCTCTTCAACAAGAGCTCAAAACGGTGCTGTCGTCTGTGACAGCTCACACGACAATGCCCATGTCAACTGCATTGCATTTGCGCACGTCGCCTCGGACGCGAGGTCTCACTCAAGACGACACTCGAGGCGACAACACCAACACCACTTGCTCTGTTCATCATTCGCACGATCCAAGGTTCCGGTCGAACGTAGCGTGTCAAGGCGAGTGCGTGCCACGCGAGCAGAGCTTGCTTGCCTTCAGCCCGCGCTGATGTGCTCGCGACGGCTGTTCATCCAGATTACCTGCTCCGCCCTCTGCTCAACCTCGTCAGTCAGTCAGTCAGTCATGTCGTGTCTTGTGAACACGACATCGTGCTTGTAGTCTCGAGACGATGCCGATCAAGGCTTGCCAGCGAGTGTGAATGAGCAGTGTGAGCATATGAGCGTGAGCTGGTTGCAATTGTTGGAGCCTGAGTCGAGCGTCCTGCCTGCCCGCCACAGTGACTTGTCGTCCCTGCGCTGCACTCGGTCACTCGGTCACTCAGGTTGCTCTGTTGCTTAGATCGCGCTGTTGCTCACACTCAGATCGCACTGTTGCTCGAGCTCTTGGTACGAGAAGCAAACACACAAACACACACATGAGAGGCGAGAGAGACTGAAAGAGTGAAAGATGCACACTGTCAAGCGAGTGGTGTGCGAGAGTGTGTTTGAGATGGCCAAGTGTACATCAAAGCAAGAGCAGAGCTGGGCTGAGAGGCGATAGTTAGTGAGAGAAGCAAACACAAGCTGGATGGATGAATGGCACACGACCGACAGTGCTTGCTCTCCGATCGAAGTCGAGGTCGAGGTCGAAGTCGAAGTCAGTGTGTTGTGTTTCATGCTGGAAACAAGCGCTGTTTCGAGTTTGTATAGTGCCAAATGCGAGGTTTGTGGAGCAAGACAATAACACTTGATCAACGTATGGCATACAATCGCAGTATAAGCACAGCAGCGCAATGTGTGACAGACTGCAGAGTGTCGTTTAGCGTATACTCTCGGATACGTTTGGACTGTGAAATACACACAAACGACATCTATCCGGATACCAAGTCGTTCCAGTATCGTTTCGCAGCTGCAAACAGTTTGAAATTTCTATGCAGCAATACAGTTATCAGGAACGCCGCAACGCAACAACACAAGTCCATCACCGAACGACACTTTTGTATTCCAACACTGCTCTTTTGTTTTGGACGGGTGGCAGCAAAGATCGCTTTCAACAAGCTCAAGCTCAAGAGCTCAAGAGCTCAAGCGACGAGACCAGCAGCAGCAGCGCGCTCATTCCACAAGACGTAGTCACTCACGCACTCACACGCCACGACTACGACTACACGAGCGCTTCTTCTTCTTTGACTTCGGCGACGACGACAGCAAGACCAACAAGAACAACAACAACGACATGCCGCCGAAACGCACACACACCCAACCGCGACAGCAAACACAAGTAGCAGCAGTGGTGGTGACAATGCTAGTGCGCAGACATCCGAGTCAACTGTCGTGCTCCGACTGCTCCAGCGCGCGTGCTACGACGGCGACATCGCGCTCGTGCGCAGACTCCTTGCGCGCGAACCGCCAGTTGTCTCGGTCAACTCGGTCTTTGAAGGCGACGACGGCGACACGCCGCTCATCCTCGCGTGCCGCCACGGTCGCTTGGAGCTCGCTCGCGTGCTCATCGATCTCGGCGCAAACGTGAACGCTGCGCCGGCAATTGGCGTGACACCGCTCTTTGAAGCCGTGAGTAGTAGCAACAACACGCTTGCGACACTGTTGCTCGAGCGCGGCGCAAGCCCGAACGTTTAGCGCCAAGACGGCAAGACGTCGCTGCTCACTGCGATCGAGCAGCGCAACGAAAGCATGGTGACAGCACTCCTGGCGCACAACGCAGACCCAAACGCGCCGCGGTCTGACGGCGGCACTGCGCTCATGGGTGCAGCAATGAGCCGCCAGCTCAGCTCGCTCCGAGCGCTGCTCGCACACGGCGCAAACACGGAAGTGGCCATGATCGATGGCTTCACGCCACTGCACATTGCGGCGCAGTGCGGACACGCAGACGTAGTGACGACTCTCCTTGAGCACGGCGCAAACGCCCAGTCAGTCCACGGCATGACTCCGCTCGCAGTCACAGCGCAGTTTGGCTACGTGCCTGTCGCGACTGCGCTCATTCGCCACGGCGCAGACGTGAACATCCAAAACAGCGAGGGCAAGACTGCGCTGCTCGTGGCGGCTGAGAAGTCGCACAACGACTTCATGCTTGTGCTGCTGGCGCACAACGCCCACCCAGAGCTTCCAGACTCGAACGGCTTTGCGCCACTGCACTACGCAGCGCTCAATGGCGACCCGCGCGTGGTGCAGAAGCTCTTGGACCAAGGCGCGGACGTGAACGGCCGCGCACTCAACGACTGGACGCCACTGCACATGAGTGTGCTCGGGAAGCGCACGAAGATCGCGTCGATGCTGCTCAAGCACGGTGCGAACCCGAACTTGGGCGAGTCGATGTGTCCGCTCCACCTCGCTGCGCAAGACGGCTTGGTCGAGATGGTCTCGCTCTTTGTCAAGCACGGCGCGGACGTGAATGCGCTCGACAGCTCTCGCTTGTCGCCACTGCACCTTGCGATCGAAGCTGATCATACATCTGTCGTGACCGCGCTCGTTGACGTGCATCGCGCAAGCATGGGTGCAGTGTCGCCAGACGGACCGACGGCGCTGCACACTGTTGCAAAGCAAGGCAGCGCGCGCATTGCGACGTTGCTGCTTGCGCGCGGTGCTGACGTGAACGCGACGATGCAGGGCAGCTGGACGCCGCTCCACGCCGCGGCGCAGTTTGGGCACATCGCAGTTGTGTCGGCGCTGCTCAAGCACCGCGCAAACATCGACGCGCTGAACCCCGAGCGCGCGACTGCGCTCCACATCGCTGTCGCCCATCGGCACATGGGCGTCGTGACTGTGCTCTTGACGCACCGCGCGGACGCAACAGTCGTGAACGCGCGCGGCATGACGGCGCTGCAGATCGCTGGGAGCATGGCAAACCGCGAAATGGTCGCTGCGCTCCTGAAGTACCAGCACCAGGACGCGAGCGCGAGCAGCGTGACGCAGTTCATTGCGACGGTGAAGCTCTCGAGCACTGGAAGCGCGAGTGCGCGCGCGAAGATTGCGGGCCGAGGCGCGTAGAACAGAGCAGGACACACAGAGGAGCGAGACGCCAGTAGCGTTTGTGCATGTACGTGTGCGTGTGTATCGAGTGAGCGAGTGCCGGCGGCCGTCGAGTGTCGTGTTGAATCGATGCGGTCGTCAGTCAGTGAGTGGTGATGATCATGAAGCTTGTCGAGTCGACCTTGCTGTTGTTGCTGCTGCTTGAGAGTCGCCAGCGCTTTGCGGAAGACGACATGAGGCGGTTAGTCTCATTGAGATTGAGAGCTCCTCGAGACAACATGCCAACGATCACGAGCTTCCTGCGCGTGACGAAGACGCACTCGCGGCATGGCGACATGTACGCGCAGCAGAAGCGCAGCGGTGCGAGTGAGTACACGTATGACCACTGCAGCTCGCGATCGGCATGTCTTGGTCCACAAGCAGCAGCATCTGCATCGAGACCCTCGCGCGAGTCGATCGACAGCAGCGGTGAGTACGTCCCGACACTCACGTACGAGGTACGAGCGCTGCAGTCGCACTGGGGATGTCTGTGCTTGGTCGCGCTCGAGTTGCTCACTCGCTCAACAACGTCGCTGCTTGTTCCTGTGTAGGTCGTCAAGTACATTCGCAAAGGGCAACCAGGAGCGCCTCGTGTTCCAGACAAGTTGCTTCGCGTCGTCCAGCACATCGAGGTACATGCATGCGTGTATGCGAATGCGTTCGAGCATGACGAGTTCAATGGACACGACGCAGTTGCTGCAGCTCTGACCTGCGATGTCAACTGGGTCACATGTGCTGCTGGCAGACGCACTACTGCATTCCAACTGACTTTGAGCGCAGCCACAAGGTGTGTAGCTGTGCATGGACTCCCGAGGTGCTGCTGTTGCATCACCCTTGACATCGCTATCGCTCCACTGCACGTGTAGTACGGCCCACACAGCGGGTTGACGTACGAGTCACGACTTGCTCGAGCGTATGCGCACAGCCTCTTGTCGCTCAAGACTGGCTCTGCTGCACCGCCAGTGATGTGCACCGAGTGCGCGCAGTGTGGGCATTCGCGTCGAGCGTGTCCAGACGGCTTTTGATCCGAGCAGGTCGCGTTGCTCGAGCAGCAAGCGTTGTGTCGACGAGTTTGAGCATGTTCATGTTGCATTTGACTTGATGTTTGTAAGACACGATTTCGCTCCTCGTTCCTCAAGAGCGTCAAGAAGTCAAGAAGACACGACGAGGTGATCGTTTGGTGCGATGGGCGGCGGCGGACTCCGCATCCTCGGCCACAAGAAGTGGCATGTGTGGCGCCGCGACAACATCGAACGCGTGCTGCGCGACGAGCGCCTCGATGCAGAAGCGCAGCAAGCGCGAAGAGCGACCGAGCGCCGACGCGAGCAGGAGCAGCGCGCACAGGTGCTGCAAGCGCGAGACGCAAGTGGGCATGATCAAACATCGCACAACACGAACGAACGCACGCATGCACTCGCGCACGTCAACTTGTTTCAGCGCGAAGAGGAAGAGCAACAGCGGAAGCTCGAGGACGAAGTGCACGGTCGCAGCAAGAGCTTGAGACGCTCGCAGCAACATGAGCACGACACGCTTGGAAAGCAAGGACACTTGCCTTGGTACGCCAAGCGCACACGCGACGAAGATGACGGCGGTGGCTCAAGTGCTCTGAACGTGAACCAACGCAGCAGTGGACGGCGTGAGCAAAAACGCAAGAGGTGCGGCAGTCAGTTAGTGGCAGGTCATAGACACCGAACAAGCATGTGTGCCTATGTGCTTATGATGCGATAGGCTGACTGAGTCGCGCTTGTGTGTGTGTCTGTGTGCTTGTGATATGCTAGAGCGCTCGCTGCGCAGGATCCGCTCTTGCACATCCATCTGCGCGCGAGCATCGCGTTGAATCGATGCAGGTGGTGACCATGAAGCGTGTCGAGTCGACCTTGTTTGACATGGTGACGGCGAGGTCGCTCCGCCATCGATCTCTTCAAGCGATGCACGCTTCGACCGGCGATGATTGTGCCATGGAGAAATGGCAGTATCATGGCATTCACACACTCTTGCATGAAGCGAGCGAGCGAGCGCAACGACGTCGACATGAGCATGCTCCTGAGTTCATCGAGCTTGTCGAGTCAAGATGAGACAACTTCAATCTATGAACACCTGACACAATGATCGACCTGTATAAAATAGAAGCCTCTTAGACATAAATGGCACTGCGTAGGTATTGAAGTAAGCCACTGTATTTTTACCTTGATTTTAGTAAGAAGGAGTACAGTGAATAGCTTTAATACCTCCGCACCACAGATAGTTTATACAAGGTATTTAATTGCTGCAGGTCCATGATTTGTCGCAGTTTTGCCTTTGTTTCTCGATAGTCCCTTCAGCACCGGATTAAACGTTGTATTCTGTGTTATCCGGTCAAACTAAGAGTTGAGCTGCTGAATCTGCAGCCTATTTCTGTTTGAGTCACCTGTGCGATCCGGTGCACAGTCATCTATACGTTCGTGTCGAGTAATCGCTCGCAGTGATTCGAATAGAAGGCTGTTTTCCCGTTGTGGTTATTCATTCTTCAACCTCGAGCGCTGTCGTATTCGCACACTAACATACAATCTTACTGTCTAGCGCGCGAATCGGTCGTGCCACATGCGACTCTCTCGTCAAAACGTCAAAAGCGCCGCGAGCTGCTCACGTGCTCTTGCTCACTTCCGCTTTCTCACGAGCTCGCGCTGCCTGCCTGCCTGCCTGCCTGCTCCTCGTCTCGCCTCGCCTCGCCACCAAGCGCACGACCTCCACAAACACCACACGCAACAAGCAACATGTCGAACGCCGCGCAAGTGTTTGAGATCATGGCTCGTGCCGTCGACGAGCTTGGCCCGCAGCTCGTGCCCAAGGTCAAGGGCGTGATCAAGTTCGACGTCACGGGCGCCGGGCTCTGGCTCGTCGACCTCAAGAACGGCAAGGGCAAGGTCGCGTCGGCCACTGCCGCTGACAAGGCGGACATTGTCATCACGGTACGTACTGCGTCCTGAGCAGCTGTGCGCCTCTTGTGCATGCTCTAGCGCTACGTCGTGCACCACACAGCCGATTGCTGTGTGGCACATGCACATACAAGCAGGAATCTCACTGTTGGAGCGCATGTGTGTGCGTGCGTGAATGACTGCGCGAGTAGCTCTCGGAGCCCAACTTCCTCAAGCTCATCGACAACAAGCTCAACCCGCAGCAGGTACGAAGCAAGCCATGAGCCATAAACACATCGCAAGCGCTGCTCGTTGCTCACATATGCACCACTGGCACACGCTCGCTGGATTGCGCTTGGCAGGCGTTCATGAAGGGCTTGATCAAGATCAAGGGCAACATGGGTCTTGCGATGAAGCTCCCGGTGGTCGTCACGGCGACGCGCACGTTCATCAAGAAGAGCGGTACGGCGGCGCCTGCTGCAGCGGCGGCAGCGGGTGCGTCGACGCTCAAGTCGGCCGAGATCTTCCGCCTCATTGATGCTGCGCTCGCAAAGGACGGCCCGGCGCTCGCGAAGAAGGTGAACGGCGTGATCCAGTTCGTCGTGACGCCAGGAGGCGCGTGGCACTTGGACCTCAAGAGTGCTGCGCCAGCGCTGAGCGTGGGCGAGAAGAAGGCGGACGTGACGATCACGGTCGGCGACGACGACTTCATTTCGATCGCGACCGGCAAGCTGAACGCGCAGCAGGCGTTCATGAAGGGCAAGCTCAAGCTCAAGGGCAACATGGCGCTCGCGATGAAGCTCCCAGTGCTCTTCAACGCGATCAAGCCGACCGCCAAGTTGTAAGCGCCACCGTCTCCGTCTTCGTTGATCCTCACGTCCATCCGACATCGGCCACTTGCTGTGAACACGAGCCACTTGCTTTCGTTGTTGTGTCTCGATGCAGTGGACATCATGTCGCATGCGTGTCAATCCAAAGTGAACGGAGCTCTTCACTGCGTCTTGAGTCAGTCAGTCACGCGCGCATCCATCGGTCTATCGGTCTCTCTCACGCATACCAAGAGCACGAGAGGTGTCGTCTGCTAATAAACAATACGCTTGTCATTCGTCACGAGCGCTCGCGGTTGTTCCTGCTACTGCTGCTCATGGCTGCCGCTATCGTCTGCGTCGTCGACACACTCGCGTCTCTCTCAACCGAGACGCACTCGCGACGCTTGGACACCAGATGAGATGCACCGACGGGCGTGTGCGAGCCGGCAGTCGTGTCTACCTAGTTCTGCTTGCTCTTCGTCGACTTCTTCGGCTTGACCGTCTCCCAGCCGTCCTCTGCGTCCTTCTTGAGTGCGGCCGCCGCGGCTTTCTTGCGGTCAACCGAGTCTGTCTCAGACGCCGACGACACTGGCACAGCAGACTTGGCCTTGATGCTCGCGTTCTTCTTCTTGAGCTTGCGCTTCAGCTTCTTCTTCTCCGCGCGTGCTGCCTCCTCGTCTTCCGTGTCCGGGTCGTTCTGTAGATCCAACGTGCATCAAGAGAGAGAGAGAGAGAGAGCAAAGCACTCGTGTGAGCACAAAGTGGCAGTGACAAAGAGGCACAAGAGAGCGCGCACTGCGCTCCTTCCAACACACACACATGCACAGACGTTCTTCATGACACCCTCCATGCAAAAGATCGCACTCGATGCGACAGGACGCACCGTGACAAAGTCGTCGAGGTTGATCTCTGGCGTGGCCTCGGCCTGCTTCGTCGGCGCCTGGTCGACCTCAGCCTTCTTCTTCGGCGCCTTGCTCTTCTTCTTCTTCTTTGGCGCGCTCGATGCAGCCGCAGTTGCGTCCGACGCGCTCTTGCCGCCGAACGCCTTCACGGCCGTGAAGCCGACAGCGGCCGCGACGATCGCGCCGCCGACAGCGAGACCCGACGCAGGGGTCTGTTCGATGATGTTGAGCAGAACGTCAGCCATGGTTGTTGTCGTGTGTATGTGTATGTGATGTCGCGAGTGCGTGCGCGAGCGAGTGAGGAGGATCTGCTGCTGCTGCCGCGGTCGGTCGGTCGTGCGTGTGTGTGTGTGTGGCTTTCGGCGCGGGGCTCGAATGTGAAATGGACCTCGAGCACGCGATCTCGATATCTCTCCCCCTAGCGAGCGAGCGAGCGAGCTTTTGCAAGCAAACGACGCGACGTACTGTCGCCGACTGAACACCTCGCGCTGTGTGTGACACTGTACGTGTGTGTCCGTTGTGCGAGCCACGTGGCTCGTGTGGCGCACTTCAGGTATGTGGCGCACGTCATTTGACAGTCCAAAACAAAATATGACTGTCACTGTCATTGTATCAATTTTGACTGTTGTTTATTGACTACATGTCTAAAACAACTTCGACTGTTGCTGAATTGAGTACATTTTTCATACATTTTTGACCGAGCTGGTAGCGCGTCGGATAAAATAGAATCCTGACAGGGATATCGTATGGCAAAGTCTACGACCGCGAGGGGACCGCGCTGGTTGCCGGATGAGGGGAAAATCCTACAAAAAAATGAAACTGCAACGATCGAGTTTGGGTGGACCACATAATTTTATCTTTAGAACGACTGTCTAAACATAGCAAGAAGCTATATTTGGACCATGCAATTTGGACATCGTTGATTTCGACAAATCCTTGATCATAGCACTATCCGATCGCGGCGTTCACCGCCATACATTTTTCAAGATAAAACCTGTTCCACACTGAATGACTGCTCAAGATCCACGACCTCGACGTCGCGCGCGCATCGTCGTCCTCTTGCGTTGCGCTGCCCCGTCGAGTCGATCGTGCTCAGGCTCAGCGCGTAGCTCGTGTTACGCGCTCACGACAAACGAATCTGAAGCCATTGACCCTTTCAAGATACGCTTGAAGGAGTGACGAACAGCGTGCGACGCACCTCACGAGCACATTGAGCGCAGTCATGACAGCGACTGCGTTTGTTTGATCCACTTGAGCATTGAACATGCAGCACCAGTGTGCGAGTTGCTCGAGACGCCGTCGCTTGACTTCTGTTGGCTCTCGGTCGGCGCGCCAGTAGCGCAGAGCACGCTCACGCAGTTCTGCTCTGGACACGGCTACTGCGAAGCGGCTCCGAACGCGACGTGCAAGTGCGTGCATGGCAAGCAGCCGCCGTCGTGCGCGGATCGAAAGCCACCGCCGCCGCCACCCTTGCTGCTGCTGCATGCAGTTGGAGACGACGACAACAACGAGGAAGAGACACGCCTCGCGCTTCGTGAGCTGCATCACGCGTCGCTCCGTGCATCGCAAGTCACTGCATACGGACTTGCGATTGCAGTCGTCTGCGCAGTCGCTATCGTAGTGATCCTGCTCATACGCAAGCCTCAAGGTAGTGACCGCAGCAATGGCGATGTAGAGAAACAGCTCTTGCGCTCCGATGCGCACAATGTGCAGGCTGTGAGCTACGGCACGTGAGCTGCTCATGGCGAGTGACACGAGTGCGGTAGAGTTTGCGTCGACAACCGAGTGTGCGTGCGCTCAGACAGACATCTCCACCACCAACGACCAACCTACTTGTCTTTGTGTGACGGTATGGCGTACTCGAAAAGCATGTTGAATGTTGAATGACGAGCGGAGGTGTGTCGAGTCGAGTTATCCAGGAGTCGAACTCCCATGTCTTTGAGTGTGAGTTTAGCCGAGCTCATCTACGGTCGAGTTGTCTCGAACTGCCTTGACATCGCGTCCAGTTGAGTCGAGCTGTCCTGAGATCGACATCTCGAGACGGGCAGAGGTATCATCAAGTGAAGTCGAACATGCAGTCGAGTCCAGTCGAGCTACCCTTAGTTTGAGTTGAGTCGAGCTGTCCAAGAGTGCAGTGACCTCATGGTTGGCCTCTCACTCGTAGGTCTCTATCTCATTCACACGACCTCATACAGCGCTACGACACTTGCCCTCCGACGTGGATGTGGAATCGATGTCCAAGCACTGCTCCTTCCTTATGAACCACGACCGAATCAACCATACCCATACGACAGTGTGTACTGCTTCGCGCTCCTACTCGCACTCGTACTCCTGCAGTCGTGCGACTAATACGCTTGATTGCAGACGTGAGAATCTCGCTGCATATAGTGCTTGTCAACAAGATCACCTCGATGATGAACGAAGGACGTCGAACGTCGCTGGAAGTCGCGTGTCGACGATTCGTGTGTCTCTGTGTGTCGGAGCACGGGTTCGCATTCTCGCTTTGACACACCCGTCTCGAGACGACTGCAGTCGATGTGTGTTCAACGCCAGACAACAACAACAACCACAGTAGCAACACAGCAAATCGGTCGAGACAATGGCCGCAACCGAGTCGAGTTCACATGTACGACAGCGTTCTTTGACGACACCGACGTCAGCTACACTGGAAGACGTGCATGCGATCGACATTGACGCCACAGCGCATGTCGACACAACTGCGTGGGGAATCGCTGCCGCCGCTGCTACTGCGTCAACGCCACCGTTCTACACAGATCGCCCAGACATCCTCGCGCTCTTCACGCCACTCGAGCAAGTCCGTGACGATGTCAACGACACGTCGATGCTAGACCCAAGCACGAAGACGACCTTCCGCAATGCTGTCTGCCGATCGCAGTGCCACTCGCAATCTTTGCCGCTGTCTGTCTCGCGCTTGAAGACGCCTGGTACCGCCTACGTCGCGTACCCGACCACTTGAAGAACATGGTCTACCCGGAGCGTTGGAGTCGACCCCAGAGACGTCTATGGATGTCCAGGTGTGGCTCCGTTAGATGCACATCAAGAAGAGCGTGCGCATATGCTTCAACACGGTGAACGGCGCCAAGTTCCTCGCAAACGGCGAGAGTGTCGAGTCGCTCAAGAGGCTCGGCGTCCATGACGAGCATGCACACGCGTGATTCTGCCTCAAGTCACAGCGTGACGCGCAGTCCAAGTAGCAGCGACGCACCAGCGGCGCACAGCGCTGCTCAAGTTTGTGTACGCGAGCTTGGAGGAGATGCCCGAGCGCTTGATGGTCCGCATCAACCGAGGCAAGCTCACTGCCACCGACTTTGAGACGACGCTCGCAGACGACGTGAACGCGTTTGTGAGCGACGCACTCAACATGTTCGAGCAGCTCGTCGTAGCGCACCCCGAAAGAGAAGAGACCGAGAGCTGCAGCAGACCACGAGACCACTCGGACGTGGACGTGTTCAAGGACTTTGGGAAAGCGAACGCGCAGTCGCACCACAAGCTGCTTGCGTCACTCTTGTCATCGGACGTCGAGCTTGACGCTCGTGCTTCAGAGGCGCTCGATAGACAGCGAGGCAAAGAGAGAGAGAGCGATACTGCCATTACTACGCAATGCCCGAGAGGCGGCCTTGCTGTCTATACACTCATGACTACAGGACCCCGCCGCTCTTGCTCCAGCACTTGTGTGTCGACGCGCTCACTTGGCGCGCTGGTACTGACCCGCAACGAGCTCGAGCTTGCCTCTGTCCACGAGCTTGCCCAAGATGACTGCGAGGCCAGAGATCGTCTTGTCATCTGCCCAGACGCCGCCATTCACACACACACACACGCACATGATGTGAGTCCTTCGATCGTCTCAAGACAACAGCAGCAGCGCTCGTGCGAGCCACAAACGTGTACGCACATGGCTGAGCGCCGCTCCGTGCAAACGTCGAGAGCATGTTGTGGATGCGCTGGATCGGCAACGAGCCAAAGTTCGAGAGCATCCCGACGATGTACGTCTCGAGCAGTCGGAGGTCCTCGGCCTCTTGCGCATCCGACGACACGGCAGTCTCGGGTTCGTCCATCAGCGCGCTCTCACTCCCGCCGTCGCACGCGTCCTGGAACGCCTGCGACGCAACGAGCGCCTTGCGATCGGACGAGAACGTCAAGAGACCGTGGTTGATCCACACTGCGACGTGCTTGAGCAGTGCGTCGTCCGAGATCTCGAGCGTCGCTGCGAGTTCGTCGACGTCCCAGTGCTCTGGTCGCATCACACGACACGCCAGCAGTTATGTGAGCTATAGAGAGCGAGTGGCTGCGTCGTCAGCAGCACGCACCGCGTCCGTCAAAGTGCAGGATCATCGTCGCTTGGATCGGCGAGACGGTGAACTCGCGCTCGACGCCGTTGAGCTCAATCGCGAGCTGTCGCATCACACGCAAGCGTCAGGCTCTCGCTCGACACTGTTGCCTCCTACACACACACACGCTCAGTGACAGACCTGGACCGATCCGAGCGACGGATGCCACGCGAGCGACCGCGGGTTCCGCAGCACTTCGTACGCGCTCTTGTACGCGTCAACGGCGCTCGCGACGCTCGGGTGGAGCGCAACGTCGTCGCTCTGGAACGGCGGCCAGAAGTGCTGCGACACGATCGTCGCGTCGACTGGCACTGCTCGTGTCGCTGCTGGTGTCTTTGCAGCGAGCGCCGTGCTCACGTTCGCGTTGATGCGCTTCGAGTCGTCGATGTCTCGGACCATGATCTCGCACATCTGGAGCGCGTCGTCGCCGAACCGGAGCTTGAGGAGCTCAAGCGTCTGGACGTCGCGGTCCGTGCTGTATGCGAGGTTCTGGAGGAGCTTGTCTGCGAGCATCATGCGGTACTCGTTCACAAAGAGCTCGCGGCTGCCGTAGATGTTCACCTGCAGTCAGCGCACGACACTGTCAGTCAGTCGATGCGCTTGCTGCTTGAGAGCGCGATAGAGTCATTGCAGACGCACGAGGATGCGCAGGATGTCGTCGCTGCTGCGGCTCCGCGACGTCTTGGTCGGATCAGCTTCGATCGGATCGGGCTCCCAGTCGTCTGGCGACGCGTCCTGCTCAATGGCACACGACCAGACAGCGTCAGTCAAGTCACCCAGCACTGGCAAGTCACGATACTACGCAACGCCGCACTTCGTCGTCGTCGCTGTCGTCATCTTGCTGGATCAAGCGCATGTTGTTGCGCCGGAGCTCGTCAAACAAGTCGCCGTGCTGGTCGTCCGTGAGGCTCAAGACGATGCACCGGACCGTGTCTCTGCGCTGCCGCAAGTACTGCGCGTCACTTGCGTTGTCAGTCGGTCCGTCCGCAGGCGCCAAGAGCCAAGAGCCAAGAGCGTCGCACCTCTTTCACCGGCTCGCTCAGCGCTTCGAGGAGCACGCCTTTGGGGTCGAGGATCCGAAATGCCTACAACCAGTCAACACACACACGCAGTCGCAGTCGTCAGCGCGCGCGCGCTCTCTCTCTCTCTAGTCACGACGCGCTCGAGCGTCTACCGTCGCACTTTGATCGTCGAGACGTAGAGGTCGAGGATCTCGGACGTGTTGGCGCCAGGCTGGAGCAAACGCGTGCGCAGCGCCGAGCGGAACGCGCGCACGAGGTCGTCGTGCTGGTGCGTGCGCTCGAGGCAGCGGCGCAGGTCGTCGAGCGCTGGGACACTAGCGACAGACTGCAGCGATGAGCGTCTCCAAGGCGCACAGGACAAGCACGAGCCGTGGAGCGCACCTGTCGGGGTACTCTTTGATGATCTCAAAGAGCTGCGCGATGCGGAGCGAGCCAAACTCCTGTGTACGAGCGCGTCAGTCACGCGTGGAGCCTCTGAATCGCAGTAGAGCGAGCGCTGTACCTGTAGGACGTGCTGGGAGATGACGTCGCGCCACTGCGGTCGTTGTGCTGCGCTCGCTCGCGCTTGGAAGAGGTCGTCGAGCCACGGCAAGAGCTCGCTACAGGCCCAGTCGACGACGCGGTCGAGCACCTTCTCGCTGAACTCGTCGCCGCACGTCGCGCGGATGCGCGAGCGCACTTGGCTGTGCACGACGCGCACGAGCGCTGGCTCGGCCACGTGCGTCCACTCGAGCTGCACAAGGAGCAAGCGAATCGGCTGCGACGCAAGGGCGCGGTACGTTGCGTTGCCTAAAGTGTCATGCAGTCCGTCAGTCGTTGAGAGCGGACGATGGACACGAGCGATCGACCGCACCGCGGAACTGGTGGAAGCTCATGGAGAAGAAGAGCACGAGCACGTCGTAGAAGCGCTAGAGACGAGTAGTTAGGAGTGAGATAGATAGACAGAGAGAGAGAGAGAGAGAGAGATGCAGAGCAGGAGGACGCACGCACCGCCTTGTGCGCAGTGTCTTCAAACACGAGGCAGCGAAAGTGCGTCGTGAGCTCGTCGCGCATGCTCAAGCGCTGTTCGTCAGGCTCTGGTCATGTGTGCGGCTCTTAGTACTGTCTTGAGACTGTGAAGCATAGAAGACGGAGATGGAGATGTGTGTGTCTGCACGTACCGCCAAAGAGACTCGCGAGCTCGATGCAGTGCGCGAACGCTTCGTCCGCAAACTGGAGCGCGAGCGTGAGCTGCTCGGCGCAAAAGAGACTGAATGCATGGCGCTCGCGCTTGGCGCGCGCAGAGCGCTGCAGCATTGCGTCGTAGCCGTCAAAGAAGCGCCAGAACGCCGGCACGATGTCGCTGCGCAGCCAGTAGCCAATGCGCTGCATGAGCATCGCGCGCAGCGGCTCGAGCTGTCCAGCTGTGCGCGCACGCTGCAAGAGCGCGAGGTGCGTGTCATTGCTTTGCACTGCGCCATTCGCATCTGCTGCGGCGGCATGCGGCTCGAGCGTGAAGAGCTCGTGCCAGAGCGCGTCGCGGTCAATGCCGAGCACGCCCATGTCGATGCGTGTTGCTGCGCTTGGATCGAAGAGCTGTTCAATTCAATAGTGTCCCACAGGCTGATACATTGCAGTTGATACGTGCGACTTGCAGCGAGGCGAGTATCGTCGGAATGTTTCATACAATACTTAAGAGAAAGAGTCGAGCAACCTATTGATAGTGAACATGGTTGAGGTGGATGACCTTCGAGTGTCTTAGTACACTCTGGTTGATGCGATGAGCGCAAGTGCGCGGCGACGGCCGTGGGTCATGCAAGCGATCGCGCTCTACGACTACGACCCAGAAGGCGCGTGCTGTGTTGCTTGTCTCTCTCGTTGTATGCGCTTCTGCTCTTGCGATCGCTATCTGACTTTGAAACAAGACTAACTCGGTCGGTGTCTTCAGAACCCGATGAGCTCCCACTCGTCGAAGGACAGCACGTGCGCGTGCTCCAAGTGCAGGACGACGGCTGGTGGCTCGGGTACGCAGCCGATGCGCCAGAGCGCATGGGGCTCTTTCCGTCCAACTACGTGCGTCAGGTCGTTGAGCAGCGACCGCAGCCAGAGCGACGACCTCCGAGTCCGCGCGTCATCGACACTGGCGAGGACGACGAAGATGAAGACGAAGGTGATGGTGATGACCGCGAGTATGACCCAAGACAGCATGAGGTGGAGCAGCGCGACGATAGCAACGAAGACGACGACTACGAGCGCCAGCAGCACGAGCGGCGGACGCGACAGCGGATCCATCACCGCGGCGTTCGAGATCTTCGAGACGACGGTGATGGCGCTGGTGTTGCGCCAGTGCAGCAGCAGCAGCGCAAGGTCTCGGTGCTGCAGCTCAAGCGAAGTCTCGCAGACGCAGAGCGCGCGAGTGACGCTGCACATGCGGCGCGTCTCCAGGTGCGACCTCGCTCCAGTCATACATGCATACGAGCGTGTTGTGGTTGAGCGAGCGTCAAGTCACTGACAGCTTGTGTGTCATGGCGTCCGTGCGTTGGTTCGTACCAGGCAGAGCGCGAGCGCACTGCGCAGCGCTTTGTGCCGCTGACGCAAAGGCATCAGCCGAGAGACGCTCGTGACGACGAGGACGAGGACGAGGACGACGACAGTGCGTTCGAGTACAGCGACCGCAGGCACCGTCCGTACCAGGACGGCGGTGATGACGGCGAAGACGAAGGACAATGCGACGATGATGACGATGCTACTCTAAGCGATCGGCATCGGCGCCGACAGATCGACAGCGACGACGCTCTTGAAGACAACGGCAGTGAGCTTGACGAACAGGACGACGCACTCGACCAGCGCTTCGACCGAACGCTGCACGAGCAAGCGCAGCAGCAGCAACACGCATCGCGCGTGATCGCCCACTCGCTCGAGCGCAACCTCCGCAGCAAGCAGCAGCAGCGGTCGTTCCAAGCGCGTCAGCACGCTGCGGCGCTCGCGATCCAGCGCTGGGTGGTGCGCACGAGCTCTCAGCAGCGAGAGCGAAGCGCCATCCAGCAGCAGCAAGAGCTGGAAGACGACGCAAGGCAACAGCGCGAAGATGCTGCTGCAGTGCGCATCCAGACGTGGATCCGTCAGCTCTTCGCCTACTTTCGCTGGCACGCGCACGTCGAGCGCGAGCACGTTGCGATGCTCAAGGCCAAGCGCCTCGCTGCGCTCCAGCGCGAGCAAGCGCGCGTGCGGGAAGAAGCAGAAGCTGAAGCAGAGCAACAGCGTCAAGCGGAAGAAGACGCACCGCACCAGCGCCACGCACAGCAGCAGCAGCAGGAGCCGTTGAGCGACGCATTGAGCGCATCTGAGTGTCGAGACGAAGACGCGCCGTCTCCAACGGAGTCACGCCTGCCAGCGCTCGACGCCGCTAAAGCGCAGCGCAAGGTCATGAAGAAAGACGCCGTGGCGCTCGTGAAGACGCTTGTGAAGCAGCAGTTGGACGAGAAGCTGCGCGAGCACGACGAGAAGATGAGCGAGCTCCAGCGCCTCGTCACGACGCTGCAAGACGTCATTCGCAAGCAGAACGCCATGCTCCTCGATTCAACAGGCCGCGACGTGAGTGTCACGACGATCCTCACGACAAAAGCAGCGCCGCTGATGACACAGTCGCTAGCGCCTTCTCTGTCGTCGTCCGTTTCGACGGTGTCGCTGATCCCGACGCCGCCGTCGCGCGCGGCGCTGCCGCAGCTCGCAAACGCCACCAGCAGCAGCGCTGCAGCGACGAAGCCATCGGGGATCAAGCCGCCACGCGCGAGTGACATCCCAAGTCGACTTCCAATGCTCCACAACAGCCGATCGAGCCACGTGAGCAAGCGCTGACGTCTCTAGAGCAGTGCTTGAGCTCTTCGGATCAACTTTGATCGCAGCACACGAGCTGCTAGAACGCGTCGCCTGTACGAACGTCTTCAGTGCGCTTATGGTCGTCGCGGCTGCTCGTCTGCGCGCGCTGGAGCCGATTCAGCAAAGCGTGGCGGCCGATCTCGATCACGTGGTACACGGACACGACCGAGACGAACGCGACTGCAAAGTCGAGCGACGCACTCGCGTCTTCCGAGAGCTCCACTGCGTCAATAGCTGAGCGCATCCACTGACCGAGCAGCTCGATCTTTGGCGCATAGAATGCGTAGAAGCGCTGCGGGTACGCGCGTACGAAGCTCGTGAGCGACTCGAAGACGTGTCGACGTCGCGTGGTGTCGCGGATGTCGTCGCTGCGGCTGCTTGCTGTTGCGAGGAGCAATGCGCCAAGCACACACGCAACGAGCGCGATGCAAATGAAGAGCAGACAACCGCGTCGGTCTCGAGCATTTGTCGTATGGTGAAGCGAACGGCGGCGGCGCTGCGCCTTGAGCTGCCACGAGCGCGCGGTTGTCGCCATTGCCATGATGCTGATGAGCTCTTGAAAGGACGCGAGTCAAGATCGGATCTACCTCATTTATTGCACTATCTGATTCATATTGATGGTCACGAGCATACAAATCGCAAAGCAGATTGACAAGCAAGTATGGGTCGACGCGATGATGACAGTCGTCGTCGTGGCGGTGGTCGTGCAGCACCAGCGTCGCAACAGCACCAGCAACGAAAGAAGCAGCGACGCGCTGGTGGCAATGGCGCTTCGCACCACCACCAACAGCAGCAGCAGCGCCATCACAACCAGTCTGGTCGTCAAAGTGATGCATCGTCGAGTGGACCGAGTGCGGCGTTCCTTGCTGCGCTCGAAGAGCAGCGTGAGAATGAACGGCGTCGTCAAGCAGAACAACAACAGCAACAACACCAGCAGCAAGCGCTTAGCGATGCACCAACCGATCAGGTCTTAGTCACAAGCCCATCGACGTCAACTCCAGCACGTCCACAAAAGCCGATTGCGCGCATCGCTGGCTTCTACTACGACGAAGCGCAGCGTCGGTACTTCAAGCTCACGCCGCAGATGGCGCAGCGCATTGCACGCGAGAAGAAACAGCTCGTTGCGCGGCAGCGTGATGCAGCTGCACACGCAACGCTGCAAGCGCGTCGCGCAGCGCAACAGAGCAGCAGAGGCAGCAGTGCTGGTTTGCGGCGGTCTGTGCAGCTCCAGAGCAGCGCTGGTGCGCCGCCAACGTCCTGGGTCGCGTACCTCGCCGAGCGCGAAAGCAGCGCACTGTGGAGCGTACGGCGCCGCGACCGCTGCGCACTGATGCCGCGCGTGTTTGCGTCTCGCATGGTGCGTCCTCTTGCAGTGGACGCTCTGTCATTGAGTGTCCAACTCGTCTGTCTCCTAACACAACGAGAGCGTCGTCTTGACTGCGCAGACGCACGGCGATCTCGCTCCAGTGCGCAGAACGAGCGACACTGACGACCTCATCACGGCGCTGAGCTTCCAAGCCGCAGCGTCAGATGTCGGCGCAATCGGCTGTACGACACCAGCGCACTGCTTGTGTGGACATGATGAGGCGCTAACACACTGCGACTCGCGTGTGGCTGCACTGTGTGCTGTGGTTCGTACGTACAGTCAGCAGCGGACGCGTCGATGTCGTTCGCGTCGGCTACGAGCGTGACACGCGCTCGGGCTTTGCAACGCGAGGCGAGCGCCAGCTCACGACCGTCGCGCAGTGGCGTCCGAGCGCAGCGTTTCAGGTACGTACGCTGCTGTCACGAGTTCGTTTGATCCACTACGCGCGACCGTCTTGAGCGATTCAAGAGCTCACACACGCGTCACTGTGTCTGCTATGCTGTGCTTGCGTATGGCGCTGCTAGGTCTCTGCGCTGCGGTGGCAGCCACCGGATGCGTTCGGCGATTCGAGCCACGCGCTCTTGAGTGCGTTTGTAGGCGGTGATGCGTCGTCTCAGACGCTCCACACGCGCACTGGCGCATCGAGTGGCTTTGTGTCTCTAAGACGCATTGGCGAGCGCCCGTTGACGCAGACGAGCGTGCAGGTGCGTGAGTGGGGAACTGGTGCTGCTCATGGACAACGGACGCAGACTGACAGAACGGCGCTGATCACTAGCAGGAGTGGGCGTTCGACGATCCCTGGAGCATCGAGTGGTGCGTGTCTTGCGACTGCGTCCGTCACGTCTGGAGCTCTTGCTCGAGTGATTCACGATCACACACAATGACTGATCTGTTAGGTCTCCGACTGACGCGACAACGTTCGCAGTCGGACTCGGCAGGTGCGCGCATCAGTCCTTGTCAATGCGCACCTCTGCGTGTGACTGACGCACTGTGTCTGTCCGACCCTCGTCAACTCGCTAGCTCTGAGTGCGCTGCGATCGTCGACAGCGCTGCCCACGACGGCGTCGACCGAGCGCCGCGCGGCAAGATCACGAGCGACGTGATGGCGCAGGCGTTCACGAGCACGGTCCGTAGCTGTAGTGGATGCGCTGCCACACTTGCTCTTCCCACACGTGGACTCACGCGATCGTCATGTGTGTGCACTAGGGCCGTGTGCTTGTCAACGGTACGCGCAATGGCGCAGCGTGGCTCTGGGACCTCCGCGCACGGCGTCGCGCTCAAGAGCACATCAGCACAGCAATCGCAGCAGCAGCAGCTCGTGGGTTCCAACCGACGCAGAAGACGAGCGCAGCAGCGATGCTCGATCTCCACGTCCTGCGCGACGACATCCAAGTCGTTGCGCTCAAGTCGAACGGCGAGCTGAGCCTGTTCGACTTGCGCACGTTCCAGACTGTCGTGACGTTTGCGCCAGGACGAACGAACGCGTACTTCCCGCGACTCCAGTGCGCAGTGGTGAGGACGCATGGCGATGCACTGGAGCTGATCGACTGCCTCGTGTACTCACGTGTGTGTGGCTGCACCGTGCTCATCCAGGACGCGACAGAGACGCTGGTCGTTGTGGCTGACACGAGTCCTCGCGAGCGAGACGCGCAGACTGTGAACAGCTACGCTATCAGCTCAGGCCACCTCGTGTCGCAGCTCCGTGTCTCGCCAACGACTCTGTCGAGCGCTAGAACGCCACTGGAGCAAGTGCATCTGCGCGCATCGAGCGAGAGCGCCACTAGTGCACCGGAGATCTGGGCACTCGGTCGCCACGAGCTCTTTGCAAGCACAAGTGGCTGGGATGCAGCGCCGGAACGAGTGTAAGCGCCACTACGAGAGAGAGAGAGAAGAGAGAGTGAGACGAAGAAGAAGAAGAGATGGAGAAGTATATCGACGCGATGACAGCGGTCCAGACGATGTCGAACCCTTGAGCAGTAGCACTCGCTCTGTCGCGTGCTCACTCTTCTGCCTCTGGCGGCGTCGGGTCCTCGAGCACGTCCTTCTGCTCCACGAGCGCTTCAAAGCGCAGCACTGGCCGCGCACCGCTGCCGCTGTCGCCATCGCCACCACCCTCTTCTTCGCTGATCGCAATGCCGTAGCCAACTTGCACAGGCTTTGGCGCCTGGAGCTGGTACGGCTCGCGACTGAACTTGATGCCGTTGCCGACGTACACGTTCAGGAACTTCTTCCCGACCGCAATGCCCACTGCGCCGGGCCACATGAGCGACCGCACGACGGCAAACTCGCCGACTGCAGGCACGAGCGTCCCAGGCAGTCGATCGACGCGCCACGAACTCGCTACGTCTTCACTGAGCGCACGCAGCGGCGGCGCAAAGTCCTCACCGTCCCATGGCACTTCCTCGCCTTCAGCGTTCGTCTGCGGCGGCAGTGGCGTCATGCGGCCGTACTTGGCGTTGAGCTCCTTTGAAAAGTGCACCCAGCTCCCGAGGTCCGTGAGCTCGGACGCCGCCTTGATCTCCAGCTCCTCAGCAGGCTCGATCTCGCCGGCGTCCGATACTTGGAAGTACCCAGCAGGACACACGACCGTGCCGGACGTGATGCGAGCGATCTGCGCGCGCAAGAAGTGCTTCTCTTGTCCTGGGAATGGCGGGTGGCCCGCTACTTTGCCGTCAAGGTCGCTCCGGACAAACCGACGGAGCTGCCGCGCCACGAGGATCTGCTCGCGCTGGACGTTCGGGAGCTGCGTCCACTCGTACCGTCCGTTGTCCTGCATTGCCCAGTACGTGAACTTGTTCGCGCCGTCGACGCCTTCTTCGGCGCTCGGGTCTTCCGGTTCGCTCGCTGCACCGGCTGCGAGCTCGCCCTCTGCGATGTAGTAGTCTGCGCCGTACCCGAGCACTTTGCCCCAGAACCGCATGCTCGTCGTCGCGTGCGTCTGAGCGAGGCGCTGGAGCGCGACCGAGAGACGGAACGTCTCGGACCGCGAGAAGCCAAGTCCAGCCCACTCAAACATGTTGGCTTCATCGAGGATGTCGGCGACGCCAGTCGCAGGCGCAGCACCTTCGTCTTCTGCTTTGATCTGCTCGTCGTCACCACAAGAGCAGGAGCGTGTGAGAGAGGCGATGGCGTTGGCAATGGCAGCAGACGAGAGAGGCAGTGGCTCGTACCTTGAGGAGATCAAGCGCCTGGTTGCACCATCGCTCTGCGTGCGCTTGCTACAGAGAGCGATGCAAGGAGCACAGCCCAACAACAGCAACGTCAGTACGCCGTCATGGCACTGAGAGCAGGCAGTCACGCGTGGCAGAAGCAAGCAACCAAGCGAGACGACGTACGCTATCGCGCTTGGCACTCGATGTGTCGGCAGCGGCGTCTGCGACGGCAGCAGCTTGCGGCGGCGCGACGTATCGCTGCTGCTTGATCGTCGCAGAGATGGCTTCGAACGAGTCGTTGAGGTTCTCGGGTCGCTCGACGAGGATCTTGAGCAGGACGTCCGAGAGGTGGTCGTACAAGTTCGTGCCGTCGACGCACTCTTTCTTCAGGAACGCCTTGGCTTCTTCGAGCGTCGTCATCGTAGGTGTGTCTTGTGCCACTGCAGGCGCGCGCGTGTATGAGAGAAAGAGAGGAGAGAGAGAGAGAGAGAGAGGAGAGAGCAAGAGAGAAGTAGAGAGCGTGAAGCGACGCAAGAGACGCCTCAAAGCGACGCCTCAAAGACAGTCAATGACTGACTGACTTGGAAGCTAGTCATCGAGTGTTGAAAAGCGACCTACGCGCGCTCGTCTACAAGTAGCCAGCTGAGCCGACGCCTTCCCACGCCATCGTGCTCACGTCGCCAAAGTCCACGCTGGACGTGTCGTAGTGGTTGATGCCGTGGTACACGGACGGCGCACTCGCGCGACGGCTGCGGGCACTGCCGCTCGCAGCAGGCGCTTTTGCTGCGGACTTGCGCTTCTTCGTCGCGCGCGGCTTGCCTCCTGCAGCAGCTGCAGCAGCGTACGCTACATCATGCCATTGATTGCATGGTGAGTGACTGTACCATCGATCCATCGTTCACAGCTACGTGGTGCAGCGCGACGAACCTCGACGACTCGTAGCTGCTCCTTTGCCGCGTTTGCTCGCAGCAGCGCCTCCCTTCTTCGTCTTTGGTGGACGCAGAGGCTCGTCACCACCCGCTGCGACGATCGCGTCGATTGCGCGCTTGCGCTTTCTGCGACGCTCGCTTGCGGGACTGGATGCGATCAGCGTACGACTTGCCGCGTCTGCAAGTCCAATGCACGAGTTGAGGCATCGAGACAGCGTGAGCGAATGATCAATCGACAGTCAACGCTCCACTCGGCAGCAACGCATGACGTACTTGGACTCGCTGAACATCTGACGATAGTCGAGGCGGCAGTCGAAGTCGTTCCGCAGGTCCTCGACGCACACAAAGTGCTCAAACTCGCTCAGATCGGCGCGGACGCTCGGCGGCGCGTTGAACGCCGTCATTGGCGCCTAGACGTACGTACAGTCAGCTCTTTGTGTATCAGATCAGCTGAATCGAATGTCAACTCACGCACCTCGTTGTCGGAGATGTCGTCGGCATAGTCGGCATAGCCAGCGCCGTAGTCGTCGACACCAGGCGAGTCAGGACGCACTTGCTCGTACGGGTTCTCAAAGTCTCTGCCAGAAGAAGCGCATGAGTAGAGAAGAGAAGGCAGCGATGTGAGTGCGAGAGAGAGCGCGTCGACTGATCCGTTGCAGACGCACGTGCGCACCTCGGATCAAAGCCGTAGTAGTTTGGCTGGACGTCACCTGCGCGCGCTGCGTCTTCTTGACTGTTTGCGAGATCGATGTACTGACTCAGTCGAGGGTTGTCGACCGTGTCTGCGCTCTCTTCGCCGTCCGACTCTGTCGTGACACACACACACACATGCAGAAGCAGTCGACAGCGATGAGGCCGTGAGTCACGAGCAAACTTGGCAGCGCTGCAACACACACAAGAGCACAGCGCACTACACACAGTACCCTCGCTTGGTGTCGCAGAGCTCGCAGCGACGGAGTGCGCAGCTGTTGAAGTTCGTGCAGATCGAGCACTCCCACGTCGCAGCACTAGGAGTCGCGTGGCTCGGTACCGGCGCTTTCTCTTCCTCGTCGTCCGCGCTATCGACTGACTCGGGCGACGCGATGCGATTCCGTCGGAGCTTGGTGCGCTGCGGTCGCTTCCGTCGGTCCAAGTCGTCATCGTCGTTGTCGTCGTCCGAGTCGCTCAAGACGAGTCCTGCGCGCGCGAGTTTGTCCTCAACGTCGTCACTGTCGACTGGATTCGCCACGCGACTCGCAGCGACAAAGCCTTGCTGCAGCACAGACGCTGGTGCTGGCACTGTGCCAATGTGCTGCTCTGGCGCCTCGGACAGACGACTTTGGTCGGATGCAGTGAACGCTCGTTGACTTGCCGGCGGTGAGCTGACGTCAATCAGGTTGTACACTGGTGGAGCTGATGGAGCTGGCGTTCGCGGCACGTGCTGCTCTTCGATACGACGAGCTCCAGCAAACGGATGCGGCACTGCGTGTTCGTTTGCATTGGTCGGAGCGATCTCGAGACGATCCATTGCAGCCATCGCGCTGGATGGCGGTGGCGGAGGCATCGCCGATGCGTCCGGAGGGAGCAACATCGATGTGTTGGGTCCCAAGAGCTGGAAGCATGGCTGGCTCACGTTGTCATCGTCTGAAAGCACCGTTGCAGCAGCGACAGTGGTGCTTGGAGCTGCAAGTGGTGCGTTCACTCCACGTTCCCACTCGTGTGACTCGATTGGCGGAAGCGGCACTGGCTGGCGCTCTAGTGCTGGTGCATGGTGCGAAGCATGTGCACTGCTGTTGCCATCTGCTACTGCTGCGCTTGGGTTGACTGCAGCGCTACTGAGCACATCAAAGCCACCAAAGCCGCTCAGGAGTGAGAAGCTCGGCGCTTCGTCGACTGCGTTCTGCTGCTGCTGCTGTACTTGTTCTTCGCGCGCAGTTGCGTTTGTAGCTGGAGCTGGAGCGTGCTGTCTTGCTGTCGTATGGTGCAGCGATCGCTTGCGGCGGTTCACTTTGAGTCGAGGCTCTGTTCGCCAGCTCGTAGCCGAGCCGCTCGATAGCGTCGCAGACCTGAAGAACACACCGCGTAGTGCATGCGGCGCAGTAGAAGTTGCTGCTATTGACCTCGTCGCTTGTTGTTGCTGCTGCTGTTGCTGCTGCAGCGACGCAGCAGGCGGTGCTGCATCAGGACTGTCGTCGCTGTCCGCGTTCGTGACGGGCGATTCGCGCTCCTGGTCGCACGCAGCGCAGCGACGGTCGCGCCAGTGGTTGAGCAGCGTGCAGAGCGGACAGCTCCACTCCTCAGCTGGCGGCGCGCGACGTCGACGCGCTGCCATTGCCTCAAGCACAAGTGCGGATGTGCAAGTGCGCCAATGCTGCTCGACCTCCAGAAAGTGCGCCAAACCCAGAATAGAGGACTTGTGATAGCGATAAAAGCGAGGTAATTTTATCATCACTCTCACTCACTTGCATTCAGTATGCTCTAATCAAGCTTGAGCTTGAACTGCATGCTATGGTCATGGTCATGTCAAGGTGCTTCATGCGCTTCATGGACATCTTCATGGACATCTTCATGGACATCCTTCTTCCCGGCGATCAAGCGCTAGCGCATGTCATGACGGAGGCAAATAAGTACGACTTCATTCGACAGACACACGTCACTCACTCACTACGACTCAAGAAGAAGACTCAGGACAATTGGAACCACGCGTGCTGCAGGAGCTCCGCCGCAGTCGCACGCGAGTCCGGCGAGATGTCGAGCATGCGGTGCACGACGTCCTGCGCATCGCGCGAGACGCCACTCCAGTCGCGCGTACTGAACCAGATCGCGCCGAGCGCAATGCGCTTGTACATATCCTGCTCGTTCAGCGCTTCGTCGAACGGGATCTTGCCGCTCAGGAGCATGTAGCTGAGGATCCCAGCGGCCCAGATGTCCGCCGGTTTGCCGTACCCGCGGCCCGACACGAGCTCTGGGCTCAAGTACTGCGGCGTGCCGCAGATCTGCTGCAGCCGCCCAGACGCGAGCTCGAGCTCCTCCGACAGTCCAAAGTCGGCGAGCTTCACGTGGAGCTGCGCGAGGTCAACGCTGTCTACGCTGTCGCTGTCGAGCGCGTGCGAGAGCAAGACGTTCTCGGCTTTGACGTCGCGGTGGATCTGGCCCATCGCGTGGCAGTACTCGAGCGCCGAGAGCACTTGGCGCATCACGTGCTTCACGTGCGCTTCTGGCATCGCGCGCCGCGCTTTGATCGCGTGCTCGAGCCCGCCGCCACTGCACATGTCGAGCACGAGGTAGTAGCTCCCGTTCTCAGAGAAGAACCCGTGGTGGCCGATCACATTCGCGTGCGTGAGGCGGTTGAGCGCGCCGACTTCTGCGACGAGCATCTCGCGCCCTTCTTTCGTCAGGCGATCGTCGCGGAGGCACTTGACTGCGAACGCTTCGCCAGTCTCGCGGTGCGTCGCGCGAAAGACCTGCGAGAACTGACCGCGTCCGAGGAGCTCGCCCATCTCGTACAGCTCCGAGAACTCGGCAGCGTCACGCGCGTCGTCGCGCGCACCTCCCGACGCTGCACCGGCGCTCGAGCGCGCAGCAGACGCAGCGGCAGCCGAGACACCTGCAGCAGCGCTGTACGCTGCGCTCATTGCAGCAGCGCGACGCTCGTTGATCGACTGAACGATGCGGTGGATCACGCCTTCGCGGCTGTCGACCGGTGGGTCTGGGCAGTTTGCCCGCGCAGTCTCGACGACCTCGACGTGATTTGCGATACCAGTGAGCGCCAAGACCTGCTCAATGTCCTCGGAGCTCACGTGCGTGCCGCGCACCGTGGCCCACGACGACGGCGGGAGAACGCCTTCCGGCAGTCCTTGCTGCTCCAAGTAGTTGTGCGGCATCATGCGAATAACCTTCGCGCCAGGGTACAGCATCTGCTCGAGCTGGTCGGCGGGGAGGTCGCCCATGAGACTCACAAAGAGCGTCTTCTGGACTTGCTGGCGCCGAGCGCTCACGCCACCGAGAGCGATCTCCAGCGCGTCTGGCGCGCTCGTGCCGAGGAACACGAGGTCGCAGTCTGCGAGCACGCGCTGGTTCGCGTCGGTCGTCGTGAACCCGAGCGTGTCGAAGACTTCGCGGCGCTCGCGCGACGGGTCGGACGCCAAAAGCGTCGACACGAGGCGCTGCTTGCGGTAGCAGAACTTTTGCTGCGGTGCGATCTTCTTGACGAGGTCGCGCGCGACGCGCTCAGCGAGGCGTCCCGAGCCAATAAAGCCAACACTCGTGACTGCAAGCTGCTGTGCCATAGTGCTGTATCTGCTTGTGTGTTGTGCTTGTATCGAGTGGATGAGTTGCCAGCGTCGGCGACACGCGTGTGTGTGTATGTGTTTGAAGCAGAACGTGTGCCGTCGAGCGCGCGGGTCGCGAAGTGAGCTTTTGTCGGTGAGCACAGGCACGCGTGTGTGCGTGAGTGAGAACGTCAGCTACGACTCGTGAGCGCGTGCACGCGTGCGGAGACCGTGATGATGGTGTGTGTGCGTGTGGGTCGTGATCGCGGGCTGGTAAGTCTTGGTGTGATGATGCTTGGACGGTCGTCGCGATTGGAGATTGGAGCGTGGCGATCGATCGAGCGCTTGTGGCTTGAGGCTTATGGTTTGTGTGTGAAGCCTCGATCGATTGATATCGCTTCGATGAGCAGCTCGCTCGCCAATCGCCAATCGCCTGCTCTTCGTCTCATGCCTTTTCCTCTGCGGTCGCATGGGAGTGCGCGTGCTGGTTTTGAGAGTGCAAGTAAGTGGTTCGTATATTGTTTGTCGTTAATTGGTTGCGGAAAGACATGGCGCTGGCTCTCGATGTGTATTAAGACCTATCGAAATACAGACAAATGCCACTATCGAAAGTGTAGTCCGTCCAAAACCCGTGATTGGACTAACGGACCTTCTCTTGCTCTGTGCGGCATAACGGACCATTTGCATAGTGAACCCAAGTACAGTCGTGGCCAGTCAACACGCGCGTCTTTGCCCGTTTGAACATTGCGAAACAGCGCACTCGTTCATGATTGTCAAGGCATGTCCACTCGCATACTCCACACAAGTCACAAGCTGTCCATGTCCACTTGCTTTCTTTCGTATTGCGAGCGTACGCGACTCTTCGTGACCAGCAAATCACAATGCGGTCTTCAAGCGTACGCTCGCTCGCTCCGATCGACTCACATGCACACCGAGCTGAGTGGCTGGATGCATGCATTGATGCACATGTGGTCTACTTGAGCTTGGGGTTTGATTTTCATTGCGTATTGAAGTACACAACTTGGCTAAGTGAGTGCGTTTTAGGTGATGAAAGGAGCTACTTACTTACAAGCTATGCTACTGCAGTGCGAGACTTTTCGTAGCACTGTTGTGGCTTGTTGCGCGAATGGTATCGAGAACGAGTTTTTGACACCAAAATCATACATTTAAGTATCAGCATGAGCTGTTCCGATAAAACCTAAAACATGTAAAATACGAATACACAGCAGCTCGTTCCGTTATCGTACGGAAATATACGAGCTGGTGAAATATTGTTAATTCGATTACAGAGTAATAAAGTGCACGACAAAAGTCTTGGAAATTTCTTGTTTCATTTCAAATATTTTTGATTTTCATCGGACAGAGCTGCAATGAAGCTGGATTAATAGCGCAATTAAATACGGTTCGAATGCTATATGTCGATCATCGAAATACACAGTGTAGCCAGCACAATGGCAGAAAATGTCATTTCGAAATATTTCAACGATACGAGAATAAATGGAGAGGCGTGGTAAGATTGGTATCAAAATTGTAATTGTGGTCAAACGAGCTCGAAAACACGTAATTTAGATAGAACACATTGCGTACACCGAGCGAACAAATTTCCAGTGCCTCCGAAGCTGTTTTGCGATGACGGCGTGGCAAGAGATGACGGCGAGCGACGTCGCAACTATCCTCGACCTTCGAGGCCAAGGCGAGAGGCTGCAGGCGATTGCAACGCGTGTGCAGCGCAGCGTATCGACTGTGTCACGCGTCATCAACGGCGAGAGAGCCTCGAAGACCAAACAGCGCACGGGAAGGCCTCGAAAAGTGTCTGAGCGTGAGGGCCGGCGGCTGGTGCGCGCGGTCACGACGCGAAATGAGAGCGCCTCTCAAGCCCGAGCGAGTGTCGGTGTTGACGCATCGGTGCGCACCGTGCAGCGCGTCCTCCATGCACACCCTGACGTGTCTTGGAAGAAGAAGAAGCGGACGACGGTGATGACCAAGATGCACCAAAAAGGACGAGTCGCATGGGCGAGCGAGAGAGCAGCTTGGGGCGCGAGTGAGTGGTCGCGTGTCGTGTTTAGCGACGAGAAGAAGTGGAACATGGATGGGCCGGATGGCTTGCAGTTTTACTGGCATCGCGCGGGGCAGCCAGAGCGATGCGCCGTGAAGCGTCACAGCGGTGGAGGATCGGTCATGGTCTGGGGCGCATTCTCTGCAGCGGGCAAGTCGGAGCTCAAGTTCATTGAGGGCGGCCAAGACGCGCAACGCTACACAGAGACGCTTGCCACGCACTTGCTGCCGTTCTTACGCGCACACCACGAAGAAGGGCACGTGTTTCAGCATGACAACGCGCCGTGTCATCGCGCTCGACTTACTCAAGCATGGCTGCAGACGAGCAACGTGACGACGATGAGCTGGCCAGCGATGTCCCCGGATCTCAATCCGATCGAGCACCTCTGGGGCATCCTGACGAGAACCGTGTACGCGCACGGTCGCCAGTTCTCATCGCAGCAAGAGCTCAAGTCCGCCATCACCCAAGCGTGGCGCGATCTCGACCACTCAGTCATTGCCAACTTGGTTGCATCGATGCCCAAGCGCTGTGCAGCTGTCCTCGAGCGCAAGGGAGCGTTTATTACTAGTTCGTAAGCTTCAAACGCAGCGTCCTCACGTTCAATACCAATCTTACCACGCCTCTCCATTTATTCTCGCATCGTTGAAATATTTCGAAAATGACATTTTCTGCCATTGTGCTGGCTACACTGTGTATTTCGATGATCGACATATAGCATTCGAACCGTATTTAATTGCGCTATTAATCCAGCTTCATTGCAGCTCTGTCCGATGAAAATCAAAAATATTTGAAATGAAACAAGAAATTTCCAAGACTTTTGTCGTGCACTTTATTACTCTGTAATCGAATTAACAATATTTCACCAGCTCGTATATTTCCGTACGATAACGGAACGAGCTGCTGTGTATTCGTATTTTACATGTTTTAGGTTTTATCGGAACAGCTCATGCTGATACTTAAATGTATGATTTTGGTGTCAAAAACTCGTTCTCGATACCATTCGCGCAACAAGCCACAACAGTGCTACGAAAAGTCTCGCACTGCAGTAGCATAGCTTGTAAGTAAGTAGCTCCTTTCATCACCTAAAACGCACTCACTTAGCCAAGTTGTGTACTTCAATACGCAATGAAAATCAAACCCCAAGCTCAAGTAGACCACATGTGCATCAATGCATGCATCCAGCCACTCAGCTCGGTGTGCATGTGAGTCGATCGGAGCGAGCGAGCGTACGCTTGAAGACCGCATTGTGATTTGCTGGTCACGAAGAGTCGCGTACGCTCGCAATACGAAAGAAAGCAAGTGGACATGGACAGCTTGTGACTTGTGTGGAGTATGCGAGTGGACATGCCTTGACAATCATGAACGAGTGCGCTGTTTCGCAATGTTCAAACGGGCAAAGACGCGCGTGTTGACTGGCCACGACTGTACTTGGGTTCACTATGCAAATGGTCCGTTATGCCGCACAGAGCAAGAGAAGGTCCGTTAGTCCAATCACGGGTTTTGGACGGACTACACTTTCGATAGTGGCATTTGTCTGTATTTCGATAGGTCTTAATACACATCGAGAGCCAGCGCCATGTCTTTCCGCAACCAATTAACGACAAACAATATACGAACCACTTACTTGCACTCTCAAAACCAGCACGCGCACTCCCATGCGACCGCAGAGGAAAAGGCATGAGACGAAGAGCAGGCGATTGGCGATTGGCGAGCGAGCTGCTCATCGAAGCGATATCAATCGATCGAGGCTTCACACACAAACCATAAGCCTCAAGCCACAAGCGCTCGATCGATCGCCACGCTCCAATCTCCAATCGCGACGACCGTCCAAGCATCATCACACCAAGACTTACCAGCCCGCGATCACGACCCACACGCACACACACCATCATCACGGTCTCCGCACGCGTGCACGCGCTCACGAGTCGTAGCTGACGTTCTCACTCACGCACACACGCGTGCCTGTGCTCACCGACAAAAGCTCACTTCGCGACCCGCGCGCTCGACGGCACACGTTCTGCTTCAAACACATACACACACACGCGTGTCGCCGACGCTGGCAACTCATCCACTCGATACAAGCACAACACACAAGCAGATACAGCACTATGGCACAGCAGCTTGCAGTCACGAGTGTTGGCTTTATTGGCTCGGGACGCCTCGCTGAGCGCGTCGCGCGCGACCTCGTCAAGAAGATCGCACCGCAGCAAAAGTTCTGCTACCGCAAGCAGCGCCTCGTGTCGACGCTTTTGGCGTCCGACCCGTCGCGCGAGCGCCGCGAAGTCTTCGACACGCTCGGGTTCACGACGACCGACGCGAACCAGCGCGTGCTCGCAGACTGCGACCTCGTGTTCCTCGGCACGAGCGCGCCAGACGCGCTGGAGATCGCTCTCGGTGGCGTGAGCGCTCGGCGCCAGCAAGTCCAGAAGACGCTCTTTGTGAGTCTCATGGGCGACCTCCCCGCCGACCAGCTCGAGCAGATGCTGTACCCTGGCGCGAAGGTTATTCGCATGATGCCGCACAACTACTTGGAGCAGCAAGGACTGCCGGAAGGCGTTCTCCCGCCGTCGTCGTGTGCTAAGGTGCACGTTTGTGCGCCGCATCCATTCACTACATCTCCCGCGATCCGACGTGTTCGTCGAACTGATGCTAATAGCGTTGAACAGCTGAAGAATATCACGCGCGCTTGTCGCGTACTGCTTTGAGCTGCACCTTTCGGTGGCGTTGATATGACGTCCGATTCGCCAAACATGATCTACGATAACTTCTTTGATTCTTCACAGAACAGTGGCATCCACGAACCTACTCCCCCACCCACCCACACCCACCCACACCCACCCACACCCACCACTAGTCCGCTACGTTTGATGCCGAAAAGCGCTCTGTTGCGCGAGTAGAGACTGCCGCACAGTCTTGCCACCGAGACGCACGAATCTCCATGTTCCCAAAAGTGTTCTCTTCCTATTTGCGCTCACGGTCATAAAAACAAAACGACGTCGACGCTCGCTGAAATTATTTAAATATTCGTCTCTCCCGTGGGCGAAGAGGGAATCTGGTGATTACGTCTGGAAGCAGCGTTCGCCAGTTCCCAAGTGCGTGCTATGCACCTGACATCATCCAGCAAACGAAAATGTCTAGTTGGTGGTTAGAAAATCGATCTAAACTATAGCGCAAAACACAAGCTCCATGCCTTCAAGTTTGAAGTCTCGGTACTGCCTACCGGCCCCGCGAACAACCGTGCGCGTCACTATCCAGGTATCGAGCTTATCGATGCGATCTTCGGCAGCAACTTGAAATTCAACACCAGCGGTCTGCTCAAGCGCTGGTCTGCTTGAGCGAATCTTGACGACTGCCCTCTGCTTGACGAGCACTCGGATGAGGGATGTCTGAGGCTTGTCAAACTATTGCACGCTGTCCATCCGAAACGGACAGCAGCAAACAGTGTATTGTCGAGTTTCTGACGAGCAGCGCAATCGTCTATCTAACGTCTGCATTGTGGTTTGTGGTCTAGTTAAGTATCGCTGGGAAAATCGCCATACGAATTGATCTTTCGCTTGTGAGTCGCACTGATCCACGCGCACATCGGACACATTCCGTTCAAAGCCAATTATGGCAAATTGTTCCTCCCGTACGAGCTGTGGCTGTATGGTATAGCGTCGGAGTAGCTCGCTCGCGCGCTGCACAACACCGCTATGGAGACATAAAGCGCATTTGATACCAGGCATCGATAAATTACTAGACGTAGGGTCTTCTTTAGTCAATCACTTGATAGGATTTCAATACACACAACTGTCTTATGCGTCATCTCGCTTTTGAGTCGTGCGTTTGCTCACTTTCGTGTTGTGCCTTTCTCTATCGGGCATCTGAGCAAGGGGCATCATTTGCGCGACTTGTGCACAAACGTATTGAGTGAGGGTTTGGTGGTCAACCAGCCGTATACAGAGTTGGCCAGACGAAAATATTTTGCTAGTCATTACCGAGCGCAAGCGTAGCTCCATCGCCTATAATACGATGTGCACAGTGGACGATTTACTTCGGTTGACGATTGTCGTGTTCACGACAGGTAGTAGCTAGAAGTACATGTCGTTCGGAGGAGGGTTATAGGGTTGCTTCGACGCTTACTTGCAAATTCCTGTACGAAATATCGAAATCGTATTTTCGCAACTATCTCCGGCGATTGTACGATTCTCACGAAAGTCGAGAGTCAGCTCGATGTCGCGCGGAATGTCGACTCGTCCGGTGTGCTTGGCGTTCTTTTCAGTGTCGCGAGTCTCGAGCCTCTCCGCCTCAACGTCACTCTCGCGGTCGCTGTACGTCATCTTCGTCGCGCTGTTGCCGCGCGAGCAGAGGCTCGCGTAGTGTTCTCTTGCATTCGTTTGTTTGAATTGCGCACGTGTGTGCAATCTTGATTGGGTGGTGGTGGTGGAACGGGGTAGCCGTACACAACTGCGCGAGTGCAGTACTCGCGCTGAGCCTCTCGTTCTTCATATGCTGCTGTGTAGACCTGAGTCCTTTCATATCCAATATTGAGAGATATCGTATGAGAGAGTGGTATCTTCAAGACCACTCAGTCTCCCTCAGATTTATTACTATAGAAAATAACCAACTCCCTCCTTTCACATCTCACGCTTCCTCAAAGTATAGTGTAAACAAGTGACGTGGATCTCATACCGTTACAAATGCTCTTCTTCAGCTGTTGCGTTATTACAGACTTTTACAACAAAATCGTATGTCAACACCACTCGACGTCGACTTTCATAGCCATGCAAGAGAATCTCCATACGTCCAGCAAATTTTCTGTACGCAAATGGTGCTTCTACCTGCACAAGTTACATCCCAAGGCGCTGCGACTCGTGGTAAAGCGGGTTCTGCATCGTGAACGAGAGTCCAAGGTCGAAAACGACAATGGGGATTGGTTTCGCCAGCGCTACGCTCCTTAGCTCTCTCTTTTCATCGTGCAAGACATCGATGCACGTTTACACCTTGACGCGCTCCGTGATGTCTTGACTTTATGCGCTGGTTAATCTGCCTGCGCAGCGCTACCAATGTGAAAGTGGCTAATTTATCTGTTGCGCATTAACATAAACAACATAAGATATTGCCCAGCCTTCGTGTAAGCGCTGTCGAGCGTCAAGTGGAAGTTGTGCTCGAAGTGAGCCGTCAACGACCCCTCCATTGCTTGAGTGATGCGAGAGTAGCGGCAGCCACCACGTTGATACGGCGCTACTGTCCAGTTGTTGCTTGTCTTCGCTATGTCAACCCAGCGCCAAGCAGACTTGAACGGAGCGTTGAGAGCTTCTGCAACGCTTTGCCAGTCGCGCCCACCGGCGGCCGCGTCCAAAACGCACTGTTTGTCCTTGCGATGTGTAACGCGTTGAGAGAAGTGAAAGCAGTTTGAGCGGTAGAGCGCGCAGCGTGCAATCGACTGGCTGTAGTGCGCTTGTGATGAACGGACGCGAGCTCAAGCTGTCCTTGCGAGATCTCTTGCTGTGCCAGTGGGCTCGTGGTTCACGCCATTTCATTCTGTTGATATAACTACAAATCTATACTAGAAGTGGTGGGCGAACATATTTCAGATAAAATCCGGTACAAAATCATGGCTATTTCGCGAAAATGCAAAAGCAAGACGATTTTCTGATCTACTTCACTATCCAAATAATATTAGACGACGGTAGGTATAGTGAAACCAAGTACAGCGACGACGGTCAGAGCCAACACGCCAATGAGCAGCAAGATGGTCGTGAACCTCGCGGAGGAAGTGCTGAGCGGTGTGCTCCAGACAGCGGAGCACCTCCATGGCAGCGTCGTCGCCGCGGAAGCTGGCGCAGTTGAGGCCCTGCGATGGGCCGGTGCGCTGCCGCTCCTGATGCGGGACTTGAGTGTCACGAAGCTCGTGTCGACCGATGCGCTGTGGGCGTGCCGCAGCGCTGAGCAAGTGATCGCGCTGCTGCGCACGCCCGACTGGAGCGAGCGCTGGGAACAGCAGCCAGAGGGCGAGCAGGAGCCAATGCGCATCGATCCGATCGCACACGTGGTCGTGGTCGTGACAGGCTTTCTCTGGGACTACGAGGCGCGGCTCGTGCAGCTCCTCGAGCTCGGCGCAGTGCAGCGGTTGACAGTCTGCAGCAGTCTCTCGGAGCGCGCGCACGAGTGCTACGACTTTGAGCGCAGCGCGTCGTTCTTTGGAGCAAGTACGCGCTCTCGGAAGATGGACTTTCAGGCGTTTGCGAGTTCGCTTGGCGCACACAACGCGTGCGCAGTGCTCAGTGCGCCGTCGCACCAAGCGCATGCAGGTGGCGCTCAAGCAACTGCTACAGGCGTAACCTCAGCGAGTGCTGCCACAGAAGCTGCAAAGGACGAAGGCGATGACGACGATGGCGATGACGAGTGGGGCTGGACCGACGAGAGCAACGGAGTCGCAGCGAGCGAGAAGGACGACACCAAGAGCCATGACCACCCTACTGCTCCTGGTGCTTCGACGTGGAGCAGCGCACTTGCGCCGCCGTCGTATCCGCTCGCGACCGTCGGCGTGAACGTCGTGCACCTGCCGCTGCACTTTGCGCCGCTGCTGTCGTCGAAAGCGCATGCGCACGAGCCGTCGGTCTTTGTGCTCTGCCATCCGCTGTGTGCGACTGCGTTCCCGCTGCTGCTGAGCGACGTCGTGAGCGCGAACCGCTCGCTCCCGACTGCACTTGGCGCGTCGACAATGGCGAACGCCGTTGCGCCGCTGCCAGCGTACGCGCACGTGCGCGACGTCCAGCCCGAGCACATCCCAAGTGCGTTCCGGCGCTCGCTCAAGCTGCTCGCACACACGCTCGGCGAGATGCTCGTGAGCATGCGCTTGGACTTCAAAGAGCGCATCTTTGCGCACGGCGCGACGAGTCTCAAGATTGGACACACGCTAGTACGTTGTCGACCTTGTACGATGCAGTACATCGGATGCAGGAGCCGCTTGCTCACTCATTGCCTCATGACGTGCGTAGCAACACATTGTGAACGAGCTGCAGGAAGACATGAGCGTCCACACGGTGCAGGGTCATCAGACTGCGTCCGTCATCCTCGTCGACCGGTGCGTGCGCGTGGCTGCCGATCGACCGCTTGAGCGCTAGAGCAATGAACGCTAACACTGCGTCCTGGACATCACTGCAGCACAAGCGACTTGGCATCGCCGACGTCGTTTGGCGTCTCGCTGCTCGATCGGATCCTCGCGCTCTTGCCGCAGACGCCACTCGACAGCGAGCTCAGCAGCAGTAGAAAGGTGCGTGCGCTGTCGTCTGTTCACGCGAGTCCATTGATCGGATCGCTCATACGAGTCGCCATCGCACAGACCCGCACGCATCTGCACGTGACCGAGATCTTTCCGATTCACGGGTGCGAGCCATCGCCACTGAGCATCTCGCGCTCGCTGTTTGACGACGATGAGCTCGCGTCGTCGTACCGCACGTCTGCGTTCTTGGCGAACGTGCGCTGGCGAGGCGGTGCGAGCCTTTGCCACCCGACGATCCCAAGCGGCGCGAGTGCGTTCCGGTCGCTCGCGTTCCGGCCGGCAAAGCTCGCGCTGCGGGACTTGGACAAGCGACTCCAGGAGATCGAGCACGAGCTCGTGCAGCAGCGCAAGATCACCAAGACTGGCTCGATGCGCCGCCCAGGCGAGAAGCGGCAGAGCACGCGCGGTCGCGACGTCGTCTTGCGCCGCATCTGCAACATCTTGGAGGCCGGCGAGCCCACGAACGCAGAGCACAGCGCGCTCATTGAGCTCGGAGTCATCGTCCTCGAGACGCTCGAGCGCATGGAAGTGGGGCAGCAGCGCTGGGACAAGTGCCGCGAGCGCGCAGTGCGGCAGCTCCAGCTCCACAAGCAGAACGGAGGCGAGTGGATCATCCCAGAGCTCGCAGACGCGATCCAGCGCCACGCCGCGGCAGCAACATCGAGCGACGAGTGGGCGTCGCTCTCGGAGCTCCTTACGCTGCTCGTGCATGCGTTTGCGCTCTCGTCGTCGAGTGCTCCGATCGAGGAGTACACGCTTCAAATGATCCGCCAGGCGCTGAGCGAGAGCATCTTGGAGGTGCGTACCAAGTGTCTGCCGTTGTCGTTCGATACGCTTCTGGTTGTGTCGAGAGCTCACTGTGTGTGGCTGTCTGTGTGGATGGCTGGTGGCGCTGTAGAGTGCTGCAAAGCGTCCTGCGGCTGTCGAAGCGCTGTTCCCGAGTCTCATTGGCGACATCCTCGCGTACGTGAGTCGCAGCCAGCAGCAGCAGAAGATGCAGAGCAGTGGAGCGAGTGCGACGACCAAAGCCAGTCGCGGCGACGACTTTGACGACGAAGAGTGGGGCTGGAACGACAACAGCAGCAGCAGCGCTGCGCCAGAGAGCAACGCGCGCTCGACACTGTCGCATGCAGACGAAGTGCTGCGTCTCGAAGCAAAAGCGATCGTCGAAGCGTTTGTCGGTCGTCTGCTCCAGCCGCTCCAGGTGCGTCGTCTCTTCATACTGGAGTGACGATGGCAAGACTGTGCTGATAATGTCTACTTTGTCCGTTGATGTACTCGCACAGGAGTGTGCGCAGCTGTCGGTGAAGACAAATGGCGAGGACACGACGGCGCTCGAAGCCGAGACGTCGCTTATCGCGCGGCTCAGCGGCGCAATCGTGGACCCAACGACGTCAGCGATGCCAGAGCTCGAGCACGTACGTGTCTGCGTCGTCTTGACCATTCTCGTTGTCTGCCGGTTCGTCGTTCGCGATGCAAGGCTCACACTTGTGCTTCTGCTGCTTCACATGCTCGATAAACAGATCGTCGACGCATCGGAGCAGCTGACGCGCGCTGGCATTGATCTCCTCAAGAGCGGCTTTAGTCGCTTTGGCTTTGGCGGCGCCAGCAGTGGCCATCGCACTGGCGCAGCGAGCAGTCTCGCGACGTCTGGCGTCGTCGTTGTCTTTGTCGTCGGTGGCATCACGTTTGAAGAGGTGCGTGCGCGTCCTCTGAACGTGTCAACGCACTGAAGTGATTGAGAGACTGAGACTGACGGACGATCACGTGCGTGCGCTTGTGTCTCGGTCGCTAGATCCAACAAGTGCACGACGCACTGGGCGAGAACGCCAAGCAGCAGCAGATCATCTTGGGCGGCACGACGGTTACAAACAGCGAGATCGTCTTGGAGCAGCTCTTCAAGTCGCTCGCACTGTGAGTCGTCGTCAAGAAGAAGAGAGTGTCGTACGAGCAAGTCTGCTGTCTGGTGAACACGACGAGCGTTCGTGAGCGTCTCGTTCTTGTCTCGCTCGCGCGCATCTCTGCGTCGTTTGCTGACGCGCAGCAATGGACTAGAGCGCTCGAGCAGCAGGTCGTGCTCGGCGCTCTCGCTCGCGCACGCGCTTCAGCGCTGCAGGCTGCGCGAGCACAAACACCATGTCGTCTGCGACGAGTGTTGTGTCTATCGCGGGTCCTGCTGCGACGTACGGCAGCACCGACTCGATGCCGCGGCGCCGGTACAGACCGATCGCAACGATGTCTTCAGTCGCGACCAAGTGCGTGAACAGCGAGCCGAACGTCTTGGCGACAAACGCCGTTGGAACTGGGATCTGCACGAGCGAGCTCGCAATGCGCGCGTCGCTGTCGTCTCTGTCTCTGTCTTTGGTGCTGCCAGTAGCGCTGGCGCTCGAGCGCACGTCGTTGAACGCGCTCGTGCGCGCACTGCCGTCTCGTGTCGCTGGCTGGCCGTTGTCTGAGAACAGGAGCTCGTAGAGGAAGCGGATCAAGCCGGGCGTGAAGAAGCTCTGGCACAGGATGTTGTCGAAGACGTCGACCGAGAAGCCGTAGCCCGCCGCGAAGAACGGGAGCACGCTCGCGCCGCCCGATTCAAAGTACGCTTGCTCGATCAGCGCTTGCTGGCGACGGATGAGCGACCGGCGGTACTGCACGCGCTGCTGGAGCTTCAAGTGCGTCTCAAGACTGCTGATGTTGCTCGCGCCGTGCGCGTATATGTGCTTGACAATGTTCTTGCTGCTCTCGCGCCGGCTCTTGAGCAGCTGCTGCTGCGTGTTCTCCGACTCGACGACGCGCACCAAGTCGTCGCGATCGCCGCTGAGCTGGAGCTGCCGGAGCGTGCGCTCGAGCGTCGCGCGCAGCCGCTTCTTCATCTCCATGTCGAGGATCTTCATCGTCCGCGGCACCGTGAGCTCCACGAGCGGCACGAACGTCGACGCAATGTCCACGCCGACTTCGTCCTGGATACTCAAGATCGCGAGGTAGTGGAAGATCGTCTTGCCGTCGATCACTTCGCCGTCGAGGTGCTGGATCGCAGACTTGTCTGCGAGCAAGACACAAGCGCGAGCGCTCAAGACATCGGCGCGCAGGAGCTCAGTCTTTGAGTCGCCTGTTGCGAGCATCAGGAAGACGTCGTCGTACTCTTGGAGCATGCGCGTGGCGAGCGAGACGTTCTTTGTCGACCACGACACGAACACGATCGCGTGGTAGTCGTCGTCGCCAGGGCGATGGCGCGCGAGCCGCAGCATGCGGATGAACGCCTCCATTGCGACGTAGTCGAGGTCTGATACCACAACGATGTGGTTGCTCAGCTCCGCGCTTGCAGTCGAGAGCACCGCGCTGCTCGTGTCTTGAATCACAACGTCGTCAAGACTTCGTCGAGTGACGCGGGCGTTGATCACGTCGTGGTCAAGCGGACCATTCGTTGATAGTGGCGACTCCGCAGAGCCACCGACGCTGCTCTCGCTGGTGGTGGTGGTTGGTGCTGGCTTCTTTCGCGGCAGCGGCAGCTCGTTCCCAGTGCGCTGCCACTCGGCGAGCAGCGCGAGGATCGACGACGTCTGTGTGAGCTTCTTGCTCTCGCTCATGACGTAGAAGATCTGCCCCACGCCGACGCTCATCGTGCTCCCAGGGTTGATCATCATCGTCGAGCCAGGCGCAGATCGGTACCGCGAGTTGTGGCGCTTGAGCACCGGACGCACTTTCAGCACTGGGAGTGTGTGGCCACTGCGCTTCTTCGTAGGCGATGCGGACGGTGACGACTGCGGCGAGTGCGTCGGACTGCTGTTGCTGTGTCCGCTCCGGTTCGCTTCGTAGACGCCGAGGAGGATGATCTCGCCTCTCGAGATGCGGTACAAGACGTCGCACGCCTGGCTGAACGAGAGACCAGAGAACGCAGGCGGCAGTGCTGTCGCGTAGATCTCGAGCGCGAGGCCAGCGATGTACTCTTGCTCCCAGCCTGCGTACCGCTTGGTGCTTGCGATGCCAGAGGACTGGAACAAGTTGCTAATGAGCGTCACGAGACCTGGACAGAGCGTGCTCTTGGCCATGAGGCTGAGCTTGATCTGGTCCAGACAGAGCACATGATCTGCATCCGTGTCGCTGATGTACTCGGCGTGCACGGGACTCACGATCTGCGTGAAGATCTCGAGCTCAGGGTTGTAGTTGCGCACGGCGAGGAGCCGCAAGACGGTCTCTTGGTCCGTCTTGTTCGTGTCAGCGCTCGACTTGGACACGAGCACGAAGCACGCGCGCGCAATGTCTGTGCCAACACGACAGAGGTCTTCTTCAGACATGACGGAGCCTTTGATGTACGTCACGCGGCCTTGGAGCATCGGATGGTCGAGCAAGTGCACGATGCCTTCGCTCGGCTCCTCGGGTCCCATGATCACAGACGGCAAGTCCGTGAGCGAGTTCACGACGCTGTTCTCGAGCAAACGGTCGGGGTGGTAGAGCTCACGGAAGAAGTCGAGTAGACATCGCGGCTCCGAGACGTGACCCACGATCAGGATATGCGGATTCCCGATCGCAGGGCGATAGACCTTGCGGAACTGCGACTGGAGCGCCATGAGCTGGTTCAAGCGCGAGAGCTCGCGCGGGATGACTGTGAACGCAATGATGATCACACCGGCGGCGACGGCTTTGCCACTCGACGTGAGCGGTGCGATGTCGCCGTACCCGACTGTCGCGAGCGTGACGAGGAGGAAGTAGAGCGCTTCGCCAAACGTGATCGTCGGATCACTCGCGCTCCGGTTGTCGCTCTCGACGGCGTGGAAGATGCCGGCGGCGATGAACACGATCGACGTCAAGAGGAGCACGATCGTTTGGATCTGCTTGTGCACAGCTGCGCGTGTACAGATCACGTGCACGTGAGAGCGAGTCCACTGGCAAGCGCAGCACTCAGGCACACAACGACAGCCATGCGCATGGACAGACCGGAGATCGAGCGCGAGCCTGCTGCGCGGAGCAGTCGCACGAGTCGCAAGAGCCGCAACACGCGAATGAAGCGCAGGAACGGCAGTGCGCTGCGGCCACTGTGCCGCGAGATGCGATCTGCGATCGCTGGGACGATCGTGAGCACGTCCATGACGCTCATGAACGTCACGACAAACTTGTACCTGTGTGTGTGTACGACAGCACCACATAGACGCTGTCAGTGACGTAGAGCTCCAAGCGACAGCAGCAGGACAGCATCCCATACACACACGCACGAGTCGCACCGGTTGTCGCAGCAGTACAAGTTGAGCAAGTAGTCGCTCGAGAAGACGACGAGCGCTGCGAGGTCGAACGTGTCCGTGTTCATTGACGGGTCGTACGTCTGCATGACGTAGAGTCCCGAGACGATGACAGCAAACGCGGTCTGCGAGACCTCCCACGCGAAACCAACGGACGAGCACTTGAGCTTCATGCGTACGCGAGAGCGCAGCGAGAAGTGCTTGGGGATGCCTTCAAAGAACTCCCACGACTCGTTCCCAAGTAAGATGCGACTCAACTTGGCGCTGCACGTGCTCACCGTGTGTGATGTCGAACATGTGCGCGTTGACGTGCTGTTGGTGTTGGCGGGAGAGGTAGTGGCGGCAGACTTGTCTGGCGTCGACTGCATCATTGTTGGCATGTCGACGTGTGCTCGCCTCACTTGCTCGTTAGCTGGTACACTCGCTTCTTGGCGCACAAGCTCGCACGATGTGCAATGCACCAGACGATCAAGACGCTTGAGTGGCTCTCAAGAGCGTGTGCTCACGCTGACACAACCACACACACGTGTTTGCCCGCTTGCTATCGATCGACCGCTTGTGTCTGGTGTCGGTCGAGCACCTCGGACACTCAAGCGCAGCAGCACTAACAGCAGCAGCAACAGTAGCCACCACGCATGCACACGCACATGTGTGTACAAGTGTGTGTGTGCATTGGAGTGCATGTGCGTCGCTTCGAGTCGAAAACAAACGCCGAGTCACAGGTCTGCAGTTGTCGCTTGAGGACCATGTTTCCCCTCTGATTGCGCAACTTGGATCCACTGACCAAGTTGAAGTCGTCGTCGTCTTCACACGCTCGCTCTCTTGGCACTTGGTGCGAGCGTGTGGATGTTGGTTGCAGTTGCTATTCCGCATCGAGTGAGCGCGCGAGCGACGACTGTAGCAAGAGCAGCAAGTGTGTGCGAACGCGACGAACGCGGCTCGAGACTCGCAGTGTGAGCACAAGAGGGCAGCAGCAAGAGCAGCAGCAAGAGCAGACTCGAGAGCAACGACGACGACGGTAACACCAGCTCTTGCACCGTACACCACCAGAAGCAGCAGCTCTAGAACAGCAGCAGCAGTACGACATCCGAAGTACAACTGCATCAGCTTCGATGCACGCCAAGTACGCTGCAAGCGATGCGGACGACCGTGTCCAAGCCAGCTCGGACATGGCACTCGGCGACAACAGTGACAGCAGTGACGCTTTTGACTTCACCTTTGACGACATTGGCAAGGACGCGCTGTGTGAACACCGAGCGAGCCGCACGGTCGGGTCGAGTGTCGATAGCAACAGCACCAGCAGCAAGAGCGAGAGCAAGAGCAAGAACGAGAAGAACAAGACCAAACGCGAGCGCCAGCACACGGCGGCCACAGCAGCAGCTATAGCAGCAAGAGTGACAACATCAGCACTAGCGAAGTCAAGTGTCGACGCGACAGTGGCGATCGAGATGCCCGTGAACACTGCGCAGACGACAGAGGCGGAGTCGGTGACGACTGCAAAGAAGAAGACGGCGACGAAGACGACGAAGCAGTCGACAGCGACGAGCGATGACACCTTGAAGCAGACGGCAAAGCAGAAGAACATGGCGACGAAGACAAAGACAAAGAAGCATGCGATCGGACTCAAACACAACTTGCGCGACGACGACGACGATCCGTACGACAGCGCCGTGTTTGAGCCTGCTGTTGAGGTGCGTTCCGCGTCTTTGAGTGTGCGTTTGTGATCGGGTCCGTTTGTGAGCAAACGCGTGCTCAAGACCTGTTGTCTTCTGACTGACATGCTATCACACTCGTTTGGGCTCTCGCTATTGACGTCGTTGTTGCCTTTGGCGATGTATGCGTGTGTGTGCATCTTGTGCCAAACTGCTCGCTGTGCACAGACGATGGCGGACGAGATGCAGGCGATGAAGCAAGTCTTCTTGCGCATGTCGGCGAAGAAGATACAGCAGCGCGAAGAGCGCACGGAGCAGTGCAAGCGACTGTGCGTTGTCTTGGCCATGCATGCGTGGCACATGTGTGATCGATCGTGTGCTCTCTGGAGCAGGCTGGAGTGTGCATGTGTGAAGTGCGTGTTGCAGTGTAGAGTGTGCGGCGATTGCTCGGTTGCTTGGTATGCGCCATGGCGACCACAAACTGGCTGTGTGGCCGACTGACTGACTGACTGACGCTCACATGCTTGTGTCTCTCACTCTTGCTTGCTCTGTGTGTGCTTGCTCTCTATTCTGCTCTGCTACTGACGCGAGCAGATACAAGGACGCGTTCAAGGCGGACGTGAGCCAAGCGTTCAAGCGCGCGAGCCGGGCGCGCACAGTCGCGATGGACGACGCCTCTGGGACGCTCCAGCGCCTCAGCGACGAGCTCCAGACGTCTGCAGCAGAGCTGAGGTACTGCATTGCGCGATCGTGTGTGCGTGCGTTTGCTCTGAGTGTGCGGTTGTTGATCTGAGGAAGGATTCTCTCACACCTTTGCATTCGTCATACATCACACGACTCAGTCAAGCGCACGCAGTGTACAAGAAGACGTTCGCAGTCGAGTTTGAGCGCGCGAGCGCCGACATCGCTGCGCTCAAGCGCATTCTCCACGACGCCGACGCGCAGCGGCTGCAGGCGACGAAGCGCATCGACTCCGAGTTCCAGAAGATCGAGGACGCAGTCGAGCTCTCGCTGCAGTCGCTGCGGAGCAAGCTCGAGTCAGCGGCGTCCGACACGACGTTTGCGAGCACATTCAAGCTCCAGCTCGAGCGGCTTGTCTAGCGCCATCGAGTGAAGCACCGAGGATTCACGAGTCCATGAAGTTGGCGAACTCAACGCGCAGTTATCTGCCTGAGCTCCAGTGACATGTCGTCTATGCGAACGCACTACTCGCTCTCTCTCTCTCATGCGCTGTCTTTGCTTTGCTGGTGCGGTTCCTCCGCTCTCTCGCTAAAAATGGCGGCGAGCTCTCGCATCTCGGCTTCTTCGGCTGCCATTTCCTGAGCACTCGGTGCTGGCTTTGGCTATCGAGAGTGCATCGCAAGGGACGGCAATGGGCATGTGCAAGAGATCATGTGAGTCACTGACCCACACCAGCATGACCAGCGGTATCGTACGTCGTACCTTGACGTTGAATACGCTCGCGACATTGTTGCGCATGCGCGGGAAGACGTCCTCCATGCGCTCTCGGAACTCCGTCACCTGCAGCACAAGTGACGGCCAGAAGCAAGGCGAGTGTGGATGTAAGGCGTCCGTATCAGCCACGTGCACTGTTTGCATGCGCAGCACCGAGTCAGAAAGGAGAATGACGTACGTTGCGCACGCCGAGCACAGCAGCCAAGCCGAGGAGCAGCACGGCGCAGCCAGAGACCGAGACGATTGTGCCGCCAATGAGCGCTTTCATCGCTGCGGCGTTCGGTGTCACGGGCCGATGGAGTCCAAGCTGTCGCTCCAAGAGCGTCGTCTCGTGGATCACTGGCACTTTGTCTTTCGCTGCTAATGCTGTTGGAGGCGTCACTGACTGGCCGCTCTTCTTCGTCGTCGCTCGCTTCTTCGCAGCCTTGGCCTCCTCTTGCTGCTCCATGCGCTTTTGCTTTGCGATGCCATAGTAGAAACCTACGAGTGTCACGACACGCGAGCGTATTGGCAGCGTCCGCCAGTCTGTCAGTCTGCTGGTTGGTCGGTCACGTGCCACTCGATCGTTCATGCACGACAGCAACAGCAGCAACCGAGTATGCAACCTAGCAAAACGTATACACAACAACGCACCTCCACCGAGCAGCGCCGCAGCACCGAGCTGGACTGCAGTCGTTGCGTACGTTGCGACGCGCGGCGACGTCTCCGATGCGCGCTCCGCTGACGTCGACTGCGCTTGCTCTTGCATTATTGTGCGCTGTTGATGTGCGGTTCAAATGTGTATCGATGCATTGCTATAGCGAATGTAAACCGGTTTGTCTGCTTATCTAACATACGTTGAATAAAAGGGTTCAAAGTGGAGCCATCTGCGCCGTTTCGACCGCGTCAGTCAGTCATTGCTGGAGCAAGCGCTCGCATCAGCACGAAGCAATCGACAGCGCCACGATGCTCTCGAAGCGCAAGAGCCTCAATGACGACCTCATCGTCTGGCACGGCATGAGCGTGCACAACCTGTCGATCATGGTCACGACTGGCTTGCCGTTCGAAGTACGGCGGCGCAAGATCTGGCTCGACGTGCTCGCGGCCGAGGTGCAGAAGAAGTCCAAGAGCATCGTCGCGCAGGTGCGTCCGCTGTCATGCACGTACACATGCAACTTCACTGCTAACATACTGCTCGCGGTGGTGCTAGAACTTTGCGTTCTCGACACGCAACAGTCTCATGGCAAACTTCAGTACGCTCGGCGAACCGATCATGTCGGAAGTAGAGGCGTCGTTCGTGCACGTGCCGATGGACATTCGCGTGGACGAGATCGTCGACTCGCTCTCGCGCAGCCTCCCGATCCGCGTGGACCAGTACAACTCAGCGATCGTGCGTCTCATGCGCTTGATGGGCTTGTCCATCAGTGCTTCCACTAACAAGCTGATACACGTGCCTCCATGCTCCGTGAGCTAGATCAACTACCTCGCTGCAATCATCGCGTCCGAGATGCGCGACAACAAGGAGGCGACCAAGATCCTGTCGTTCTTACTCTACCGCGAGCAGATCTCGTCGAACCGGCGGCCGTGCATCCCTGCTGGCGCCGAGGCGTACCGCATCTACCGCGACGTCATCGAGTCGTGCATCAACACTCGCGTGCGTCTCGTAGCATGGTCGCTGCTCTCTTTTATGACATGTTGCGATGCAAAGGCTAGCTCACTTGCTCACTCTCGTGTCTGATGTGCTGCGCTAGGCAACGAACGTCTACAAGCACATGATGGCGCTCGAAGTGGATCGCCAAACGGTCTGGACGCTGTTTGAGATATGCTTGTCCGACCTCGTGCCGCTTGTGCTGCGCGTGCGGTTCATGGACCTGGCGCTCGTCAAAGGCTGTGTCGTGTTTGTATCAGTCATGTTGGTACGCTCTCTCACTGCTAAGGCGCACGCACACAGGCCAAGATCAGCACTGATCGACTCGTTCTTGTTGCTGTCAATGCGCCTGCAGGCGTACATTGGATGGCGACAAGAGGCGCTGCTGCGCACGTCGTCGCGAAGTGAGTTCATGGAGATGCTCCGCGAGACGCACAAGGTCTGGCTCAAAGACAACGAACTCGACGCGTTCTGGGGCAAGTGCATCGAAGCGCACAGCAGCGCGTTCCTGTCCAACTACATCCAGATCGCGTCGATGATGCGGCTCAAGAACGTCGTGATGGCGAACCAGCGCGAGTCGACGACGCCGCTGCTGCGGCAGTTCCAGCAAGAGATCTTCAACATCGGGCACTACGCCTGGGTCGGCTTTGATGTCGACCACACGCTCGTCGAGTACAAGCTCCCGTACTTGCTCAACACGTCGTTCGAGCAAGCGGCAAAGGAGCTCCAGCAGAGCTTCATTGGGCTGCGCACGGTCGCGCCAGCGGTGTGGCTCCCAGAGATTGCGCAGCGCGGGATCGCGATCGACACGTCGCGCGGCAACTTCCTCCACGTGACTGAAGACGGCGCGATCCTGCGCGCGTACCACGGGTCGCACGAAGTGTCGTACTTTAGCATCAGCATGCTCTACGGCACGTGCAACGACCAGGACCTCACGATGTCGACGTCCAAGATGATCTACCTCTACACTGCAGCCGACGTGATCTTTGCGCCGCTCTACGCCTGGCTCGTCGACGCCTTTGACTCTGGCGCCGTGCGTATTGCGCTCTTCCTTGCTCGTGCGGACTGTAGCTGTTCATGAGGATGAGAGCTCGGTTGGTTGTCTTGCCAGGTCGCTGACGTCCACGACAATGTTGTCTGCTCCTTCGCGTGTGTGGTGCTTGCGACGCTAGATCGTGACAGACGAGCTCGGAGCGTCGCTGTACCTCGTCCCGGACATCGAGGACACGGAGCAACACAACCCGAATGACCCGTTCCTCGCGAACCAGCTCGCGTACATCTCGCTCAGTACGTTTGCGCTTCGTGCCGCCAAGACGTACTACGCGAGTGGGTTCTGGAAGACGATCTGCTCGAACCCCGACTTGCTCATCCAGCCAAGTCCAGAGATCCGCGCGCTGCTCGACTTGCTCCGCGAAGACGAGCGCAAGCAGCTCTTCGTACTCACGAACGGCTCGTGGACGCACTGCAACGAAGTCATGAAGTTTGCGATCGGGAAGGACTGGCTCGCGTACTTTGACATTGTGCTCACGGAGGCGAAGAAAGAGACCTTCTTTGACGAGCTCAACGACACGCCGTTCTCTGTGAGACTAGCCTACTGCTGTGCTTCCATGAGCTATAGAGCGAGTACTCACTCACTCGCCTCTGTCGCGTGCCACTACTGCTTGCGCTGTTAGGAGGTCGACCCCGAGAGCTCGTCGCTCGTTCAGAAGAAGATGGTCAAGTCGCTCGAGAAAGGCAAAGTGTATGCGCACGGGAACCTCCAGGGCTTCATGGAGTTCATCAAGAACAACCGCACGTCGCACACACCGCGCAGTGACTTTGGCGAGAAACAGGTGCGCAGGACACAGTCGTCGTTGGATCTGCAGTAGCGATGGACTGACAGACTCGGGTCTGCGCCAGCGCATCTGCTACTTTGGCGACCACATCGTGCAGGACGTGATCCTGCCGTCCAAGCACACGATGACGTGGGACCTCGTTGCAGTCGTGCGCGAGATCCAGAACCTGTACCAGCAGATCGAGCGCGTGCGTACCGAGTCTCTCTCTCGTGCACGTGCGCACATCTGCTCCCAGTCACTCTCACACATACGATGCGCGTGTCATGTGTAGGACGAGCACCACATCCTCGGCTTTTCGTGGCTCAGCTGCTTCTTCACGCGCGAGACGGCGCGCGTGTCGCCCGACGTGTACGCACCGTTCTTCTTCCTCGGACTCAATGGCTCAGCGTCGCACTTTGGGAAGAAAGTGTGCGCCGCTGCGACGATCTGCATCCCGTCGATCGGGCGACTGTCGAGGCACCAAGGCATCCTCAAGGTCTCGATGATCCAGCAAGGCGCGGGGCGATACTCGACAAGCAACGAGCTCAAGACGCTCTCGAAGCGCGTGTCAGCAAAAGTGCGCTCGATGAAGAAGAAGTAGTGAGTGTCAAACGGTTGCGCGAGTGCGCGTGTCGTAGCTACGAGGCAAGGCGCTACTCGCGCGCCTTCTTGTCCATGTTCTTCCACATCGACGCCGTGCGCTTTGCCTTTTCGCTGTCGCCGCTCTGCTTGAGCTGCCCCGCGCGCTCGTGCGCCTCGATCCCGAGCTTGCTGTAGAACGGCAAGTACACGTGCAGTGCGCCTAAGGAAGGATGTAGTACATGGTCGACTGTCAGTGAACTGGAGAAGCACCTAGCGGTGCAGGATGCGTTGCGCAAGGCAGCGCAATGACATCGTAACACGTGTGACAGTGCACTATATAGCGCCACGCACGGGTCTATGAACACAGGCATGAACGCGCAGGACGCACCGGCGACGCCTGCGAGCGTAGCGACAAAGCCGATCACCAACTTCTGTTCCTTGCGCATACTTCACGTGCTTTCGTCGTTTGTGTGGCGCTGTGTCTGATGGCCGCAATTCGTACTTTTACGAATCGATTCAGTAAACGGCAACTTTCACCATCACTATGACACGCAGCACTAAAGTCAACTGCAAGGCACGAAGACACCAGCTCGGTCTTGCTCCGTTGACTATGCTATCGCTAGAGAAGCCGCTCGAGCTGGAGCTTGAATGTGCTCGCAAACGTCGTGTCGGACGCCGCTGACTCGAGCTTGCTCCGCAGCGACTGCAGCGAGAGCTCGACTGCGTCCTCGATCTTCTGGAACTCGGAGTCGATGCGCTTCGTCGCCTGCAGCCGCTGCGCGTCGGCGTCGTGGAGAATGCGCTTGAGCGCAGCGATGTCGGCGCTCGCGCGCTCAAACTCGACTGCGAACGTCTTCTTGTACACTGCGTGCGCTTGACTGAGTCGTGTGATGTATGACGAATGCAAAGGTGTGAGAGAATCCTTCCTCAGATCAACAACCGCACACTCAGAGCAAACGCACGCACACACGATCGCGCAATGCAGTACCTCAGCTCTGCTGCAGACGTCTGGAGCTCGTCGCTGAGGCGCTGGAGCGTCCCAGAGGCGTCGTCCATCGCGACTGTGCGCGCCCGGCTCGCGCGCTTGAACGCTTGGCTCACGTCCGCCTTGAACGCGTCCTTGTATCTGCTCGCGTCAGTAGCAGAGCAGAATAGAGAGCAAGCACACACAGAGCAAGCAAGAGTGAGAGACACAAGCATGTGAGCGTCAGTCAGTCAGTCAGTCGGCCACACAGCCAGTTTGTGGTCGCCATGGCGCATACCAAGCAACCGAGCAATCGCCGCACACTCTACACTGCAACACGCACTTCACACATGCACACTCCAGCCTGCTCCAGAGAGCACACGATCGATCACACATGTGCCACGCATGCATGGCCAAGACAACGCACAGTCGCTTGCACTGCTCCGTGCGCTCTTCGCGCTGCTGTATCTTCTTCGCCGACATGCGCAAGAAGACTTGCTTCATCGCCTGCATCTCGTCCGCCATCGTCTGTGCACAGCGAGCAGTTTGGCACAAGATGCACACACACGCATACATCGCCAAAGGCAACAACGACGTCAATAGCGAGAGCCCAAACGAGTGTGATAGCATGTCAGTCAGAAGACAACAGGTCTTGAGCACGCGTTTGCTCACAAACGGACCCGATCACAAACGCACACTCAAAGACGCGGAACGCACCTCAACAGCAGGCTCAAACACGGCGCTGTCGTACGGATCGTCGTCGTCGTCGCGCAAGTTGTGTTTGAGTCCGATCGCATGCTTCTTTGTCTTTGTCTTCGTCGCCATGTTCTTCTGCTTTGCCGTCTGCTTCAAGGTGTCATCGCTCGTCGCTGTCGACTGCTTCGTCGTCTTCGTCGCCGTCTTCTTCTTTGCAGTCGTCACCGACTCCGCCTCTGTCGTCTGCGCAGTGTTCACGGGCATCTCGATCGCCACTGTCGCGTCGACACTTGACTTCGCTAGTGCTGATGTTGTCACTCTTGCTGCTATAGCTGCTGCTGTGGCCGCCGTGTGCTGGCGCTCGCGTTTGGTCTTGTTCTTCTCGTTCTTGCTCTTGCTCTCGCTCTTGCTGCTGGTGCTGTTGCTATCGACACTCGACCCGACCGTGCGGCTCGCTCGGTGTTCACACAGCGCGTCCTTGCCAATGTCGTCAAAGGTGAAGTCAAAAGCGTCACTGCTGTCACTGTTGTCGCCGAGTGCCATGTCCGAGCTGGCTTGGACACGGTCGTCCGCATCGCTTGCAGCGTACTTGGCGTGCATCGAAGCTGATGCAGTTGTACTTCGGATGTCGTACTGCTGCTGCTGTTCTAGAGCTGCTGCTTCTGGTGGTGTACGGTGCAAGAGCTGGTGTTACCGTCGTCGTCGTTGCTCTCGAGTCTGCTCTTGCTGCTGCTCTTGCTGCTGCCCTCTTGTGCTCACACTGCGAGTCTCGAGCCGCGTTCGTCGCGTTCGCACACACTTGCTGCTCTTGCTACAGTCGTCGCTCGCGCGCTCACTCGATGCGGAATAGCAACTGCAACCAACATCCACACGCTCGCACCAAGTGCCAAGAGAGCGAGCGTGTGAAGACGACGACGACTTCAACTTGGTCAGTGGATCCAAGTTGCGCAATCAGAGGGGAAACATGGTCCTCAAGCGACAACTGCAGACCTGTGACTCGGCGTTTGTTTTCGACTCGAAGCGACGCACATGCACTCCAATGCACACACACACTTGTACACACATGTGCGTGTGCATGCGTGGTGGCTACTGTTGCTGCTGCTGTTAGTGCTGCTGCGCTTGAGTGTCCGAGGTGCTCGACCGACACCAGACACAAGCGGTCGATCGATAGCAAGCGGGCAAACACGTGTGTGTGGTTGTGTCAGCGTGAGCACACGCTCTTGAGAGCCACTCAAGCGTCTTGATCGTCTGGTGCATTGCACATCGTGCGAGCTTGTGCGCCAAGAAGCGAGCGTACCAGCTAACGAGCAAGTGAGGCGAGCACACGTCGACATGCCAACAATGATGCAGTCGCCGCTAAGCAAGATCGCTATGGCCAATGGCTGTGCGGTTGATTGCTACACATCATATCTGCCCTCAAGCATGTCAAGTGTGTGTCGCACGAGCAGTCATGGCGTCGTGTTGTGTGATGATGCGGCTCCGCGTCGAGGCGCCATGCACTCACAAAGTGCCCGAGCGCCACACTCGTGAACTGCTGCTGTCCAGACAACACCACTGCAAGTGCATCTCGGTAGCTCGCATTAGCTGCCGGCGCAAGACTTCGCGATGCAGAGAGCACCGCAACGGTGGCGCGCGTGAATGTCATCAGCACTGTCATCGACATTGCGATCCATGTTGCGTCCTTTCGACGTGGCACTTGTTTTTTGTATGCTTCGAGGTGTGGGAATCGAGTGCAGATAACATGTGTGGCGATTCTCGCAAGCGAGAGAGAAGGAGAACACCAAGCGGCACAAGCAGCAACAACAGCAACATCGCCAAGACGACGTCGCGATGCGGCGGCGCTACGGCAGCGGCGATGGCACCAGCACGCACTCAAACAGCAGCAGTAGCGACAGTGTGAGTGTCCATGGCCGTGGAAGCAGCAGCAGTGGCAGCGCTGCGAGCTCGAGCGATGGCGAGCGCACGTCGCGCCGAGACGACAGTGCACGTGTACTGAGCTGCACAGTCGTGTTTGACCATCGCTTCGTGCGGCTGCGCATTGCAACGCACGACACGATCGAGAGTCTCGTAGAGCTCACAGCGATCAAGCTACGCAAGAAGTATCCGCACGAGGACCTCAGCCACGGCATCGTCGGGCTCCGGAGCCAGCGATTAGAGAAAGGTGCGTCCATGAGCAACTCGAAGCAACAGCATGGTGCAGCAACAAGCGCAGACACCTCACACCACGATGCGCTTCTCAGATCTGTACCTCAGTGCGATTGTCCAGGACGTTGTCATGGAAGGCGACATCTTGGAAGTGCGGCCGTACACGATCGCGCAGCCGTCCTCGCGGCTCCTCCGGACGCGGTACGTCGTGCTCTCTCTCTCTCTCGTATCTGGTGCAAGCGCGCCGCTCACAGTCCCTTGCGCTCTCATGACCAGAAAGCACTCGATCGGTTCTGCGAGCGTAACGCACACGCTCCGGTCCGCGTCGATCTCCAAGCTCGCAGTCACGACGTTTGGCGTGAACGCGCGTCCTGGTGTCTTCACCGTCACGCCGATCAAAGGCGAGGGTCTGCCAGTCGCGAGTCTCTTGCGCGTCGGCCGCGCAACACTCGCGATCCGCCTCTTCCCGTACGATGACGTCGTCGTGACGCCGCCAGCAGTCGGTCCGGACTTCATCTGGGGCGCGCCGATCCACTTCAAACACACGGACACAACGCGCGAGCAGCTCCTGCTGCACGTCCAAGTCGACGACGACCCGCTCTTTGGCGCTCGGACGCCTGTCGGTACGTCTGCTACATCTTAGCACCATTACCAAGTGTCGTAGCCTTGTCTGAGCCGCTGCTGACACTGTTGGCGCTGTACGAACCGTAGGAGCTGCGATCCTCCCGCTCCAGTTGGCAGTCGACACGCCTGGGACGACGTTCACCAAGTGGCTCGCAATCAAACCGATCGACGCGTCGCCCATCGACGACAGCACTCCAGGTAGTCCAACGAGCCGAGACGGCCGGCTCATGGTCTCCGTCTGCTTCCACCCGAAGGTCTCGAAAGGCCCGACACTCCAAACGCTCTTGCGCGACGCAGTGCAGAGCGAGCAGCACCGCGCCGCGTCACCGACGCACCCGACGCCCAAGAGCCCGAACGCACGAGGCTTCAAGCTCTTCACGCGCGCAACAAAGAAGCTTCCGAGCCGTCACATCCAGACACTGTCGCCGCAGCGACCTGCGCGCCGCGCGATCGGACGCCTCGCGTTCTCGCTCCGCGGCATCCACCTCTGCAGCTCGCAGTGCTCGACTGTCGGTGGCCACAGCATCAGCTCGTTCCAGCACTTTGCGCCGATCGTGCGCATCAAGTTCGACAGCTTTGACGAAGAGATCCGCGTCGGCGCCTCAGACTGCGACCTCGTGGCGTTTGAGCACGACTGGTCGGTCTACAGCGCGTTCGCGAGCGTCGAAGTCGAGATCCTCCGCAGAGTCTCGCTCTCAGCAGGTCCGATCGTGCGTCTCCGCGACGGATCTCAGGCCGTGCGCGTCTGCAGCGTCACGATCTCGTGCCACGACATCCAAGAGCATGCTGCTGCGTCGCTCACGTTCGACCCGCCAGCGCCAGCGCTCGGCCCAGGACAGAGCCGACCGCGTCCAGGCTTCAACTGGTATACGCTCCGCGACGACGACGACGACGTCGGACTCGCGCAAATCCGCGTGCAGTACACCGAGGACGTCGTTGCGATCCTGAGCACCGACGAGAGCCCCGATGTGTCGTACATCTACCCAGACGAGCGCACGTTCGACCCGTCGATCGTGCTCCGGAACTTTGAGCGCCTCGACGACATCTACATGGTCGTGAAAGCGTGCAAGAGCCGCGTGACTGAGCTCCTCGACTGGCGATCGCCGGCGCGGACGCTCCTCGTCTGGCTTAGCTTAACGCTCTGCTGTCTGTACGTCCCAGCTGCGAGTGTCCCGTCGTTCTGCGCGCTCGCGTTCGTCGCACTGCTCGTTGTCAACTACGTTCGGTTCCTCTCGGGTCACACGCACAAGAAGTGGATCCAGCGCGTGAGCGGCAGCGCCGGGACGCACGCGGCGTTCCGACCGGTTGGGACGCTCCGGATCGTCCCGGTCTCGGCCGCGCACCTCAAGACTGCGGACTGTGCGAGCCCTGACACATACGTCCGGATCTTCTACGAGCCCAACTACAAGGCGATCCCTGTGCACCTCATTGCGCAGACCGAGTGCGCGCGGAGCAGCAAGCACCCGGTGTGGTCCGTCGCACAGGACAGCGCGCGCTCGCGCGACGAGTTTGTCAAGATGAACAACCGCTGGCTCAAGAGCATGGTGCGCCACTTGAGCTCGCACGAGCAGGACGCCGTTGCGCACGACGTCGTCGAGCCGTGGCCCCGCTCGGACGGTCAAGTCGACACGCACGCGTTCAAGTACCCGATCCTCCAGCCCGTGCAGAAAGACCCGAGTAGTAGTAGCAGCAGTGATGACGAGCTCATTCCGTGGCGCCACTGCCCCGGCGCCGTGCGCTTTGACGTCATGCAAGAGAACGTCGCAGCGCAGCCAGTGCTCCTCGGCCGCATTCGGGTCCCGATCAAGTGCCTCGTGAGCGACGAGAGCGCCGGTGGTCCGCAGTCGGAGCTCGAGCAAACGTTTGCGCTCTTGGGACCAGCGCGCACGGCGCGGTCCAAGTCGATCGTCGACCCCGAGCGCACGACAGACGTGCCGTCATTGACTGTGCGCATGCAGCTGTGTCTACGGGACCCGCGCGCGCGTGTGACGCTCAAAGAGACGCTCGCGAGCGAAGCGCTGTTCAACGCCGTGGAGATGGAGAGTCAGAAGGAGCTGACGCTCGTGGAGAAGTACCACCGCGCCAAGGACGTCGCGAAGAACGTGCAGCAGACAATGGGGAGCGTCTGCTCGACGCTCGAGCGCAGCAAGAACCTGCTGCTGTGGGTGCATCCGCGCAAGACACTACTGGTGCTCATGCTCGCAGTCGCTGCGTGCGTCTGGTTCTACGTCGTGCCGCTGCGCTACATCCTCGTGTACACACTCGCAAAGCGGGTGCGTCTCTGCGTTGGTCGTCTTGCGTGACGGAGTGCTGCTCGTACTGACAGGCGCTGGTGTGCGCTGCAGTTCACCAAGAAGTTCCACAAGATCGAGGACCTCGACGGCGTGCGCTTGCGGAACCTCCTCGCGACTGTTCCTAGTGACTTGGACATGCGACGAGTGCGTTGTCAAGAGCTCTTTAGGACGCGAGCGTAGTGCTACAGAGTGACTGACGTAGAGCTGTGTGTGTATGAACGATGCGCGGCAGATCTACAACACGCAGAACCAGGCGTTCCTGCGCCTGAAAGAGCACACAGAGACGCAGGCAAAGCTCCAAGCAGAGTGGGCTGGCTACCTCTGGAAGCAAGGCGAAGGCGTGTTCAATGCGTGGCAGGTGCGTACGATCGTCCGATCGTTCAACACTGTCGAGGCGATGGCTGACTCTGTTGCGCTACTGCCACTCGCAGGAGCGATACTGTGCGATCCGGAGCGGGCGCCTCGAGTACTGGCAAGTGAGTGCGCGACACCACTGCTCTTCACCATCAGCTCGTGCTTGTCGACTGACAAGCGCCTCTCGTGCTTGCGCTAGTCCATTGCGGATGCCAAGTCGGGCATCCCGCCGAAAGGCGCGATCATCTTCTCGAACGTCGTGGACAAGTGCTCCAAGGTCGAGACGCTCACGGTCCCAAAAGACGCGTTCCCGTTCGCGATCTTCGACGTCTCGCGCCGCGTCCTCGTCTACTCGCCACGTGGACGTACGTCGACTTGTCTTGGTCGCTCGCACAGCAGCACGGCAGTCGCTCGGGACTAACAGATCGCTTGGTGCTTCTTGTAGGACGGCGACTGGTCTGTACAAAGACGGAAGACGACTACCGCGTGCTCGAGCAGCTCATCCACCGCACAGGCGAGCGCATCTCTGTCAACACTGCGAGCGTCTCGGTCGTCTAAGCGAATGAGAGTCTTGAGCGTGTTCAGATCATCGCTGGTCGCACGGAGCACTCGCGAAAGTGCGCAGGCTGCTGCTTCTTCGCGCGCTCGTCGCGGTGCTGCGTGAAGCGCTGGATCAGTTCGTCCTTGCGCTCGATCATCTTCTCTTGCATCGCCGCTTGTTTGCTACGAGCGATCAACAGACACACGAGCGAATGAGCGAGTGCGTACGAGCGCCAGAGACAACGAGCGAGTGAATCGACTGCAGCAGACGCACCGGAAGTGCTCCAAGTACTTGAGCGCATAGTGCGTCAGCGTCTCGACGTACTGCGCCATGGACGCACACAATGTGGTGACGTGCTCGGCGACGCTCGACAGCGGCAGGTCGTCGTCTGCCACCTGCAGCGTCTCCTCTGCGCTGCGGAGCGTCGACTGGAGCCGCGTGTCGATTGGGAACCGCAGCGGCGGGTCGTCTGCCACACACACAAGCGCGCGCGAGTGTGAGTCCAAGCGTGTGGGAGAGCAGGCAAGACGAGCAACGCCGCGTACAGTTGTGCGTGACGAAGCCAGGGGCGTTGTTCCCAGCTGCTGATACGAGCACGTGCGCTGCGCGTGGTGTCGTAGTGGTGGACGCGTCACGCAGACCGCTCCTGCTGCTCTTATCCTGGAGCACTGGCAAGCGTCCGGTCTTGAGCGCTGGTGTCGACGCCGTTCCGCTTGTCTGGCGCATCAGCGACCCTGCACCGAGTGCCGATGCGTTCTCACTGCTGCTGCTTGCGTTCTGGAACATCGCTGCGAGTGCTGCGACGTCGAACGCGTACACACGCTCTTGACAGTCGTGGAGCTTGCGCCACGTCGCGACTGTAGCGTCGAGCATTGCGCGGAGCTCGTGGGCGATCGCACGCTGGAGCGTCTGCTCCAATCGTTCGCGCCACGCGCGGTGCTCGTCGCACTTCTCGTCTTCTAACACGCGCACGTGGTCTTCGAGACTCGCAACACGTGCAGTTGCAGTACTAAGGTCGCGCTGGAGCGCTAGGCTCTGCTTCTGTGCGATCGCAAGCGCCGCGCTCATGTCGTCGAGCTCGTGGCGCTGCCGCGCGTTCGTACCTGTCAGTGCCGCGAGCTGCTTCTCGAGCTTGGTGTTCTCGCACCGGAGCAGCTCAGTCTGCCGGTCGATCTCGATCTGGATGTTGCGGCGCTCGAGCTCGATCTTCGCGGCCTTGGTGCGCCAGACCTCCTTGTCGCGCGCAATGTCGCTCTCGGCAGTCAAGAGCTGCTGGAGCGCACGGTCGCGCTCGCGCTCCGCAGCGACCTGCTGCTGCTTGGCAATGCCTTGGTCGAGCTGTGCGAGGTGAGCGAGCTCTCGTGCAGTGTCGCGCTCGTCGAGCGCTTCGTTGCGCATCGCAAGCGCCTCTTCCTCGCGCTCGCGGCACTCTTCGTGGCGCTGCTGCATGTCGGCGATCACTTGCTCTGCGATCTTCCAGCCCTGCACTGCGTTGCTCCGCGCTGCTTGCTCGCAGCTCAGCTCGTCTGTGAGCTGCGCTGCGCGAATGCGCAGCGCGTGCTTCTCAGTCGTGAGCTCGCTCACGGTCGTCTCGAGAACCTGGAGCTGCGCGGCCTGAGTATTACATGCTTGCACGACGTCGCTATGGAGCTGGAAGAGCCGATCGCGCTCGACGCGGAACTCTTCGCGCTCTTGCTTTGCGCGCTTGAGGCGCTCGAGCGCGTCGTTCATCTCGGCTTCGCACTCGCGATTGCGCTGCTGCGCGAGGTCGCGCTGGGCGATCGCAACGTCGCGCTCGCTCTCGCACGTGTGCTTGCCGCCGTAGTGCTGGAGCTGGAGCGCAAGGTCAAAATGGCCCCAGTGCGACGCCAAGTCCAGTGGCGTGTGGCCGTTCTTGTTCTTTGCGTTGAGCTCTGCGCCGCGGCGCACGAGCGCCTCCATGATCACGCGGCGGTTCCAGAGCGCAGCCATGTGCAGGAGCGAGTTCCAGCCCTGGTCCTTTGCGCTTATGAGGTGCACGCCCGCGGCTTCGAGGTCGCGAAAGAGCTGGAGCACGAACTCGTCCGTGTCGTCTGCGTCCCAGAGCACTTCGTTGTCAAAGAGGTCGGCGACTTGCGCGCTTGCTGCAGCAGTAGTAGCAGCGCTGCTGACGTCTGTCGACAGAGCGTCATCGCTTGCGACTGGTGCCTCGCTGTCGTGGTCCATTGCGCAGTGTGTGATGGAGCAGTGAGTCGAGCGAGACGCAAGGAGCTCCTTGTCGATGCCACTCACTGCAACGTGTTGCTAGTCATTGTGCACTAAGTTTAGCTCCTTATGTGTGGCGATCGTCCTGCAGCTGCTAGTCAATGGCGTCACGGATCTCGCTGCTGTTGCCGCTCGTGTTGTTGTTGCTGCTGGTGGTGTTGTGCTTGGAGCATTGCCTGGTGCTCGTCGAGCCACTGTGTACACGGATGTGGAGCATTCGTACATTGAGCGGGTGCGTGAAGCGCGGTGCACACTCAAGAACGTGTGAAAGCGTCGCACCGCTTGCATGCGCTCCGACGTGACGCCGATCGTGCAGCGCGTGTTTGATCGCTTCAACGCGAGTCGTGCGAGCTCTGCAGTGGTTTGCTATACGACACAGACGATCAGTCAGGACATGCAAGTGCACAACGTGTGTGACAAGCGAGCGAGCATGTGTGAAGCGACGTACTGCGCGCATGGCAGCGCACTTTGCCTGGAAGCGCTCGAGACGATCGTGATCTGTGTAGACAGAGTACGTGTGTCAAAGCGTGCATGCGTTGCAACTACCACGCGTTACGAAGACACAGCGAGCGCACCGTCGAGCGCATGTGCTGCGCAGTCGTCGTGGTCGTTCTGGTTGCCTGCCATTGCAAAATGAGAGAGAATGGCTCAATCTGTGACGACGCTTCAAGATCAGCTTTTTCATATAGCAAATGCCGAGCGTGAAGTAAAAGAGGGAAAATATATCGAGAGGCTTTTCAACGCAGTCAAGAGCGCCAAGTGTTCGTCCTAATGCGCGCTCTGTCTGTCTGTCGACACCTGCGTGTGCGTGTGGGTACGATTGCTACAGCTTGCGTCCGTAGCTGCCTCAGTCGCCCTTGCGGTGGTTCGCGTCCGTGATGAACTTGGCGTAGAGCAGACTGTCGCGGCCCGTGTTCATATTGCACATGGCGAGGATCACGAGCAGCAGCGTCGCTGCGAGCAGCACGGACGTCCAGAGCACGATCTGGTACTCGGCGATCTGCTCAAGACTCACCTTCTCAATGCTCGTGCCGTTGCGACCAGTCGTCGCGTTCGCGCTCGAGCCAACGTCGTCGTCGCTCTCGTCGTCGTCGTCGTCGTCCGATCCCGAGTCGTCGTCGCTAGCACTTGCAGGCGCTGGTGTCGTCGCGAGCGACGCGAGCAAGCGGCTGTACGACGTCACGTCGGTCAGCTCCGTGAGCGCCTTGCGCTCTGCGAGCGAGCTCGGTGCTGCTTCGCGCGCAGCAATGATCTGCGCGCCAGCAGCGCTGTGCTTGGTCTGCAGCGCTGAGAGGAACGCGCCGACCTGCTGTGCGAGCGCGTTGCGCGCTTCCGTGCGCTTGCTCGGCTCGAGCGCTGCGACGTCCGAGAACCCGACGACGTAGAACGCGCGCTCGGTGTCATCTGCGCGGAGCGACGCAGTCAGCGCACTCACTTGCGCGAGCTCTTGCGCAAAGCGCGCGTCCGCTTCGACGTCCTTGTGCAAGAACGCGTTTGCAGCGAGCACGCGCTCGACTGCCGCAGTGTCGGCTGCTGCTGCGCGCTGGAGCGACGAGGCAGAGCACATCGCAGCGCTGCCGGCGCACTGGACGTTGCCGTGCGCGCCAAACGTCGTCGCAAACTCGCGCGCAATCACGTCTGGGACCTTGTGCGCCGCGCCGTGGCGGTGCGTCACTGGGAACACATTGTGGTACGACGCGTCTGTGAACGACGTGCTCGCTGCGACCGAGTCGAGCACTGCGCCGTCGTCCTGCACAAACACGAGCGCGTACGCGTCTGCGTGCTCAAAGATGTCGGCTTGCAGCGGACTGCGCACGGCGTTCGTCGGCGGTGCTGGCACAACAGTGCTCGTGCCGAGTCCGAGCGCGTCCATTGTGAGCTCTGCGAGTCCGGCCGAGCTAAAGCCGTCGGTCGCAGACGCAGACGTGTGCAGCAGGTGCTTCTGCGCGCTGAGCACGAGCACCTGGTCCGCGGCCGAGACCGCCGAGGTCGCGACCGCCGCGCAGAGCGAGAGCGTGCGGAGGAGGTTCATCGTCGCCGTCGTCGTCGTTCTGCTGCTCGAGACGATGCTTTGCTTTGCTTTGAGCGCTTTGCGTTTGTTGGGGAGAGCAAAGAAACGGAAAAAGATCCAATGCACCTCGCAACCGAGGTGTTCTCTTTTGTATGTTGTATTTGGTGTGATGATTCTAACACCATTGCAAAATGAGGTTTTATTGTGGATAGTACTGTGAATGTACTAAATAGAGCGCTCAGATTGTCTACATCGGTACCGCGTTACAGCGTCTTTCAACGAATGACACGCATCTCACGACGACCTCGACCTCGACCTCGACCTCGACCTCGACCACAAGACCACTGTGAGCTATAGCGCACGCTGCACCGCACTGTAGGACCTCTCGTACGAAACAAGCATGCTCGGCATCATTGACAGCAGCGCTGGACACGTCAACTACGAGCTCGACTCGACCGACCTCGCGCTCGTGCCTGGGCCGACGCGCATGCTCCCGAACGTGCTCGCGGCACAGGGTTCGCACTACGGGTCCCCGGACACGGAGGACGCGTTCTGGGACGACTACCTCTCGCTCGAAGCACAGCTCCAGTCGTTCCTGCACACGAAGCAGTCGGTCGTGATCCAGTCTGGTGAAGGCATGCTCGGACTCTGGGGAGCCATGAAGAGCACGATCGCGCGCGGCGACGTCGTCGTGTGCGCTGCGAACGGACTCTTTGGCGAGGGCTTTGCCGACATGGCGAAGGGACTCGGCGCAGATGTGTACGTCGTCAAGGGCGAATGGAAAGACACGATGGACGTCGACGCGCTCATTGAAGAGATCAAGCTGCGCAACCCAAAGCTCGTGACGATGGTGCACTGCGAGACCCCGAGCGGCGTCCTCAATGCACTCGACGGCGTTGGCGACGCGATCGAGAAGTACACGACCGATGGGCTCTTCCTCGTCGACTTTGTCTCGAGCGCGATCGGCGCGCCGCTCGACGTCGACGGTCTCAAGATCGACTTGGGACTACTCGCGCCGCAGAAAGCGCTGTCCGGCCCTGCGTCGCTCGCGATCACGACTGTGAGCGCGAAGGCGTGGACGCGCATTGCGCAGTACAACTACGTCGGCTACGACGCGCTCTTGCCGTTCCACAACGTTGAGAAGCAGACGCCGCGGCTGTTCCCGTACACGCACAACTGGCACGCCGTGCGCGCGACGCTCGCTGCGTGTGCGAACATTGAGAGCGAGGGCGGCATTGACGCGTGCCTCGCGCGCCACCGCGACGTGAGCGCGCTCTGCCGCGCCGAAGCCGCGAAGCTCGGCTTGAAGCTGTACTGCAGCGAGAAAGCGGCGTCGCCGACGGTCACGGCGCTCGAGATCCCCGACTGGTGCGACTGGTCTGTGCTCCAGCAAGAGCTTCGCGCGCGCAAGGTCTTCCTCGGCGGCTCGTACGGTCCGCTGCACGGCAAGGTCATGCGCATCGGACACATGGGCTCGCAGGCAGACGAGCAGCTCGTGCGCAAGGCGCTCGGGGTCCTCGGCGAAGTGCTCGAGAAGCTCCAGGTCCAGCTCCAGTGAGTGCGTGCGTGCTTGTTTGAGGAGACAGGGAAGAGCAAGAGCGCTGTAGACACTGTTCATCCACCCACCGAGTAGACATCCGACATCACTTGATGAGTATGGGTCTGTCTGCCTACTACTGCTGCTCTGTCGCTAGCAGCAGCGGGTTGTCGTGCTGCGTTGGCTTGAAGTCGTAGTGGATGATCGCCACCTGCACAAGACGTGGCGTCACGTGAGCAAGTCTACGAACTCTGTCAGCTACAAGAGACGCCCTCATATGTCGTACCATCTCGGGCTCGCCCTCTGCAGCGCCTTCGATGCCGTAGTCCTGCAGCGTGTCCATGTCGTGGAGCATCTCGTTCGCTTCAGAGAAGTGTCCTTTGCAGATCTTGAGGTCCGTGATCGGTCCGTGGCGCTTCTGGATCTGCTGCTGCACTCGCATAGACATCAACACACAGTGGACAAGTGGCTGTCAGTCATGTCGTGAGTGGACGAGCACCACATACGCACAATGGCGTACTTTGATCGCAAAGAGCCGCGTCGTCGTCTTCGTGCGGATCTTAAAGTTGAGGTAGCTCCAGTTGAGCAGCTACGAGCGTGCAAGGCGTGCATGTGAAGAACGCGATGGCCGTCAGGAGCAAGCGAATGAGCGAGTCGTTGTCTCTAATGCAATGGGACGTACGCGCATGTCGAGCGTCACGTAGTACACGAGCTCGGGCGAGATGACGAGCGGCGGTGTGTTGTCAAACATCTGCAGCAGCAACACCACGTCAAGCAAGACGCCAGACGCATCGCTCCGTACGACCACGACACAAACGTGTGCGTACAGAGGTGTCATCGCTCGCGCCTTCCGCTGCGCCGCCGCCGCCGCTCTTCTTCTTTGCTGTCTTCTTTGGCGCCATCGTCTCGAGTCGAGTCAAGTCGGCAGTCGCAGCAACGACAATGTTGGTGAAGGGCCTCGTGTCTGATAGCGATTCGCTCGCTCAAAGCGTCGCACTCGCCCTCTCACTCGCTGTTGCTAGACGAAGTCAATGACAGCACCGCAAGCAGCACGACTTCATATACAATCAACGCAAGGAAGACGAACGAAGACACGCGAGTACAGTGATGAGGAAACTGTGTTTTGTAGTGGAGAGAGACTCGCGCCCGCGCCACTCGCGCGTGCGACTGCGCACGTGCCTGCACTGCTCGCGCACAGACATCGACGCACTCGCGCGCGCTGCGAGCGACGGTCAATGGATTCGCGTCTCGTCCCCCGCTCTCCGTCTCGCAGCTCTCGACTGACCGACTGCGCGCGCGCACTACGCAGACTTAAATTTACTCGTCGAGTTCCGCCGCGAGCTTCTTCGCCTTCTCCTTCACCTCCTCAATGCCGCCGACCATGTAGAACGCCGCCTCTGGGAGGTCGTCGTAGTCGCCCGCAAGGATCGACTTGAACGACGAGATCGTGTCCTTGAGCGGCACGAACTTGCCAGCCTGGCCCGTGAAGACCTCCGCGACGTGGAGCGGCTGCGACATGAACTTCTGCACCTTACGCGCACGCGCGACCGTGAGCTTGTCGTCTTCCGAGAGCTCGTCCATACCGAGAATCGCGATAATGTCCTGGAGACCCTTGTAGTCCTGGAGCAGCTTCTGCGTCGCACGCGCCGTGTCGTAGTGCTCCTGGCCAATCACACGCGGGTCGAGCATGCGCGACTTCGAGTCGAGCGGGTCGACAGCCGGGTAGATACCGAGCTCCGAGATCTGGCGCGACAGCACCGTCGTCGCGTCCAAGTGCGAGAACGTCGTCGCTGGCGCCGGGTCCGTGAGGTCATCAGCCGGCACGTAAATCGCCTGCACCGACGTGATCGAGCCCTTCTTCGTCGACGTAATGCGCTCCTGGAGCGCACCCAAGTCCGTCGCGAGCGTCGGCTGGTAGCCGACAGCCGACGGGATACGGCCGAGCAGCGCCGACACCTCCGAGCACGCCTGCGTGAAGCGGAAGATGTTGTCGACGAACAGCAGCACGTCCTGGCCCTCGACGTCACGGAAGTACTCAGCGACCGTGAGACCCGTGAGGCCGACACGCGCACGCGCTCCTGGCGGCTCGTTCATCTGGCCGTACACGAGCGCAGCCTTCGAGCCCGTCGTCGTGCCGTCCTCGTTGAGCTTGATCACGCCCGACTCGATCATCTCGTGGTAGAGGTCGTTACCCTCACGCGTGCGCTCACCGACACCGGCAAAGACCGACACACCACCGTGGTTGTTCGCGACGTTGTTAATCAGCTCCATGATCACGACCGTCTTGCCGACACCGGCACCGCCGAAGAGACCAATCTTGCCACCCTTCGCGTACGGCGCGAGGAGGTCAACGACCTTCATGCCCGTCACGAGAATCTCCGCACCCGAACCCTGCTCCGTGAGGAGCGGAGCCGACGTGTGGATCGGCGCGTAGCGCTTCGCGTTGATCGGACCACGCTCGTCGACCGGCTCACCGATGACGTTCATGATACGGCCGAGCGTCTCTGGACCCACCGGCACCTGAAGTAGTTCAGTAGCACAGTAGCGCACAGATGCGTCAGTGAGTGTTCGGTAGGACAGTTGGCAGTGCGCTTATGGAGCTGCTGCTGTCGTAACACAGCGCATCCAGATTCGATGATCGGAGTATACACACAAGACACTAGCACAAGAACGTACCATGATCGGGTTGCCCGTGTCGACGCACTCCTGGCCACGGACGAGACCGTCCGTACCCTCCATAGCGATCGTGCGCACGGTGTTCTCACCGAGGTGCTGCGCGACCTCGAGCACGATGCGGACATTGTCCGTCGTGTTCTTGATCTCGAGCGCGTTAAGGATTGGCGGGAGGTTGTCCTTGAACTGCACGTCGACGACGGCACCAATGATCTGGGTGATCTGGCCGACCGACGGCGCCGCCTTCTTGGCGTCCGTAGCGAGCGAGCGCGCGCCAGTGCGCAGCGCGGCAGTGAGACCCACGCGAGCGAGCATCGTGCGGATGGCGAGGGAGGGCGTGTCTTCTTCTCTCTTCCTTCTGCGGCCGAAAGCGAAAATGAAAAGACCGCACCGACTGCGGCGCAACGGGCTCCGAGGGGGAGCCTCGTGGCCACACACAACGAGCTCGGGTTCGAGATACGCGCGGGTTTCGCTTTCAAAGTGGGTTGTGTGGGCGACCCGGCCTGCTAGTGTTTCGCACTAGTTGAGGTCTTGGATTAGCAACAAGAGGAATTGGCAAAACCCACAGGTTGACACGCAAACAGACCCGCACAAGAGCGAAACCCGCGACCCGCCACTTTTGTGAGGGAGTTTCACACGAGGCACCCGCTAAAGTACGCTCGCAAGGCACGCGCTCGCACGCGCAAGATGAGCGGCTCGGAGCGATCTTCCCCCTTTTTCACGCGCTCGACGACGATTGCGCTGTTCATGACGCTTCAAGGACACGTGTGTGCATCTGCGCGTGTGGTGTCTTGCGATATATGCGTGTGTATGTGTATGCTTGCTAGTATGCGTCTGTGCGTTTTGTTTTATCCAGCCAACCGACTCAATGTCCTGCGCAAGTGCCGTGTCGAGCATTGCGCATTCGACATGCGCGAACAGTGCAACATTGTCAATGAATCATGCGCACATGTGTGTGCACTGCAAGCGATTGCGAATATGTGTATGTGCTCTCGTGACGATTGCAACGCTTCACTTGGCCACATGTGGTAGTTGACACGAGTGCTACGTACAGTAGCTCGCATGAGACTGTCGAGACGCGCTGGCGTGACGCATGACGATCAGAGAGACGCGCACGCGTGTGTGTGTGCACCAGCAGCAAGCAATTGAGCTCCATTTCGTGCACAACAGACTACAGACCTACGACTTCCAGGCGCGCACTGGCCATGGCGACACAGCCAGCCGCCTCTGCTCACGACCACCTCCTCCTCTGCTCTTCCTCTCGCACACTTGCGCATGCGCTTCGCTCGTCGTCTCACGCACTCGTGGTTGACGCAGTCGAGCGACTGACAATTGACGGTGCTCAGCTCGAGCCGTTCGCAAGCGCTGCCTGGTCCTGAATGCGCTTCTCTAACGCTATCCACTTGAGGCGGCGCTGCTCTGCCGTCTGCTGTGCTCTGTTCGTACACGCATGACCACGTACATCATCATGAACACGTCAGTCCTGTGCATTCACACACACACACACACACACACAACAGAGAGAGAGAGACGCAATGCCAGCACTGTTGGACGCACCTCCCCTCGCGCTCCTCGAGCTGCGCCGAGCACTGGTCAAAGAGCTGCGAGTCCATCTCCATGAAGAGCTTGAGCACGTTGTACGTGAGCGTCTGCACCGTGCTGCTCGTGCACAAACGACAGAGAGCGATCTGTCAGTCACATCGTATCCGACCTACACACCACAAGGACACACGCACCTGTGCCAGTGGCCCTCGCAGTTGCGATATAATGCGCCAAAGATGAGCGGCAGGACCTCAGCGCGTCGCGCGCTCACCATGCGCACGAGCGCCTCGTTGTTCCATAAATAGAGCGCGCGCTGCGAGACTTGGAAGTGGCTGCTGCACACGGCCTGTGCCATGCGGAGGAAGAGCGGGCGGAGCACCGTCGCGAACTGCTCGATCTGCACGAGCTCGAGGATCTCTTCGAGCTCGTTCAGGAACAGAATCTGTGCGACCAGGCAGTCGATCGGTCAGTCTGGACGGCTTCAGTACGACAAGAGAGAGCGATGACAACGACGCACCTCTTTCGCACTCGCAGTCACGGGCCAGTACTTGAGCAAGCCGAGGATGATCGGCTCCGCGGTCTGCGGGTCCTTCTCGACAAACTGCGTCGTGCAGTACGCGAGCTGCTGGTGGAACATTGCGAGGTTCCCCACCTGTTGTTGTTGTCGGTAGACACACACACAAGCAAGGACATGGTGGTGTCAGTCCCTGCTGTTGCTGCTGGTTGTCGCTGTGGATCACTCGTGGTGCACCTTGTGCAGAGGAATGAGTGCGCGCTCGAGGAAGTTCTGGTGCTCTGGCTTGAGTGGCAGCGCAAAGCCGTTGATGATACTGCAGCCATGCATGAGCACAGGTTGTTCGAGTTAGCTCTGCATACACTCACACAAGGCAGTGCTGCGACGCACGCACCTTCCGAGGATCTCGAGCAGCTCGCCAACGCCGTGGAGCGACTCAGTCTCGTACACAAACGTGTAGAACATGTCGTTCATCGAGCGTCGGATGAACGACCGCAGCGCCATCGACTTGCCGTAGATGCGATGCAAGATCGTCTGCGTCATGCCATGTGTGAAGAACAAGGCACTCGGGTCTGTCAGTTCACTCGGACGCACGAGCAGCCAGTTCTTCACTCGCATGAGCACGCACGCACCTTGAGGTAGTCGCGCTCGCGCGGGTCCTCCGAGTCGAACAGATTGAGCAGTCGGATCATGAACTTCTTGCTAAAGTACTCCTTCGCAGTCTTCGAGTCCACTTCCTTCGACAGCACGAAGCGCAAGAGGATCTCGTACACGAGCTGCATGTGTGGCCACGACACTTCGAGCATTGGCTCGTCTTCGTCCGGCACTACACACACAGTGACAACATACACCAACAGCAGTGCGTCAGTCAATAGGACAGCACCAGTGAGAAAGGTCAGTCGGTAACCGGACGCACCTTCAGCTTTGCCGTCGACGTTCATGACTACGACTACTGGTTTGCGGCCGAGGAGCCGAAAGATGTTTGCGCCGACGCACTCGAGCAAGTCCGCGACGACCGATGGGTCCCACGCGACTTTGCCCGCAGAGATGTACTCGACGATCTGCAGCAGTGCGTTGCGCTTCGCCTCTTTCTCGCGCACGTGGCGACGCACGTCCGAGAAGTCGTAGAGCGTGCAGCAGAGCTTGAGCTTTTGTCGAAAGAGCCGCATGCGCTCGTTCGGCGGCACGTCTTCGAGCGCTGGGAGCTCTGCGAGCTTCGCAGAGCTGCCGCTCGTGCCGTTGATCAGCGTCGCCATGTGTGTTGCTGTTGTTGTTGTTGGAGGTATGGTTGCTGCAGCAGTCGACGCGACCGCGCCAGAGCGTCGAGAGGGCCGATGCGCGCGAGGGGGAGAGAGACCGTAGAGGACGCGAGCGGCAGCGGCGCCAAGAGCTGGAGCGCTTCGTTCGATCGATCGATCGACGCACTCGCTCGCCAAGTCGGCTGGCTCGATCACGCTTCCTTCGCGCTGCTGCTGCGTTGTTGTGTGTGTGAGCGCGTGTGATTTACCACTCGCACTTAGTAGAGTGGCTTACTGTACTGTACAAACACTTTTGCTTCAAGAGCTCCATTACCACATCGACGACTCCATGGCGCTCTTGTGTCATCGGCAGGCGAGCGCGTTGTCAGCACATGCACACACTCAAAGCGTCGCCAAGCGCTGCTACAGTCTCTGCAACAAGTCGAGCTACTGTGCATTCACTTTTCTCTCTCTGCTTCATTGTCTTCCACACAACACAAGACACACAACACACGACAGACATCAGCGGAAGAGCTGGCGCAGACGCTGCTTGTCGCGATGGATCGGTGGGAGGTGGTTCGGTCGAGCATGATTCTGTGGCGTGAGGCAACACGTCCTCGCGAGGGTACCGCTCGCCAGTCGCGTTCCCACTTGACGACACTATTTGAGCTGCAGCCTGCAGGAACGCATCGTGCTGCAAGTTCACGAGCGTCGCGACAATGCTCGTGAACTGCTCCATTGTGTTTGGGCCGAGCATGACATGTCCAAAGCGACCGCCTGCGAGACGCTGGAGCTCGTTGATGAGGTCGTCTTTGAACGAAGTGGACGTCATCTGCGGCGGTCGTCGACGCAACCACGCAGGCGCTTGAGCTGGTTCTACACTGTTCGCTGCAGCAACGAACGCATCGACGTTGTTCAGGTTCCAATCAAACAAGAAGCTCGGGCAAATGTCGTCCCGGAATGGCGACTGGTTCTCTTCAGGCTATCTCATGGCACACATTGCGAGCAAGTGAGCGAGCCAGTCGTCTTGCAGTAAGTGTATGCAAGCGCGCTGCATCAGCACATGCCAGCAACGCATACCAGTCAGAAGGAAGAGACGCACCTCAGACGACGATGACGACGACATGGAGCTCGACATTGGTGCCTGCTCGAACTCGTGTGCGCCCTGAGCAAATCTGCAATTGCCGCTTCTTGCCAAAGTGCAGCGAGCGTGATGGCGAGTGACTACGCTATGTCGCGCTCTCAACGACTGCATCATGAGCGCTTAGACTCAAGCTTCGACTACTACTGGTATTAAGTGGTTGGTGTCCTCGCCAGTGGCATCAGCTCCTGCTCCAGCTCCAGCTCCAACCTACACTTTTCGCTCAACCCATTGTCAGCCACTACATTCTCACATGACAATACAAATACAAGTTTATATGTACGAATTGATGGATTTTGAGCCTCTTTAACTCCGTTCGCGCTCACCAAATGGTCTTTCCTATCAATTAATTCGATCTATTCATACAAAAAAATTATATCAAGGAATGCTTTCTTCACACTATGAATTTACAGAGAAACACACACGATCTATGGAGGAGAACTAAAGCGCCCTCTCATCTTCGCTCGATCGGGCAACGTGAGCCAAACGAGCGCACTTCACAACCAGCAGCAGCACCTCACGTCGCCTCACGCGCGTCGCCACGTGCTTGTCGCTCTGTGCGCACCACGACCTTCACCACCACGACCGACGGCTGTTCACCATGGCGAAGAAGACCTCGAGCAGCAGCGAGCCGACGCACCGGTACGCGCTGCGTCAGCGACGCTCCCACACTGCTGCGACACGCTCGTCCGACAACGACGAGAACGAGAACGAGAATGCCATGCTGCTGCCTGCAGCAGTCGACACGAGCGCGACTATCAATAGTAGCGAGAAAGCGGGACCTCCGCCGCTGCGAGCGCCGTCGACACCGCTGGCGCGCACGCCAGGGCTGAGCCCTCACCCAGAGGCGTTTGCGTCAGGCAACATGTTCCGTGCAGCCAAGGGCAGCGACGTCGAGAACCTGCTGCTCTTTCGCGAACAGCCGCGGCAGCTCGCAGTGCTCGCGCTCGTTGTCGCAGCAGTCTCGTACTTTTCGTTCACGCACGACTCGCAGGTGTGTGTGCGTTCATGTATGTATATGCGAGAGCTGCTTGTCGATCGATCATAAGGGACTCACGCGTCTCGCTCCATGTGCGAATGCGATGATCAGGACGTGGCCGAGAACGTGCGCAACGGACTCTTCACGGGCGTGCTGATCTTCTTCGTCTACTGCTTCCTGCAGACCCGCGATGGTCTCATGGTGCGTACTTGCACACTCGCACACTACAAGACTCGCACTCATACTCACGACCGCATGGTACACATGACAACCAGGTGCGACCGCACCCAGGGCTCTGGCGCATCGTGCACGGCTGCTCGGTCGTGTACTTGCTCCTGCTCGCGGCCATGTCGGTGCAGAACCGCCACGGCGCGATCCTCTCGATGCAGTTCCTCTTTCCAGAGGTCGGGAGTCTGCGCAAGACGCCGGCTGGCGCGACGCTCGAGTGCGACATCAACGCAAACGTACGTCTGCTGGAGTGTATGTGTTGGCTCGTGTACGTTGGTCTCACAGACGCTGTTGCTAGACGATGTACCGCGGCGTCTCGAGCATCTGGTTCCTCGCGCACGTGACTGGCTGGTGGGGCAAGATGTGCATGTTCCGCGACTGGCGCTTCTGTTGGGTCCTCAGCATCGCGTTCGAGATCCTCGAGCTCGCGCTCCAGTTCGTGATCCCCGACTTTCAAGAGTGCTGGTGCGTCCTTGTGCTTCACTGTGGGTCTCTCTATACGAGTGTGTGGCTGACGGACGGACACTGTGTAATGGCAGGTGGGACTCGCTGTTCATGGACTTGCTCGGCGCCAACTTGCTCGGGATGTTCCTCGGGCGCCTCACGCTCTGGTACTTTGAGACGAAAGAGTACGACTGGTCTGGCAAGCGCGAGAAGAAGATGGGCTACGTCCTGCTCGTGCTCAGTCAGTTCACGCCGATTAGCTGGAGCCAGTACCACTGGGAGGTCTTCTCGAGCTTCAAGCGCTTTGCGCAGGTGCGTCCGTTCGCATTGAGTCGCTGGACGAGCGTCTCCACGCTCTCTCTCACACACACTTCATGCACACGTGCAGATCATGTTTGCGCTCGTCGTGTGCCTCCTCGTCGAGCTCAACGCGTTCTTCTTGCTCACGACGCTGAGCATCCCGAAGGAGAGCAACTTCAACGCCTACCGCCTCTCGCTCATGTTCCTCATCGGCATCCCAGGCACCGCCGAGGTGCGTCTGCTGTCTCTGGTGCTACTGCCTCTCATGCCTCTGTACTCACACGAGCGTCTGGACCTGCGCAGTACTACGAGTTCCTGTCGAACCCAGAGGCCATGCGCCTCGGCCAGAACGCGTGGATGATCCTCTCGATCGCGGTCTTTGAGGTGCTCGTGTGGGGCAAGTTCTCTGCGAACGGCGTGCTCTTCACCGAAGCGCCGCCGATGCTCGTGGCGCTCCCGATCCTCGCGTTCTTGGTCATGTTTGGCGTCTGGATGGCGCTGTTCTTCTCGACGCAGCGCCAGAGCAGCACGGCCAAGCTGTCGCAGATCACGACGTGGGGCAAGCTCGACGTGCTCTTCTGGCTCTCGTTCACGCCGCTGCTGCTGCTCACGTCGCAGTGGGCGTACTGAGCGCCTTTGGCCATAGAGACTCACTATGATAGTGTGCGTGTGAGAGAGAGAACGAGAGCGTGATAGACCTATAAGACACTGGCAACGGCCTAGATGACTGCGTCAGTGAGTCTGCTACTACAACAGATCAACGCCCCAGCGCTCCATGACGCAGGACACGAGACTCGGACGGACGGAATAGTTAAGAGGTACATTGCGGTCTCTAGGACGCTGGCGCACCAGTCGTCGCAGCGATGCAGTCGGGCGACTCGGCAATGAGCGAACCCATGGGCACGCGGTGGAGCACGCCGTCCTGGTCGTGCACGAGCACAATGAGCTCCTGGAAGTCGTACTCGTAGAAGAACGCGCGCACGCGAGCAAACGGCGCGTGGAGGATCCCAAACTGGTCGACTTGGACAACAAACACGGGCGTCGCAGGCGCGTCCGTGGCGCTCGGCGTCGTGACAACTGCGTCGTTGTCCTTGTCAAAGTGGAGCTGCGGCGCGCGGAGCTGCTTTGCGTCGATGAACGGAATGAGCTTCGAGAGCGCGTCGAGCGAGCTGCCGTACTCGAGCGTCTTGTGCTGCCACGTCACTTTGATGTCGCCGTCCGAGAAGAGCGTCGCGGCGGCGTAGCGGATCGGGAACAGGTCGTCGCGCTTGTCGTACACTGTCGCATTGAACGCTGCAAGGTACACGGCGCGCTCGACTGTCGACATGTTTGCGAGCTGGAGCTGCACGAACGGCGGGTACGACGCGCTCGCGTCGTCGACAGGCGCTGCATCAGCGCTGCTGGCTGCGACAGCGCGAGCACAGAGCGCTTTTGCGTGCGAGAGCACGTCGTTCTTCGTCACGCGGTCGTAGATCGACGGGAACGGGTACAGCTCCTCGAGCGTCGCGGTGCACGGCTTGCAGTTCGACGCGCGCATCAGGAACGGCGTCTGGCGCGTGAAGAGCGGGCTCGAGCTGAGGAACTCGCGGCAGAGCGTGCCAGGCGTGAGGCACACGTCAGCGTCCGAGACAATGTAGACCTTGCGCACGCGCGCGACTGGCAGGAGCTGGAGCTGGCAGATGGCCGAGCGCTCGGCGCAAAGCGCACCGCCGATGTTGGCGCACTCGCAGTTTGCGCCGACGACGTGCTTGTGGTTGCCCTCGAGGTCCTCGTACGCAAAGAGCGCGAGCACGCGGAAGCTCGAGAGCAGCGGGAGCTTCATCTCGTGGTCGCGCTTGTGCTCGAGCAGCTCAAAGTACTGCTCGTCTTCTGGCGTGAGCTCGGCAGTGCGCATCGGCATGGTGGCAGAGGTCTTGCGTAAAGTGTTGGTGAAAGTTGGTCGGGCTTGTGGTTGAGCTGGAGCTTGGCAGTGCTTGTGGTAGAGCTGCAAAGCTGGCGCTTGTGGCGAAGCTGGTGCTGGCGCTTGTAGCGGATGAGCGTGCGCGAGAGCGAGCGGATTTGGAAGTGAGCCGATGGCCGAGCAAGGCAAGGCGGGGTGCGTGTTGCTGGGGGTGTGTGCGTGCATGTGCAGGCGTGTCATTGCTCAGTCAGTCAGTCATTCACGGCGAGTCAAGTTGGCGTGAGCATCTGAACTGCCAGCGAATCACTTGGATGTTGTATAGTAGACGCACGCCTTGAAGCGAGCAGAGACGAAGCAACTCGCATTCAGGCGGATCAAGAAACACAGGATTTGCGACGACGTATTCAAAGCTGGTTGTGTGTGTGAATGTACTTGCAACACGATACACAGGTTTTCTGTTTGTAGTATAAAATCAAGTCCAAATGTCACAACAATCCTCATTTTTATGAATCGAGTGTCGGATTTTTGCCAACTTGAAACTACAGAATTTGTGTGGCCCACTTCTTCTAGATGGCTCCGACACATCAAAATAGCTCTAATACCGTGACGCTACGCTACGCAGGCTCATAAGGGGCCTTGAGAGTGGTCTTGCAACACATCGAGGTGGTCGATAAACACACAAATGTTGCTAATGGAGCCAGTGTTGGTCGGGCTTGTACATTTCACGCGAGCGTCAACATGCTTTCTACATTTATGACTGTATAGCATTATACCGCGTATATTTCTCTTTCGTGAAATATCGCTTCGCACTGTCGTCCTAAATAAGATCACATATCCTTTCGTCACACTTGAACACACTGGTGAATAACGTGTGTGTATGTTGTATGGAAATATCGATTGTTGTACCAAAAATTGAACAAATCATCTAAATCGGTTATGAAATATACATATATAATACCATTGGATGTATTTTGTGCATTATAGATATAATACTGTCGTTGTGCAAATGTATCCGAGTATACGATACAAATGCTATTTCGTTTCACGACGGTATTCCTTTTACGTTTGATTTTGGTAAGCCGATATTCAGTCGAGTAATAAGAGTATAATTGACTTACGCTTCTCACGTTTACCGAATATTCAGATTTGTTTTGTCAGTTGTATATTGTATTGTTTGATATAGTAGAACGCAGTCTATTCAAATCGATTATATAGAACAATCACTTATTGACAACTTCGCACCACGAAGTTGAAGTGTAACTGCAAATTGTGATATGTTCCGAATCTAACTGATTTTGGCTCTACATGTATCAGATCGAAGTTGATCTGAATCATCTGTCTGGAAGCGATCATTTGATTGAAATAGTAACCGAACAAGCTGTGAACAAATGTCCGGTTAATGTTTTTGTGGACAAATTTGTCCTACCAGTTTGGATTTATTGCTGTGAAACTCAAACCGGTTTAAATAGACTTTTAGCGTAATTTTATAATGTATGCGTATCTTACTTCCTAGTTATTGCTTTCTCTGGTTATACGATTGTAAGATATATCGGGTACACACGAGAGCTAGTATCCAGATATTGTAGATTATGGTGCTACAGTTCAGTTTTTCGGTCATACCCAGTTAAACGAGATATAATGGCGTTTGCTCGACACGTCGTTTTCTAAATATACCATCACGATTGCTGGATATGAATGGTCAGAGCTCGTTTTAACTCGTTTTTACCAGCGTTTTCCCAAGTTTTTCCCAGCGTTTTTTTGCGTTTTTTTCTAGGCACCGACACGTCGCGCGCTTGGACGCGATGTCCTACGAACGGCAGCGCAAACGCCGCAAGCAAGCGCGTCGTGCTGTTCGCGTCAGCGTTGTTCATGCCACTGCCACTGCCGCGTTGTGCTGCATTCGTCATGTCAGACGCCATCTCTCGCGCACAGGCACAGCTGCGGTGCCAGATCGCGTGGCTGTCGCTACTGGCTGCAGCAACAGCGTACGGAGCAGCGCTTTCGTCAGCTTGGACGATCGAGTGATCAGTTGTGACGGGGAGCAAGATCGCGCGGCTCAGCTGCAGCTCGTCGATGAGCTCCACGGCGCGTGCGACGTGAGCTGGCGCTGCACTGAGGATCCGCATGAACGCACTGCCGACTCGCTCGCGACTCACGCTCCGTCGCAGCGCGTCCTACACACGCAGAGCCCGAGTACAGACGCCTGGTGAGCGACCGATGCGTCGTGCATGCCAGGCAGCAGGAACGCCGACGCACCTGGACGTCGTCGAGTGCGATCGCAGCACGCAGCGACGCGTGGAGCTCCATGTCAAACTGCGACGCAAAGCGCACGGCGCGCAGTGCGCACAGCGGTCCGTCGAGGAGGATCTCGCGCGCATCGATCGGCGTGCGCAGGACGCGGTCGAGGACGTCGCGCACACCCTGGCGTTCGTTCGAGTCGCATCCAAAGCACACCAGCGTCAGGACGAGCGCCTCTGCGAGCTGCAAGAGCTCTAGAGCTGTCTCAAGAGCACGAGAGCGTGCCTCACCTGTCCAGTGAAGTCCTCGACTTGCTGCGTCGAGAGGTTGTAGAACAGACTGTTGATCGTGAAGTCGCGGCACTGCGCGTCTTGCGCTGGCGTCCCGAGCTGCACACGCATAGTGCGTAAGAGGTGGAGAGGTGAAGACGCAAGCGGCGATGCCGTTCATCCAGTCGGCGACAGCAGCGCCCGCACCGCTTCGGACGCCTCGGACGCGCGCGAACAGAGCGCACTGCGCATCGTGACAAAGTCGACGTGGCCCATCTCGCCGAGCGACATCGTCACGACTTCGACGTGCTTGGACTGCCCAGGGTTCGCCTGCATCACGTTCACTGCGCGCTCCTTGCGGCCTTCTGCGCGCTCACACGCGTTGATGCACGCAGCGAACGCTCGACCTGTCATCGTGTCGAGCGCAATGTCGACGTCACTGCTTTCGCGCCCCATGAGCTTGTCGCGCACCCAGCCGCCGCACACGCGGAGCTCCAGGTCGGTCGCTTGCGCATGTGCGCAAACGCGAAGCAAGTACGCAAAGAGCTCGCGCTCAGCGCGCGTGAGGGGGATCGTCGGCGCCACCGCGCGTGCCGAGACGTCTGTCGTCGCGTGCAAATGGAGCAGTGAGCAGCACGCGGCGTCGCTGCTCGTTCAGCGCGTCACGCGTGACCGCAAGAGCGTTCGCAGACGCGCACCTTCACTCACTCACTCGTCTGTTCGTCATGGGTACAACTCAGATCCAAATGACTGGCTGGCGTCGACGCAGCAAGAGCGACGACAGTCAGCCCAGTCACTGCAGCTCCTGCGCCTTGCTGCTGCCGTCTGTGTGCGTGCGCAGGAAGAGCTTCATCTTCTGGAGCTGCTCGGGCGTCGCTTTCGAGAACTGCGTAGTGTCCGTCGCGTGAGCGAAAGCGTCCAAAGACACAAGAGAGAGAGAGAGAGAGAGACAAGCACAGTCAGCAGAGCGCTACGACGCCTCTGCGCACAGAGAGACGCAGACGCACCAGCGCGGACAGGATCTCGTGCAAACTGATGCGACCGCTGTCGTCGCGGTCGAGCGACCGAAAGAGCTTCTCAGTTGCCTCGTGGTCCGACTGCCCAAAGAGCGGCCGGAAGCTCTGGAGCATGCTCACCCACTCCTGCTGGTCGATGTCGCCCGAGAAGTCTTCGTCAAAGCGCGTGAGGATGTTGCCGCACTCGATCACTTGCTTCACCGTGTAGAACGGACCGAACGGGTTGTGCGCGAGACTGCTACTGCTGCCCATGGCTGCAGACGGCAGCACACCGTGGCTCGTCTTGCGCTTCATCGCACCTTGCGTCGTGTTGGTCGCTGCGCCGTGCGAGATTGTTGGAGACGCTTTCCACACTGGGATGTACGGCTGCGAGAGGCGCTTCGACGCGCGCGACTCACCGCTGCTATCTCTCGTGTCCGCTGAGGCAGCAACGATGTCTTCGTAGAGCTTGAGCTTGCGCTCAATGTTGCTGCGCTTGATCGCCGCATCGTCCAGTGGCTGCGGCGGTGGCGCTTCTGTCGCCGTCTCTGCATCGGTAAGCTGCTGTGGTTGGCGCTGCGGATGCGAGAAGACGCTCAGTGCTGGCGCTGACGCGCTTGCTTTGAGTGGACTCGCGCGGAGCTCTGCTGCGATCGCGTCGCTGTTGTTGCTACTGCCACTCGCGTCCAAGACCTCAGACGGTGCGGTTGGGACTGCCACTGGCGTCTCGAGCAGCTTGGGCAGCGACACGTTGCGCATCTTGAGCGTCCACTTCGGCGTCGACTTGGCGCCACGATGTGCGTCGTCCTGCAGTGGCGACTCGGCGAGCTTCGCGAGCAAGAACGGCGACGGCGCAATGTCGAGCGCCTGCATCGCATGGCATCGCGTCGCGGAACGCCGTTGTAGCTCGAGCGGGAAGTTGGTCATCGTGCGCATCATCACAAGGTCACTGCACTCCTTCTCGCTCAGCGAGCCAGCTGCAGCGCGCGTCAAGCGCTTCTTGGACGCGCGGTGGTGCTCTGGCGCGAGCAGCAGCGGCGCCAGCGCGCTCTTCTTTGCAATCGCCGACATGGCGACTGGGCTGTGCGCGATCTCTCGGAGTTGCCGCGACTCGCGAGGACCAAAGAGCCCTTGCTGGACGCCAGCGCGCACCGACTCGTCTGAGGCAAGGCAAGCAAGCGCACCGAGTCAGCTATAGCAGCAGTGCCACAGCAGCACAAGTATGTAGTGACGTACTGGAGAACGGGAGTTGTGATGCCAGGATCGCCTCGATGCCAGTGAGCTTGCTCTTCACTGGCGACCGCGGCGCCTCCGTGAGTACAGCGGCATCGCCACTATCGCCACTACTGTCTGCTGAAGGCGCCACTGCTGTCTCCACGCCACTCGCACTTGCGCTCCGCCCGAGCGCTGCTTGCCGCTGCTTCTTCTGCTTCCGCCGCATGTGCTTGCGAATGACTTCAGTCGCAATGCGCGCGTGGCGATGACTGGCGTCGGCGCTCGGGTGGCGCGTGAACTTCCACGCCGATGCTCCGTCCTGCGGCGACGACGACGATGACGACCCAGTCTGTGGCGAAGCAGTGCTGCTACCGCTTATATGTGCAGCCGTGTGCGGTGCTTGGCGGCGCTTGGCCGCGACGTCGAGCGTCGAGATTGTGCCGATGCACTCATGCGCGGCGTCCCAGACCTTGATCGTTCCGTCCTGCGACGACGTGAACACGAGTCCAGGGTCTGGGACGCACTTGAGTCCGAGCACCGCGTCGTCGTGCGCAGTCCACGACAGCGTCGCCGTGCAGACAAGACCGCTCGCGTGGCTATCGTGCGTGAGTGACGCGTGCTCACCGACGCTCTTGAGCATCGTACCAGCGCCGCCTAAGAACCCCGCTCGAGCACCACCGCCACCGCTGGTGTTGCCATTGCTCTTCATGCCACCGTTGCGGTCCTCAGGTCGCAGTCGGAGCACGCTCTGCTTGTGTGCAACGCGCAGCAGCGGGTTGTACTCGTCGTGTTGTCGAGCCACTGCTGGCGCTCCTGCTCCTGTTCCTGGCGTCGCTACTGGCGCTCCTGTCCCTGTTCCCGGCGGCTGGATGTGGTACTCAAAGTGCGTCGCAGCGACCGCTCGCTTGCGCGCGACGCTCACGATGACGCGAAAGTCCCAGCCAAAGACCTCGCCGCTCTCGCACGCGACGAGGATGAGCGGCTTGAGCGCATGTGGGCTCTCTGGCGTTGAGCAGATCGACGTCACGGGCGGCATGTTGCTCAGTGGCTTGGTGTGTGGCGCTGCTAGCGCTGGTGCTCGGTGGCCGCTGGTGTGTGACGGCGCTACGCCAGGCGTTGCGACGTGCAGCGCAAGGCGCATGAGCGGCGTCGCAGTGTAGATGACGCCAGTCGCTTGCCAGATGTACACTACGCCGCTCGAGTCGCCAGAGACGAGCAGCGGCGCTTGAACGTGGAAGTGCAGCGCGCGGATCTCGTGCTTGTGGCTCTCGCACCGGAAGAGCAAGTAGAGCTTCTGGAAGTCGTACACTTGGATGCACCCGGCGTCGTCGCCTGTTGCGACGAGGTCGAGCTCGCTCGAGTACGCGCACGCAGTGATGCACGACTCGTGCGCGTTCTCGACGGTCCGAAGCACTTCGACGTCCGTCTTGCCAGCGGTCGAGTGCGAGACGCAGATGTTGCGGTCGTAGCCAGTTGAGATGAGGCACTAGACACACGTACGCAAGAGCAAGTGGCGGTGTCAGTCCAAGAGATTGGTAGACAGACTGCGTGGGCGATTGCTAGGACGTACGCAGGTGCGAGGACAGAAGAGCAGTGACGAGATGACGCCGTCGTGGATCTGCGACTTCTGTGAGCGTGACCCAAGCGCAGGAGCACAAGTGAGGATGCCTGGTGTCCTAGCAACAACAGCAGTCACCGCACACGTACGTACCGTCATGAGCATACCCGTGATCGGGTTGTAGAGCCGAATGCATCCGTCCTGCGAGCACACACGCACAAGCAAGAGTGTGAGTGAGTCTGCTTGCCGTGAGAGGCAGCACAACGGTCCAAAGCACACACGCTCGTTGCGACAAAGAGCTTGCGCTCGCGTGGGACGTCAAAGACAATGCCGCAGACGTCGGCGTCGCGGATCCCGAGTGGCTCCTCGACTTTGGCGCCCGAGTTGGCGTTCCAGACCGTGATCGTGCCGTCCACGGCGCCGACGAACGTGTTTGCGACCGTGTTGTACACGACGTGGCGCGGCGGCGGAGACTCCTCGGCTTGCGTGACAGCGCAGAAGCGAAAGAGCCGCAAGTTGCCCATGACAATGTCGGCGAGCTCACTCTCTGCGCTTTTGCCAGCGCCAGCACCGGCACTCGCACCAGCTGCTGTTGTGCTTGCCGCGACGCCGCACGCAAACGTCCGGAAGCGACAGACTGTGGGCGTGTGGAGCTCAAAGCTCTGGAGCACGCGTGCGAGGTCTGACGTGCTCCCGCGCACGCACCGCGAGACGTCCCAGAGCTTAAAGTGGCCGCTCTCGTCGCCAGTGACTGCGATCGCCGACGTCGCGCTCGCGCGGCTCGAGACGAACTTGGCGCCAATGAGTCGGTGCTGATGGCCACTGAGCGTCACAAGCAGCGACCGCGTCGCGATGCTCCAGCAGTACGCCTGGTACTCAAAGCCCGAGCTCAAGAGCGTGTTGTGCACGTAGTCGAGCGTGAGCACGCCCTGGACGTGCCCTTCGAGCACGAACGCCACTTTCTGGCTCGCAGCGTCCCACACCGCGATCGTGTGGTCGAACGAACTCGTAGCAAAGAGCCTGGATGCGCCGAGCTCGATGTAGTCGGTCACGCGGTCGCTGTGGTGGATCAGCTTTGCGTCGACGCGCTGGGTGTCAATGTCCCAGAGCTGCGCGTACTCGGCGCCAGATGCGAGCAAGCGCTTGAGCGGACTGCACCACTTGAGGAACACAACGGGGAAGCGCGTGACGATCTTGCTCGCAAAGACGTAGGCGCCTGTGGCGATGTTCACGATCGCCCACAGCGTGATCGATTGGTCGCTACTGGAGATCGCGAGGAGATTGCGTGGCACGACGTGGTCGACGTCGAGGATCGCGGGCTCAGTCTCTTTGCCCAAGAGCTTCTCGACGCCGTTCATCTCGTGTTGGAGCACGAGGTCTGCGTCGTACATCTGAGAGTATGGACGAGCCGTTGGTTGACTGCTTTGTGGGAAGGACGGCTACGTATGCACCGCATGCAATGAGAGAGCGCACGGACGCACCAGCACAACCGCCGACTTGTTCTCGACCACAGCGATGCGCCTGAGCTGCGGGAACGCCTTGATCTTGTGGATCTGGTACGGGAACGTCCTAGTCGCCAGTACGTGGTTTGAATCAGCGCGTGTGCACCACTCGCTAAGAGAACGCTCTCACATACAGAGACGACATACCGTGGTTTGGCGCCGCCGACGTGTGCTTGGCGATACGACGTCGCGCGCAAGCCAGCGCCGCCCATGTTCTGCTCGCTCGTCGCAATGAGACCGAGCGACATGCAGAACGTCGTGAACTCTTCCCAGTCTACGACCGCGTCGCCGTTGATGTCGATCTGCTCAAACATCTCGCAGAGCAGTGCAACGAGCGCCGATGCGCGCGTGACGCGCTCGAGCTCAGGCCGGTGCTCCAAGAGCGCGTAGAGCACAATGCGTGCAAAGTCGTCTTTGCCGATGCCAGCAGCCGGGAAGTAGCGCTCGATGCCGAGGAACTCGTCGTAGTTGAGCGCCGCGCAGACCGCGAGGACGCTCGTGAGCGCGTTCCGGTTCGGGATCTCGATCTCTGGCATGATGTCGAGCAGGAAGACCTGTATCGTCTCGGTGAGCGCCGACGTGATCGCGCTCCGTACGCTTGTGCGCTCGCCAATCGTGTGGAGCAGCCACTCGCTCCGGTTCTTGTGGTTCCGATAGAGCTTGCAGAGCACGACGACGTTTGGCGATGCCTCGCCGCCAACCATGCGCGGGTCGTGCACGTACTCGAACGCTCGGAGCGCGCGGTCGTTGCGGTACTTGGCCGCGCTGGCGCTACTGCTGTCATCTTCGCCGTCGCTCACACACAAGTCGCACGTAACTGTGAATTCGTTCAAGCGCGGACTGCGGGCGATCTCGTCCTCAGCGTACGTCACGAGGCAGCCGACGACTTCGACGAACGAGTGGAGCTTCGAGAGCGAGAACGCCACGCACTCTTTCTCGATCGCGTCCTTCGCGCGCTGCCTCCGCGCGACCAAGTTGCCATCGACGCCAAAGAAGTCGCGCTGGCTACTGCTGCTACTCGTGCGCGTCGACGGTATCGGTGGGATGACTGACGGCGGTGACTGTGTGCCACGTGCGACTTGTAGCACCTCGCCTTGCGCATTGAAGAGGCAGCACACGAGCTCTGTGACCCACGGCGCGTCGTCCGTGCCTCGTCGAAGGCGCTGCTCGCGTCGCAGTGCATGCCGCACATCGTTAGCGTAGGCAACGACATGGCGGTGGCAGTCTTGCACAAGTCAGGACAAGCACGACGTACGAGCACGACGCGATCTTGCGTCGCAACGCTCAGCGCCGTCACGTCGTCCAGACGCTCGCTCTCCATGCGGATCACCACTATTGTGCTTGTTGCTTGCGCGGCGACTCGACGCCAACAGTCACACACAATGACACATGACAACAGTGTTGTTGCTTGCTGGCAACTCTTGCTTGTTTGTTTGCTTGCAAGGCTTGTTCTTGCAAGGCTTGCTTGTTTACTTGCTTGCAAGGCTTGTTCTTGCAAGACTTGCTTACTGTACACTGGATAACGCTCTTGTACGCATACAATACACATCTACTGCTGCTGCTACTGCTGGCATGCTGACCCAAGTCACTGGAACATTGGCCGCAGTGGGTCCTGGTGGCGCTCGACGATCTCGATCGCAGCTTCAAAGTTCGTGAGGTAGTACCCGATCTCGCCCGTGGCGTCGTGGTAGTCGCACATGAGCCGCAGGAGCTCTTTCGTCACGAGGAGCTGCGAGTGCGAGCCCGCGCTCTGCACGACGACAAACAAGTTGATCGCAATGAACTCGTCGGTCGTGATCGTCGGACCAAACTGCTCGACGGACGTGAGGCTACTCGACGACCCGGCGCTGTGGAGGCACGACCGGAAGATCGCACTCGCGGACCGGACGATGCACTTGAGCTTGTCGAGCGGGAGCGAGTACTCGCTAATGCGCGCGAGCTCTCGTCGGGCGTCGGCCCAGTCGTTCGTCGAGACCATGTGCGCCGGGATGCCAAAGTAGCTCTGGTCCTTTGACTGCATCACGCGGAGCTTGTTCCGGAGCCGGAGCTCGTCGTCGTCCGTGTGGAGCGTGTGGAGCGCTTCGTACACGTGGTCCTCGAGCGGCACCATCACGTGCTTCTCGACAAACGCGCACACAGCGTGGCGGATCTCCTCCACGAGCTCTTCGTGGTCGTCGTCGCTGCGCTCGCTCCGCGCTGCGAGGAGCTGCCGCCGCAAGTTGGCGTCGTCAAACATCCGGCGCTTGAGCTCCGTCATCTTGCGCGCCACGGCTTTGAGGATCGCGCGCGCTTTCCGGACCGTGAGCTTGCTCCGGCGCGTGTCGTAGCTGCTGCGCGTGAGCGCTGCGACAAAGCGCTCGCAGTCCTGGTACACGCTGTGGCTCGGCGTCGCAAAGATCTCGGCCACGAGCTGCTGCGCGTTTGCGTGGTGCTGCAGCGCAGCGCAGCTGCAGAGCGTCCGGTCAAAGACCTCGCAGTGCCGGTGCACGCCGCAGAACTCTTGGAGCAGCAGCACAGCGCGGCGGCGACGCGGACCGAGCGGCGCTGGCGCCACGAGCGCTGCTGTCTGCCGCAAGAACGAGTCGAACACGACCTTGCGCTGGTGCAGCAGTGCGCCGCGAAAGTGGAAGAGCGCCTTTGGCAAGTGGAAAACGCCGGAGGCTCCGGAACGAGCCACACAAGTCGCGCTTCACTGGCGCACTCTCGGTGCTGATGCGCTTGACTTGGCGGTAGAACTCGACCATCTCGCTCGAGCTCTTCTTCACGTCCCACGACCGCTTCGTCTCGCTGTCGGTCACCCGGAGCGTGAACTGCGTGTGACTGTCGACGACTGCGACGTCCGCGACGCGCACGTGCACGCCGTAGCGCACGTGCAGGTCCAAGTATTCCTTTGCGCCGTTCGAGTGCATGAACGGCTCGTCGTCTGTGAGTCGCCCACACGCACACGCTTTGTTTGCATGGCTGTGGTCGTTCGCGCTGCTCTCGAGCGTGTGGCTGCTGTCATCGCCGCTGATGCTCGCGAGCGAGAACGTGCTGCAGCAGCTGTCGGTGCGCAGGAGCCGCTTCTCCTGGCTGTTCACGACGCGCAGCGCCTCGGCGACTGCGTCGTTCTCGTCGTCGTCGACGTGCCACGTGCCGTCGCCGAGCTCTGCGATGAGCGCGTCGGCGCCGTCGTCCTCCTCGCCGCAGTCGGTCGTCGTCGTGTCGCGATCGGACGACGCGGCCAAGAGCTGGTCGAGCTCGCTCGCGCTGCTGATGCTGCACGCAAGCTCATCGTCGTCGTTGTCGTTGTCGTTGCCGTTGCCGTGCTCGTCGACGCGGCGCTTCTTGCGCGGCTGCGTCGCGTCGAGCTGCTCGACGAGGCACTCGCCGTCCATGAGGCGATCGACTGCGCACGGCGCGAGCGCGCGCTCCTCGAGCTCGTCGTCGTGCAAGAGCAGGCTCGCGCGCAGGTCGAGCGCGAGCGCGTCGTCCACTTCGCAGAACACCATGCGTCCCCTGCGCTCCTTCCTAATGCACGTACGTGTGTGTGTGCGTCGACAAGGAGCTGCCGATGTTGTCGATGCAAGGCAAGTCGCGCAATGGCGCGTTGTTGTCGGTGCGACTTGCTTTAACGTCGGTGAGGTGCGCCAAATGGTGGGCGTACGTGCGACGGCCGATGATGCAAGGCTGCGGCATACTGAGCGCCAGTGTTTTCTGTGTGGAGATGGTGAGACTGACGTATGTGTTGTGTCGATTCGTGACTTGGTGTTTGTATGCCACTGCGATCTTCCACCAGAACATAAAAACTGAACGTTTGGACCGCACAGATCTGTTTGGTTGTTGTTGCTTTGGTTTGCCTGGAGCCATGTTGAAGGCCTCTTTGCCAGGTGTCGTGTGCGTACGTCACTTGAGAGAGCCTGTGCAACACAGACGCCCAATGCTCAATGCTCAATGCTCCATTGGTCATGGAGGTCGATCGTCGTCGAGTCCTCGACGCTTGAACGCACCACTCACTATCGCCAAGCACTCGCTCCCTTGCTCGCGATGACGCGGTGTGCGGAACGCTCGCAGACGTGCCAGATTCGTGCTGGTGCTCATACAGTACGCTCATGCGCGCGCGCACTGCTGGATTGTGGCGACGCGCTCGCAACCACCCATTCCTCGCTCGCTCACTTGCTTGCTTGCTTGATTTGTGTCTCGGTCTCTCTTGCTTGCTTTGGGCTCATGTGTGTATGTATGCCTGGCGTCGCCAAGCGTCTGCCTCGATAGCAAGCCGCACCAAGATGCCGTGCGCCTGACAGACAACTCAACTCAACACAACACAACGCAACTCAAAGCAAAGCAAAGCGTTGAGCGTCAAAGCACACGCACGACCCAAGCACCCACGCACACACACACACTCGTTCACTCGAGTTTGGGGCTCGCAGATCTTGTTCTTGCGCGCGAGCTGGCCGCTGTTGCTGGTAGCAGCGAGCAAGTGAGTGCGATAGCAGTAGCAGCAGCCTGTCGGGAAGAACAGGACGGGCCGACTTGTTCAGTGCCGCTTCCTCGCGATGACGATACACTGAACTCGAACGCGCACCACGGAGCCATCGCTGCTGCTGCTCAACCGACCGACCGACCGCCGAAGCACTTGCCGCTACCAAAGCACAGCAAGCGTGCATGCAGCCGCTCTCTATCGCTATCTATCTACCTCTCCTAGATTGACTGTGAATGGTTGTCTGTGATCGGACCGACTCTCAATCGCGCCGACGACGCAGCACACGGACAACTGCGAGGGCCGGCGCAAGACCTCAAGGTGTCGAGCGAGTGCGTGCGAGGTGGATCAAGTTGCGACGCACATGTACTAGCAGCAGCGCTAAAGGACGAGCGAGTGCTTGAGGCAACAAGAACGGCATGCAGTTTGCAGGTTGCGCGCTCGCAGTCGACGCTCGACGCTCAAGGCTCAACGCGCGCTGAGGCAACAACAACGACTGCCGTCTCCTTCTTGCTCTTCTTCTTGCAGCTCCTGCGAGTACGAGTATGACGAGTACTCTTCGTCTAACGCTGTCCTGAACGCACACAGACGAGTACGACTTGAGTACTGCGCGAGAACTTGCGTCGCCAACGAGCACGAGCGCGCGCAACGCGACGACTCGCTCGACTCGACTCTCGAGACGCACGACAACCGAGACGTCCAGTCCTATCTATCTATCCAGCGCGCTCTTGCTCGTCTCGATGGCTGCTTCAAGTGATCGCGCGCTCGTCGTTCGTGTCTGCTGCCTCGTCAACTCGCTTGCCTATGCTTCTGCTTGGCACGAGCGAGTGAGCGAGCACCCTCGTGGATGCGCTTGTGCGCATGCATGAAGCAATCCGATGCTGTCTCGAATCGCTGCTGCTTGGGGCACCACCACATGGAGATAGATAGATCGCTTCCCGCTCACCAACTTGCTCGCGTCCACAGCTCGAGTGACACACGCACAACTAACTACTCGAGCGCCGCCGTCCTCGCTCGCTCTCTCTGGTTTCTCTCCGAGACCTCGCTCGATGCTCGCTGTTCGCTACTGCTGACTGATGGTAGCACGCACATCTAACAACATCTAGGATCAAGCATCTCGCATCGCGACATCAGAGTACGTGCAGGCGTGTGTAGTGACGGACCGAATTCTCTCACGACACACGCACAACACATCCACGCGCTTACTAGGATGTCTGTCGGAGCGCTTGCAGCTCGCTAGCGAGGCCTCGCAGACAAGTACGAGCACTACGTATGCCGCTGTTGTTGTTGTTGTTGTTGTTGTTGCTCTAGCTGGAGTCGTGCGCACTCGATTTGCTCAAGCGCCGCCGCGCGCTGAGTCGGCGTCGTCGTCTCCTCGCATCACAGCACATCGCTCTCTCCATTTGCGACTGGCGTCTCGCGCCTCATTGACAGCGACACTCGAGCCTCGCAATGCACATGCACCATCATCGACCACATCGAGTCGGCACACTCGATGACAATGCGCTGGCGTTGCTTCTCCAGCGCCGTCGCGGTCACGCTCTTCGATCTCGTGCAGCTGGCGACGACGTAGCCTCGTCGTCGTGGACGCTGACGCAGCTCCTGAGCGCACTCGAAGAGCCTACTAATACGACTCTGCGCACGACGCAACGTACGTTCGCAGTCACGAGCAAGCACGCGCTGCTGCAAGAGGTGCGCGCGACTGAGGCCCTGCTGCGGCGCCAGAGCGTCGACAGATTCAGGAACAACAACAACGGGCTACACGATGGAGAAAGACCCACCTGTCTGGATGAACTGCAGCCGCGAGAGCAGGAGCAGATGCGATCTGGCGATCCCGAGAGCAACGCTCCATCCACCAGCGAGATCCCAACGCTCCATGACCTCGAGGTGCTCATGAGCGAGCTCCTTGACGTCTACAGCCGCAGCTACGACCACGACGACGCCTCGGACTTGTCGACCTCTGAACGCGAGTACGCACACGCTCTCGAGCATGCGATCGTCTCGGCGCTCACACACGCGACGCTCATGAGCAGCGCAGCGCTCAGTCAACGTGATGCGCTTCCAAGTCACCACCACCGCCAGCAGCAGCAGCAGCAGCACGGAAAGCAGCACGAGTACGACGCACTACCACTCAACGACGTGCGTGTGTGGCTGCTCGAGATGGTTGTGCGGCCGTCTGCGCGCACGCGAGAGCTCGCGTTCGCGCTCTTCTTCAATCTTAGCGTGCGCGTCACGGCCGTCGCCCTCGCACGTGCAGCTCGTGATTGCCAAGCGAACGACGCGCTGTCACCGCAGCTCCAGTCGTGGCTCTTTCACGTGCTCGTCGAGATGCTGAACAAGTCCGTCAGTGTCGCGAGCGCCTCTAGCAACAGCTCGAAAGAGCCTCAACACACGAGCACAAACTTGCAAGATCCTAGTCACTGGGTCACTCGTGCGCTCGACTGCGTGCTCCTGTTCGTCAAGCAATGCGACCAGTACCGCGCCGATCGTCTCCAGGCACTCGATCCGCTTGTCCTCCAGTTCTTTGTGCGCGAGAACAGCGAGCGTCGTTGCCAGTCGGACGACGACACAAATCTGCTCGACAGCGATGACACCACCACAGCTCGACTCCTGGAGCTGCTTGTCGTCGCGGTGTACGCGCAAGCGAGCGACGTCGTCTACTCGGATGCAGCAAACGACTGCAAGCGCATCGCAACGTTCACGTTGCCGATGGCTGCGCTGGAGCCGTTCGGCGGCGTGGACCTGCTGCTCGCGTACTTCTACGACAGCACGACGACTCTTGGAACGCAAGAGCTCCTGTTCATGGTCTTCTTTGACGTCGCGTGCTACCAGCAGCAGCGCAAGTCGCCAGCAGGTGCTGCTACAGACCACGAGCTCTGGCGTCGCATGCACACAGCCGAGTGCGCGACGTTCATCGCAGCGTCTCCGAATCGATTCACTGCAGCTGCCACTAGTCGTTTTGCGAAGAAGCTCTGTGCGTGTGCGTCGCTAGCGCTCTCTGAGAAGCACGTGCAGCAGCTCTTGATGCAGCTTCGACTCGTGGTACGTTGTTGAAAGCGTCAGTGCTGCTCCGTGTGCGAGTAGCGAAGCTGATCGAATCGCTCTTGCGCTTCGCAGCTCCACATCGACGAGTACTTTGGCCAGAGCGCGGCGCTGAGCCATACGCTGCAAGTCGCACGTGACCAAACCAAATGCGACGCCACTGACGCGCTCATGGCGAAAGTGACGCAGCTGCTTGGCTCGAAGCGCACTGAAGACGCGTTCCAAGCAGCGCGCTGGCTCGCTGAGCTCGTGACACTTGGCGCTGCACCAGCGTCGTCGCAGGACCAGAGCGATGCGCTCGTGCTTGCGCAAGCGACTGACGATCCACTGAGCGAGAGCGTCATCTTCACAGGCGACCCACTCGCGAGCAGCGCAGGCGCAAAGCCACCGACTGGTGTCGAACTCGAAGAGACGTGCTGCATTGACGAGAGCGCGAGCATTCGACTCGCAGCGCGCGACCGCATCTGGGCTCTTGCGCGGTCGTCGTCGGCCGCCCATCGCGTGTTGTTTGTCCAGACACTGAGCGTGTTTGTCAAGCGCAAACTCAGCGCACAGGTGCGTGTGTGTGCGTCTGTGCTGCTGAAGGCGGATGTTTGAGGAGCTCACACTCGAGAGCTGTATCATGACTACCATCGCTCGTTGTCTATGCGTGTGCCAGACAAGCACGAGCACCCTCACAAGCATCGTGCGCGAGATGAACCTGTTCCTGAATGCAGTCGCACAGCAGCGAGAGACGAACGCGCGTGTGCTCGTGCCGCTGCTCTTCCTCGTGCTTGACGTGTGCAAGTGCGAGGTCTCACATCGCGACCGCCGCAAGCAGCAGTACGACAGCGAATGCGCCGTGCGCGAAGTGAGCGAGACACGGCAGTGCGATGCGCTCTCTGGCTCGGACTCGCTCGCGTCGCGCGTTGTCGAGGGCGACGTTGCGCTCGATGCCGCGCTGCTCGAGAAGATCTGTCCAGCGTTTCTTGAGCACGCGCTGCTCACGCTCGAGGCGCAGACACAGCCGCATCTACAGCAATGCTACCACAAGCAGTGCTCGTCGCTGCGCAGTGGCGCAACCGTGTGCGCGGCACTCATGGTGGCTCACTTGCACTCGGCAGCTCCATCGTGTGTGAGCACATCGAAGCTCGTACCGCTGCTGACGTCGAGCGACCACCGCGTGGCAGTGTACGTCATTTGCTTGGGAGTGGCGTCGCTGTTTGATTGCTTGTTTGCACCCGAGTCAAGTCGGTGAGCGATCGACGACGACGCCGTCAACCAACACTGCCAGACAAGAGCAAGAGCTGACGATCGTGTCGTTCTGTGTGTGCACTGCAGCATCGCAGCGAGAGCGCTCGTGTCAGCAATTCGTTGCAGCAACAACGAGCGATACACCGAGATGCTGCGTGAGGTGCACGCACGCGCTGTTGAGGAAGACAACGCTGCGCCGCTCACGATCTCACACATGCTTGCGAGTGCTCTGCTCGCGCACAGTGCATAGTGCAAAGGCGCAAAAAAGCTTGATAATTGTATATGGCTGTTTTACATAATAAAATACTTTATCAATGCTATTTTGTAGTGTTTTGGAATCTCTGTTAAGCGGTAGCCGAGATAGAGTCAATAGAAATGACTGGCTGAGAGCGCTTTGGACTCGAAAAGGCACGAGTCTTTCATTTTCTTTGACGAGCATTTGATCAACATCGGCAAGCGATCATCCAAGTAAGAAGCGTGTCTGCGCAAGGGTGGTCGTCTACGACACAGCGACCAACCAAGAAGCGATGATATGCATGTGTGGATGTATGTGTACATGTGAACTATATCCGCCGTTCGGATCTCAACGTTCTCCTCCTTGGACTGAGAGAGACCTCATGTGGCGTGCCGCTGTCAGACGCTGCCCGCAGAAATGTGACGCAGTCGAGGCAGTGTGCGCGTCCGTGAGTTGGCGAAGAGCGACTCGGAGTGTGTGGGGAGCTGGCTGCAATTTGTCAGCTCCATGAAACGCTTCGTATAGACCTCATCAATGCGTCTGCGTGTGCTAGCGAGTAGTGATCAGAGCGATAGAGACTTGTGCTTGTGGCGTCCTTACAGTTCTTGTTCGTGATCACCTGCTTGTATGTCGTCGAGCGGCGGCGCGTGCACTACAATGTGATGCGGCGACTGTCCTGCAGCATAGAGATCGTGCATCACGCGCTGACTCGCTTCGAACATCTTTGTGTACGTGGGTGTCTGGAAGAGCGGATGTGCGAGCGCTTCTGTGCGCAACTTGGTGCGGAGCTTGTTGTAGCACGCAGCCTCTGTTGCAATGCGCACTGAGCGTCCACACGCACATGTCAATGTGCTGTTCTTGTACACCATGACACATACACACACACTAACGCACCTGCGAGGTCCTCGTACTCTTTGTGGCTGAACGTCACGAGCTCGTCCATGTCGACGTTTGCGAGGAGCGATACGCCCACGCGACTGCAGATGCACAGCACGCGTCGATCGTTAGGATCGACCACAAGCCATTGATCAGTCATAGCAAGCGCACCTTGCGTGCGAGTCGCCTGCGAGTGTGAGGAACGGCAGTCCTGCATACAGCGCATCAGTCGCAGTCGAGTGCGCGCCGTACTGCATTTACACACAAGTCACCGACGTCAGCACTCATCGATCCACTTTGTCAGTCCTGTGCTGCTCGAGCACGTACGATGATCGTGTCGACAAAGAGACCGCGGACGTTGTGGCGCTTCAGGTGCTCGGCTTTCGGGATCCTGTCGTCCGCATCGCCATCACCACACGACACCACGCGTGCGCTGTCAGCGACTGTAGCACACAATCCAATGCTCCTCATAAGCAGACTCAACCACACAGCACCGTACCTGGGCAAGAACTGGATCCGCGACCGCCGCACGCCGTGCGACTCGGCTTCCAGTGCGATGTTGCGCTTGATCTCGCGACTCGTGACCGAGTTCGTATCGTTCGCTTTCATCGGGTCGAGCAGCAGGAGGTTGCTCTGCGGCACGCGCCGGAGGATCGCCATCCACATCGCAAACACGCTCGGCCCGATCTTGTCGGGCTTGTTCCAGTTCACAAACACGAACGCATCGATGTCGTCGATGTCTGTGCGCGGCACTGACTCTCTCCAGAGGTTGGCGCGCTCGGACGGGCGGCGGTCGTACGCGTTCACTTGGTACGAGTGCGGCAACACCACGAGCTTCTCCGAGACGCTCGCTGCGAGCTCCGGCGGCAGCACGTGACGGTCAGTGATGAGGTAGTCGACAAACGGCGCGCCGGACGTGCCAGGGTACACGAGGTAGTTGACGATGATCGGTGCAGGTCGCGCTGCGATGATCCCAAGTCGACTCCCGCGCGTGTGCACTTGCGCGTCCATGAGGATGTGGACGCTGTGGTGCCGGATTGTCGCGACGCTCTGCTCGGTTGAGTGGCTCGCCATGTCTTCAAACACGTCGACGAGCGCGACGATCTCGCGTCGCACGGCACTGTCGTCGTCTTTGCCGTACCCGAACGCCACGACGCGCGTGTGTGTGCGATCGGACGAGGCAAAGAGTCCTTTGAGCAAGTGCGCCGTCGGGTGGTCCGTGAAGTCGTACGAGAGGTACCCGACGCAGAGCTGCGGCAATGGAGCAGTAGCAGACTTGATGAGCGGCGGCATTCGCTGCTGCGACTGTGCTGGCTGCACAAACTGACTCGCGTGGACGGCGGCGATCTGCTTGCGAATGACTGACGGCATCGCGTGCATGAGCGTATCGAACGGCATGAGCGCTGCTGGCACACCGCGTGATGTCTCGTGCTCGAGCACGAGCTCCAAAAGCTGGTCGAACTCGCTCTCGTGGTTCGTCCACACGCACGCAGTCTTCTTTGCGCGCGTGACGTGGACGTACACGAGGGTGCGCGGCATCACTTGCTCTGCAGGTGCGAGTGCCGCGCCGATGTACGCGAGCGCTCGATCGAACCAGTGCAGCGCAGATGCGATGTCGTGCGTGACTTCGTACGCGACGCCGAGGTTTGTCATCGCCATGAGACGTAAGCGCGGCCACGACTGCGGGAGCTCGAGGACTTTCTGAGAGTGCGGATGATGGCAGTCAGTCGCACGCTTCCAAACAGAGAGTGTCGAGCAAGACGACGCCATTGTAGAGTAGAAGACGTACCAAGTAGGACGGAATCGACTCGCGCACTTGTCCGTACTGCTGATGCAGCGCAGCGATGTTGAGCCACGCCTGCGGGAGGCTCGCGTTCAGCGCCAGTGCGCAGTTGTACTCGCGGTTCGCTGCAACGATCTGTCTCACAGCGCAGTCGTTCACGTCATAGCAGATCAAGGCATCAGAGGACAAAGGGCATGTTGATCAAAGCGACAACAGTGGCGCTACAGCCCGTACCTTGCCAAGGCGCTCGAGCGTGACGCCAAAGTCGAAATGGTACTCGGCGGTCTTGGTCTGCACGAGCTCGTAGTACGTCTCTGCGAGCTGGTAGTCGCCGTTGAAGTGGTGCGCGAGTGCGACGAGGTGCGCAATGCGCGGCGTGACAGATGCGTCGAGTGCAATTGCGCGTTCGTAGCTCTCGATGGCGCGCGGCATGTCCTTGAGATGGTAGAAGAGCTGTCCGATGTTTGCGTACAAGTCGGCGTTCTCGCTCAAACGCGGCAGTGCGCGCTCGTACATCGCAAGCGCACGCTCAAAGTCTTTCTGCATGCACTCACATCACGTGTGTAAGTTGTTGCAGAAAGTTGTCAATGCGAGCCACGCACGCACACGTACGCACCTTGCTTTGGTAGACTGCACCGAGCGCCATCGGGAGCATCGAGTCGTCTGGATCCACGCGTTCAATCTGCAGTAGTAGATCTAGCGTCTCATCGACGCGGCCGAGCGCCCACTCGCTGTTTGCTGCAGCCCATAGCTGCGTAGCGCTCAAAGGTGCTGCTGCGCAACTCGAGCCATCAAGTCCAAGGACGACGAGCAGCAGCAGCAGCAGCAGCGCATCGACGTTGACACGCATCGCTTCAGATCTTTTGGCTTTTGCGTTTGCTCTTGTCGATCGTGTGGCCCACACAAGATGTACCCATCTCAACAGTTGCTCACTTGCTCACTTGCTCGTGCTGCCGCGATGGTCGCATCAGCTGCAACGACTGTGCGCCACGCGAGCGAGAAGGTCGACGCACAGGCACTTGCAGCGCTCTTCCGCACGGTCGAGAGCGATCGCAGCATCGCGACGCTGCGGCTCTGCAACGCAGGACTCACGCCGAACCTCGTCGTCCAGCTCGCAGACTTTCTCGAACGAAACGCGACGCTCACGCACGTCGACCTCTCTGGCAATGCGATCAACGCACACGGTGCGAGCTGTCTCGTCGCCTCGCTCGCAAAGAACAGCGCAGTCACGAGTCTCTCGCTCGCCAAGTGCGGGCTCCAGCGCGACTCGCTCGCGCCGTGGGTCACGTTCTTCCGAGGAGCGGCAGCAGAGCACACGTCCAAGCTCACGGATCTCAAGTGCGCTTCACTAGTGTCGTGTCTCGATGCGAACGCTATGTTCTCACACGCATGTCTTGTGCACATGACATACGTGAACAGCCTCGCGTCGAATCAGCTCGATGACACGAGCGTCGACGAGCTCGCAGCAGTGATCGAAGCTGCGCAGACGCCGTACATGCGCTTCGACTTGCGCAAGAACCGCCTCGGTGGCCGCGACATTCGACGCCTCGCAGACGTGCTGCAGATCAACAGCGCGATCGTGTGCCTCCAGCTCGATGGCAACCAGAACAGTAGCAACTCGGATGACGACGATAGCGCAGAGACTGGCGACGGCGCGACGCTCAAGCAGCTCAAGAAGATCGAGTTCTACTTGCGTCGGAACGCTCAGCGTCTCCAGCGCACCGAGACGCTCCAGCGGATTCAGCAGATCGAACTCTCGAGTCTCGCAGTCCAGACGTGCTGCTTTGACAACGTCGACCTCTCGATCGCAGACGCTGAGCTCCTAGGACGCGCGCTGCGAGTGAGCCGCTCAGTCGTATCGCTACGACTCGCGAGCAACGCACTGCCAGCGGAAGGCGCCAAGCGCATATTTCACAGTCTCGAGACAAACACGAGCGTACGGAGTCTTACAGTCGTCGACAACAACATTGGCGACGTTGGTATGCGAGCACTCGCGGCGCTCTTGCGGAGCCAAGCGACAGCAGCCTCAACATCACTGCAGTCGGTGCACATCTCGAACTCGATTCACCTCACGGCTGCAAACGAGCTCTTGCAACCGATCACGCGCCGCACTGCAAGTCTCTTGCACTACGCGCTTGCGCACTACGCGACGATCCAGCGCCTCTCGCTCGCCAACTGCGCGCTGAGCGACTGCGACATCGGCGTCGTCGTCTCGGGCATCACCTGGAGCGCACGCATCCAGAGCCTCGATCTCCGGAACAACGGCTTTGGTGACGCCACAGCGCACGTGTTTGCGCACATGCTCCATCGCTGTCGGCTCTTCTCGCGTCTTGATCTGGTTCGTCTCTGTGTGCTCTGAGAGACTCGCTGGCGCATGCATGAGTGGATCTGGAGGTGAGGCTCACGTGTGAGTGAGTGGACTGGCAGTCGGGCAACCGCTTCACACTCGCAGGCATCGAACCGATCGCACAGGCTGCAAGCGCTCACCCAAGCATCCGAACGCTGCTCTTTGGTCACATCCGTGCGCACAATGCGACTGCCGACGCCGCTACTGACGCAGCGACAGTGAGACACTACGACACCAGCGCAGCAACAGCTCTGATCGCAACTGTGTGCAAGACGCTGCAGCAGAGCTTCTCGCTCGCACAAGTGGAGCTGCGCGTGACGACATCGACGCGGGAATGTTTGGCGCCAGATGCTGCAAAGCAAGCTGTGAGTGCGCTGAACGCAGTCTTGCTCGAGCGCAACGGCGCTAAGCGCGCACATGAGCGCGATGTCGACGCACAAGACGACGCGCTGCACATGCATCGCTGCCACTTTCGCGCGCTCGTGCGGCAGACCGCAGTGCAAGTTGTGAAGAAGTACTGTCGAGCAAACCTGTGAACACAGGAGCAGCCGTCTGCTTGTGCGAGCCATCGTGCTGCTCGATCGTGCTGCTCGTCGAGAGCGTTCTGATCGAGCTTGAAGTCGGATCAAATCCGTACTTTACGCAGCCAGTACAGTACACATAGGAGCGCGAGCGGCCAGCATACAAATTCCTATATGTTTGTGTGTGCGGTGGAAAATCGGCGATTCGCTCGATGCGCGTGGCAGTCATTCCAGCACCTGCAGCTCCGCGCGCACATCGCCTCGCTCTTCCTGCCGCCCTCGCTCGACCACCACTACCACCACTATCAGCATGCTCTCGTCTGTGACTCGCTCGACTGCCGCGGTGGCGCGCGCGAGCGCTGCGCTCAAGCACGCGCGCTTCGCGAGCTCGTCGGTGCGCGTCGAGTCGGACTCGATCGGCGAGATCGAGGTCGACAGCTCCAAGTACTGGGGCGCGCAGACGCAGCGGTCGCTCGAGAACTTCCCGATCGGCGGTCCGCGCGAGCGCATGCCGCTGCCAGTGATCAAGGCGTTCGGCGTCGTGAAGAAGTGCGCGGCCAAGTACAACGTCCAGAAGGGCAAGCTCGACGCGAGCATCGCCGAGCAGATCATCCGCGCGGCGGACGACGTCATCGCCGGCAAGCTCGACGACCACTTCCCGCTCGTGGTGTTCCAGACAGGCTCGGGCACGCAGTCGAACATGAACACGAACGAAGTGATCTCGAACCGCGCGATCGAGTACGCCGGCGGGAAGCTCGGGAGCAAGACCCCGGTGCACCCGAACGACCACGTGAACATGGGCCAGTCGTCGAACGACTCGTTCCCGACTGCGATGCACATCGCGGCGGTCCAGGAGATCCACCGCGTGCTCCTTCCAGGTCTCCGCAAGCTCCACGCGGCGCTCGACGCCAAGGTCCAGGAGTTTGACGACATCATCAAGATCGGCCGCACGCACACGCAGGACGCGACGCCGCTCACGCTCGGTCAAGAGTTCTCGGGCTACCGCGAGCAAATCGCGCTCTCGATCGTGCGCGTCGAGGCCGTGCTCCCGAACCTGTACAAGCTCGCGCTCGGCGGCACGGCCGTTGGCACGGGCTTGAACACGTCGAAGGGCTACGACGCCGAGATCGCCAAGATCATTGCGGACGAGACCGGTCTGCCGTTCGTGACGGCGCCAAACAAGTTCGAGGCGCTCGCGGCGCACGACGCGATCGTCGAAGCGAGCGGTGCGATGAACACGATCGCGTGCTCGATCATGAAGATCGCGAACGACATTCGGTTCCTCGGCTCGGGCCCGCGCAGTGGGCTCGGTGAGCTCACGCTCCCTGCGAACGAGCCGGGCTCGTCGATCATGCCGGGCAAGGTGAACCCGACGCAGTGCGAGGCGATCACGATGGTGTGTGCGCAGGTGATGGGGAACCACGTCGCGGTGACGGTCGGCGGCTCGAACGGCCACTTTGAGCTCAACGTGTTCAAGCCGGTGATGATCTCGAACTTGCTGTCGTCGATCCGTCTCCTCGGTGACTCGGCCGTGGCGTTCACGGACAACTGCGTCGTGGGCATCGAGGCGAACCGCGAGACGATCGACAAGCTCATGAAGAACTCGCTCATGCTCGTGACGGCGTTGAACCCACACATTGGTTACGACAACGCGTCCAAGGTCGCCAAGACGGCGCACAAGAACGGCTCGACGCTCCGGGAAGCCGCGATCGAGCTCGGTCTGCTCACGGGCGAGGAGTTTGACCGCCTCGTGCGTCCAGAGGACATGATCGGCCCCAAGTAAGCGCGCACTGTGTGTGGCTGATGCACGACTGGTCGTAGTAGCAGTCTGTCGATGAGGAAGCGACTCGTACAGTGAGAGCGCGTGTTGAGTGCACACGCTGCGTGCGTCTTTGACGGAACACAGTGTCGATGGCATTCCGTCTCTTTGTAATGGTGTGTGTGGCGCTTTCATCGGTCTGTGTCGATGCTGCTGTCGTCGTCAGGCGTGTGCTGCGCTGCTGCTGCTGTTGTTGGAAGTGGCGACTTGGGCGGGTCATTGCTGCTGCTCTGCATCTCGTAGATCGCTGCTTGGAACGGCAAGTAGAGCGCGTTCTGCACGTACACAGACGCGTACGCGTCAGTGAGAGAGATGCAGAAACAGATGCAAGTAGACGCACGCACGCACCATTTGCCGCTCAGCGGTCGCGAGCTCCTGCGAGAGCTCGACTGTCTGGCGCGTGAGCGTGCCGAGCACGTGGTTCATCTGCAATCGCGTGACGCGACAACGCGTGAGCTCAACAGCAATACAAACACACAAGCGCATGTGCAGCAACAGCAACGCACATACCTTTTGCATGCCGTGGAAGACTGCAGCCATGGCCTCGAGGAGCCGCAGCTCCTCGTCCGCCACCTGCTCGCCGACCACCCGCTGCTGCTGCTCGCGGTCGTCCTCCATTTTGAATTTTGTTGCAAGTCCCGAGCTGTCCAGGTAGCTTACATCGCGTACTAGTTCATGCAGGCTTTTTCGAAGTTTGCACTCTCCACAATTCGATGTTGACACACCACATATTGGTTTTCGCTGACCTGGTTTGCAAATATAACCGAAGCATTCGAGGAAGATCTGCGTGCGGCGGCTCACTCGCGCATTTCCCCTCACAAGCTCAAGCTCAAGCGCTCGACCGCGTCGTCCTCTACGCGCTTGCTCTCGTCCTCGACGCGTTCACGCAGCGCAGCTACAAGACAACAAGACACATACGTACGCACAAGCACAAGCGCCATGTGGATGCAAAAGTCGTTTGAAGGCGCGAGCATCTCGTCGGCTGGGAACTTGCACAACCGCAATCGCTTCTCGCAGAGCGGCAGTGGCAGCATGTACGACAACTACAGCGGCAGTGGCGGCAGTAGCAACCGCGACAGCGCCAATGGCGACTGGAAGAACAAGATCCTCGAGAGCGGGCAGTGGCTCGGCGGCAAAGTGATCGAGTACGGCGGGAAGCTCGCGCGCGGCGCGTCGCACGACTCGATCCCAGACCACGGCGCGCCGTATGTGCCGCGCAACGACGGCCGCGCGAACTGGATGGCCGACATTCGCGGCTCCTCGTCATCGTCATCATCGTACGCACACAACAATAGCAGCAGTGGCGGCGGCTACAACAGCAGCGGCTTTGCGGGCTCGTCGACGTACCAGAACGACTTTGCCACAGAGCGACCGAAGGCGTACTCGGACCAGTACAGCGGCAGCAGCAGCAGTCACTACAACAACAACAGCAATAGCACCACCAGCAGCAGCAGCTTGTCGTCGCATGCGTACGCGTCGAGCCAGCAGCAGCAGCCGTCGCACGGGCGGTACCGCGACAGTGAGGACCACAAAGAACGCCGTCGCGCCAAGAAGAAGAGCGAGAGCAGCAAGCACGCGCGCAAGAGCAGCAAGAAGACGTACGTCTCGGACTCGGATGCGTCGAACAGCGCGAGTGACAGTGCATCGGATAGCGCGAGTGACTCGGACCGCGTAGTGAAGCGCCAGAGCAAGAGCTCGAAGACGCGTAAGCACACCAAGAGCAGCAGCAAGAAGCACGCGTTCTACTCGGAAGACGACGACGAGTCGGCGAGCAGCGCGAGCGACCACGACGTGAAGAGCAAGAGCAAGGCGAAAGACCGCAAGAAGCGCGCTGCGTCGCCGCCGCCAGTCGCAGACGCGAACTACGCGTACTCGTTCGACCCGTCGAAGCTCCCGCCGCCGCCGCCAGCGACGGACGACCGCAAGCGCTCATCGAAGGCGACGAAAGGAACGAAAGCGCGCGGTCGGCGTCAGTCGGTCGAGTCGTCGGACGCGTCGGACAAGGAGAACCACAAGGCAACGGCCAAGACGACGAAGTCGAAGCGCAGCAGCAAAGCAAAGGCCGCGAAAGCGAATACGACTGCAACGACGGTCGACTTGCTCGGCGTGGGCTTTGACGCAGAGCCCGTGGCGCCAGTAGCGAGCAGCAACAACATCCAGCCGTCGGTGTTTGACTCGCTCCCCGCACTTGGTGATCCGCTGCAAGGTACGCATTGCGCACTCTTTGTGTGAACTTTGTGGTGCGTACTTTGTGATTTGCTGGTTGAGTGCGCGCGTACTTACGGATCATATGTACTTTGCGGATGACACAGACCTCGCAGGCTTGAGCTTCCCGGCGCACGCGTACCAGCCGCAGCCGCAGTCACAGTCATCGGTCTTTCCGACGCAGAACGACAACACAGCAATGCGCAGTGAGCAGCCTGTGACGCCGCAGTTTGCAACGACGCTGCTGCCCGAGAACAGCATTGTCGACCTCGAGTCGCTTGCGAGTGAGAAGAAGAAGAAAGCGGCAGCAGGTAATGGCGCGAGCGAGAAGCGCACGCTGAACGACCTCCAGAAAGCGCGCGCGTCGTCCGAGCAGCCGACGCCAGTGATGCCAATGCACCACGTCGCTCCTGGCGCTCTGATGCACACTGCGCTCGTGCCTGCAGGCGCCATGATGATGCAGCAGCCGGTGATGCGCGCGAACAACGCGATGGCGCCAAACGCGACGATGCAGCAGCAGCAGATGATGATGATGAACCCGCAGGCGCAGGCGCAGTGGATGCAGCAGCAGCAACAGTTTACAATGGCGAACGGCATGATGCACGCCAACGGGGCGTACGCAGCGCCTGTGAGCAGCGCGTTTGCGTTCCAGCAGCAGCAGCAGCAGTAGCAACAGACAGACACTGACCCTCACACACAAGCGAACCAAGAGAAGAGAAGAGAAGAGAGAAGAGAGAGAAGAGAGAAGAGAGAAGAGAGAGTGCGTCGCTGTTGTCGTCGTCGTGTCGTGCACTCAATCGAGCTCGCCGTGCGCGTGGCTGCTGCTCTTCTTCGCTATCGACTCGAGCGCGTGGCCGCCGCCGCCGATGCCACTGCGCGTGCTGTCGCCTCCGAGCAGCAGGTCCGGCTCGCTCGGGTGCTGGTCCGACCGTCTCCGTGTCGTCTTCTGGTGCGCCACCGGCAGTCGCTCGGCGTCGCCAGCGTGCGCAGCAGCGCGCTCCGCGTGCGACTTGTCGCCATTGCTGTTTGCTGTGCCCTGGCGCGGTCGTCCGCGTGAGCTGCTGCCGCTCGTCGACGACGACGCATTGCGCTTAAAGTTGCCAGGGCCATTGGAGGACAACGACGACGATGCAGTTGGCGCGGTGGCGCCTGTAGCGCTCGACGCCTTGGCAGTCGGTGTGAGCGCTCCCATGACTGGCCGTGGTGAGTGCTTCTCCATCTTGACAGTGCTGAGCTTGGACTGGAGCGGGTTGTCCATGATCCGTCCTGGACGCGTGCGACCTGTGCCAGGCGTCCCACTTGGCACGAGCGTGCTGCTCGCGGCTGTGCTACCGACACTCGAGACTGGAAGCATCGCCGCAGCGCCACTGAGCGGCTCAATGCGACTCGGCGACCGCGACACGATCGACGGGAGTTTGTCTTCAGCATTAGCGCTGTCGACTGAGAGGAACGCCGGCGAGCCTGGGAGCGCGACCTTTGCAGGCGAGTACGTGATCGCAAAGTCCAAGTCCTCTTCGCCGTCGTCGCCGCGGTCGCGCGCAGGGACCATGGCAATGTCCATGGGCGGACACCCAGACGCCATGCCGCGCACCCACGGGTGGCCAAAGATCTCGGGGATCGTCGCGCGCTCGTTCGGGTCGAGCTTGAGCATCTGCGCGACCAAGTCTGTGCGCATGCGTGCCCATCATCAGTCAATGAAGAGAGCCTAGCAAAGAGGAGCATGAGCCCTGCATGGACGCACCTGCGAGCGCAGGACTCAAGTGTTCGTCGAGCTTGTACTGACAGCGCATGATGCGATTCCGGATCACGTTCTCGCGCGGTCGGTTCGTCCCAACGAGGTCGCTCCCTTCGAACGGCAAGCGACCGCAGACGATCGCAAAGAGGATCACGCCGAGACTCCAGACGTCGAGCGGTGGTCCTGCGTTTGACGTGCCGCGAAAGACCTCGGGTGCGAGGTACGAGATCGATCCGCAGCTCGTCTTCATCATTGCGCCTGTACAACGTGGATCGTTAGAGACAGAAGGACGCCAGCTCCTGTAGGCGATGCGAGCACCAGCAGCGATAGGAGTCGTACCTGGTTTGTAGAAGTCGCTCAGTCCAAAGTCGGCGATCTTGACGGTCGCAATGTCGTTCTTACTGGAGACCGAGCGCATCGTGTCGAGCACGCGTCAGTCATGGCGATCGCAAGAGCGAACACAGCGCGAGACCATCGCGACGTACGTACTTTGGCAGGAGGATGTTCTCGAGCTTGAGGTCGCGGTGGCAAATGTGCTGGTTGTGCGCGTACCCGACGCCTGCGAGGATCTGCGAGAACACGGACGCGCCGAGCTCTTCTGCGAGGCCGCCGGCCGGGAGGTTCTTCAGGTAGTGGAACAGGTCACCGCTGTCATTTGAAGAGATGCCGTGAGTACGTTAGAGAGAGCGAGCTAGCGTCTTCTTAGTCCCGAGCGCCTGCACAGCGTACCCTTCGAGGAGCTCAAACACGAGCACGACGTGGTTTGGCTCGTTGATCACGCGCAGGAGCTTGATGATACTAGGGTGGTTCAGCGCCTGTGCGCCGTAGATCCCAACGAGACGAGTGTCAGCGACCCGAGCGATTGAGAAGCGAGTCGCTTGTGATCACAGTAGCAAACGAACCGTGAGGCACTGGATCTCTGTGGTTGTGCGCTCGACGTCGCCGAGCGACCCCATCTCGCTTTTCTGCTCAAGCACACCACAGTCAGTCAGTCTGTCAGTCCGTCTCGAGCGCACACAGCGCGTCTACTGCGCCATGAGCATCACACTAGCACGCACGAGGATGAACTTGAGCGCGACTTTGTCGTTTGTGAGCTGGTGGACGCCGAGTCGGACTTCGCCAAAGCCGCCGCGTCCGAGGAGCGTCGTGACCTTGTACCCGCCGACGACAGTCGCGTACTTCTCGTCTGTGCTGCTCTGCGCGTCCTCTTTCCCAGACGACGGCGCTTTGAACGAGCGACCGGTGGAGAAGAAGAGCATGTCGTTCTCTTCGATGCACATGATGTCGTCGATCTCCGCGCCTGTGATGCGTGATAGTGTGAGTGTTAGCGTGAGTGCAAGCGTGCGTGATGCATGAGCAAACTCAAAGCGAGACGAGTGCAGCACGTACCGTCAGCGTTGAACACGCGAGATGCCATCGGGACCATCTCGAGCCGCTGTGACGCTGCGCAGAGGAACTCATCCCACGTCCAGTGGTGTTGCACAAAGAGCACTGCCGCACGTACACGTGTGTGTGCATTCGATCAGACAATCCATCGATCGGTTGGTCAGCTAGACATACAAGCGATTAGCAGACACCTGCTCAGAGGTACGTGCTCGCACCTTTGGGGTTCTCAAAGTGGCCGTTCTTGTATGCTTTGATGGGCTTGCCCTGCACGGCGTGGTCGTTGAAGTCGTCAATGTCGCCAAAGTCGCCCATCGTACCGACGGTCAGTGGTGGCGATGCGTGTGGTGATGCGTGTGGCGAGACTGCTTGCTGTAGTTGGTGTTGTTGCTGTTCGCGGGCGCTAGTTCACGAGCGTCACTAGACGCATCCGCTCGCACGATGCGATGCGCAGGTGCTCGTGCTGCTTGCTGCACTACCGCCGATGCTGCTGCTGCTCCTGCGCGTCGAGCGCTTCGCTTCCTCGGTGCTGGTCTTATGAACGACTTTGAAGGGTCGCCTTCAACGTTACCGCCAAAACGATGATTTTGGCGGGAAAACTTGGCGCCAAAATCTTGGCGGGAAAAATGAACACGTCAGCTCGTGAGCTACCGAAGCAATCCAGTAAGGTACGTGACCTTTCAGGAGTGTACCGAACGGATCCTACTAAGTGCGCGACCCTTCACGAGGAATGGAGGTCGGCAGCTTTTGACATATGCGTTACGGTACATTTCTGAGAGACCTGAAACGCTTATTGACTTGGAAATGTATGTGGACTGAAACGCCTGTTGGAAAATGTGATAGTGACGAAAGTGCGGTTTTAAGACTTTGAATACAAAAGCCAAATGAAGTGTTCACTATTTTCAAAAGTGAACAACTCATTGACGATTTGTATGCAGGTGTTCAATAAGTTTTCAAAGGTAATTCTAATCATTTGTTGACAACAGAGTGAATGTTACATATTTATTTGGCTTCAAGTAGCCAAGAATTGTTTTACTAAACTTATGTAACATGTACGTGTGCGCGCGGAGCCGTGCATGACAACGTGCTATCGCGCAATGTGCTTGTGCTGCCTTGTGCTCGTACATGTGGGTCGAGTTTGTATGCCCCACGGAGCAGTTCACTTGGATAGCGATTGTTCGCTTCAACTTGGCGAGATGGCTACACTTGATTGCATACAGATACCAAGTTTGTAAGATATGCCATAAAGAATGTCTACAGAGCGTACAAACATCAAGCTCGAGTGGACTGTATTGAACATATGCTGGTCCTTTGATTTTCGCACTATCATACATCTTTGCTCAGCATTGTGCCGCAGCATAGTGCTCACCTCCGATCGAGGTGAGTAGTATGCTGAGACACAATGCGATCGATCACTTCGATCACAACACACTGTACAGCACACATGGACACACAAGCATGAGCAAGATCATCGTTGCCGCTCTGTGCACACACACGCAGCTCGAGGAGAGACGAAGACGAAGACGAAGACGGCGGCGACGCCATGACGAGCGCACTGCTTCGCCGCATTGTCAAAGTACGTCGCCTGTGCGTGTTGCTGTCGTTGGTGCTGAACCCGGACCCCTCACTCGTGAACGACGTCGCAGACCACTGGAAGACTGACGAGGCAGGCGCAGTGCGCGAACACATGCGTCCTCTTACTCTCTCTTCCTATCTGCCTCTGCGACCGATCGACGCGCTCATAGCTCTGTCCACGCGTCAGTGCGCGCGTGCGGCTCGAGCACAAAGATCGGCTGGTGCCCGAGCGTGAACGGCGCCGTGAAGTCGCTCTTTTGGAACCCAAAGCTCTCGACGACGCGCCACGGCTGCATGAGCAGTGGCAGTCGCAGCGGGCCGTAGATGCGCTGAGCGTTCCAGACAACGCAGTCGGGACCGACTGGCACTGCGAGGAACAGTCGCGTCGATGCGTGCGCGTACTGCAGCGTGCTCTCCATCGCTGCGAGGTCGGCGTCTGGCGCGAGCGGGTCGCCGTAGCGACCGAGTCCGTCGTGCTCGAACGACGAGATCGACAGGATCGCGTCAAAGTGCTGCCGTGCTGCGCCGCGCGCGACTGCAGCAGCAAACTCGGCGAGCGTGAACGTCTGGAGCGACGGGTGGTCGTACTGCACGCGGTTGTAGTCGATCGTCGTGCACGACGCGGCGCCGCGCGCAAGACAGATGCTCTCGTACCACGGCGTCGTGCTCCCGATGATCAGCACGTGCTGGTTTGCGATCGGGAACGCGTCGAGCGCAGCGTAGAGGTGCGCGTCAGTCGCGCCGTAGTAGAACTGCTCGCGTGCTTGTGCGCGTGCAACGAGCACCTCGATGTACGCGGCAGAGCGCGGCGCGTACGACTGCTCGGCGTTCGTCTGGTCGTCAAAGTACCACTTGCGAATCGGCACGCGGCCGTTCATTGTGAACTGACGGCAAAGGCTCGGTGGCATGTTGGCAGGCGGCACGACGTACACGTGCGTAGATGCGTCCTGTGTGTCTGTTGGTGTCTCGGAGTCGCACAGGACGTAGTGCGCCTCAGACGGCGCGAGCGCGACTGAGCGCACAAAGAACGCGCGTGCTTTCGCATCCGCGCCGTCCGGCATGCGACCGACGCTGCCTTCAATGTACGCGCGCACGACGACCTCATCCGCGGCGTGGCGCACGTCCAAGCGATACGACTGCGCGTGCTGCACTTGCGTGTCCGCGAGGAGCTCGTACTCGTCAGTGCTGCTACTGCTGTCTTTGTGTGTATCAAGCGGTTTGAAGATCGAGATCACGACGCGCACGTCGGTCAAGTTGCGCATGCGCGGCAGCACAACGGTGAGGTTGAGCAGCGACGACGGGAGCTGCAGCACGCGCTGCGCGTCTTGCTCTCGGATGTACTCGTCGGTCCAGGACTCATCACCAAACGCCGACAAGCGCACATCGACTGCAAAGCCTGGGTCATGAAGCAGCCACGGCGACGAGTGCGGTCTTATTGGCGGTGCGTCTGTAGGGATCGCGTCCAAGTGCACAGGCCGCGACGCGGATGTCAACGCGAAGAGCAAGGCGATGCACGCAGCGACGAGTGTTGCGATCGAGATCGACCGCATCTTCACGCAGCAATGATCAAAGTGACGCACCGATAGTGAAATTGGATAGTGATAAAAACGAGGTATACCTTGCTAATCAATCTCCTTCCATGACAGGTGAAGCTCTTGGACGGCGATCCGCTCGAGTGGCGATGGATCGAGAAGCCACTGACGCTCCTACGCACACATCCAAACAACTCGCAGTGCTCACTGCTTGGGCTCAAACGCCTTCATCTCGGCGTTTGTCCACTCGCGCAGTCCTGCGTTGTTGCTCTCGAAGTCCGCGACCATGCTCCGAGCGATCGCGCGCGTCGAGATCTGGCGTCCAATGCGCACACTTCCGTCAGAGAGACCGACTCGACCGCATCTGTCAGTCGCACTAATCGCAGACGAACGTACAGTCGGGAAGATGTAGGACCAGAAGCGCTCGCGCATGCGTATGAGGTCGCAGCGCTCGATGAGTCCCGGGCGGAAGAAGCTCGTGCGCGCAAAGCCGAGCGCGAGCATGTTCGCCTCTGCCTCGCCCTTGGTCTTGGAGTACAGCAGTCAACTGTTCTCGTCGACGTACTAGACACCCACAGCGCATCGTCACTATGGCGTACGACACCTGACGTCCATATCTGCGATCACCACACTCGAACACACCATCGACGTGAGCAGCGCGCAGTACGACGCGCCTGAAGCCTTGGCGAGCAGTCCAAAGTGCGTCGTGTACTCGAGGTCGACTGCCCAACGCGGTGGTCGTCAGTCTCTACTGCTCCTACACTCGCATGCTCAGGATCGACAGGGCACGTACCTTGGCGGAATGCTTCAGCAGACCCAGCGTCTGCAGCACGCGATGCGAATGCGATCAGTGCGACTGAGTGCGAGTCCTATAGAGCTACACAAACGTATGAAGTAAGGCACCCCACGTACCTTTGCGTGTCGTGCCGAGACACGAGAACGCGGCGTCGATGTGTTCGTCTGAGCGAACGACCTCGTGCGGCGCCGACCCGAGCTGCTCAAAGTCCACTGTGCGGACCTCAAGCTTGTGCTGCGCCTGCGCGACGTCGAGCGCAGGGAACGCTGTGCGCCACGCCGACTCGGGCACGTCGCGCCGCGCGATCGCAATGACTTTCTTGGCGGACGCCACGAGCTCTGCGACGAGGTCGCGACTGAGTGATCCATGTCATTGAGAAGCAAAGCAAGTAGCGATAGTGAAAAAAACAGAGTGAACAAAGTCGTCCTGAGCACCGGAGTGCGCGCTCGTGCTCATGGTATGCTCGCAGTGCGCGCCTGAGATGCAGTCGATCGCGAGTGTCCACTGTCCTCGTGCAAGACGGTTTGGTGCGGCGCCATGGAACGCAGCGAATCTTTGGTCTTTGTCGCCTACCTCTCTCGCACTCGGACAAGCAGCTCGCTTGAGTGGCAAATCTCAACGACGAGTGCGCCGACAACGAGTTCGATCGTGCGCTCGTGGAGCAGCTCATGTAGATGCTATCGGAGCACGTGCTCGCGACCAAGAGCTACTCGTCCATACGCATTCGAGCTCGTGCCTGGTACAGCACATGAAGACGGCAAATGACACAAGGGGCAACAACGGCGATGGGGGGACGACAACAACACGTGCGAGTGAGCGAGACGTTCTTGAGAGCATAGCGAGTGCAAGACGAAGCAGTAGCAGCAGTTCATGGAGCAGATGCGAGCCGGCGACGATGACACGGTCGATCCAGCACTCGGTTGTGCTCGTGCTCTGTCAGCTAAGTGTGTAGTCAAACTCTCACTCACTCACTCCGTGCACCAGTCTCAACGCAAACAAGCGAGCGCACGCAGACAGACACCTGAGAAGCAGGCGATGCGCACCCAGCGCAGCACGAGACGCGACTGCGAGGCAGCACAGCAGCAAACAAGAGAGGGAGGCGGCAAAGGACGAGTGCGTTTGGACATCTGCGCCGTAGCGCATGGCTTACGACTATCACTACTGTCACTATCACTACTACTACTACTACTATTACAAGTACGATACAGCTGCACTGCAGCGGCTCATTCATTGTCGATGGTGTGAGCACTGGTACTGCTGCTGCGAGTGACTGCCACGTCGTGGTCGCGGCAGTCGTAGAGCCGACGTGTTGCAACGGGAGACCACTGTCGCTCGTGGTCCGTCACTCACTCCGTTGCTCTCTTAGCGCCAGCACTTCGTCGCCGAACAGAGCTGCTCGCGCCGCGCCAAGCTCGCTGCGCGCGTCTCGACGAACGCCTTGGAGGTCGCAAAGTCCAAGACCTTCGGCGCAGCGGTGCGGCAGCGACGCTCGAGCTCTCGTGTCGCGTCCACGCACTGCGTGTGCGGCAGCGGCTTTGCTGGCGCTCGGACAAGCGGCGAGACGATCGCACGCGGCAGCGACGCCGATGGCATTCGTCGAACAGCGAAGGTTCTGGCGTGGACGCTTGAGCTTGCGCTTGAGCTGCTACTAGCATTCACACTCGAGCTGGTGCTGATGCTCAAATTCGAGCTGGTGCGGACGCTCGTGCTGGCGTTCAAGGTGGCGCCCGTGCACTCGATGGCAGCTGACTCCGAGCTGGTGGTGCTGACGCCTGAAGTCTTCGTCGCGGCCGAGCTCGCGATCCAATGCACGTGGATACGCGGAGCCGGGATCTTCGACGGTGCGCCCGTGTGGTTGTGCGGCGTGGTGGTCGTAGTGTCACTGGCAGCCGGATACGACGCCAAGCGAGTCCGGAAGCGGTGCTGGAGCGCGAGCAGCGGCGATGCGAACGCGATCGCGATCGGCGCTGGGATGACGAGTGTCGATGGCGCGATGGACATGGACGCTGCCACTGCGTCACTCGAGTAGCAGTCGGAGGCGTCGGTCGCTGCGCCGTACGTTGTGTCTACGCTGTCGTCGCCAGCGCCTTTGTTCGCGTCAGCATCGGCGCCGCTGGCATCTCCATCGGCGTCACTGGTCTCGCCGTCATCGAAGTACTGGACGATCACAGCGTCGTCGTCGTCGATGTCGGCGTCGCTGTCACTGTCACTGTCGTCAGCGTCAGCGTCAGCGTCAGCGTCAGCGTCAGTGTCAGTGTCAGTGTCAGCGTCACTGGCCTCACCGTCCTTGCTGTCGAGAACGTTCACGGCGGCGCTGCCACGGTCGTCGTCGTCAGTGTCGGCATCGCTAAAGGCGCCACTGACCTCGCCAGCGTCGTCGTCGATGTCGTCGATGTCGGCATCGCTAAAGGCGCCACTGACCTCGCCAGCGTCGTCGTCGATGTCGTCGATGTCGGCGTCACTGGCCTCGACGTCGGCGTCGTCGCAGTCCTCGACGCCTGCGTCATGTACTGACGCACTAGTGGCCAGCGAGACCACAGCTGCGGTAGTCTCAGCCGCAGCCTCAGCTGCTGCCGCTGCCGCCTGCGCAGCCCAGCGCGCTTGCAGCGTCGCGTGGTGCTGCATGAGCGGCGAAGTGTTCACGCTCGAGCTCGCTGCGATAGCCGAGCGCGCTGCGTTCGCAGAACCCGCAGCAGCCGTCCATCGCGCGCGCAGCTGAGCCATGTGCGTGGCGAGCGGCGTCGCGAGTGTCGGTGACAGCGCAGACGGCAGTGCCGCCTCGCTCACGGTCACACACTCGCTCTGAGCCTCGGCCTCGGTCTGGGCCTCAGTCTCGCTCAGGATCTCGGTCTTGGTCTCGCATGGAGTCTCGCTACAGCTGCCGTCGCCGTCGCCGTCACTGCCATCGCCGTCGCCGTCGCCGCTGTCGTTGATGCTGATGGTGACGTTGGCGCTACTGCGGACGTCTTCGTCGCTGCCATCGCCGGCGCTGTCGTCCTCGGATGGGAGCGGCGTCGCGATCACCAGTGCGAGCGACTCGGCCGCTGCGACTGCGCCGACGGACCGCGGCAGCGACGCGACCGCTGGCCCGCAGCACAGCGCGCTCTTCTCGCTCTCGCTCTCGCTCTCGTCCTCGCTCGCGCTGTCCGCCGTGCTGTTGTCAGTGTCGTCGGTGTCGTCAGTGTCGCTGGCACTGTGCGTTGTCTTGTTCGTGCTGTCGCCGCGAGCTCCACAGTCAAAGGCATGCGCCTTAGCGTGCTCGAGCTCAGCGGCGACAGCGTGCACTGGACGCGACGCGCTTGACGACGCGACAGGAGCGACGGCGGACAGGCGAGCAGGCGAGAGCGGCGAGAGCGACTCGGCGGTCGACGCATCGAGCGGCGGAGTGTACTCGATGGTCGCGACCGAAACGTGCGACGCGTCAAGAGTTGCGTCGTGCAAAGGAGCGAGCGCTGGAGCAAGCGCTGGAGTGAGCGCTGGAGCGAGTGACAAAGCAAACGGCGAGTCGAGATCTGGCTCGCTCTCGACGTCTGCCTCGCTCTCGGGCGCTGGTCCGTCGAGTGGCTCGTGCGCTTGCTCAAGCAGAGTCGTGGCAGGCGCTTCTGGCTCGAGTGTGAGCGCGAGATCATGTGCTGTGGCGGCGTCCTGCAACGCGCACAGCTCGTCGCGGTGGCACGTGCTTGTGTACTGGCGCCAGAGCTGATGCTCGCAGTCGCACTGGCACCAGTACGCGTCGTAGTCGCACGAGCACGTGCACAAAGAGTCGCAAACAATGCGGTGCGGCGCGGTCCACATGTCCGGCGTGCCGGCGCAGCTCTCGACGAACGCGAGGGTGGCGTCGCTCGCGCGCGCAGCCGTCCAGTCGGCTGTTGCAGTGGCCAGAGCGACGATCACACGGAGGACAAACACCGCAATGAAGCGGAACGCAGTCGGCACGGGCGACGAAGTGGGGGTCGGCATCGACAATCGTTGTCAGCGCGAGAGTACAGGATGTGGTGGTGCTCGCTACTGCAGAGGAGCTCTTGTTGTTGCTGCTTGAGCTCTTACTGCTGTTGCTGCTGTTACTTGAGCTCTTGCTGCTGGAGGTGGCGGTGGCGAGTTCAAATGTGCCGAGTGCTGCTGCAAGTGTCTGTGTGCGCGCGCGCTCGAGCGCATGGCAAGTGATGGGAGGCGACGCCGTGGATCGCGGCGCGCAGCGTGTGATGGCGCATGACCACGTACGTCGGTGCTGTTGTTGGTTGCTCTTCTTGCTGCTTTTGTTGCTCTTCTTGCTGTTTGCTCTCGATGATACAGCCGACAGCAACAACAAACCATTCCTGTTGGGTGACTTGACTTGCGTATGTGCGTGAGGATAGATATGGCGACGACGAACAGACAGCTCGCGTCGAGTTGGAGTCGATCATGCTCTTGTTGCTCTTGTTGTTGTTGCTCTTGTTGTAGCTACTCTTGTTGTTGTTGCTCTTGCTGTTGTGGTGCTGCCAATGGCTCGCTCATGGCTCGACACACACGCACAACCACCCAGCCAGCCAACCAACGAATGCATGCACGCGTCATGCCTACGCCGTACAAGATGCAGGGAGGTACAGGATACACGCGCACACACACGCACAACATGGCTACACTTGTGTCTGCAAATGGACGGCTCATGCTGTCACAGCAGTCAGTCAGTCAGCCAGGCATTCAATGTGCAGTCAGTCAGACACAGTCAGTCTGCCAGTCATTCAGTCAGTCAGTCAGTAAAAGCACCAAGCACAAGCATGACGCCGATCTTGATGCATGTGCTGTCTGACTTGCGTGTGCGCGCGACGAGCGCAAACACACACCACAGTCCATCGAGGACGTCCAGAGTCCCAGAGTCAAGCGCGCTGCTCATACGCGCGAGGTCAGTACACTGCACCACTGCACTACAGCACCAAGCACCAAGCACCAAGCACCAAGCACCAAGCACCAAGCACCAAGCACCAAGCACCAAGCACCAAGCACCAAGCACCAAGCACCAAGCACCAAGCACCAAGCACCAAGCACCAAGCACCAAGCACCAAGCACCAAGCACCAAGCACCAAGCACCAAGCACTAAGCACCAAGCACCAAGCACCAAGCACCAAGCAAGCACTTCTAGAAAACGAGTGAGTGTGGCGTTGCCATATTCGCAAATCGCGCACGGTGCGTACTGCTGCGTCGTTGGTGTCTCGCACAGCGTCCGTCGATTGAGTACGACGCGGACTCGGATCGACCACATCAACCACATCGGCCACTCGCTTGGTCGCTCAGTCGCTCGTTCCACTCTGCAGTCTCACAGTCTCTTCCTAGCTAGCTGCTACACGAGCGAATACACACATGCACACACCTGCACACTTGTGAAGACACACTCATGCACACTCGTGAAGACACACACACATGCCGACACAAACGAACGGATCCATGCACATGACTTGTCGCCAATCTCGAGTACAAACGTCGGTCCTGATCATATGAGAAGGTATAGAGCTGATGAACTGGCGAGATGGCGGATTGTAGCGGCAAGCTCATGCGCACAGACGTCGACATCCAGCGTTGTTGACTGGTCGTCGGAGAGCGCGAGCTGTATGCTGTCGAGCAGGAGCGCTTGAGCCGTGCTGTCGACTTCTGGTGCGCGTGGCTCACAGCTGAGGTCTCATGTTGTAATCGTCACCCTCAGTCAGTCAGTCAGTCAAGTAGGCAGGTAGGCAAATTGGCAGATATACAAGCGAGGTGTGTCGTTGCGAAGTGAAAGACAAGATAGTTGCAAGAGATGAAGACTGCGAGAGAGACCAGCAGAGATGAGAGCGCTCGGTCGCATTCCAGACGACAGATGCCTCGAGTCGATCGCGAAGAAGCCGTGCATGTGTGCATGTGTGCGTGTGTCCAAGACAATCAGCACTTCGATGACATGCCGCGCCTTGTCATAACACGAACGCTTGACATGTGGATGCAGTTCTGTGCCAAACACGCGCTTGCTCTTGCGCTTGCTCTCGCTCGTTGGCGCATGCACCACTTGGTAGTGGCCCTGTGTTTGTGCATGTTGCTTCAAGCATGCACACGCTGAGTCGACTGCTCACTTGCTCGCAATCGCGTGTTGTACTTGATATGTGTATGCAATGAAGGGAATCAAGCATTACACACACACTCTCTCTCTGATGGCAATCCAACCTAGACGATCCGATCCGAGCAGCACGCTGCTGCTGCTGACCGACACACACACACGCACAGTCGAGTGCTTGAGTATCGCGTTCATTCATTCATTTGCTCAGCTCAATGCGCTCGAGAGCGAGTCTCAACACGAACGAGACGGCGCGCAGTAGTTTGTCTTCGCGTGCTAGCACGTCCGAGTCCTCGACGTCCAGCAGCGCACGATTGTCCATTGTCCTCGCGCAAGACGATTTGGTGCAACGTCTTGACGGCCGACCGTGCGCATCGCATCCCATCGCATCACATCGCATCGAATCGAACGCAGCAAATCTTTGGTCCTTGTCGCCTACCTCTCTCGCACTCGGACAAGCAGCTCGCTTGAGTGCGCCGACAACGAGTTAAGCCGGCGATGTACAATGGTGGTGGTTGAGATGGCTTGCGAAAGTCATGCGGCGTCCGCAAGTCCGCAAACATCGCAGTGCGTCTTGCGTCTTGCTCTCGATCGATGGATACTTCTTGCACGACACGCGCGTGTGTGTGCACTGTTGTACTGACCATGTCAAGCAAGCAAAGCGCGAGGCTCGTGTTGATCCTCAAGGACACACGACCTCATCGCACCGCTACCATGTTGACCTTGACTGCCTCGCGAGACCACGATACGATGACGAAAGCGCAAGCCAAAGTTGTTTGAGTCGACATAGAGTAGCTGTGGAAAGCCGTCGACATCCTCGTCAGCACGCCAGGACGGCATATCCGGCCGGATCTGGTGGTGGTGCTGCTGCTGTTGTGCGTTTGACGCGCTGGAATGGTGCACTAGCTCTCGGCTGCACGTTTCACTCGAGCAGCTGACGCTCGTACACTCACACGAACAGATCGGCACTCGGTCGCTTTCATTCGCAGGCGCTCACTTGGGCTCAAACGTCTTCATCTCGGCGTTCGTCCACTCGCGCAGTCCTGCGTTGTTGCTCTCGAAGTCCGCGACCATGCTCCGAGCGATCGCGCGCGTCGAGATCTGGCGTTGACAGCACACAGACCAAACTCACTTTGGTCAGAGAGCAGCGCGACGCCATGAGCACAACGTGCAGACGAACGTACGGTCGGGAAGATGTAGGACCAGAAGCGCTCGCGCACGCGCATGAGGTCGCCGCGCTCGATGAGTCCCGGGCGGAAGAAGCTCGTGCGCGCAAAGCCGAGCGCGAGCATGTTCGCCTCTGCCTCGCCCTTGGTCTTGGAGTACAGCAGCCAACTGTTCTTGTCGACGTACTAGACATCCACAGCGCCTCGTCAGCATGGCGTACGACAAACTGACGTCCATATCTGCGATCACCACACTCGAACACACCATCGACGTGAGCAGCGCGCAGTACGACGCGCCTGAAGCCTTGGCGAGCTGCCCAAAGTGCGTCGTGTACTCGAGGTCGACTGCGTGTGCATCAAGATCACGTCGCGATGCTCGTCAGTCCCGGCTGGTGCTGCCTCGCAAGCTCACGATCGATACGACACGTACCTTTGCGGAATGCTTCAGCCGATCCAGCGTCTGCAGCACACAGTCGCAGCGGACAGTGCGAGTGGATGTGAGTCCAATGAACAGCACGCACAAGAGAAGTGCAGACACACGATCATTCACACCTTTGCGTGTTGTGCCGAGACACGAGAACGCGGCGTCGATGTGTTCGTCTGAGCGAACGACCTCGTGCGACGCCGACCCAAGCTGCTCAAAGTCCACTGAGCGGACCTCGAGCTTGTGCTGCGCCTGCGCGACGTCGAGCGCAGGGAACGCTGTGCGCCACGCCGACTCGGGCACGTCGCGCCGCGCGATCGCAATGACTTTCGCGCACTTGGCGGACGCCACGAGCTCTGCGACGAGGTCGCGACCAACGGCGCCGGTCGATCCGATCACGAGCGCAACGTACGACATGGCGCTTGGAGCTCTGCTGTTGCTGGTGGTGGTGGTGCTTCTGCTGGTGCTCGCGAATTGAAGAATGGCGGCACATGAAGAGGGTGGCGCGCGTCTGGCAGACGGACGAACTCATGCTGCTGTTGATGCTACGAGTGGCGTAGCATCAGCATGTGTGTGTGTGTGCGCACACGCGATCATTGTATCTAGTGCTGTGTGTGCTGTGTGTGTACGACAGCTCAAGAGCGTCCAAAGTCTTGTGCTTGACGCTCGATGAGCACACGCACGCATGAGGAACGATCGAGGTCCAGCGCATTGAGGTCGAGCACATTGAGGTCAATAAAGACTACAGAGCGAGAAGTAACCGAGGTAGGTATCAAAAGTGACCAACTCAATACACTTGTATTTGGTATGAGAGGTTGAAAGCCATTGCGAAATAAACGATAAAAACGAGGGATGCAATATTCGCTATTACAGGCGATTTTTGGTGATGTTCAAATATTGTCCACAATTGAAGCTTCATTCAGTATTAATGTATACTTCATAAAAGCGACGCTCCTGTATTGAGAGCAGAATCAAAGCATGTACAGTGCGCGCCAAAAACTTAAGGACACCCCAGAAAAAACACAAAAATCAAATTTTCAAGTGCAAAACAGCGTTTGCGAGCGAGCTTTTTGCACGCTAATAGAGCGAATTGCGCACGTTCTTGTGGTGAAATTTGGGTTCAGATTGACCAAGTGTAGCCACAGGACGGCCACAAGAAGTTTTGATACTTAATTTATACCACGACAAAAGTACGCGGACAGAGGCAAAGCGAGCTGTTTGAGGGGCGTTCAGCGTGCACAGAGGCTGTATATTGATGTGCGTTGTTCTTGTATGACCTGCGTTGTGTTTGCCATTGCCTCTTTTGCTGTGGGGGCGTCACAGCGATGGCACGTGCACCAGGGCTGGCTGAGCTCCAACGCGGTCAAGTGTTGGCTTATGCGAGCGTGAAGATGTCGATACGAGCGATCGCAAAAGCCGTGGGGAGGTCCAAGAGCGTCGTGCAAGCGTTTCTGAAGAGCCCAGAGACGTACGGGACGAAGAAAAGCAGCGGAAGGCCGCGCAAGCTCAAGACCCATGACGTGACCAGGTTGAAGCGCTACGCTACTACTGGGCATTTCTCGGCGAGCGAGCTTCGGAAGGAGCTCTCCATCGATGCCAGCACGCGCACGGTTCAGCGCGAGCTCCAGCGTTGCGAGCATCTCGCTTACGTCAAGGCGTACAAGACGCCTCGCTTGACGGAGCGGCACATGGAACAACGAGTGGAGTGGGTCGAGCGCAAGCTGCACGAGCGTGTCGACTGGTCCCGGTACGTCTTCTCAGACGAGAAGAAGTTCAACCTCGACGGTCCAGACGGGTGCAAGTACTACTGGCACGACCTACGCACCGAGAAGAAGGTCGTGTGGAGCCGTCACTCCGGTGGCGGGTCGGTGATGGTCTGGGGCGGTATCTCGGCACTCGGGAAGACCAGGCTCGCTGTGTCGAGCGGCAATCAAGACGCAGCCGCATACCAGCACACGCTGTCGACGCACTTGATGGAGTTCGTGAGCGCCACGCATGGCGGTAGCTATGTCTTTCAGCACGACAACGCCAGCATCCATCGCGCTCGCTCAACCACAACGTTTCTGTCTGAGAGCAACGTGACGACGACTGACTGGCCGGCTCTCTCGCCCGACCTTAACCCGATCGAAAACGTGTGGGGAGTCATGGCTACGTCTGTTTACAAGAACGGACGGCAGTACGAGTCTGTAGACGAGCTCAAGACCGCTGTGCTGGCCGCATGGGATGAGGTTCCGGTCGCTCTCCTGACCAAGCTCTGTGAGTCGATGACTGACCGCTGTCTTGCCGTGGTGCGTGGTAAGGGTAGAAAGACCACGTACTAGCCCATTGTAGACGATAACGTCGCTCAATCACAGCCTCTGTGCACGCTGAACGCCCCTCAAACAGCTCGCTTTGCCTCTGTCCGCGTACTTTTGTCGTGGTATAAATTAAGTATCAAAACTTCTTGTGGCCGTCCTGTGGCTACACTTGGTCAATCTGAACCCAAATTTCACTACAAGAACGTGCGCAATTCGCTCTATTAGCGTGCAAAAAGCTCGCTCGCAAACGCTGTTTTGCACTTGAAAATTTGATATTTGTGTTTTTTCTGGGGTGTCCTTAAGTTTTTGGCGCGCACTGTATGATTGTTTCAAGTATCAGTATGTTGAGTATCCAATACTCAAAATCGATTTTGTAATGTGTTGTGTAAAAAATTAAGAAGTATCAATAATCCGGTATCATGTCGGTAGCATGCTGCGAATAAAAGAACTACCTCGTTTATTGCTCGCTTGATTTGCCTATATTAACGACTGGTAACACGCGACGACGACTCCAAGCAAGCACTTTTTAGGCAGTGAGGAGGACGCGAGCTACTCGACCATAGAGAGAGAGGCACACGCAGTGTGACGTACACTCCGTCGATCAGTCGAGAGACTCTGTCGCGTCGTCGAGTTCTCATAGATTTGTTCTCATAGTTTGGTTTAATGTTAATGTTCATAAGATAACACTGAATACAAACTCCATCAGAAATAGAGCGACCTTTCAAACAGTCGCTCTATACTTGGCGACTCTAACCATAAACGCTTCAAACAGTAAATGGCTCAAAAGAACCCCATTCCGAGCCATTTGCTGTTTGAAGGAGGATTTAAATTGCGTTTGGCTCAAAAGAGCCACTCGACCACTCAAGCATGACTGCGACGACATCTTCATCTGCGTCGACGTCGACGTCGGCTGCTGCTGCGAATGTGAATGGCGGCGCGCGCAAGAAAGTCAAGAAGACGCGCAAAGCGCTGCACATCGCAGCACCCAAGATGGTGCGCGCAGCCATGCAAACGTAAGCTCCAGCAGTGCACTCACACTGCCATGTGATGTGCATGCGTGTGTGTGTGTGTCTGTGCGAGCAGAAGTCGCGACGCAAAGCGCGGCAAGTGACGACCGAGTTCCATCGCCTCACGCACGAAGTCGACAAGATCAAGAAGGACAAAGCGCTCAGCGGCGCCGAGAAGAGCGCGCAAGTCGCGGCGCTCAACGCTCAGATCGACGCCATTGGTGGTCGCACGGCGTACCAGGACGCGAGGTGCGTCTGCTCTTACGCTCTTGCCACGCACTCCTCCTCACACTCTCTCACACGACGGCAGCATCTTGTCCACGAGCTTCCACAAGACGTCCAAGTGGGTCTTCCAGCTCCTCACCAAGTTCGACCTGCGCCCGAAAGCCAAAGCGCCACCGCTCCGCGTGCTCGAAGTACGCGCCTCTGACTCTTTCACTCGCCATCAGCCTCGTACTAAGACTCTCGTGCATGTGTCGATAGGTCGGCGCGATCAACACGCAGCTCCTCTCGTGCCCGTGGCTCAACGTGCGCGCGATTGACCTCAACTCGCGCCACGAGCGCATCGAGCAGCGTGACTTCTTCGACCTCACGCCCTCGGGTGAGTTCCAAGTCCTCGTCTCCAGCATGGTACGTCGCTGTCTCTCTCTCTCTCTCTCTTTCTCTTCATCTACTAGAGACTCCGTGCTAACAATGCACTCGCAGGTCCTCAACTGCGTCCCAGACGCCGTGAGCCGCGGCAAGATGCTCAAGCTCTGCTACGCGCATCTCCAGCCAGGCGGCTACTTCTTCCTCATGATCCCGTTGTTGTGCCTCCGCAACTCCAAGTTCATGACGTACGCGCACTTCGTCGAGATCCTCCAAGCCGTCGGCTTTGTCGTGAGGGAGACGAAGGACTCGCCCAAGGTCTCGTTCTTCTGCCTCGAGAAGACGGTCGACGGCGTCGCTGCGGCAGAGCAGATGAACGCCTCGACGGCGATCCGCTTCCCGCAAAAGCTCCTCGCACCAGGTGACAAGCGCAATGGCTTCAGCGTCGTCGTGTAGCAACTCAAGCGACTGCGTCCATAGACTCGACTCTGTATGTCATGACTACGATCGCACTATCGCTCTCTCAGTCACGCGCACGTGGCGCGCAAGTGCGCGAGGCACGCGTCGCGACTCTCCTCGGGATGCTCGAGCTCCCAGATGAAGACCTGCTCGAGCAGCTCCTTGACTGCCGCGCCTGGCGCAATGCCCAACGCACGCACGAGCTCGCCGCCCTAGACATTGACACATGAGCGTGGTGTCAGCGTACTCGCCAGTGTCCTCACTATGCAACGACAGCAGACGCACCGAGAAGAGCGGCGGGCGCGTGCAGATGTCGTCGAGGCGATGTGTAGTGACGCTGGCACGGAACGCGTCGTAGCGCGCGTGGATCTGCAGTTCGTCGTCTGCGCCGCGCTCGACGAGCTCCTGCGCGCACGCAACGTCGCAGCAGATTGCCCAGTGCGGACCGATCGAGCGGAGCAACAACCCCACGCGCACGCGGTCGAATGCGTCTGCGTGCGCGAGCGCTCGCACAGCTGCGAGGTGGCGAAAGACCCCGACGTCGACGTCGCGCGCGTCCTGGTTGCTCAGCTGCAAGGGATAGAAAGAGGATGATGTCAGTGGCGCTCGACGTCGCTGGCTCTTACTGTAGGACGCACCTTGAGCGCGTCTCGGATCATGTACGTCGGCACAGACACGACGCGCGCGACGACGTGGTGGCCGATGAACGGCAGCAAGAGCGCTGCGAGCAGCCGCACTTTGCGTGTCTGTGGGTCGCTCACAAGCGACGCGGTCGCGCGCTCGGCGGCTTCCAGTGTACACACTTGCGCTGCGTACGCGCAGCTCCGTCTCCAGACGTCGCTGTCGTACACTACTGGACGTCCATCTGCGTCGGTGACTGTCGCGAGCTCTGGCGCATTGGGCCAGAGCATTGGCTGTAGGAGCTCGAGCTCGCGGATCAAGCGCACCGCGCGTCCTGCGTGCGCAGACGCACCGACGAGCGCCGTCGTGAGCACTTGACCGAGGCGCTGGCGACTCACGTCTGTCGCGAGCGCGTGCTGTAGAAGAGCAGGTTGTCCATACACGAGCAAGTGCGTCAGTCGATCACTCGCGTCTCTCACCGCAGACACTAAGACGGACCTTGACCTCTTGGAGCTCCATCGCCGCACGCAGCGACGGTGCGAGCGCAAAGTCAAACTGCGACGCAAAGCGAATGGCGCGCACTGCGCGAATCGGGTCGTCCAAGAGCATCGCGCGCGCGTCCAGCGGCGTGCGGAGGATGCCATTCCGCAGGTCGTCGAGGCCGCAGCCAGTCCAGTCCTCGACTTGCTGCGTCGAGAGGTTGTAGAAGAGGCTGTTGATCGTGAAGTCTCGGCGCTCGGCGTCCTGCAGCGGCGTCCCAAACGCCTGGCAAAGGATGCACATGTGTGTGTGAGTCTTAGTGCCATCGCCCCCTCTTGTTCGCGTCCTACGAAGCGCAGACGCACCGTGTCGACTGAACGATCGCTCGCATCACCGTCCACTTCGTACGGCAGCGACGCGCGCATGTTGGCAAAGTCGACTTTGCCGACGCCACAGAGCGGCATCGTCACGACCTCGAGGTGCTCTGCGCGCGCTTTCATCACGCCGACTGCGCGCTCTTTGCGCCCTTGTGCGCGCTCGTACGCGTTGATGCAGGCTGCGAACGCTCGGCCAGTGACGACATTGAGCGCAATGTCGACGTCGCTGCTCTCGCGTCCCAAGAGCTTGTCGCGCACCCAGCCGCCGCACACGCGGAGCTCGAGATCGCGCACGTGCGCATGTTCGCAGACAGAGCGCAAGTACGCGACGACCTCGCGCTCTTTTGTCGTGAGCTCAATGCGCTCGCGCAGCCGCAGTGGGAACCTACTGCTGCTGCTGTCGTGCGCCATGGCGAGCAGATTGAGAAGTGAACGAGCGAGAGCAAAGAGCAAGAGGACGAGAGCCGCTGGCACAAGAACGTTCGTGCGGTAGACGAATGCGTGGCCAATGGGTACAAATCATATCCGAATGAGCTCTTCAGTTGCGCTACGGGCGCGTCTGAAAGTGCGCGAGGCACTCGTCGCGCGTGCGCTCGGGACTCTCGAGCTGCCACACGAGGATCTCGTGAAGGAGCTGCTTCATCGCTGGCCCTGGCTTCACCTTGAGCTCCGTCATGAGCTCCTTGCCCTGTTCCGTTGTCCATCCGTCAGTTGTCAGTCCTATCAGACACTTCGTCTCGTACTCTCTCACAAGTACCGATGGACGTACATTGAGTAGCGGCTTGAGGTCCCAGACGCCATCGAGACCGTGCGACGCCACGAGGTCTGTGAACGCCGCGTACTTGGCGTGCGCTTGCGCCTTCGCCGTCTCGTCATTCGCACCCACGAGCTCTTCAACGAGCGCAACGTCGCGACAGAGCGGCCAGAGCGTCTTGAGCTCGCGCAGCAGCAGCGCCACGGCCACGCGGTCAAACGCCGCGTCCACAAGCGCACGGAGCGCACTCACGTGCTTGAGGATCACGTTTCCCACGCCTTCCGACTCGCGCGTGCTCAGCTATCGTCCAACGATCTCCGTCCGTCAGTCTCTCTCTATCACTCAAGACCTAATGAGCGAGCGAGGACGCACCTTGAGCGACTCGCGAATGACAAACGTCGGCAGCAGCACCTCGCGCTTCTTCTCCAAGACGTAGTGCGCACGGAGCGGCAGCAGGAACGCCGCGAGGATCCGGAGCTTGAACAAGTGCTGCGCGTCGTCCGAGAGCGCGCTCACGTCGACAGTCGCTGCGCCTTGCGCTATGAGCGCGTACATCGCCGCCGCATACGCGTACCCGAGGTTCCACCGACGCGCTTGCACTGCGGCGTCAAACATGTCGGTCGCCACGGCGCCGTCGCTTGCAAATACCGGCTGCGCGAGCGGCGGGAGGAAGATCGGGCCGCAGAGGTCGAGCTCGTGGAGGAGCCGCAGCGCGCGCTCCGGGTGCGCAGCGCTGCCCACGAGCATCCCCACGAGCTCTTTGCCCACGCGCTCGCGACTCACTTTCTTCACGAGCGCCTCCTTCACCTCTGCGAGCTCGATCGCCGCGCGCAGTTCTGGGTCGAGCGTAAGCGCAAAGCGCGAGGCAAAGCGCACAGCGCGGAGCACGCGCAGCGGATCGTCGAGGAACGTCACGCGCGGGTCGAGCGGCGTGCGAAGGACGCCGTTGCGGAGGTCGTCAATGCCCTGCACCAGTCGGTCGTTAGCCCATTGCGTCTGCATCTGAGAGTATGAGAGAGTGAGAGGGTGGACGTACGCGGCCAGTGAAGTCCTCGACCTTGCGCTCTGCGATGTTGTAGAAGAGGCTGTTGATCGTGAAGTCGCGGCGCTCGGCGTCCTGCAGCGGCGTCCCAAACTCCTACGACACAGTCGGTCCGTCCATCCCACGTGAGCGCCAGTCGCAAGAGCGAGAGAGAGACTACGAGAGACTGAGAGAGAGAGAACGCACCACGTCGGGGATGCGGTGGTCCTCTGAGTACGTCTCGGCGCGCAAGTTGACAAAGTCGACCCAGCCAATCGCGCCGAGCTCCATTGTCGCAGTCTCGAGGTGCTTGGACTGTTCCGGGTTCGCTTTGATCACGCCCACAGTGTGCTGCTTGTGGCCGTGGTCCACCTCGTACGTGTTGATGAGGTCCGCGAACTCCTTGCCTTTCATGCAGTCGAGCACGATGTCGACGTCGTCGCTGTGGCGACCGAGCAGCTTGTCGCGCACCCACCCGCCAGCCACGCGCAGCACACATGCGCACTTGTACTGCTTCTCGACATCGAGGAGGAACTCAAAGAGCTCCTGCTCCTGCGGCGTCAGCTGCACGTCCAGCTGCAGCTGCTGCTCTCCCGACGCAGGCGGCGACAACACCATCTCAGACGACGACGACGACGATGCGGAACACAGGCGCTTGTGGTCGTCGGTGGCGTCAAGCGCGTCGACTGCTCCTTCTCGGTCTCGCTTCATTCGTGCACCAGCGTGTCAATTGACTTGGATAATGTATGCGGTTGAGCAGTGCAAACGATACATAGTGATAAAATCGAGCGTTGATATTCACACGTCATAAGTCTCAAATAATTGATCGCAATAGTGCTCTAGGGGACATGTTGCAAAGAGATTGCTCGGATTTGCTATTTGATCTTTTGCAACATGTCACGGAATGCAACCTTTTAGCACAAAACAGCAACATTCCGTCACATGTTGCAAAGTTTAAATACAGTGTTTTCGAGCCATTCGCGTTTGCAACAAGTTCCCTCCCTACCCTAGCCATAAAGAATAGTCAGGGCTATTCGTGTAATTTATTTCTGGCACGACGAAAACAGCGATATTCACAATGTAGTCGCAGCCACAGGATTGTAACTTGCATTATTCACAATGTAGTCGCAGCTCAGGTATATTGGCGAATAACTATATAGTTATTCGTAAATCTAGCCTCTTAATATCGCGTTACAATCCTGTCCACACAGGATTGTAAATTGCATATATAGACAAATCGTAACTTAACCCAACCACTGGCTCCACTGGATCTGTGGTTGGGTTAAATTACGATTTGTCTAGAACCAGTCCAACCCAACCCATCAAATAAATGATATTACACTTGGTTATAATAATTCTCTGCACATTCATGTACATAGCAAATCGCCTACACTCCGCGCCACTTTGTGTGTTTGAGAGCGACAGTTAGATATAATATGTTTCTTAGTGTAGCAATTGTATGGGCTATCAATCACGTTCTAATCCGCACTCTGTCATAGTACTTGAACACAGAGTGTGGGAATCTGCCAGCCTAGACATTCCCGTTACGTACCACATTTGATATTGTTGTTTCGGGTTTGTTTCTGGATGAGGAAAACATTCCAGATTTTTCGCAATCGTCTATATCCTAGTCTAAACCTCTAAACATACATTTTTTAGTTTAAGAGTTTGTCTGTGGAAATCACTACTTGTTGTCTGTAGAGTTTGCGATTTCTGTGGATCTCGTCCACACAAAGGAAGCGCGTGCGAAACGATCGTGCATGCAGCAACGGCGTCCGCTCCGATCGCTCTTGGTGGGTGCTCCGCGCTCTATATTTTCGTGATCTCGCGGAGCAAGCTGCCTCTCGGCCTCCAGACCGATCCCATGTTGCTCTTCCTCGCTTTGCACTCTCGTCGTTCAGCGATGGGCAAGCGCGCCTCGACTTTCGCTTTATTCTACACTGAATTCGCAAGATCACAGAGCTTCTGTGCATCCCTGCTGTGGTGGTCACGAGCGTGAGACAGAGTTGTCGGCGAGGAAGCACGTTGCGTCGTTCTCTACCGCCTCGCGTACCACGGCTGCAGACTATGCAGTATTCACGTTTGCTCGCTATGTCCATTCCCTCATTCACACTTTCTTGCACATGATTGAGTTTTTGCACACACGACGGTCCAAGCTCCATGTGCTGGTCGAGGGGATGCTTGAGCGCCGAGCGCAAGCGCAATGTGCGGCCGTGAGCAAACGCACGACGAGAGTCGGCTTTGTCTTCTGCTATATTGACGGCACAAAATATGTGATCTGTCGTCCTGGCGTCCTGCAGCGCGAGACGTACACTGTGTCACGGGCCCTCCCGTGAACACAGCACTGCGCGAGGAAGCGTCTCATAGTCTTTGCGGTGCAAAGACTACGCTTGTCTTGAAGTTTGTATGCGCCGGCGAGAATGTCTCGCCGACGAAGAGGAAGACGGAACAGGTACGATCATACGTAAAAGGAGAGTGAGATTGGTGTGTGAGCTTCCAGCAGCTCGTACTTAAAAGAAAACCCTAAAACCTAAGACCTCCTACTCTGATTGGCTAGACACTGAGTGCCTCTTAACCAATGAGCGGTCTTAAAGCTCATGCGTCACAGCGACCTTTCGTGTCGCTGTGCTTGAAGATTCGGCGTGGAGTGGACCACACCTACTTGAAGTGACACACACCAATTAGTGTGACACTCTTGATTATGTGATCCACAAACCCTGAGGTGGACCACACTGTGTAACACCCCGTTACACACAGGTCACTAGCGCATCAATAGTCTGAACTTCCAAGCCGTCACTGTACCTGACGGAATCGCGCTACACTTTTTCGGATCTCATTGATGGCACGATGTCGCAATTCTTTGCGAGAGCAGCCTCGTTTACCAGCTAGATTTGCCTACTGCTGCTTCAACGGTAAGTACCGTACGGCGATCCTGCGTACGACGTGATCTCACAACGAACCAGGGCTTCTGGCTGTCATGGGGCGTGGCTCCGTGGCCTTGGCTTACACGTAGGTCTTACGAGGAAGCGTGAAGAAACACAGGGAAGCGGCCTGTGTTGAACGATGATTTTTCAACTCTGAGGTTTTCGTATTTGGAGAAAGGAGATTGTAACGGGGATGCTGTGCTAAGTACGAGGTATCACAGCAGACTCCCAATTAGTGTCCTAACCTGATTTATGACGACCTTGGTCATCCTATCAGAGGGCTCACTATTTAGGTTAGCTCCCTCATTTTCATCACTATTCACGATCTAAATACAAAATCCTCAGTTGAAAATACCGAGTTCAGCGCAGGCCTCTGCGCTTCACCCATCGCTTCCTCGTAAGACCTCGTGCATGCTACGTCACGGAGAGCACTCCCGTGACAGAGATAGTGACAAATAGAACGGAAAGCTACTGTGTCTGTCCTAATAGGAGACCCCTCTCTATGCTGATCATCACGCGTTATCAGCAAGATAGGAAGAATCCAGAACACTGGCCAACAGTGCCCCCAGGGGTTCCACGCTAGTCGTACTTTACGTGGCAGTGTACGGTGACCCCGTTACACCACCACCACCCCCCCCCCCACAAAAGAATGCGAGTACGTGGTGCACATAAAGCAAATCAACTAAAGACAGAAGACGACCTGACTCGCACGCGAGCGCGCGCGAGAACTGCCAGGTCACTTAGTGGTGGAGCGCAGCAGCGGCCGTTGGTGACAGCGCTGTACTTGCGCCACGCTCGCAGTTTCGATCTCGAACTGGCGCAGAACGACGACGATGGCGAACGCGGAACAACAGACGTACGAGCAGCAGCTGTGCCGATGAGAGCTGTACGACTGCGCCGGCGTGCTCAACTCGCCCAGTAGAGACCAGATGGGCTCGCTGTGGCTCCGGCGACGCGTTCGGTGACGCAGGAGTCGCTTGATGCTTCGTGGACGGATTTTTCGAGCGCTGCAACCGCGACTAGAACTCGATCGCGGCGTTGGAGCTTAGTGAGCGGCGCCGGCGCGACCTCGGCACACACGAGCTTGCCGAGGCGTTGTGCGACGCGTCATGGAGTGCGGGACGCATGGTGTACTATGTGCACTACAAGTACGGCTGTCGCGCTTGTGCCGACCGCGGACGCCCGCGACCGAACGAATCCGCGCGGCGCACGATGCTGGAGCAGTGGCTGATCGGTGAGCCCGAGCGCGCCAACGTGGCGCGCTATCGCCGGTCGATGGACGAGGAAACTTGTGCGAACGGCGAGCGCCAGCAGCGGCGTCAAGAGTGCGAAACGTGGAACCGCTTTGACTCGCCGCCGCAGTCGCCGCGCGCTCGCGTTCTCGATCGCCGACTCGCTCTCAGTCACGATCACCACCGTGAGTGACTCGACGTCCTCGTGCTAGGTCGCGCTCTCGATCGCAACCGCGCTCTTTGACTCGTACGCGTGGACCAGATCCGGCACGTCTTCTAAAAGGCGCGCCCGTGACTCCCACGTATCTGCCGCGGGAGGAAAGCGGAGCCAGCGCACACGATACTGGCGATCGCGTGGCGCAGAAGGTGTTTGGTCGCGACGGCGATCGCCGCGACGACTTGATGACGAGTTCCGATGCTCAACGAGATGATCCCCGATCCAACGACGCTGCCCATCGCTATCAATCAGCGGTGGCGGGCCCTCGCGCTGGAAGTGGCCCACCGGCGACGTCGCAGCCGGCGGTTGCAGGCGATCCTCCGCGCTGGGTGCAGCACGATGTGTCGCGCGCCCTGGACTTAGCGATGTATGCCGTGGAGCAGTTGGACGACACGCAGATCATGTGTCACCGTATGTCGCAGGAGCTGGAGCGCTACCAGCAGTCGAACGAGGCTCTTCGCCGCGACAGCGGTCTTCTCCGTCAAGTGTGATGGCGCCCGTGAACGGGTATCGCCGCTGCGTGCGAGGACGTCTGCGGCGTCGAATACAGAGACCGTGAACTTGACGGGCGTGTCGACCGCGACGACAGCTGCAGCGACGGACTCGGCGACTGCGACGACAGTTGCGGATACTGACACGACGACTGCAGTGACGATTGTGACAGGTACTGTGACGGAAGCTGTAGTGACGACCTCGCATTCGGCTGCAGCGCCGAGTGAGTCGGCGCTCGACGTGGAGATGCTTGAGGACGATGAGCTGATGCCGCTTGCGAGTCCGCCGGCGGGCGAGGCAGTGGCGATGGACGCAGCGGCGGCTCAAGACTCACCGGAACCTGCGCCGGCGAGTAGTACTTGAACCGCCCCACGTAGAACGTCGGGTGTAGGTTCATCGTCGTTAGGATGTCGAGTGTGTAGGCTTTGCCATGCGTCTTGAGTAATGTAAACGCCCCACTGTAACGCGACGCGAGTTTTCTCGCGCCGAGGTTCGTCACCGACGTTGTTTGGATGCCGTCTGTTGTCAACAGTACTTTGTCACCGACGACGAAGTCGGCGAAGTTCTTGCGGCCGCGACGATCGGCAGCCGCCTTCTGCCGATCGACGGCGTCGGCGATCGCATCACGCACAAAGCGCGTGATCGAGTCGCGCTGCTGTATGAACTTGTCGACGGCGGACGTGTCAAAGACCCGCGCGCTCGGTCGCGCGGGTGAGAACAGTGGCGCTTCACCGCGCGCCGCGATCGCAGCGGCGCGTCGTCTTGGTCGAATCAAAGTGTTTGTGGCCCACAAGACCGCCGCTTGTGGCGAGATCATGATCACTGCGTTGGCGCTCGTGCCAAGCGCGCCGAGTGTGTGTGGCACACGAGCGTCGACGCTCGTGTCGATTGGACGAGTCTCGCACGTGCTGCTGGATGCGCGTCGGCGATGTCACGTCTGTGGACGAGTAGCCATCGAGACCGAGCACTGCGGGAACGCTCGGAAGTCGCGCGCTGTTCACAAAGAACGGCGTGAGCCCTGTCGACGCGTGGACCGAGTTGTTCATGGCGAACTCCGCCATGGGAAGGAAAGAGCTCCGCGTCGTGAACGACGTGGCATAGCTTCGGAGTACGTCTTTCAACACGCGGTTCGCGCGTTCAGTTTGTCCGTCCGTCTTTGGGTGAGAGGTGGTAGACATGAGCAGACGAGTGCCGAGGAGATTGAACAGCCGTGACCAGAACGCGGCTGTGAATCATGGGTCTCGATCCGACACTATCGTGACGGGCAAGCCATGATGTCGAAAGACGACGTCGATGAAGTCAGCGGCTGTCTCTTCTGCCGTGATCGATGGCGCGACAGCAGCAAGATGCACCATCTTGATGAAGCGGTCCACGAACACGAGCACGCCCGAGCGACCCTGCTCATCGGGCGGGAGACCGAAGATGAAGTCCATGCTGATCGATCGCCACGCCTCCATGGCGATCGGCAGAGGTTGCAAAGGCGCTTGAGACGACAGAGCTGGCTTGATGCGCTGGCAAGTCTCGCAAGTGCGCACCCACTTGCGAGTCTACTTGTACATGTGTGGCCAGTAGAAATCTCGCGATAATGCGACATACGCCTTCTCGCGTCCCAAGTGACCGCCGCTTGGCGCATCATTATACTCGTTCGTGATGCGGGCGCGGAGATCGTCGTCTAGTGGGACGACGATTCGAAGAGGATCGTGGACATCAATCTGGTACTTCAGCAGCCCACCCTCGACGTGATAGCTCGTGACTTGGACACGCGCTCGCGCTGGCAACTCGCTCATCTTGTCGCCGGGGTTCAGACAGTATTGCAGCATGGCACTGTTGAACGAATCATCGCGCGCTGCTGCGATGATGTGGCCGCGCAACGAGCTGACTGCGGCGCTGACGTTGTTGACACCGAGAGCGACGCACGCTGAGCATTCTTCGTCATTGTCGTCATCCTCGGCGAGGTGTCGCGCCGAGTCTAGGCGGGGATCGTATTCCGGCCGACGCGAGAGCGCGTCGGCGACGATGTTCGTCGAGCGCAGCTTGTAGTGGACGACGAAGTTGTACTCTGCGAAGAACGACAGCTAGCGTGCCATGCGCTGTCTGAGATGCGGAGACTTGGTTGCCGTGTGCAACGACGCATGATCGGTGTAGATGATGAACGTTATCTCGCCGAGCAGGTAGACGCGGAACTTGACCAGAGCATAGCGCATCGCTAGAAGCTCCTTGTCGTGTACTGGGTAGTTGCGCTCGGCAGGCCTGAGCTGCCGAGACTGATAACTCACCACGCGCTCGCGGCCTTCGTCATCGTTTTGCATGAGCGCGCAGCCGATCGCGAAGTCACTCGCGTCGCAGACGACGTGGAAGGTCTTGGCGTGGTCTGCCAAGGCGAGGACCAGGGCAGACGACAAACGCTTCTTCACTTCGACGAACGCATCGATGTGCTCTTGACGCCACTCCCACGTGGCGTCCTTCTTTAGCTCAGAGAGGGGGCGCACGACCGCTGCGAATTCCTTGGCGTAGTGGTGCAGGTAATTGGCGAAGCCGAGCCACTGGCGCAGATCCTTCTGGTCTCGTGACGTCGGCCACAAGCAGATCGAAGCGACCATTTCCGGGACAGAGCGAACTCCGTCCGCACTCACGCAGCTGCCGAGCACTGGGATCTCGGGAGCGCAGAAGATGCACTTCTTGAGGTTCGCGTAGAGCTTGTGCTCGCGCATTGCTGCGAATACCTGGCGCAGGTGCGCCAAGTGGGCTTCGACTTCGGTCTGTTGCTCCGTAGCACGACTGTGCACGAAGATGTCGTCGAAGTAGCTCGGCACGAAGTCGCGCAGAGGTCGCAGCACATGTGGCACCATGCGATTGAACGTCGCTGACATCACGAGCCACTCCCAGGGCATGTCGCTGGGAGTACCGACCGCCGTCAGCGGGTCGTCGGACTCGCACATGAGGATCTGGTAGAACCCGTCGGTCAAATCGATGGCGCTAAAGATTGTGCTGCCTGCCATGGTGTCAAGCACCATGTCTTTGCAGGGAATCGGCGTCTGCGCTGGGACCTTGGCGTCGTTGGGCTTGTTGAACGCGTGCACCAGCCGCCGGTCGCCTTCTTGACACAGAAGGTGGGCGATGAGTGCGGCGACGTGCTCTCGCGCACATGTCCGGCCGCACGTCGTCCTTCGAAGAACGCGTCCATGGCTTCGACTTGATCACGCGGCAGTGGCCACGGCCGCGTTACGCAGTACCTCGCGCCTGGAGCGAGGTCGATCTCGTGGCGCACCCCACGGTCAGCTGGGAGTTCCGCGGGTAGCTTGTCGGGGAAGACATCCGCGAACTCACGCGCGAGTGTGAGCACTGGATTGCCCGTCGCAGCGAGCTCGTCCCATGATTGAGCCGCGTAGCGCTCTTCTCGAGCGGACTTTGGCTCTGCGCCCTCTGGTCGCTCGCTCACGATCGTACAGACCTGCATGATGTCGCCGTTCTTGATGTCACGCAGCATCTTCTTCCACGACAGCATCGGGAGCTGCGTGAGCTGGCTGACATCGCGAGGAGGGCTCGTGGTCTTCATGGAGTAGCGAGCTGGGCCATGACCGGTCTTGTTGATCACACTGATCGCTTCGAAGACTGGTGGCGCAGGGGCCGTCGGCCATGCCGACGGCTTGCTGCTTTCGACGCCGCACCGTGAGTCGTCGTCGTCATGTAACAGCTCCAGCTGTTCGGAGAGCGGCAGCCATGGTGATGCTGTGGCGAATCGACTCGCGCTGGCCGCTGCTGGCGCGAGAGCGCGAGTCCATGTTCGAGCTGCTACTGGAGAGCCGACCGCGCGAGCCACTGTCGGCGCGGTTGCTTGAGTCGCCACTTGGATATTCGACCGGAGACCCGTGCGTGCGGACAAATGCGCAGGAGCGCGAGCCATTGCTTGAGCGCTTGAAGCCAGACCCCCGCGCGATGAAGAATGCGCGGGCGATCGGGGTGACGGACTGGCACCAGCAGACGAACCCGCGCGGGCTGCTGGTGGTGCGGTAGTGCGAGCCGCTGGTCGAGCACAATCCTGGGGAGACGCGCTAGCCACTGCTGGCGAGAAGGTGCAATCCACTGCTCGACCACCCGACGGGAGAGTCCGAGAGCGCGAAAGCTTGCGAGAGCTCACCGTGATCCCCTGATCCGGTGTAAGCGCGATGTTGGGGGCACACGTCGCGTTGAAGCACGCGACGCACGAAGGGTCATCGCTCGCTTCGAGGTCGGTGCAGATCGTGGAGTCAGGGTCCACGACGGCGACGTTCGGCACCCGCTCGCTTGCATGAGGTAAGCGAGGACTGCGGAGACGCCGATATCGCGCGGCTTGACCGTGCGATTCAGCCAGTCGACGTCCGGTTGGTGGCGTACGAGCCACGGCATCCCGAAGATGCAGTAGTCGAACGAGCAGCCCAAATCAATGACGAGGAACTCGTCGTTGCTCTTGAAGTCGTCGAACTCGTACCCGAACGCGACCATACGCCGCGGCAACGACCGCGGCTTGCCGTCGGCGTACTTGCGACCATCTCGCCGGCTTGCTCGCGAACGCGGATTTGCGAGGGCAGGAGAGACAGACCCTTGGTGCTAACGAAGTTGTTCGTGGCGCCCGAGTCGAGTTCGAGCGCGCAGCAGCCGCTGTGCGCCAGCGACTTGCAGACTGAGTACGATCAGTCGCTTGTCGCTGCTGGGGGTGGAGGCAAAGAGCTGTGCCTGGAGCACAGCGGGGCTCGAGAGTCGACCTGCCGCCCTGGAGGCACTCTCGTCACGCCCAGTTGGGCGCCCCGCCCCTACTGGTGACTGTCGTTTTTCGGCTCAACCGCGCTCTCGCTGTGTGCGCGAGGCGGCGACGCTATAGTCCTCCTGGAGAGCGACTGTGAACGCTTCTTTAAGCGTCGCGGGAGGCTTGCGCGTGAGGTAGAAACGCTGGTAGCCAGTGTTCATACCAACGACGAACACGTGAACTTTCGTCACGGAGTCGATCGGGTTCTTGACAACGCACGATGCGAGCTGTCGTGCGCGCTGGATGTAGTCCAGCATCGACGAGCGACCTTGACGCAGCGCGAGGAATGCAGAGCGATGTTGCGTCACGTCCTGCGGCGTCTCGAACGCCAGTCGCAGGTCGCTCTTGAGCGAGTTCATCGTGGGAAAACACGACGGATCGGCGACGAGCTTGCCAAGCGCCCACTCCTTCGCCTTGCCCGAAAGTTTGGAGTGCAGGAAGTGGGTGCGTGCGAACTCGCCAGTCAGTTGGTGAGCTTGGACTGCAATGTCCACCTCGAACAGCCAGCGGTTGAGCGCGAGGCGCTTTGGGCCCTCGCCGCTGTAGCTTGAGACGTCAAGCTTGACGACGCCTGTCTTCGATGGCACAGAGGGAGCTGATGCTCACCGACGGAGGTCGGCGAGCTCGAGTGCCATGGGTTCTTGGATCGCAACGTGATGGTGGTCTGGAGCCGCCGCGAGCATTGCCGCGTAGACGGAGATTGCCAGAAGCTTCTGCGAGACCGCGGAGCGCGTCCCACTTGTACAGCGACAAGTGGGGAAAGTCGCCGTGCTCAAGTGATCCGCTAGCTCGGATCGGCAAGGTGCTCATCGTGGCCGTTAGACGGACTACAAAGTGCTACCAGATGTCATGGGGCGTGGCTCCGTGGCCTTGGCTTACACGCACGTCTTACGAGGAAGCGTGAAGAAACACAGGGAAGCGGCCTGTGTTGAACGATGGTTTTTCAACTCTGAGGTTTTCGTATTTGGAGAAAGGAGATAGTGACAAACACAAGGGAAAGCTACTGTGACTGTCCTAATAGGAGTCGTATCCAGGTGCGAGAGCAGCCTCGTTTACTAGCTAGATTTGCCTACTGCTGCTTCAACAGCAAGTACCGTACGACGATTCTGCGTACGACGTAGTCTCACGACGCTTCAGCGGCTTCTTTGGCAGTACGCTGACAAAGCAGCAGCTGCAATTCACCGCGTCGATGGACATCGCACTTGTCGCTGTTTAATAGAACTTCTTCTTGCTCAAGTGTGATATAGCAATGTAGAAATCTTGCACACAACACTTCAAACCCAAGGGATTGGGTCGATCCGGTCGCAGTCGCACTCGAACTCAAATGCAAGCACTCAATGTACAAGTCACAGCTCTGGCCAGTCACTCATAATGTGAATCTCCTTTGGCGAATACTTTGATTTGCAGACAGGAGGAGCACCGTGAGAGCGCACTAACGACGCTGACAGGCCAGGCTTTCACAGAGGAAGCAATCCCAGCGTTGGTGACTATACAAAATACAAGTGTACGAGAGTCACACAAACTTGTACACACTCCAAACGGCAAAACGACGCAAGCGATAAGGAGCAAACGCTGGATCCGGCTTCGCGCCACTTGACCCGTTCACACTGTATTCACACTCTTACACTCGCACTACTATGCAATCGCCGGTCATGAGAAGCACGACCGGGGAATGTATAAAGGACTGGTTCTCTGGCCTGGCCAGGTCCTCAGTTAATCACTCAGAGGCACTTCTCCACTAATCACACTTGCACGCACACACATGCAGTTCAGGGCAAGCAAAGCAAGATGTATGTGTAAGCACACCAACACACTGGTTCTTGATCACCTAAGCCGGAAGAGGGAGGCGACTTGAGCGGAAGTGGGGAAAACGGCTACTGAATTGGCTCAAGGTGTAACCCAGTGTTTCCAGGTCGACACACTTGGCTTAAATACGAATGCTCCTAGACATGCACCAGACATCTTTTCTGAGCCCAAGATGGCCGTAATCACGCTGGATCTAGAATTGGCTACTTGGGTCCGGGCTCCGAATTCCGGGTCCAGGTTCCGGGGACGGGTTCCTATTACAGGTTTTGGAGCCTGTGTCTGGGGTGAGAGTCCGGATCTGGAGTCTGGAGGCTGAGTCCGGATTCAGAATCCGGATCTGGAGATCGAGCGTTTGAATCCGGGCTCGGACTTGAAGTCCGGACTCCAGGATCCGGGATTCGGGGTCAACGGCCTCGTTTGTTCTTTTCGGTCCGGACCTGCCAACGGGGCCAGGACTGGATCGGGGCGTGAGGGCTGGGAAGACACGGGAGCTCAGGCGTGGCTGAGTGCCTCGCGCAGCCGTCGTGGAGCGGTGGCTCTTGGTCAGTAGTCTCGGGCGGAGCTGACAACGTCCGGCGGAAATCGTGATACGGCTGTGCCCAGATGCGACGGTTGTAACTGTCGGTCTGGATTCACCGGTCGCCGCAGCTGGTGCAGCTGCGCGCTGCGAGGAAGCGTGCGCTTGGATCTAGTTGCAACGGGGCGAATGACCCCTGGCCGCAATACCACAGCCGCCCCTTGCTCGCCGGGACGGTTGACGTGAAAGGGAAACCACGTTGTGGCGAGCATGAGGCCGCGCGGTCCGCGAGAGATGCCAATCGCGAAACTTCTTCGGCGTGCACACTCCTCGGCCACGACGATGTCGGCTCCAGATCCAAATCTGGCTCATACTGCGACCTCAACTCCCGGCGAATCCATGTCGACAGTCACCTTCGACCCGAGACTGCCCGAAGTCTACGGCTGGGGTGGTTCTCCGCCTAGGTACTCGGACGATGACGAAGACGACGACGACGACACGGTGATGCATGAACCGGCTGGGCGTCTCCGTTGGTGGATTTGCTTGGATTGCCGCTGAGCTGGCTTGACCCGGCGCTCCTCCAAACAAGACCACTGGACTCGTTGGCGCGCCGCCAGATCGCTCGCCTGATCAGCCTCTTTGCGATGCCGAATAGTGCCTGGGAGCCTCGCGCACCAGACGTCTGGGGTCGCTACCTCATCTCCCTCTGCACCGGTGCGGCGCTGTGGGGTCGGGGCTCCATCTTCATGGCTCATCAGCACCTCGGCCAAGTTCCTGGGGGCGTGGACGCTGCGCGCCGAGTCTTGGCCGCGGTGGGTCACGAGTACTTGTCACACTTCCTGGCGTCAAACGCCAACGACTTCTCGGCGGACGAAGTTTGCTGGATGGAGATCGCGACAGGTCTTGGCCAACCGGACGACACTGTGGCCGATGCGATCGACGCTCTCGCAAGGTTCTGGGAGATCCAGCTCGACGCGGATCTGGCACGTACTTTCCCGGGCAGAGCGGCGGAGCAGGGGCCGAGCGACAAACCGCACTTGCTACGCTCCCCACGCTTGCTCTGCGATTGGCTCTTGATGACAGAAGTGATGTGCTCCAGTTCCTGGGCGTGCCTGTCACCGAGACCGGGACTTCCAACGCTGGGGACGTGATGCTGGAGACGCTCGAGTTGCGCCGCTCCCTCGTCCGGCGCTTTGGTCCAGATCGTCTGCTCGAGCGCGTTCTCCGTACTGTGATCCGGTTCAATCACGCGAGCTGGGTCCTGCACGATCTTCTGCTCCAGTTCGCGGTACAGCTCTGGGCTTCAACAAACACCCACCCAGGCTCGGCCGTGGATGTCGCCCCGACGTTCCGCCTGGATCCGGTCTTGCTGGCAGTTGGTCGTCTGGGCTCGATCAGTCTGGACATGGAGGAGCACGGACCGCGGCTATGTCTCGCGCTGAAGCCCGTTCGGGTTAGGTGGAGAACCACAATCAACGCTTGGGTACTCTGCTCACGACGAACCTCGTCGAACACCACACGATCTGGGACACGCTTGAACGGCTGATCTCGGCGTCATCCGTGGGTCGGCAGTCGGCAATACAGCGCGATCTCGAAGGGGTCGTCGACTCGATCGTCGCGAGGCTCGCGCCAGTGACACAGGTGGGGGCTGCAGCCGGCCGACCGCCAGCTTCTGGATCGGTTACTCCAGACGCTGACTCGACTAGTCGCATCGCGGAGCTGGAAGCGCACGTCCGGGACCCGTAGGGGACGCCGGAGGCCCTGGAGGGGGCGATCGAGAGCCTGATGACTGTTGGCCGGTCTCAGGAATCGTGAAGTTGCGCACCTCAAGGACGAGGCCGCACGCCTGGGGGCCGAGAACAGCGTGCTTCGGGCCCAGGTGGACGCGTTCATGCAGGCGGCGCGATCTCTGAGTCAGCCAGTTCTGGGCGCTCCTCCAAACGTCGGGTCGCGAGGCCCTGCCTCTGCGACTCAGCTTGGGTCCAAAAATACCACGCCATCTCATGCTTCGATCGCTCGTGCTGCCCGGGTGGTGGGCGAGCAGCAGCGTCGCGACAATGCTGCTCAGGATCAAGCAGCTGACATGCGATCAGGTCGCTATCCGGCAGCCCGTCTCCCAAGAAGGCTCTTCACAATCTCTCGACTCCAACGCCGACATCTGTGTCCGCTCCGGCTCATGCTCAGGTGCCTACGAAGGTTTCCTCGTCGACACTGGCGCCTATATCCGCTCGCGATCTGGCTCCAGCTCTCCCAGCGCTGACAACGACTCTGGCGTCTGCCCTTGCGCCGACTCTCGTACCTGCTCGCACTCTGCCCCAGCTCGCCCGCAACGACCCGAGCTGCCCAGACGTCGTTCTACCCGGACTACGGGCTGAACCAGACGCTCTGCGTGGCTGCGTTCCAGCCGGTCAGCGATGCGGGAATTGCCGTTTCCGAGCGCTCTTGGAGACTGCCCCTGGGACCGGCTCTGGACTCAGCGGTGCACCAGCATGCTCTTCTTCGACGTGACGGAGTTGAGTCTGCCCGAACTCGACTGGTACATGCGGTTGTCTCGGTTCATGTAAGACCAGCGCAAGGCGGGCTGGCAATACAAACACTGGATCCACATCAGCAAGAAGGCGAGTGGAAGATGTTCTCCGAGAACCAAGCGCATCTCGACAAAGTGTTCCACGCCAGCGTCGCGGAGCTCAAGGTGGCGCGACCCACTTCGCTGGACCGGTACCACGAGTACCAGTAGTGTGAGTCTGCCGTCTGGATCCGCCCCCACCTCTCGCTCTTCTGGCTCCTGTGGAGCCCGGACCAGGAGTCGTACGAGGACCAGCTGCAACGAGTCGTTGGGAGGAGCCCATCCGGAACGAGTGGAACGACTGGCCCGGGCGCATGGTCGAGACCCTGACTCCGCAGCAGCTGTGATTGCTGAACGCGCGCGTGTCAAATCTCCCTCCTCCGAAACGACCCGGCGTACTCTCCCCAGCCGATCCGACGGGTCGCTCCCGGAACTCTTGGTCCGGACTTCTATATCGTCAACTACAAGGTCACTCCGCGGCTCTCCGCGTGGCACCAGGCTTCTGCTGATCTCTTTCGACGCGCTGGTCATCGCTGAGCGTCTCTAGTCCCGCACCCGGAGGGCCGACTCTACCCCCGAGCTCGAGTGTCTTCGTCGCTCGTCGTGTGCTCAGGCTTGGTAGCACCGCTCGTAGCGTAGTCTTCTTCACATGCAGTCGTATGCAGGTACCCAGCGCACGGGTAACAGTTGTTTGTTTTCTTTTCTTGGTCTTCCTCCGTGCACTGGTCGTCAGACCTGGGTTTAGCTGAGCGAGCTCGGCTTCGCCTGGCTCCGGCATCAGCCTCTAGCTGGTTGCCAAGGGTTGGCATCGGTCTCCGACAGAGCGTCCGAGGCCGGCTGGTCGTCGCCGCTCTGCATCGCCGCAAACCGGGTCGCAGTTCGGCGCTCGGCGTCAAATTCGTGGAGCAGTCTGCCGCAACTCAAGTCCTTGAGCGGGATCTACTGTGGCACGTCGAAACCGGCCCACTTGATCAGATACTTCTTTGGCCCGCGCGCCTGGAGCCTGGCGCCCCCGGTCCGGCGGTCGTCCGCGCGCCGCACGTCGAGGATCTTCACGACTTCGTACTCACCAGCTTCGCGGCCTGGTTCCCAGCTGTCTCCAGGCAACAGTGCTTCGTCCAGGTCGAGTGCGTCGGACGGGTCTGGAATGCGGACACGCGGCCGGTCCGGATGCATCGCTCGTGGCTTGAGGCGACTGACCTGCACTCAAGGTAAGAACCGGTACGCAGTACCGGCGATGTGTAGCTTGTAGCGGAAGTCGTTACTCTTCTCGAGAATCTGGAATGGGCCGTGCCACAGGTGCGCGAGCTTCTTCGTCAGACGCGGTTTGACGCGCGCCATGTACATCCAGAATGAGTCACCAACATCGAATCCAAACTTGTACTTTTCGGACAGCGCACGCCAGCTCTCGGTTTGCCTCTGCGCACGGGCCGCTTGGGCGTCACGCTGCAGCTGTCTTGAGATCGCGAAGCTGTACTGGTACTGACGCTGGATCCGGACTCTCCAGTTACGGGCTTGGATCAGGTCCAGGTTCCGGGAGCTGGTTCGCGGTGGGGACTGGGACAGCATCGCGAACATCGTATTCCTCGGGTCCCAGCCATGCACGAGAAAGAACGGCGTCTCCTTCCAGGTGTTGTCGAACGACGTGTTGATCGCCCACATGAGCTTCTTGGCGATCTCATCCCAGTCGCTCTGGTCGGCTTCTTTGAATTACGCCCAGATCGTGTGGCTGACTGTCTGCATGGAGCGTTCTTGTTGCCCATTTGCTTGAGAACGGTAAGCGAGCGTGGCTCATTGCTGGATATCCATCATCGTCCGGAACTTTCGAAACACCTCGCTCATGAACGGGGGATATTGATCGTGCCAAATCACTGAGCTGGCTCCGAAGCGCCGGAACACGCACTCTTCGTTGGTCTGAGCGACGTCGTGCGCGGTGGCGCTAGACATGGCCTTGCACATGACGAAACCGGAGAACGCATCCTGGAACAGCAGCAAAGCTGCGTTCCCTAGGGCTGAGGCTGGGAGGGGGGATGACGAAGTTCAACGAGACCACCTGGAACGGGTACTCAGCCTGGATGTTGCCGGGCGACGCACCGGGATTGCGCGGAGCACCTTTGCTCGACGCACAGTCCGGACACTCGCTGACGATACACTCAACGTCCTTTACCATGCCGGTACATGCGTACTCTCGCTTCATGCGCTCGAACGTTCGAGTGATGCCTTAGTGGCCGCCTTGGAAGTCCGAGTGACACATGTGCAGCACGTTTAGTCGCATCGGTTCCGGGACTACGAGTCTCGCGTCTTAAGCTCGGGTGTCGGCTCGCGACATCGATCCGACGTAACGCAGCATGTCGTCTGAATTGAGCACGTACTGGTCGGCGATCTTGGCTGTCTTGCGCACGTCGTGCCCGGACATTTCTGCGAGATTGCCTCGCAGAAACCGGATCAGCAACTGGAGTCCGGGTTGCTCCCACTGCAGTCGCCGGGTCCGGCTCATGCGTTCTTCGACTGGATCGGACTCGGTCGCCCCTAGTTCGGGTGCGACCCTAGCCGTCTGACTTGGAGTTCTTGGACGAACACGACTGTTGGCTCGCTGGCGTCGATCGCAGTGTCGAGACCAGACCGAATCTGGTCCGAAACCGGGTCCGAGTCTGGGCCTTCCGGTTCACGTTCGACCAGCCGGTGTATCTCGCTCAGATCCTGGAGATGCTGGAGCTCGTCCGGGTCTTCGACGACGAAGGTGATTCCTTCTTTGTAGCGCTCGAGATGCGAGGTAGTCGGCCGCGGCGTTCAGCTCGCACTTGATGTGGATCAGCTGGATCGCGTCGAACAGGACCTGCAGTTCCCGGAACCAGCCCCGGAGTAGCTAGAGGTGTCGCTTGTTGGCCTCCATCGCCCCTCGGCATTGCTCGATTGCAAGGCGAAAGTCGCCAATGACGACGACATTCTTCCAGCCTCTAGCGATGGCGAACTCGACACCGCTGAGCAACCCCCGGTACTCGGCTTCGTTGACTGGCACGCCCGTCAGAGCTAGCCCGGTCGCGTACACTGGCTTCCAGCCCAGGAGTTCCCAGACTATGAAGCTGGCGCCGTCGAAACTGACCGCGAAGCGGGCATACTCGCTCGAGAGCATCTCCGTGCTGATCATCGGACTCCGGACACGGGTAACGCGAGCCAGGATCAGCTCGCTCGCGACTTAGTCCAGTTTCTCCCGGGGTGTGATCGCGGTCGAGGAGGATTGCGGCCAGGCCATCTTGGTCACGGTCGATCCGGCGCACGTCCATCGACCACGGCGACACCAGAGTCGTCCACTGGAGACAGCGCCCCTGGAGAGTCTTCGACAGGAAAAGTCTCTTGAGCACCGAGAACCGGGTGTACACGGTGAGTGGTCGCCCCACTACGAGCGTTTAGCAGGCGGTCATAACCCGGATCAGATCCAGAACTTCCTTCTCGGCGTGGTGATACCGAGTCTCGGCGTCGTACAGCTTCCGGCCGGTGAACCAAACCGGGAAGACAACTCCGTCATGCTCCTGACCCAGAACCGCGCTGATGGCTCACTCGTTCGCGTGGACGATGATCACGTACGACTTGGTCCGGTTCGGACGTCGAGGCAGCGGGGAGGCTCGAAATCCTGTCCTTGAGCCACTGAAATGTGCGCTTGGCTCGATCCGAGTCCTTCCCGGACTTGATCCAGGCGTCGGTCAGCTCGTATAGGGACGCGGCGATGGCCGGGTAGTCTTCGATAAACTTGTGGTAGTAGTTCAAGGAGCCAAGGAACGGCCGGACTTGCCTCAGGCTCGACGGGAACGGGAGTCCCTGGCGGCCTTTGAGCACCTTTGGCGTTGCCCAAATCCATTCTCGGGTCACCTCGTGCGACAGGTACTGGATCGATCGCTTACCACAGCTGCTCTTCAGCAGACTGACCGAGACGCCCCAGTACCGGAGCCTGTACAACAGCTTGTCAAGCGTGTCGCGCAAGTCGTCCCAATCCCGAGCGCCGTACGCGATGTCGTCGATGTACGAACTGCGGCGTAACACTGGACCCATCAAGGCCAGCGGTGGGAACTCCAGGCCGAACACGGTCAAGCCAGCTTCAGAGCTATGTCCGGGTCCAGGCTCAGTTCCGGGCTGCGGGTCTGCACTCAATCTGAGTTCCGGATCGGGTGACAGCAGAGGACGTCCACCGACTGGGTCTGCTGGAGCCGTAGCCGGAATGCCGAAGTGTTGTAGCACGTCAGTGTCGACGGTCGACTCGATTCACGGAGGGAGACGCTTAAAGCCACAGAGGCAGTTGTCGAGCACGCGCTGATAGGCCAAAGGCGCGTTCTTCAAGCCGAACGACATCCGGACCCACTGGAATTGTCCAAGCGGGCAGACGAACGCGCTGATGAGCCGGGCCCTGTTCGTCATCGAGATGACCCAGAACCTGGATGCCATGTCCAGACTCATAAACCACGTCACGGCCTCGAAGTTGTCCAGGAGCTCGTCGATCAGCGGCAACGGGTAGTTCATCAGCTTGATGATCTGGTTCACCAACCGGTAGTCGATGAAGAGCCGGATGTCGACACCGTTCTTCTTCATGACGATCACGATCGGGGACGCCCACTCGGAGTCAGAGCTCTCGATGATGCCGGACTCCAGAAGTCGGCGTAAGAGCTTGTAACTTTCTCGAGCAAGTGTCCGGGAATCCGGCGAGCGCGTTGTGCGACGGGCTTCATACCGGGTTCGACCTCCAAATAACAGATGACACCTCGAGCCGCCGGCGGTAGAGCGTTCCTGTTGCCCAAGAACACCAACTCGTGCCGGGCGAGTTCAGCCTTGAGCCGAGCGATCTCCTCCGCGGTGTTCTCGTCCGGCTTAGTTGGTCGAAGTCCGGGAGGACTGCGAGCTGAGTCTTCAATTCTCGAAGCAGCAGGTGGCCAGTGCCTTCACGGTAAAACACGGTTCCTTCATCGGCAGGATCTTGCCCAAGCGTGGCCGTGATCCGGAACACGTGGGCGAGTCTTTCGACAGGTCCGTCTGGAGGGTCCGGAACGGCGGCGTGGCCCGAGGTCGCATCCAGATCTGGATCCGGATACTGGCGGGGCGGGGTGCCCAGCACCGCCTCTGTGTCCCACGCCGGTTCCGAGACCAGGATTTGCGCCGGCGGTGGCAATCGCAGCTCTCCGTCGGCGCGTCGGTCACGCTTCTTGGGGTCCAGGACACCTAGCATGAATAAGTCGGTCGGCAGGTCGGACAGTTCCAGGCCGCGACTTGGGACACACTGGGCCGGAGGAGGTTCAGGCAGCGGCTCACTTCTGGACATGATACGGATAGGCGTTTGGTACGCTGGCCGCTGAACCGGCGGCGGGAGTGCTTGCTCGCGCAGGAGCTCCTAGTACTCTTTGCGCCGCAGAAACTCGCTGGAATGCGTCCCTTCGTAGATCAACACTTGCCACTCACGGTACAGAGCCGACGAGACTCGGACGGTGTGTGGGGCGTCGGGCACATGAACTGCCTCCACAACGTCGCTACCGTAGTACGGCCAGGAGGAGAGCGAGTTCCGTGCCAACATTAGCCACTCGGATCCGATGGGGCGTACTTCCGGGGACTTCGATCGCAGTGGTCAACCACCGCGCGCCACAACACAGCCAGAGGTCCAGGCTTGCAGCGCGGTCTTGGCCGTAGATGACTGTGACTGTGACCGTCTCGGCAGCTGGGGTCCAGACGTCTTTCATCGTCTGCACCGGGATCTTGACCGGGAGTCGCGGCCTTTCGATAGTTCCAAGAGGAACTCGCTCTTCCTCCAGGAGAAGGACGTTGCCGTCGAGCGCGCTGAGCCGGACCCCCGCTGCAATCATGAAGTTCATGCCGAGGAGGCAATCGATGCCGCTGCCAATGTTCCCAACCCAGACTTCGGTGTAGTATACCACGCTGAGACCCAGGGTGATCTTCACCATGGCTCTGGCAGTGATGTGCGTCACGACTCCGCCCGTGCCGCTGACCCGGAGCCGGTCGCTGCGTACGAGGTGGAGTCGGAGTCGTCGAGCGAGGTCCGAGCTGATGATACTGGTCGTGGAACCCAAGTCCAAGAGGATCGGGGTCCGGTGGTTACAAACGGCGCCATGGACGACGCGATGCCGGGGGTTGGGAGGTTTAGATTCTGGTACCACCACCCAAACTGTCTTGTGAGCCGAAGGCACGTTTTCCAATCGAGATCGGGCTCATCGCTGAGGACGTGCTCCTGGGCGACGAACGAGAACGTGTCTTCATGTGCAGATGGGCATGTATTGCCGACGTTACTTGTGCCAACGAAGGCGAACACTTGTCGAACTGGGAGTCGTTGCTCGTCACAGACCAGGTTCCCTACGCCCAGCGAGCAGCCTAGTTTATATCCTGGGCAAGGCTGGCTGGGAGTTCGATCTTCCCAGTCTTCGCCCACTTGCGGAACTCCGTCAGAGCTTTCGCGATGCGGCAGGTTCCGGCTTCGTGTACCTTCTCGCACGAGACGCACTTCTTCCAGCACCGTTCGGCTGTATGACCGGACGCGGTGCAGGTGACTTTCCCCTGGCACTCGTTTGCGAAATGGCCGTCTTGGCCGCAGCGGTAGCACGGCAGCTCGCTGCGCGGCGTGACCTGCTGACTGGGATTCGGCAGTGGCGTGACTTTGGTCCAGTCGACGGTACGGTGGACCACGGGGGCCGCGAGACGGGTTGCCGTTGGTTTTGGAGACCCGGTAAACCTCAGTATATACGCTTAAAGGAGGATTGTGGCCACTTTGTTTTTTCTCTCTCTGTAGTAGCACCTAATCGTTTTGTCAATATAGCCAAACCGCAAGAATTTTGACAATATTATTATACTCGACCAATTCTCAATCACCCTTTAGAAATTTTCTATCTTAAGCAATAGTTGTATAGTATATACAAATTTTTATCACATCTTAAAAATGCCGATCTCAGAAGCTCTCAAAAATTCTCAAAAGCACCGTAGAGAACTCTATTGGTTCGCCAAGAATAACAATTTTTCTGTCTCTTGGGATATGTCATCAAAACCAATGGAAAAAGTTGTAAATACTTTCAAGAATGAGAAAAGTTCGATTATCTCGAAAGCGTTTAAGAAATCTAATCTTAACAAATATCAAGTCGCTCTCAATACTATCAATAAGACAACTGGAAAATTTACTCTGCCGCTTAGTCGTTTTAACCGAATCCGTAAGAATATTGTATCACCAGCTGATAAAAACTTCTTCTACACTTCAAAGATTTTGAAGGATCGGTCGTTAAGACATATCATCTTCAGGACCGATTGATCAACATCAATAATCTCTTTATTGATCAAGAAAATCAATATAGCTCTGGTGCTGATGTAGAATTGAACGTTCTTCCATCAACATAGGTTGAAGTTGAATGGCTATGTAATCCGCCACGATCGCGCTCTGAGCGTAAGAATTTCTTTCGCTACCTAACCAAAGCTGAGTATAAATTAGAAGTTTCCAAGTCTATTCAAATGACTTTGAACTAAGTAACGATGATAATGAATTTTCATTTGATCCCCAAATTCACTCGGACGCTGATGGTATTAATTACCCATGCGTTCTATTTGCTCTACACAAAGCAGGAGTCAATCCGAACTTTGAAAAGCAGATTTCACAAACGATGTTTAGCTCTGGAGCAACTGTAGATTTCATTCGAAAGACAGCAAATGCATTTAATCTATACATTTCTGTCAAACAATTTCGTGTTGATAAAGAATCGGGTGTTGGCTCTATCGACGCTCTCGACAGTGGGTTCAAGACGCCTCGCCGAGCGACAGCCAGCGCGTGACGAGTCAGCGTCACGACCTCGACTGGTGTGACCATCACTCGCACAAGGGCAATCATTCCGACATGATTGTGCCATGGCGTGGGTGAGTGTTTACGCAGGTAGGACATGGCTGTGGGTGACGACCTACACTCATGGATGCGTGTTTACGCCACACTGGATACATTGCACAAGTATCTAGTGGAGCGACTGCACAGCAGGCTTAGACGTAGCTAGCGCAGAGGAAGGTGTGCATGCGAACTAAGGACCTCGATCAATCAATCACTTTGCATTTTGCATCCAACCACCCAAGTGCCTTCGCCAACCACGCCTCAAGCCTTCAGGTTATGAGCCCAAGCCCGTCCGACTCTGCGCCATCAGCCTTCGCCACCAGCATGGAGTCCTCGACCACGACCGCCCGCATCAACAAGTTCGACGGAACCAACTTTCACGTGTGGAAGTTCAAGATGCAGATGGTGCTGGAAGAGCGCGAGCTGTGGGAAGTCACGTCCGGCGAGATCAAGATCGAGCACTGCGTGAGCGACGAAGATCAAGCGATGTACCAGCGGAAGTCGCGCAAGGCGTTCGCGATGGTGTGCCTCGCGATGGAAGACTCGCAGCTCCCGTTGGTTCGCTCGGCTTCGGGTGCGCATGATGCATGGTCAAGACTGGAAGCGCAATTCGAGAGAAAGACGCTTGCCAACAAGCTCTTCATGCGTCGTCGCTTCTTCGCGACGATGATGGAGGACGGCGATGATGTGCAACAGCATATCAACAAGCTCAAGACACTGGCGGAGCAGCTCGAAGCAGTCGGCGCTCCGGTCAGTGAAGCCGACCTCGTGATCACGCTGCTCGGCAGTTTGAACGAGTCGTACCAGCTCCTCATCACGGCGTTGGAGTCGCGTGCCGACACGCTGACGTGGGAGCTCGTGACGGCTCGGCTGATGCACGAGGACATGAAGCGCAAGGAGCAGCACGGCGAAGGTGCTGCGTCCGAGCAAGCGTTCGTGTCGAACGCTATGCGCAAGGGACGTCCGGCGAAGAAGACTGGCGCGTGCCGCCACTGCGGCAAGCACGGCCACTGGATCGCGGAGTGCCCGTTGCGGAACCAAGAGAACAACATCAACGGTGATCGTCGGCGCCACGTGCAAGCGCACCTTGCGCGCGACGACACGCGTGTGATCGACAGCGACAGCGACTATCTGTTCATGGCTCAAGCTCAAGATGGTGCTGTCTGCTCAAGTGCAAGCGCGGCTCAAGATGCGAGTGGTGTGTGGCTGATCGACTCGGGAGCGACTCAGCACATGACGCACTCCAAGTCGTGCTTTACCAAGTATCGTGCGATCAAGCCTGTGAAGGTGCACCTCGCGGACGACGGCACGGTCGAAGCAATCGGGTGCGGCGACGTCGAGATGGTCATGCAGACTGCGCAAGGACCTCGCAAGGGCGTGCTCACGAACGTGTGGTTCGTGCCGGGACTGAGTCGCAACCTCTTCTCGGTGGCACGGTTTGCGAAGGACGTCGGCCCGATCACGTTCGACAGCAACAAGTGCGTTGCGACGCTGAAGGGGTCCAAGTGGACCATCGGCAAGAGCTTCGGCAAGGGTCTGTTCAAGCTCAGCATGACTCCAGTCAATGGCGGCAACAGTCGTGCGAACGCGCACGCACTTGCTACGAGTGAACCGAGCTCGATGTCGAAGTCGTACTTGTGGCACCTTCGACTTGGCCACATCGGCCATGCTGGACTCGACATGATCGTGAAGAGCAAGCTCGGCACCGGCATCGACATCGCGGCAGCGGGCAAGTGGGAGCTGTGCGACGGGTGCGCGGTCGGCAAGCAGACGCGCGCTTCGTTCCAAGACTCGACTTCTGCGCGCGCAGTTGGTCTCCTCGACGTGGTGCACAGCGATGTGTGCGGCCCGATGCAGACTTCGACATTCGGCGGCAAGAGATACTTCGCGACGTTCATCGACGACAAGTCTCGCTACTGCGTTGTGTTCCTGATGGAGCACAAGTCGGAGGTCGTCGAGAAGGTCGCGCAGTTTGTCAAGTGGGCCGAGACCCAGACCGGCCGACGTGTCAAGACACTGCGTTGCGACAACGGCGGCGAGTACAAGTCGGCGAAGATGGCCAAGATCTGCGCCGATCGCGGCATCGTGCAGCAGTTCACGCCGCCGTACACGCCGCAGCTCAACGGTGTGGCGGAGCGCATGAACCGCACACTCGTGGAGTGCGCGCGCTGCATGCTCGAGCACGCCAAGATGTCCAAGCCGTACTGGGGCGAAGCCGTGATGACCGCTGCGTTCTTGCGGAACCGTTGCCCAAGTCGCTCGAACATCGACAACATGTCGCCGTACGAGGTGTGGAACGGCAAGGCTCCGCTGCTCGCGAACCTCAAGACATTCGGCTGCCACGCGTTCGTGCGCGTACCAAGTCCGAAGCGACTGAAGCTCGACGCTCGTGCGATTCGCTGTCGGTTCATCGGCTACTCGGAGCACGAGAAAGCATATCGGTTCGAAGACATCGAGACCGGTCGAGTGTTTGTGAGTCGCGACGCCAAGTTCATGGAAGACGAGTTTGACGACGGTCGTCGACTCGGTGCTCAAGGAGCAGAGGTCGACTTCATCGACAACAACACCGATGAAGAGTACGAAGAGTACGAAGAGTACGAGTCCGGCGTCGGCGACGCGGACATGGAGCAGGGTGCTCAAGACGGTGTGCCTGGCAGTGGTGATCAACCTGCGCAGCCACAGCCGCCTAGCAGCCCGGAGTACATCAGCGGTGCGAAGCGTCACGTTCGTTCGCAGTCGCTTGAGAACGTGACGGAAACACCGCGCCCGAAGAGATCGAGCGGCTCGGCGACAGTGGGAGTCGATCGAATGAGCGGCGCATCGACGAACGCGACGGCCAACTCGACGACTCGACCGACCTCGCTCGACGATCTTTCGGCGCTCCACGCTGCTCACGTCGTGGCTTCAGTGGGAGAAGTGCCGACAACGTTTGAGTCGGCGATGGAATCCAGCGACGCGAGCAAGTGGAAGGAAGCGTGCGACTCGGAGTTCCAGTCGCTGATCAAGAACGACACGTGGGACGTTGTGCCGCTGCCGAAGGGACGCAAGGCAATCGGCTGCAAGTGGGTGTTCAAGGTCAAGGAGAACGAGCACGGTGAAGTCGAGCGACACAAGGCTCGGCTCATCGCGAAGGGCTTTGCGCAGAAGTTCGGCATCGACTACGACGAGACGTTCGCGCCAGTTGCGAAGTTCACGTCGATCCGAGTGGTGCTCGCACTCGCGGCCAAGTACGATCTCATGCTGCACCAGATGGACGTCAAGACCGCGTTCTTGAACGGCGACCTCGACGAAGACATCTACATGAAGCAGCCGGAAGGATACGTCGAAGCAGCGTGTCCGGTCGACTACGTGTGCAAGCTGAAGAAGTCGCTCTACGGGCTCAAGCAAGCGCCGCGGATGTGGAACCAGACCATCGACACGTTCATGATCGGTCTCGGCTTTGGCAAGTGTGAGTCCGACCACTGCGTGTACGTGATGCGCGAGTGCGGCAACGGCGAAGACAAGATGGCGTTCATTGTCCTCTACGTCGACGACCTCATCATTGCGTGCAGCAGCAATGCACTGATGGCGAAGATCAAGTCAGCACTCAGCAACCGGTTTGAGATGTCCGACCTCGGCGAGCTCAAGTTTTGCCTCGGCATGGAGATCGCGCGCGACTTTGATCTGGGCACTGTGTCCGTGCGCCAAACCAAGTTCCTGCACTCGATCTTGGCCAAGTTCGGCATGCAAGACTGCAAGCCCGTGAAGACGCCGCAAGACCCGGGACTCAAGCTGACCAAGGTCATGTGCGACGGCGGGTGCAAGCACGACGAGACCATGCACGGCGTGCCGTACCGCAGCGCGGTCGGATGCCTGATGTACCTCATGGTGGCGACTCGACCGGACCTCGCAGCTGCAGTGGGAGTGCTCAGCCAGTTTGCTGCCGACCCGTGTCCGACACACTGGCAGGCTCTCAAGCGCGTGTTCCGGTACCTGCAAGCGACTCCGACGCTCGGTCTAGTGTTTGGCAAGTGCGACGACAAGTTTGACAATCGTGCACTGCACGGCTACTCGGATGCTGACTGGGCGGGCGACCACGACTCGCGCCGCAGCACAAGCGGCTACGTGTTCATGCTCAACGGCGGCTGCGTGAGCTGGCGAAGCAAGAAGCAGCGATCCGTGGCGCTCTCGTCGACCGAGGCAGAGTACATGGCACTGTCCGAGGCGACTCAAGAGGCGGTGTGGCTCAAGGCGTTTGTGCGTGAACTCGGCGAACTCAGCGACGGCGACTCGATCCTGGTGCTCGAAGACAACCAAGGCTCGATCGCGTTGGCCAAGAACCCCGAGTTCCACAAGCGCACCAAGCACATCGACATCCGCTACCACTTCGTGCGCGAGAAGGTCGAAGACGGTCAAGTCGCGCTGCAGTACTGTCCGACACAAGACATGCTCGCGGACATCATGACGAAGGCGATCGCAGCACCGCAGTTCGACGCTCTTCGGACCAAGCTCGGCATCATCGTCGCTGGCGAGTCGAGTGGGAGTGTTGGCTCTATCGACGCTCTCGACAGTGTGTTCAAGACGCCTCGCCGAGCGACAGCCAGCGCGTGACGAGTCAGCATCACGACCTCGACTGGTGTGACCATCACTCGTACAAGGGCCATCATTCCGACATGATTGCGCCATGGCGTGGGTGAGTGTTTACGCAGGTAGGACATGGCTGTGGGTGACGACCTACACTCATGGATGCGTGTTTACGCCACACTGGATACATTGCACAAGTATCTAGTGGAGCGACTGCACAGCAGGCTTCGACGTAGCTAGCACAGAGGAAGGTGTGCATGCGAACTAAGGACCTCGATCAATCAATCACTTTGCATTTTGCATCCAACCACCCAAGTGCCTTCGCCAACCACGCCTCAAGCCTTCAAAATCTAGTTGTCAAATCTAGAGGAAAGATGAAAGAGGACGCTTTTGTAAATTTCCTCGATGATAATGGAAATCCAATAAAAGAAGAAATAGAATACAAAACTACGAACAAATCAAGGATCAAGTCAACAGAGTTGATAGACAATGGAAGGCAACATCACAAACGAGTTGTACAAAAGTTGTACGATTGGCCATTCGACGCCAGTCGACCCATCCATGAGATGATATTGGCAACTTTTATTGACCATATTTCTTATTGTATTGCTCACCACAACCACACAAAAACGCAATAGTCCGATTTAATAAGCTAGCTTAGAAATTCGGCAAGCGAAGGGTCACAGACACCCGAGTTTGTCAGCCCAAGCATCAGCTCAATCTCGATTTCGAGGCAAGTGCCTCTTAATCTTCGATTTAATATTTATTTATTCATTTTTTAACGAAAACAATATACATAAATTGCAGCTACTATGTACGTAGCTGGGAATCGCAAAGGAGAATACAAAGAAAAGAAGCAAGCTGTACTTGAAAAATCGCAAGCAAACTTAGCTCTACAACGAATCAAAGACAACGCCTTTAGGAATGCTCTTTGGGCTTCTGATCAAGTAGGGATTGATCTAGCAAAAAAAGTTTCTACTTCGACAAGTGAAGCTCAAACTATTCATACCGGGTCTATTAATGCTCCAACAGCTACAAGTGGGGTCCATACTAATCACACTGGTGAATTAAATAGTCTGTTTCAAGTTGAAGACATTGGTGACGAAAATGACAGTGTTAGTGGTATTGACGATGACGAGTCTATGGAGGTTGGAAGTGTAGCATCGAGTAAAGAATCTGATATTCATCAGGAAGGTTCAAGACAGACAATCCGTAACTTACATGAAAAGTACGATTTATAAAAGGAAAGATACTACGCCCTATTTTGCCAGGAAATACGTTATCGAGTCGCTTTTACATGTATAAGCGTTCCGATTTGTACGGGAAAGTATCTAAACCCCCGTTAGCCGACCAAAAACTGCCGAAAAGTCAATTGATTGGCTTCTAAGAGAGGGGTATGTCCAGCAAGTTATTGATGATCATATAGACGCTATTAGCCGTATCACTTTTCGCCGCAATAAACGTAAAGTGAAGTTGTTTTTGAAGCGATTAAAGAGGATGCAGCTGAAAGAGCTCGAATAAGAAAAGTAGTTGAAAATGAAGTTTTAGAGAAAGCAAAAGAATTAGCAAGGCCTGAAGAGTTAGCAAAAGCGGAAAAAATTGTAAAAGCAACAGTGGAAGATAAAGCAAAGCGAGGTCTTAGTGATAGTACCGTATCAAACGACACAAGGGCGCGTAAAAAAGCTGCAGTGCCTTTTGGTAATACATGGAGACAACATGTAGCATATCTATTTGCTACTAATCCACGGTTAGCTAACGAAAAATTGAATCCAATTGGGAAAGACATAGTATAAAATGATTTTTACTTCGGGGAACATTAAGTGATTTTTCATCAGAAAGATAATCACCAAGCCGCGACGAGAACACTTAACAAACTCAATAATACCGACATCAATTGGGAAGGTACTATTAAATATTTGGTTAGTGTTATCCATAAAAAACAATTATCCGCAGAAGATAGAACGAGAGCAAACACATCCTAATCTGCCATATCGTCAAGACTCGGTATTAAACCCGAAGCAGGTTATGGTCGTGGGTTAAAAGGTCGTGGGTTACAGGGAGCAGGCGCTTTGGGGATACGACGAAAACCCAATCCTTCATTCAATCTGCGTGAGATCCAAGGATCAGGGCTTGCTTCTGCACAAAAGTATTCACCAATTGGTAGTAAATTTATTCGATTAGCAGATCTGGATAAAGACAAGCTAAAACTAGTATATGCAAACAGAATATCTGTTGGCCGTATTCGTGACATTAGTACAGAAATAGTCAATCCACTCAAAGAAATTGTATTCAAAGGAAACATCAACGAATCGAATTATGAATCTCTTGATCATGATGATAAAATTCTATTTCATGAAAATTTGAAAGCTTGCCATCTCAACTATCAAATCCAGAACCCACTCAAAGAGCCAAATAAACACTTGAAGAGTGAATTCGACAAGCTACGCGGTCAAATTATGCTTGGAAATGACAATCCAAAAATCCGCAACGAGCTTAAAGCTTTAAGCATCGAAATGTTTCAAAACGGAATAATTACAAAAGCAGACTTCAAAAAATAGCGATGTTGTGAAACAAATATATTGCGTCAATATAGAGATATTTCGATTGCTACACTTGTTATCAGATCTGCGTCTCTTGTTTAAATGATTATTCGCAACTAAACGATGTTTAAGGGGACTAGTCAGTCGCCCGTTACATCCAGCTGGCTTAATGGAAAGAGCTACAAGAAAGACTCGACAACCAATGAAGACACGCTGAAAAAAATGATGAAAGAATTAGTTCTCCAAGAGTCGAAGCATAAAGTGAGTGGTGGTTCCTCCTCAACATGGAAAGGTAAGTTTGGTACGACATCGGCGAAAAAGCAAAGACATTTAAGTTGTAACTTTCTTCAGAATGTTCAATTCGCTTTGAAGCTCTTCAATTTTTTACCAGCTGCTTAAGTACACTGAGATTAACCACTGACAGTTGTAAGTAATCAATGTTACGTTGGACACCGTCATCCATTTCGTCATTTGGAATCATTTCGACAAGCTCACCAGCAACGTCAAGTGTTTCCTGAGCAATCAAACCAATTTTTGTGCGTTTAGCCTTATCCGATTTGTAATTGAATCGCGATGGTTTCAGCTTTAAGTATCGATCGATATCTATATCGATACCGTCAATATTCTCTTTCAATCTGCGATCGCTCTGACTCCAAATAGATTGACAGAATACGATTCCAGAAAATAGAGCAGAAACATTACTGAGAAAATACGGCCCTACTGCGCTTGCAACACTTTGACTCACAATGGGGGCCCCGATTGTGTTGTGCTGATATAATTGATAATTCCCTCCTCCAGAAGCAAACGTTTTTGATTCTGCATTAGCCACTTCAAGTGGGCATTTGGGTGAGGTTGTGTTAATACCCACGCGGCCACTTGCAGTTATGGACAGAACATTATCAAGCCCATAAAACCCGAGCGAGAGACGACTCAAAGGGTTATTTGCTCCAGCCCACAAATAACCAATACTCCCACAATCCACATTTGCAAGACTGCGACCAAGAATCATCGATGCCTTGTTTCCGGCTGTCACTATTGATTGAAGGGATACTTTTTTCGTTCTGACAGAGATGTGCTTTCCATAGCTACATCTCCGAGCCAAATCCCCTGACGCTCTCGTATTGTACCATTTACACCAAAATTGCTAAGACTATCTATTGTGCTCGAGTTAATAGAAACCCGTCTATTTGCTAAATCAATATTGAGACTTGGTGTCGTAGTCGAATCAGTTGATTGTCATGCAACTCTTCCTGGCGAAGCTGAAAAGAGTCGATCCATAACCAATTTGAAGTTGACGTTGACCCGCCCTGAGATCGGAGTTGCAATTGATTTCAAAACACACCGCTTCGTGGATCTGAAACCCAAGCTTGTTCAATAGAATTATAGTTTGGCGATGAACTCGAACGGTCAAACATGTCTTGGATACAGAACGAACTCGAAGCTGTACACACAACAATACTTCCAAGACTATCTCCAATAACACCTGACCCAGTTTGAAAGAGCATTAGATTTTGAGTTGTTGGGGAATTATCGAAAGCATACCAGCGAGTCGATGACGTGCTCGACTGATTTAATGCAATTTTATCAACTAATACACTAGTAAGAGTAGAAGCAGATGGATTAAACAAAGTGTATCCAATGTATACCTGAGTGCAATTCAAACTCCCTTGCACGTTCAATTTTTATGTTCCATTATTGCTTCCACCAATACTAATATTGCCTACGGATGAAATAAATAATGCTCCAGAATTAGATGTTTGCAAACTAAAACCATGAGCTGTAGTAGGTCCGAAATAGCTGTAACCAGCTGAGTTAAGTTGAAGAGCAACGCTAGCTCCAGACACTTGAGTAGCTGTGATAGGAGTATATGCAGTCGTATTGGTAAAATACATTGAACGAAAGCCAGTCACGTCGTTATTGGAATCAACTGTAATCACTTTTGAGGCAGTGACGCTTCCAGTCGTTACACCACTAAGCAGATTTGCTTGAGTTGATGTTAGCGACGTTCCGCCTAAAACTAACGATGATGTCGATATTGAGTTTAAATTTCCAATTTGTCGCGAGGAATCCACAATAACCGCCTTTGAAGCAGTGGCAGTACCTCCGGTAAGCCCGGTTAAAAAACTAACGTGAATACTACTAAATCCTACACCGATAGTCATATCCGTACAACCGATTGAATTTATGTTACTAATTGATCTTGCAGAATCAATAATTAAAGCCTTTGAAGCAGTAGCTGTACCAGGTACAACACCAGTAATTAATGTTGTATCGGATTGGGTGAGGTTGACTCCGTTTAATTGAAGAGTCCCAATGATATTTACAACCCCTGTCTCGGATATAGCTAAACGATTTGTATTTGCGGTCATAATCAAAAATCCATGAGCACTTGTTGTCCACATGCTCGAGAATGAAGCAACACTATTTAGTTGTAGAGCGAATTGAGCCGTGTTTTGGCTTGCTTCCCAGGCTGTATAAGGTGATGAATTAGAGCACCTGATTTTCTTAATTCCAGATATGTCACGGTTTGAATCCACAACCAATGCTTTGTTTGCAGTGGTATATCCAGGAGTTACGGAGGTCAGGTATTGTAAGCCAGCTGGAGTCGCTCCATTGAGTAATGAACAAGAAATATTGTTAATATTAACAATATCACGATTAGAATCAAGACAAAGGACAGAACCGGCGGATGCAACACCAGCGACGATTCCGTTAAGATACGACAATCGAAAGTCATTTTTTGGTAGGAATAGAAGCCGAGCAGATTCAAGAGTAAGAGTATCTTCCGCTGAATGAAAGAAACCTGGGTTATATAACTGAGAAACAAAAGATGGTTTATCTCCAATAAAAGACATTTTACAATCGATGATTGCGTGGCGTTAGGCACGAATTAGTTGAAAATGGAGAGATTATATTCCTATGAATATCATTAACAATGATTACAAAAGGTAAAGTCGCTTGCGATCGAGGAGACCTCGAGTCGCAGGCTCACAAGCTCATTCCTAATTATGGCGGTATGATAAAGAAGCCCAAATCAATGACTGATGGTGAGATCCCAGCTCTTCACATTAAGAAACTATTTCGAATGATTGTTCTCTCACCGTCAGGAGGTGGTAAGTCCAACTTATTGTATCATATCTTAAAGATGAGTCCGAATGTATTCGCCCATCTCCATATAATTGCTCGAAATCCTGATCAACCACTGTACTACGATCTGAAAGAGAAACTGAAAGGGTTTGTAACATTCCATGACCCAGGTAAAATACCTCCTGTGAATGATATTCGAAAAAGTGGAACAACAGACGGCGTTGAGCTTGTAGTATTCAATGATTTGTCGAGCGAAAAGGGTCTTCAGCGAATGTCATCGGTCCGTTTTATTACCGCGGTCGCCATATGAAACTTTCCATGATGATGTTGGCTCATTCATTCTTTGCTCTCGACAAAATGATTCGACTGAATGCCGAGTATTGTTTCATATTGAAAGCAAATACAAAGCGAGACCTGAAGATGATTCTTAAAGATTTCAACATTCCGATCTCAGAAGCGAACTTTTACGACGTATATAAACGTGCAACGCAGAGCATCGGTAACAGAATGTTAATCGATAGCCTAAAGAAACAAATCCGATACAACTTCGATGTAGTTGTAGATCCTGAAACTCTTCAAATAACCAAGGTATCGAATAAATAGAATATAAGTCACAAATATAGACATAATACTAGAGACAAATTTATCATGTCGTATTTGGTAAGTATATATTCTAAGCACATCGTACCTAACGGCTTGAATAATTCATTCAAGTATACGCGATACAGAAGTTTGCATAGCGGGTATCACTATGTACAATTCGCAATTCAATATCGATTCCAGTGCTTACTACAATAATACATTTCAAATCGAGTTTCCAACAGTGGCAACAACAACCACCATTGATGTCGCACTCCAGAACAGCTATTTCAATTATACCAACATCAATCGAATGATTCAGAAAGCTTGTGTTGAATCTGGCACGTTTCTGGTTGATGCAGATGGAAACCGTGTATACTATATCCAATTGACTGAAAACGCGACATTCTATTCGGCTCAGCTAGATCTTACTCCGGTCCCTACTTCTCTTGGCACTTACACACGTCCAGCGACTGGTCTTTATTCTGCAGCTGGGTCGGGATTACCGACAACTGCACGAACTCCGCGACTAATTATAAACAATGCTGAATTTGGAAAAGTGATTGGTTACAATGTTGGTACATATCCGCCAGCTCCTTCTACAACCGCAATTGCAACGTTATCGAATATTACGCCTCAGGTCAATCCAGTAAGTTCCTATATCATCCGTTGCTCCCTTGTCAATAACATGTTTAGTAACCCTTCTGATGTACTATTCTCTTTTGATTCAGCAGGTACAACAATCGGCGACATCATTAGTGTGCGGCCGAACGAATTTATATGCATGCCATTAAGCGGCGAATCTTTTAGTGATATTCGATTAGAGATTGTTGATCAAGACTTTCAAAGTGTAAAATTCAATGATAACAACATATTAATGAATCTGCTCTTCCGACCGACCGGAAATGATAATATTGATATTTCTACTCTTAATTTAATCGAAAACTTGCACCTCGTCGCGCTCGCAAGTTAGCCATACGCTGCTTCATCTCTGGGCTACCCTTGTCCGTTTTTTACTTCCAACACCAGTCAATTGTGTCAACGCACCACGAGCCGGCAAAGCCATCGCAGGCTGGCCAACCGCAGTTGCCAAAGCTGGAATAGCGGCATCAGCAAGTTTACTCACAACGGGTTTGATAATATTCCAATTTTGCTTGACCCAAGGGTAAGGTTTGTCTTTTAACAAAGTCCAAACAGAACCACCTTGCATCAAATCATGGTTGATTGCACCTTGTGTAATATATAACCGTGTTCCTTTGTTTTTTATTGCTTTTTGAATTTTGTCATAATTCTCAGGATGGACATGAAAAGAGACAGACCCACCTTTTAGTTGCTTAGCGCTCAGCGTGATACGCTTTCCTTGTGCTGCGCTCCGAATCTGAGTCGGTGTAATATTGAGTGAAACTTTGCGGTACGATGCCATGTTGAGACATAGGATGGGATATGGGATTCTACCAGAGTAACGTTTGACTCTATTAGAACGAAGTTCTCTGAGCTCTGCTCTATATTATAATTCAGATGCCATGTTTTGAAAACATTTAATAGCCTAAAGGCAAGAATACTCCGATTGTGTGCTCTTCTAGATCACGTCAATATCGAGATCTAAAAATTGATTGAGTAGATTCATTTTTTTGTTTGCAGTAGAGCCACAGGATGCAATAAATTCCACAATACTCTTCTCGAGCACCCTGCAGTTGAAAATCAGAGTATTTCAAATCCCCAAAAACCGTCGGAGCCCCGTCACCAAACGAAGTAAAAAAATCGCTATTGTAAATTGCTGTCCAATGGACCCCAGTATCTGGTTGCAGAAGCGCAATTTAGGATCCTCTTGTAGATAGTGGTCTTCTAATTTCTTGAATTGTATATATTTCGTCAATTCTGACATTGAGTACTTTTGCTAACGCGATTAAGTCGTGGTCACTTGTGATTGGCTTGACGAATTCCATCGCATTGAATTTATTTAAGCATGTATATCTAACTAGTGAATATAGCAGCTTTCAACGATATAATAATTATGAGCACTCAATTAGCTGACCAACGTTTACTTTACAAGGCGGAGTCCGACTCGCCAAGCGAGATCTCAGTTTCGACCCAGAAGTCGATTGTCGTGGTACCTGACAATAACCAGGGCTCGTACAGCGGACACATCGCTTTCGATGCTCAATCTCAATTAGCTGGTAGCTCGAAGTTCGCTTCGCTCGAAGACACGACTCTTTTGATTCCTTACACTGCCACGATGCGTGTAAGTGAATCTCTCCCTACGGATCTGAAAGCATTCAACCGTTTCTCGCTTTGTCCAAAGTTCAACGCTGCGTTGGTCATTGATTCGATAAGCGTAGAACTCAATAACAAGTCGATTCTCGCCGAGCAGACGTTCAAACAATATTGGGCTAATGTACGTGCATGGACTGAGACCACCAAGACACAGTCCACAAGCACGGCGTAAATAAGATGCTCTACATTGATGATTGGTATTCGATCCAACACACTAAGGCCGCCGCCGGTTCGCAGGGCGGCGATGGCTACAGCAACAACTCTGTTAACTTTGTTCCATCGTCTCCAGCTGCGCCTTCGGCTCAGATGGACACTGGCGAGGGCAACAACCAAGAGCCTTATGCGCTTAACTCTGGCTTCTTCAACCGTCTTGTGAATCATGCCCCATATGTTATTGATTCGGCTGAGAGTCAAAAGCTGTTTCAAAGAGTATGCTGCACGTGCCTGTAATAGTACGACGGGGCTTCTTGATACAACAAAAACAACCATTGAGGGTGGAAGTGGATATGTAGGCAGTTGGTTTTGGCTACACAAAATCAAATTGACTGATCTCCATCCACTCTTCGAAAAGCTACCTTTGACTGCCAACTGCCAGCTCAAGATCAAGCTCCGTATTAAGGCAAATTTGCTGTCCTTGGCAACGCCGCCAGTGGTTACACTGTAACTTCGAGCATTATGACGAGTGGAACGACTTGCCCTCTTATGTTACCATCTATGCTCGCTAGCAATCACCTTGAAGGTCGTATTACGAAATACACTGTGCTTGAGTTTGCTTGTGGTGCAATGCGTAACGAACTCAGTAATCCCGCAGTTGAAGGTAGCGGCAACTTCCCATTCAATTAATCACGTCTTTACATCCCGGTGTATGAAATTGAGAATCCTACCAGTATTATTTCATCATCAACACGAACAGTTTCATATCTTGATTGCTACGCTCAGATGTGGAATATGCAAGCAGGGCTCGGTGTTGAGGCTGATGGTACCCAGCACAACGCTCCATTTACTCTCCAAGCGTCCGGAACGCATAAGAACGTAAAGTATGGTTATCTCCTACCGTTTGCGGAGACCAGCACTGATAATTACCTCAGTGTAAGTGGTCTCCCACAGTATCAGTCGCTGTGCGATTCTGCGCCATGGACTCTTCAGCCCAGTTCGTGCATTCGCAACTTCGAGGTCGAAATTGGTGGATTCAGTGTTTTCAATAGCGTGAAGGAATATGATTTCTCATCGTTCCGCGATGAGATTCAGAAGCGTTCAGCTATCAATGGTGAGCTTGGTCGTTTCAACTGTGGCTTGCTCAATGAGAACCAGTGGGCATTTGCTAACCGCATTCTCATCGCTGATGTGAGCCGGCTGTCGCACAAGGATGTGCCTGCGAGCGCTGTAGTATTGGGTGTTAATGGCTCGAGCCAAGGCAGCGACTTGCTCTTGCTCATCATTTATGAGCGTCATTTGGAAATTGATATCCTGACTGGAGAAGTGTTAGAATTCTCGTGAGAAAAAGAACTTGCATGATTTAAGCTTTTTCGCGTTCAATTTCACTCAGCTACTTTGGGCATTACTGAATAACATACTGACTACTCTAGAGCCAATCGAAATTTTGGCGATCATTTCCATAAATCCAGCTAATAGATGCGTTTTTATATTTACCCCATCCAATCCGATACGCAAAATACTCAGGTTTCATTTTTGGATAAAATCATTTATCTCAGGAATCGCTTCAAGAAGCATTTTGTTCTGGCTTAGCCACTTGATGTAACTCTTGTCGTTCATGCAGATATCTTCAAGAGTCATTCCTTTGTACTTTCCAAAATTAATCGCAATCATATTTATTGTTCGGGTGTGGTGGCTATATATTACACCCTATACTTTTTGCATATACATATATAGAATATGTATTTTCCAATCGCTAACGAATAAATATATTATTTACTAACCCTAACCGCATTTACTTGGCATATGGTGCGGAAGATGTCACGTTAATTATGCTTACTCGCATTCGCTAATACATGCATGTTTACTTAACCCTAACCTCAATCAAATTTACATACGTCGTTGCAAACTGCTTCGTCCGTGTAAGCACGTATATTTTTATGCTGACGGTATTTTATATGTATATATCCATATGTCATCTGTGTCAGTCTCTTTTATGCACATCGTGAGAGATGTTTTCAAAAATGACCACATCGAAAATTATTAATATGTTTCGTTTCATGATATTTTTCGACCGCTGAAATGGTGTAGTGGTCTTGACTGGAAATTCCAATCGTCATGCTGGGGTTCAAACCCTGCCGCGATAGCATTTCGGTTGGAGTCCTCAGTCTGGACTATTGCAGTATGAAGCAGGGTATCGGCAGACGTGTCGATTTCTGGTATCCGGAGCCTGCGAAGGACCAGTACCAATGATAATGGTATCAATTGGAAATACTAGTAACATACCGATTCTGCGAAGAATCCGTATTTGACACCGTAGGAAGTGTTACTAACTATAGAAACAAACGAGTTTCCCCTACTCCATTAGAACAAATGAAAAAATACACAGAAAACAAGAAAAGAATAACTCGGAGTCGGGGAGCTGTTAAATTTGAAAACAATACACTTCTGGCCTCGCTGAATTGGTCTATTTTTCTTATTCTTGTACTTCAAACTAATTTCATCTTTGTGCTCGATATAGTACTGCTTCTGTTTGGCTAATCTGGATTCACGCGTCTTTTTATAATACTTCCGGTTTGTCTCGCGTCTTGCGTCAAGACTTTGTTGGTCATTTTCATATTTTGTCATTGTAGTAGAATCACAAAGTCGAAGACCTTAGTCTGTGCGTTGCTCCGGAGCATCGAAGCCAAGCGCTGAGAACGTCACGTCGAGTGGCTTGTCGTCGTCGTTCATGTGGGGTAGTGCGTCACGCGTTTGCTCCACGCCGACTAAGCTCAAGAAACGTCAAGAGAGCTCAGTTCATCCAGCCACGGTCACCATCACGCGCGAGGAGAGGTTCTTGTACGGAACGCACCACCGAGGTCGACGTACAGTCGAAGCGCGTCTACCATCCCACGAGCGGATCTGGCATGCCAGCTCCCGAAGGCGGTGTCGCGCCCGCGATCCAGTCACTCGAACTCTTAAAGATCGCGCCCAGAACGAGCGGACAGCCTGCCGCCATGGTTGGCGCGAGCAGCATGTTAGTGCCGCGTGGCACTCGTCGCGAACTCGCCTGCTGTAGCCAGTGGCATACGCGCTCGACAACCTGCTGCGCGCTGCGTCGCGAGGCAGACACGTACGCTAGAGCATCCGCCAAGGCCGGTCCTGGTTGCACGCCTGCCTCTGCATGCACGCTCGCGACTCCCGGGAGAGGCAGATTTGCACGCATTTGCGACGCCAGCCGCAGTGTCTGTAAGCACGCCGTCAAAACAGTGCAACGAGTTTCAGCGTGCAAATCAAGCAGTAACGGCGAACAGCGAGAAATGTCAGGCGTATCACCAGCAGGCGCAAGGAGTTGTCGCAAGTCTGCGAGAGTGTCACTGGCAGTGCCGTGCGGGTCATTCATCGACGCCGCACTGTTTTATGAACTTGCACCGTCGCCTGCCACTGAGCCGCCCCCCCCCCCGAGGTCGACACGCTGGTAGCCGTGTCTGCCGCGCTTATCACCCCGCCCCACCCGTCGTCGTTGTCACGTCCGCCGCAGAACTGTCAGTGCCGTCGCCACCAGTGGCATCGTCGTTGCTCGCTGGTGTACCGCCAGCTGCTGGCAAGGCGCCGTCGCCTTTGACAGTCTGCGCGGAGCCGAGCGACACCAGGCGCACGACAGTCGGATCCGCAACACTGGCCGTAGCGCCTCGTGCTTGCACATCGGTGGCGCGTCGACATGGGGCGATTGTGACGAAGTGCTCGGGCAACAACGTGGAAGTGCCCAGTCCAGTCGTCTAGGCCGACGGTTCAGGCATTTTCCGGAAGAACATTCAAAGGCCGTGGAAAGTCGGAGCGTCAGGGGCGCCACGATGTGCAGAATCAACCAAGCCCAGGCAAGCCATCGACTGTGTTCTGGTGAGCTGTCGCCTGAGTCAACTCCACCCTGTAGGGCATGTTGCCATTTAGGAGCCAGTTCAACAAAACCTGTACGAAAGACAGAAACGCTCCAGACGTTTGCGAAGCCTGCGCGCAAGCTCTGCTTGCGCAATTGTCGCCCACTTATAGTAGCGAATTTTCCCTCAGCCGTGCAAGTGGTCGCTCCAGTAGTCTCGTGAAGAAGAGACGCGGAAGTGCAAGAGCAAGAGTTACGTCGGCGTGAACATGTACGTGGCGTGTGTGCATCTGCGTGCAAGTGCCCAAGCGTGCGAAGCGGAAATGCGTGAAGAATCTCCTTGAAAACCACCAAGGACGACGGTATGTGCCAGTCTTCGGTACTCCATATTGGCTGAGTGAACAATTGAAAGAGTGCAAGTGTGTGAACGATTGAAAAGTGTGCACTAGGCATCACAAGTTTGAACATCCGCAGCAACACCCAGGAAGAGGTGTTGAGTAGATGGTGGCGAGTGTTTACTTCGCCCGTACCAGATGGCCTTGTGTGTGAGTGCAAACATACATACCCCGTTTGCATTGGCGAGGACAGCTATTCCTCTCGTCCTAATCTGTATTCGAACGCCAAAGGGTGCACATTGTGAGTTGGTGCTGCCACACCGCTCACTCAAGACAAGGTAGAGAGCTGTCTCCTGGACGAGTGTGCTGCGTCCTGTGCATAGGTGTGTCACGAGAGAATCTGTGTACATGTACGTGCTTGAGTGCTTGAGTGCCTGCACGCATCCCCCAGGATCGCTCAGCTCGACTCAAGTTTGCGCTACCCCTTCGCATTACTGGATGTTGTAGTTGTTGAAGCCACATCTGCTATTTCACAGCTGCAAATTCACCGCGCAGAGGGGGAGTGTCAGCAGTGGGATCTTTGTCGCGTATGTCCACTCGTCTGTTCGAAAAGCAACTGAAGAGGCCTCGGGGGTGGGGTGGGGTGGGGAGGGGAGGGGCGACGAAACACGTCTGGCACGCGTACCAACAGGGAGTCACTTGCATACTACGCTTGCTCGCTCTCTCCCTTCTACACATGGCAATGGTACTCGAGACAATGCTTAAGAGGTCGTCGCTTGTGCGAATGACCAAGATACGAAACACATCAGTAACCGACAACCGCTTTGATGCGCAGTTGACCAGCGCCGTCGGGCTAATCTCGCGTCTACTCTTTGATCAATGCCTCTAAAGCAAAGTGCTATGTCGTAGACCCAGTCTGTAACGGGGTGTTACACAGTGTGGTCCACCTCAGGGTTTGTGGACCACATAATTTTAGGGTGTCACACTATTTGGTGTGTGTCACTTTAAGTAAGTGTGGACCACTCCACACCGAATCTTCACGCACAGCGACACGAAAGGTCTCTGTGACGCATGAGCATTAAGACCGCTCATTGGTTAGGAGGCACTCAGTGTCTAGCCAATCAGAGTAGGAGGTCTTAGGTTTTTAGGTTTTTCTTTTAAGTGCGAGCTGCTGGAAGCTTGCACACCAATCTCACTCTCCTTTTACCTACGATCGTATCTGTTCCGTCTTCCTCTTCGTCGGCGAGACATTCTCGCCGGCGCATACAAACTTCAAGACAAGCGTAGTCTTTGCACCGCAAAGACTACGACACGCTTCCTCGCGCAGTGCTGTGTCACGGGAGGGCCCGTGACCCAGTCTGTGTGTATCGACGCCGGGTTGCTGCGTACCGGACTCACGAGGGTGGAGACAGTATCAAACCCATCGTCAAAGTGCACTGGACGGTGCATATCGTCAAAGTGTCTTGAATGACAAGCTAAATCATCGTATACATGAACGACCCATTTGTACGCGGCAACGTTCAGGCCATCTGGGAGACATCCAAGTGCACATTGTAATAGCGGTTGTAGTGGCGTGACTGCGTAGGTTTGCCGTTCGTATGTCCTGTGGAAGTAGCACGGCGGTTGGTCGATCTGATCAGTGTATTTAATGACGAACTCGCGACACACTGCGGCTGCGCATACTGTTTGAGATCGTGTGCGTGTACGCAGTGAAACTGGTAACAATAACTGAGATATGTCCAGGAAACCGCGATTACAATACACACATGTGCTCAAACGACCTGCTCGTGCTATGCAAGTTCGCGCGCAAGAGCTCGTCAGTTGCCACGCTCGCTAGTGATGGGCGTACACGAGCTGTTGAATAAGACACTAATTGACTTCAGCCGCGCGACATGAAGCGGTAGTATACAACGAGTCGAGCGCTCGCGTTAGGTAACGGTAGTTTTCAGGCGTCGAGATGAGAATATTACAAATCGTACGGACAGAACGGTAAAAAATGGCGTCGATTGTTGTCTGAATGTTGCACCAATGACCTAAAGTTGCGCGAACGTTAACTGAACGGACCGTCTGTAACGAACAGCGAACAGCGCCCCTCAACCTCGCGAAAATATATTTCCGTCGGTAAAAATACGCAATAATTGAACAATCCTGGGCACACCTCATATGGCATGAGCTGCTAAGCAGTAGATACGCGTCGCAATTGTATCGACATTGCAGCTGTGTAGTTATTGAGCCAGACCGGCTTCGCTCAAAGATAGACTAGCTCTAAGGCTCTTCTATACTCCTCACTTTGGTGTACACGACTCGTGAAGGCTTGAGGCGTGGTTGGCGAAGGCACTTGGGTGGTTGGATGCAAAATGCAAAGTGATTGATTCATCGAGGTCCTTAGTTCGCATGCACACCTCCCTCTGTGCTAGCTACGTCTAAGCCTGCTGTGCAGTCGCTCCACTAGATACTTGTGCAATGTATCCAGTGTGGCGTAAACACGCATCCATGAGTGTAGGTCGTCACCCACAGCCATGTCCTACCTGCGTAAACACTCACCCACGCCATGGCGCAATCATGTCGGAATGATGGCCCTTGTGCGAGTGATGGTCACACCAGTCGAGGTCGTGATGCTGACTCGTCACGCGCTGGCTGTCGCTCAGCGAGGCGTCTTGAACCCACTGTCGAGAGCGTTGATAGAGCCAACACTCCCACTCGACTCGCCAGCGACGATGATGCCGAGCTTGGTCCGAAGAGCGTCGAACTGCGGTGCTGCGATCGCCTTCGTCATGATGTCCGCGAGCATGTCTTGTGTCGGACAGTACTGCAGCGCGACTTGACCGTCTTCGACCTTCTCGCGCACGAAGTGGTAGCGGATGTCGATGTGCTTGGTGCGCTTGTGGAACTCGGGGTTCTTGGCCAACGCGATCGAGCCTTGGTTGTCTTCGAGCACCAGGATCGAGTCGCCGTCGCTGAGTTCGCCGAGTTCACGCACAAACGCCTTGAGCCACACCGCCTCTTGAGTCGCCTCGGACAGTGCCATGTACTCTGCCTCGGTCGACGAGAGCGCCACGGATCGCTGCTTCTTGCTTCGCCAGCTCACGCAGCCGCCGTTGAGCATGAACACGTAGCCGCTTGTGCTGCGGCGCGAGTCGTGGTCGCCCGCCCAGTCAGCATCCGAGTAGCCGTGAAGTGCACGATTGTCAAACTTGTCGTCGCACTTGCCAAACACTAGACCGAGCGTCGGAGTCGCTTGCAGGTACCGGAACACGCGCTTGAGAGCCTGCCAGTGTGTCGGACACGGGTCGGCAGCAAACTGGCTGAGCACTCCCACTGCAGCTGCGAGGTCCGGTCGAGTCGCCACCATGAGGTACATCAGGCATCCGACCGCGCTGCGGTACGGCACGCCGTGCATGGTCTCGTCGTGCTTGCACCCGCCGTCGCACATGGCCTTGGTCAGCTTGAGTCCCGGGTCTTGCGGCGTCTTCACGGGCTTGCAGTCTTGCATGCCGAACTTGGCCAAGATCGAGTGCAGGAACTTGGTTTGGCGCACGGACACAGTGCCCAGATCAAAGTCGCGCGCGATCTCCATGCCGAGGCAAAACTTGAGCTCGCCGAGGTCGGACATCTCAAACCGGTTGCTGAGTGCTGACTTGATCTTCGCCATCAGTGCGTCGCTGCTGCACGCAATGATGAGGTCGTCGACGTAGAGGACAATGAACGCCATCTTGTCTTCGCCGTTGCCGCACTCGCGCATCACGTACACGCAGTGGTCGGACTCACACTTGCCAAAGCCGAGACCGATCATGAACGTGTCGATGGTCTGGTTCCACATCCGCGGCGCTTGCTTGAGCCCGTAGAGCGACTTCTTCAGCTTGCACACGTAGTCGACCGGACACGCTGCTTCGACGTATCCATCCGGCTGCTTCATGTAGATGTCTTCGTCGAGATCGCCGTTCAAGAACGCGGTCTTGACGTCCATCTGGTGCAGCATGAGATCGTACTTGGCCGCGAGTGCGAGCACCACTCGGATCGACGTGAACTTCGCAACTGGCGCGAACGTCTCGTCGTAGTCGATGCCGAACTTCTGCGCAAAGCCCTTCGCGACGAGCCGAGCCTTGTGTCGCTCGACTTCACCGTGCTCGTTCTCCTTGACCTTGAACACCCACTTGCAGCCGATTGCCTTGCGTCCCTTCGGCAGCGGCACAACGTCCCACGTGTCGTTCTTGATCAGCGACTGGAACTCCGAGTCGCACGCTTCCTTCCACTTGCTCGCGTCGCTGGATTCCATCGCCGACTCGAACGTTGTCGGCACTTCTCCCACTGAAGCCACGACGTGAGCAGCGTGGAGCGCCGAAAGATCGTCGAGCGAGGTCGGTCGAGTCGTCGAGTTGGCCGTCGCGTTCGTCGATGCGCCGCTCATTCGACCGACTCCCACTGTCGCCGAGCCGCTCGATCTCTTCGGGCGCGGTGTTTCCGTCACGTTCTCAAGCGACTGCGAACGAACGTGACGCTTCGCACCGCTGATGTACTCCGGGCTGCTAGGCGGCTGTGGCTGCGCAGGTTGATCACCACTGCCAGGCACACCGTCTTCAGCACCCTGCTCCATGTCCGCGTCGCCGACGCCGGACTCGTACTCTTCGTACTCTTCGCACTCTTCATCGGTGTCGTTGTCGATGAAGTCGATCTCTGCTCCTTGAGCACCGAGTCGACGACCGTCGTCGAACTCGTCTTCCATGAACTTGGCGTCGCGACTCACAAACACTCGACCGGTCTCGATGTCTTCGAACCGATATGCTTTCTCGTGCTCCGAGTAGCCGATGAACCGACAGTGAATCGCACGAGCGTCGAGCTTCAGTCGCTTCGGACTTGGTACGCGCACGAACGCGTGGCAGCCGAATGTCTTGAGGTTCGCGAGCAGCGGAGCCTTGCCGTTCCACACCTCGTACGGCGACATGTTGTCGATGTTCGAGCGACTTGGGCAACGGTTCCGCAAGAACGCAGCGGTCATCACGGCTTCGCCCCAGTACGGCTTGGACATCTTGGCGTGCTCGAGCATGCAGCGCGCGCACTCCACGAGTGTGCGGTTCATGCGCTCCGCCACACCGTTGAGCTGCGGCGTGTACGGCGGCGTGAACTGCTGCACGATGCCGCGATCGGCGCAGATCTTGGCCATCTTCGCCGACTTGTACTCGCCGCCGTTGTCGCAACGCAGTGTCTTGACACGTCGGCCGGTCTGGGTCTCGGCCCACTTGACAAACTGCGCGACCTTCTCGACGACCTCCGACTTGTGCTCCATCAGGAACACAACGCAGTAGCGAGACTTGTCGTCGATGAACGTCGCGAAGTATCTCTTGCCGCCGAATGTCGAAGTCTGCATCGGGCCGCACACATCGCTGTGCACCACGTCGAGGAGACCAACAGCGCGCGCAGAAGTCGAGTCTTGGAACGAAGAGCGCGTCTGCTTGCCGACCGCGCACCCGTCGCACAGCTCCCACTTGCCCGCTGCCGCGATGTCGATGCCAGTGCCGAGCTTGCTCTTCACGATCATGTCGAGTTCAGCATGGCCGATGTGGCCAAGTCGAAGGTGCCACAAGTACGACTTCGACATCGAGCTCGGTTCACTCGTAGCAAGTGCGTGCGCGTTCGCACGACTGTTGCCGCCATTGACTGGAGTCATGCTGAGCTTGAACAGACCCTTGCCGAAGCTCTTGCCGATGGTCCACTTGGACCCCTTCAGCGTCGCAACGCACTTGTTGCTGTCGAACGTGATCGGGCCGACGTCCTTCGCAAACCGTGCCACCGAGAAGAGGTTGCGACTCAGTCCCGGTACGAACCACACGTTCGTGAGCACGCCCTTGCGAGGTCCTTGCGCAGTCTGCATGACCATCTCGACGTCGCCGCACCCGATCGCTTCGACCGTGCCGTCGTCCGCGAGGTGCACCTTCACAGGCTTGATCGCACGATACTTGGTAAAGCACGACTTGGAGTGCGTCATGTGCTGAGTCGCTCCCGAGTCGATCAGCCACACACCACTCGCATCTTGAGCCGCGCTTGCACTTGAGCCGACAGCACCATCTTGAGCTTGAGCCATGAACAGATAGTCGCTGTCGCTGTCGATCACACGCGTGTCGTCGCGCGCAAGGTGCGCTTGCACGTGGCGCCGACGATCACCGTTGATGTTGTTCTCTTGGTTCCGCAACGGGCACTCCGCGATCCAGTGGCCGTGCTTGCCGCAGTGGCGGCACGCGCCAGTCTTCTTCGCCGGACGTCCCTTGCGCATAGCGTTCGACACGAACGCTTGCTCGGACGCAGCACCTTCGCCGTGCTGCTCCTTGCGCTTCATGTCCTCGTGCATCAGCCGAGCCGTCACGAGCTCCCACGTCAGCGTGTCGGCACGCGACTCCAACGCCGTGATGAGGAACTGGTACGACTCGTTCAAACTGCCGAGCAGCGTGATCACGAGGTCGTCTTCACTGACCGGAGCGCCGACTGCTTCGAGCTGCTCCGCCAGTGTCTTGAGCTTGTTGATATGCTGTTGCACATCATCGCCGTCCTCCATCATCGTCGCGAAGAAGCGACGACGCATGAAGAGCTTGTTGGCAAGCGTCTTCCTCTCGAAGTGCGCTTCCAGTCTTGACCATGCATCATGCGCACCCGAAGCCGAGCGAACCAACGGGAGCTGCGAGTCTTCCATCGCGAGGCACACCATCGCGAACGCCTTGCGCGACTTCCGCTGGTACATCGCTTGATCTTCGTCGCTCACGCAGTGCTCGATCTTGATCTCGCCGGACGTGACTTCCCACAGCTCGCGCTCTTCCAGCACCATCTGCATCTTGAACTTCCACACGTGAAAGTTGGTTCCGTCGAACTTGTTGATGCGGGCGGTCGTGGTCGAGGACTCCATGCTGGTGGCGAAGGCTGATGGCGCAGAGTCGAACGGGCTTGGGCTCATAACCTGAAGGCTTGAGGCGTGGTTGGCGAAGGCACTTGGGTGGTTGGATGCAAAATGCAAAGTGATTGATTCATCGAGGTCCTTAGTTCGCATGCACACCTCCCTCTGTGCTAGCTACGTCTAAGCCTGCTGTGCAGTCGCTCCACTAGATACTTGTGCAATGTATCCAGTGTGGCGTAAACACGCATCCATGAGTGTAGGTCGTCACCCACAGCCATGTCCTACCTGCGTAAACACTCACCCACGCCATGGCGCAATCATGTCGGAATGATTGCCCTTGCGCGAGTGATGGTCACACCAGTCGAGGTCGTGATGCTGACTCGTCACGCCCTGGCTGTCGCTCGGCGAGGCGTCTTGAACCCACTGTCGAGAGCGTCGATAGAGCCAACAACGATTAGTTTAGCTAGACGTACCAAGCAAGACTTGACCAGATGTCACAGCCTCCGCATTATTTTTTCCACACATACGAAACAGACTTATTTCGTTTGGCGAAAATTGTGCGGTCAATGTTTTATATCACAGTGCTTGTGGTTTGGGTCGCGATTATCGACGTGTGCGATGCTGTGAAGGCGCCACACGAAGGAAATGGGACTACGGTTTTGTCACTCCTCAGTATCACTTTTCGCGCTGTATGTTAGTTGATTGCCGATTTGAGATTGGTCAGGTTGTGTCTCCGCCACAACGCCGTCAAGTCAGAGGCTAGCCTTCACACATTCTTACCATTCTCAACTGCCCTTGGGGTATGTCAACATCGCAGTTGCAAACGTTATATGTTGACTATCGCTCTTTACCCTCGAGGAATACTTGGTGCTGTCTGATTGTATGCATGCAATCATTGAGTAGGCGATCTTTTTTGCTTGTGCATTCTTACACATTGAAATTCGACTTCGAATACATGACTGCAAATGCTTAACACCTGAAGTGAGAGGCGCACGGTAGTCTAATAGATATCAAGCGTGAGTAGGTGGTGTCTGAAGATTATTGTTAACGTGTAAATAAATCGTCCAGATACGATGTTGAGCGCCACGTCGTCCAAGCAACACTCGTCGGAGATGCCATGTATGTTGGACGTGCCAACAATAATATACATCAGTGAACTTGATTTACAATGTTTGGGAAGTTGGTCGCAAACCCAGCATCATCTGATCAAGACACTTGCAACGCGTTTGTTTAGAGCTGAAAAGTACGCAAAGCAAAGGTCGAGTATCGAAGAATGAGTGCCAGTTTCTGGGAAAAGATAATGTCAATACGTTCTACATATTTCGTTGGTCCCCGTCAGGACCCGCGTTAGATTCCGCAGTACCGGACTGTATCCAGCGCGCGCGACGAAGTCATATATGAAGCAATGATGACCGGCGACTGCGTCCCGCCCTGATCTAGCCATTGTTTGTCGATGCTAGCGACAAAACATACTCAAGAAACACGGCGTGTTAGCTTTCTCCAGTGTGTCCAAAATCTACATAACTTTACGTCCGACGTCGTTTAAAATGCTTGGGCGTACATAACGTCAGGTTACATCCCGCTTAACGTCTGGTCGTTGAATTTGTTGTTTTGCGTGAAGAGTCGTGTGTTGGTTAGAGCGCCCCAAGGTGAACTGGTCGCTGGGATGCAAGAGTGATTAATTGAGGTCCTTAGTTCACATGTGGGCACTAGCCTACACCTACATCTAAGCCTAGTGTGTCGCACTGGATTCATCACTTGGTCTTACCATCCATACACAAACACATGTTGGCACATGTCTCTAGACATGCACCGATAGTCCAGATAGTCCAAATGGTAGACTATCTGTCGCACTGCGAGGTGTCAAGGTCTATTCTCGACATTGTCGAGAATGTCAACAAACAACACCTTGAACAAATATCGCGCTCTTCTTTAAATCGGTATTGGAGGGCTCCTGCACCGTCAAAATGACATGTCTCGATATTGGTTGTACGTGCTCAAAAGGTGCAGATAGTAGACACCGAAACCAATGCCCGCCATATGGACGAAGCACAGGGCATTTTTACGCATCGCCACAGCCGCGCTAATACGGACCTATCGTTTCAGCAAAGTAAACGTATGCGCAGTCATTCCTCTGCTGCAGGATCTCCGAGGGACAATTCCGATCCGCTGCACGCCTGGCGTTGTTCAACTACTCACACAAAGCGCCCTTGCATCCTGGTATACCGAGCGCATCGGCATCATTTTCTCCCGATCAAGATCATCGAGCCGCTCTTGGTCTCGGACTCATAACTAGTAGCCTTTTACTATTTGACACGGGCTGGCGCTAGATAGCCGGCACGTATGAAAATGTTTCGCAGAAGCCCGATATCGGTCCGTCAGATTCAAGTGAGGCAAACGAGGCATTATCCCAGTGGGCACTACGCTTGCAGGTGTCGCTCGACTTCATTTGCGTTACACAGTGCCTTGTGATTCGAATAATTTCATGCTTTCTCATAAAACAGTGTCAGCAATCGTTGCAACGCGGCGTCTGTAACAGTCTATTGTATTTGAAGGCTGCTTGTGTATGTTCTCGCTGCTGCTGAGAATTGTTGTCATTTTTGCCATTGTCAGTGTCGAGAACTAGGTCTTGACGACCATAGAGAGGTAGACTGTCTGTCTACAGACATATGTCGACATGTATCTGTGTATGCATGATCAGATCAAGCGAGTGTACTAGGTAGGACAGTAGAGGCACCATACGGTTGTGTGCACTAGATCTCAGCAGGTAATGCATTGTGCCATACTGGACTTAGATATTCGTGTCCAAAGCCCTACCGCCCCTTCACCCGCAGTCATTACAACCACCAGCATGAACCCCGTCCCTTCTAGCATCGGCAAGTTCGACTTCAGCAGCTTTCATATCTCGAGGTTCAAGATGCAGGTGCTACTCAAAGAACTCGACTTTTGGGACGTGACGCGCCGGACTGATCCAGGTCGGGCACTGCATGACTTAAGAATCCAAGCGACGAACCAGACGAACCAGCAAGTTGAGAAAAGTGTCCGCGATCATCTGGCTCGCGGAAGGGTTGCAGCTTCCGCCGGTGCGCTCGGTGCCTGGTGTGCGCGATGTCTGGTCTCGCCGCCTGGAAACTCACTGTGGGAAGAAAACGCTTGCCAATAAGCTCCTTTGCGCCGTTTCTTCTTCACCGCAATGATGAAAGACAGTGACGGTCAGCTCTCGGTGGTTAACATGCTCTAGATCATGGCGAAACAACTCGACGCGATCGGCGCCCCGTCAGCGACGAAGACCTCGCGGCCACGCCGCTTGGAAGGTTGAACGAGTCGTACTACCGAATCCTTGTTTCGCCTCTCGAGTCGCGCTCGGACACGCTTATGTAGAAACTGGTAGCAGCGCATCTAAGGCATAACGACGTGAAGCGAAACGAACAGCTCGGCGGCAGCACTGCGTTCAAATACGCGTTCATGACGAGCAGCACTTGGAAGGGACGTTTGGCGAAGAAGTATGGTGCATGTCGTCACTGCAGTAAACGCTGCACTCCATTGCGAAGTGCCCTGTCCGAGCACAAGAAGACAGTTGGCGCAGTGTACTGGCCGACCCGGCGCGCGAAAACAGCCGTGCAACTCCAGACATGGAATACCACCTCTTCATGGCTGTACGTTGTGGCGATCCTACCCCTTGGTCGGTTCGGTTTCGAAAATGTTGTGTGCAAGGTTCTACTTCGCTATGTCTCACACGCTTGAGGCCTGAAGGATGTGTCGAGAGAGAGCAAGGGTTCGTGGAGTACTCCAGCACCGAAGAACGTCCAGCGTCAAAGACAACAACAGAGAAGTGAGCGAGAGCGCATGAGTACGACAGTATGGGTGGCGCGCCAGCGAAGATGGCTACGATCAAGGCGTTGAAGGAAGGCACGAGCGCGGACATCAGTCAACTGCCGCGCAGTGGTCAATAGACCCTCTGAAGCCGACGATATACACTGGCCAGTGCGAGTCCAGCGCAGGCAGACGAGCTCGGAGAGACTTAAGCCGGCGCAGATGTAAGCTAGCGCTGCGCGCGTACAAAGAGCGAGCGGATGTACGGATGTGCAGCGTGTGATGATATAGCAGCACACCACAAATGGGCAGGAGCTCCACACCGCAAGCAGCGAGTGCAGACGCCATCAACAATGCGATGGTATTAAAGAAGCAAGTCGCAGCAGCTGAGCCACAAACACATCTCATGGGTAGTAAATAAGCAAAGCGAGGGGCTCCAAATTCACCGCGCAGAGGGGGAGTGTCAGCAGTGGGATCTTTGTCGCGTATGTCCACTCGTCTGTTCGAAAAGCAACTGAAGAGGCCTCGGGGGTGGGGTGGGGAGGGGAGGGGAGGGGCGACGAAACACGTCTGGCACGCGTACCAACAGGGAGTCACTTGCATACTACGCTTGCTCGCTCTCTCCCTTCTACACATGGCAATGGTACTCGAGACAATGCTTAAGAGGTCGTCGCTTGTGCGAATGACCAAGATACGAAACACATCAGTAACCGACAACCGCTTTGATGCGCAGTTGACCAGCGCCGTCGGGCTAATCTCGCGTCTACTCTTTGATCAATGCCTCTAAAGCAAAGTGCTATGTCGTAGACCCAGTCTGTAACGGGGTGTTACACAGTGTGGTCCACCTCAGGGTTTGTGGACCACATAATTTTAGGGTGTCACACTATTTGGTGTGTGTCACTTTAAGTAAGTGTGGACCACTCCACACCGAATCTTCACGCACAGCGACACGAAAGGTCTCTGTGACGCATGAGCATTAAGACCGCTCATTGGTTAGGAGGCACTCAGTGTCTAGCCAATCAGAGTAGGAGGTCTTAGGTTTTTAGGTTTTTCTTTTAAGTGCGAGCTGCTGGAAGCTTGCACACCAATCTCACTCTCCTTTTACCTACGATCGTATCTGTTCCGTCTTCCTCTTCGTCGGCGAGACATTCTCGCCGGCGCATACAAACTTCAAGACAAGCGTAGTCTTTGCACCGCAAAGACTACGACACGCTTCCTCGCGCAGTGCTGTGTCACGGGAGGGCCCGTGACCCAGTCTGTGTGTATCGACGCCGGGTTGCTGCGTACCGGACTCACGAGGGTGGAGACAGTATCAAACCCATCGTCAAAGTGCACTGGACGGTGCATATCGTCAAAGTGTCTTGAATGACAAGCTAAATCATCGTATACATGAACGACCCATTTGTACGCGGCGACGTTCAGGCCATCTGGGAGACATCCAAGTGCACATTGTAATAGCGGTTGTAGTGGCGTGACTGCGTAGGTTTGCCGTTCGTATGTCCTGTGGAAGTAGCACGGCGGTTGGTCGATCTGATCAGTGTATTTAATGACGAACTCGCGACACACTGCGGCTGCGCATACTGTTTGAGATCGTGTGCGTGTACGCAGTGAAACTGGTAACATAACTGAGATATGTCCAGGAAACCGCGATTACAATACACACATGTGCTCAAACGACCTGCTCGTGCTATGCAAGTTCGCGCGCAAGAGCTCGTCAGTTGCCACGCTCGCTAGTGATGGGCGTACACGAGCTGTTGAATAAGACACTAATTGACTTCAGCCCGCGCGACATGAAGCGGTAGTATACAACGAGTCGAGCGCTCGCGTTAGGTAACGGTAGTTTTCAGGCGTCGAGATGAGAATATTACAAATCGTACGGACAGAACGGTAAAAAATGGCGTCGATTGTTGTCTGAATGTTGCACCAATGACCTAAAGTTGCGCGAACGTTAACTGAACGGACCGTCTGTAACGAACAGCGAACAGCGCCCCTCAACCTCGCGAAAATATATTTCCGTCGGTAAAAATACGCAATAATTGAACAATCCTGGGCACACCTCATATGGCATGAGCTGCTAAGCAGTAGATACGCGTCGCAATTGTATCGACATTGCAGCTGTGTAGTTTTTGAGCCAGACCGGCTTCGCTCAAAGATAGACTAGCTCTAAGGCTCTTCTATACTCCTCACTTTGGTGTACACGACTTGCACGCTAAACTACCGCTGTTTTTTATCTACACTCACGCAGGCAACGTACCTTGGCGCTCCTGCTATGCAATAACCATGAGTTCGCTCCTGAGTGTGACCCTGTGCTAGTTTGCACACTTTTGGCACAAACAGTATTATCTGATATCAGCAACTAGCTAATATAACCAGACGTCACCTGGTATTTTAACACGGTGGACAAACTTGCTAAATTGTTGTGAATATCACATATTTTGATGTTTGCTGACAGAACATCAAACGATTCTTGCATTCAACGTCTTAACCAATGCATACATTCGGCCAACCTAGCCCGCCTGCTTCGTAAATTTGAACAATATCATTAGGAATTCAGTCAGAGTTGTCCATTAACCTAGGCAATACAAGCGAGAATTACTATGGAAATTTCTAAAATAGACAGTCAAAACACCTCTTGGACCTCAAGTGTTTCATCGACACGGACAACGATTAGGTTAGCTAGACGTACCAAGCAAGACTTGACCAGATGTCACAGCCTCCGCATTATTTTTTCCACACATACGAAACAGACTTATTTCGTTTGGCGAAAATTGTGCGGTCTGAAGGCTTGAGGCGTGGTTGGCGAAGGCACTTGGGTGGTTGGATGCAAAATGCAAAGTGATTGATTCATCGAGGTCCTTAGTTCGCATGCACACCTTCCTCTGTGCTAGCTACGTCTAAGCCTGCTGTGCAGTCGCTCCACTAGATACTTGTGCAATGTATCCAGTGTGCGTAAACACGCATCCATGAGTGTAGGTCGTCACCCACAGCCATGTCCTACCTGCGTAAACACTCACCCACGCCATGGCGCAATCATATCGGAATGATTGCCCTTGTGCGAGTGACGGTCACACCAGTCGAGGTCGTGGCGCTGACTCGTCACGCGCTGGCTGTCGCTCGGCGAGGCGTCTTGAACACACTGTCGAGAGGCGTCGATAGAGCCAACACTCCCACTCGACTCGCCAGCGACGATGATGCCGAGCTTGGTCCGAAGAGCGTCGAACTGCGGTGGCTGCGATCGGCCTTCGTCATGATGTCCGCGAGCATGTCTTGTGTCGGACAGTACTGCAGCGCGACTTGACCGTCTTCGACCTTCTCGCGCACGAAGTGGGTAGCGGATGTCGATGTGCTTGGTGCGCTTGTGGAACTCGGGGTTCCTGGCCAACGCGATCGAGCCTTGGTTGTCTCGA